>CM055846.1:33832582-35077582 GCA_029490765.1 Euthynnus affinis
CCACATACACATCTCCTTCAGCAGAAATTTGTCATTCTCACACTATTGACATTTGATGTTTTGCCATGACAGGGAGGTTGCTATAACTCTACTGTACACGCTCCTATCTGTACTGCACTTCACACGGCTGCTGAGTTACACCGCTCATCCCGGGTCCCGAGACATTTACGCAAATGTGACGGATGCCCTCGGACGGCACCGCATGGGGCGAAGGCCCGTCCAATGCTGCTCGCAGCTTTAATTAATACAGTGCTGTAGATGAATAGACATAACTATATTTTGAAACTTTGTACTGCAGTTTTTCCTTTATTATATATGAAATATGACATATATTACTATTCCTCTGTGTCCACTTGCTGTTTCTTTTGTCTCTACACAACAAATTGTGCTTTCACTCACACTCTCCATTCAAATACAAGTCACACACAGACCTGTCAGCCAGGGAGAAGGAGGCAGAAAGGGAGTGGTGAACTCAGCTCTTTCATACCAGCTCTTGAGACATATATATGATTTTGACAGAAGCTACTCCTAGCAGTTCACTTACTGACCATTGAAATATATTACTATTTCTCTGTGTCCACCAGCAATTTCTTCTTGTCTCTGCACACTTCATAGTACACATTTCAATCTATCTTTTATCCAGTGATGTGGGTTAAAAGTCTTTACTTTTCCTAACATGGACTTGAGGAAAATTAGGACTCTCGTCTCTTTTACACATCATCTTTTACACCTTAACTCATCACAAGTTTTCTACATATTGATACAGGAGTATTTCTCTGTGCCTGTCTGTAGTTTCTCATTGTCTCTGCACACTTGATAGTACACATTTAAATCAAAGTTTTGTCATGTGGCTTACAAGTCTTCACTTTTTTAAAAGTGCACACAATGAAAAGCAGAAAATGTATTTATTTTAGAAGCTTTCAATGTATTATTACATGGACAGGATTCATGTGTATGAATTCACTTTTTTTCTCCACAGTCTGAAGAGCAGGGTGGATATAATGTAACTAATATGCTGATTGCCAACCGCTCTTATACACCACAAACAGGAGAATATAGTGTATTTTCAAACATAGTGCTACATCCTATGAGGTGTCGGGGCTCGGTCACAGCTGGGGCTAGCCCTCAGGACAGCTAAGATGCTAGCGGGAATAATCTTGGATGCATGAAAGAGTAACCACTTGTGCTAACTTGCGAGGGTTGGACATCCCGACGGTCATGACATGTCATCATCCAACGTGATAAAAGACCCTGCTGGGTCGTACGGCTTCCATCTTGGTCATGCCGACATCGAGGTGAGTTGTATTTTCTTTTCGTTATTATGAAGTATTTGTTAAGTTTATCGATGCTTTTAGCAGCAACTTCTTCTGCCTTGAGGTTACAATATTTTTGTTAGCACTATGACTATCGCCATCTTGTATGTGGTTGTCCCCATATTTGCTTATTTCGGCTGACCACAGCGCTTGCTTCATTACTTCTGTAGCTTCTGCACTTCTACAACTTCTACACTTGACGTATGTTAAGTGTCATTAGCCAAAACACACTTAAAACCATTAAACCACAATTGTTCTCGCCACTAAAATGTATGCGAATACTTTTAGTTTCCGATATGAACGTCGCCATCTTGGATTTGGTCGACGCCATGTTTGCGTATTGTAGACAGGGAAATTAAACTCAGCTGACCACAGCGCTAACTTTGTTAGCACGATGCCTTCACCTTTGATTAATAGCAATAATGTATATATATGTAACTGTGTAGTACTGAATTGTGGAGACATAGCGTTAAACTATTTTTTACCATTTCTGTGCTCCTGATTTGTTGGGCGTGGCTAAAACGGCTATACCGTGACGTAGAGACCGGCATGACTGCCCCTCTCCCCACTATATAAGCACGAGAGTGCCCTCTCATCAATGGTTATCCCACTCAATTTCGAGTTACAATTACTATTTTACACTTTGACAGCATATGGTTTACTAGCTAGCTATGCCTGCACCCCGAAAATGCATCTTTCCTGAATGCCACTATTTAAATAACAGTCATTCAAATTTCCAAAAAATGGGGAAATTAAGAAAAAATGGATTGATTTCGTGATGAGCCACGTTGATGCAGAGCTGAGGATCACCAACAACATCCACCTCTGCAGTGACCATTTTACTTTTGCAAACTTTCATCAGAGACAACTGGGCCTCACGATAAACTGCTGCTACTGGTGACTGGGACTGAACCAACTCTTTCCCCCCCTGGGCTTCATCCTCCAGTCCCGCTGTCATCAGGTGCAGCGGTCGGCACTCTCATTACATGCCCACCAATTAACATTACACCAAGTGTAAGTTAGCTTGTGTGCTTATTCTATAATTAGCATATAGAGCACAGTAATGATTCAGTTTTGAAGGTGATCCTCCTAATGTGATAACATAAACTACCATCATTTTCATAGTGTACGTAATGAAAATACGCTGCCTAGCTACAGAAGAGCTAACGTTAATTAGCACCGATAATGTAGACTTCCCTCCCTTGGCTTCATGTTCCCACTGCCAAAATCTACTGCCATAGTTGCAAATCTTGCTGGAGCAGGTGTTTTTAACATTGCTGTGAGTAGGCGGGCGGTCAAAAGATAAACTGCGGGTCTGGAATTACCCAGTGCTGCAAGCAGATTCTCATGGAGCCGGGCTGAGTGCTCAGTCAGCGCTTCTATTGGTGCTCCCTGATACCGCTAAGTTACCTGCTGCCACTCCTCCACACACACATACACACACACACACACACACATACTAACACTCAATATTTATAATGCGCGTTGTCTCACTGAGGTATTTTGCTCATGTAAATTGAGACAGAGAGTGTTATTTGGCCCTAAAATGACCACCGTGACTTTATTTGTGATTGTAAATATAGGTATACTACTATTACTTCCGATGTTGTAACCAAGCTTCTCCTCACCTTTTATATGATCCCCTCAGTATGTGTGACTCCTTAAACAAGTACTTTCAGCTGTTATTCGTTTTCACAAAGCAGTCCCCTCCAACCACAAGAAGGGCTGGGTCGGCAAAAGTAAATTTATTGATGCAGCATCCATTTTTCAGGTCGTTGTAGTGCTATTTGATTGACAGTTGAGTGGGGGTGGGGTTCCAGCGCATTTGGCGGACATGCCCACAGCATTTGAGAGCACAGACAACTGCTTGATTTTTCACGATTTTGAAACCTAATTTTATATACTTGGCGATTTTTTTTAATAATTCAAAATTGGCAGGATTGTTAATAACACACTTCATTATGGTATGTAAAACTCAGAAGACATATTTATTGTTGCTTTACACAGACTTTAAGTTAGATTCCAACAGCAGTGGTGACGCAGTGGTAGCTAACAATAACAGTGGATTAAAGCTTGTAAAGGTTGTTAGGGGGTCTTTTCACCAGGGAGACGAGCGTTTTGTATATGGTGGCTTGCAATTTATGGCAATAGCTTTGGTCAGCTTGTCCAAACACATGGTGAGAAGTATATTCTCATGGGACAAGCATGCTCTAGATTGTGCATTGGTTGTAGGTGAGGAGTTGTACAGCAGTTTGCGTGACAATGGCATATTTATGCATCAGTTAGGTTTGCTGTCTGTTCCAGATTTGCCCCAGCTATTAGAGCTTGATGGTCAAGTGTTTGAGTTTACTTTTGGTGATGTGGTGTTTGGTGAAGTAGGTGTGGCTGAAGGTGCATTTGTTGACTTTGGTGTGTTCATTACTCTGCGTAATGGACTGGAGAGGATTTTCAATCAGTACAGCACATGTTTTTTGACACTATGTGGTAACACTTCTGCCATTATCTGTGAGGATGGTCAGTTCGCTGTGGTTGACAGTCACGCGCGTAGTAGCATTGGCTCGTTACACTCTGATGGAACAAGTGTGGTTCTGTATTTTGCTTGTCTTGATGACCTGTACTGTTACATCTGTCGTTTGGCTGACAGTCTCTCTTCAACGCATAAGCTATACGTACTGTGTGGTGTTAGTGTCAGTGGTTGTGTTGTCTGGCGTTTCTGTGAACAGTTGTAACACTGAGATGAGTACAGCACCAGATTCTAATGTGTCTGAGTGCAGGACAAATGTTTCCACACGTGTGTCTGAGTGTGTAGTTAATGTATGTGCGAGTCCAGCAATGTCTGACATTTCTGTTCAGACTTTATCCAGTGATGTTAGCAGTGATTTGGAGGCAGAACCAGCAATTACTGATGGCAGAAAGCCTAAGATTTCTTCTCACAATAGCATGACAAAAAAAGCAAAGAGGTTTGATGTTACTGAGCTGAACTCTGATGTAGAATGCGTTAGTGCTGTGAGGAATGAAGAACTGCTCTTCTGTCCTCTCAGTGAAAATGTTTGTCAAGTTCCGTGTAATAAGTTAAATGTTGAGTTTGTGAAGGTCAGCGGTCTCGTGTCAAATGAAGTTAGTTTGCTTGGTGTTCCATGTAGAAATGAGAAGGTTGTTGTTGATGGTAACTGCTTCTTCAGAGCAATATCTCAGGCTGTGACTGGTTCACAGAAGCACCATCGTAAGATTAGACTGGCAGCATGTAAAGAGCTGGAGAGAAATGCAGATAAATATCAAAGTATTTTGAGGAATGAATATTCCTCTGTGTCCGCAGTCCAGGATGAGAGCTGTTAACACTTAGGCCACGGAGGTGGAAATACAAATCACAGCAGATTGTTTAGGAATTAGTGTGTGTACTTTTTATGATGGACTTTGGCTGATGTACTGCAGTGACAGTGAGCGTTTCACAACAGAGTGCATTTATTTAGAGAACATTATGGGCACGCATTTTGAGAATGTTGTTTGTGTTTGTAAGCCTGAACTGCAGAGTTGTTATGCTTACTGTAAAGTTGGTGAAGTAACAGGTTACAGCAATAGGTCTGGGATGACAAATGTTGTAGACTGTGACAAGGCAGCTGTAGGATGTATTTTACAATTTTTAGTTTCTGATAAAGGTGTTGATCGTGATGAGGTTGTGGAGGTTGATACTGAGGTAAAATCCAGTAGCAAGTCTCTGAGGTCAAAATATTTAAGGCAAAAGAAAACAACACAGGAGAATTGAATATGTTGATTAGGCAGAAAACATAAGGATTAGAAAGTTGTATTGTGAAAATGTGCCGTTGATGAGGATTCTGATGAGTTATGTGTTTGATGCTTAAAAACTGCAGCAGCTTGGTACAAAATGTGCAAAGCAACAAGTTTGATATATTAAAAGAAATGTGTGCATGTGTGAAAGAAGAAGTTAAAGCTGTTAATAAACAGAGGAGGGTTAGTGAAGCGTGTCACGCGGCGAAGGGTACACGTGGCATGGCGAGGGCAACGAGGAAACCGCCAAAAGCTTACAAGAAACAGGATATAGAGATCATGGTAGGGGGCGGCTATAACCAGAAGACAAGCTCAAAACATTTAATTTGTAACCATATAAGGTATTAAAAATTGTATTAAGAGGTGGACTAGAGATAGGAAGAGGAAGACCAAATGAAGTATAAAACCCTAGACAACGAGCTGTAAGATCAGATCTCTCTTGGCGTTTTGCTGCACAGATTTAATCTGTGTGTGAGTGATCTCCGCTTTTTGCAAACTGCGCAATAAAAACTTTTGATTCAACTATCGTCTTCTGAGAGTTCTTTTCTGCATCAACCAACTCGGGGAGGGAGACGCCAGGTCAACCTCAACACCGTTTAGGAACAGGGCGAAATTATGGAGTGTTGAAAACTATCATCACAATAGCCAACATAGAGAGAATGTCAAAACTAAAAGTAAAGCAACAAATATGGTGAAATATAGAGGTAGCATACAGCATAGAGAGAACGTCAAACCTAAAAGTAAAGTAACAAGTATGGTGAAATATAGAGACAACCTCCAGCACAGGGAGAAAGTTAAACAAAGGAGTAGGGAAGGGTTCAGAAGAAATTATCATGATAATTCAGAGTTGAAGCACCACGTTATTGCCAGCGTTGCATTGAGTAAGCAGCAAACAGCAGAAAAGTCAAAAGATTTTGATGTTGCAATGCAGCAGTTTTTGGAGAAGGTCAGAGATGGACCAGATTTTGTCTGTTGTGTGTGTCATAGGTTGCTGTTCAGATATCAGGTGCGGATATGTGATAGGGAGCTGTACAGTAGTAATACAGCAGCAGCTGGTATTGCTGAAACATGCATTAGTGAACAGTTTTTGCATAGATGTTCTGCTGAGTGTGTTGTGCCCTGTCAGTTAGTTTCATCTAGAGGTCAGCTTTGGGTTTGTCGTACATGTCACGGTAAGATAAGTAAAGGTCAGATACCAGATGAATGTTGGGTTAATACTTTGATGCCTGATCCCATTCCAGCTGAACTGGGATGTTTGAACAGTCTAGAGCAGCATTTGATAGCTTTGCATGTTCCCTTCATGAAAATGTTAGGGTTGCCTAAAGGAGGACAGAATGTGTGTGTTCCAGCGAATGTAGTGCAGACAACTAATGTGTTGCCACGTTCCAGTATGGAAGGGTCTTTGCTGCAGGTCAAGTTAAAGTGGAAATTGACATAAATGGCATTATGAGTATCAGTTTGTGGATTCTTCACGTGTAAGACAGGCGCTAGAGTTTTTTAAAACGGACTAATGTTTATTACAAGGACATTGACTTTAATGAAGACTTGGTGAATGAGTTTTGTGAGCAGACAGATGGGCAGAATGGAACAGTCAGCCGGGGAGGATGAAAACGCTGTGGAATCGGTTCATACTGAACAGGTTGTTGGAGAGAGTGTGACAGATCAGTCAGGCGGTGATGTTTCAGAACAGGTTGTAGTTGATGGTGTGGTGGAAGCATCAGAGATTACACAAGATGAACTGTTGCATGACAGACAGCAGCACTGCATGTTTCAGGACACTTGTCTTATGCCTGTTGATATTGGTCAGGAAGCATTAGATCAGTATTTGGACGATATTGTAAATATTGCGCTGGCACAGGGGAATACTCCAGTTAAGGTGCTTTCTGACCACAAAAATGAAGCTAAATGTTTCCCTGTGTTGTTTCCTCTTCGTAGTAAGACTTTCCATGACAGTCGGTCATATCTGTTAACATTGTCACGTCACTTTCATAACAGACTTATGCACGCTGATGTTCGTTTTTTCCGCAATGTAGAGTACATTTTCTTCTCTCAATACATCTTCTACTACTACTTCCGACTACTTCCGGCGCGGCTCACGCTGCAGCTAGTTACAGCAGCTCCTGCTCACGGTTGAGCGTTTTCTTTCTTTAATTGTGTTTTAATTACTTTTTTTTTTTTTTCTTTTGTGATTAAGTCCGTTTTAGGACCAGCTCACGATGGAGACAAGCGGTTTTACAGTTGCGCTGGTCTTTCTTTTACTTTTTTCACTTCTCACGTCTGTGTCCGGGGAGCCCAGACGTGGCCCCATTGTTTACACACGGGATCAGCTGTTAGCGCTCCGCGACACAGAGCTGCTGCAGCCGGCTGAGAGACCCGAAGTTCCCCGTGAACTGAGGAGGAAGAGGAGGGGATGCCGAGCTGGGACACTACACCGAACTAAGAAGAGGAAAGCTCGGCCTGTCTTTCCGTCCATCGTCATGGGAAACGTGAGGTCTCTTCCTAACAAGATGGACGAGCTAGCGGCGCTGACCCGGCATCAGTGGGAGTATCGGGAGTGCAGCCTGCTGCTGTTTACAGAGACGTTGATGACGGCGCACACTCCGAACACAACGGCGGAACTTCCAGGTTTCACTTTGGTGAGGGCGGACAGGACGAGTGAGAGCGGTAAGCGCAAAGGAGGGGGGCTGGCAGTGTTTGTGAATGATAGATGGTGTAACTCGGGGCACATCACTATTAAAGAGCAACACTGCTGCCCAGACATTGAAAAAGTGGGCTAACGACTTGAACACCTACTTCAACAGGTTTGACCAGTCGTCGGCCCCTCCCTCAGCTCTGCCCTCCATGCTGCTGCAGCAACCCCCTCCTCCTCCTTCCTCTCTGCAACACCTCTCACACGGCCACCCCCCACTGTTCAGCTCGTCAACACCACCCCCACCTTCACACCCTCCACTGAAGAGCACCCCTGCTCCTCCCTGAGCCTTACAACAGCCCAGGTGAGAAACCAACTGCGGGGGATCAAAGCAAGGAAAGCTGCAGGTCCGGATTGCATCAGTTCCAGACTCCTGAAGTCCTGTGCTGACCAGCTGTGTGTGATAGTTGGTCTGCTCTTCAACATGAGCCTGAAGCTGGGGAGGGTGCCACGGCTCTGGAAGACATCATGCGTGGTACCTGTGCCCAAGACACCGCACCCCAAGGACTTCAGCAGCTACAGGCTGGTCGCTCTGACATCCCACCTTATGAAGACCCTGGAGCGGCTGGTCCTTACTCATCTCCGTCCACTGGTGAGCCCGGTGCTGGATCCACTCCAGTTTGCTTACCAACCTGGCATTGGGGTGGAGGATGCCATCACCTTCCTCCAGCACCGAGGCCTCTCTCACCTGGACAAACCCGGCAGCACTGTGAGGATCATGTTCTTTGATTTCTCCAGTGCTTTTAACACCATCCAGCCTGCACTTCTGGGGGTCAAACTGCAGCAGGCTGGTGTGGACCATCACCTCACAGACTGGATTCTGGATTACCTCACTGACCGCCCACAGTACGTGAGGACCAGAGGCAGCATGTCCAACACAGTCGTCTGCAGTACGGGGGCCCCGCAAGGAACGGTCCTGGCTCTGTTCCTCTTCACCCTCTACACTGCAGACTTCTCTCACAACACGCCCACCTGCCACCTGCAGAAGTTCTCTGACGACTCTGCGATCGTCGGACTCATCACTGATGGGGACGACATGGAGTACAGAGGGCTGATGCAGGACTTCGTGGGATGGTGCCAGCGGAACCACCTCCAGATCAACACCAGGAAGGCCAAAGAGCTGGTGTTGGACTTCCGCAGGATGATATGCTGCCCCCCAACACCAGTGAACATCCAGGGAATGGACATTGAGATGGCTATGCGTAAGGGTAAAGGAGGTCAGGCGTCTCAGAGGATTAGTCCAAACACGTTGAACGAGGGCTCCCTGAAGCAGTTGTTGCATGTTGATGAGGACTTTAGGTTTCTTAAACCAATTAGAGGAACTCCAGCTTTTTGGCAGTCTGTTCAGAAAGACATCTTAGCCTGCGTACGTCAGTTAGGGATCCCGACGTGGTTTTGTTTGTTCTCATCTGCATATTTGTGCTGGCAGAATCTTTTAATCAGTATTCTGAAACAGGAAGGTAGGACGCAAACTGTTGAGGATTTGGAATGGGCAGACAGGTGTGAGTTGTTGCGTCATAACCCGGTTACAGCTGCAAGGATGTTTGATTACAGATGGCATTGTTTCTTGAAAGATGTTCTTATGTCTCCTTCTCAACCAATTGGCAAAATCATTGATGACTTTTATAGGGTAGAATTTCAGCAGCGTGGTTCTCCTCATGTTCACTGTCTGTTTTGGATTGAGGGTGCTCCCCAAATTGATAAGAACAGATGAGGAGGTGGTTTGGTTTATTGATAAATACGTTACATGTGAGTTACCCTCAGATGATGACACATTATTGGACATTGTGTCATCAGTTCAAACGAACTGCAAACGACACTCGAAATCATGCAAAAAAAAAACATGTCGTTTCAATTTCCGAAAACCTGTTTCAGCAAAAACATTTCTTTGTAAAAACACAAACCAAAGAATGCACATGTGATCAAAAGGCAAAGGAGACTGAGAACAACTCTCATTCAAAAAACAAGCTGGTCTGTAGGTGCTTTGATGATGCTGCTGATTTGATGCCAAAAGAGAGGATGCAGTTGTGGCAGAGGTAAGGAGGACAATTACACCAATACTGCTCAGTAGGTTTGAGAGAAACACTGTTGCACAACAATGCAACCCTGGGAATTTCACCCAGAGAGTTTTTAGTTAGGACACACAGGTACGTTCTACTCATCAGCTGGAGACGTGGTTTGTGGTTATTTATACATCAAGTTAAAAACAATAAAATGAGTCATTTGCACTCACACCAAAGCAAAGAAAAGAAAAGTAAAGTAAACTGACTCGCTCATCCCCCACGTAGCCTCTGCTACGTGGGGGATGAGCGAGTGTATCTGGGGAGTTTACCCAAATTAAAGAAATCAAAATAAATCACCCACACACGCACTCTTTAAAGTAACCACCACCAGGGACCACAGCACACCAACTGAAGGGGCACCACCACCAGTCACCGTCACCACCACCGGCCTCTGACACTGAAACAGGAATGACACAATTAGACAGTTGCACTCAAACCAAATACAAAATAACTCAATTAGTGGGCAGGTTAAATCAAAATAACGTGTACAAAGAACAGAAATATTTTAAATATTCAAATACTGCCCAAAGAAATCAAAGCAAAATAACTAATTCAAAGAAAACAAATCGAAAATATGATTTAACCAAAAAAAAGCAAACAGAAAAAAAGGAAATTAAATGCTACTCAGAAGAAACCAAAAGAAGTTATAAATTAATCCAATAAATCCAAATGAAACAAATAAACAAAATAAACCAGAAACAAGAAATAGAAATAGATAAATAAAAAAACTAAATAATCAACCCAAAATTAAATCCCATGCATCACTCATACAATTAAATCCTTAAGATTCAGCTCAGTTCAAGGTTGCATAGCCATGCATCTGCTGTGGAAACGGCAGAGTGGGTAACTGCAGCAGCAAAGAGTCCAGAAAAGCAAGCCGTTTTAAATTGTCCGTGGAGGGCTGTAGTCAGCAGCACCAAGCAGCAAAGCTACCTGTCACCAAGCCACAGTCAGACAGATAAAACACCGTAGACACGCTGGAGCCCGAGCCAAGACAAAGCAGCAGGGTCCAATGTGGTTTTCCCTAATAAAATATATAATGATTAGCACCGTTCAATTAAGCTGAAAATGATATAGTTGCGGACCGACAACCAGCACATACCTTAGCCGAAGTATAACAGCATACACACACGCTCGCTCATACAGGAGGGAAGGCAAGAGCTAGCATTAGCCACCTGAATGCTATCATCACATGCAGAGAGGGGGAGAAAGAAAACTTACCACTGCCAAACGGAGTGAGAGGAGCAGCACGCACACACGCTGTGTGCAAACAATGCCAGCTTCTCACAGAGTGTTGTGGAAGAGGAAGAGCAAGGGAGGGGCAGTCTTAAATCAGGGCACCTGTTCACTGACAGGTCTACAGGCCATCAGGGTGCGTTCAAGAGACCTCATGTGCAACGCATACACTATGCTGCCACACAGTGTATTTCAGAAAATGTTAAAACTGCTGTTAAGAGAGCTCAGGAAGTGACTTATGCTAGTGTAGAGTCTTTACAGGTATATTGCGCCATAACCAGACTAATTCAGGCCCTGTCCCAGTGTACTACAACACCCCAATCAATTGTCAATCACTATTCATTACCTACCTGGTCTGGGGTAGTATGCTCTGATACTTGGTAATGTACCTGAAGAGATTGTTGTAGCTGATATAACAGAGTCACTAGAAGCTGTAAAATTACTCGGCCGAGTTCGCTATAAAGATAGAAAAGTATTTCCACCGCTACAACATGACATGATACTCTGTGAGTGCAGAAACCCAGTTGACCCTAAAACAGTTCCCCCTGAGATCTACCCCATTAGTGGTGGAACCCCATGGACGACGACCATTCTCACTTGCGCCGCTGCTCCTTCTGATGACTTCACACTGAAGTTGCAAAGCTTACTACACAGAGAAGGTAAATCACTGACTGATCTCCAACCATTACTTGAGCAAAGTCCATCCACACAGTCAGACCCAACCTCCATCATTCGTGCTATGGGAGAGTTGTTGGAAAAAACAATGTGACCCCCACAAGAGAATAATGCCTTTCGAAGGTTACGTGTCCTTTCAAGAGTGTTGCCCACACCTGCAGGGGAGGAGACCCTCGAAAACTGGCTCGAGCAGGCACAGGTGATGTTGACAAATGTGATGTGAAAGAGAAAAAGAAGAGGATTATGGAAAGTGTAAGAGGTCCAGCCTTTGAGATACTCAAAGCTGTGCGATGTAATGATGCAGATGCGCGTCCACAAGATTATCTGGCAGCTTTGGAAAATGCATTTGGAGTCACCAAGTCTGGTGAAGACTTCTACTTTACCTTCCGATCCATGCAGCAAAAGTCAGGTGAGAGACTGTCAGATTATCTGAGGAGATTAGAGAAGGTGCTGTCAAAAGCAGTTCAGAAAGGAGGCCTTCCTTCTGCTTCCAGAAACCGTGTATGGGTCAAGCAGTTTTTAAGAGGTGCAACATCAGAGTCAGACATTCTGTTACTCCAGTTGTGTTTAAAAGAGAGGCTGAGCAACCCACCCTCTTTCATGGAATTATTGAGTGAGATTAGAGTAGAGGAAGATCAGAAAGTGACAAAAGGGAATCTCACCACAAGCACGTACACGGTGTGCACAGCAGATGACAGAGCAGCCCACTCTGCTGAAGTAGATGCGCTTAAGAGTCAAGTCAAAGCTTTAGAAACTAAAGTACAGCAGCTATCAGTCAAAGAGAAACCTTCAGTGTTGCCCATTGATCCTGAAGTGCAGTCACTGAAGGAACAGGTGGCTAGTTTGCAACTGTTAAATCAGCTCAGAGAGCAATCAGCCATGAAAGAGTCCCCCAAAACACCAGGAAAGTACCCTCAAAGGTTTAAATCCAGATCACCCTGTAAACCTAAGAAAAGTAATAACACTACAGATGATAAGAGTGTGTTTTGGGAAGATGGCCACATCACTAAAACTTGTAGCGGTACTGACAACCCCTCCAAAGTGATAAACAAGCTGATCAAAAGCAACCAAAAGCTTAAACAAAACCAAAAGGGCTCCTCCACCACTCCCCCTGGAAAAACAGGACATGTAAGCCAACTCAAAAGCAGTTCGCTAGACCTACCACCCGACATCCCTCAAGGCTTAGTGGGTGAAACCAGCACTGGGAGAGTCATGATTGAGGGACACATCTGTGATGCTTTAATAGATGGTGGCTCAACTGTCTCAATTGTTTTTGAAGATTATTACAACAAGCACTTGTCCCACCTACCGCTTCATCCCATCTCAAGCTTGGAGCTATGGGGCCTAGCTACCCAGATAAAGGCCACATTGCAGCTGAGATAAAGTTTCTCGAAGATGGTGATCGGTGTGAGCCCACGGTGGTGCTTGTTTTAGTCTGCCCAGAAAGAAGTGGCCCTGAAAAACTGCAACTCATTGTTGGTACTAATGCCCAAGCTTTCAGTCATTCCCCACAGTCCAGTGTAGTTCGAGGTGACCCAAAGCGTGCTCGAAGCATGCGTGTAAGCCCACACTTACCTGTCCACTCTAAGTCACTTCTCCCTCCTAGTGATCCACTGGCTGTAGTCAAGTGGACTGGACCTGGACCACTCACTGTACCTCCTGGTGGTGAGTGTTCAGCCATTTGCACTGTGTCGAGTAATGAGACACTTAAAGATAGCATCCTTGTGGTAGAAACTCCTTCCAATGGAGCACTTCCAGCTGGAGTGTTAATGTCCCCTTGTGTTCTGCTCTCTTCAGAAATGGATTGCAACAGGTTTTCTGTGATGTTGAAAAATGAGTCTGCCTGACCAAAGCAATCCCCAAAGGCACAGTGATTGCCTATGTGCATAAAGCAGAAGTTGTCACCCAGCTACAGCACACAGAGACCCCACCTAGCCCACTTGACCCTGCTATCTTTAATTTTGGTAACTCCCCCATTCCAGAGAACTGGAAGAACAGACTGGCCCAAAAAATGGCCGAGCGGCCTCAGGTTTTCTCCTTGTCTGAGTGGGATATGGGTTTGGCGAAGGGGGTAGAGCACCACATTAGGCTGAAAGACCCTAGCCCCTTCAGAGAGAGTCAGGCGTCTTGCTCCAGCAGAAATTGATGATGTTCGCAAACATCTACAGGAGCTCCTTGCTGCAGGGATTATCAAGGAATCCCGGAGCCCATACGCCTCTCCCATAGTGATAGCTAGGAAGAAGAATGGTAAAATAAGGATGTGTATTGACTATCGCACCCTTAATTTGAAAACCATACTTGACCAATACACCCTTCCTTGGATTGACGATGCGTTAGCTAGCCTCACTGGAAGCCGCTGGTTCTCTGTGCTTGACCTCCGCTCTGGCTATTATCAAATCGCCATGTCAGAGGAGGACAAAGCGAAAACAGCGTTGATCTGCCCGTTTGGGTTCTGTCAATTCAAGTGGATGCCCCAAGGCATCGCTGGGGCCCCTGCTACATTACAGCGATTGATGGAAAAGGCAGTGGGAGACATGAACCTGCTTCAGTGTCTTGTCTATCTCGATGACCTCATCGTGTTATTCCCACTCTGGAAGAATTTTCAATTCAATTCAATTTTATTTATATAGCGCCAAATCACAACACAAAGTGATCTCAGGGCACTTTTACATGGAGCAGGTCTAGACCAGTAGGGAGGGGCTAATTAAGGGTAAAACATCCTTAAGCAGTTTAGTTGGGATGGGATCTAAGAGACAAGTCGAAGATTTTGATGAAGAAATCATAGAAGTTAAGGAAAGTCAATCTTAGAGAAACAGTCCAAACTCAAATCAGGTTTTGTGGCTGTTTTTAGGGAACTTGATAAATCTGTGCCTGTTGAGAGGAGAGACTGTTGAATTCTATCTCTTAATTGTTAGAATTTTATTATTTAAAAAACTCATGAAGTCATTACTACTGAGAGCCATTGGAATACTCGGATCAATAGAGTTATGACTCTTTGTCAGCCTGGCCAAGGTGCTAAAAAGAAACCTAGGGCTGTTTTTAATTAATGCGGAGTAATAGGCGGCTCTGGCATTACAGAGGGCCTTCTTATAAGTTTTAAGGTTTTCAAGCCAGACTGCACAAGATTCTTCTAATTTAGTGGAACACCAAATCCTTTCAGATTTACGTGATAATTGCTTTAATTTGCGGGTTTTGGAGTTATTATCTTTCTTTTTGTAGGGGCAATGGAGTCAAGCGTTTGCTGTAGAGCACCTGAAGCACTGTCAACAAGATTATCAATTTGGGGAGGACTAAAATTATCATAAGAGTCCTCTGTGGTATGGATAGTGTCACAACCTGGCTCAACAGCCATGACAAAAGGAGGGAGATGCGAAGTTGCATTTAACTAAATTTAACCGCATATCATCACATTAAATCCAAAATGAAATAATGATAACAATGGGATGTGTCTATCAGTAAAAGTCAGTGGTGTGGGTGCCTGTATGCATGAGTGTAAGGTGAAGGGTAGGAGTGAGGTGTTGGCTGCGGCAAAACAAAATAATGTGCAGGGAGGAAGAGGAAGAGAGCGTCTCTATAGCCAGAGAACACCGTGCCCAGGTGCATCCAACTACGTGTTACGACCACGCCCGCCCTCCAGATACCTGCAGCATCATAAACATAACAAATATGGGCCAGGGGACTGTCACAATAAAAGGAATTGAATTCAGCGCTAGTGGAAGTGTTTCCTTAAGTTTAGCTACAGCACTATCAGTAAGACATCTGTTGAAGACATTTTTGTCTAATGGTGTGTAATCTACTAATAAAAATTCAAAAGTTATCAAATGGTGGTCTGATAAAATAGGATTTTGAGGAAAAACTATCAAATGTTCACTTTCTATGGCATAAGTCAGCACAAGATCAAGGGTGTGATTATAACAGTGAGTGGGTTTATTTACACACTGAGAGAAGCCAATTGAGTCTAATAATGAGATAAAGGCAGTGCTAAGACTATCATTATCGACGTCCGCATGAATATTAAAGTCACCTACTATAATTACTTTATCTGTACTGAGGACTAAGTTTGATAAAAAGAACTCAGATAAGAATTCAGAGTACGGGCCAGGAGGACAGTACACTTTAACAAATAGAACTGGCTGTACAGTTTTTCTCATCCCCGCTCTGGCAAGCTCCTTGCATGAGGGGGTGGAGTCGACACCTGACACACACACACACACAGACACAGACAGACTGGCTGCTAGATGTGTTTCTCTATTGTTTCATATGCAGGCTCTTTCTTCGTTGCAGGTACACACACACACACACACACCTGTATATTGTTTAATATGCAGGATCTTTCTTCGTTGCAGTTAATAACTATAAGTCCCGCCTACCTGTCAATCACAACTCCGCATCAGACCGGAGTTTTTTTGATCATTAAACGAGCTGCAGCTGTGTTAATCTAAGCCCCTTACTCAGCGCGTTGGGCAGTCTTTGGACAGTGACAGCTTGTGTGCGTCAATTGATAAGTAAGTCTCCTTTTCTCTTGTAAGTGATGTTGCTTATGTGTTAATTATTGTAGTTAATCTGCGGAGTAAACGCAGCATCGTCGTTAGCAAACGTTAGCATCGTCATATGGATGCTAACGAAATTAGCATGCTGGTGTTAATTTAACACTCTTATCCAGCGTGTTGTGACAGCGGTCGGACAGTGGAGCTTGTGTCCATTGATAAGTAAGTCTCCTTTTCTCTTGTAAGTGATGTTTATGTGTTAATTATTGTAGTAAATCAGGAGATTAGAGCTAACTGAGATGACGATGCTAACTTGTTGTACACATTTCAATCTAACTGTTATCAGGTCATGTGGCTTACAAGTCTACTTTCTTAAAAATGCACCTGATGAAAAGTAGAAAATTGATTTATTTTGCACACAAACTTATCAGAAGCTTTCCACACACACTTCTTCTTCAGCAGAAATTTGTCATTCTCACACCGTTGACATGTCATGTTTAGCCATAACAGGGAGTTTGCTACGACTTTGTTGTACATGTCTGCACCGAACTCCACTTGGCTGAAGACTCTCGCCCCTCGCACCGGGCTCGCAGGCAGCGAGTGCGACGGACGCCATGGCGCCGGGTCCTGGCGTGCGCGGGGGGCTCAGGCCTGTCCAACGCTGCTTGCAGCTTTAATTAGGGCCCAGCACCTACCGGTGCGAAGGCCCTATTGGATCTTAGGGAATTATTATTAGGGCCCAAGCACTGAACGGTGCGAAGCCCTATTGTTTCCAAAGGGATTATTAGTGACACGGGGTATTGCACGAGTCACTACGCTCCATAGCTATGCAATAGCAATGGAGCGTAGTGACTTGTTATTCGTCATGTTTCTTCCACTTCTTATTATTCCTCTTCCGTACAAAATTTCGGCGCGTAACTTGTCCCGCAGCTTTGAGAAAACCCATGCGAATTATACATCAAAACGTGCGGCTCGTTCGGGAATGGTGTGCTATGACTTTTGGTGAAGATATTGAAATTTTTTGTGACGTAAGTCGCGAAAAACTGCGAGAAATTTCCCATAGGAAATGAATGGGGAGGGGTCAAAAAATGTCCACATTTTAGGGGCAATTTCAAGCTTCAACTACTTCGCCATACTTTGAGCTACAGACTTCATTCAAACTTTAAAATGTTCACAAAGTTGTCAGCTATTGAACTTGTATTCAACTTTTTAAGTATCTTTTATATTTCTTGATCTGTGACTTTTAAAGTTTCATGCGCAATTTTAGATAAATTTTGAGTTTAACATTAGTGTGTATTGCTGGAATGTTCAGTGCTAGAGTGCGTGATGTCATCACTTAGAGTGGAAGAAGCTATTTAAATGTTTCTGAAAAATTTCTGGATAAATCGTCCTTTCAGCCACATATTTTGGTCTACACAAATAATTTTTTCCACAGTAGTAGGCACACTTGTGCTCTGTCATTTAAATCACCAACCGTAGCTCAGACACAAACAGAATTTGAACTGAAGGGTGTACCGGCCAACTGTCCCATAGACTCCCATATTAATTAAGGAGGAGATTTCAGGAGGAGAGTTGAACCGACACCCTTTTTTCTCTCGCTCTCCTGTCAACATTTTTGAGTCTAGGGACTTGAAGATCACCAATATTGTGCAAAAAGATCTTGTGGTGGTCCTGGTCTGCTCAGATTTCTGGTAGGATTTACGGTTCCTTCACAAAAATGCCTTTTTTGACAGGCTCACGAAGCTAACATTTTTAGCTACTTTGACAAATTTACACACCAACACACACACGCACGCGTACGAGGGCGCACACATGCACGGGTTGCCATGGGGAGCAGAGTAAATCTCCATGTATGTGTGTGGGGCTGCGTGTGGGCGTGCCTGCGGGCGTGCGTGTGAGTGTCCCGGTGTGTGCGAAGCTATGTGCACGGAGCTATGTGCGCTAGCTAATCTGCCTGAATCAGAGGGGCTGCTACCAACCACAAAGTCAACAGTCATCTGATTGAGGTAAGTGAATATTTTTCTCTTCAACTTTGTTATCTTAGTAGCATTAGCCTACATTATTCTTGAATCTAGACATTATTCTCTCATATTTTGGGGAATAAATTATTAATATGTACAAAAAATATACAGTCGGTGCTTAGCAAGAACACTATACATATAGCTAAACTGTGACTCAGTGTGCTGTCAAAGTCCATTAAAGTGCTGAGTTTGCTTCTGTCAATTTCAGAGTGATGTGAAAAGTGTTTGAGGACATCATTAATATGATTTGTATCGAGATAGACGTCTCTGTTGAAAAGTAAGGTCCGTTTTGTTTACGTTAACCGAAAATAGCCGCGCTATATAGCAGCGCCAGACTCCTTTGAAAAAAACACACATTTAAGATGGTAAGGTAACGGGAGGTGCTGCTGTAGCGCAGCTAGCTGCTTAGTCTGTGTGTGTGACTGGGTGAGTTTCAGCGGTTGAAGAAGTTATCAGATCCCTTCGTGAAGCAAAGTACCTCACATTAACGCCAAAAAAGAGACTGTGTGGTAGATCTGTGCTCTGCTAAGTAAATTTAGTCTTTCTGTCAAAGGAGTCTGGTGTATTTGAACGGCAGTGAGGCTCACTGACCAAACAGGTAGATGATATCACAGATTAAAACTGACCTTCGTGCTGTAAATACTGTTAGTGTAGTAACGTAATGCTGTTGGTTGAAGAAGTATTCAGATTATTTTCTTACAAGTAAAAGTCCGTTATGAGAAAAAAAACCTTCTTTTACTGTTCATATAAACACCCGACTTAAAATTACACACCCGGAGAACTACGTATATATTGCTTCATATCTATATTATACTATTATATATTATATATACTATACTATATTATCTATTGGACTATATACATACAGTCAAGCCTGAAATGATTCATACCCCTTGCGCGAATTTTGTCTTACAGTTACTTTTATTCAAGCATATTATTCTGACTGGAAAATAATAAAAGCTGAGAAATATTTATTTACACAATGATGCCTCTTTTACATCCTCTTATTATCTTCTGATAGATGCCTGTGTCATTTCACATCATATGTATACATACAGAGAGAGAGAGAGAGACAAATGTATCCATGTGGATGAGTTTAATTTGAGTTAATTCATGCTACCATAATGTTGTCTGTCTTACTGATTTCTTTGTTTTTGTGTATTTTCAGAGAACATGCAAGACGATCACCCTGCAGCCAAATTTCCCCTCTGTCTGTCCCATAAGAGACATCTCACTTCTGCTGCTCCTCCTAAAGTTTCTTTCATTTTGTCCATGTAAAAGGTTTTTATGGGGCAGTTTCTCTAATCACATTTGAGGGTGAAAGGGCAGATTGTCATATAAATAAACACATGAAAAACAACTGTTGGTCTAAGGTGTGTTCTGTTTCAATATTTGAAATGTATTAAGAAATGTATTCATAATGTACAGATGTGCTCCTGATGATGTAGAAAACCCATAAATTATATTTATTATGTACATGTTGTGACTCCACATCATGACTTAAAAGTCAAAGTAATATATAGTATTATTAGAATTATATATATGTTTATATATATTTTCATGTTTCAAACACACTAAGTGTAATTATTGATCAGCACTAATAATTAACGGCCATACCACTGAAACCATAACAGAGCATCAATGACACAAATACCATCAGCTCCTCCCTGATAAGTGTTCCCCATCAGCTGCTGGGGCTCCTCACACATGACCCACCGGCACCGGCCCGTGTCACTCTCAAAATTTCTGCTGCAGGAATTTTCTAGTTATTATTATTTTTTAAATTATTATTATTATTATTATTATTATTATTATTAGGACCCGAGCGCTGACCAGCGCGAAGCCCTATTGTTTCCAAAGGGATTATTATTATTAGGGCCCGAGCGCTGATCAGCGCGAAGCCCTATTGTTTCCAAAGGGATTATTATTTTATTTTTTTTTTTTATTTCGATGTCTCGCCATGAAATTTCAAAGCCTTATAACTTGACTCCACGTGATCTGATCTTTTCCAAATTTCTCATGCTTGTTAAGAGTCCCAGTCTGAACACATGTTCAGTCTCATATTTAGCGAAAGTCATAGCGCCACCTACTGGCAACAGGAAGTAACATGCGTTGTACTTTGTCTAATTACTAGGGCTGTAGTCTGTTGGTCGACTAGTCGATTAATTGGTCGATACTCTCTCATCCGACTAAATTCTCATTGGTCGAATAATCTCTGTGTATCTCTATCTTTACTTTCATGAAAGAGAAAAGTGCTACATCAGCAGCTTTCTGGGACTAAACCATTATTTTCCTGCAGCAGGGGGACAGACAAACAAACTACCTTTTGAAAACGGGGGTGTATTCAAAACACCCCCGCTGTTTACACAACTTTGGACTCTTCCAAACTCCGGAGGTCTAACTCCGTTACTGAGCGTTTCTCCTACAATTATATCAACAGGAACCCCTGCCAGGCCAAAAAATATTTTTTAATACTAGAATTAACGCCAAATATCCACTCATTCAGAAATATTTAGCGTTTGGGAGTCTGTGCAGCGCGTGAGTCAACCGCTGTGTTGTTGCCTGGGAAATGAGCAACAGTGTTATACGTCATTGTGTAGTATGTTTGCTTAGCAAGTTGGACAGAGAAAGTGACGGTGGATACGAGTGGAGCAGAGGAAAAGGTTAGCGGTAAGTTGTCAGTCTGGCAGTAAATGTACAGCACAGACTACAGTGTGTCAGTTAAATGATGAAAAGTCACTTCTGTTTTTTCTCCAAGTGCTGGAAAAGTGAAGAGAGTTAGCTCCAAAGTTAGCAACGATGGGTTAGCCTAGCCTGAAGACGCTAAACAGAGAAATACAGAATTCATTGTAAGGTGAATTGACTAATCGATTAGTCGCAGATTATTTACAATTTTAGTCGACCAAGATTTTCTTTGGTTGACTACAGCCCTACTAATTACTCCTAGGAAATTTGTCTGCTGCACCTGAAATTAAGTCAGCCAATAAACAAGATCTTGGTGATGCTACACTTTGCAGCTCATGACCCAAAACTGAATGCTGTTACCATGGCGACAAATCCTTCGCCATGACATACAATACTGTTTTTCAGGGACAAGGGATGGCTCTACAGTCACGAAACTTGACACACATGTCCAGAGTCACCTTATCTAACATCCTATGTAGTCAATTTGAATGGGCGTGGCAATATGGCTCAAGAGCGCCCCCTTGAAAATTTCAAAAGTGAAGCCCCGCCTTCCAGATTAACGTAGAAAAATGAAATTCACAAGGCACATGTATAAGCACAAAACGCACAAAAAAGCCTCTTGAAGCCATCTTGTAATTACAACAGGAAGTCGGCCATCTTGGAAAAACTGGTCAATTTCCCCCTTTTTTTGGCCATTTTTCTTACCTTGTATTTTAACGAACTCCTCCTACAGAATTCATCGTAAAGACTTCAAAATCAGAGTGTGTCATCTAGACTAGTGTATGATCGAAAGTTATTAAAAGATTTAGTTCATGTCGAAGCGTTTGGCCGTAGCGTGGCGTTGAGTTTTGATGTTTCGCCGTGACAGAGGAAATTGATATAACTTGAGTGTACATGGATGGATCTGCCTGAAACTTTAAAGATTTGATAACAGTCCAGGCCAGAGTATGTCTACATTACAATATTCAATCAGTGATGCAAACTGGCTCCATAGCGCCCCCTACGGAATTTCATTGCAGCAGCTGGGCAAAATAGTGGACAAAGGATGTGATGTTTCTCTCCTTGCTCTGTCTGAAAACAGCCTGAGTCTGGAAACGTCTACAAGTCCCTGACAAAAGCCCTTCGAGTGCACGCCACTCCGACATGCGCTGGGGTGCGAGGGCCCAATCATCGCTGCTTGCAGCTTTAATTATTAGGGTCCGAGCGCTAACTAGCGCGAAGCCCTATTGTTTCCAAAGGGATTATTATTATTTTTTTATTATTATTATTAGGGCCCGAGCACCTACCGGTGCGAAGCCCTATTGTAATTCAAGGAATTCTTCTCTATTATTATTATTCTTCCGAAACAAACGCATTTTTGAGGGCCTAAACGTGAACGAAAAGTTGTTAAACTTTGCACAGACGTCAGAAGTGGTGAAAAATTTTATATTTTATGCGTCTCGCAAAAAGGCGGGGCAAAATGTCTCGATAGCGCCCCCTAGAAAATTAGGAAAATTGAGCCCCTCGACACAGATTGTCGTAGGAGAACGAAATTCGGTATGCATATGTATCATGACCAGACACACCAAAAACTCTCTTGGACACATACCCTAACTCCAACAGGAAGTCGGCCATTTTGTGCCAAAGTTGCCATTTTGACCCCGATTTGGTCATTTCCACCCCGCATACTTTAACGAACTCCTCCTAGAGATTTGACCTCAGCCACTTGAAATTCGATCCATATCATCTACAGGCATAGGAGATTAAAAGTTATTAAAACGGTGAGTTTTCGTCATTGCCAAGGGGGCGTGGCCGGGGGGTGAATTTCGATCCTTCGCCATGAAAATTGAAATGGCCATAACTGCGGCATACGTGATCCCAAGAGACACAAACCTTTTGTGCTTGATAAGAGTCCCTCCCTGAACACATCCATGTGTCAATACTGGATATGAGCCATAGCGCCACCTACTGGCAACAGGAAGTAACATGTTTTACGCTCCAACGCCCTGTGGGTAGCACGGTGATTGAATCCGGCTCAAATTTACTGAGAATAGCCTCAAGACCTTGGAGATCGTATATTATGAAGTTGGTGACTTTTCGTCGAAATGTGTTGCCATGGCTACGCGGCGAATTTCAATGTCTTGCCATGAAATTTCAAAGCCTTATAACTTGACTCCACATGGTCTGATCTTTTCCATATTTCACATGCTTGTTAAGAGTTAAGAGTCCCGGTCTGAACACATGTTCAGTCTCCTAGTTAGCGAAAATGAATGTCAATATGCACAAAAAAGCCTCTTGGAGCCATATCGCAAGTCCAACAGGAAGTCGGCCATCTTGGAAAAACTGGTCAATTTTTGCCTTTTTTTGGCCATTTCGCATACCTTGTATTTCAACGAACTCCTCCTACAGAATTCATCGTAAGGACTTCATAATCAGTGTGTGTCATCTAGACTAGTGTATGATCAAAAGTTATCAAAAGATTTAGTTTACATTTAAGCGTTTGGCCGTGGATTAGCGTTGAGTCTTGATGTTTCGTCATTACACAGGAAATGGCTATCACTTGAGTGTACATGGTCGCATCTGCCTGAAACTTTACAGGTTTGCTAATAGTCCAGGCCTGAGCACGTCTACATTACAATATTCAATCAGTGATGCAAACTGGCTCCATAGCGCCTCCTATGAATTCTCAACGCAGCAGCCCCAGTAGCAGGTAAAATGTTGGACAGAGGAAGTCATATAATCTCCTTCTTGCACCGTATGTAAACAGCCCGGGTCTGGAGAAATCATTATGCCTGAGATTGAAGCACTTTGACTGTGCCCCCTGTGGAATTCTCAAACTTAGTTAACAGTTCAGGCCTTCAAATTTAATCAAAAATCTTTCAAACATTATGATCTAACTTCCACATCTTACACTCTATGAGCACAATTTTTGCACAGAAATGTAGACAAACTTGTCCTCTCTCATCCAGTCTTACTTCCATCAAGATAAGACTCACGGTTTTTGAGTAAATTGCCCAAAAGTGCAGAGAGTCCTGTCCAGCAGCCTCATTCACTCTGTTATTTGAGCTTTAAAATCCCTTGTCAAAAACGGAGATGATGGTCAAATAAAAACTGTCACAGCTCCTTCATTTTAAATCGTACACAAACATATCCTACATGAGAATCGCCACTGAAGTCTCGGCTTGCTCATATTGAAGAAATTTTTTCACTTTTACTTTTTGAGTTATAGGAAGGTGTTCATTCCTGATTTTGACCTAAGATGAGATTGTCTCACCCCATTTTCAGTCAATCAGAGGGGGTCAGTGTCACCATGGTAACCTGGGGTTGTGCTGTTGGGCTATTCTTAGACCTGTTATAGATTAATTAATTCCCAAAGGGAAATTCAAAAATGTCATAGCTCAATAAAAAACTAAAAAAAGAAGTCCAAGTCAATTCAGATTAAAGACTCTGATTGCAGTGGGGATGAAGGACCTCCTAAATCTCTCTGTCCTGCAGGACCCCTCGATATGTGTAGGAGTGCACCACTTCTATTTCCACCCCACAGATTGTCACTGGCTCCAGAGGGGGCTTAGACCTGCGGAAATCCACGATCATTTCCTTTGTTTTTGAGGTGTTCAATTGAAGGCGCTTTTGTCGACTCCATTCACTGAAGGCTGTTATTAGATCCATGTATTCGGATTCCTTGCCCTTCCTGATACACGCCACAATAGCAGTGTCATCCGAGTATTTCTGGATGTGGCAGGACTCAAGAGTTGTATTTGAAATCCGAGGCATACAGTGTGAACAGGAATGGAGCCAGTACAGTCCCCTGTGGAGCCACTGTACTGCTCATTGCTTTCCCTGAAACACAGTTCCCCAATCTGACAAACGGTGGCCTTTCTGTCAAGTAATCTGTGATCCAGGAAACAAGGGAGGAATCCACTCCCATCTCTCTGAGCTTGTCTTAGAGTATGATGGGTTGGATGGAGTTAAATGCACTAGAAAAATAAATGACTCTAACATTAAGTGCCTGATTCCTCCAGATAAGAGAGAGCACGGTGAAGCATGTAGATAACAGCATCATCAACTCCCATGTGTTCTCTATATGCAAACTGCAGGGGATCAGGTAATCTGTGATCATTGTCATTGACCTCTAGCTTCAGAAGACGAAGAAGATGCTCCAATGTTTTGATGATATGTGAAGTCAGGGCACTGGTCTATAGTCATTGAGTTCAGATGGAAATTTTATTTTTGGTACCGGTACAATGCAAGATGTTTTCCACATTCCGTACGTTTTTTTGCCGCGTTTCAACAGCTGCATACTTTGTTCTATAAAAACCATTCAAACCTGAATCTGTGCAGCTCATTCAGCAAATGTGTGCTTGTATTTCTCTCAAATGTAACATGTTTCGGCGATTTCATATAATTTTTTAAAGCATTAAAACATATAATGGCAGTCTATGGAACGAACCGTCCAACTGAGTTGGAACCTTTGTCACTTTGACGCTCAACTGCTCGGATGTCCCTTATCCTACAGACGCCATTCAAAATTTAAAATGTTAACAAAACTTTGAATTTTCAAAGTTATCAGATTGTTTACTGATGTCTTTTGGACTTTTTCAGCAATATAAGGCCAAAGTCAGGGGCTTTGCAGACTTTGTCAGGTCTCATCAGTGTGTGATGTCATCAGGAGTGGAGAGCAGAGATATTTTCAGAGCAGAAAAAAATTCTAAACAGGTCTCACTCCCACAGTTTTAACTCCTCAAGCACATATTTTGCCTCAGAATGTTGCCACAAGCGTCCTCTCTCTCAAAATGTAAATATATTTCACATGGGAGTTTTCAGATCTGAACCTTAATTGATAGGGAGTCCCTGTCTGCTCTCATTGACTGCAATACAGTCTGCAGGATGTGTGTCTCCTCTCACTGCAGTTCCTTTTAAATTACAGATTTTCTCTTCCTTCAAACACCTTTTACCCATATTTTCATGTTAAACTAGTCTTGCTTTCACTAATGATGTACAAATCTCTGGCTTTCAAGCTCTAGCTCTCTTTTCTGTGAATGTCGGCTCAATGGTTTAAGATGATGTTCTCTGATCAGCTTCACCTTAGATCACAAGGTTGTGTGTTCAATACTTGCTCACAGCGATGTTCTTCATGATATTGCTCTTATGTACAAAGATGCTTTACATCTGTGTAATGTACCCTAACTCAATTATACTCTAGCTTACTTTAATATCACCTGAATTGTACATTGATATTCTTGTTAAAAGCATATTTTCCTATCAAACAAAGCATGTCTGTGTAGCCCAGTGGTTCAAGATCATGCCACTTCTAAGTAACTTTTGGATCAAAAAGCTGTGAGTTCAAATCCTACTCAGGGCACAACTCAGTAGAGTTGAAGGTGGAAAAATGTACATGTCTACAGCTGATCTGCTTAATGACACTGTAACCGATACATTTCATGCAATTGAAAGACTAAATACCAAAATCTTGCTCAGTGTTGTTGTGTAACATGTTAGCTTGGAGCATAGCATGCTTCACTTACCAACATGAGTGTAGCTTCAATTATACCTGTGGCTGATTTTAGTCTTTGTAGATTTTTCAAAAGAATTGAACTATCTCTAACAACAACATGATGGCATGCACAAACTGTCAACAAAACTGTCTGAACAGTGTTCAAATGTCTGACCTTGTTGCATATGTTTCAGGGGCTATCAATTGATGTGATTCCCATAGGTCAGAGATGTGAGCACATAGGTCAGAGTTGCAACCCTTTTCTTTGTAAGGAAAAGTATGAAAATCTGATCTTGCTTGTAGTTTTGGAAGGCAGTAAAGGCATTTGCTCACTTTATAGCAGGTGAAGTTTTCAATTCATGTTTCCACAGCAGAAGAATACAGGTTTAAGCTTCAAATGCAACCTTTGCTGAATACTTGTGTACATTTTGCTTTAGTAAGTTACAATTGAACAATGTCTTTGAAATCCCATTTGTGTGATCTTGCTATTAGAAAGGTCTTAAACTGCAGTTAAGCATTATAACTAGTGGCTTTAGTTTGTAGTCAGAAACCATAACCCCACATAACACTGCATTTGAAAATGCACATCTCCAGAAGTTAGAAATGTGGTTTGCAGATACAAGTACAATTTTGCTTTTCAACAAAGTCTTTAAACTGACCAAAGTTTGTTAAAAACCATGAAAAGTCCAAGATTTCCAACTTGCAAACATTCCCAAGTAGTTACAATGCAACTCAAGAGTTTCAACAAAACAAAAACAAAAAAAAGCAGCCATGTCTTAGACTTGTAAGTCTGTGACTTCCTGGTCACTGAGCTTTACCTGGACATGTATTGGTAGCTTGTTTAAATAAAAAAAAACTGAATTTCCCATAGGGTCGGTGAGCATTTGATGTGTGTCTCATAGCTGATGCTGATGCAGAACTGTGGCAGTTGATTTCTAAAGCTGTAACCTCTTATGTAAGAATTGCCTTTGGCCACCCTACCAGCAAATTCTTCAAAGAGAGGTACTTTTGTTATACTGTCCCCATCACTAACTGCAATTAGTAGGTTCTTTTTGATAACTTCAGCTTTGCAACCATTGTCAAAAGTCCAGGATATAACCCTCTCCTGAGGGCTTGTGGCAGACACTTTGATTGCCAGTGGGGGTGGGGGGGCAGGAATAGGGGGAATCAGGCCTTGTCCTCATTAGTCTTCTCAGAGCCACGCTAATAAAAAAAAATAAGAGACAAGACAGTCATAGTCACAGATCACATTTAAGTTAAATTCTTCAACAACAGGGTCACTGGAAAGTGGTTTGTATGGGATAAAGTCACAAAGCATCTACACTATTTCAAAGGAAAACAACATCAAACATGGTGGTCTATAAATTAGTTTAAAAAACATTGCATACAACACACACACCTGTAGTACTTATTTTTTCAGAGCATTTCCAGAGCATCCAATCATGTGCCACAGAAAGACAAATGGACACCTGAAACTCTATTCCACTTGATTGCACGCCTGCTGCGCATCCAGAGATATAACAGCAGCATGGAGCGGTTTAGTGGGGTACGTAACATTCAACAGATGGCGGGTGTTAGAGAAGGAGAATCTGTCAGGAATTAACCCTGTTTGATCCGGGTGTATTAAGGTGCCAATGTATTTATTCAGGCGATTTGTTAGAGCTTTGGCTATAATCTTTTGGTTGGAATTTAGTAGACTTAGAGGACGATAAGATGCCACATCTACTTCATCTCTGTCCTTTTTTAGGAGATTTGAGGGAACACACCCTCCTCCAAAGAGCAATTTATCATATGAAGTAGCAGAGGGGCGGTGGTGTCAATATGTGCTTTATAAAATTCGATGCCAAATCCATCAGGGCCACAGGCTTTGCCGTTAGGGAAGGAGCGGATGGCAGTTTTAATTTCATCTAATGTGAAACACCCATCTAAAACCTGTCTAGCATCCTCATCAAGGGACGGAATTTCCAGCGCATTGAGGAAATTTGCTATCTCCGTGTCAGAGGCTGTGGACTTTGAAGCATAAAGATGGCTGTAAAAATCAAGAAATCTTTTGTTTATGCTTTTGAGATCGATTATCAGCTGTCCACCAGCAGAGTAGATTTTATGTATTGCCCTGTCTGCTTGCACTCCTCTTAACTGCCTCGCTGAGCTTTCTTGAGCTTTCTCGCCCAGCTCAAAGTCTGTTTCAGCCTGCATATATAATGTATCACCTGCCCACCAAGAATCCGATTATACGCTATTTTTTTAAAAATATATTTTATTTTCAAAATAGCGTTGAGGGTGTCCTCAGATTTTGAATTTCTGTAAGACTCTTCTAAAGCAGATCAGGATCAATCTCAGAGACGCCTTAGTCTAGCTCTTTTAAAGGAAGATTGATATGACATGACTTGGCCCCTCACAACTGCTTTAAAAGTCTCCCATAATATTGAATCTGAGACTTCGTCTGTGTCATTGCATTGTAGGAAGTCTGCAATCTTATTGGACAGGTATTCACAAAAACTTTTATCTGAGAGTAGAGTGGGGTTAAATTTCCAGTTATAATGACATGCATTCAAATCAAAATTAATATTAATTGAGAGAAGGGGCATGGTCTGAGACTAAGATGATATGATATGTGGAATTGTCTACTTTTGATATTAATCTGGCGTCCACTAAATCAAGTGACTTCATTAGATTAAGAGTGGGTACAGATTTTAAAGGCGGAGCTGATTTAGAAGAAGACCTGTCGGCCTGAGGATCTAGATAGCAGTTAAAGTCACTGCCAATAATAATATTGTGAGTGCTATGGTTACGCACGCAAGGTTAAAAATTTTGCAAACAAAATTAGGCGCATATATATATATATATATATTTTACTCTAAAATAAATGGAATTGTTTTATAAATGGAATTGTTTTACGAATGAGAATTGCAACATTCCTTGCTTTAGAGGAAAAAGAGGACTGATAAATGTACGATATCCATGGAGATCGTAATCGCCCTTGTTCGGTTGCGCCTCTCCAGCTTTGAGTTTCTTTTTCCTTGTTGGGCATCTTGGCATAAAACCGAGCTTAAAAGATTAAGGCAGAACTTAAGCAGCATGCAGAAAAAGTTTGTGTGCAGTAGATATTGACTATAAAATGAGGTAGCAACACGGAGCTCTCGAAAGGCACTAGCGCCCTCCCATGTATTAAAGTTTGAAGCCAATACCATTAATGGCCTCGGAGGAGATATTGTTTTGTTTGGGGTCCAAAATTGGAGTAAAGTCTTATTTTGAAAGTCTAATTATGGATTTCCTGTTGAATCTAGGTCAAGGTTGTCTGCATATGATTTGTAGGTTGTCTGCATATGATTTGTAGGTCTTGATGAGATGAATAATCTCTCTATCATTTCATTTCTCTATGACATTCCTACGTGCCGTGGCGACCATTTTAGTTACATAGGTGGCACTAGAGAGCACATTTGAGCACTTTAGGGGTTAATTTTTACATTTTCTCAAATATTTCACTAGAGCTGATGTGCATGCCAAATTTGAGTTTTTGAGCATGTTTAGGGGGTCAAATTTAGGGTTTAAATGGCATAATAATAAATAAAGAAAGAAAGAAACAAACACGAAAAACAATAGGGTTTTACAGTAGTCCTCTGCCTTTTTTGCTCAGTCCCTAAATAAATAATATGAATTAGGGCTGTAGTCAACCAAAGAAAATCTTGGTCGACTAAAATTGTAAATAATCTGCGACTAATCGATTAGTCGCGCACGGGGGGCACAGTGAATTCTGTATTTCTGTATTTCTCTGTTTAGCGTCTTCAGGCTAGGCTAATCCATCGTTGCTAACTTTGGAGCTAACGCCCTTCACTTTTCCAGCACTTGGAGAGACAACACGTGACTTCATCATTTAACTGACACACTGTAGTCTGTGCTGTACATTTACTGCCAGATTGACAACTCACCGCTAACCTTTTCCTCTGCTCCGCTCGTATCCACCGTCACTTTCTCTGTGTCCAACTCGCTACATAAACATACTATGCAATGACGTATAACACAGTTGCTCGTTTCCCAGGCAACAACACAGCAGTTGACTCACGCGCTGCACAGACTCCCAAACACTAAATATTTCTGAATGAGTGGATATTTGGCATTTATTCTAGTATTAAAAAATACTTTTTGGCCTGGCGGGGGTTCTTGTTAATATAATCGTAGGAGAAACACTGAAAAGTTCAGTACATTTAATAAACGCTCAGTAACGGAGTTAGACCTCCAGAGTTTGGAAGAGTCCAAAGTTGTGTAAACAGCGGGGGTGTTTTGAATACACCCCCGTTTTCAAAAGGTAGTTTGTTGGTCTGTCCCCCCGCTGCAGGAAAATAATGGATTAATCCCAGAAAGCTGCTGATGTAGCACTTTTCTCCTTATGAAAGTGGAGATAGAGATACAAGGAGATTAGCCGACCAATGAGAATTTAGTCAGATGAGAGAGTATCGACCAATTAATCGACTAGTCGACCAACAGACTACAGCCCTAATATGAATACACTCTGCCAGTAGAAATGGCTCATGTGCCTCTGAGCAGGACACAGTACACAGTACTGTACACACACACATGCAGGTGCAGGTTTTTATTCATGTGCAGGTGTTTGTTAAACAGGTAACAGGCTGCAGAGAGGAAACAGCTGCTCTGGCAATGATAACATTGCACCTTTTATTAGTGTGAGAACAGTGTACATGTGTGCCCTGTGCTGACACTGTGCTGTGTACACAAACTCCTTCCTTATGTCTTAGTGGGAGGGACTAAGACATAAGGAAAAGACAAGGGAGGAATAGTAGTGATATTACATTGTCTGTCATCAAAGGAAAAGAAAATCTATTTAAAGACTGAGCCATGCTTTATGGTTTTTAACTGAATATTTTTCAATATCTGAAGCATTTATTACACTAATTTATTTTCCTCTCATGTTCACAGTGTGGATCATTGGTGACTGCTATGTCCAGCGTAGTGCCCAGAGAGATGCAGAGAGTTAATGAAGCAACCTCGGCATGCCGGATGTCCCGCACTTTAGACATGACCATCTCAAGCTATAGCTAAAGCTAAAGATGGAGTTCATTTCACACCTAGGGGAAATGATATGTTTTTAAGTACATTAGCTAATTGTCATAAAAACAGCCTCCAGATGCAGAGAATACTGACTGAAAATATTAGATTTCACATTTAAATCTACTTGTCAATTGAATGGACAAACAAATCATACAATACAGATAATACATTAAGCATTAATACCCAACTCTTCTGCCAAGAGATAGATAGAACTTTACCTGAAGATAACTAAAGAACCTTACACCCAGCAGCAGAACCTGAGAAGGTTTTAGAGAGTGACTTTTGTTTGCTGCCCTGATCGAAGTCTAGTTTAAACAGAGAAGAATATGACACATCTGAACAAACCAGTGGGTCATGAGTTGGACAAAAATAATAATCATTACACAAGCAACAGTTTTTTAAAGTCAAATCCAGTGTTCATGAACACATCCATATTAAAGGTTACAAATTGAGAAAATGTTTTGTATGACTTAAGTACCCTTGAAATAAACCAAAAGATGTGTAAAAGTTGTAACAGTAATTATAATGATAGAACTTATTCCCTTCGTTAGTTTAATGATTGGTTTGACCTCATTTATTTCCACGTGTTCCTCATGTCATCATGCATTGATGAAGCAGGAAAGTCGATCTGTGTCTGATCAGCTGTTGTCCGTCTGTTTAAGTATGTACGTGTCACAATTTGGTCAAATAATTAAACAATTTAACCCATAATTACTGCGATTAGTTAATTCTGATAAATATTATGACTGACATGTAATTTCTTTAATTATATTAATATACACAGTAATAATCTTTCACATTGTAACACTTTAAATTGTTACCTTTTGCGTGTGTGCGCTGTTGTGCGTCCAGTGTGTGTAACAGGCAGAGTGTGTGTTGTGCACCTGCCTGCATGTTACATAATGCACCCTTAAAATAACAATGTGACGTTGCTGGTCAGTTTCACATAAATGTTTTTGTGACTATGACAGGAATATATTACACTATGGCAGTATGTAGTCTCTTACTGATTTGTTGCTTCACACAGGTCTGTTATGAAGAGAAGGGTGCTGCAGTTCAGCCTGCTTCCCCTTTGTCTCTTCCAGCTATCTGTTGCACTTTCTGCATTATCACTGGTGGAATGGGGGGCTTTGGTCTAGAGCTTGCTCAGTGGCTGACAGAAAGAGGAGCCCGCAAGCTGGTGCTGACTTCCAGATCAGGCATCAGGAATGGTAAGGCACAGTGGCACAAGGCTCTTGCAGAGTTGTTGTTTTTGTTACATTCAGATTGAGGTTAAATGTTGTTACATATGCCATAAAACTGACTGCAGTTATAAAATCAGTGTAAAATCAATTGCTCAGTGCTTTTGAACATCTTCATTGGGACATTATTGTAGGTCAACTTTTGCTGTTATTTTTAATTAGTGGAAAAAGTCCCCAAAAGTAGTAGCTAATTTGTGTACTGAATGTTAAACTCACTCATGAACTACGATAAAATATGATTATGAGTCCATTGTTGACCTGGGGCTTTACTGGCTGTAACAGCTAATAACACTCTAGTCCTGTTTGATGCCAGGCTGGGTGTTTGTGATGTGGATATGTTATGAATATTCCACCTACTCTCCCTTGTTATATCTGAAAATATGCACAAACTGACTCACCATCGTGTAATTATGCCATATATTAGGACGTTTTTATGATATTAGAAATTACATAAAGAATGTTAGGCTTTCACTGTTATGCTCACCATAAATTCACTAAACCGTCCAGATATGTCCCTGTAGGAATGTTTATGGAGGGGCTCTATCAATAAAGTAACGGAAGTAGTGCTCCAGATTTGTTGCGTTTTACTTACATTTTTAATATAGTGCTTCATACAGTATTACACATTTCTATTTTTCATGACAAAGTATGAAGAGTACATTTAGGTTAATTGTTATTTTGTATGCCCACAGAATTGGTTTTATAAGCCATCTAAGAAACTAAGCACCAATTTGAGTTTTTTTACTATGGGAAACAGATGTATTTTTAAGATGATAGAACAAAGACACCATGATTTGTTTGTGTTGATGCTAATTGATTTTAAGTTGTTTTAAAGGATAGGTTCACTGTTTTTCTAGTCTGTCTTAAAACATTGAAACAGAATTTGCTTGCAGTGATCATTCTTCCTGATCAAACGAACTATTAGAAGATTCCTTTCTGGTGCGCTCTCAAGGCAGTGGAGTCTTTTCCCTTGAAGCAAGGAGCTTAACCTTTAGGAAATAACACACACAAGGTTTATGGTGGATCACTTTGCTGTTTTGAACAAACCAAGCTCTTAGTATGGCTCTAACTATATTTTTTACTTTGTAACTGTTGCTAGGTTGCCAGGCAAAGTGAGTCTGTGAATGGCAGAGTCAGGATGTGGAGGTGCTTGTGTCAACCAATGACGTCAGCACACTGGAGGGAACAGAACGACTCCTTGCCGAAGCCTGTGGGCTGGGTCCAGTAGGCGGTGTCTTCCACCTTGCCATGGTAACTATTAGATTTGGTAAAGACATTCATATTCCCTTCAGGATGAATTGTAATAACCTTGTTGTAATAACTCTTGCAATCATCAGGTCAACTACTTTTATTTTTTTTTTAATTTATTCATTTTAATTTATTTTTTAATTGAGTGCAATATAAATAATTAACATGAAAACACATGATACTGGACAGTATAAGGGGCAGAATCAGAGAATAACCTGAAAGTATAAGAAAATCTAATGTAAATCATCTAATGTAAATCTAAATCATCTCCTTGGCTTGTTTTTTTCAGGTGTTGAAAAATGGCATGTTGGAAAATATGACTCCTCAGCTCTTCCGTGATGTTAGCAAACCTAAATATGAAGGCACCATAAATCTGGACAAGTAAGACACACACTCAATCATCCTGCTGTTTAGATTAGGGAACTTTAATTAAGGGCTGCTATTTGATTCTCTCTGGATCTTGATGCATTCACTTTATCATATTACCTCTCCAGAGTGACAAGAAAATTGTGTTCGGACCTTTGCTACTTTGTGGCCTTCTCCTCATTCAGCTGTGGCCGTGGCAATGCCGGTCAAAGTAACTATGGTTTTGCCAACTCAGCCATGTAGTGTGTGTGTGAGAAGCACCACTATGATGGCCTACCTGGACTGGCGGTTCAGTGGGGTGCCATTGGCGATGTGGGCGTGGTGCTAGAGACCATGGGTGGCAATGACACACAGTAATTGGAGGCACCCTACCACAGCGCATCTCTTCATGCCTGGCGGTGCTCTACCTCTTCCTATGCCAACAGTGACCGGTGATGTCCAGCTTTGTGCTGGCAGAGAGGACAGTGGTGAAGAGTGAGCCAGGAAGCCAGAGAGACTTGGTGGATGCTGTAGCTCACATTCTGGGTAAGAATGCAAAACCACTTCCGGTATGAGGCGTGCAGAGTAGAGACGTGCTTGCAATTCGCTCCTGCTACCACTACTTACTTTTAATTTTTCAAACCTTGCCTTTATATATTTTCTTATTGCATAAGTGTCTTCAAAGTTAATCTAACATTCCGATCCAGAAAATGTCAAAACAAAAGGGAAAACAAGAGAAAGACGCTCTTTTGCCACCTGCTAGCATCACAGTGGAAGCGCTTTGCTAGCTGAAGAAGCAGAAGAGCCCTGGCTGCCGACTTTAAGTCATCATTTGATAAGCTATCCAAGACCCTGGACAACTTGAACTCGACTGTTTTAGACCATGGTCAGCGCATTGGCTCACTGGAGGAAAATACTAACGAAGGGGATCGTCGTCTGGTTGAACTTGAGAAAGTGTGCACAACTTTGAAGCAAGACAAGGAGTCATTGACAGCCAGACTAGCAGACTTGGAGGGGCGCAGCAGGTGCCAAAACATACGGATCATCGGCCTACCTGAGTCCCTGGAAGGTCCTTGCCCAACAGCTTTCTTTTCCCAACTCTTGGTCGATGTTTTTGGCACAGAGGTCCTAACTTCTTCACCCGAATTAGACCGCGCACACAGGAGTCTTGTACCGAATCCTGCACCTGGTTCAAAGCCCCGACCTGTCATAATACGTCTCCACTGCTTCCAAGTTAAAGACCTGATCATCCGAGAAGCTTGTAAACGAGGTAACCTGTCCTACAAGGAGCACAAGATCCGGATTTACAAGGATTACACCGCAGATGTGCTGAAACAGAGGGCGGAATATAAGGACGTGATGGCTGAACTTTACAGGCGCAGATAAAAGCCATCCCTCCTCTTCCCTGCTAAACTCCGCATCACTCTGCCCAGTGGGGAGAAAGTTTGGATTTGGTCCGCTGCAGAGGCTGATAAGTATGTGCTGAACTTGTAATCAGATGCATATTACCTATTAATATGCAGTTTTTTCGTGCTGCTATTCTCATGTACTGTGTATCCGTCCAATTATTTTTTTTGTTTATTTGTTCTTCTATGTTGCCATGGCAACTTGACTTAGCGTTTGTGTTTTTTCAGTAAGCCTACCGCCATGTGGACAGTTTTAGCTGTTGGATAACTAGCTTTTTCCAGGAGGATGCACCTTTCCAAATGTCATATCTTCATCAAACAGCTGTGTTTGTGGGCCCGTGTCAATGTGGCAGTAGACCTAATTACCTCTAGCCACAAGAAGATCAGCCGGAACTTGCTGCACTTTGCAGCCACCACCTTTTACTACAAGCTGAAGGCCACTGATGGTTATGTCCCTGTAACAAAATACCATGGCACTGTAACACCACTGCTGCCAAAACCAGCAGCAAATACAGACAAAACCTGGGAGCTAACTACAAGCTCAGCGAGGTAACATAGATATGTATACTTGCACACATTTGCTCATGTTTCAGGAAGGTTTTTCTGAAAGTGAAGTGGAAATGGTGGTTTGACAAAATGATCCCCTTACTAGTTTTTCTCTAGTGCTTTCAACTGCATCTCACACTCAGCAGATGGAGTTTGCTCAGTTGTTGTCCTGTGACCTAAGCTTGGAACTTCTGTTTCAAGATAGAAAGCTTCTCATTGTACACAACCTCTCTTGGTGCATTCATCCGCTCCCATGGTTTCTCATACCATTGCTATGCTGACAACACCCAGATCTTCAATTCAATTCAGTTCAATTTTATTTATATAGCACCAAATCACAACACAAAGTCATCTCAGGGCACTTTTACATGGAGTAGTTCTAGACCACGGTCTTTAATTTACAGAAAGAGAAACCCAACAGTTCCCCCCATGAGCAAGCACTTGGTGAGAGAGAGAGAGAGAGAGAGAGAGAGAGAGAGAGAGAGAGAGAGAGAGAGAGAGAGAGAGAGAGAGAACAACAGTAGTCAGCAAGTAGCAGCAATAGCAGGCGGAGGGCAGAAGAAGGACGCCAACACACCAGCATGGTGTATGTGACTATCAGGGTCTACTTGGAGCTTCCTGTGGATCAGAAAGCACAAAGAACTACGGGGAAGAAGTAAAGTTAGTAACATGCATTGGTGATAATAAAATACATAGAGATGGAGGAGAGGAGCTCAGTGCATCAATGGAAGTCCCCCGGCAGTCTAGGCCTATATCAGCATAACTAAGGGCTGATCCAAGGTGAGTCAGATCAGACCTAACTATAAGCTTTATCAAAAAGGAAAGTTTTAAACCTACTCTTAAACATAGAGAGGGTGCCTGCCCCTCGGACCGAAACTGGGAGATGGTTCCACAAGAGAGGAGCCTGATAGCTGAAGGCTCTGCCTCCCATTCTACTTTTAAATACTGTAGGAACCACCAGTAAACCTGCATTCTGGGAGCACAGCGCTCTAGTGGGATTATACGGTACCAAGAGTTCTTTTAGATAAGATGGTGCCTGACCGTTAAGAGCTTTGTAAGTAAGAAGAAGGATTTTAAATTCTATTCTGGATTTTACAGGAAGCCAATGCAGCAAAGCTAAGATGAGGGAAATGTGATCTCTTTTCTTAGTTTCAGAACAGGCTGCATTCTGGACCAGCTGCAGAGTCTTTATAGACCTATTAGGGCAGCCTGATAATAATGAGTTACAATAATCCAGCCTAGAAGTAACAAATGCGTGGATTATTTTTTCTGCATCTTGTTGTGAAAGGATATGTCTGATTTTAGCGATATTACGTAAGTGAAAAAAGGCAGTCCTTGAAATGTGTTTTATTTGGGAGTTAAAGGACATATCCTGATCGAAGATAACTCCCAGATTCCTTACGGTGGTGCTGGAGGCCAGGGTAAAGCCATCTAGATTAGATAAATCATTAGATAATGTTTTTCTAAGGTGTTTAGGGCCAAGCACATTAACTTCAGTTTTATCCGAGTTTAGCAGCAGAAAATTGCAAGTCATCCAGGTCTTTATATCTTTAAGGTACACTTGGAGTTTAGATAACTGATTGGATTCATCTGGCTTCATTGATAAATATTTTGGTATCATCTGCATAATATTTGCGTATCATCTTCCTGTCATTCCCACCGGAAGACCACACAGTCTCCGCTAGGATCTCTTCATGTCTTGCTTATATGTCAGCATGGATGAAAGAACGTCACCTCCAGCTTAATCTCTCTAAAACCGAGCTCCTTGTCATCCCAGCCTGTCCTTCTATAAATCAAAAGATCAGCATCCAGCTTGAATCAATGCAGCTCATGCCCACCAAGTCTGCCGAAATTTGGGTGTGATGAGTGATGACCAACTGACCTTCAAGTCTCACGTGGCCTCAGTTGCTTGATCATGTCGATTCGCTCTGTACAACATCAGGAAGATCAGACCCTACCTGTCGGAGCACGCTGCACAGCTGCTGGTCCAGGCTCTTGTAATATCACGCATCGACTACTGCCAGGCCTCCCTGCATGTACACTTAAACCTCTGCAGATGATCCAGAACGCGGTGGCACGTTTGGTCTGGTCTTAAATCAGCCCAAAACAGCATGTCACCCCGCTGTCCATATCCCTCCACTGGCTCCCAGTTGCTGCCCACATCAAATTCAAAACCCTGACACTTGCTTACAAAACAGCAACTAAAACGGCTCCTGCCTACCTGAACTCCCTCATTCAGCTATACACTCCCTAGTACCACCACCACAAAAGGGCTCTAAGTCACTTGCTAGACTATTCTCCTCTGTAGTTCCCCGCTGGTGGAACGAGTTACCAACCTCTGTTCGGTCTGCAGAGTCCCTCTCAGTCTTTAAGAAATGACTAAAGACCCAGCTCTTTCGTGAACACCTATGCACTTAATGGACTGTAGGAGCTATCTATGCACTTAATGGACTGTAGGAGGAAAAAAAAATCTTCTATGCACTCTTATCATTGACTTGTTGTACTGCCTGTTGGCATCTACGTCCTATTGGGCCCAAACTTTATGGCACTTACTCATGTTTCCTGACTAGATCCCTGCTTGTGATGTATCAGACTCATGTACGTCGCTTGGGAGAAAAGTGTCTGCTAAATGAAAAATGTAAATGTAAAATAATTAATAAATAAATAAGTCATGCACACAATTTAGTAATTTTGTGCTCTTGATGTAATCATTTGTGTGCATGAATTATTTATTTATGCTGTAAATTTAATATAGTTTTTATCATGAGACACTCACTTTCAGGCTCTGTCTCTTGCTCTCATGTGGCCCACACAATGTCACACCAAGTCAGAGAAAGCCACAAAGCCACTCCTTAGTAGAAAATATAAAGTAGCTGTATGGGTATATTACAAGGCTGCCTACATACACAGGACAGACAATCTGCATGGCAAATTGACCTGTGTCAGACAGAGACACAGACCACACATTTGATTAATCAATCAACTGTGTTAGAATTCCCTCCCTCATACTTCATATATAAAGGAACACTCAATAGTAAACAGTGAATTAATTTTGGATACTCACTAATCTTTATCATTTTGCATCATCAATGACAGATGTCAACTGGCGCAATGGTAATGTTGCATCTGAAAAATGTGCATTGAAATGTGGGATTGTTAGTATAGAATCCATGCTTGAATACTTTCTGCTATCCACAATCATGGACTACAATAAAGGTATCAGATGTGTCACATCATGCAGGGGTATGCAACTGCTATGAAAGTGCTTGGTTTATTTGGCAGTTTCTATACATACACAAAAATAAAGTTTGGGAAAAAAAAACCTGTAGCCATCTCTTCTCAGTTACAATATGAGCGTCTCCAAATTAAGAATGGGTCTGTGCACATTTTAAAGCATGTAGCACAGCAGCCTTAACAACGTTATTTTTATTATTATTAATCATTAATAATCCCGTCATGGTGACAGGATCTATCAGATCTATCAGAATTTAAAAATAAATTATGGTTTGTACACCCCTCTAACCAGAGGCTGCAGATTTATCAACCTATCTGTCCTGCTGCCTTCAGATGCTGTAGGGATTTAATGAACCAAAAAAAACAGCTTTTTATACAGTATAAAGTGTCTGTGGAAAACACAACCTAAGAATCACCCACATTAATGGTTGCAGGCTGATGTACTGACTTTCCTTATTTAACGTTTTCTGTGCTGTTTAATTGAAATTACTTATTTATATTTCAAGCATTAATCCGTAATTGCAGCACATTTGCAGCAAGCATTTAGTTTGTTCTTATTGATAAAATCACCAAAGCAGCAGCAGATTGATGTTTCACTAGAAACAATGGGTGCATCCCAAGTCTCTTAAATTGCATCCACGTTTCCCTCACTTGCGTCTTTTCCTTGCGTCTTAGTCCCGCCCACCGAGGATGCGAGAAGAGACGCAAGGAAACCAAGCGAGGAGAGAGGAAACGAGGAGATTTGTTTTAAGAGACATGAGACGTGCTTTCCTCCGAAGCGTCATGTGAAGCGACGTCCGTTTCAGATGACGGCGATAGCTGATCACAGCTGGATCAGCTGTCAGTCGGCTTTAACATCTGTAGAAACTTTTGATGGATTTGTGTCTGCACTGTGGACTGTGTTAATACTAATAAAGGTTCACAGTTATCACCGCTAGAGCAGCTGTTTCCTCTCTGCAGCCTGTTACCTGTTTAACAAACACCTGAATAACAACCTGCATTCTGCATTTAAACTGAGTCCTGTTCAGAGGATCAGGAAACAGTTCTACTCACAGAATGCGTTTATACTATTTATTGATTATCTGCATCTGTATCTTTTGATAATCCTGATAGTGAATTAATAATTCAATAACCCAGAATATAATAAGGGTGTGATCTGCCAAATATGTTTTTGGCAAAATGTTTCAGGGAAAGTTGAAATGATGTGACTCATATCAAACCCAACACTCAGGAATTTTTAGCCTCACACGTGACCTAATGGAAATAACGATAAATGATGTAAAATATAGATGTGTTTAGCTGTTATTATGGATCAAATTAAAGTCAGGAAGAGTCTGTCTGTCAGCCAGAGGGAAAAATATCTCTAATAAATGAAGTTGTTTTTGGTTCTTTTGTTGATCAGACCGACAATTAACAGATTTTTAACTATGTGATGAATAAGAAACCAAGTAATACATGAAACTTGGGAGTGGAACACTTAAATTCAATCTGTTATCTGTCTCCACTTCGGTATGAAACTGCAGTGATGTATCCAATCAGTTTGATCAACTGGAGCGTCCAATCACAATAACTGATATCCAATAAGGGGGCGTGTCAGCCGGTAAAAGACTTCCGGAAAGCCCGCTCTCATGTCTCCTCGCTCATCGCTCCTCAGAGATCCCTCCTCGATCCTCGCTCCTCGGGGCAGAATAAGAGACTTGGGACGCCTGTCAAAATGGCGTGTCAGGAACAACTTCCGGTTCGGGCGAGGAGCGAGGAGCGAGGAGACATGATTTAAGAGACTTGGGATGTACCCTATGTAGTTCTGATATCACTTTTTTAGCACATCTAGGACCAAATTTAAACCAAAATATAGCTTTGCGCTGCTTCATTTGAATGAACCTCCCACCTGTGCACCGTGTGCTCCGCACTGGTCACCACTACACCACACAGATGGGCAAAGCAAGTTTTAAGGTCAGGAAAGTGTTGGAGCGCTGCTTGCACTGGTCATTACACCTCCACGAAAATAGGGCCCATAGACTTTTACAGATAAACTGTAACACAGAAATTCTACGTTTATTCAGTCAAAATGTTTGGAGTCAAGCGCTTGTCCTTTGGATGAGCCCTGATCTCTGTTTTAACTGGAGTGACAAAATGCTTTTTTCTCCTGTCAAATGTATTAATACAGGGAGTTTTCAGTTTTGCTGTTTAAATGTAGTACCCCACATGTTTTCAGTACAATAATGCGCATAGATGCATTTCCATATACTGGACACACTCTTTTATCATTAAAATAAATAATAAACAAATATTATTTGATTAAAAATAAATATTACAAGATTTCAATGTAACACATGTATGACACCTGAGCTCCGAAGTTTGAATTTTTTACCTACAGAGTTTCTGAGGTCATTTGACTGTCAAGGTTTCCTGCTTTTATCCAAATCATCTTAGTCCTAGGTTTGTTTTCTCATCATTACTGAATCTGTGTTCATCTTCATTTTTCTTTAATTGAAAACTTGGTTGAAAACCAACTTGAACTTTCAGTCACCCTCCATAGGCTTGACCCAACCAATACACATACAGTACATATTTAAATGCTAAAGTTTAGTCTGACTGATATGTCTTTCTTCAGGTATGTGATGGCAAGGTGTCAGTCCATTATTGAGGGTGACCACCACACCTTCTCGGAAGGAGAGAGGGTGGAGTCCATCAGCATCATCATCATTAGTTCTGGATATGTAGATTTAGCTTTGGGAATGAGAATCATACAGTAAGTCTTTGAACATTGCATTGCATTCTGTGCCATTTTGCCCTAATATCCCAAATCCTTTTCAAATCTCATTGGTCAACTGAAGAAAATGAACACTTTCCCCAAACTATCAGAGCTCTTAGAAAGTATTTTCCTATTAATAAAATGTTCTGTTAATGGGTATGTTCTCTGTTATGCCATTTCCATGTTTATGCTACTAAGCCCTGTCTGGCTGCTAAAGGCCATTTCATTGCACACAAATGTGTGTTTAAATGTGTGAAGGAGGTGTCATGTCTTTTAGCTTTAATACTTAAACCCCAGAGTGAAGCTCTGCTAGCTGTTATGCCAGCAACTGCTTGTATTGTTCTTGTCAACTGAAACCAAAACTCACTCAAATTAAGGAAAGTTTCTGAAAACTTAATATTGTTATTAATGTGGCACAGAAATACAGCTGCAAACACAGTATATCATAAAAAATGTGTAACGATGTGTCAGAATGTAATATGATTAAGAGCACTTTTACTGAATGAGCACACTGAATGATATACACAAAGCAACTTGGTGAATGTACAAATGTATGTCTGTAATGTACTGTAGCTTCAATACAACAAAGATATACATCATGTCCTGAGTTTTTATGTGTTAACATTTAGGAAATGGGTTATCTCTCGTCCACTATGGTGACAAAAAGGGATGGGAATCAAGAACCAGTTCCAAATTGGTCAATCCATCTGAATCCTACGCCTCTGAGTTTATCAATTCCTCCTTATCTATCAGTTATCTTCATATATTCATAAGCATGTAAGGTCATTGAACAGTGGAGATAATAAAACAGCTGTGCTGACATTGAACCCTGTGTAGGCCTCCTTTTTTCCACACAGAAAGTCGATCAGGAATCATAATAAGCAGAATAGATAATGGCATTTGGCATCAATAACATTTTATCAATTCCCATCCCTAGTGACAAATGGCTATTACATTTTCACAATTACAGTACCTAAAATAAGATTTGTTGAAATGAAGATGTTGCATTTGCCAGATATTTTTTGCCTCCTCCTGAAAAAACTATTCATGGAATAGGATCACACTAATTGGCAAACAAGGAAATTAAAGATGGAAGGGTCAATCTATGCCAACTTTTCCAAGCTGACAAACTTTGCTGATGCAAACTGTTGAGTTTATAGGTTGGTCTGTTCTGTGACTAATGACATTTATGTGAACACATTTGTCAGGGTACTTTGAGGGCATTTGTCAGGCTAGTTTGCCATATGCATAATGTTGTACTGATTAGCTCTGATATGTAAATGTCTCACTAAAAGTTGCATTGTTCCTAAATCAACTAACTGAGTTGATCAGTAGATCCCTCAAGTAGGGGATTCCCTTGGTATTGGGATCTTTGGTGAAAGGCTTTATTCTCCCAGAGCTGTCTGACTCACATTGCCTCACCAGTTATGGTTATTAATTGCAGTGAAAAGGAGGAAGTGACAGTTATGTTCCTCTCTTATATTATATTATTTCTGGTATTCATTGTTACAACTAATAAAGGCCTCTCGCAAATTATTTTTTGAGTATTTTGTGTTTAAAACAGCTTAATTAGATAGAGCAGAATATATATGTGGAATGCACAATGGTGTTCACCCAAATCGCAAAATATATGTTACATGTTAGGGCCACTACTTGGGGGGAGGGGCGTTCTGAGATTTCAAGAATGTTAAGAATTCAGTCATGTTTTGAGAAGAGAAGAGAAAAATCTCAATCAGCAATGAACAGGCCCTCACACCTTGCGTACATCAGCAGTGGCAGCCATGGTATTGATATATACCATTCAGAGCTGATGAGACAGCTCTGAATAGTCAGGATTACTAGACTGTGTGAATGGGTAAAATATTATTTCCTGTGTGCAGTACCTGGCACTGGAGATGACTTTAGAAGTTGTGTATACATTTGATGAACTATGTGTCATTTAGGCCTCACTTCCTGTTGCATGTAAGCAATACTACATAAGTGAAACATGTTTGGGGCATTAAACAGGAGGTTGTTGTAACCTCACTATATATTGTCCAGTCTGCCCCAAATTTCTTATGTTTGATTAAAAGTCCAGGCCTGAATACATCTGTATATCAATATTTAGTCATAGTGCAACCTACTAACAATAGGAAATCAGCGATATGTGACAAACATAATCTGATTTACATTAAGCTACACATGACATACAGCAAGATGATATAAAATTAGTGGGTGTTGTCTAGTGCCACGTAGTGAACACAAGAAGTGATACGTATCTCCTATGTGCAATGTCCAATATTAATGAAAATGTATATCCATATGAGTTGCCCTCTGGTAAATATAGGGCTGCATTAGTATTCCACTTATGTCATATGTAGCAATGTAGCATTGCCTACATGCAATAAGAAGTGAGGTCTAAATAACACATAGTTCATCAATTGTATTCACAATTTCTATTAAGTCATCTCAAGCACAACTTAATGCACACAATAAATAGAATTTTACCCATTCACACCATGTCCAATAATCCTGAGTTGTGTCAACAGACCTCTGATGAGAAACCACTAACTTCTTCATCATGACTTTGGAAGCACTTTTTCTGATAGAATGCTGCTAAAACATTTTTTTCTAAGGAGGAATAAGTGGGCAATGGGCATAAGCAAGAGAGAGGAAGGTACTTTTCTGTGTATGATGAAACTGCTCATAGTGTTTGGGTTATGTGTGTTTGATTCTGGTTTAGATCTCAGGAGAAATTTTTGAAATACCTACAGTAAATAGAAAAGCTGGCCATTTCATTACTTTTTTTATGTAATAAATATACAACTGTCAATTAGATTAGGGTTAGGGTTAGGTTATAATATCACTCATAGTGATTAATTTGACACAGACAGATGTTATCACTGTACTAACTAACTGACGAGCCAGTCAGCCAAAGTCTGAATGAGCACAAGAGATAGAAATAATTATTGACAGCTCTTTACATACTTTGCTTTTATATGCCTCTTGAGTATTTTGAAACAATCATGTCAGTAAGCATAGACTATTTTTTATAATCAATTAATGTCAGTGAAAAGGTAACAGTATTGATAATAACCCAATTTTATATTTCTCAATTCCTCAACCTGAATTTTAAGTGGTTTTAGGCATTTTTACTTTTAGAAGTCCACACATCAGTCTGTGTATAAATTGCATACTTAGGGCCTGCAACTTCTCTAAGAGAGAGCATTCCTTGACTTCAATATTTTTTACTTGATCTGTGCCTGTTGTAACTCATTTTAGATCCATGCCTAATAACAAACTATGAAGAGGCAGATGTATTTTGTTGATTTTACCCCAATTGCTACTCTTAGAAATTCAGGACAAATAGACATTTTGGGGCCATTTATATAGTAAAAAATCTCTGGCTCAGACCTGATGAAAAACCACAAATTTCTGTGCCATGACAGTGGAAAGGCTTTTTATGGTAAGATACAGCAAAACATTGTTTTATGAGGCACAATAAATGGGACACGACCAAAAATGACACAACAAGCTATTCTTTATATGATGGTACTGCTCATAGAATTGGTGATTTTGGATGATTCTAGCTGAAATCTGATGACTATAATATTATGTTGAAATTGGTCTTGGAATTACTGCTTTTGCATGACTCAAATCTGATGAAAAACCACTAATTTTTGTACAATGAAATTTTATATATATGCAACAAGTTCTCATCGTCAAATACTGCCGCTTGGTCAGTGGCCCTACACTACAAAGTTCATAGACCAACGTAATAGCTTGTGGCCATTTTCGAAAGGTCAGAGCGCATTCTCCCTGTTTATATTTATCACTTGTTTCTCTCCCCGTGCTTTGGATTACCGCTTCTGTGCTGTTTGCTCCCATTTTTACATGCATACACTGTCTTTTCAAAATACATTTCTGTGGTCACAGGAAACACCTAAATAAGAGCAATACAAAAAATATATTACAAGCGCACAAGGACGAGGCCGCATCTAACCTATGTGACAATGCAATATAATACATCATGTATTTAAAAATAGGGTTTGTCTTTGGCCCCGATAACAATGAGGCAAAATTACAGCAGATAATGAGTTTATGTTACTAATCGCGGTGACGGAAGAAGTGGTGCATGCCGCGTAATGTGGTTTGTTCTGGAGGTGGACTTTTGTAATACATCCATGGCTACTGAGAAGTAATTAAAAATGGTGACCATGATGTTCTTGTATCATGCGCGTGTGTGTCGAAAGAAATCTTAAATGTGTCAGTGGGAATTCCCAGTGACGTCATGCGTAGTAAGGTCCCACAAAATGGACCCCCCACAACACCCCCTTTTTATTGTCTTTTTTTAACTTTCAAATGAAAACAATAGGATTTTTCTTTTCTTTGTTTATTTCGGGAACAAGGCCCTCGGAGTTGTGCTTAAATAATAATTCGCAATTCACTTTGCATGCTGTTAACTGGGAATGTTTACATCTCGGACAGGAAACACATCACGGTACTTTGTCTTCTTTGTCGCTCTTTTGACAGACAGTGGATGGCTCAACGAACCAGACAGACTAGCGACCCCACGTGTGTCTACATTGAAATGACATCTTCATTCTTGAAAACCCGAGGTTGCAAGCAAGACGAGTTGGCGGGTTTTCAGTCCGCCAAAAGAGTCCCGCATAATTCAAACACACACACACACACACACACACACACACACACACACACACACTAAAATAAATGTCTAAAATAAACATCGTTACATGTTCTGAACATAGATCATCTAGATGCAGTGTAATTAGTCTGGTTGTTGTAAATATTTGATATATTCAGTAGTTGTGTTGTTTTATGAACCTATTTTACGACTCTACTTTACAAAACAGAAGAACTGCCATCCCAAAAACGCCATTTATGAAACACTCACTAAAATATCTTAAACAAACCAACATCTTAATTTTTTGTTAACATAGATTGTTTAGATGCAGAGTGATTATTAGTTCGGGTGTATTAAATGTTGACATGTGGTGCTTATTTGTATCAAGAAGCATGGCGAGGCTCATGGGAATTGTAGTTTTAAAAACATACTAGCGTTTTTAATATAATTGGAAGTTGTAAATACTAAACTGAGACTACACGAGGGAGTTTAAGGGGACGATAAACACATTTGTGTAATCAGATTTTAAATATCTAATTCCTTTATGAGTGTAAATTAATTTTAACCATATTGTACCCATATCTGACAGCGTCCCCAATTATTGACTATATTCACATGATAGCTGAGGCCCAGAGCTCTCTATAACAGTTGGTCCCATGTCCGTACCCCCTTTTGTTGATGAATTATAAGCCTTCAAATGTGCACTGAGGTCAAGGTTCAAAAGTCAGTTTTTCAAAGCAGGAGCCATGTAGAATCTTCATACTTACAAATATTATTTTCCAGTTGAGACCTTTCCAACAATGTATTTGATGAATCTCTATGACAAAGTTTTAATTTTCACATTTCATGGACACAAGCCGTCCCAGGCCTAGTTTCAGAGAGCACTTTGAAGGACAGGGTTATCAAACTGGAATTCACAATTAATCATATATGCGCATGTCAGATTTAATTTTTGCTCTCTTCACCTCCATAAATTTTATACACTTCATTTATTTGTCCATAGCACAGACCATAGACTATTTCCTTTGTACAGTCACTTCAAGTTTTATATTTTTTATGTGCATAGCACATTTCAGAAATAAGGCATCATATCCTATCTCAAAACTATTAGCCTACTATTCCATACTGTAAATAGATCTAAAGTTTTCAGTTTAATTTTAATATTACTTTGTTTCATTATCATTATTAAGAATGATAATGGGGGAGCTAAGGCGCATTCTTTGTATGTGCGCATTGGCTAAAAAAAGAAAAGGATTCTGATTGAATGGTCTGTGTCATGCTGATATAGAATCCTAAAACCAAGAATCATGAAGGACAAAACATCTCCAAGGTTGTGTGAATAGTAACTTAGCCTATGCGTGAATGAGAACGGGTAGGTCTCTTCAGCCCTCACCCAAAACCCAACCCAGCCACTTCAGGCCTTCCTCAAAGCCTGTAGTAATGCCCTACATTGTCAGTATTATTGTAATCTCTGAGGGTGAATCACTTTTTACACTTAGAAAAGAAAAAAACAATCAAACAAATAAAAATATTTATTTTATACCTTGGTCCTTCAAAGTGCTCTCTGAAACTAGGCCTGGGACGGCTTGTGTCCATGAAATGTGAAAATTAAAACTTTGTCATAGAGCTACACCAAATACATTTTTGGAAAGGTCTCGGCTTGGAAAATAACATATGTAAGTATGAAGATACCACCTGGCTCCTGCTTTGAAAAACTGACTTTTGAACCTTGACCTCAGTGCACATTTGAAGGCTTATAATTCATCAACAAAAGGGGGTACAGACATGGGACCAACTGTTATAGAGAGCTCTGGGCCTCAGCTATCATGTGAATATAGTCAACAATTGGTGACGCTCTCATAAAAAGGGGTAAAATATGGTTAAAATTAATTTTCACTCATAAAGCAATTAGATATTTAAAATCTGATTACACAAATGTGTTTATCATCCCCTTAAACTCCCTAACTCCTGTCATGCTTCTTTATACAAATAAGCACCACAGTTGTAGTTCTTCTGGTTGTAGAGTAGGGCAGTAAGATAGGGTCGTGAGAAGATCTATCTGTTGAATATATCAAACATTTAATACATCCGAACACAAGATATACCAGTTTTTAGAGCTGATTCCAGGCTAATTTGAGATGCAGAGCTATCTGAGGCTATGTCACTGCTGCTGTTCGCTTTTGTTGGCTGGTTGGTTGTAGATAGGGGTGCTCTGGGTTGTCCTTCAACCGACACTGAATCAACTGAATGCTCCCCCTGACTGCATGGTGGTGCCGCTGCGGGCCTGCACTCAACCTGTCCTGGCGCTGAAGTTGCGGGGCGCACGGGGCTCTCCCCCTGATTGAATGGTGGTGACGCTGCGGGCCTGCGCTCTCCCTGTCCTGGCGCTGAAGCTAAACTTTTAACATTCCGTTAACATTTTTTATTATAGCTTGTGTTTTTATTTATGAAATAGCCTATCCTGTATTTATGACACTTGTTTGGCAGTAACTTAGCAATATTTTTCTCTGTGTGTGGGCTGTAGTCGTTTTTGTGCCTAAAGACTACGATACCAAGTGGCTAGCTTACACACAGCTGGTGCAACCCAGTGCAGAAATAATTATTTATAGCCTAACCCCGTAGGTTAGGCTACAAACAGTAAAATTTTAATTTAAATTAAAATATTTGATTTATGTGTATGTTCAAAATACAGAAAAGATAATGACCGGACCTGGGGGGGGGGGGGGTGGGTGGGGGGGGTGGACGTTTTCCAGGCGACCCTCCCCACCCCCTATTCATATAGTATACTCCATAAAGTATACGCTGCAGGGGTACACTTTAAGGCCCAGATGCATAAGGAAGAAAACAGAGAAAACAGGAGAAGGAAAGAACGCCAATCTACAGGTATGTCCTCTTTTGTTAACATTAAAAGGCCGTTTTGTGTGTAACCTTAGACGTTTCATCTGTAGCAGCTAATGATGCTAGCTAGCTATTATAGCTGTTGAAATGGATATTAATCTAACTGGTTGCCAGTAGCAGCTATTTGGATAACTGCTCCTTCCTACAACGTAAGGCACTGGGCTGAAATTTCACTGACCAATATCTATAAATAACGCTATAAATAATGATTTCTGCACTGGGTTGCACCAGCTGTGTGTAAGTGTAACGGAGTCCGGTTGATTCCACTTAACACCGATAGGCAATCAGATTTGCTGTTTCATACGGTCTATACAGCAGCTTTGTATCAGGGACACCCACTGGTTGTCATGGCTCTCCGCAGTTTATAAATACTGGCTGTGACGTTATCTCCGCGCCAGTAAGAGAGGATTGAGCCCATGGTAGGTCACTTAACGCACAGCACTTCAGTAAAATGTGAAAATAATGTACTGTAATAACATAACCAAAGTGACGTAATGCGTGAGAAGGCAGAAAATATATCGTATGTAACGAGTGAACGAACGAGTTCAATTGGTTGTGTTTTGTTATTATACGATAGTTAGCAACTTAGCTCAAATGCTAATATCTGCTAACTTCTCTTCCAAAGCTGTGCCGAGTGCTAAATGTGACCGTGACCGACCAGTGTGTGTGTTTCTTTGCTGCTTTCCAGGTACCTATGTTTTTGGTTATGGTTAAATTTTTGTTATTAATTATTTATGAATTATCCGGCCAGTAAGAGAGGATTGAGCCCATGCTGTGCCGAGTGCTAAATGTGACCGTGACCGACCAGTGTGTGTGTTTCTTTGCTGCTTTCCAGAAATAAAGTGCGTTCAGATACGAACGAGTGTCGGCCTTCATCCATAAAAATCACAACACAACGCAGACAGTGGTTACAATGGTGCCGTGACTGTGCTTCAGGAGTCGCCACGTGGGGAGAGTTGTCCTCCGCTCCTGGGGAAAAGTATCGTGGTTGCTGTCGACGGGTCACTGACGCACTGTACTGTTTCATGAGCGCTGTACTGCTTTTCGCCAGCAGGTGGGGCGGTGATCATATCCTTGTGCTGCAGCAGAGGTTTGGTTTCCTCTCTTGTCTCGCCATAGGTGGGAATTTTGACACATTTTACCGCCTTCGAGTGGTTTGAACACTGATTTGTTTTCTATTTTGTTAATTTTGAAACTCATTTGGACTCTTGATGAACTTGATCATTTATCAAGTCTGAGCAGTCTTATTGCTTTGTTTGTACTGTGCATGACTGCATAACCTGCTCTGTTGGAGGGGTTCTCTTTTTTTTGAGGGGAGTATTTGTTTTTGTTGTTTTTTTTGTTTAGTACTGCTTTATTGGCTGTGTGCCTTGTTACTTACAGTCTCAAAAAAAAAAAAAAAAAAAAAAAAAAAAAAAAAAAAATTAAATAAACGAAAATCAAAAAAAAAAAAAAAAAAAAGATGGATAGAATAAATAAGATAGAATAAATAAGTATATAAAAAAAAAATAATAATAAAAAAAAAAAATAAAAAAACAGGATTTTTTTTTTTTGTGTGTGATACCTTGTATGGGGCCTGGCAATTTTGGGTCTCGTGATTTCACATATGTGATTGCTATTTTCTAATATTTTGGTTGTTCGTTTGTTTTAATATATACAGGCATTTTTGTGTTTTGTTTTTTTTTTCTCACTGTTTTTCTAACTTGTGTTCTCCATACTGAATATGGACTTTGATGCTGCTGTTGGCAGGGGGAGGGGTGCATTAATGTACTCTCCTGTAACACCTTTGAATGGGGGTAGGACTAGGTTTCAGTCTGCTCCAGTCACATCTACACCTATGCCGGGTCTTGAAAACATTTCAGATGCTGATGATGCATTCACTGCTCCGCCACAAATTGGCTGTGCTGGGCTTGACTTACCTGGTACAAATGAGGACAGTCCTTCAGTCCACATGATTGCAGGCATAGCTAAGGAAATTGGCATGTCAATTGGAGAGAGTATTGCCTCCTGCATTGCATCACAGCTGGGTAGTACAGCAGGTGACATTGCTGATAATTCATCCAGATCAAGGGGGGTAGACCCTTCTCTCTCAAACTGGGTAGTGAAGACTGAAGTCAAGGAGCCAGTATGCTTTAAGGGGGATGGCTTAGATGCCTATACAGTGCATGAGTGGGAATCAGTGGTCATGTCATATCTCAGAAAGCGGGCCGTACCTGTAGCAGAGCAGGCTGAGGAGGTCATGAACAGGTTGATGGGGAGAGCAAGGGAAGTGGTTAAAGTAGGCCTTCGCAGTAACCCTCTTCTTGCTCTGTCGGATGGCCCGGGTCCCATCTTTGACATTTTGAAACAACATTTTAGTGACACAGTTTCCTCTATCATGCCACTTGCTGATTTTTATGCCACCATGCCATTCTCTGGTGAGGATCCTTTTGAGTATTGGCTCAGGTTGAACAAAACTATGGAAGTGACTGAAGACTGTCTTAAAAGACAGAATAAATCAATGGATGATCCTTCACGAGAGCTCACTACTATGTTTATCAGGCACTGCCCTGATCCTGAACTGTCCCTGATATTCAGGTGCAAGCCGCTACAGCAGTGGACTGCTGCTGAGGTCCATGAGAAACTGGTTGAACACAGGAGGGACAAAATGCACTCTTCTCAGTCTAAGAGTGCCACTGCTGTGACAGTGTTGCGCCTGGATGTCAGTCCTGCTCCCCAGGTTTCTTTACCAACCAGTAAGTCTGCTAGTGACACTAACACAGGCCCCGCATTAGCTCAGTCGACACCGGAGCTTGCTGAGCCTTTGGATCGGATTATCAGCATGTTGGAACACATTCTAGTACAGGGGTCACGCCATGCTCAGCACTATGACAGGCCAGGACGACCGTCACAGGGCGGGCCCAGAAACAGAGCGCGACCCTCGCTGCCGTGTGAAGTGTGTGGGGATAGAGAACACACTACTCGTTTTCATTGCCGCTCCAACCATCTCTGCTTCCTTTGCTATGCTTCTGGTCACACACGTGCTGATTGTCCAAAGTCTGTCATGCCTCAGCAGGTGGGCGGGGCTACCAGTAAACACACTCCTCAGCAACAGGGAAACGAGCGGGCCAACATTTAGGGGGGGCAAGTGTTGGGCCAGTAGTCAATCCCCCAAGTACAGCAAATGATGATTTGGAGTCTTTTTATGAGAGTGTATGTGAAGAGCTAAAGAGTAAAGTCATATTGCAGAACACACAGAGAATTGCACCTTATGACGAACTCTTCCATGCTAAAGCCCTGATTGGTAACAAAGTTGATGTAAACGCCATGCTCGACAGTGGTTCGATGGCATGCAGCGTGAGTTCGCGAGTTTTGCAGCACCTGTCACAGGAGGGTGCCATAAAGAGCTCTTCTCTGGCCCCCACAGATGCGGTTTTGGTTGGTTGTGGGGGGTCGCAGACCAAACCCATGGGAATTTGTGACCTAGAGATTGAGCTGTTTGGCTTCCCTGTGATTGTTCCAACATTTGTGGTCGCTGTACAAAATGATGATCTCATTGTGGGGAGTAACCTCCTCAAATACCTGATCCGACGCTTGAAAGCTTCGAGGGATGACTTGAGTCACATCACTGCATCTGATCACAGTGAAGTCGAGCAACACAGGCTACTGAGCCTGTTAGCCAATGTGGAGGTGTGGTCAGGCAGCGACATCCCCGACAAAGTGGGAACAGTAAGGTTAAAGAGGGCCGTGACTCTTGATCCTTTGAGCGAGCATTTGGTTTAGGGTCGGCTTCAGAATGTTGGCAACATCTCAGTCGGGAGTGCAGTCATCATGGAGCCTACTGCTGCTAGGTCACGCCCACAGTCTGTGTTGATAGGGAGGACCGTGGCATTGCTTCGTGGTGACGGTTGGCTGCCTCTTAAAGTGATCAATCCCACTGATAAGCCTGTGACCCTGAAGCGGAATTCCAAGCTTGCTGATGTCTTTCCCTGTATCGAGTTGGAGGACTTTGACTGCCCTGATGTGCATGTTCATTCTCAATGTGTCCTCCAGCAACAGGTGCAGAAGTCAGGTGACGCTACTATCAGTGAAGAAGGCTCTCATCTCACATCCGATGTTTCAAGCCTCCCAGACTGTCATGGTGGGGATGGTGGTCCCAGTGGGCCTCAGGGTGGAGCCACCTCAATTTTGCATGACCTGGGACTGGCTGATATTGACGTGGATTCTTGTGATGTGACTTCCTCTTGTAAAGAGAAACTTGTCGAGCTGATAGCTAAGTACCAGTCCATCTTTTCCAGACATAGATTGGACTGTGGAAAGGCTAAAGGCTGTGTTCACCGGATTAGACTCAGTGATGAAAGACCCTTTCGGTTACCATACCGACGCGTCGCACCAAATCAGTACGAGAAACTCAGACAGGTACTGGATGAGATGGAGGAACGAGAAATCATAAGGAAGTCCAGCAGTGACTTTGCCTCTCCTCTTGTTCTAGTTTGGAAAAAGTCAGGGGACCTGAGACTTTGTACCGATTTCCGCTGGATAAATGCTCGTACCATCAAGGACGCTCATCCCTTACCTCATCAGGCTGATGCTCTGGCGGCACTGGGTGGCAATGCCTTCTTCTCTACCATGGACCTCACATCTGGCTACTACAATGTTGAGGTTCATGAGGATGACAAGAGGTATACGGCTTTCACATCGCCATTTGGGCTGTACGAATACAACCGCTTGCCACAGGGCCTGTGCAACAGCCCCGCAACTTTTATGCGGATGATGCTGTCCATCTTTGGGGACCAGAATTTCCTGAGTCTCCTTTGCTACTTGGACGATGTCCTTGTGTTTGCTCCAACCGAGGAGGTTGCATTGGAACGACTGGAAATGGTCTTTGTGCGTCTTCAGGTCCACAATTTGAAACTGGCTCCAAAGAAATGTCATTTCCTGCGGAGGTCGGTACGGTTCCTTGGCCACATTGTGAGTGCGGAGGGCATTGCTACCGATCCTGAAAAAGTGCAAGCCATTACTGCTCTGTCTGAGGAGGACCTTATGGAAGATGGGACAGGGGTCCCATCGCAGCGGAAAATACGTTCTTTTCTGGGAATGGTGGTTTTCTACCAACAGTTCATTGAGGGCTTTTCATCTATAGCCAAACCGCTGTTCGGTCTCACAGCTGGACCTAAGGTTCCTTACCATCAAAAGAGAAGAAAGGGCCGGCCTCCCCAGCGGAAGCTAGCGGCCACTGACTGGACAGAGGAGTGCAGACAGGCTTTTCATCTCCTGAAGCAGGCTTTGCTTGATCAGGTGGTTCTGGCTCATCCAAATTTCAGCGAGCCTTTCCTCCTTTCAGTGGACGCGTCCAGTAATGGTCTCGGAGCGGTCCTGTCACAGGTGCCAGAAGGGGGCACAGTGGCAAGGCCAATTGCTTTCGCTAGCAAATCACTCTCATATGCACAGTCGAGGTATCCTGCGCATCGGTTGGAGTTCTTTGCCATGAAATGGGCAGTCTGCGACAAATTCCATCATTGGCTGAGGGGACACCCATTTACAGTTTGGACGGATAATAATCCGCTTACATACATCTTGTCCAAGGCTAAACTTGATGCATGCGAACAAAGGTGGGTCGCCAAACTGGCACCATACTGTTTCGACATCAAATACATCCCAGGTCCCAAGAACATTGTCGCAGATGCTCTGAGCAGGGAACCCTTTGTTCACTCAAGTGCACTCCATCGCTTAACGAGAGTGGCTTATGAGACATTGCTGGTCGAGGCTGATGCTGTTGGGAAGGATCGGGTGCAGGATGTGTTCAGGTGGTCTACTCACCCTTTTGAGAAGAACTCTGTTGTGGGGCCTACTGTTGGCTGTCAGTGTGCTGTTGTTGTCCGGCCCGGGGCTCTAGCGAGTCAGGATGTGGCAGCTGTTCTGCAGTCACACAAGCTGCAGGAAGGTTCTGTGACATCCCATGCATTGCTGCTGCCACAGCTTCCCCAGGCAGTGTTACCAGTGGAACCGGCTGGGACTGACGTGCTGTCTCATGACCAGCTGATGAACAAGCAGAGGTCTGACGCGGTGCTAAGCAGGGTGATCTTCTTTGTAGAAAGGGGGCGGCGACCATCTAGGAGAGAGCGTGCTCTGGAACCAGCCAGTGTTCTACATCTCCTTAAGTGTTGGGATAAGCTTAGCATGCAGAAGGGTGTGCTGTATCGGGTGTCCAAGAGCCCAGTCACAAAGACCAAATCTTTCCTTTATGTGGTACCTGCTTCCCTGAAAGCACGTGTGCTGGAAGGGGTCCACGATGAAGCCGGTCACCAGGGGCAGCAACGGACTTTGTACCTCACTAGGCAGCGCTTCTATTGGGCAGGTCTGGAGAAGGATGTAAGGGAGTACGTGAAAGGCTGCAGGCGGTGTGTGCTGAGCAAAACTCCTGAGCCAGAAGCTAGAGCACCACTGGAAAACATCATAACAACAGAGCCTCTTGAACTTGTTTGCATTGACTTTTGGTGTGCAGAGGATGCTAAGAACCGGTCATTGGACGTGCTTGTAGTCACTGACCACTTCACGAAAATGGCTAATGCTTTTCTGTGCCCGAACCAAACTGCCAAAGCTGTGGCCCACCAGCTGTGGCATAACTTCTTTTGTGTCTATGGGTTTCCCAAGCGCATTCATTCAGACAGGGGAGCCAATTTCGAAAGCGCCCTTATTGCTGATCTCTTGAGGCTTGCTGGTGTTCAGAAATCCCATACAACACCATATCATCCGATGGGCAATGGCTCATGTGAGAGGATGAACAGGACGTTGGGGAACATGATTCGGGCACTGCCACCAAGGTCAAAGCATAGGTGGCCTCAGGCGCTAAAATCTCTCACATTTGCCTATAACTGCACCATCCACGAGACCACAGGGTATGCCCCGTTTCTCCTGATGTTTGGGAGGACGCCTCGGCTGCCCATTGATTTGGCTTTCAGCTCTGTCTTGAATGTTCCTGAGGTTGTGAGTTACGATGAGTATGTTCAGTCTCTCAGGCAAAGTTTGAAGGAGGCTATGGGGGTTGCCCAAGCTTCAGCTTCTAAACAGTTGAGGAGACATGCTGAGCTGTACAACCGGAGAGTCCGAGGGGCTCCGGTTGAGGTCGGTGATCGGGTATTGTTGGCCAACAAGGGTGAACGTGGTAAACGCAAGCTTGCTGACCGCTGGGAGGATGCCACTTACCTCGTCATCAGTGTGAATGTTGATAGTCACACCTTCAAAATTCAGCATGACTCAACTGGTGATGTAAAGACAGTCCACCGCAACCTGATAACACCAGTTTCCTTTTTGCCACTCCCTGATACAGTTTCAGGTGATGATCAGGACTTTTCTGTCTCCTCCGCTTCCGATCGCTCACGTGAAGCGAGGGATAATGCTTGTGTGGATGATGACATGTCGACCGACGCAGCGGAGTACAGAACCAAAGTTTGGGTTTCTCAGTTGCCATCTGAGGGGTCTAGTGACCAGGGTGGGGAGCTTGATAGCCAGTGCCAGGATACTCAGCACACTACACATCTTGAACCATCCTCGGTTCCGTCACATGATGTTGGCTCTGGTCGGGCTGGTTTCCGGGGCGGTCCACCCCTTTTGCCTGTTTCAGTGGGACTTGAATCTCAGGGCTCTCGGCGGCCTGTTTCTGAGTTGTGTAACGCTCAATCCAGCCAGGGTGACAAATTTTGCACTGCTTTGGCTAATGTTTCTGGGTTCAGTGACCATGTTCCCATTCTGTGTACTGCTCCTGCTCCAGGTCCACTAGTGGAACCATCACGTAGCATTAGGTCTAGGACGGGGAGGTTGCTTAGACCTGTAACTAGGCTTATTGAGATTATGGATCAAAAGTTAAGAGTAAACTGAGAGGAGGGTCAATAGTGTTCCGAAAATAAAAAGGGATGTACTTAGAGTTTGAATAAGTATTCTCATGTATTTTATGAATGTTTCAATTCTGGTAGATGGTGTGGATGGGAAGATACACCTTCTTTAATGTTTGATGTTAATTGTGTAATTGATTGGGATGTGAAATGTTTTTGTTTTTTTTGCTTCTCTTCTCACACGTGTGAGTGGGATTGACTTCCGGGTGTGGAGCAGATACAGGGCATGGTTTCTCATGATTGTATCCTTGACTGTAATTTTTAATGAGGGTCTGTGGGGTCACATTGTGTATTAGACATGTAACAGGCATGTTTATCTGTGATGGTTTAGGGGGTTTGGCCAGCCTCTTTCTCCTCCAATTCTTTATGAGAATAGTCTCCTGACTGGATTACATGTGACTTCATGGTATTGGATTCCTCTGTAAAAATTTTTTCTTTCTTTCCTCGGAGACACATTTATTCACATATGATGTTTTGTTCTGCTGTTTTAATGTTCTGAGTTGTGCTTGTGTTTGGTGCCTGACTCACTTGGTTGGTTGTTTTTTTTTTTGTTCTTTTTCTCTGGTCTATTTTTTTTTTGTGTTTTGTTGAGGTCTTTTTGTTGTTATTGTGTGTAAGTGGAATTCAGCAGGGGGGAGTGTAACGGAGTCCGGTTGATTCCACTTAACACCGATAGGCAATCAGATTTGCTGTTTCATACGGTCTATACAGCAGCTTTGTATCAGGGACACCCACTGGTTGTCATGGCTCTCCGCAGTTTATAAATACTGGCTGTGACGTTATCTCCGCGCCAGTAAGAGAGGATTGAGCCCATGGTAGGTCACTTAACGCACAGCACTTCAGTAAAATGTGAAAATAATGTACTGTAATAACATAACCAAAGTGACGTAATGCGTGAGAAGGCAGAAAATATATCGTATGTAACGAGTGAACGAACGAGTTCAATTGGTTGTGTTTTGTTATTATACAATAGTTAGCAACTTAGCTCAAATGCTAATATCTGCTAACTTCTCTTCCAAAGCTGTGCCGAGTGCTAAATGTGACCGTGACCGACCAGTGTGTGTGTTTCTTTGCTGCTTTCCAGGTACCTATGTTTTTGGTTATGGTTAAATTTTTGTTATTAATTATTTATGAATTATCCGGCCAGTAAGAGAGGATTGAGCCCATGCTGTGCCGAGTGCTAAATGTGACCGTGACCGACCAGTGTGTGTGTTTCTTTGCTGCTTTCCAGAAATAAAGTGCGTTCAGATACGAACGAGTGTCGGCCTTCATCCATAAAAATCACAACACAACGCAGACAGTGGTTACATAAGCTAGCCACTTGGTATCGTAGTTTGCTTATAACAGGCTAAAATCTACTCTGTAACCATCCAGATGCACCCAGGAAATATCTGAAGAATATATATATATATATATATATATATATATATATATATATATATATATATATATATATATATATATATATATATATATATATATATATATATGCCATGTGAACCTGCTCGCTGGCACGTTAGCTTCAACAAACCCTGAGTTTCTCTCTGTCTCCTCCCTCTTAACTCAGTCCGTATAAAAGCATTCAGTAGCGGAGGTTTACTATCTAAATCCTGGTTGGATATTAATTAATTACTCAGAACTTTCTAAAGTTACCGCTTTTATGCGCATCAGTCTTGTAAAGCGTTTTTTTTCTCGCATTCAGATATTAAACAGCCTAAGTTAAGCGTCAGCTCAGAATAAAATCGACAGCTCTTAGTTTGTAAGAGCAGCTCATGCACTGAAATCATTATGACATTGTGCTGATGTTTATTAGCAAATAATATGTAACCTCAATTTAAATTTGAAATATCAGGAAGAAGCTTGAGACACGTGGGATCAATGAATAATATATCTATATATAATTTATAAAATGTAAATAATAATATCACTCATGATGTGATTGGTCGCACTGATCATTCCTATAATATTGTAAATTATATGTTGAATATTTCTGAGTGAGCAGGTGCAGAAAGTGAGAAAGTGAGATTTTTAAATAGTGAGCATAATCTTAACGTCTTAACGTGTTTTAACAGCATTTCATTGTGACTATATACTACATTTGTTGAAGCAGCAGAAATAAAGTCACTGAATGCTGTTGAACCGAAATACAAATAGATGTCTAAAAATTAAAAATAGTATTTTAATCTTGACGGCTTTTCAAGTACAAATCACCGAACACATTATTACTGAATCAGATTGAGAGCTTACGGTCACATCTCTGTGTTTTTGATCTATGCGTTTCAAATCTATAACTATATTTTTCATCTTCAGTTGCTGCTTCCTGTGTTTTGTCCGTCAGATTAAAGCTGAACAAATATATTTAAAATGTAATGTAGCTGCATTCTGATACACGGTAAAAATCGACTTTATTATATCATCATAGTCTGCTAAATGGATTAATGGACAACGCTTAGTAAAACATTATTGTGTTATAGTCTCTTTTCCCGCTTTGACGCAGGCTCTTTTTTCAAGATAAAAGATGTGCAACATGCATTCATATCTCTACAGCCACTGGATTAAAACGGAGGCTCTGCCCTTTGTTTACCTGTTGCCATGGTGACTCGTTGCATCGGAGCTATATTGATAATGGCTTGTTTTATTCATCACACACGAACTGAACTCAAAGTGAACATACAGAGTTAATTGCAACCCTGTCTCCTCAAAATTACGTTCCCACACAACTAAATTGCATTCTCAATTACGTTTCTATGAAAACGTATTTTGTCCGCGATTACGTTTGTTTGTAACGTATCACGAATACGTTTCTAATCAACATATCCTTGCTTTCCTACAATGCTATTAGCTATTTTAATTCGAACAACCTTTCTCTACTTTAACAGACATACATACTCTGAAACTAGGCCTGGGACGGCTTGTGTCCATGAAATGTGAAAATTAAAACTTTGTCATAGAGCTACACCAAACACATTTTTGGAAAGGTCTTGACTTGGAAAATAACATATGTAAGTATGAAGATACCACCTGGCTCCTGCTTTGAAAAACTGACTTTTGAACCTTGACCTCAGTGCACATTTGAAGGCTTATAATTCATCAACAAAAGGGGGTACAGACATGGGACCAACTGTTATAGAGAGCTCTGGGCCTCAGCTATCATGTGAATATAGTCAACAATTGGGGACGCTGTCAGATATGGGTACAACATGGTTAAAATTAATTTTCACTCATAAAGCAATTAGATATTTAAAATCTGATTACACAAATGTCTTTATAGTCCCTCGTGTACTCTCAGTTTAGTATTTACAACTTCCTAATATATTAAAAACGATAATATATTTTTTGAAACTACATTTCCCATGGGCCTCGCCATGTTTCTTGATACAAATAAGCACCACAGTTGTAGTTCTTCTGGTTGTAGAGTAGAGCAGTAAGATAGGGTTATGAAAAGATCTATCTGTTGAATATATCAAACATTTAATACACCCGAACTAATAATCACACTGCATTTTAACAAAAAGTTATGATGTTGGTTTGTTTAAGATATTTTAGTGAGTGTTTCATAAACGGCGTTTTTGGGATGGCAGTTGTTTTGTAAAGTAGGGTTGTGAAATAGGTTCAAAAACAACATAACTACTGAATATATCAAATATCTACTACAACCGGACTAGTAATTACACTGCAAGATGATCTATGTTGAGAACACGTGAAGATGCTGCTTTATTTTAGACATATATATTTGTATGTGTGTGTGATTTTTATGGATGAAGGCCGACACTCGTTCGTATCTGAACGCACTTTATTTCTGAAAAGCAGCAAGGAAACACACACACTGGTCGGTCACGGTCACATTTAGCACTCGGCACAGCATGGGCTCAATCCTCTCTTACTGGCCGGATAACTCATAAATAATTAATAACAAAAATTTAACCATAACCAAAAACATAGGTACCTGAAAAGCAGCAAGGAAACACACACACTGGTCGGTCACGGTCACATTTAGCACTTGGCACAGCTTTGGAAGAGAAGTTAGCAGATATTAGCATTTGAGCTAAGTTGCTAACTATCGTATAATAACAAAACACAACCAATTGAACTTGTTCGTTCACTCGTTACGTGCAATGTATTTTCTGCCTTCTCAAGCATAACATCACTTTGGTTATGTTATTACAGTACATTATTTTTACATTTTAGTGAAGTGCTGCGCGTTGAGTGACCTACCATAGGCTCAATCCTCTCCTACTGGCGCGGAGATAACGTCACAGCCAGTATTTATAAACTGCGGAGAGCCATGACAACCAGTGGGTGTCCCTGATACAAAGCTGCTGTATAGACCGTATGAAACAGCAAATCTGATTGCCTATCGGTGTTAAGTGGAATCAACCGTTTTACTCGTTACACTCCCCCCTGCTGAATTCCACTTACACACAATAACAACAACAAAAAAAAACCTCAACAAAACACAAAAAAATAGACCAGAGAAAAGAACAAAAAAAAAAACCAACCAAGTGAGTCAGGCACCAAACACAAGCACAACTCAGAACATTAAAACAGCAGAACAAAACATCATATGTCAATAAATGTGTCTCCGAGGAAAGAAAGAAAAATTTTTTACAGAGGAATCCAATACCATGAAGTCACATGTAATCCAGTCAGGAGACTATTCTCATAAACAATTGCAGGAGAAAGAGGCTGGCCAAACCCCCTAAACCATCACAGGTAAACATGCCTGTTACATGTCTAATACACAATGTGACCCCACAGACCCTCATTAAAAACTACAGTCAGGGATACAATCATGAGAAACCCTGCCCTGTGTCTACTCCACACCCGGAAGTCAATCCCACTCACACGTGTGAGAAGAGAAGCAAAAAAAAAAAAAAACATTTCACATCCCAATCAATTACAATTAACATCAAGTTAACATTAAGGAAGGTGTATCTTCCCATCCACACCATCTACCAGAATTGAAACATTCATAAAATACATGAGAATACTTATTCAAACTCTAAGTACATCCCTTTTTATTTTCGGAACACTATTGACCCTCCTCTCAGTTTACTCTTAACTTTTGATCCATAATCTCAATAAGCCTAGTTACAGGTCTAATCAACCTCCCCGTCCTAGACCTAATGCTACATGATGGTTCCACTAGTGGACCTGGAGCAGGAGCAGTACACAGAATGGGAACATGGTCACTGGACCCAGAAACATTAGCCAAAGCAGTGCAAAATTTGTCACCCTGGCTGGATTGAGCATTACACAATTCAGAAACAGGCCGCTGAGAGTCCTGAGATTCAAGTCCCACTGAAACAGGCAAAAGGGGTGGATCGCCCCGGAAACCAGCCCGACCAGAGCCAACATCATGTGACAGAACCAAGGATGGTTCAAGATGTGTAGTGTGCTAAGTATCCTGGCACTGGCTGTCAAGCTCCCCAACCATGGTCACTAGAGCCCTCAGATGGCAACTGAGAAACCCAAACTTTGGTTCTGTACTCAGCTGCGTCGGTTGACATGTCATCATCCACACAAGCATTATCCCTCGCTTCATGTGAACAATCAATTCAATTCAATTCAATTTTATTTATATAGCGCCAAATCACAACACAAAGTCATCTAAGGGCACTTTTACATGGAGCAGGTCTAGACCACGCTCTTTAATTTACAGAAAGAGAAACCCAACAGTTCCCCCCATGAGCAAGCACTTGGCGACAGCGGAAAGGAAAAACTCCCCTTTAACGGGAAGAAACCTAAGGCAGACCCCGGCTCTGGGTGGGCGGCCATCTGCCTTGACCGGTTGGGTTGAGAGAGAGAGAGAGAGAAAGAGAGAGAGAAAGAGAGAGAAGGGGGGGGGGGGGGGGGGGGGTTGTACACAGTGAAAGAGCAGCAACAACAACAACAATAGTCAGTAAGCAGCAGCAAGCAGCAGCAATAGCAGGAACAGCTAGCCGAGGGCAGAAGAAGGACGTCAGCACATCAACATGGTCTATGGTTTATGGAGCTTCCTGTGGATCAGGAAGCACAAAGAACTCCAGGGAAGAAGTGAAATTAGTAACATGCATTAATAGTAATAGAATACATAGAGATGGAGGAGAGGAGAGAGGAGCTCAGTGCATCAATGGAAGTCCCCCGGCAGTCTAGGCCTATAGCAGCATAACTAAGGGCTGATCCAAGGCGAGTCAGATCAGACCTAACTATAAGCTTTATCGAAAAGGAAAGTTTTAAGCCTACTCTTAAACATAGAGAGGGTGTCTGCCCCTCGGACCGAAACAGGGAGATGGTTCCACAAGAGAGGAGCCTGATAGCTGAAGGCTCTGCCTCCCGTTCTACTTTTAAATACTGTGGGAACCACCAGTAGACCTGCATTCTGGGAGCGCAGCGCTCTAGTGGGATTATATGGTACTAAGAGTTCTTTTACATAAGGTGGTGCCTGACCGTTAAGAGCTTTGTACGTGAGAAGAAGGATTTTGAATTCTATTCTGGATTTTACAGGAAGTCAATGCAGTGAAGCTAAGATGGGGGAAATATGATCTCGTTTTCTAGTTTTAGTCAGAACACGAGCAGCTGCATTCTGGACCAGCTGAAGAGTCTTTATAGACCTATTAGGGCAGCCTGATAATATTGAGTTACAGTAATCCAGTCTAGAAGTAACAAATGCGTGGATTATTTTTTCTGCATCTTTTTGTGAAAGGATATGTCTGATTTTAGAGATATTACGTAAGTGAAAAAAGGCAGTCCTTGATATTTGTTTTATGTGGGAGTTAAAGGATATATCCTGATCAAAGATAACTCCCAGATTCCTTACGGTAGTGTTGGAGGCCAGGGTAATGCCATCTAGATTAGTTAAATCATTAGATAATGTGTTTCTAAGGTGTTTAGGGCCAAGCACAATAACTTCAGTTTTTTCCGAGTTTAGCAGCAGAAAATTGCAGGTCATCCAGGTCTTTATATCTTTAACACTTTGAGTCTAGATAACTGATTGGGTTCATCTGGCTTCATTGATAAATATATTTGGGTATCATCTGCATAACAGTGGAAATTTATGGAGTGATTTCGAATAATATTCCCTAAAGGAAGCATATATAAAGTGAATAGTAAAGGTCCCAGAACAGAACCTTGAGGAACTCCGTGTCTAACTTTTACTTTTATGGAGGATTCATCATTAACATGAGCAAACTGAAATCGATCCGATAAATAGGATTTAAACCAGCATAATGCAGAACCTTTAATGCCAATGAAATGTTCCAGTCTCTGCAACAGAATTTGATGGTCAACAGTGTCAAATGCAGCACTAAGATCTAACAAGACAAGTACAGAGACAAGTCTTTTGTCTGATGCAGTCAGGAGGTCGTTTGTGACTTTAACCAGCGCTGTCTCTGTGCTATGATGCGCTCTAAATCCAGACTGAAAAGCCTCAAATAAGTTATTGTTATCTAGAAAATCACATAACTGATTAGCGACTGCTTTCTCGAGAATCTTAGACAAAAAAGGAAGGTTAGAGATGGGTCTATAATTGGCTAAGACGTCTGAATCGAGAGTAGGCTTCTTAAGGAGGGGTTTAATTACAGCTACTTTAAAGGACTGCGGTACATAGCCAGTTATCAAGGACATATTGATTATATTTAGTAAGGAGGTGCTAATTAAGGGTACGACATCCTTAAAGAGTTTAGTTGGGATGGGATCTAAAAGACAATTTGAAGGTTTTGATGACGAAATTATAGAAGTTAGCTCAGGAAGGTCTATCTGAGAGAAACAGTCCAAGTTTAAATCAGGTTTTGTGGCTGTTTCTAGGGAGCTTGATAAATCTGTGCCTTTAGAGAGTAGAGAATGTTGAATTTTATCTCTAATTGTTAGAATTTTATCATCAAAAAAGCTCATGAAATCGTTACTACTGAGAGCCCTCGGAATACTCGGATCAACAGAGTTATGACTCTTTGTCAGCCTGGCCAAGGTGCTGAAAAGAAACCTAGGGCTGTTTTTATTTTCCTCAATTAATGTGGAGTAATAGGCAGCTCTGGCATTACAGAGGGCCTTCTTACAAGTTTTAAGGTTTTCAAGCCAGACTATGCGAGATTCTTCTAATTTAGTGGAACGCCAAATCCTTTCAGATTTACGAGATAGTTGCTTTAATTTACGGGTTTCCGAATTATACCACGGAGCTAATCTCTTATGCTTTATTATCTTTCTTTTTAAAGGAGCGATGGAGTTGAGCGTTTGCTGTAGAGTACCTGAAGCAGTGTCAACAAAATTATCAAATTGGGAAGGACTAAAATTATCATAAGAGTCCTCTGCAGTATTGATAGAGGGAATTGAATTCAGCGCTAATGGAACTGTTTCCTTAAATTTAGCTACAGCACTATCAGCAAGACATCTAGTGAAAACATTTTTGTCTGATGGTGTGTAATCTACCAATAAAAATTCAAAAATTATCAAATGGTGGTCTGATAAAATAGGATTTTGAGGAGAAACTATCAAATGTTCAATTTCTATGCCATAAGTCAGCACAAGATCCAGGGTGTGATTATGACAGTGAGTGGGTTTATTTACACACTGAGAGAAGCCAATTGAGTCTAATAATGAAATAAAGGCAGTACAGAGACTATCGTTATCGACGTCCACATGAATGTTAAAGTCACCTGCTATAATTACTTTATCAGTACTGAGGACTAAGTTTGATAAAAACTCTGAGAATTCAGATAAGAATTCAGAGTACGGGCCAGGAGGACGGTACACTATAACAAATAGAACTGGCTGTACAGTTTTCCAGGTTGGATGGGAAATACAGAGAACAAGGCATTCAAAAGAATTATAATTAAATTTAGATTTAGGTCTAGGGCTGACAATAAGGCTGGAGTTGAAAATGGCTGCAACTCCACCTCCTCGGCCAGTGTCTCGAGGAATGTGAGTATTAATATGACTGGGAGGAGTGGATTCATTAAGGCTAACATATTCTTCATGACATAGCCAGGTTTCTGTAAGACAAAATAAATCAATATGCTGGTCTGAGATTAGCTCATTTACTAATAAAGCTTTAGAAGATAATGATCTAATGTTTAAGAGACCGCATTTAATTGTTTTATTTTGCTGAGCAATTCCAGACTTAATGTTAATATGTTTTAGATTTTTATGATTGAAACTTCTGCTATTAGTTTTCGATTTAATTGATTTAAATGGTCGGGGGACAGACACAGTCTCTATGTGGTTTAGGGCGGGTAACTGATCTAATGGAAGCACAGAGAAGTGTGTAAGACTACAACTCTGCCTCCTGGTCTCGACTCTGGGTTGTCATGGTTTAGGTTTTCTTATGAATTCAGCCATATTTTTAGATATGAGAGCTGCTCCATCCAAAGTGGGATGTATGCCGTCTCTCCTAATCAGACCAGGTTTTCCCCAGAAAGTCTGCCAATTATCAATGAAGCCCACGTTGTTTGCTGGACACCACCTCGACAGCCAGCAGTTAAACTGTGACATGCGGCTATACATGTCGTCACTGGTCAGATTGGGCAGGGGTCCAGAGAAAACTACGGAGTCCGACATTGTCTTTGAAAATGTACACACCGACTCCACATTAATTTCTGTGACCTCCGATTGGCGTAACCGGGAGTCATTACCGCCGACATGAATAACAATATTACCATATCTACGTTTACTCTTAGCCAGCAGTTTTAAGTTTGACTCTATGTCACCCGCTCTGGCCCCAGGAATACATTTGACTATGGTTGCCGGTGTCGTTAACTTCACGTTTCTGACTATGGAGCTGCCAATAACCAGAGTCTGTTTCTCAGCGGGTGTGTCGCTGAGCGGGGAAAATCTGTTTGAAACGTGAACGGGTTGATGGTGAACCGCGGGCTTCTGCTTAGGGCTATTCTTCCTTCGAACAGTCACCCGCCAGAACCCTGTTTTCCTGGCTGCTCGGGAACTACCGGGGGAGTAGGGGCTACGCTAAGTTGGTCCGCACCGACTACAGGGGGCTTGCTAACTACATTAGCTACTGATTGTTTGCGCCTCCAATTCACTTAGCCTCGCCTCCAGCACTGCAAATAAACTACATTTATTACATCTCCCATTATCGTTAAAGGAGGCAGAGGAGTAACTAAACATGAGGCACACTGAGCAGGAGAGAGCAGGAGAGCGAGAGGGGGAGAGAGAAGCCATGGCTAACGGTTTGGCTAAGTTTAGCTGTTTATGCTAGCTGCGGAGCTCAAATAACTAACCGCTGTGCGATTAGCAGGAAAAGGTCACTAAGCGAAAAAACACTATAAGAATGCTTAAGTGTGACTAATGAAGAACTCACAGAATTAACAAATTTAGTAGGTGTAAATCACAATAATATGGTATCACGATCGTATTAACAAGCAGCAACAACACTATCAGTAGACACAGTCGACAACCAGAAGTGACGGAATACGCTTACCGTAGCACGTCAGCATCAGAAGCAGAGGAGACAGAAAAGTCCTGATCATCACCCGAAACTGTATCAGGGAGTGGCAAAAAGGTACAAAGTCTCAGGTCCCCTGACTTTTTCCAAACTAGGACCAGAGGAGAGGCAAAGTCACTGCTGGACTTCCTTATGATTTCTCGTTCCTCCATCTCATCCAGTACCTGTCTGAGTTTCTCGTACTGATTTGGTGCGACGCGTCGGTATTGTAACCGAAAGGGTCTTTCATCACTGAGTCTAATCCGGTGAACACAGCCTTTAGCCTTTCCACAGTCCAATCTATGTCTGGAAAGATGGACTGGTACTTAGCTATCAGCTCGACAAGTTTCTCTTTACAAGAGGAAGTCACATCACAAGAATCCATGTCAATATCAGCCAGTCCCAGGTCATGCAAAATTGAGGTGGCTCCACCCTGAGGCCCACTGGGACCACCATCCCCACCATGACAGTCTGGGAGGCTTGAAACATCAGACGTGAGATGAGAGCCTTCCTCACTGATAGTAGCGTCACCTGACTTCTGCACCTGTTGCTGGAGGACACATTGAGAATGAACATGCAATTCAGGGCAGTCAAAGTCCTCCAACTCGATACAGGGAAAGACATCAGCAAGCTTGGAATTCCGCTTCAGGGTCACAGGCTTATCAGTGGGATTGATCACTTTAAGAGGCAGCCAACCGTCACCACGAAGCAATGCCACGGTCCTCCCTATCAACACAGACTGTGGGCGTGACCTAGCAGCAGTAGGCTCCATGATAACTGCACTGCCGACTGAGATGTTGCCAACATTCTGAAGCCGACCCCAAACCAAATGCTCGCTCAAAGGATCAAGAGTCACGGCCCTCTTCAACCGTACTGTTCCCACTTTGTCGGGGATGTCACTGCCTGACCACACCTCCACATTGGCTAACAGGCTCAGTAGCCTGTGTTGCTCGACTTCACTGTGATCAGATGCAGTGATGTGACTCAAGGCATCCCTCGAAGCTTTCAAGCGTCGGATCAGGTATTTGAGGAGATTACTCCCCACAATGAGATCATCATTTTGTACAGCGACCACAAATGTTGGAACAATCACAGGGAAACCAAAAAGCTCAATCTCTAGGTCACAAATTCCCAAGGGTTTGGTCTGCGACCCCCCACAACCAACCAAAACCACATCTGTGGGGGCCGGAGAAGAGCTCTTTATGGCACCCTCCTGTGACAGGTGCTGCAAAACTCGCAAACTCACGCTGCATGCCATCGAACCACTGTCGAGCATGGCATTTACATCAACTTTGTTACCAGTCAGGGCTTTAGCATGGAAGAGCTCGTCATAAGGTGCAATTCTCTGTGTGTTCTGCAATATGACTTTACTCTTTAGCTCTTCACATGCACTCTCATAAAAAGACTCCAAATCATCATTTGCTGTACTTGGGGGATTGACTACTGGCCCAACACTTGCCCCCCCTAAATGTTGGCCCGCTCGTTTCCCTGTTGCTGAGGAGTGTGTTTACTGGTAGCCCCGCCCACCTGCTGAGGCATGACAGACTTTGGACAATCAGCATGTGTGTGACCAGAAGCATAGCAAAGGAAACAGAGATGGTTGGAGCGGCAATGAAAACGAGTAGTGTGTTCTCTATCCCCACACACTTCACTCCACTCAGGGTCGCGCTCTGTTTCTGGGCCCGCCCTGTGACAGTCGTCCTGGCCTGTCATAGTGCTGAGCATGGCGTGATCCCTGTACTAGAATGTGTTCCAACATGCTGATAATCCGGTCCAAAGGCTCAGCAAGCTCCGGTGTCGACTGAGCTAATGCTGGGCCTGTGTTAGTGTCACTAGCAGACTTACTGGTTGGTAAAGAAACCTGGGGAGCAGGACTGACATCTTGGCGCAACACTGTCACAGCAGTGGCACTCTTAGACTGAGAAGAGTGCATTTTGTCCCTCCTGTGTTCAACCAGTTTCTCATGGACCTCAGCAGCAGTCCACTGCTGTAGCGGCTTGCACCTGAATATCAGGGACAGTTCAGGATCAGGGCAGTGCCTGATAAACATAGTAGTGAGCTCTCGTGAAGGATCATCCATTGATTTATTCTGTCTTTTAAGACAGTCTTCAGTCACTTCCATAGTTTTGTTCAACCTGAGCCAGTACTCGAAAGGATCCTCACCAGAGAATGGCATGGTGGCATAAAAATCAGCAAGTGGCATGATAGAGGAAACTGTGTCACTAAAATGTTGTTTCAAAATGTCAAAGATGGGACCCGGGCCATCCGACAGAGCAAGAAGAGGGTTACTGCGAAGGCCTACTTTAACCACTTCCCTTGCTCTCCCCATCAACCTGTTCATGACCTCCTCAGCCTGCTCTGCTACAGGTACGGCCCGCTTTCTGAGATATGACATGACCACTGATTCCCACTCATGTACTGTATAGGCATCTAAGCCATCCCCCTTAAAGCATACTGGCTCCTTGACTTCAGTCTTCACTACCCAATTTGAGAGAGAAGGGTCTACCCCCCTTGATCTGGATGAATTATCAGCAATGTCACCTGCTGTACTACCCAGCTGTGATGCAATGCAGGAGGCAATACTCTCTCCAATTGACATGCCAATTTCCTTAGCTATGCCTGCAATCATGTGGACTGAAGGACTGCCCTCATTTGTACCAGGTAAGTCAAGCCCAGCACAGCCAATTTGTGGCGGAGCAGTGAATGCATCATCAGTATCTGAAATGTTTTCAAGACCCGGCATAGGTGTAGATGTGACTGGAGCAGACTGAAACCTAGTCCTACCCCCATTCAAAGGTGTTACAGGAGTGTACATTAATGCACCCCTCCCCCTGCCAACAGCAGCATCAAAGTCCATATTCAGTATGGAGAACACAAGTTAGAAAAACAGTGAGAAAAAAAAAAAAAACACAAAAATGCCTGTATATATTAAAACAAACGAACAACCAAAATATTAGAAAATAGCGATCACATATGTGAAATCACAAGACCCAAAATTGCCAGGCCCCAAACAAGGTTTTTTTAAATTATTATTTATTTATTCTATTTTTTTCTCTTTTTTTTTTGATTTCCGTTTTTTTTTTTTGAGACTGTAAGTAACAAGGCACACAGCCAATAAAGCAGTACTAAACAAAAAAACAACAAAAACAAATACTCCCCTCAAAAAAAAGAGAACCCCTCCAACAGAGCAGGTTATGCAGTCATGCACAGTATAAACAAAGCAATAAGACTGCTCAGACTTGATAAATGATCAAGTTCATCAAATGAGTCCAAATGAGTTTCAAAATTAACAAAATAGAAAACAAATCAGTGTTCAAACCACTCGAAGGCGGTAAAATGTGTCAAAATTCCCACCTATGGCGAGACAAGAGAGGAAACTAAACCTCTGCTGCAGCACAAGGATATGATCACCGCCCCACCTGCTGGCGAAAAGCAGTACTGCGCTCATGAAACAGTACAGTGCGTCAGTGACCCGTCGACAGCAACCACGATACTTTTCCCCAGGAGCGGAGGACAACTCTCCCCACGTGGCGACTCCGGAAGCACAGTCACGGCACCATTGTAACCACTGTCTGTGTTGTGTTGTGATTTTTATGGATGAAGGCCGACACTCGTTCGTATCTGAACGCACTTTATTTCTGAAAAGCAGCAAGGAAACACACACACTGGTCGGTCACGGTCACATTTAGCACTCGGCACAGCATGGGCTCAATCCTCTCTTACTGGCCGGATAATTCATAAATAATTAATAACAAAAATTTAACCATAACCAAAAACATAGGTACCTGAAAAGCAGCAAGGAAACACACACACTGGTCGGGGGATGTTTGCGCGCGCGCCAACATTTTACGAATTACTCTTTTGGCGGACTGAAAACCCGCCAACTCGCAACCTCGGGTTTTCAAGAATGAAGATGTCTTTTCAATGTAGACATACATCCACTGTCTGTCAAAAGAGCGACGAAGAAGAAGTCAAGCGGAAAAAAGAGGGGTGTTGTAGGGGGCGGGGAGGGGGGGGGGGGGGGGGGGGGTCATTTTGTGGGACCTTACTACGCATGACGTCACTGGGAATTCCCTTTGACACATTTAGGATTTCTTTCTTTTTTCAGTCCCTTCTTATGAGGTTAGACAACAATGGCCACAAAATTTGAGTTTGTCATTTCTTTCTCTCATTTTATTCTTCACAGCAATGGCAGGCGGTTACTTAAAAAAGCGATCATCAGACGTCAGTGGAGATACAAGATACACAGCAATTATAAATCAATCCATTAATTAAAATGAGTACCGCGTAAGCCTGTCACCAATATATATGTAGTTAGGGTTAAAGTAGAGAAAGGTTATTCGAATTAAAATAGCTAATAGCATTGTAGAAAAGCAAATATATGTTGATTAGAAATGTATTCATGATACGTTACAAACAAACGTAATCGCGGACAAAATTCGTTTTCATAGAAACGTAATTGAGAATGCAATTTAGTTGTGTGGGAACGTAATTTTGAGGAGACAGGGTGACTCTGATCAGGTGTTCTGAAACCGAAAACTCAGAGTTTCCCATCTTGAGATTCATCCACTCAGAGTTCAGGGTTAGACTCAGAGTTTGCTGAACCTGCTTTCTGAAACAGGCTCCTGGTGTTTTCTTGGTTGACATACGGCTTGCCTGTGGCCCAGATCTGGGAGCCAAGTGCCATCATTCCATGCGGCATGTGGGCTGGATGAAAGTGCCGAAAGTGTTGGGTGTGAGCCGGATCAGGTCCACAGAAATTTTGCTCTCTGGGTATGGTATTAATATTAGTGACTGGGGCACAATTCAAATTCAAATAAGCTTTATTGGCATGACAGAAACCTATATTGCCAAAGCACTACAGAAAATTATTAACACTGACAGATTAATATTCATACAATAATATGTAAATATAAACAATAATATTAAATACAATATAAGAAAATGCATTTATAGAGTTCCACTGGTCCCAGAAGGAGTTAGACTCTATACTCTCTTCAAGTAATCACAGCTGTTTCTCAGTATGGTTTATCTTTTTGGTTTTGATTGTATTGATATGTCTTGAGAGCTTCACAGTACTGAAGGTGAAGGCTCTGTGTTTGAGGTTAGATCATTTTCTAGCTTCATTTTTCAGGTTTTGACATTCTTTGTCAAACTATTGGTTCTTTTCTGTTTTTCTTTTCCTTGTACATAGTTTCAATTTAGCTTTATTTGCTGTTTTGTTGAAGATGTAATTTATATTTTGGACAGTCTCACATATGCCTTCAGTAGTGGGAGGGTCTGGGTATTCTGTATACTTTTGTAGTAATAATTGAATCTCCTCACTATTGCTGGCCTCTTGGTATTTCTCAGTGCTGTCTGGGGCCTATCTGTATGTCCTCAGTATTTTGAACAGCTTTTTGTGTGTGCCTCTTAAGTATTTCGAAACATCAGTAGGCATAGATTATTCTTTATAATCAGTTTATGTCAGTGAAAAGGTCACATTGTGTTGATCATAACAAAATTTTACATCCCTCAATAACTCAGCCTGTAGATGGATATATGAAATTGCAGAAGATTTTGCCAGTTGAGACAAGTACAAATTCAAACTGGTTGACCACTCATTCTTGTAAATCTGAATTTAATAAAATAACCTGTTACTAAAAACAGGAAAAGAGAGGGAGAGGAGGAAGATGGAGGAGACTGACAGGGCTGAAGGAGCAGGTCTGATGGAGGTCAGTGATCAAGAAGAAAGCTACAAAAAGTTGAGAACCCCTGTTTTGAGGTACATTACATCCACACAGGTTGGAGTTTTGTATAACATATCTTAAAACGTCTTAATGATCTGTAAGGCAGATTTATGATTAAAAATACTCCTGACCTTAATTACAGTGCTGATCATATCACTATTATATCTGCAAAATTTTAAATTCTTTAAATAAATAAATAAATAAAATGGGAGAATAGACACAAGAACTCCTAAAAATGTGTTTCCTAAATTAAAGCATTTAGTCAGTCTGTAATGGCATACAGGTTGTCCATAACATAGTTCACAAATTAACTAGCAAAAATATGTTTTCCCTTAAAATATCAAAAAAGCTTAACAAATGAATATTTTAATTTAAACTGTTTTAAAACCGATTGTTTTATTGAGTAAACAATACATCTGTATGTTTTTGTTCATGTGAAATATGTCATCCTAATTAGATATTCACTCATTCGTGTAATATAACTAGTGGTGTAATCGTCATTATAGGGATCAAACAGATTTTGCAGCTCCAGGTGGGTTTTATATGGTGAGAAATGCGCTCAAATGGCTCTTTGTACGCTGAAGGTTGCTGTCCCCTGCTCTAGCAGAATCTAGAAAATGATGCAAGACAGGATTGAGCTGAAAGCTTGTTGAAAGCATTTTCCCACACCAATCTGATCATCCACATCCACAGACATCAACACTGCATAAAATACAAAATTATAAACACTAGATCCTGGAAAACATGTAAGATCAGATCATTTATTTTTTTTACTTAGTTAATTTAAAGTTAATCTATTAAAAACAACAACAAAAGTATGAACCAAACCATGGATTTGGAGAATTATACCCCTAATAAATAGCAGTATTTATGAATCCTAACCATAGCCATTAGAGTGCCGTTTTCTCACGACATGGTTTGCCCTTTCTTAGTGTTAAAACATGGTGACTTGACTTGACTACTTCCTCCCATAGCCACAAACCAGAGGCGTGAGACTCAAATTTCTGAAGCCATCCGGAATAAAGTCTGGAGCTGCTTCATAGACAATGAATGTGAAACTAATTTTATAGTAATTTTTAAAATACTGAAGTAAGCTTTATTCTATAGTAACCTTTCATATCTGAAAAGAAAATGTTCCTGTATACTAGGGTTGGGTGATGTCTACAGAACTGGCATATTGTTTGATTGATTGATTGATTGATTGATTGATACTTTATGAATCCCCGAAGGGAAATTCCAATTGTCCAGGCTCATCCAATTATCACGAATGAAAGAAAAAACAAAAACTTGTCAGTTCAAAGAGTTGAAGAGTCTAATTGCTGTGGGGACAAAGGACCTCCTAAATCTCTCTGTTCTGCAGCACAAAGAGAGCAGCCGACTGCAATGCTATTTTTTTTATGACAATGTCCACAGTGAAAAATCATGATGGACAATGATATTAATCAGTGCATTTTGCTGTCATTTAAGGTTTTCTCCTCTCCTTTGTTTCACCGCAGGCGGGACTGAGCGATCCTTTCATGAGTGTATAGTAGTGTAGTGTGCAGAGACAAGAAGAAATTGCAGGTGGACACAGAGAAATAGTTGTATATTTCAATGGTCAGTGAGTCAACCGCTAGGAGTGGTTTCTGTCAAAAGCATATATATGTCTCCAGAGCTAGTGTGAAAGATCTGAGTTCACCCCTCCCTGTCTGCCTCCTTTTCCTTGGCTGACAGGTCTGTGCGTGACAACCACTTCTTTTTTTTCCTGTTTTGATCAGAACTCGCTTGGAAAAAAACTATTGTGACTCGTATATAAGAGATTCTGATATAAAAAGAAGAAAAAGTTATAAAAAGACAAATACTTTATTTTTGAGTCTAACTTGCTCAGAAAAGTCGATTCAAACAGTTTATTAAGACGAACAGATGTAATAAACAAGACACAAGCTTTAAGAAACACACTCTTCTTTTTTTGCCTGTTTTGATCACAACTCGCTCGGAAAAATTCTATTCTGACTGTTATATAAGAGATTCTGATGAATAAAGAAGAAAAAATTATAAAAGGACATATACTTTAGAAAAGTTGTTTTTGACAGTCTATTAAGAGGAACAGATGTAAATAAGCATGACACAAGCTTTAAAATACACACACTTCTTTTCTTTTCCTGTTTTGATCACAACTCGCTTGGAAAAAGCTATTCTGACTGTTAAATAAGAGTTTCTGAAAACAAAAAGATGAAAAAGTTATGAAAAAAATACACACACTTCAAGATTTTATGTGATCCTTACGGACATCCAAATATCATATTAAAAGTTAAATACATAATGGACCAAGGTAAATTCAGAGGTTGAAATTTTGAGGCCTATATGTCACAACGTCACACAAAGAAGTGTGTATTATGTGAATGTAGTATGTGAAGTGTGTGATTAGTATATGAAAATAGTATATTCAGAAGCAGATTCTGAATATATGCATTTACATGTGCATTTTGGAGGCACCCTTATGCCAAAATGTCCTTTTTTGAATCCAGCATATTAGGTCATAAATCATTCATTATCATTTAAATTTCTGCACATCCAAACGAAACTGTTATGCATATCAGCACAGATTGCAGTGTTTCCCCTAGGTTGACTGACTTGGCCTGGCTGGGCACATTTCTCTGTTCTCTGTTTAGCATCGTCAGGCTAGGCATTGTTACTCACACCCTTCATTTTCCAGCAGTTGGGGAAACTGACATGACTTTTCTTGGTCTTGACAAGTGTAACGGGTGACTAAAGCCTCACAATTTATAATGCCCCCGTTAAGCTTCCTTTATAGTCTCTGCGTTGTGATGAGATGTGATGATGGACTAACGGCTGTTAAAAACGTTGACTCCAACGAAGACACCCAGACTGCTCCGATGTCGATTCAAAGACGATTTTTTTTATTGCATATTGCACCTCGGGATCTGAGGGATACAAGCCCGGTCTCAGTAAAACTTAATCAAAACCATACAAATCAAAATCAAATAATCATAATCAAAGGAAACTTACAATATTTATAAATTATCTGTTAAGAAGCCAAATAACCGTTACAACCGTTACGGGACCAACGGACTAACGTTAACAAAAATCAAAAACTATTTTACAAATTATACAAAATACACTATTACTAAAGATCATTCAATACACATATATAATCACTCTCAATATCAATATTGTTATTGTTATTAGCAATTAAGTCATTCTCAAATCAGCTACATTCAGTACATTCATATTTACAAATTTCTATGTAACTCCTGTACACTCACCTGAGGGATACAAGCCCGGTCTGACTTGTTTCCCCCGGTGATAGGCTTTATAAATGATTTGTTACCATGGATACAACATTACTAAAATAATTATTAAATATAAAATAACAGCACAAAATAATAAAAATAACACAAATATGTACATCATACAACCATTAAATAAAGTTAACATTAGTGATAAAATTGAATTCTATATTACAAGATTTTGAACTACTATTACTGTTACAACTGTTGTTTCATGTAACATGCCAGAGGCATATGTTACACAAGCTGCAGCACTTCACTGTACATTTACTACCAGATTGTGACAGCTTACTGCTAACCTTTTCCTCTGCTCCACTCACATTCACCATCACTTTTCTGATGCTCGCTCTATTGCTTATCGCCATGAATGTATAAAGAGAACTGGATACAGCCTTTTTGCCTCCTAAATGCCACACACATTTGAATAGCAATTTCAGCATTTGATTAGACCAATTATTTTACAATTTGATTTATATTTGACTCCTGAAATTATGTCCAACAGCTCAAATTCCAACAGCTGCACACAACACTGGTTGATGTTACTGTGGCTAGCTAGCAAACATTAGCTAACTGCTAATATAGAGTGACCTAAGCAGTGACAATGGAGACTAGTGATGATTATAAATGTGTTTTATAGTACTGAGTGGTAGAAGTAAAGAAATGTCTGACATATTCTTTGTTTGAACTACTTATGGGAAGTAAGACCCCAATAACAGGCTCTTTTTTCACACACGCACTGTACCTGCATCATGTGCCACTGCTGAGGGCGGGGGAAGGGGCAGGGGTTACAGTGAAAATATTATACTAATATTATAATATATTATAATATAAATCATATTTTGTCATCATAGATACTACACATATGTCTCAGGGGTAATTTATATCCATTTTAGATGCAAATACACCTATAGGAGCACTTTGAGAGGAAAATGTGTAAAAAAAAAAATTAGGTTTATATGGGGCAGAACACTGACATTCACATTTTGGCATCGGAAATAAAATTTGCCATTGAAATCAAACCTTGCAATTGAAAAAAGTGTATTGTCATTGAAAAAAGCTCCACTGAAAAATAAAACTTTAAAAATTTTAACATTTTAAAAAATTACAATCTGTCAATCTTATTATCTTATTTTATTTTGGTATTTTTGCATTAAGATTTGTTTTTCAATGTCAATCATTTTTCATCATGTCTGTCTTTTTTCATCAGTCAACATAAGTTTTTTTTAGTATCACTGGTTTTCAGTTTCAACTTTGTCTTTTTCAGTTTCAACTTTTTTGAATGTGAAACTAATTTCGTAGTAATTTTTAAAATACCCAAGTAAGCCAGTTATGTACAGGTACATCTTGTTTTTCAGATATGAAAAACAAGATGTACCTGTACATAACTGATATATGACAATGTCCACAGTGAAACATTATATTGGACAATGATGTTGAATGGGATAAATTACTGCATTTTACTGTCATTTCTCTCCTCTCTTCTGTTTCACCACAGGCGGGGCTGACCGATCCTTGGAGGAGAGACTTCAGTCAAGCATGTGAAGTACTTGATTGATGACAACTACAGTCATTGCATTACTGCAGTAAAATCTCTGTGAGTAAAAGGCCAATAAGAGTAATTTAATCCATGCAAAAGATAGACAGACAATATTGGAGGCTTTTAAAACAATATGGTAGAGATTCAATGGTAACTAACTCACTAAGAGAACGCCACTCTGACAGTTTCAGAACAGGAGCTGGAGTAAAATCCAGGACCGGGCACCCAAACACACACACTTGTCTCACTGAGCCTAACTAATTCGCAGAAAGAAGGCAATTCTGTTTCAGAAAAGGAACCTGTGTAAAAAGCAAGAGTTGTGATCCAAACACATACGCTTGTCTCTCTGAGCCCTACTAATTCACAGAGAGGACACTCTTCTGACAGTTTCAATACCGGAGCCAGTGTAAAAAGTATGAGCAGGCGACCAAACACATACGCTTATCTCTCTGTGCCTAAATAACTGGCCAAGAGAATGCCTTACTGACAGTTTCAGAACAGGAGCCGGTGTAAAAAGCAAGGGTTGTGACCCAAACACATACGCTTTTCTTTCTGAGCCTCACTAATTCACAAAGAGGACGCGTTCTGACAGTTTCAGAACATGAGCCGGTGTAAAATGCAGGTGCGGACAACCAAACACATACGCTTTTCTCTCTGAGCCTAAATAATTCGCAGAGATAACGCAGTTCTGTTTCAGAAAAGGATCCCGTGTAAAAAGCAAGAGTTGTGATCCAAACACATACGCTTGTCTCTCTGAGCCTTACTAATTCACAGAGGACGCGTTCTGACAGTTTCAGAACATGAGCCGTTGTAAAAATCGTGAGCAGGCGACCAAACACATACGCTTGTCTCTCAGAGCCTAACTAATGTTAGAGAAAGACATATACTTTATGCCTGACTTAAACTCGCTCAGAACACTTGTTTCTGACAGGTTTAGAGGATGAACAGGTGTAAATGAACAAGAAAAAAGATTTTAATTCAACACTTTCTCATCTCTAACGCGTCAAATACTGCCGCTTGGTCAGTGGCTCCACACTTCAAAATATGATGCTCTAGGTACCCCTTTCGGGTCAGTTCTGCACGCGCAGGGTTGTTCAACAAATTTCAACAGAGTAGTGACCCAGTCGAAATTATGTCGTTTATTCTTTCCCCTTGAAGTTCATAGACCAAGGTAATAGCTTGTGGCCATTCTCGAAAGGTGCTAAACTAATGTCATAGCGCATTCTCCCTATTTATATTTATCACTTGTTTCTCTCTCTTTCTACCGCTTCTGTGCTGTTTGCTCCCATTTTTACATGCATACACTGTCTTTTCAAAATACATTTCCGTGGTCACAGGAAACACCTAAATAAGAGCAATACTAAAAATATATTACACGCGCACAGGGACGAGGCCGCATCTAACCTATGCGAAAATGCAATATAATACATCATATATTTAAAAATAGGGATTGTCCTTGGCCCTGACAACACTGAGGCAAGATTACAGCAGATAATGAGTTTATATGTTACTAATCGCGGTGACAGAAGAAGTGGTGCATGCCGGGTGATAAACATATGAAATGCATCACGATCTCTCTCTGCGTGTGTGTGTGTGTGTGTGTGTGTGTGCGCGCGCGCGCGCCAACATTTTATGAATTACGCGGGACTCTTTTGGCGGACTGAAAACCGCCAACTCGTATTGCTTGCAACCTCGGGTTTTCAAGAATGAAGATGTCATTTCAATGTAGACACACGTGGGGTCGCTAGTCTGTCTGGGTCGTTGAGCCATCCAGTGTCTGTCAAAAGAGCGACGAAGAAGACGAAGTAACGCGATGTGTTTCCTGTCCGAGATGTAAACATTCCCAGTTAACAGCATGCAAAGTGCATTGCGAATTATTATTTAAGCACAACTCCGAGGGCTTTGTTCCCGAATTAAACAAAGAAAAGAAAAATCCTCTTGTTTTCATTCTAAAGTAAAAAGACCCTTACTACGCATGACGTCACTGGGAATTCCCATTGACACATTTAGGATTTCTTTCGACACGTGACACGCGCATAATACAAGAACATCATGGTCACCATTTTTAATTACTTCTCATTTGATTTCGAGAAAAACTATAAAAAGAGAGATTGTGATGCATTTCATATGTTTGTCAAAGTTAGCCATGGATGTATTATAAAAGTCCACCTCCAAAACAAACAACATTACCCGGCATGCACCACTTCTTCCGTCACCGCGATTAGTAAAATATAAACTCATTATCTGCTGTGTGTTACCTGCGCAATGGCAGTGTCTAGAGCTCCGTAAAATACTGACACTTTGAAGTGCTACTCTGCATTTAATAGCCTTTTTATCTTCGCATAACTCATCAAAATGTCTTTTGGTGCGCCTTGTGCGCTTTTGTGGAAATGAAGGCGGAATACCCCATGACTGAGCAAGATTTTGGGCAGTTTCTTTAAGGCTGTGGAACTCCCCTCCGAGACACACAAGGGTCTCGGATGAACTGGCGAGATATTTGCTTTACTGCGAGATATTCAATTCAATTCAATTTTATTTATACACTGTAAGAAATGATTCTGTGGTCATGTAGATTTGAATTAATGTATCAGGTAAAATATATTCAATATAATTGTGTTTTTGGTTTTGAGGCAAACATTTAATTAAATTTCAAATAAAAATGTTTGGAATAAAATCCACCCATTGTAGTTAAATAAAACACAAGTATTATGTTTGTCTAATCCCAAATAGACAGAATATTGAGTGAATTCAAATTAATGTAATCAGGCAAATATTAATTGAAAAGCACTTCCTTTCAAAGTGCGCTTTTTTTTAATGCAGCAGGCTATCATTTAGCCACAAGACATTTGAAGACTGTGGCGTCTTCTTCGACATTGCTCAACTTGCAAAATTGAACAGGTTGACTAAGGTAAGAAAACATTTTATTTTCACTGGGATTGTAAGAACGCTTGTAGTGGAAGGCTATATTACAATATAAAACTAGAAAATTCCTGCAGCAGAAATTTTGAGAGTGACACGGGCCGGTGCCGGTGGGTCATGTGTGAGGAGCCCCAGCAGCTGATGGGGAACACTTATCAGGGAGGAGCTGATGGTATTTGTGTCATTGATGCTCTGTTATGATTTCAGTGGTATGGCCGTTAATTATTAGTGCTGATCAATAATTACACTTAGTGTGTTTGAAAATATATATAAACATATATATAATTCTAATAATACCATATATTACATTGACTTTTAAGTCATGATGTGGAGTTACAACATGTACATAATAAATATAATTTATGGGTTTTCTACATCATCAGGAGCACACCTGTACATTATGAATACATTTCTTAATACATTTCAAATATTGAAACAGAACACACCTTAGACCAACAGTTGTTTTTCATGTGTTTATTTATATGACAATCTGCCCTTTCACCCTCAAATGTGATTAGAGAAACTGCCCCATAAAAACCTTTTACATGGACAAAATGAAAGAAACTTTAGGAGGAGCAGCAGAAGTGAGATGTCTCTTATGGGACAGACAGAGACAGACGGAGGGAAATTTGGCTGCAAGGTGATCGTCTTGCATGTTCTCTGAAAATACACAAAAACAAAGAAATCAGTAAGACGGACAACACTATGGTAGCATGAATTAAGTCAAATTAAACTCATCCTCATGGATACATTTATAAATGCTCCTTACTTGTCTATATATATATATATTCAACCAGCAAGTTTTTTCTTGATGTGAAATGACACAGGCATCTATCAGAAGATAATAAGAGGATGTAAAAAAGGCATCGTGTGGAAATAAATATTTCTCAGCTTTTATTTTCCAGTCAAAATAATATGCTTGAATAAAAGTAACTTTAAGACAAAATTCGCGCAAGGGGTATGAATCATTTCAGGCTTGACTGTATGTATATAGTCCAATAGATAATATAGTATAGTATATATAATATATAATAGTATAATATAGATATGAAGCAATATATACGTAGTTCTCTGGGTGTGTAATTTTAAGTCGGGTGTTTATATGAACAGTAAAAGAAGGTTTTTTTTCTCATTGCGGACTTTTATTTGTAATAAAATAGTCTGAATACTTCTTCAACCAACAGCATTACGTTACTACACTAACAGTATTTACAGCACGAAGGTCAGTTTTAATCTGTGATATCATCTACCTGTTTGGTCAGTGAGCCTCACTGCCGTTCAAATACACCAGACTCCTTTGACAGAAAGACTAAATTTACTTAGCAGAGCACAGATCTACCACACAGTCTCTTTTTTGGCGTTAATGTGAGGTACTTTGCTTCACGAAGGGATCTGATAACTTCTTCAACCGCTGAAACTCACCCAGTCACACACAGACTAAGCAGCTAGCTGCGCTACAGCAGCACCTCCCGTTACCTTACCATCTTAAATGTGCGTTTTTTTTCAAAGGAGTCTGGCGCTGCTATATAGCGCGGCTGTTTTCGGTTAACGTAAACAAAACGGACCTTACTTTTCAACAGAGAAGGTCTATCTCGATACAAATCATATTAATGATGTCCTCAAACACTTTTCACATCACTCTGAAAGTGACAGAAGCAAACTCAGCACTTTAATGGTCGTTGACAGCACACTGAGTCACAGTTTAGCTATATGTATAGTGTTCTTGCTCAGCACCGACTGTATACTTTCTGTACATATTAATAATTTATTCCCAAAAATATGAGAGAATAATGTCTAGATTCAAGAATAATGTAGGCTAATGCTACTAAGATAACAAAGGTGAAGAGAAAAATATTCACTTACCTCAATCAGATGACTGTTGACTTTGTGGTTGGTGCAGCTCCCTCTGATTCAGGCAGATTAGCTAGCGCACACAGCTCCGTGCACATAGCTTCGCACACACCGGGACACTCACACGCACGCCCGCAGGCACGCCCACACGCAACCCCACACACATACATGGAGATTTACTCTGCTCCCCATGGCAACCCGTGCATGTGTGCGTCCTCGTACGCGTGCGTGTGTGTGTTGGTGTGTAAATTTGTCAAAGTAGCTAAAAATGTTAGCTCCGTGAGCCTGTCAAAAAAGGCATTTTTGTGAAGGAACCGTAAGTCCTATCAGAAATCTGAGCAGACCAGGACCACTGCAAGATCTTTCTGCACAATATTGGTGATCTTCAAGTCCCTAGACCCAAAAATGTTGACAGGAGAGCGAGAGAAAAAAGGGTGTCGGTTCAACTCTCCTCCTGAAATCTCCTCCTTAATTAATATGGGAGTCTATGGGACAGTTGGCCGGTAAACCCTTCACAAAAGGGCTGACAGTTTAAATTCTGTTTGTGTCTTAGCTACGGTTGGTGATTTAAATGACAGAGCACAAGTGTGCCTACTACTGTGGAAAAAATTATTTGTGTAGACCAAAATATGTGGCTGAAAGGACGATTTATCCAGAAATTTTTCAGAAAAATTTAAACAGCTTCTTCCACTCTAAGCGATGACATCACACACTCTAGCTCTGAACATTCCAGCAATACACACTAATGTTAAACTCAAAATTTATCTAAAATTGCACATGAAACTTTAAAAGTCACAGATCAAAAAGTATAAAGAATACTCAAAAAGTTGAATACAAGTTTAATAGCTGACAACTTTGTGAACATTTTAAAGTTTGAATGAAGTCTGTAGCTCAAAGTATGGCGAAGTAGTTGAAGCTTGAAATTGCCCCTAAAATGTGGATGTTTTTTGACCCCTCCCCATTCATTTCCTATGGGAAATTTCTCGCAGTTTTTCGCGACTTACGTCGCGAAAAATTTCAATATCTTCACCAAAAGTCATAGCACACCATTCCCGAACGAGCCGCACGTTTTGATGTATAATTCGCATGGGTTTTCTCAAAGCTGTGGGACTAGTTACGCGCCGAAATTTTGTACGGAAGAGGAATAATAAGAAGTGGAAGAAACATGACGAATAACAATAGTGACTCGGGCTTTGCCCGAGTCACTACGCTCCATTGCTATTGCATAGCTATGGAGCGTAGTGACTCGTGCAATACCCCCTGTCACTAATAAGCTATCACAGAAAAAGAGACTCAGCAGCAACAAAAAGTTGGCTTCTGTTGCCAAGGCTTTATGTTAATGTACGTTAGTAGGGCTAGTGTGATTTTGTTGCGCTATAATATGAACACTGCATTATACATTTTGGAAGAATAGGCTATGTATCGAAGTCAAACTTTTATTTTGAAGGATGCGGCGATTAGCATTCCGCTATCATGGTTCCTACGTCCCTTGCGTGTTGATATATCCTCAGTATGTTTCTATAAAACGGCGTAAATAAGTACGTTGGGTTTAATGTTAAGGTTAGACACATTAACATAAAGGGATATATTAGGGGTTATCGCTAGAAGAGCATCTTATATTTCGGACGGCATTTGACGCACTTCCGTTAGCTTTACTTCCTGTGTAGAGCTTGTCTTCCCGGGCAGGTACATGGGAGCAGGTAACGTAAGTTCTCTCTGTTGTTTCGCTGTTTTGTTGCAATTTGCAAATGAAGACAACTTACCTAAACACACGTGAAGTAAGTTTATTAACAGTGTTACGTTTTAGAGCCGCAATTTTATTTCTTTTCATGCTTAAATCTGTTCATTTTAGTATGGTAATGTCCAGTCCGCAGCACTTAACGTTAGCAGGAGGGGGGGGGGGGGGGGGGGGGGGGGGGACGACGACGACTTAACATGGCACAGACTTTTTCATTAGGGACATCACGTAAAAAACACAAGATCACCGCTGTTTATTGGATCCTGGCAAATGTACCACCTGGACTGCGCTCTACTCTTTCTGCAATAAACTTGGCCATTCTCTGCAAAGCCGTTGATGTTAAAAGATTCGGCTATGATATTGTTTTGGAGCCTCTTGAAAGATCTGTCTGTTTTGGAACAAGAGGGAGTTTTTGTTGCCTGTGCTGGAAAGAACATAAAGGGGACAGTATATTGTGTGGCAGCAGACAATCTTGGCGCACATTCTCTTGGTGGACTTGTTGAAAACTTCAGTGGTCCTTACATTTGCATGTTCTGCTTAGGGTCTCACGCTGAATACTCTCAAAAGGAGGTACGCTGTGGGGAATTTCCACCTCGGACAAAGGAAACCCATGAACTGCATCTCAAAACTGTAGAAGAAGACCCTACCTTGCCTCATTGCTATGGAGTAAAGAAAGCCTGCCCACTGACTAAGAAGCTGAGTCACTTCAGTTTTGTCAGAGGTTACCCTCCTGACATCCTCCACGACCTGTTTGAAGGCATTGTCCCATCAGAATTGGCACACTGTCTGAAGACTTTCATTAAGAACAAATACTTCACATTATCAGAACTTAATGACCTTATAAAGCAGTTTCCATTTAAGTTTACAGACAATCTTGACCACCCTTAGTCCATCCCAGTAAATTTTTGTAGTCGTGGTACTATAGGAGGAAATGCTCACGAGAACTGGGCACTCATAAGGTCACTGCCACTAATCATTGGCCCAAGGGTACCCTCTGATGATCCTGCTTGGCAAATTCTTATGACCCTTAAGGACATTGTAGAGCTCTCTGTGGCCCCTCTCCACTCTGTTGAAAGTGTTGCTTATCTTGACCTAAAAATATCTGAGCATCGTCACAGATTGCAAGAAGTTTTCCCTCATTTAAGATTGACACCCAAACACCATTTTTTGGAGCATTATCCCGCTCTCATAGACGCCTTTGGCCCTCTAGTTGGACTGTGGACTATGCGCTTTGAGGCCAAGCATAAGTTCTTCAAGCGTGTTGTGAGGTTCTCAAGCAATTTCAAGAATGTCTTGCTGTCACTTTCAACAAAACATCAGCTGATGATGGCTTTCAATTGGCAAAAAAATATAGCTAAGCCTGCCCTGGTTATCAGCAAAGTGTCATCTTTGCCTTTGGAAGTACTGCATATCAACATCCAGGAGTCTGTAAAGAACTCCCTCAGCTAACAAGTGTACAGTTGTCAAACACTGTGACATACCATGCAACAAGGTATTCAGCTGAGATGATCTTGACGTATGGTTCTACAGGAGGGCTCCCAGACTTTGTAGAGATCATACAGATGTTGATCTTGGAAAGCAGTCTTTACTTCATTGTTAAGAAGCTCAATGCTTGGTACCTGGAGCACCTCAGATCTTTTCTGTTGGAAACCTGTAAGGAAGCTTACAGACTTGCAGGAATGCGCGTGGTTACACTGAAACGTTACATTTGTTGTACATTTTAGATTCTAAACTGTAGCTTGTTGGTGATTTTGTTAATTAGCCTATTTTCAAAAACAGCTGCCTACACATGATTTGTTTTCAGAGGGTTTGAGTAATTTTGGTGCTTAATGGAGGTATGATCTTTACTTTTTTTTAAAGATTATTTTCTTTTCACTACTAGGCCACCTGACATGGAGCAATGCTCCGGGTCATCTTTGGTCACAGAATAGAGAAACTGACTCTTCCATCCGGAATACCAGAGACTATGGAGGAGCTGAACTTGGCTGTCAAGCAGACATTAAGTGTCCCCCACGACTTCAGCCTGCAGTATTTAGATCCAGATTTTGAGGACTTTTTCACTCTCAACTCCACTGCTGAAATTGCACACAAAGCCACAATTAAGGTTGTGACAAACGAACCAGTGGTTCTCAATTTGTATCCAGTACCATACACTGAAAGCTTCGATGAAAGTTTCACCTCAGAGCAATCACATGATCCTGCCTCCACAAGTTCTACTGCACAAGACTCCTATGACTCATGTGATTCATCACCTGCAAGCTCAGCCATGATGTCAGCAAGCAGCAGCCTACAGAAGAAACCATGGCCAACTGAATTCATTATTCCACGATTCTCTGTTGAAACCGAAATGATTCTTGAAAGAGAGAATGAAGTTAACAGAAAAGAGGGCACACTGCTGACTACCCCAAACATCAAGTCAAACATACTTGAAAAGCTAGCTCAGTCCATTTATACATACACCCCCTATCCATCACTCCAGAAACGTCTTTCTGTCGCTGAAGCGCTTATCAAGGCACACCCATGTCTGAAGGATCCGGGGAGCTCTTCAGGCGTCATTGGATGGCAGAATAGCATTAAATACAAGATGGCGAACTATAGAACAAAGTTAAGAGGCCTTGGTATTCCAGATGTTACATGCAATGCTCTGAAACATAAACTCCCTGCTGACAGGAAGTCTGCAAAAAATGTGAAAAAGGCGAAAAGAGCAGAGGTCAATTATCTGCCACCCTACCCAGCTGGTGAAAACGAGCAGAGCTTGGAGAAAGTAAGGGAAGAGCTGGTCACCGAGTCAAAAAAGAAGAACAATGAAAAGATAATCAAAGACAAAATGAGCAAAACATTTGCCCTCAGACGACATGAAATCATCAACTGTTCGAGCCATGAAGGACCGCTGGCCTGCCCTGTTTGACCCTTCACAAGTAAGTTGGAATGTGTAATTCCTGTTAAGAGATAATGACAATGTGAAAACGATGACCCTATAAGGGATTGCTTCAAGTAATTTTGTCAAATAGACTTTAAGATGTATAAAAATACTCTTTGAATAATAATTTGTCTAACATGATTTTTCCACAAAAAAGTTTCAGTTATGTCACTAAAATCTTTACAATTACATCTACTAACTCTCCCTCATGAAAAATTCCAGAATGTATAAATATGCAAATATTGTGGAGGGGGACTGACAGTGGCAAAAAGTGTTGAATGCTAGACAGTTTATACGAAAGAAGTTTAAGAGGCTAAGACCTGATGTGATACCATTGTCTCTTTTGTTGCCTTTGTGTTTCAGATCAATGCAGAATTTCAAAGAACAACTACTGTACATCTGGAGCCGAAATTTATGTCTGCGTTAGACCATCACACTCCCAAGCTACTGACACTATTTCGTGCCAAAGGTGGAGCACTTGGAAGAAGACTGGAACCGCTGGAGGTACAATACTTTTTAAAATTAGAAGTAGAAGATTTCCAAATGATATGAATAAGGACATCAAACTGAATGATAGACAGTTGTCCTCCAGAAATTGCCCTAATATAATGAATAACTATTCAGTGGAGCAATATTTAATACATGAAAAAGAAAAACTATTAACAGTTCATGCCTTTAAGATACTGTAGTTTTTTTTTTACTAATTGAGCAGAGGCGAGACAATTTTATTTGTATAGCCACTTTTTAAAACAGTTTGTTTTAAAGGGCTTTACATAGCATCATGACAACATCCTCTGCACTTAGACCCTCACATCGACTGAGGAAAAACCCCCACGAAAAGCCTTTTACCAGGGAAAAAACAGGAGAAACCTCAGGGTGAGAAACAGAGGATGGATCCGTTACCCAGGACAGGGAGACGTAAAAAAGATTTTGTGTACAGACAACAAAACAGTTAGGAAAACATGCAAGTAGTTAATGAAGGCAGCTTCTGGTGGGAGGGGTGGGGGGCAGGGAGAGCAGGCCAGCTTAATGGGAGTACTGGATGGTAGACTGGTTCATGGACAGGGAATGCAGGTCGGTTTAACAGCAGGGGGAAGAGGGCAATGCAAGCGATGGTTGGTGCAGAGGGATGGAGCGCTGGAGAGATGTGTGGAAACACAGAGAGAGTGTGACACCAAAGCCAAACTACAAGGTGCAACAACATGACTGTTAATGAGCTCAGGAGGTAGGGCTAGCTCTTTTAGGTGGACACAGTAAACAAGCTGGTGTATCGGTCAGGATACAGTATTGAGGAGGCAGAGACGTCTTTCTTTGTGAACTAGGCTGTGGTCCAGCTGTATTTATTTGCAGTTTAACCTAGTATTGTCTTCAGTCTGGAATAACAAATAAATCACAATTAGACTCTATAATATTTACTGTAGCAGGATATTGTCACTGTTAAGCATGAATAAAATATGTATATAAAATAAAGATATATATATATATATATAATATATATTGTGCCATCAAACACAATTTAGCATAAGTAGGTCAATAAACTTCACAGCCTCATTTAACAATAGCTGAGTAACAAAAAATACACCTCAGCGAAATAAACAACTTCCTATGTATAGTAAATATATATTGACAAATTATGCAAAGTGCAACAGCGACACCTATTGCTCAAATAAAGTACCGCATAACGGCTACCCCATAATGGCTATCACGCACCACGGACATTTCTCCTTCACAGAGGTGTTATTAACATAATTCGTCACAACAGTGTAGACAATATTACTTTAACTTAAACACATGAACGTTACTAACTTAATACTTTCTCCAGTAAATTACAGCGAGCATCATAACAACCTCCGTGATATCGCTAATCACACTGAACACGTGTAACATGTAGTTAAACCTACAATGTATAAAACTAACAAAGAATAACAGACACTTACTTCTTCGTCATTGACTCAATACTGAGGATAACACTGGACCACACAGGCAGATAATGATGCTCAAACGGGTGTTCTCACAGGTAACTGACTTGGTAGCATTAGCATTTAGCTTTGCACTCGCTCTTTCCACATGCATGCAATAACAAAACTGGCGCAGTAAACAAACGTCATCTCTTAGAGCCTGATAATGACAGTCTTAAAGTGATAAGCACCCTTAAATGTCCTGGCCTTTTATACAATGACAATTCAAAATCTGCTAGTGAGAGGAGAGGAGAGGAGCTCCATGTAGCCAGATGTGTCCCCCAGCAGTCTAAGCCTATAGCAGAGTAGCTATAAAATGGTTCAGGGCTACCTGAACCAGCCCTAACTTAAAGCTCTGTCATACAGGAAGGTTTTAAGCCTTTCTCAGCATACTGTGCAGGGCTTGGGACACTAGCCTGGATACTTGCTGTATTCCTGCTTGCATGCATAAAAAATGTTATGTTTTTTTGTTTGTTGCATTCCTCCCCAGGACTCAGTGCACTCTTCGGTTTAGAGGACCAGAGAAGCTGTCCTTCGGTGTCTTATAGAATACCTTGGAGAACAAGGGGGACATCTCATCAAAGAATTCAACGTAGGTGAACTTCATTTCCTTAATTCCTCAAGTAGGTGCTGTTGTCAAATAGATCTGTGACCTTTGTTTTTTGTAGTATCTTTTTTAACAGCTTCAGTGCTCCTAGTCATAGATTCTCCAAATCTCTGAACTCAACTAGAGGGATGAACACTATTCTTCCACAAGATACTGTAAATAGAGAGGGATATAATAGTAGAACAGCATAAAGCCCTCATTACAATGGAAGAACAATTGTAGAATATAAAAACACCAAAATAGAGAAGAAAACAAAGAACAATTTGAGACCAAGGCCTGCCAGAAAATAAAATTTGATAAAATAGATTTATAAGCTATGAAAACAATAATGAATGTATTGTCTAGTAATGCCATATGCTTGCAATATGCTGACAGTTTTATACTAATACACTTACAATTTCATGTTGCAGGACACTGAGAACTTGAAGGAACTTGAACAGCTCATCATGGCAATTATTGTGACCCCAAAGCCTGGAGCTTCTACAAGCAACAGCCCATTGAACATTGGAATTGTCATAGAGGGCGTGGAAGTCATCACCGGACTTGGAGATATTGCGAGGGCTTGCTCTCTCCTTGGCTTGACCTACGCACTGAATCTCGATTATCCCAGACAGCTGAAGTACACCTTTGAGGTATTCCAAAAACTTTTCTTGGAACTGGATGATTCAAAGCTGTCAAACAAAGTCCAGTCCCTCAAGAGAAAACTTCTGGCTTGAAATGAGACTGTAGTTACAGTGTAGACTTTTGTGTTACACAATGTCCAGCTTCTATAGAGCTTGAGAATTGCACATTTGAAAGTGCTTTGTTTGTAACTTGGCACTGATTTGGACTCTGTCCCACGAATGTCAGTGACATTGCAATTGTTGTTAGTTCAAAGTACAAAGTACAAATGTTTTTGCTCTGTACAAATTGCACTTTTATGATTTATGTTTTGGCACATGCACTTATGGAGAATTTTTACTTTAAGATCATTATTGATCTAATTTAGTGGTTCAGTGAGATGAGAAAGGATGGAAACATGTTCATGGACAAATCACCATTCTGTAATATGGCTTTTTTTTTTCTTTTTAATTGTTAAAGTCAGCATTTGTCCTTTTCAAAGATCTGGTTTGACATGTGTGAGCAAACTTCTGGCTTGACAATGAGACTGTAGTTTACATGTTGTGCTACACAGTGTTCAGCTTCTACAGAGCCAGCGAATTGCACATTTGAGTGCTGCTATGTTTGCAAGTTAGCATGATTTGGACTCTTATCTGACTAATGTCAGTAACATATCTATTGTACTGTGTACTATTGTTCTAAGTACTGTGTTTTACTCCTGTGTTCTGGTACATGCACTGTCTGTGGTTGCAATGTACATCGATGTGCTACAATGTGTTTGAAAGCACAAAAGTGAATTGTTAATAAATGTGTTATTTGAGTATTTGTTAAAGGTCCAGTGTGTAATATTTAGAAATATCTAAAAGAACAGACTTGGTAAAAATTGAAAAGATCATTTAAAAGTACATTTTAATTAGTGTCTAATCATCTGAAAACAATGATTGTGATGCTTTTGTTACCTTAGAAAAAAGTCATTTATATCTACATAGGAGCGGGTCGCCCTCCGTGGGAGCTGACAGCTCTACAGTAGCGCTGAACGGGAAAAACTAACACAAACGCGTTTTAGATTCAGTGGGAGACAACCGGAAATCACCGACTTTGGAACGAAACGGAAAAAAAGAAGAACAGACCAAACATTTTGTATCGTGAGAAGATTTGGAACCAAAACCTGATAAATGAAGGATGATACTTATTTAGAAAAGTGCCATCGTCATCGAAACGAAAACAGAAGAAGCTAAACGGACTAGCAACTACATAAAGAGGATAAACCTCGATGGAAATCCGTGATGAGAGAAATGTTTGCAGACTGATGCTGAGGTTTCCTGTTTTCTGCTGGACAGGTAAGAGTGTAATGTATATTTATTTCAGTCCGCTGGTAATGTTTTATAACTTAGATGATGTACAATATGTATTAGCAGTAGATACGTTTCCCTGGATAGAAACACCGCTAACGTTACGTAGCGTGAAATATTAGCCATATTAGCAGACTGTAGCTTCAGTTTGAGCCTCTCTCTGAGCTGCTGGTCTGATAAGAGACAACAAGGAGGTGACGTGATGCTAATAACTTAAAGATTTATTCATTTTCTGTGGCAGTAAAGACAACGGACCGATAACTAAGGTATTTAGTGCTGGTGATGAGCTAAAGACAGTAAGTCAGAGTAATGAGTTAATGTGAAAGATAAACTGAGGAGAAATCTGCTCATCACCCAGTTAATACAGTCTGTGAATATTTTCCACAGCGCTCCACAATTTCATTGTTTGCTGCTAATCTGTCATTTAGTAGCACAGTGTAAAGTTAGCTTATAGTTCAACACAAGTAACGTTTTCCCGTTTCAATGTTGGAAAACATGTAACGTTAATTGCTACTACAGCTTTAATTTTACATTTATCAGTCAGAAGTATAATTTCTGTTATTTATTTTGCTGTTTATCCAGGCCAGCCAAGGCTCCCAGCATTTTAGGACGTAGCATAATGTGTTACAGGGTATATGACTGTGTCACGTAACTCTTATTTTCTTGACGTTGCTGCTGTTTCTGCAGCTATGAGAGAGCTCCTGCAGTATAGATGCATAGTGTTGCCTTTATCTTCATAATAGGTCAGGAATATTTCACCATTAATGGCTGCAAGTACGCAGGTTTTCATTACAGCCAAAGACAACAGAAGTTGATTTCACTGAATAGCTACTTGTCTCTGACTGAAAGTGTGTTAATGAAATAATCTGATCTAGTCTGTTGTTGGGATGAAAATCAGCAATTTCTGATAAACCCGTTAGATAGATAGGTAGGTAGATAGATAGGTATATAGATAGATGATTTACAATAGTAAGTTCATTCATTTGTGCTGTTTTTCTCAGGCACTATGGTTCAGCATTATTCACCATGTCTGTGACATTCACACCCACCAAGTCAGGAGAGGTCCAGGTAAGTGATAAACATCTGTTTTCCTATGTAGCATATTAACTTACCTGTAAGTCCTACTCTTGGTTAAATAGTGTTATTTTCACATGTTCAACTGTATAAAATGTATGAAATAGTAAATAAACTCTATGTGTCCCTGCAGCTGCTGCTCTACACCACTCCTGGAGCAGATGAAGAACAGCAGTGAATGATGGGTGTCCTTCCTGCCATGAGAGCATCTTCATCCAGAGCAGTAAACTGAATACCTTTGGTGTGGTTTTGGTTTGACCCTTGCCTGCTATTATATGTGCAGCAAACTGACTGCTTTTAGTTAAACAGACTAATGATTTGACAGCTTATTCTGTCTTTATCAGTCAACTCTGAAGAAAACAGAATAAACTGTAAAAATGTTTGTTTGAACAGTAAAAGATTGAAAAAGATGTCCAAAAATGTTTGTTTAATAAAAGATATTTATATCATAAATGTTATTCTTAGTGTTGTTTTTCATATTTTTATTTTGTTGTTCAAACTAGTAAATTGCAGTTTACATAACCTGAAGTGATGAAAATGAATCCATAACATGTTCTACAGTGGTATTCAAACTTCACTACTGTTTCATGTTGCTTAATAATATATAAATAACGAAAATATAAATCAATAGTGGAAGTGGTAATCACAATATACTGACACTGCAGGGAAGTACTGTCATTGTATATCAAAGCAAGTATTCAGCACAACTGATTAATATCTTTTATTTGGTAAACTTGCACATTTAAATTGAACAAATTGAATTGAAATTGAACCCTGGCTGCCTCTGAAGCAGTTCACTGGTGAGCTGCTGTTCTCCTCCAAGATCATCTCTTCAAGAAGTCTGAAATAAATAAAAACAGGAAAAACACAGATAAGGCTTAGTAAGTTATAAGTTTCATGATATGTTGGAAATATGGTGATGGTAGTGCAGAATATGGATTGTAGTCTGTCCAGTGTTCCCAAACAAGTCTACAACAACATGATTTATATATATAAAAAAGTCAAAATAGTGCTGCTCATTAGTGAACTATATCTTATTTATATAGTCATTCAGTAACGTTAGTGTTGCTGATGTTTTCAGTAGCCTCTTTTATACAGAGAACACGCATTATAGCTGTAAATCCGAGGGGAGGACATTTCTCTTCGTATGATAACGTAAAAAGTGAAGTTAGACTTTATTCCTGACTCATAATAAAAAGACGAGAGAAAGAGAGAGAGAGCAGGTGAGTGAGCTAGAGGCTGAGCTGTTAGTGAAGAAGCAGGTGAATCAGATAAATGAACGTTATGTTCTAATTATTTTACAGCTGTTAGCTTCTAAAGCACAAACACACCCATACGCCTCCTAACCCTGCACCGCCTGATTTGGTCTGAATACGGACTAAACAGAACAGCGAGGCGGATTACAGGCGCAGTATTCCCGCTTTGAATGGGCTGTAAAAGAGGCTACTGACTCACATTACACTGCTATAACACGTCACACTGTAAAGACTACAGTAATGTAAAGCAGAACGCTGCTATATAAATACCACTGTGTTGTATTGGTATTTTAAATATAATATCGCATAGAACCTGTAGTAATTTGTAAATAATGTCACAAACCTCAGTCGTTTCCCTTCGGAGGGTTTCCAGCTTCTTCCATTGCTGTCGCAGTCCCGGTGTTTTCCCTCCTCTCTAGCCTAGCCCTGCCTGCAGCACCGCTTAACAGCACCTAGCTCGCCCTCTTCCCCTCTCTCTCTCTCTAATCTCCGGTACTTGACTCTGCAAACGGATAATAAAATATGTAACGTTATCCTGTCAATGCTAACGTTATCTCGCTATCAATATGCCTAACATTAGAATAAAATAACAGTTTTGTTTAGCATTACGTAGCTAATGTTAACTTGTAAAGCACTCATAATTGCTATCATACTTGCGAGCTATATCCTATAGTATTATAGACTAAATAACTAAATACATCTTCACCGCTTCCCTTCCATGCTTGTTAGAAATGCTCGGAGTTGTCCTGGACGATGAAGTCTTCAGCAAATAGCCTCTTGTCCTCGAAGGCCACCGTAGTCTTAGGGAGGGGAGGGGGGAGCAGCTGAGTGCTTCAATCTAGAACCTCACCGTTAGAGGCCTGGACCTTTAAGTTCTGTACTTTCTGGGCCATAGACTAGTTATTCCTAAGAAAGAAGAATATTTAGATTTAATTCATTGCATTGAATAAATTCAAATTAATGCACAGATAAATGTAGTTGATTATTACTCAATTATATATCATCGATATGTATGATTTAAATAAATTTTTATCAGTACAATTTACACATTAGGGAGTTTGTCTTTTTCAAATCAACTCAATATTTTTGTTTAGACTTTAATTAATTCTGTACTGTTTTCTATTCCGATCTACTCATATTAAATGGGTAACTATTGAGGGTCTCATTTAATTAAAATTTACTCAATACCAAACATTGTGAAATTTAATTAATAATATTTCTTGTAATCTGTTGCCTCATTTTTATTGAGTAGATATGGTGTATCTTTTCTTACAGTGTACCTGACTTTTTAGGCAGTAGAATTTCTGGATGCCCAGCGCGTCAGGCGCAACCAGTTAAGTGCTGGGTGCCCTGTCACTTTGAACTGTGACTCAAGGGGCCCTATTTTAACGGTCTAAAGCGCAGGGTCTAAAGCGCATCGCGCAATTGCATTTAGGGTGTGTCCAAACCCACTTTTGCTATTTTAACGGCGGAAAAATGGTCGATGCGCCAGGCGCATGGTTCAAAGGGGTTGTACTTAATCTCCTCATTAATAATGGGTGTGTTTTCGGCATAACATGCAATGAACCAATCACAGTGTCATATCCCATTCCCTTTAACAGCCAGGTGCGCTTACTCTTAGGCGGATTGCTCTTATGACGGCGCATTTGCCAAAAGGGAGCACTTCTCTTCTCGTGCCCAAAGGAAAAGCGCACGATCCATAATGCACACACTGGCCCCTGCTACCCCGAGACCCAGACCACCAGTTTAAGATCCTGTTCATTCATTTGCTGCAATTTTATCCTCGTTTGGTTTTAGAAAAATCGTTTTGTTCAGTCATGGAGTAACAGGTCAAATCAGCGGAGTTTTAATTGCTGAACGTGTGGAAACCTGATCACTGTAATCTCAAAACTGTTAAAGAATATATAGAATATATATAAGAATATAGAAGCTGTGCAGATGTATTCCCTTCGTGAGTTTAATAATTGTTTTCACCTCATTTATTTCCTTATGTGTTCCTCATGTCATCATGTATTGATGAAGCAGGAAAGTCGATCTATGTCTGATCAGCTGTTGTCCGTCTGTTTAAATACCTACGTGTCATAATTTAGTCAAATAATTAAACAATTTAATCAATAATTACTGCGATTAGTTAATTCTGATAAATATTATGACTGACATGTAATTTCTTTAATTCTATTAATATACACAATAATAATCTTTCACATTGTAACACTTTTATTTGTTACCTTTTGCGTGTGTGCGCTGCTGTGCGTCCTGTGTGTGTAACAGTCAGAGAGTATGTTGTGCACCTGCCTGATGCGCCCTTAAAATAACAATGTGACGTTGCGCCATTGACTTTAGACCAGGTTTTTGTTGGTCAAAAGCGCAATCGTTCTCTGCTTCCTCAAGATAGCAATGCGCCAACAATACGCCTGACCACACCTTACTTTTAAACCAACACGCCCATGGGCGCACTAATGGGCTGTGTTATTACTATTTTAACAACGTGGGCGCTGGGCGTGAAAATGACAAATGCGCCGGTCTTAAAATAGCAATGAGCCTTGCGCTGCGCTTAGCGACACACTGTACCGGGCGTAAGATAGGGCCCAAAAACTTGAAAGATGTTAATATTATCACTGAAAAAAGATATAATTTATGTACAGTATCATAGTATTCTGTTACTTTTGTCACATTTTGGCATGCATCGTTCAGCACCAGGTTTAAGATTGTGAGACGCACAATGAATGTAGATGGCATTAGGTTCCCTGTCCAAAACTCGTTTTTGCAACCCAGAGTATGTGCCACTCACTGTAGCTGCACCATCGTAACCCTGTCCTCGGCATTTATTTAGAGATATTCCCTTCTTCTGTAAAAGTCCAACAATCTCTCTCTCTCCAAACCAGATGCGCTTTGATCGTGGACTGCGTGGAAACCCATGAAGCTTTAATTTATTTTCACCTCTAATGGATTATCCTTTTCATCATTTGGAATGGTAACATATCGAATCACCTGATTCAGTTGATCTACTTTAGAAATGTCTTGAGCTGTGTCCATTATCACAGAATAAAATTCTGCTTCATGGATTTCTTTCACTATTTCGTCTTGGGACGTTTTGTGCCATAACAGAGATCATTTCGTTCTGAATTTTTGGGCTCAAGTATCTTTTTACATTTACTGGCAATTAAGCTCTGTAATACAGGGTCATATCGGCCAAGAAGTTCTATAACGGACAAAAAGTTTCCGTTGTTTATTTCTCCCAATTTCGAACAACCTGCACGGAAACGGAGTTACTGGATGCAAGTGTCATGGTAACATCAACAATTCTTGTCAGCACCTCGGACCAAAATTCCAGTTGTCCAGGCCAAATTATGACACACTGATTTCCTCTCACCAAAAAACCAACAGGGCTCACAATAGACACGATCCATTTTTGGGGAGTAACACAGCCATTTGTGTGGTATCTATGAACCTTTTTTTGATATTCTGTTGTAACACTCGTTGGAAAAACACCTGCCTTTTGTATCTCAAGGGTACGGACCTTCAAATCTGTATAGTCCCTGCCTCAAAATAAAAATGTTCACATTTGCATCTGTAATATCTACAGGGAAATTTGCCCTGTCCCTGGGGTAAGATATACCAGTTTTAAGAGCGGATTCCGGGCTAATTTGAGATGCAGAGCTATCTGAGGCTATGTCACTGCTGCTGTTCGCTTTTGTTGGCTGGTTGGTTGTAGATAGGGGCGCTCTGGGTTCTCCTTCAACCGACACTGAATCAACTGAATGCTCCCCCTGACTGGATTGTGGTGACGCTGCGGGCCTGCACTCTCCCTGTTCCGATGCTGCAGTTGCGGGGCGCACGGGGCTCTCCCCCTGATTGAATGGTGGAGACGCTGCGGGCCTGCGCTCTCCCTGTCCTGGCGCTGAAGCTAAACTTTTAACATTCCGTTAACATTTTCATTATAGCTTGTGTTTTTATTTATGAAATAGCCTATCCTGTATTTATGACACTTGTTTGGCAGTAACTTAGCAATATTTTTCTCTGTGTGTGGGCTGTAGTCGTTTTTGTGCCTAAAGACTACGATACCAAGTGGCTAGCTTACACACAGCTGGTGCAACCCAGTGCAGAAATAGTTATTTAGAGCCTAACCCCGTAGGTTAGGCTATATGAAAGCCTAATAACATTATATTATTGCATACATACTGCATCCTTGTTCACGTCTGACAGGATTTAGAATTCCAAATAATACGTTATTTTTGTTAGTTTGGAAGAAAATTCCTCAGATTTCTCTTTGTTGTGCCTCTTTTGGGTACCGCTCAGATATTTTCGTTTCATTTTGTCTCTGACAGCGACAGCGGTGCTGATGCTAATGTATTAATTGGACCAAAAGTCCCCAAGTATCAAACAGTAAAATTTTAATTTAATTTAAAATATTTGCTTTATGTGTATGTTCAAAATACAGAAAAGATAATGACCGGACCTAGGGGGGAAAAAACAAAGTTTTACAGGCGACCCTCCCCACCCCCCATTCATATAAGGGTATAGTATAATCCGTAAAGTATACGCTGCGGGGGCATCTTTAAGGCCCAGATGCATAAGGTGCATAAGGAAGAAAATAGAGAAAACAGGAGAAGGAAAGAACGCCAATCTACAGGTATGTCCTCTTTTGTTAACATTAAAAAGCCGTTTTGTGTGTAACCTTAGACGTTTCATTTGTAGCAGCTAATGATGCTAGCTAGCTATTATAACTGTTGAATTTTGGATAACTGCTTCTTCCAACAACGTAAGGCACTGTGCTTCACTGACCAATATCTATAAATAACGCTATAAATAATGATTTCTGCACTGGGTTGCACCAGCTGTGTGTAAGCTAGCCACTTGGTATCGTAGTTTGCTTATAACAGGCTAATATCTACTCTGTAACCATCCAGATGCACCCAGGAAATATCTGAAGAATATATATATATATATATATATATATATATATATATATATATATATATATATATAAAATCAATTTAAATATCAGGAAGAAGCTTGAGACACGTGGGATCAATGAATAATAATTTATAAAATATAAATAATAATATCTCCATCACTCATGATGTGATTGGTCGCACTGATCATTCCTATAATATTGTAGATTATATGTTGAATATTGAGCAGGATTGTGGTGCAGCTGCAGCTGGTACAAATATATTTAAAATGTAATGTAGCTGCATTCTGATACACAGTAAAAATCGACTTTATCATATCATCATAGTCTGCCAAATGATGGATTAATGGACAACACTTAGTAAAACATTATTGTGTTATAGTCTCTTTTCCCGCTTTGACGCAGGCTCTTTTGTCAAGATAAAATATGTGCAAAATGCATTCATATCTCTACATCCACTGGATTAAAACGGAGGCTCTGCCCTTTGTTTACCTGTTGCCATGGTGACCTGGGACCAACTGTTATAGAGAGCTCTGGGCCTCAGCTATCACGTGAATATAGTCAACAATTGGGGACGCTGTCAGATATGGGTAAAATATGGTTAAAATTAATTTTCACTCATAAAGCAATTAGATATTTAAAATCTGATTACACAAATGTGTTTATCGTCCCCTTAAACTCCCTAGTGTATTCTCAGTTTCGTATTTACAACTTTCCAATATATTAAAAACGCTAATATTTTTTTTGAAACTACAATTCCCATGGGCCTCGCCATGTTTCTTGATACAAATAAGCACCACAGTTATAGTTCCTCTGGTTGTAGAGTAGGGTAGTAAGATAGGGTTATGAAAAGATCTATCTGTTGAAAATATCAAACATTTAATACACCCGAACTAATAATCGCACTGCATCTAAATGATCCATGTTAACAAAAAGTTAAGATGTTGGTTTGTTTAAGATATTTTAGTGAGTATTTCATAAACGGCGTTTTTGGGATGGCAGTTGTTTTGTAAAGTAGGGTTGTGAAATAGGTTCAAAAACAACATAACTACTGAATATATCAAATATCTACTACAACCGGACTAGTAATTACACTGCTAGATGATCTATGTTGAGAACACGTGAAGATGCTGCTTTATTTTAGACATATATATTTGTGTGTGGTGTCCGTGCGTGTGTGCGTGCACGTGTGTTTGTGTGTGTATTGGGGGGAGGGGGGAATGTTTGCGAGCGCGCCAACATTTTACGAATTACTCTTTTGGCGGACTGAAAACCCGCCAACTCGCAACCTCGGATTTTCAAGAATGAAGATGTCATTTCAATGTAGACACACGTGGGGTCGCTAGTCTGTCTGGTTCATTGAGCCATCCACTGTCTGTTAAAAGAGCGACGAAGAAGAAGTCAAGCGAAAAAAGGGGGTGTTGTAGGGGGCGGGGGGGGGTCCATTTCGTGAGACCTTACTACGCATGACGTCACTGGGAATTCCCTTTGACACATTTAGGATTTCTTTCTTTTTTCAGTCCCTTCTTATGAGGTTAGACAACAATGGCCAGAAAATTTGAGTTCTTCATTTCTTTCTCTCATGTTATTATTCTTCACAGCAATGGCAGGCGGTTACTTAAAAAAGCGGCCATAATGCGCAAATCATCAGATGTCAGTGGAGATACAAGATACACAGTAATTATAAATCAATCCATTAATTAAGATGAGTACCGGCACGTTGAAAAAGGACAAATCCAGGTGTGTTAAGAAAAACGCGTAAGCCTGTCACCGATATATATGTATGTTAAAGTAGAGAAAGGTTGTTCGAATTAAAATAGCTAATAGCATTGTAGAAAAGCAAATATATGTTGATTAGAAACGTATTCGTGATACGTTACAAACAAACGTAATCGCGGACAAAATACGTTTTCATAGAAACGTAATTGAGAATGCAATTTAGTTGTGTGGGAACGTAATTTTGAGGAGACAGGGTGACTCTGATCAGCTGTTCTGAAACCGAAAACTCAGAGTTTCCCATCTTGAGATTCATCCACTCAGAGTTCAGGGTTAGACTCAGAGTTTGCTGAACCTGCTTTCTGAAACAGGCTCCTGGTGTTTTCTTGGTTGACATACGGCTTGCCTGTGGCCCAGATCTGGGAGCCAAGTGCCATCATTCCATGCGGCATGTGGGCTGGATGAAAGTGCTGAAAGTGTTGGGTGTGAGCCGGATCAGGTCCACAGAAATTTTGCTCTCTGGGTATGGTATTAATATTAGTGACTGGGGCACAATTCAAATTCAAATAAGCTTTATTGGCATGACAGAAACCTATATTGCCAAAGCACTACAGAAAATTATTAACACTGACAGATTAATATTCATACAATAATATGTAAATATAAACAATAATATTAAATACAATATAAGAAAATGCATTTATAGAGTTCCACTGGTCCCAGAAGGAGTTAGACTCTATACTCTCTTCAAGTAATCACAGCTGTTTCTCAGTATGGTTTATCTTTTTGGTTTTGATTGTATTGATATGTCTTGAGAGCTTCACAGTACTGAAGGTGAAGGCTCTGTGTTTGAGGTTAGATCATTTTCTAGCTTCATTTTTCAGGTTTTGACATTCTTTGTCAAACTATTGGTTCTTTTCTGTTTTTCTTTTCCTTGTACATAGTTTCAATTTAGCTTTATTTGCTGTTTTGTTGAAGATGTAATTTATATTTTGGACAGTCTCACATATGCCTTCAGTAGTGGGAGGGTCTGGGTATTCTGTATACTTTTGTAGTAATAATTGAATCTCCTCACTATTGCTGGCCTCTTGGTATTTCTCAGTGCTGTCTGGGGCCTATCTGTATGTCCTCAGTATTTTGAACAGCTTTTTGTGTGTGCCTCTTAAGTATTTCGAAACATCAGTAGGCATAGATTATTCTTTATAATCAGTTTATGTCAGTGAAAAGGTCACATTGTGTTGGTCATAACAAAATTTTACATCCCTCAATAACTCAGCCTGTAGATGGATATATGAAATTGCAGAAGATTTTGCCAGTTGAGACAAGTACAAATTCAAACTGGTTGACCACTCATTCTTGTAAATCTGAATTTAATAAAATAACCTGTTACTAAAAACAGGAAAAGAGAGGGAGAGGAGGAAGATGGAGGAGACTGACAGGGCTGAAGGAGCAGGTCTGATGGAGGTCAGTGATCAAGAAGAAAGCTACAAAAAGTTGAAAACCCCTGTTTTGAGGTACATTACATCCACACAGGTTGGAGTTTTGTATAACATATCTTAAAACGTCTTAATGATCTGTAAGGCAGATTTATGATTAAAGATACTCCTGACCTTAATGACAGTGCTGATCATATCACTATTATATCTGCAAAATTTTAAAGTCTTTAAAAAATAAATAAATAAAATGGGAGAATAGACACAAGAACTAAAAATTTGTTTCCAAAATGAAAGCATTTAGTCAGTCTGTAATGGCATACAGGCTGTCCATAACATAGTTGACAAACTAACTAGCAAAAATATGTTTTCCCTTAAAATATCAAAAGTTGTTAGTGCTTAACAAATGAATATTTTTTTAAACTGTTTTAAAACTGATTGTTTTATTGAGTAAACAATACATCTGTATGTTTTTGTTTATGTGAAATATGTAATCCTAATTAGATATTCACTCATTCTTGTAATGTAACTAGTGGTGTAATCGTCATTTTAGGGATCAAACAGATTTTGCAGCTCCAGGTGGGTTTTATATGGTGAGAAATGGGCTCAAATGGCTCTTTGTACGCTGAAGGTTGCTGTCCCCTGCTCTAGCAGAATCTAGAAAATGATGCAAGACAGGATTGAGCTGAAAGCTTGTTGAAAGCATTTTCCCACACCAATCTGATCATCCACATCCACAGACATCAACACTGCATAAAATACAAAATTATAAACACTAGATCCTGGAAAACATGTAAGATCAGATAATTTATTTTTTTTACTTAGTTAATTTAAAGTTAATCTATTAAAAACAACAACAAAACAAAGTATGAACCAAACCATGGATTTGGAGAATTATACCCCTAATAAATAGCAGTATTTATGAATCCTAACCATAGCCATTAGAGTGCCGTTTTCTCACGACATGGTTTGCCCTTTCTTAGTGTTAAAACATGGTGACTTGACTTGTGACTTAATTGACTTGTCTTGCTTGATGTTTAGCAGTGACTTGACTTTACTTACTTGAGTCTAAAACACAGTGACTTAGGACTTGCGTCAGCCTTTAAAGTTAAGACTTGAGACTAGCTTGTGACTTGCGCAACTGTGACATATGTAACTGTTGTTTGTGAACATGAACTACTTCCTCCCATAGCCACAAACCAGAGGCGTGAGACTCAAATTTCTGAAGCCATCCGGAATAAAGTCTGGAGCTGCTTCATAGACAATGAATGTGAAACTAATTTTATAGTAATTTTTGAAATACTCAAGTAAGCTTTATTCTATAGGTAACCTTTCATATCTGAAAAGAAAATGTTCCTGTATACTAGGGTTGGGTGAACTGGCATATTGTTTGATTGATTGATTAACTTGCTCAGAAAAGCCAATTCAGACAGTTTATTAAGACGAACAGATGTAATAAACAAGACACAAGCTTTAAGAAACACACTCTTCTTTTTTTGCCTGTTTTGATCACAACTCGCTTGGAAAAATTCTATTCTGACTATTATATAAGAGATTCTGATGAATAAAGAAGAAAAAATTATAAAAAGACATATACTTTATTTTTAAGTCTAACTCGCTCAGAAAAGTCGTTTTTGACAATCTATTAAGAGGAACAGATGTAAATAAGCATGACACAAGCTTTAAAATACACACACTGCTTTTCTTTTCCTGTTTTGATCACAACTCGCTTGGAAAAAGCTATTCTGACTGTTAAATAAGAGTTTCTGAAAACAAAAAGATGAAAAAGTTATGAAAAAAATACACACACTTCAAGATTTTATGTGATCCTTACGGACATCCAAATATCATATTAAAAGTTAAATACATAATGGACCAAGGTAAATTCAGAGGTTGAAATTTTGAGGCCTATATGTCACAACGTCACACAAAGAAGTGTGTATTATGTGAATGTAGTATGTGAAGTGTGTGATTAGTATATGAAAATAGTATATTCAGAAGCAGATTCTGAATATACTATTTTCAGAAAACTTGTGTCTATACATTGGTTTTCTAGGGTGTTCTTTCACATACAACCATCAGATATGACCTGTTCTGAATGTACATGTGCATTTTGCACATCCAAATTTCTCTCTATATATAATGAAAACTGTTATGCATATCAGCACAGATTGCAGTGTTTCCCCTAGGTTGACGGGGAGGTCGATTAGCACATTTCTCTGTTCTCTGTTTAGCATCGTCAGGCTAGGCATTGTTGCTCACACCCTTCATTTTCCAGCAGTTGGGGAAACTGACATGACTTTTCTTGGTCTTGACAAGCTGCAGCACTTCACTGTACATTTACTACCAGATTGTGACAGCTTACTGCTAACCTTTTCCTCTGCTCCACTCACATTCACCATCACTTTTCTGATGCTCGCTCTATTGCTTATCGCCATGAATGTATAAAGAGAACTGGATACAGCCTTTTTGCCTCCTAAATGCCACACACATTTGAATAGCAATTTCAGCATTTGATTAGTACTAATTCTTTTACAATTTGATTTATATTTGACTCCTGAAATTATGTCCAACAGCTCAAATTCCAACAGCTGCACACGACACTGGTTGATGTTACTGTGGCTAGCTAGCAAACATTAGCTAACTGCTAATATAGAGTGACCTAAGCAGTGACAATGGAGACTAGTGATGATTATAAATGTGTTTTATAGTACTGAGTGGTAGAAGTAAAGAAATGTCTGACATATTCTTTGTTTGAACTACTTATGGGAAGTAAGACCCCAATAACAGGCTCTTGTCAGATTTTCACACACACACTGTACCTGCATCATGTGCCACTGCTGAGGGCGGGGGAAGGGGGGAGGGGTTACAGTGAAAATATTATACTAATATTGTAATATATTATAATATAAATCATATTTTGTCATCATAGATACTACACATATGTCTCAGGGGTAATTTATACCCATTTTAGATGCAAATACACCTATAGGAGCACTTTGAGAGGAAAATTTATCAAAAAAAATTAGGTTTATGGGGCAGAACACTGACATTCACATTTTGGCATCGGAAATAAAATTTGCCATTGAAATCAAACCTTGCAATTGAAAAAAGTGTATTGTCATTGAAAAAAGCTCCACTGAAAAATAAAACACTTCAAAAATTTTAACATTTTAAAAAATTACCATCTGTCAGTCTTATTATCTTTTTTTATCTTGGTATTTTTGCATTAAGATTTGTTTTTCAGATATGAAAAACAAGATGTACCTGTACATAACTGGTATATGACAATGTCCACAATGAAACATTATATTGGACAATGATATTGAATGGGATATATTACTGCATTTTACTGTCATTTTGTTGAGTTTCTCTCCTCTCTTCTGTTTCACCACAGGCGGGGCTGAGCGATCCTTGGAGGAGAGACTTCAGTCAAGCATGTGAAGTACTTGATTGATGACAACTACAGTCATTGCATTACTGCAATAACATCTCTGTGAATAAAAGGCCAATAAGAGTAATTTAATCCATGCAAAAGATGGATAGACAATATTGGGGGCTTTTAAAACAATATGGTAGAGATTCAATGGCAACTACCTCACTGAGAGAACGCCACTCTGACAGTTTCAGAACAGGAGCTGGAGTAAAATCCAGGACCGGGCACCCAAACACACACACTTGTCTCACTGAGCCTAACTAACTCGCAGAAAGAAGGCAATTCTGTTTCAGAAAAGGAACCTGTGTAAAAAGCAAGAGTTGTGACCCAAACACATACGCTTGTCTCTCTGAGCCTTACTAATTCACAGAGAGGACACTCTTCTGACAGTTTCAATACAGGAGCCAGTGTAAAAAGCATGATCAGGCGACCAAGCATATTAATTAATAATGTTAGAAAAAGACATATACTTTATGCCTGACTTAAACTCGCTCAGAACACTTGTTTCTGACAGGTTTAGAGGATGAACAGGTGTAAATGAACAAGAAAAAAGATTTTAATTCAACACGTTCTCATCCCTAACGCCTCAAATACTGCCGCTTGGTCAGTGGCCCCACACTTCAAAATATGACGTTCAGTTCTGCACGCGCAGGGTTAGGGTTAGTCGAAAGAAATCTTAAATGTGTCAGTGGGAATTCCCAGTGACGTCATGCGTAGTAAGGTCCCACAAAATGGACCCCCCCACAACACCCCCTTTTTATTGTCTTTTTTACTTTCAAATGAAAACAAGAGCATTTTTCTTTTGTTTATTTAGGGGACAAAGCCCTCGGAGTTGTGCTTAAATAATAATTCGCAATTCACTTTGCATGCTGTTAACTGAGAATGTTTACATCTTGGACAGGAAACACATCACGTTACTTCGTCTTCTTCGTCGCTCTTTTGACAGACAGTGGATGGCTCAATGAACCAGACAGACTAGCGACCCCACGTGTGTCTACATTGAAATGACATCTTCATTCTTGAAAACCCGAGGTTGCAAGCAAGACGAGTTGGCGGGTTTTCAGTCAAAGAGTCAAAAAATGTTGGCGCGTGCAAACACACACGCACGCACACACACACACACACACACACACACACACACACACACATTCCCAGTTAACATCATGCAAAGTGCATTGCGAATGATTATTTAAGCACAACTCTGAGGGGCTGTTTTCCCCCGAAATAAACAAAGAAAAGAAAAATCTTGTTTTCATTCTAAAGTAAAAAGACAATAAAAAGGGGGTGTTTTGGGGGGGCGGAGGGGGGTTCTTTTTGTGGGACCTTACTACGCTTGACGTCACTGGGAATTCCCATTGACACATTTAGGATTTCTTTCGACACGTCATCATCATGGTCACCATTTTTAATTACTCCTCATTTGATTTCGAGAAAAACGATAGAAAGAGAGATCGTGATGCATTTCATATGTTTATCAAAGTGAGCCATGGATGTATTATAAAAGTCCACCCCCAACACAAACAACATTACCCGGCATGCACCACTTCTTCCGTCACCGCGATTAGTAACATACAAATAATAGCATATAAACTCATTATCTGCTGTAATTTTGCCTCAATGTTGTCGGGGCCAAAGACAAATCCTATTTCTAAATATATGATTATTATTACATTGTCACATAGGTTAGATGCAGCCTCGTCCCTGTGCGCTTGTAATATATTTTTAGTATTGCGCTTATTTAGCTGTTTCCTGTGACCACGGAAATGTATTTTGAAAAGACAGCGGTAATACAAAGCACGGGGAGAGAAACAAGTGATAAATATAAACAGGGAGAATGCGCTATGACATTAGTTTAGCACCTTTCGAGAATGGCCACAAGCTATTACGTTGGTCTATGAACTTCAAGAGGAAAGAATAAACGGCATCATTTCGACTGGGTCACTACTCCGTTGATATATGTTGAACAGTCCTGCGCGTGCAGAACTGACCCGAAAGGGGTACTTAGAGCGTCATACGTTGAAATGTCGGGCCACTGACCAAGCGGCAGTATTTGACGCATATATATATGTATGACGTCGAGGTGTGACACTTCATCCTGTTCTATAAATGACATGTTACTTCCTGCAGTGGCTCTGAACATTGATACTGGATGTGTAAATCGTGTACTGCAGAACTTATTGTGGAAAATGAAGTATTGATGAGGAAATTCATGTACACATACTGCACACATACTGCAGATTAATAAACGTTCAGTGAAAAAACAAACAAACAAAAAAAACAGTGTGTACATGTTAATAATCAACAGACTTTCATGTTGTTGCTTCTCAGATAAGTTTTAATTAATTTAAGTTTTGAGAAGGATCTCTCGGCGCTTGCGACAGGTAGAGTGAGAAACAGTTTAATAGCTGTGGCTACATCAGGCACACTTCACTGTAAGATGTAATTAGTTGGCGTTACTCAAAAAAAATATGCAAACTCATTGCCTTAAACTAACTGAGTTAAGTAAACTTGATTAAGTTAAGTATATGTAACTTACTAAATATAAGTGTGCAGTACTTGTGAGAACTTGTTTATAATAAGTTTACTAAACTAAACTAAATGCAGATTTAGTGCTCACAATTTTTGATGGATTATGTGCTGGTCACAGTATCCAAATATCCAACATATCACATTTCTTTTTACACGTTAATACCTGAATTCACAAGGCACTATTGTAAAAAAATAGAAATGAAATGAAATGATTATGTTTTCACGTCACTCTTGAACATTTCAAAATGCTAAAAGCAAACCTCTCTTCCTGTCATAAAAACTTTAACAGTATGCAGACTTACCGTGAATATTAACACGCACAATTTATGCTGGATTACAGGTATTTGCTGACTAGATCATCCAACATATCACATTTCTTTTTAATCAACATTTTAACATCTGAATTCACAAGAAGGCACTATTGTAAAAGCACTGAACAGGTCTGAGTATCAATTGAACAATGAAATGATGATTATATTTTCACTTGACTCTTAAACAGTTCAAAATGCTGTTAAATAAAAGCATCAAACCCCTCTTCTCTGTCATAAGAACATTAACGGTATGCAGATTTAGTGTGAATCTTAACACACAGTATGTATGCTGGATTACCGGTATTTGCTGGCCACATTATCCAACATATCATATTTCTTTTCACACAACATTTTAACACCTGAATTCACAAGAGGGCACTATATATACCACCAGCATGAAAGCACTGAACAGATTTGAAAATCAACTCAACAATAAAACTGCATCTAGGCAGCTCTTAAAATGTTCAAAATACTGTTTAGTTAAGGCATCTCTTCTCATGTCTCTGTCATAAGCAGTTCTTGAGTGCTACCTCACATCTGACTTGGGGGGAGGGCTTTGTTTCCCAAACCAAGCATTACACTTTGAATGAATTTGAATGTATTTCCAACACATTTCGGGTAATCGAGGTTCAAGGCATATGTGAGGCCAAATATGAGGCAAAATGCCTGTGGCAAGTCCCGAATTTTGTCCATCACAATACCTCCCTCAAGGATGATGGCTGTGGACACGGGCTGCTCAGGATCGTCTTCACTTAGGATGGTCAATACACTGACTGCCTCATCTTTCGTTGTCTCCTGCAAAGAAACAAACAATCAGCAAAACAATTTGTAGTCAGGAAGTATTTGGATAGTTAGACACTATGATCATTATAAACTATACACTAAGATCTGTGATGGAGAGACACTTTGAAAAAAATGAACAATAGAATAACAATCAATAGCTACAATAACACCCTCTAAATTTGAAATAAAGTGAAAGATAAGACAGTAAAGAAAGGCCTACATTAATGAATACAGGCAGAAATGTGAGGGACATATATCTTTGATGTCGGTATTACTGTATTTTGTGCAAGTACTTACAAAACATGTCTTATAGAACTTGTTTGGGTCATCACCAAAGACGATGGGAAGGCCTTTGAGGACCACAGAGCGTCTTGCAGTTACATCCGATGCCTTATAAGACAGAGACAGAAAACATCAATTAGAATAAAAAAAGTCAGACAAAGAATGAAAATGTTGGTTTGTAAGTGTATGTAGATGAGAGTAAGAACTCAAAACATGAAGCAATTAATTTCTTACCAAGTTGGCCATTAACTCTTGAATCTTCTGTCCAGCAGCTCCCTTTTTTGACTGCAGGAGTTTAGCACTTTGTGCCACTGCCAGCCCTGGTCGCTGACTGACAGACTTCAGTTTAGATCCACAGTTTTGAATTGTTTATAAAACTACAGATTATATGATATTTGTTTGTTGTAAACAATAAAGTTGTACCAATAATGTTATGTAAAAGCAAGAGAAGAAATGAAGTAAAAAAAAAAATAAATAAAAATAGAGGAGCATTTTCCTGTGTAAGTGTAAGGCAGTAGAAATAGGAAGTAACTTAACAAGAAAAAATACTTAAAGTGCCAACACTTCTAATATGTAGGGTGTTTAAGTATAAGAGTAAATGCACATAGTTACATGTAACTAAGCACATTTACTCATGAAAAGGCCCAAGTTGCCAGGACTTTTTTTTTCTAAATCAATACAACTTGAGCATACTGAGTTTGGAAGGTAACTTGTAAAATGAGTGTTAGCAACATGTTAATAAAAACTGAGTTAAGTACACTCAATACCTTTTATTAAAGCCAATGTTTAGATTTACAGTGTTGGCAATATGGAGTGGTGCTTTATGAATAGAGTGTGTGCCAAATCCTGAAATGAGCCATGCCCGATTTCTTTTATGGTGGACACGAATGCACTACTGAAAGCACTTGGTCTGCGAATGGGGATGGACTGTATAGTAGTGCAATTAAAGAAAAGGTAATTGGTTGAAGAATTAGGTGGTCAACAGCGCCCTCTGTGGAGCAGGTGTATACATTACAATCTGCATTTTAAGAGAAAATTATGAATGAATCAGTCTGCCATGAAGTTGTTACTCTCAGTGGTGACATCTGCTGGGCAAGATGTGATACTGCATTTGCATAGATGGATTAAATCTGACACTGTAATGAAAAATAACACATGTGATCATACTTCCTTTGCTCAATAAAAAACTGATTACTTCCCTATAGACAAGACATTAGTTTTATTTAACTCAGACATGTTGAATCAGGCTCTAATTAATGTGTAATTTGTCAGACAGCTCTGTTGTGAAGAGGAGAATCTGGAAATACTTTATTGTGCCTTACAGCTTGACAAATTAGCAAATGATAGACAATATAATCAACTGTTTCAAAAGTGGTCTTTGGGTGAGACAAGTGGATTGTAAAACAAAAAAAACCCTGACGTGTTCACTGTCCATTCCACATTTGAGGAAAATATGTAACCATAATTCCTTTTCTTGGTAGGGCATGGAGCTGGAATGTATTATTTCACACTGATTTAATAATAAGAAGAAACTTAATAATGCGGTTTTATTGAAGTTCTCACTGTTCTTCTCTCCTTTTCCTTCCTGTGACCTTCATTTCTCCTGAGGTCACAGTGGCTGCATTGGCTGGCACATCGGGGAACTCCCTGGAGTCTACAGGAGTCTGCAGGAGCCTGCAGGGGACTACAGGAATCTATAGGAGTCTGCAATACTGCCCCCCCCCCCAATTCACAGCCAGGCCAGACTGTTGACATCATCTCTATGTATTCCATATGTGTGATAATGGCCATGTCAGATTTAAATCAGCTATTTATTGTGATAGTTATTGATGCCTTTTGAAGAATGTGGCTATAGCAACATAATCTCTAGTGTATTTGTATAAGCAAATGCTACATAATTTGTCATTAATTTACGTTGCTGGATTGACCTCTTACCCAATAAAATACAGCTTATTTAATCAAAAGTATGCTTGTGTGAGACTGATTTGTCCTTTCCTAAATGTCTTTTATTCACATTTGTCACTATTATCTTTATGAAGAGAGGGAGGCTGAGTAAAAGTAGTTAATATGAGGCTGATTAAAGCTACTTTGTTGTGTGCAAAATGATCTGATATTGTGCTATAGACACATATCCTTACATGCAAGTAATCTAGCATTCTGTGTCCCTATTTTCTGTAAAACAAATATACCCCCAATGTTGCAGTCATAAATTGACATTCCACAACTCACTGTTACTGTAGCACTGAGCACTTTACTGAAGAAAGTGTGTATGAAATGGGCAACAGGAAAGGAAACTATTTACAACTTGTATACAAATGTATCCATTAAAATATGAAACTATTTACATGTACACAAATGTATAGATGAAATTTTACAACATTTTTTATGAATAGGAGATTATTTACAACATTTTTTATGAATAGGAAACTATTTACAACATGTACATGAACATATATATCAAAAAAGAAACTATTTACAGCTTGTATACAAATGTATCCATGAAAGTGGAAACTATTAACAACATTTTTTATGAGTAGGAAACTATTTACAACATTTACATGAACATATATATTAAAAAGAAGACTATTTACAACATTTTTTATGAATAGGAAACTATTTACAACTTGTATACAAACGTATCCATGAAAATGGAAACTATTTACAACATGTATACAAACGTATCCATGAAAATGGAAACTATTTACAACTTGTATACAAATGTATCCATTAAAATGTGAAACTATCTACATGTTCACAAATGTATAGATGAAATTTTACAACATTTTTTTATGAATAGAAAACTATTTACAACATGTACATGAATAGGAAACTATTTAAAACTTGTACAGTGTAACTGTACAAAATTTACAGACATTTACAGGTCATTCCTTCAACTGGTCCACAACAGAGGTGAAGTGTTCATAGCTGTCATAGACTGTGTTTTCCAAACCTTTCGACGTTGACATCATTTTCACAGGGCAGAAAGTCTTTTTTTTATATTTTTTATGACCCTGGGTTGCTTGGCCACACAGCGAACAGAGTGGGAACTTCTGCACCCGGGACAGTTTTACTCCTACCTCTGTGGGCTGCTCCTTCACCTTACGCTTGTAAGTCGTAGCTCTGGACCAGAAGGCAGGACAGGGCAGAGTGGGAGGGGCTGACAGAGGTGGACCAGCCACCGGTGTGGGTGCCTGACTGGCAGGCGTTATGGGTTGTTTGGAGGGGCCAGCAATCGGTGGGGTTGCCTGGACTGCAGGCATTATGGGTCGTAGGTAGGGGCCAGCGGTCCCAGAGGTTGCTGTGGAAACAGAGAGGGAGGGCACAGGTCTGGTGACGGTGAAGGTGACAGGAGATTTTCTCACTGGCCGTGGCATGAGCACAGGCGATACTTGAGGCCTGGAGAATGTTGTGGATATGTCTGCCCTTTCCTTTATTTTCTTTGTCCCCGCTGTGCTGGGTGTGGGCACATACTCCGTCTGAGGGTAGTCTGGTGGAGGGAGAACCGCTGGCTGGTGTGGAGCTGGCGGTAGTTCTGCCGACGAGATGGACGTCGTCTTCGTGATGACAGACGGCTGTCTGGTGGAGTGTAAGTTGAGGAGCCTCAACTGATGTCCTGTTGCGCTGGTGCATAGCGCTTGGCCATCTTGACCCGCTGTATGACAGCAGCATCGACAAGATCGTCCCTTTTTGTCCGGCAGTAGAGGGTGTTGCCCCAGTGTGTCCTGTACAGCTGGTTGAACTGCTGCGGCTGCTTGTCATGCTCCTCCACTGCATTCCAAGCTTCAAGGACTCTGTTCCTCTGGTCAGTGGTGAGTGACAGCTTGTCCTCTGTCACTCCAATCTCCACCAGCACAGAGCAGAACGTTTCCAACTTGTGGAAGCCAGGAAGAGGGTTGGAACTGCAGGCATCCTCCTGTTACAGAAAAATAGCCACAAGAATACGTTAATTTCAAATTTGTACATTGTCCAGCAGGCTGTGAGTCGTATTTCATTCTAGCAGACACACGGTTACTCACAAAGGCCGGAGGGTTAACAGTGGAGGTCTCGTCGCTGGTGAGCGTGATGTGGGCCAGGGTGGCATCCAGCACATCATCACCGCGTGTCTCCACATCGCTCTGATACGCCTCGTCCACCTCTGCGTCCGGATCGAGCTACCCAGGCTGAAGCACCTCCTCCTCTGGACCGGGTCCGTCGTCGACAATGTCCCGAAGAGAGAAGGGTCCAGATACACCCGTGCTCTGGCTGAAGAGGTATTCCAACCCGAGCAGCTCGTTGGAGGAAATGTCAGCAGGGACCCGGAAATTCTCCTCCACAGTCTCTCCAAACAGCCGTTGACAGCGGCTGTTCAAACGGTCGATCAGCGGCGCAGAGTAGGTCCTGTGGCGCCGTCCTCTGCCACCAAACACGGCATCTGAGCTCCTGTCAGAGTTCCACCGTGCGATTCCACTTATCAGATATACCTGATAGGGCCGTGCTGCACAGTGGGGACCTGAGCAGAGCAGAGTAAAGCTTTAATGTCCCCGAGGGGCTTGCAAACAGCAGTAAAAATGGAATCCATACAATATGAACAGACGCACACACAGTACATTTATCTCTGCCAACATTACTGTTACTTATCACTTGTCACCAGAACCATCAGAAGAAGCAGCAAGAACAAAAAGAAAGATGGGAAGCAATGTATCACATCCACGTGTGTGTGTGTGTGTGTGCGTGTGTGTGTGCGGCAGGGTCACATGTTTAATTCATTACAAATTTACAGACACTCATGTACCTGGAATCATGTGTGGCAGAGAACAGTGGAATCCTTCCAGGCTGTTGCTTCCACGCAGACATTTGTAGTAGGGCACGTCCACACCGTTGATGATCGAGGTACGTGCCACCCTATACATGCACATGTCTGGCGGATCCTGGATGCACTCCATTTTAATTCAAAAACCAGAAAAAAACGACAGGTCGCGGGTTGAAAAAATGGTCAAAATTTAAAGGGCGTCAGATCTTTCCTAAAACCTGATAAAATGACGATGGGGAGGGTCTTAATCGAGAAATTGCAGAGATTAGAAAGAATTATCTTTTTTCCAAAGACATTTCAGCTCCTGAGGTTAATTAAAAAACCAGAAAAAAACGACAGGTCGCGGGTTGAAAAAATGGTCAAAATTTAAAGGGCGTCAGATCTTCCCCAAAACCTGATAAATTGACAACCTGGTGGGTATTAATCGAGAAATTGCTGAGATCAGAAAGAATGATCCTTGTTCCAAATAAACTTCAGCTCCGGAGGTTACCCAAAAAGCAGAAAAAAACGACAGTAGGGCTGTAGTCTGTTTGTCGACTAGTCGATTAATTGGTCGATACTCTCTCATCCGACTAAATTCTCATTGGTCGAATAATCTCCGTGTATCTCTATCTCTACTTTCATGAAAGAGAAAAGTGCTACATCAGTAGCTTTCTGGGACTAATCCATTATTTTCCTGCAGCGGGGGGACAGACCAACAAACTACCTTTTGAAAACAGTGCATTCAAAACACCCCGCTGTTTACACAACTTTGGACTCTTCCAAACTCCGGAGGTCTAACTCCGTTACAGAGCGTTTCTCCTACAATTATATCAACAAGAACCCCCGCCAGGCCAAAAAATATTTTTTAATACTAGAGTTAACGCCAAATATCCACTCATTCAGAAATATTTAGCGTTTGGGAGTCTGTGCAGCGCGTGAGTCAACCACTGTGTTGTTGCCTGGGAAACGAGCAACTGTGTTATACGTCATTGCGTAGTATGTTTGCTTAGCAATTTGGACACAGAGAAAGTGACGGTGGATATGAGTGGAGCAGAGGAAAAGGTTAGCGGTAAGTTGTCAGTCTGGCAGTAAATGTACAGCACAGACTACAGTGTGTCAGTTAAATGATGAAAAGTCCCGTCTGTTGTTTCTCCAAGTGCTGGAAAAGTGAAGGGAGTTAGCTCCAAAGTTAGCAACGATGGGTTAGCCTAGCCTGAAGACGCTAAACAGAGAAATACAGAATTCATTGTAACATACCACCCCCCCCCCCCCTCCCGCGCGCGACTAATCGATTAGTCGCTGATTATTTACAATTTTAGTCGACCAAGGTTTTCTTTGGTTGACTACAGCCCTAGAGATTATAAAGAATTATCCTTGTTCCAAAGAAATTTCAGCTCCGGAGGTTACCCAAAAACCAGAAAAAAACGACAGATCGCGGGTTGAAAAAATGGTCAAAATTTAAAGGGCGTCAGATCTTCCCCAAAACCTGATAAAATGACAACGGGGTGGGTATTAATGGAGAAATTGCTGAGATTATAAAGAATTATCCTTGTTTCAAAGAAATTTCAGCTCCGGAGGTTACCCAAAAACCAGAAAAAACGACAGGTTGCTGGTTGAAAAAATGGTCAAAATTTAAAGGGCGTCAGATCTTCCCCTAAACCTGATAAAATGAAAACGGGGTGGGTATTAATCGAGAAATTGCTGAGATTAGAAAGAATTATCTTTTCTCCAAAGACATCTCAGCTCCAGAGGTTACCCAAAAAGCAGAAAAAAACGATAGGTCGCAGGTTGAAAAAATGGTCAAAATTTAAAGGGCGTCAGATCTTCCCCAAAACCTGATAAAATGACAACAGGGTGGGTATTAATCGAGAAATTGCTGAGATTAGAAAGAATTATCCTTATTTCAAAGAAATTTCATCTCCGGAGGTTACCCAAAAACCAGAAAAAAGCGACAGTCCGTGGGTTGAAAAAATGGTCAAAATTTAAAGGGCGTCAGATCTTCCCCAAAACCTGATAAAATGACAACGGGGTGGGTATTAATCGAGAAATTGCTGAGATAATAAAGAATTATTCTTGTTTCAAGGAAATTTCAATTCCGGAGGTTACCCAAAAACCGGAAAAAAAACGACAGGTCGCGGGTTGAAAAAATGGTCAAAATTTAAAGGGCGTCAGATCTTCCCCAAAACCTGATAAAATGACAACGGGGTGGGTATTAATCGAGAAATTGCTGAGATTATAAAGAATTATCTTTGTTCCAAAGAAATTTCAGCTCCGGAGGTCACGCCAAAAACCAGAAAAAAACAACAGGTCGTGGGTTGAAAAAATGGTCAAAATTTAAAGGGCGTCAGATCTTCCCCAAAACCTGATAAAATGACAACGGGGTGGGTATTAATCGAGAAATTGCTGAGATTAGAAGGAATTATCTTTGTTCCAAAGAAATTTCAATTCCGGAGGTTACCTAAAAAGCAGAAAAAAACGACAGATCGCGGGTTGAAAAAATGGTCAAAATTTAAAGGGCGTCAGATCTTCCCCAAAACCTGATAAAATGACAACGGGGTGGGTATTAATCGAGAGATTGCTGAGATTATAAAGAATTATCTTTGTTCCAAAGAAATTTCAATTCCGGAGGTTACCTAAAAAGCAGAAAAAAACGACAGATCGTTGGTTGAAAAAATGGTCAAAATTTAAAGGGCGTCACATCTTTCCCTGAACCTGATAAAATGACAACGGGGTGGGTACTAATCGAGAAATTGCTGAGATTAGAAAGAATTATCTTTGTTTCAAAGACATTTCAGCTCCAGAGGTTACCCAAAAAGCAGAAAAAAACGACAGGTCGCGGGTTGAAAAAATGGTCAAAATTTAAAGGGCGTCAGATCTTCCCCAAAACCTGATAAAATGACAACGGGGTGGGTATTAATCGAGAAATTGCTGAGATGAGAAAGAATTATCTTTGTTCCAAAGAAATTTCAATTCCGGAGGTTACCTAAAAAGCAGAAAAAAACGACAGATCGCGGGTTGAAAAAATGGTCAAAATTTAAAGGGCGTCAGATCTTCCCCAAAACCTGATAAAATGACAACGGGGTGGGTATTAATCGAGAGATTGCTGAGATTAGAAAGAATTATCTTTGTTCCAAAGAAATTTCAATTCTGGAGGTTACCTAAAAAGCAGAAAAAAACGACAGATCGTTGGTTGAAAAAATGGTCAAAATTTAAAGGGCGTCACATCTTTCCCTGAACCTGATAAAATGACAACGGGGTGGGTATTAATCGAGAAATTGCTGAGATTAGAAAGAATTATCTTTGTTCCAAAGACATTTCAGCTCCAGAGGTTACCCAAAAAGCAGAAAAAAACGACAGGTCGCGTGTCGAAAAAATGGTCAAAATTTAAAGGGCGTCAGATCTTCCCCTAAACGTGATAAAATGACAATGGGGTGGGTATTAATCGAGAAATTGCTGAGATAATAAAGAATTATTCTTGTTTCAAGGAAATTTCAGCTCCGGAGGTTACCCAAAAAGCAGAAAAAAACGACAGGTCGCGGGTTGAAAAAATGGTCAAAATTTAAAGGGCGTCAGATCTTCCCCAAAACCTGATAAAATGACAATGGGGTGGGTATTAATCGAGAAATTGCTGAGATTATAAAGAATTATTCTTGTTTCAAGGAAATTTCAGCTCCGGAGGTTACCCAAAAAGCAGAAAAAAACGACAGGTCGCGGGTTGAAAAAATGGTCAAAATTTAAAGGGCGTCAGATCTTCCCCAAAACCTGATAAAATGACAACGGGGTGGGTATTAATCGAGAAATTGCTGAGATTAGAAAGAATTATCTTTGTTCCAAAGAAATTTCAATTCCGGAGGTTACCTAAAAAGCAGAAAAAAACGACAGATCGCGGGTTGAAAAAATGGTCAAAATTTAAAGGGCGTCAGATCTTCCCCAAAACCTGATAAAATGACAACGGGGTGGGTATTAATCGAGAAATTGCTGAGATAATAAAGAATTATTCTTGTTTCAAGGAAATTTCAGCTCCGGAGGTTACCCAAAAACCAGAAAAAACGACAGGTCGCGGGTTCAAAAAATGGTCAAAATTTAAAGGGCGTCAGATCTTCCCCATGACCTGATAGAATGACATCAGGATGGGTATTAATCGAGAAATTGCTGAGATTATAAAGAATTATCTTTGTTCCAAAGAAATTTCAATTCCGGAGGTTACCTAAAAAGCAGAAAAAAACGACAGATCGCGGGTTGAAAAAATGGTCAAAATTTAAAGGGCGTCAGATCTTCCCCAAAACCTGATAAAATGACAACGGGGTGGGTATTAATCGAGAAATTGCTGATATTAGAAAGAATTATCCTTGTTCCAAAGAAATTTCAGCTCCGGAGGTTACCCAAAAACCAGAAAAAACGACAGGTCGCGGGTTGAAAAAATGGTCAAAATTTAAAGGGCGTCAGATCTTCCCCAAAACCTGATAAAATGACAATGGGGTGGGTATTAATCAAGAAATTGCTGAGATTATAAAGAATTATCTTTGTTTCAAAGAAATTTCAGCTCCGGAGGTTACCCAAAAACCAGAAAAAACGACAGGTCGCGGGTTGAAAAAATGTTCAAAATTTAAAGGGCGTCAGATCTTCCCCTAAACCTGATAAAATGAAAACGGGGTGGGTATTAATCGAGAAATTGCTGAGATTATAAAGAATTATCTTTTCTCCAAAGACATCTCAACTCCAGAGGTTACCCAAAAAGCAGAAAAAAAACGACAGGTCGCGGGTTAAGAAAATGGTCAAAATTTAAAGGGCGTCAGATCTTCCCCAAAACCTGATAAAATGACAACAGGGTGGGTATTAATCGAGAAATTGCTGAGATTATAAAGAATTATCCTTATTTCAAAGAAATTTCAGCTCCGGAGGTTACTCAAAAAACCAGAAAAAAAAGACAGGTTGCGGGTTGAAAAAATGGTCAAAATTTAAAGGGCGTCAGATCTTCCCCAAAACCTGATAAAATTACAACGGGGTGGGTATTAATCGAGAAATTGCTGAGATAATAAAGAATTATCTTTGTTCCAAAGAAATTTCAGCTCCGGAGGTCACGCCAAAAACCAGAAAAAAACAACAGGTCGTGGGTTGAAAAAATGGTCAAAATTTAAAGGGCGTCAGATCTTCCCCAAAACCTGATAAAATGACAACGGGGTGGGTATTAATCGAGAAATTGCTGAGATTAGAAAGAATTATCTTTGTTCCAAAGAAATTTCAATTCCGGAGGTTACCTAAAAAGCAGAAAAAAACGACAGATCGCGGGTTGAAAAAATGGTCAAAATTTAAAGGGCGTCAGATCTTCCCCAAAACCTGATAAAATGACAACGGGGTGGGTATTAATCGAGAAATTGCTGAGATTAGAAAGAATTATCTTTGTTCCAAAAAAATTTCAATTCCGGAGGTTACCTAAAAAGCAGAAAAAAACGACAGATCGCGGGTTGAAAAAATGGTCAAAATTTAAAGGGCGTCAGATCTTCCCCTAAACCTGATAAAATGACAACGGGGTGGGTATTAATCGAGAAATTGCTGAGATAATAAAGAATTATTCTTGTTTCAAGGAAATTTCAGCTCCGGAGGTTACCCAAAAAGCAGAAAAAAACGACAGGTCGCGGGTTGAAAAAATGGTCAAAATTTAAAGGGCGTCAGATCTTCCCCAAAACCTGATAAAATGACAACGGGGTGGGTATTAATCGAGAAATTGCTGAGATTAGAAAGAATTATCTTTGTTCCAAAGAAATTTCAATTCCGGAGGTTACCTAAAAAGCAGAAAAAAACGACAGGTCGCGGGTTGAAAAAATGGTCAAAATTTAAAGGGCGTCAGATCTTCCCCAAAACCTGATAAAATGAAAACGGGGTGGGTATTAATCGAGAAATTGCTGAGATTAGAAAGAATTATCTTTTCTCCAAAGACATCTCAACTCCAGAGGTTATCCAAAAAGCAGAAAAAAACGATAGGTCGCAGGTTGAAAAAATGGTCAAAATTTAAAGGGTGTTAGATCTTCCCCAAAACCTGATAAAATGACAACAGGGTGGGTATTAATCGAGAGATTGCTGAGATTAGAAAGAATTATCCTTATTTCAAAGAAATTTCAGCTCCGGAGGTTACCCAAAAACCAGAAAAAAAACGACAGGTTGCGGGTTGAAAAAATGGTCAAAATTTAAAGGGCGTCAGATCTTCCCCAAAACCTGATAAAATTACAATGGGGTGGGTATTAATGGAGAAGTTGCTGCGATTAGAAAGAATTATCCTTGTTCCAAAGAAATTTCAGCTCCGGAGGCTACGCCAAAAACCAGAAAAAAGCGACAGTTCGCGGGTTGAAAGAATGGTCAAAATTTAAAGGGCGTCACATATTCCCCATAACCTGATAAAATTACAATGGGGTGGGTATTAATTGAGAAATTGCTGAGATTAGAAAGAATTATCCTTGTTCCAAAGAAATTTCAGCTCCGGAGGTCACACCAAAAACCAGAAAAAAACAACAGGTCGTGGGTTGAAAAAATGGTCAAAATTTAAAGGTCGTCAGATCTTCCCCAAAACCTGATAAAATGACAACGGGGTGGGTATTAATCGAGAAATTGCTGAGATTAGAAAGAATTATCCTTGTTCCAAAGAAATTTCAGCTCCGGAGATTACGCCAAAAAGCAGAAAAAAACGACAGGTCGCGGGTTGAAAGAATGGTCAAAATTTAAAGGGCGTCAGATCTTCCCCAAAACCTGATAAAATGACAACGGGGTGGGTATTAATCGAGAAATTGCTGAGATTAGAAAGAATTATCTTTGTTCCAAAGAAATTTCAATTCCGGAGGTTACCTAAAAAGCAGAAAAAAACGACAGGTCGCGGGTTGAAAAAATGGTCAAAATTTAAAGGGCGTCAGATCTTCCCCAAAACCTGATAAAATGAAAACGGGGTGGGTATTAATCGAGAAATTGCTGAGATTAGAAAGAATTATCTTTTCTCCAAAGACATCTCAACTCCAGAGGTTACCCAAAAAGCAGAAAAAAACGATAGGTCGCAGGTTGAAAAAATGGTCAAAATTTAAAGGGCGTCAGATCTTCCCCAAAACCTGATAAAATGACAACAGGGTGGGTATTAATCGAGAGATTGCTGAGATTAGAAAGAATTATCCTTATTTCAAAGAAATTTCAGCTCCGGAGGTTACCCAAAAAGCAGAAAAAAACGACAGGTCGCGGGTTGAAAAAATGGTCAAAGTTTAAAGGGCGTCAGATCTTCCCCAAAACCTGATAAAATGACAATGGGGTGGGTATTAATCAAGAAATTGCTGAGATTATAAAGAATTATCCTTGTTTCAAAGAAATTTCAGCTCCGGAGGTTACCCAAAAACCAGAAAAAACGACAGGTCGCGGGTTGAAAAAATGGTCAAAATTTAAAGGGCGTCAGATCTTCCCCTAAACCTGATAAAATGACAACAGGGTGGGTATTAATCGAGAAATTGCTGAGATTATAAAGAATTATCCTTATTTCAAAGAAATTTCAGCTCCGGAGGTTACCCAAAAACCAGAAAAAAAAAGACAGGTTGCGGGTTGAAAAAATGGTCAAAATTTAAAGGGCGTCGGATCTTCCCCAAAACCTGATAAAATTACAACGGGGTGGGTATTAATCGAGAAATTGCTGAGATAATAAAGAATTATCTTTGTTCCAAAGACATTTCAGCTCCGGAGGTCACGCCAAAAACCAGAAAAAAACAACAGGTCGTGGGTTGAAAAAATGGTCAAAATTTAAAGGGCGTCAGATCTTCCCCAAAACCTGATAAAATGACAACGGGGTGGGTATTAATCGAGAAATTGCTGAGATTAGAAAGAATTATCTTTGTTCCAAAGAAATTTCAATTCCGGTAGTTACCTAAAAAGCAGAAAAAAACGACAGATCGTTGGTTGAAAAAATGGTCAAAATTTAAAGGGCGTCACATCTTTCCCTGAACCTGATAAAATGACAACGGGGTGGGTATTAATCGAGAAATTGCTGAGATTAGAAAGAATTATCTTTGTTCCAAAGACATTTCAGCTCCAGAGGTTACCCAAAAAGCAGAAAAAAACGACAGGTCGCGGGTTGAAAAAATGGTCAAAATTTAAAGGGCGTCAGATCTTCCCCAAAACCTGATAAAATGACAACGGGGTGGGTATTAATCGAGAAATTGCTGAGATTATAAAGAATTATTCTTGTTTCAAGGAAATTTCAGCTCCGGAGGTTACCCAAAAAGCAGAAAAAAACGACAGGTCGCGGGTTGAAAAAATGGTCAAAATTTAAAGGGCGTCAGATCTTCCCCAAAACCTGATAAAATGAAAACGGGGTGGGTATTAATCGAGAAATTGCTGAGATTAGAAAGAATTATCTTTTCTCCAAAGACATCTCAACTCCAGAGGTTACCCAAAAAGCAGAAAAAAACGATAGGTCGCAGGTTGAGAAAATGGTCAAAATTTAAAGGGCGTCAGATCTTCCCCAAAACCTGATAAAATGACAACAGGGTGGGTATTAATCGAGAAATTGCTGAGATTATAAAGAATTATCCTTATTTCAAAGAAATTTCAGCTCCAGAGGTTACCCAAAAACCAGAAAAAAAAGACAGGTTGCGGGTTGAAAAAATGGTCAAAATTTAAAGGGCGTCAGATCTTCCCCAAAACCTGATAAAATTACAATGGGGTGGGTATTAATGGAGAAGTTGCTGCGATTAGAAAGAATTATCCTTGTTCCAAAGAAATTTCAGCTCCGGAGGCTACGCCAAAAACCAGAAAAAAGCGACAGGTCGCGGCTTGAAAAGATGGTCAAAATTTAAAGGGCGTCAGATCTTCCCCAAAACCTGATAAAATGACAATGGGGTGGGTATTAATCAAGAAATTGCTGAGATTATAAAGAATTATCCTTGTTTCAAAGAAATTTCAGCTCCGGAGGTTTCCCAAAAACTAGAAAAAACGACAGGTCGCGGGTTGAAAAAATGGTCAAAATTTAAAGGCCGTCACATCTTCCCCAAAACCTGATAAAATGACAACGGGGTGGGTATTAATCGAGAAATTGCTGAGATTAGAAAGAATTATCTTTGTTCCAAAGAAATTTCAATTCCGGAGGTTACCTAAAAAGCAGAAAAAAACGACAGGTCGCGGGTTGAAAAAATGGTCAAAATTTAAAGGGCGTCAGATCTTCCCCAAAACCTGATAAAATGAAAACGGGGTGGGTATTAATCGAGAAATTGCTGAGATTAGAAAGAATTATCTTTTCTCCAAAGACATCTCAACTCCAGAGGTTACCCAAAAAGCAGAAAAAAACGATAGGTCGCAGGTTGAGAAAATGGTCAAAATTTAAAGGGCGTCAGATCTTCCCCAAAACCTGATAAAATGACAACAGGGTGGGTATTAATCGAGAGATTGCTGAGATTAGAAAGAATTATCCTTATTTCAAAGAAATTTCAGCTCCGGAGGTTACCCAAAAACCAGAAGAAAAACGACAGGTTGCGGGTTGAAAAAATGGTCAAAATTTAAAGGGCGTCAGATCTTCCCCAAAACCTGATAAAATGACAACGGGGTGGGTATTAATCGAGAAATTGCTGAGATTAGAAAGAATTATCTTTGTTCCATAGGAATTTCAGCCCCGGAGGTCACGCCAAAAACCAGAAAAAGACGACAGGTCGCGGGTTGAAAGAATGGTCAAAATTTAAAGGGCGTCACATATTCCCCATAACCTGATAAAATTACAATGGGGTGGGTATTAATCGAGAAATTGCTGAGATTATAAAGAATTATTCTTGTTTCAAGGAAATTTCAGCTCCGGAGGTTACCCAAAAAGCAGAAAAAAACGACAGGTCGCGGGTTGAAAAAATGGTCAAAATTTAAAGGGCGTCAGATCTTCCCCAAAACCTGATAAAATGACAACGGGGTGGGTATTAATCGAGAAATTGCTTAGATTAGAAAGAATTATCTTTGTTCCAAAGAAATTTCAATTCCGGAGGTTACCTAAAAAGCAGAAAAAAACGACAGATCGCGGGTTGAAAAAATGGTCAAAATTTAAAGGGCGTCAGATCTTCCCCTAAACCTGATAAAATGACAACGGGGTGGGTATTAATCGAGAAATTGCTGAGATAATAAAGAATTATTCTTGTTTCAAGGAAATTTCAGCTCCGGAGGTTACCCAAAAAGCAGAAAAAAACGACAGGTCGCGGGTTGAAAAAATGGTCAAAGTTTAAAGGGCGTCAGATCTTCCCCAAAACCTGATAAAATGACAATGGGGTGGGTATTAATCAAGAAATTGCTGAGATTACAAAGAATTATCCTTGTTTCAAAGAAATTTCAGCTCCGGAGGTTACCCAAAAACCAGAAAAAACGACAGGTCGCGGGTTGAAAAAATGGTCAAAATTTAAAGGGCGTCAGATCTTCCCCTAAACCTGATAAAATGAAAACGGGGTGGGTATTAATCGAGAAATTGCTGAGATTAGAAAGAATTATCTTTTCTCCAAAGACATCTCAACTCCAGAGGTTACCCAAAAAGCAGAAAAAAACGACAGGTCGCGGGTTAAGAAAATGGTCAAAATTTAAAGGGCTTCAGATCTTCCCCAAAACCTGATAAAATGACAACAGGGTGGGTATTAATCGAGAAATTGCTGAGATTATAAAGAATTATCCTTATTTCAAAGAAATTTCAGCTCCGGAGGTTACCCAAAAACCAGAAAAAAAAAGACAGGTTGCGGGTTGAAAAAATGGTCAAAATTTAAAGGGCGTCGGATCTTCCCCAAAACCTGATAAAATTACAACGGGGTGGGTATTAATCGAGAAATTGCTGAGATAATAAAGAATTATCTTTGTTCCAAAGAAATTTCAGCTCCGGAGGTCACGCCAAAAACCAGAAAAAAACAACAGGTCGTGGGTTGAAAAAATGGTCAAAATTTAAAGGGCGTCAGATCTTCCCCAAAACCTGATAAAATGACAACGGGGTGGGTATTAATCGAGAAATTGCTGAGATTAGAAAGAATTATCTTTGTTCCAAAGAAATTTCAATTCCGGAGGTTACCTAAAAAGCAGAAAAAAACGACAGATCGTTGGTTGAAAAAATGGTCAAAATTTAAAGGGCGTCACATCTTTCCCTGAACCTGATAAAATGACAACGGGGTGGGTATTAATCGAGAAATTGCTGAGATTAGAAAGAATTATCTTTGTTCCAAAGACATTTCAGCTCCAGAGGTTACCCAAAAAGCAGAAAAAAACGACAGGTCGCGGGTTGAAAAAATGGTCAAAATTTAAAGGGCGTCAGATCTTCCCCTAAACGTGATAAAATGACAACGGGGTGGGTATTAATCGAGAAATTGCTGAGATAATAAAGAATTATTCTTGTTTCAAGGAAATTTCAGCTCCGGATGTTACCCAAAAAGCAGAAAAAAACGACAGGTCGCGGGTTGAAAAAATGGTCAAAATTTAAAGGGCGTCAGATCTTCCCCAAAACCTGATAAAATGACAACGGGGTGGGTATTAATCGAGAAATTGCTGAGATTATAAAGAATTATTCTTGTTTCAAGGAAATTTCAGCTCCGGAGGTTACCCAAAAAGCAGAAAAAGACGACAGGTCGCGGGTTGAAAAAATGGTCAAAATTTAAAGGGCGTCAGATCTTCCCCAAAACCTGATAAAATGAAAACGGGGTGGGTATTAATCGAGAAATTGCTGAGATTAGAAAGAATTATCTTTTCTCCAAAGACATCTCAACTCCAGAGGTTACCCAAAAAGCAGAAAAAAACGATAGGTCGCAGGTTGAGAAAATGGTCAAAATTTAAAGGGCGTCAGATCTTCCCCAAAACCTGATAAAATGACAACAGGGTGGGTATTAATCGAGAAATTGCTGAGATTATAAAGAATTATCCTTATTTCAAAGAAATTTCAGCTCCGGAGGTTACCCAAAAACCAGAAAAAAAAGACAGGTTGCGGGTTGAAAAAATGGTCAAAATTTAAAGGGCGTCAGATCTTCCCCAAAACCTGATAAAATTACAATGGGGTGGGTATTAATGGAGAAGTTGCTGCGATTAGAAAGAATTATCCTTGTTCCAAAGAAATTTCAGCTCCGGAGGTTACCTAAAAAGCAGAAAAAGACGACAGATCGCGGGTTGAAAAAATGGTCAAAATTTAAAGGGCGTCAGATCTTCCCCAAAACCTGATAAAATGACAACGGGGTGGGTATTAATCGAGAAATTGCTGAGATTATAAAGAATTATCTTTGTTCCAAAGGAATTTCACCTCCAGAGGTTACCCAAAAAGCAGAAAAAGACGACAGGTCGCGGGTTGAAAGAATGGTCAAAATTTAAAGGGCGTCACATATTCCCCATAACCTGATAAAATTACAATGGGTGGGTATTAATTGAGAAATTGCTGAGATTAGAAAGAATTATCTTTTTTCCAAAGAAATTTCAGCTCCGGAGGTTACCCAAAAAGCAGAAAAAAACGACAGGTCGCGGGTTGAAAGAATCGTCAAAATTTAAAGGGCGTCACATCTTCCCCATAACCTGATGAAATGACAACGGGGTGGGTATTAATCGACAAATTGCTGAGATAATAAAGAATTATCTTTGTTCCAAAGAAATTTCAGCTCCGGAGGTCACGCCAAAAACCAGAAAAAAACAACAGGTCGTGGGTTGAAAAAATGGTCAAAATTTAAAGGGCGTCACATATTCCCCATAACCTGATAAAATTACAATGGGGTGGGTATTAATCGAGAAATTGCTGAGATTATAAAGAATTATTCTTGTTTCAAGGAAATTTCAGCTCCGGAGGTTACCCAAAAAGCAGAAAAAAACGACAGGTCGCGGGTTGAAAAAATGGTCAAAATTTAAAGGGCGTCAGATCTTCCCCAAAACCTGATAAAATGAAAACGGGGTGGGTATTAATCGAGAAATTGCTGAGATTAGAAAGAATTATCTTTTCTCCAAAGACATCTCAACTCCAGAGGTTACCCAAAAAGCAGAAAAAAACGATAGGTCGCAGGTTTAGAAAATGGTCAAAATTTAAAGGGCATCACATCTTCCCCATAGCCTGATAAAATGACAACGGGGTGGGTATTAATCGAGAAATTGCTGAGATCAGAAAGAATTATCTTTGTTCCAAAGAAATTTCAATTCCGGAGGTTACCTAAAAAGCAGAAAAAAACGACAGATCGCGGGTTGAAAAAATGGTCAAAATTTAAAGGGCATCAGATCTTCCCCAAAACCTGATAAAATGACAACAGGGTGGGTATTAATCGAGAAATTGCTGAGATTAGAAAGAATTATCTTTGTTCCAAAGAAATTTCAATTCCGGAGGTTACCTAAAAAGCAGAAAACAACGACAGATCGCAGCTTGAAAAAATGGTCAAAATTTAAAGGGCGTCAGATCTTCCCCAAAACCTGATAAAATGACAACGGGGTGGGTATTAATCGAGAAATTGCTGAGATTATAAAGAATTATCCTTGTTTCAAAGAAATTTCATCTCCGGAGGTTACCCAAAAAGCAGAAAAAGACGACAGGTCGCGGGTTGAAAGAATGGTCAAAATTTAAATGGCGTCACATATTCCACATAACCTGATAAAATTACAATGGGGTGGGTACTAATTGAGAAATTGCTGAGATTAGAAAGAATTATCTTTTTTCCAAAGAAATTTCAGCTCCGGAGGTTACCCAAAAAGCAGAAAAAAACGACAGGTCGCGGGTTGAAAGAATGGTCAAAATTTAAAGGGCGTCAGATCTTCCCCAAAACCTGATAAAATGACAACGGGGTGGGTATTAATGGAGAAATTGCTGAGATTAGAAAGAATTATCTTTGTTCCATAGGAATTTCAGCCCCGGAGGTCACGCCAAAAACCAGAAAAAAACGACAGGTCGCGGGTAGAAAAAATGGTCAAAATTTAAATGGCGTCAGATCTTCCCCATGACCTGATAGAATGACATCAGGGTGGGTATTAATCGAGAAATTGCTGAGATTAGAAAGAATTATACTTATTCCAAAGAAATTTCAGCTCCGGAGGTTACCCTAAAAGCAGAAAAAAACGACAGGTCGCGGGTTGAAAAAATAGTCAAAATTTAAAGGGCGTCACATCTTTCCCTAAACCTGATAAAATGAGAACGAGGTGGGTATTAATCGAGAAATTGCTGAGATTAGAAAGAATTATCTTTGTTCCAAAGGAATTTCACCTCCAGAGGTTACCCAAAAAGCAGAAAAAGACGACAGGTCGCGGGTTGAAAGAATGGTCAAAATTTAAAGGGCGTCACATATTCCCCATAACCTGATAAAATTACAATGGGTGGGTATTAATTGAGAAATTGCTGAGATTAGAAAGAATTATCTTTTTTCCAAAGAAATTTCAGCTCCGGAGGTTACCCAAAAAGCAGAAAAAAAAGACAGGTCGCGGGTTGAAAGAATCGTCAAAATTTAAAGGGCGTCACATCTTCCCCATAACCTGATGAAATGACAACGGGGTGGGTATTAATCGAGAAATTGCTGAGATAATAAAGAATTATCTTTGTTCCAAAGAAATTTCAGCTCCGGAGGTCACGCCAAAAACCAGAAAAAAACAACAGGTCGTGGGTTGAAAAAATGGTCAAAATTTAAAGGGCGTCACATATTCCCCATAACCTGATAAAATTACAATGGGGTGGGTATTAATTGAGAAATTGCTGAGATTAGAAAGAATTATCTTTTTTCCAAAGAAATTTCAGCTCCGGAGGTTACCCAAAAAGCAGAAAAAAACGACAGGTCGCGGGTTGAAAGAATGGTCAAAATTTAAAGGGCGTCACATCTTCCCCATAGCCTGATAAAATGACAACGGGGTGGGTATTAATCGAGAAATTGCTGAGATTAGAAAGAATTATCTTTGTTCCAAAGACATTTCAGCTCCAGAGGTTACCCAAAAAGTAGAAAAAAACGACAGGTCGCGGGTTGAAAAAATGGTCAAAATTTAAAGGGCGTCAGATCTTCCCCTAAACCTGATAAAATGACAACGGGGTGGGTATTAATCGAGAAATTGCTGAGATTACAAAGAATTATCTTTGCTCCAAAGACATTTCAGTTCCAGAGGTTACCCAAAAAGCAGAAAAAAACGACAGGTCGCGGGTTGAAAGAATGGTCAAAATTTAAAGGGCGTCACATATTCCCCATAACCTGATCAAATTACAATGGGTGGGTATTAATTGAGAAATTGCTGAGAATAGAAAGAATTATCTTTGTTCCAAAGAAATTTCAATTCCGGAGGTTACCTAAAAAGCAGAAAAAAACGACAGATCGCAGGTTGAAAAAATGGTCAAAATTTAAAGGGCGTCAGATCTTCCCCAAAACCTGATAAAATGACAACGGGGTGGGTATTAATCGAGAAATTGCTGAGATTATAAAGAATTATCCTTGTTTCAAAGAAATTTCATCTCCGAAGGTTAACCAAAAAGCAGAAAAAAACGACAGGTCGCGGGTTGAAAGAATGGTCAAAATTTAAAGGGCGTCACATATTTCCCATAACCTGATAAAATTACAATGGGGTGGGTATTAATTGAGAAATTGCTGAGATTAGAAAGAATTATCTTTTTTCCAAAGAAATTTCAGCTCCGGAGGTTACCCAAAAAGCAGAAAAAAACGACAGGTCGCGGGTTGAAAGAATGGTCAAAATTTAAAGGGCGTCACATCTTCCCCATTACCTAATAAAATGACAACGGGGTGGGTATTAATCGAGAAATTGCTGAGATAATAAAGAATTATCTTTGTTCCAAAGAAATTTCAGCTCCGTAGGTCACGCCAAAAACCAGAAAAAAACAACAGGTCGCAGGTTGAAAGAATGGTCAAAATTTAAAGTGCGGCACATATTCCCCATAACCTGATAAAATTACAATGGGGTGGGTATTAATTGAGAAATTGCTGAGATTAGAAAGAATTATCTTTGTTTCAAAGAAATTTCAGCCCCGGAGGTTACGCCAAAAACCAGAAAAAAACGACAGATCGCGGGTTGAAAAAATGGTCAAAATTTAAAGGGCGTCAGATCTTCCCCTAAACCTGATAAAATGAAAACGGGGTGGGTATTAATCGAGAAATTGCTGAGATTATAAAGAATTATCTTTGTTCCAAAGGAATTTCACCTCCAGAGGTTACCCAAAAAGCAGAAAAAGACGACAGGTCGCGGGTTGAAAGAATGGTCAAAATTTAAAGGGCGTCACATATTCCCCATAACCTGATAAAATTACAATGGTTCGGTATTAATTGAGAAATTGCTGAGATTAGAAAGAATTATCTTTTTTCCAAAGAAATTTCAGCTCCGGAGGTTACCCAAAAAGCAGAAAAAAACGACAGGTCGCGGGTTGAAAGAATGGTCAAAATTTAAAGGGCGTCACATCTTCCCCATAACCTGATGAAATGACAACGGGGTGGGTATTAATCGAGAAATTGCTGAGATTAGAAAGAATTATCTTTGTTCCAAAGAAATTTCAGCCCCGGAGGTCACGCCAAAAACCAGAAAAAAACGACAGGTCGCGGGTAGAAAAAATGTTCAAAATTTAAATGGCGTCAGATCTTCCCCATGACCTGATATAATGACATCAGGGTGGGTATTAATCGAGAAATTGCTGAGATTAGAAAGAATTATACTTGTTCCAAAGAAATTTCAGCTCCGGAGGTTACCCAAAATCCAGAAAAAAACGACAGGTCGCGGGTTGAAAAAATGATCAAAATTTAAAGGGCGTCAGATCTTTCCCTAAACCTGATAAAATGACAACGAGGTGGGTATTAATCGAGAAATTGCTGAGATTAGAAAGAATTATCTTTGTTCCAAAGGAATTTCACCTCCAGAGGTTACCCTAAAAGCAGAAAAAGACGACAGGTCGCGGGTTGAAAGAATGGTCAAAATTTAAAGGGCGTCACATCTTCCCCATAACCTGATAAAATGACAACGGGGTGGGTATTAATCGAGAAATTGCTGAGATAATAAAGAATTATTCTTGTTTCAAAGAAATTTCAGCTCCGGAGATTACCCAAAAAGCAGAAAAAAACGACAGGTCGCGGGTTGAAAGAATGGTCAAAATTTAAAGGGCGTCAGATCTTCCCCAAAACCTGATAAAATGACAACGGGGTGGGTATTAATTGAGAAATTGCTGAGAGTAGATGGAATTATCTTTGTTCCAAAGAAATTTCAGCCCTGGAGGTCACGCCAAAAACCAGAAAAAAACGACAGGTCGCGGGTAGAAAAAATGGTCAAAATTTAAAGGGCGTCAGATCTTCCCCATGACCTGATATAATTACATCAGGGTGGGTATTAATCGAGAAATTGCTGAGATTAGAAAGAATTATACTTGTTCCAAAGACATTTCAGCTCCGGAGGTTACCCAAAAACCAGAAAAAAACGACAGGTCGCGGGTTGAAAAAATGATCAAAATTTAAAGGGCGTCACATCTTTCCCTAAACCTGATAAAATGACAACGAGGTGGGTATTAATCGAGAAATTGCTGAGATTAGAAAGAATTATCTTTGTTCCAAAGGAATTTCACCTCCAGAGGTTACCCAAAAAGCAGAAAAGGACGACAGGTCGCAGATTGAAAGAATGGTCAAAATTTAAAAGGCGTCAGATCTTCCCCAAAACCTGATAAAATGACAACGTGGTGGGTATTAATCGAGAAATTGCTGAGAATATAAAGAATTATCCTTGTTTCAAAGAAATTTCAGCTCCGGAGGTTACCCAAAAACAGAAAAAAACGACAGGTCGCGGGTTGAAAGAATGGTCAAAATTTAAAGGGCGTCAGATCTTCCCCAAAACCTGATAAAATGACAACGGGGTGGGTATTAATCGAGAAATTGCTGAGATTAGAAAGAATTATCTTTGTTCCAAAGAAATTTCAGCTCCGGAGGTTACCTAAAAAGCCGAAAAAAACGACAGATCGCGGGTAGAAAAAATGGTCAAAATTTAAATGGCGTCAAATCTTCTCCATGACCTGATAGAATGACATCAGGGTGGGTATTAATCGAGAAATTGCTGAGATTAGAAAGAATTATACTTGTTCCAAAGAAATTTCAGGTCCGGAGGTTACCCAAAAACCAGAAAAAAACGACAGTTCGCGGGTTGAAAGAATGGTCAAAATTTAAAGGGCGTCAGATCTTCCCCAAAACCTGATAAAATGACAACGGGGTGGGTATTAATTGAGAAATTGCTGAGAGTAGAAAGAATTATCTTTGTTCCAAAGAAATTTCAGCCCTGGAGGTTACGCCAAAAACCAGAAAAAAACGACAGGTCGCGGGTAGAAAAAATGGTCAAAATTTAAATGGCGTCAGATCTTCCCCATGACCTGATATAATTACATCAGGGTGGGTATTAATCGAGAAATTGCTGAGATTAGAAAGAATTATACTTGTTCCAGAGACATTTCAGCTCCGGAGGTTACCTAAAAAGCAGAAAAAAACGACAGATCGCGGGTTGAAAAAATGGTCAAAATTTAAAGGGCGTCAGATCTTCCCCAAAACCTGATAAAATGACAACAGGTTGGGTATTAATCGAGAGATTGCTGAGATTATAAAGAATTATCTTTGTTCCAAAGAAATTTCAATTCCGGATGTTACCTAAAAAGCAGAAAAAAACGACAGATCGTTGGTTGAAAAAATGGTCAAAATTTAAAGGGCGTCACATCTTTCCCTGAACCTGATAAAATGACAACGGGGTGGGTATTAATCGAGAAATTGCTGAGATTAGAAATAATTATCCTTGTTCCAAAGAAATTTCAGCTCCGGAGGTTACGCCAAAAAGCAGAAAAAAATGACAGGTCGCGGGTTGAAAGAATGGTCAAAATTTAAAGGGCGTCACATCTTCCCCATTACCTAATAAAATGACAACGGGGTGGGTATTAATCGAGAAATTGCTGAGATAATAAAGAATTATCTTTGTTCCAAAGAAATTTCAGCTCCGTAGGTTACGCCAAAAACCAGAAAAAAACAACAGGTCGCAGGTTGAAAGAATGGTCAAAATTTAAAGTGCGGCACATATTCCCCATAACCTGATAAAATTACAATGGGGTGGGTATTAATCGAGAAATTGCTGAGATAATAAAGACTTATTCTTGTTTCAAGGAAATTTCAGCTCCGGAGGTTACCCAAAAACCAGAAAAAACGACAGGTCGCGGGTTGAAAAAATGGTCAAAATTTAAAGGGCGTCACATATTCCCCATAACCTGATAAAATGAAAACGGGGTGGGTATTAATCGAGAAATTGCTGAGATTAGAAAGAATTATCTTTGTTTCAAAGAAATTTCAGCCCCGGAGGTTACGCCAAAAACCAGAAAAAAACGACAGATCGCGGGTTGAAAAAATGGTCAAAATTTAAAGGGCGTCAGATCTTCCCCTAAACCTGATAAAATGAAAACGGGGTGGGTATTAATCGAGAAATTGCTGAGATTAGAAAGAATTATCTTTGTTCCAAAGGAATTTCACCTCCAGAGGTTACCCAAAAAGCAGAAAAAGACGACAGGTCGCGGGTTGAAAGAATGGTCAAAATTTAAAGGGCGTCACATATTCCCCATAACCTGATAAAATTACAATGGTTCGGTATTAATTGAGAAATTGCTGAGATTAGAAAGAATTATCTTTTTTCCAAAGAAATTTCAGCTCCGGAGGTTACCCAAAAAGCAGAAAAAAACGACAGGTCGCGGGTTGAAAGAATGGTCAAAATTTAAAGGGCGTCACATCTTCCCCATAACCTGATGAAATGACAACGGGGTGGGTATTAATCGAGAAATTGCTGAGATTAGAAAGAATTATCTTTGTTCCAAAGAAATTTCAGCCCCGGAGGTCACGCCAAAAACCAGAAAAAAACGACAGGTCGCGGGTAGAAAAAATGTTCAAAATTTAAATGGCGTCAGATCTTCCCCATGACCTGATATAATGACATCAGGGTGGGTATTAATCGAGAAATTGCTGAGATTAGAAAGAATTATACTTGTTCCAAAGAAATTTCAGCTCCGGAGGTTACCCAAAATCCAGAAAAAAACGACAGGTCGCGGGTTGAAAAAATGATCAAAATTTAAAGGGCGTCAGATCTTTCCCTAAACCTGATAAAATGACAACGAGGTGGGTATTAATCGAGAAATTGCTGAGATTAGAAAGAATTATCTTTGTTCCAAAGGAATTTCACCTCCAGAGGTTACCCTAAAAGCAGAAAAAGACGACAGGTCGCGGGTTGAAAGAATGGTCAAAATTTAAAGGGCGTCACATCTTCCCCATAACCTGATAAAATGACAACGGGGTGGGTATTAATCGAGAAATTGCTGAGATAATAAAGAATTATTCTTGTTTCAAAGAAATTTCAGCTCCGGAGATTACCCAAAAAGCCGAAAAAAACGACAGATCGCGGGTTGAAAAAATGATCAAAATTTAAAGGGCGTCACATCTTCCCCATAACCTGATAAAATGACAACGGGGTGGGTATTAATCGAGAAATTGCTGAGATAATAAAGAATTATTCTTGTTTCAAAGAAATTTCAGCTCCGGAGATTACCCAAAAAGCAGAAAAAAACGACAGGTCGCGGGTTGAAAGAATGGTCAAAATTTAAAGGGCGTCAGATCTTCCCCAAAACCTGATAAAATGACAACGGGGTGGGTATTAATTGAGAAATTGCTGAGAGTAGATGGAATTATCTTTGTTCCAAAGAAATTTCAGCCCTGGAGGTCACGCCAAAAACCAGAAAAAAACGACAGGTCGCGGGTAGAAAAAATGGTCAAAATTTAAAGGGCGTCAGATCTTCCCCATGACCTGATATAATTACATCAGGGTGGGTATTAATCGAGAAATTGCTGAGATTAGAAAGAATTATACTTGTTCCAAAGACATTTCAGCTCCGGAGGTTACCCAAAAACCAGAAAAAAACGACAGGTCGCGGGTTGAAAAAATGATCAAAATTTAAAGGGCGTCACATCTTTCCCTAAACCTGATAAAATGACAACGAGGTGGGTATTAATCGAGAAATTGCTGAGATTAGAAAGAATTATCTTTGTTCCAAAGGAATTTCACCTCCAGAGGTTACCCAAAAAGCAGAAAAGGACGACAGGTCGCAGATTGAAAGAATGGTCAAAATTTAAAAGGCGTCAGATCTTCCCCAAAACCTGATAAAATGACAACGTGGTGGGTATTAATCGAGAAATTGCTGAGAATATAAAGAATTATCCTTGTTTCAAAGAAATTTCAGCTCCGGAGGTTACCCAAAAACAGAAAAAAACGACAGGTCGCGGGTTGAAAGAATGGTCAAAATTTAAAGGGCGTCAGATCTTCCCCAAAACCTGATAAAATGACAACGGGGTGGGTATTAATCGAGAAATTGCTGAGATTAGAAAGAATTATCTTTGTTCCAAAGAAATTTCAGCTCCGGAGGTTACCTAAAAAGCCGAAAAAAACGACAGATCGCGGGTAGAAAAAATGGTCAAAATTTAAATGGCGTCAAATCTTCTCCATGACCTGATAGAATGACATCAGGGTGGGTATTAATCGAGAAATTGCTGAGATTAGAAAGAATTATACTTGTTCCAAAGAAATTTCAGGTCCGGAGGTTACCCAAAAACCAGAAAAAAACGACAGTTCGCGGGTTGAAAGAATGGTCAAAATTTAAAGGGCGTCAGATCTTCCCCAAAACCTGATAAAATGACAACGGGGTGGGTATTAATTGAGAAATTGCTGAGAGTAGAAAGAATTATCTTTGTTCCAAAGAAATTTCAGCCCTGGAGGTTACGCCAAAAACCAGAAAAAAACGACAGGTCGCGGGTAGAAAAAATGGTCAAAATTTAAATGGCGTCAGATCTTCCCCATGACCTGATATAATTACATCAGGGTGGGTATTAATCGAGAAATTGCTGAGATTAGAAAGAATTATACTTGTTCCAGAGACATTTCAGCTCCGGAGGTTACCTAAAAAGCAGAAAAAAACGACAGATCGCGGGTTGAAAAAATGGTCAAAATTTAAAGGGCGTCAGATCTTCCCCAAAACCTGATAAAATGACAACAGGTTGGGTATTAATCGAGAGATTGCTGAGATTATAAAGAATTATCTTTGTTCCAAAGAAATTTCAATTCCGGATGTTACCTAAAAAGCAGAAAAAAACGACAGATCGTTGGTTGAAAAAATGGTCAAAATTTAAAGGGCGTCACATCTTTCCCTGAACCTGATAAAATGACAACGGGGTGGGTATTAATCGAGAAATTGCTGAGATTAGAAATAATTATCCTTGTTCCAAAGAAATTTCAGCTCCGGAGGTTACGCCAAAAAGCAGAAAAAAATGACAGGTCGCGGGTTGAAAGAATGGTCAAAATTTAAAGGGCGTCACATCTTCCCCATTACCTAATAAAATGACAACGGGGTGGGTATTAATCGAGAAATTGCTGAGATAATAAAGAATTATCTTTGTTCCAAAGAAATTTCAGCTCCGTAGGTTACGCCAAAAACCAGAAAAAAACAACAGGTCGCAGGTTGAAAGAATGGTCAAAATTTAAAGTGCGGCACATATTCCCCATAACCTGATAAAATTACAATGGGGTGGGTATTAATCGAGAAATTGCTGAGATAATAAAGACTTATTCTTGTTTCAAGGAAATTTCAGCTCCGGAGGTTACCCAAAAACCAGAAAAAACGACAGGTCGCGGGTTGAAAAAATGGTCAAAATTTAAAGGGCGTCACATATTCCCCATAACCTGATAAAATGAAAACGGGGGTGGGTATTAATCGAGAAATTGCTGAGATTAGAAAGAATTATCTTTGTTTCAAAGAAATTTCAGCCCCGGAGGTTACGCCAAAAACCAGAAAAAAACGACAGATCGCGGGTTGAAAAAATGGTCAAAATTTAAAGGGCGTCAGATCTTCCCCTAACCTGATAAAATGAAAACGGGGTGGGTATTAATCGAGAAATTGCTGAGATTAGAAAGAATTATCTTTGTTCCAAAGGAATTTCACCTCCAGAGGTTACCCAAAAAGCAGAAAAAGACGACAGGTCGCGGGTTGAAAGAATGGTCAAAATTTAAAGGGCGTCACATATTCCCCATAACCTGATAAAATTACAATGGTTCGGTATTAATTGAGAAATTGCTGAGATTAGAAAGAATTATCTTTTTTCCAAAGAAATTTCAGCTCCGGAGGTTACCCAAAAAGCAGAAAAAAACGACAGGTCGCGGGTTGAAAGAATGGTCAAAATTTAAAGGGCGTCACATCTTCCCATAACCTGATGAAATGACAACGGGGTGGGTATTAATCGAGAAATTGCTGAGATTAGAAAGAATTATCTTTGTTCCAAAGAAATTTCAGCCCCGGAGGTCACGCCAAAAACCAGAAAAAAACGACAGGTCGCGGGTAGAAAAAATGTTCAAAATTTAAATGGCGTCAGATCTTCCCCATGACCTGATATAATGACATCAGGGTGGGTATTAATCGAGAAATTGCTGAGATTAGAAAGAATTATACTTGTTCCAAAGAAATTTCAGCTCCGGAGGTTACCCAAAATCCAGAAAAAAACGACAGGTCGCGGGTTGAAAAAATGATCAAAATTTAAAGGGCGTCAGATCTTTCCCTAAACCTGATAAAATGACAACGAGGTGGGTATTAATCGAGAAATTGCTGAGATTAGAAAGAATTATCTTTGTTCCAAAGGAATTTCACCTCCAGAGGTTACCCTAAAAGCAGAAAAAGACGACAGGTCGCGGGTTGAAAGAATGGTCAAAATTTAAAGGGCGTCACATCTTCCCCATAACCTGATAAAATGACAACGGGGTGGGTATTAATCGAGAAATTGCTGAGATAATAAAGAATTATTCTTGTTTCAAAGAAATTTCAGCTCCGGAGATTACCCAAAAAGCCGAAAAAAACGACAGATCGCGGGTTGAAAAAATGATCAAAATTTAAAGGGCGTCACATCTTCCCCATAACCTGATAAAATGACAACGGGGTGGGTATTAATCGAGAAATTGCTGAGATAATAAAGAATTATTCTTGTTTCAAAGAAATTTCAGCTCCGGAGATTACCCAAAAAGCAGAAAAAAACGACAGGTCGCGGGTTGAAAGAATGGTCAAAATTTAAAGGGCGTCAGATCTTCCCCAAAACCTGATAAAATGACAACGGGGTGGGTATTAATTGAGAAATTGCTGAGAGTAGATGGAATTATCTTTGTTCCAAAGAAATTTCAGCCCTGGAGGTCACGCCAAAAACCAGAAAAAAACGACAGGTCGCGGGTAGAAAAAATGGTCAAAATTTAAAGGGCGTCAGATCTTCCCCATGACCTGATATAATTACATCAGGGTGGGTATTAATCGAGAAATTGCTGAGATTAGAAAGAATTATACTTGTTCCAAAGACATTTCAGCTCCGGAGGTTACCCAAAAACCAGAAAAAAACGACAGGTCGCGGGTTGAAAAAATGATCAAAATTTAAAGGGCGTCACATCTTTCCCTAAACCTGATAAAATGACAACGAGGTGGGTATTAATCGAGAAATTGCTGAGATTAGAAAGAATTATCTTTGTTCCAAAGGAATTTCACCTCCAGAGGTTACCCAAAAAGCAGAAAAGGACGACAGGTCGCAGATTGAAAGAATGGTCAAAATTTAAAAGGCGTCAGATCTTCCCCAAAACCTGATAAAATGACAACGTGGTGGGTATTAATCGAGAAATTGCTGAGAATATAAAGAATTATCCTTGTTTCAAAGAAATTTCAGCTCCGGAGGTTACCCAAAAACAGAAAAAAACGACAGGTCGCGGGTTGAAAGAATGGTCAAAATTTAAAGGGCGTCAGATCTTCCCCAAAACCTGATAAAATGACAACGGGGTGGGTATTAATCGAGAAATTGCTGAGATTAGAAAGAATTATCTTTGTTCCAAAGAAATTTCAGCTCCGGAGGTTACCTAAAAAGCCGAAAAAAACGACAGATCGCGGGTAGAAAAAATGGTCAAAATTTAAATGGCGTCAAATCTTCTCCATGACCTGATAGAATGACATCAGGGTGGGTATTAATCGAGAAATTGCTGAGATTAGAAAGAATTATACTTGTTCCAAAGAAATTTCAGGTCCGGAGGTTACCCAAAAACCAGAAAAAAACGACAGTTCGCGGGTTGAAAGAATGGTCAAAATTTAAAGGGCGTCAGATCTTCCCCAAAACCTGATAAAATGACAACGGGGTGGGTATTAATTGAGAAATTGCTGAGAGTAGAAAGAATTATCTTTGTTCCAAAGAAATTTCAGCCCTGGAGGTTACGCCAAAAACCAGAAAAAAACGACAGGTCGCGGGTAGAAAAAATGGTCAAAATTTAAATGGCGTCAGATCTTCCCCATGACCTGATATAATTACATCAGGGTGGGTATTAATCGAGAAATTGCTGAGATTAGAAAGAATTATACTTGTTCCAGAGACATTTCAGCTCCGGAGGTTACCTAAAAAGCAGAAAAAAACGACAGATCGCGGGTTGAAAAAATGGTCAAAATTTAAAGGGCGTCAGATCTTCCCCAAAACCTGATAAAATGACAACAGGTTGGGTATTAATCGAGAGATTGCTGAGATTATAAAGAATTATCTTTGTTCCAAAGAAATTTCAATTCCGGATGTTACCCAAAAAGCAGAAAAAAACGACAGATCGTTGGTTGAAAAAATGGTCAAAATTTAAAGGGCGTCACATCTTTCCCTGAACCTGATAAAATGACAACGGGGTGGGTATTAATCGAGAAATTGCTGAGATTAGAAATAATTATCCTTGTTCCAAAGAAATTTCAGCTCCGGAGGTTACGCCAAAAAGCAGAAAAAAATGACAGGTCGCGGGTTGAAAGAATGGTCAAAATTTAAAGGGCGTCACATCTTCCCCATTACCTAATAAAATGACAACGGGGTGGGTATTAATCGAGAAATTGCTGAGATAATAAAGAATTATCTTTGTTCCAAAGAAATTTCAGCTCCGTAGGTTACGCCAAAAACCAGAAAAAAACAACAGGTCGCAGGTTGAAAGAATGGTCAAAATTTAAAGTGCGGCACATATTCCCCATAACCTGATAAAATTACAATGGGGTGGGTATTAATCGAGAAATTGCTGAGATAATAAAGACTTATTCTTGTTTCAAGGAAATTTCAGCTCCGGAGGTTACCCAAAAACCAGAAAAAACGACAGGTCGCGGGTTGAAAAAATGGTCAAAATTTAAAGGGCGTCACATATTCCCCATAACCTGATAAAATGAAAACGGGGTGGGTATTAATCGAGAAATTGCTGAGATTAGAAAGAATTATCTTTGTTTCAAAGAAATTTCAGCCCCGGAGGTTACGCCAAAAACCAGAAAAAAACGACAGATCGCGGGTTGAAAAAATGGTCAAAATTTAAAGGGCGTCAGATCTTCCCCTAAACCTGATAAAATGAAAACGGGGTGGGTATTAATCGAGAAATTGCTGAGATTAGAAAGAATTATCTTTGTTCCAAAGGAATTTCACCTCCAGAGGTTACCCAAAAAGCAGAAAAAGACGACAGGTCGCGGGTTGAAAGAATGGTCAAAATTTAAAGGGCGTCACATATTCCCCATAACCTGATAAAATTACAATGGTTCGGTATTAATTGAGAAATTGCTGAGATTAGAAAGAATTATCTTTTTTCCAAAGAAATTTCAGCTCCGGAGGTTACCCAAAAAGCAGAAAAAAACGACAGGTCGCGGGTTGAAAGAATGGTCAAAATTTAAAGGGCGTCACATCTTCCCCATAACCTGATGAAATGACAACGGGGTGGGTATTAATCGAGAAATTGCTGAGATTAGAAAGAATTATCTTTGTTCCAAAGAAATTTCAGCCCCGGAGGTCACGCCAAAAACCAGAAAAAAACGACAGGTCGCGGGTAGAAAAAATGGTCAAAATTTAAATGGCGTCAGATCTTCCCCATGACCTGATATAATGACATCAGGGTGGGTATTAATCGAGAAATTGCTGAGATTAGAAAGAATTATACTTGTTCCAAAGAAATTTCAGCTCTGGAGGTTACCCAAAATCCAGAAAAAAACGACCGGTCGCGGGTTGAAAAAATGATCAAAATTTAAAGGGCGTCAGATCTTTCCCTAAACCTGATAAAATGACAACGAGGTGGGTATTAATCGAGAAATTGCTGAGATTAGAAAGAATTATCTTTGTTCCAAAGGAATTTCACCTCCAGAGGTTACCCTAAAAGCAGAAAAAGACGACAGGTCGCGGGTTGAAAGTATGGTCAAAATTTAAAGGGCGTCACATCTTCCCCATAACCTGATAAAATGACAACGGGGTGGGTATTAATCGAGAAATTGCTGAGATAATAAAGAATTATTCTTGTTTCAAAGAAATTTCAGCTCCGGAGATTACCCAAAAAGCCGAAAAAAATGACAGATCGCGGGTTGAAAAAATGATCAAAATTTAAAGGGCGTCACATCTTCCCCATAACCTGATAAAATGACAACGGGGTGGGTATTAATCGAGAAATTGCTGAGATAATAAAGAATTATTCTTGTTTCAAAGAAATTTCAGCTCCGGAGATTACCCAAAAAGCAGAAAAAAACGACAGGTCGCGGGTTGAAAGAATGGTCAAAATTTAAAGGGCGTCAGATCTTCCCCAAAACCTGATAAAATGACAACGGGGTGGGTATTAATTGAGAAATTGCTGAGAGTAGATGGAATTATCTTTGTTCCAAAGAAATTTCAGCCCTGGAGGTCACGCCAAAAACCAGAAAAAAACGACAGGTCGCGGGTAGAAAAAATGGTCAAAATTTAAAGGGCGTCAGATCTTCCCCTAAACCTGATATAATTACATCAGGGTGGGTATTAATCGAGAAATTGCTGAGATTAGAAAGAATTATACTTGTTCCAAAGACATTTCAGCTCCGGAGGTTACCCAAAAACCAGAAAAAAACGACAGGTCGCGGGTTGAAAAAATGATCAAAATTTAAAGGGCGTCACATCTTTCCCTAAACCTGATAAAATGACAACGAGGTGGGTATTAATCGAGAAATTGCTGAGATTAGAAAGAATTATCTTTGTTCCAAAGGAATTTCACCTCCAGAGGTTACCCAAAAAGCAGAAAAGGACGACAGGTCGCGGGTTGAAAGAATGGTCAAAATTTAAAAGGCGTCAGATCTTCCCCAAAACCTGATAAAATGACAACGGGGTGGGTATTAATCGAGAAATTGCTGAGAATATAAAGAATTATCCTTGTTTCAAAGAAATTTCAGCTCCGGAGGTTACCCAAAAACAGAAAAAAACGACAGGTCGCGGGTTGAAAGAATGGTCAAAATTTAAAGGGCGTCACATCTTCCCCATAACCTGATAAAATGACAACGGGGTGGGTATTAATCGAGAAATTGCTGAGATTAGAAAGAATTATCTTTGTTCCAAAGAAATTTCAATTCTGGAGGTTACCTAAAAAGCAGAAAAAAACGACAGGTCGCGGGTTGAAAAAATGGTCAAAATTTAAAGGGCGTCAGATCTTCCCCAAAACCTGAAAAAAAATGACAACGGGGTGGGTATTAATCGAGAAATTGCTGAGATTATAAAGAATTATCCTTGTTTCAAAGAAATTTCAGCTCCGGAGGTTACCCAAAAACCAGAAAAAAACGACAGGTCGCGGGTTGATAAAATGGTCAAAATTTAAAGGGTGTCAGATCTTCCCCAAAACCTGATAAAATGACAACGGGGTGGGTATTAATCGAGAAATTGCTGAGATTACAAAGAATTATCTTTACTCCAAAGACATTTCAGCTCCAGAGGTTACCCAAAAAGCAGAAAAAAACGACAGATCGCGGGTTGAAAAAATGGTCAAAATTTAAAGGGCGTCAGATCTTCCCCAAAACCTGATAAAATGACAACGGGGTGGGTATTAATCGAGAAATTGCTGAGATTAGAAAGAATTATACTTGTTCCAAAGAAATTTCAGGTCCGGAGGTTACCCAAAAACCAGAAAAAAACGACAGGTCGCGGGTTGAAAAAATGATCAAAATTTAAAGGGCGTCACATCTTCCCCATAACCTGATAAAATGACAACGGGGTGGGTATTAATCGAGAAATTGCTGAGATAATAAAGAATTATTCTTGTTTCAAAGAAATTTCAGCTCCGGAGATTACCCAAAAAGCAGAAAAAAACGACAGGTCGCGGGTTGAAAGAATGGTCAAAATTTAAAGGGCGTCAGATCTTCCCCAAAACCTGATAAAATGACAACGGGGTGGGTATTAATTGAGAAATTGCTGAGAGTAGAAAGAATTATCTTTGTTCCAAAGAAATTTCAGCCCTGGAGGTTACGCCAAAAACCAGAAAAAAACGACAGGTCGCGGGTAGAAAAAATGGTCAAAATTTAAATGGCGTCAGATCTTCCCCATGACCTGATATAATTACATCAGGGTGGGTATTAATCGAGAAATTGCTGAGATTAGAAAGAATTATACTTGTTCCAGAGACATTTCAGCTCCGGAGGTTACCCAAAATCCAGAAAAAAACGACAGGTCGCGGGTTGAAAAAATGATCAAAATTTAAAGGGCGTCACATCTTTCCCTAAACCTGATAAAATGACAACGAGGTGGGTATTAATCGAGAAATTGCTGAGATTAGAAAGAATTATCTTTGTTCCAAAGGAATTTCACCTCCAGAGGTTACCCAAAAAGCAGAAAAGGACGACAGGTCGCGGGTTGAAAGAATGGTCAAAATTTAAAAGGCGTCAGATCTTCCCCAAAACCTGATAAAATGACAACGGGGTGGGTATTAATTGAGAAATTGCTGAGAGTAGATGGAATTACCTTTGTTCCAAAGAAATTTCAGCCCTGGAGGTCACGCCAAAAACCAGAAAAAAACGACAGGTCGCGGGTAGAAAAAATGGTCAAAATTTAAATGGCGTCAGATCTTCCCCATGACCTGATATAATGACATCAGGGTGGGTATTAATCGAGAAATTGCTGAGATTAGAAAGAATTATACTTGTTCCAAAGACATTTCAGCTCCGGAGGTTACCCAAAATCCAGAAAAAAACGACAGGTCGCGGGTTGAAAAAATGATCAAAATTTAAAGGGCGTCACATCTTTCCCTAAACCTGATAAAATGACAACGAGGTGGGTATTAATCGAGAAATTGCTGAGATTAGAAAGAATTATCTTTGTTCCAAAGAAATTTCAATTCTGGAGGTTACCTAAAAAGCAGAAAAAAACGACAGGTCGCGGGTTGAAAAAATGGTCAAAATTTAAAGGGCGTCAGATCTTCCCCAAAACCTGATAAAATGACAACGGGGTGGGTATTAATCGAGAAATTGCTGAGATTATAAAGAATTATCCTTGTTTCAAAGAAATTTCAGCTCCGGAGGTTACCCAAAAACCAGAAAAAAACGACAGGTCGCGGGTTGATAAAATGGTCAAAATTTAAATGGTGTCAGATCTTCCCCAAAACCTGATAAAATGACAACGGGGTGGGTATTAATCGAGAAATTGCTGAGATTACAAAGAATTATCTTTGCTCCAAAGACATTTCAGCTCCAGAGGTTACCCAAAAAGCAGAAAAAAACGACAGGTCGCGGGTTGAAAGAATGGTCAAAATTTAAAGGGCGTCACATATTCCCCATAACCTGATAAAATTACAATGGGGTGGGTATTAATTGAGAAATTGCTGAGATTAGAAAGAATTATCTTTTTTCCAAAGAAATTTCAGCTCCGGAGGTTACCCAAAAAGCAGAAAAAAACGACAGGTCGCGGGTTGAAAGAATGGTCAAAATTTAAAGGGCGTCACATCTTCCCCATAACCTGATAAAATGACAACGGGGTGGGTATTAATCGAGAAATTGCTGAGATAATAAAGAATTATCTTTGTTCCAAAGAAATTTCAACTCCGGAGGTCACGCCAAAAACCAGAAAAAAACAACAGGTCGTGGGTTGAAAAAATGGTCAAAATTTAAAGGGCGTCAGATCTTCCCCAAAACCTGATAAAATGACAACGGGGTGGGTATTAATCGAGAAATTGCTGAGATTATAAAGAATTATCCTTGTTTCAAAGAAATTTCATCTCCGGAGGTTACCCAAAAAGCAGAAAAAAACGACAGGTCGCGGGTTGAAATAATGGTCAAAATTTAAAGGGCGTCACATCTTCCCCAAAACCTGATAAAATGACAACGGGGTGGGTATTAATCGAGAAATTGCTGAGATAATAAAGAATTATTCTTGTTTCAAAGAAATTTCAGCTCCGGAGGTTACCCAAAAACCAGAAAAAAACGACAGGTCGCGGGTTGATAAAATGGTCAAAATTTAAAGGGCGTCAGATCTTCCTCTAAACCTGATAAAATGACAACGGGGTGGGTATTAATCGAGAAATTGCTGAGATTAGAAAGAATTATCTTTGTTCCAAAGAAATTTCAATTCCGGAGGTTACCTAAAAAGCAGAAAAAAACGACAGATCGCAGGTTGAAAAAATGGTCAAAATTTAAAGGGCGTCAGATCTTCCCGTAAACCTGATAAAATGACAACGGGGTGGGTATTAATCGAGAAATTGCTGAGATAATAAAGAATTATTCTTGTTTCAAAGAAATTTCAGCTCCGGAGGTCACGCCAAAAACCAGAAAAAAACAACAGGTCGTGGGTTGAAAAAATGGTCAAAATTTAAAGGGCGTCAGATCTTCCCCAAAACCTGATAAAATGACAACGGGGTGGGTATTAATCGAGAAATTGCTGAGATTAGAAAGAATTATCTTTGTTCCAAAGAAATTTCAATTCTGGAGGTTACCTAAAAAGCAGAAAAAAACGACAGGTCGCGGGTTGAAAGAATGGTCAAAATTTAAAGGGGGTCAGATCTTCCCCTAAACCTGATAAAATGACAACGGGGTGGGTATTAATCGAGAAATTGCTGAGATTACAAAGAATTATCTTTGCTCCAAAGACATTTCAGCTCCAGAGGTTACCCAAAAAGCAGAAAAAAACAACAGGTCGCGGGTTGAAAAAATGGTCAAAATTTAAAGGGCGTCAAATCTTCCCCTAAACCTGATAAAATGACAACGGGGTGGGCATTAATCGAGAAATTGCTGAGATTAGAAAGAATTATCTTTGTTCCAAAGAAATTTCAATTCCGGAGGTTACCTAAAAAGCAGAAAAAAACGACAGATCGCGGGTTGAAAAGATGGTCAAAATTTAAAGGGCATCAGATCTTCCCCAAAACCAGATAAAATGACAACGGGGTGGGTATTAATCGAGAAATTGCTGAGATTACAAAGAATTATCTTTGCTCCAAAGACATTTCAGTTCTAGAGGTTACCTAAAAAGCAGAAAAAAACGACAGGTCGCGGGTTGAAAAAATGGTCAAACTTTAAAGGGCGTCACATCTTCCCCAAAACCTGATAAAATGAAAACGGGGTGGGTATTAATCGAGAAATTGCTAAGATTATATAGAATTATCCTTGTTCCAAAGAAATTTCAGCTCCGGAGGTCACGCCAAAAACCAGAAAAAAACAACAGGTCGTGGGTTGAAAAAATGGTCAAAATTTAAAGGGCGTCACATATTCCCCATAACCTGATAAAATTGCAATGGGGTGGGTCTTAATTGAGAAATTGCTGAGATTACAAAGAATAATCTTTACTCCAAAGACATTTCAGCTCCGGAGGTTACCCAAAAACCAGAAAAAAACGACAGGTAGCGGGTTGAAAGAGTGGTCAAAATTTAAAGGGCGTCAGATCTTCCCCATAACCTGATAGAATGACAACGGGGTGGGTATTAATCGAGAAATTGCTGAGATAATAAAGAATTATTCTTGTTTCAAAGAAATTTCAGCTCCGGAGGTTTCCCAAAAAACCAGAAAAAAACGACAGGTCGCGGGTTGATAAAATGGTCAAAATTTAAAGGGCGTCAGATCTTCCCCTAAACCTGATAAAATGACAACGGGGTGGGTATTAATCGAGAAATTGCTGAGATTACAAAGAATTATCTTTGCTCCAAAGACATTTCAGCTCCAGAGATTACCCAAAAATCAGAAAAAAACGACAGGTCGCGGGTTGAAAAAATGGTCAAAATTTAAAGGCGTCACATCTTCCCCAAAACCTGATAAAATGACAACGGGGTGGGTATTAATCGAGAAATTGCTGAGATAATAAAGAATTATTCTTGTTTCAAAGAAATTTCAGCTCCGGAGGTTTCCCAAAAAACCAGAAAAAAACGACAGGTCGTGGGTTGAAAAAATGGTCAAAATTTAAAGGGCGTCACATATTCCCCATAACCTGATAAAATTGCAATGGGGTGGGTATTAATTGAGAAATTGCTGAGATTACAAAGAATAATCTTTACTCCAAAGACATTTCAGCTCCGGAGGTTACCCAAAAACCAGAAAAAAACGACAGGTCGCGGGTTGAAAGAATGGTCAAAATTTAAAGGGCGTCAGATCTTCCCCATAACCTGATAGAATGACAACGGGGTGGGTATTAATCGAGAAATTGCTGAGATAATAAAGAATTATTCTTGTTTCAAAGAAATTTCAGCTCCGGAGGTTTCCCAAAAAACCAGAAAAAAACGACAGGTCGCGGGTTGATAAAATGGTCAAAATTTAAAGGGCGTCAGATCTTCCCCTAAACCTGATAAAATGACAACGGGGTGGGTATTAATCGAGAAATTGCTGAGATTACAAAGAATTATCTTTGCTCCAAAGACATTTCAGCTCCAGAGGTTACCCAAAAAGCAGAAAAAAACGACAGGTCGCGGGTTGAAAGAATGGTCAAAATTTAAAGGGCGTCACATCTTCCCCTAGACCTGATAAAATGACAACGGGGTGGGTATTAATCGAGAAATTGCTGAGATTACAAAGAATTATCTTTGCTCCAAAGACATTTCAGCTCCAGAGGTTACCCAAAAAGCAGAAAAAAACGACAGGTCGCGGGTTGAAAGAATGGTCAAAATTTAAAGGCGTCACATCTTCCCCAAAACCTGATAAAATGACAACGGGGTGGGTATTAATCGAGAAATTGCTGAAATAATAAAGAATTATTCTTGTTTCAAAGAAATTTCAGCTCCGGAGGTTTCCCAAAAAACCAGAAAAAAACGACAGGTCGCGGGTTGATAAAATGGTCAAAATTTAAAGGGCGTCAGATCTTCCCCTAAACCTGATAAAATGACAACGGGGTGGGTATTAATCGAGAAATTGCTGAGATTACAAAGAATTATCTTTGTTCCAAAGACATTTCAGCTCCAGAGGTTACCCAAAAAGCAGAAAAAAACGACAGGTCGCGGGTTGAAAGAATGGTCAAAATTTAAAGGGCGTCACATCTTCCCCTAGACCTGATAAAATGACAACGGGGTGGGTATTAATCGAGAAATTGCTGAGATTACAAAGAATTATCTTTGCTCCAAAGACATTTCAGCTCCAGAGGTTACCCAAAAAGCAGAAAAAAACGACAGGTCGCGGGTTGAAAGAATGGTCAAAATTTAAAGGCGTCACATCTTCCCCAAAACCTGATAAAATGACAACGGGGTGGGTATTAATCGAGAAATTGCTGAGATAATAAAGAATTATTCTTGTTTCAAAGAAATTTCAGCTCCCGAGGTTTCCCAAAAAACCAGAAAAAAACGACAGGTCGCGGGTTGATAAAATGGTCAAAATTTAAAGGGCGTCAGATCTTCCCCTAAACCTGATAAAATGACAACGGGGTGGGTATTAATCGAGAAATTGCTGAGATTACAAAGAATTATCTTTGCTCCAAAGACATTTCAGCTCCAGAGGTTACCCAAAAAGCAGAAAAAAACGACAGGTCGCGGGTTGAAAAAATGGTCAAAATTTAAAGGCGTCACATCTTCCCCAAAACCTGATAAAATGACAACGGGGTGGGTATTAATCGAGAAATTGCTGAGATAATAAAGAATTATTCTTGTTTCAAAGAAATTTCAGCTCCGGAGGTTACCTAAAAAGCAGAAAAAAACTACAGGTCGCGGGTTAAAAAAATGGTCAAAATTTAAAGGGCGTCAGATCTTCCCCAAAACCTGATAAAATGACGACGGGGTGGGTATTAATCGAGAAATTGCTGAGATTATAAAGAATTATCCTTGTTTCAAAGAAATTTCATCTCCGGAGGTTACCCAAAAACCAGAAAAAAACGACAGGTCGTGGGTTGATAAAATGGTCAAAATTTAAAGGGCGTCACATATTCCCCATAACCTGATAAAATTGCAAAGGGGTGGGTATTAATTGAGAAATTGCTGAGATTAGAAAGAATTATCTTTGCTCCAAAGACATTTCAGCTCCAGAGGTTACCCAAAAATCAGAAAAAAACAACAGGTCGTGGGTTGAAAAAATGGTCAAAATTTAAAGGGCGTCAGATCTTCCCCAAAACCTGATAAAATGAAAACGGGGTGGGTATTAATCGAGAAATTGCTGAGATTAGAAAGAATTATCTTTGTTCCAAAGAAATTTCAATTCCGGAGGTTACCTAAAAAGCAGAAAAAAACGACAGGTCGCGGGTTGAAAAAATGGTCAAAATTTAAAGGGCGTCAGAATTTCCCCAAAACCTGATAAAATGAAAACGGGGTGGGTATTAATCGAGAAATTGCTGAGATTAGAAAGAATTATCTTTGTTCCAAAGAAATTTAAATTCCGGAGGTTACCTAAAAAGCAGAAAAAAACGACAGGTCGCGGGTTGAAAAAATGGTCAAACTTTAAAGGGCGTCACATCTTCCCCAAAACCTGATAAAATGAAAACGGGGTGGGTATTAATCGAGAAATTGCTGAGATTAGATGGAATTATCCTTGTTCCAAAGAAATTTCAGCTCCGGAGGTGACGCCAAAAACCAGAAAAAAACAACAGGTCGTGGGTTGAAAAAATGGTCAAAATTTAAAGGGCGTCAGATCTTCCCCAAAACCTGATAAAATGACAACGGGGTGGGTATTAATTGAGAAATTGCTGAGATTAGAAAGAATTATCCTTGTTCCAAATAAATTTCAGCTCCGGAGGTCACGCCAAAAACCAGAAAAAAACAACAGGTCGTGGGTTGAAAAAATGGTCAAAATTTAAAGGGCGTCACATCTTCCCCAAAACCTGATAAAATGAGAACGGGGTGGGTATTAATCGAGAAATTGCTGAGATTACAAAGAATTATCTTTGCTCCAAAGACATTTCAGTTCTAGAGGTTACCTAAAAAGCAGAAAAAAACGACAGGTCGCGGGTTGAAAAAATGGTCAAAATTTAAAGGGCGTCACATCTTCCCCAAAACCTGATAAAATGAAAACGGGGTGGGTATTAATCGAGAAATTGCTAAGATTAGATAGAATTATCCTTGTTCCAAAGAAATTTCAGCTCCGGAGGTCACGCCAAAAACCAGAAAAAAACAACAGGTCGTGGGTTGAAAAAATGGTCAAAATTTAAAGGGCGTCACATATTCCCCATAACCTGATAAAATTGCAATGGGGTGGGTATTAATTGAGAAATTGCTGAGATTACAAAGAATAATCTTTACTCCAAAGACATTTCAGCTCCGGAGGTTACCCAAAAACCAGAAAAAAACGACAGGTCGCGGGTTGAAAGAATGGTCAAAATTTAAAGGGCGTCAGATCTTCCCCATAACCTGATAGAATGACAACGGGGTGGGTATTAATCGAGAAATTGCTGAGATAATAAAGAATTATTCTTGTTTCAAAGAAATTTCAGCTCCGGAGGTTTCCCAAAAAACCAGAAAAAAACGACAGGTCGCGGGTTGATAAAATGGTCAAAATTTAAAGGGCGTCAGATCTTCCCCTAAACCTGATAAAATGACAACGGGGTGGGTATTAATCGAGAAATTGCTGAGATTACAAAGAATTATCTTTGCTCCAAAGACATTTCAGCTCCAGAGGTTACCCAAAAAGCAGAAAAAAACGACAGGTCGCGGGTTGAAAGAATGGTCAAAATTTAAAGGCGTCACATCTTCCCCAAAACCTGATAAAATGACAACGGGGTGGGTATTAATCGAGAAATTGCTGAGATAATAAAGAATTATTCTTGTTTCAAAGAAATTTCAGCTCCGGAGGTTTCCCAAAAAACCAGAAAAAAACGACAGGTCGTGGGTTGAAAAAATGGTCAAAATTTAAAGGGCGTCACATATTCCCCATAACCTGATAAAATTGCAATGGGGTGGGTATTAATTGAGAAATTGCTGAGATTACAAAGAATAATCTTTACTCCAAAGACATTTCAGCTCCGGAGGTTACCCAAAAACCAGAAAAAAACGACAGGTCGCGGGTTGAAAGAATGGTCAAAATTTAAAGGGCGTCAGATCTTCCCCATAACCTGATAGAATGACAACGGGGTGGGTATTAATCGAGAAATTGCTGAGATAATAAAGAATTATTCTTGTTTCAAAGAAATTTCAGCTCCGGAGGTTTCCCAAAAAACCAGAAAAAAACGACAGGTCGCGGGTTGATAAAATGGTCAAAATTTAAAGGGCGTCAGATCTTCCCCTAAACCTGATAAAATGACAACGGGGTGGGTATTAATCGAGAAATTGCTGAGATTACAAAGAATTATCTTTGCTCCAAAGACATTTCAGCTCCAGAGGTTACCCAAAAAGCAGAAAAAAACGACAGGTCGCGGGTTGAAAGAATGGTCAAAATTTAAAGGGCGTCACATCTTCCCCTAGACCTGATAAAATGACAACGGGGTGGGTATTAATCGAGAAATTGCTGAGATTACAAAGAATTATCTTTGCTCCAAAGACATTTCAGCTCCAGAGGTTACCCAAAAAGCAGAAAAAAACGACAGGTCGCGGGTTGAAAGAATGGTCAAAATTTAAAGGCGTCACATCTTCCCCAAAACCTGATAAAATGACAACGGGGTGGGTATTAATCGAGAAATTGCTGAGATAATAAAGAATTATTCTTGTTTCAAAGAAATTTCAGCTCCGGAGGTTTCCCAAAAAACCAGAAAAAAACGACAGGTCGCGGGTTGATAAAATGGTCAAAATTTAAAGGGCGTCAGATCTTCCCCTAAACCTGATAAAATGACAACGGGGTGGGTATTAATCGAGAAATTGCTGAGATTACAAAGAATTATCTTTGCTCCAAAGACATTTCAGCTCCAGAGGTTACCCAAAAAGCAGAAAAAAACGACAGGTCGCGGGTTGAAAGAATGGTCAAAATTTAAAGGGCGTCACATCTTCCCCTAGACCTGATAAAATGACAACGGGGTGGGTATTAATCGAGAAATTGCTGAGATTACAAAGAATTATCTTTGCTCCAAAGACATTTCAGCTCCAGAGGTTACCCAAAAAGCAGAAAAAAACGACAGGTCGCGGGTTGAAAGAATGGTCAAAATTTAAAGGCGTCACATCTTCCCCAAAACCTGATAAAATGACAACGGGGTGGGTATTAATCGAGAAATTGCTGAGATAATAAAGAATTATTCTTGTTTCAAAGAAATTTCAGCTCCCGAGGTTTCCCAAAAAACCAGAAAAAAACGACAGGTCGCGGGTTGATAAAATGGTCAAAATTTAAAGGGCGTCAGATCTTCCCCTAAACCTGATAAAATGACAACGGGGTGGGTATTAATCGAGAAATTGCTGAGATTACAAAGAATTATCTTTGCTCCAAAGACATTTCAGCTCCAGAGGTTACCCAAAAAGCAGAAAAAAACGACAGGTCGCGGGTTGAAAAAATGGTCAAAATTTAAAGGCGTCACATCTTCCCCAAAACCTGATAAAATGACAACGGGGTGGGTATTAATCGAGAAATTGCTGAGATAATAAAGAATTATTCTTGTTTCAAAGAAATTTCAGCTCCGGAGGTTACCTAAAAAGCAGAAAAAAACTACAGGTCGCGGGTTAAAAAAATGGTCAAAATTTAAAGGGCGTCAGATCTTCCCCAAAACCTGATAAAATGACGACGGGGTGGGTATTAATCGAGAAATTGCTGAGATTATAAAGAATTATCCTTGTTTCAAAGAAATTTCATCTCCGGAGGTTACCCAAAAACCAGAAAAAAACGACAGGTCGTGGGTTGATAAAATGGTCAAAATTTAAAGGGCGTCACATATTCCCCATAACCTGATAAAATTGCAAAGGGGTGGGTATTAATTGAGAAATTGCTGAGATTAGAAAGAATTATCTTTGCTCCAAAGACATTTCAGCTCCAGAGGTTACCCAAAAATCAGAAAAAAACAACAGGTCGTGGGTTGAAAAAATGGTCAAAATTTAAAGGGCGTCAGATCTTCCCCAAAACCTGATAAAATGAAAACGGGGTGGGTATTAATCGAGAAATTGCTGAGATTAGAAAGAATTATCTTTGTTCCAAAGAAATTTCAATTCCGGAGGTTACCTAAAAAGCAGAAAAAAACGACAGGTCGCGGGTTGAAAAAATGGTCAAAATTTAAAGGGCGTCAGATCTTCCCCAAAACCTGATAAAATGAAAACGGGGTGGGTATTAATCGAGAAATTGCTGAGATTAGAAAGAATTATCTTTGTTCCAAAGAAATTTAAATTCCGGAGGTTACCTAAAAAGCAGAAAAAAACGACAGGTCGCGGGTTGAAAAAATGGTCAAACTTTAAAGGGCGTCACATCTTCCCCAAAACCTGATAAAATGAAAACGGGGTGGGTATTAATCGAGAAATTGCTGAGATTAGATGGAATTATCCTTGTTCCAAAGAAATTTCAGCTCCGGAGGTGACGCCAAAAACCAGAAAAAAACAACAGGTCGTGGGTTGAAAAAATGGTCAAAATTTAAAGGGCGTCAGATCTTCCCCAAAACCTGATAAAATGACAACGGGGTGGGTATTAATTGAGAAATTGCTGAGATTAGAAAGAATTATCCTTGTTCCAAATAAATTTCAGCTCCGGAGGTCACGCCAAAAACCAGAAAAAAACAACAGGTCGTGGGTTGAAAAAATGGTCAAAATTTAAAGGGCGTCACATCTTCCCCAAAACCTGATAAAATGAGAACGGGGTGGGTATTAATCGAGAAATTGCTGAGATTACAAAGAATTATCTTTGCTCCAAAGACATTTCAGTTCTAGAGGTTACCTAAAAAGCAGAAAAAACGACAGGTCGCGGGTTGAAAAAATGGTCAAAATTTAAAGGGCGTCACATATTCCCCATAACCTGATAAAATTGCAATGGGGTGGGTATTAATTGAGAAATTGCTGAGATTACAAAGAATAATCTTTGCTCCAAAGACACTTCAGCTCCAGAGGTTACCCAAAAATCAGAAAAAAACAACAGGTCGTGGGTTGAAAAAATGGTCAAAATTTAAAGGGCGTCAGATCTTTCCCAAAACCTGATAAAATGAAAACGGGGTGGGTATTAATCGAGAAATTGCTGAGATTATAAAGAATTATCCTTGTTTTAAAGAAATTTCATCTCCGGAGGTTACCCAAAAAGCAGAAAAAAACGATAGGTCGCGGGTTGAAGGAATGGTCAAAATTTAAAGGGCGTCAGATCTTCCCCAAAACCTGATAAAATGACAACGGGGTGGGTATTAATCGAGAAATTGCTGAGATTAGAAAGAATTATACTTGTTCCAAAGAAATTTCAGCTCCGGAGGTTACCCAAAAAGCAGAAAAAAACGACAGGTCGCGGGTTGAAAAAATGGTCAAAATTTAAAGGGCGTCTCATCTTTCCCTAAACCTGATAAAATGACAACGGGGTGGGTATTAATCGAGAAATTGCTGAGATTAGAAAGAATTATCTTTGTTCCAAAGAAATTTCAATTCCGGAGGTTACCTAAAAATCAGAAAAAAACGACAGATCGCAGGTTGAAAAAATGGTCAAAATTTAAAGGGCGTCAGATCTTCCCCAAAACCTGATAAAATGAAAACGGGGTGGGTATTAATCGAGAAATTGCTGAGATTAGAAAGAATTATCCTTGTTTCAAAGAAATTTCATCTCCGGAGGTTACCTAAAAAGCAGAAAAAAACGACAGATCGCGGGTTGAAAAGATGGTCAAAATTTAAAGGGCATCAGATCTTCCCCAAAACCAGATAAAATGACAACGGGGTGGGTATTAATCGAGAAATTGCTGAGATTACAAAGAATTATCTTTGCTCCAAAGACATTTCAGTCCTAGAGGTTACCTAAAAAGCAGAAAAAAACGACAGGTCGCGGGTTGAAAAAATGGTCAAAATTTAAAGGGCGTCACATCTTCCCCAAAACCTGATAAAATGAAAACGGGCTGGGTATTAATCGAGAAATTGCTGAGATTAGATAGAATTATCCTTGTTCCAAAGAAATTTCAGCTCCGGAGGTCATGCCAAAAACCAGAAAAAAACAACAGGTCGTGGGTTGAAAAAATGGTCAAAATTTAAAGGGCGTCACATCTTCCCCATAACCTGATAAAATTGCAATGGGGTGGGTATTAATTGAGAAATTGCTGAGATTACAAAGAATAATCTTTGCTCCAAAGACATTTCAGCTCTGGAGGTTACCCAAAAACCAGAAAAAAACGACAGGTCGCGGGCTGAAAGAATGGTCAAAATTTAAAGGGCGTCACATCTTCCCCATAACCTGATAAAATGACAACGGGGTGGGTATTAATCGAGAAATTGCTGAGATAATAAAGAATTATTCTTGTTTCAAAGAAATTTCAACTCCGGAGGTTTCCCAAAAACCAGAAAAAAACGACAGGTCGCGGGTTGATAAAATGGTCAAAATTTAAAGGGCGTCAGATCTTCCCCTAAACCTGATAAAATGACAACGGGGTGGGTATTAATCGAGAAATTGCTGAGATTACAAAGAATTATCTTTGCTCCAAAGACATTTCAGCTCCAGAGGTTACCCAAAAAGCAGAAAAAAACGACAGGTCGCGGGTTGAAAAAATAGTCAAAATTTAAAGGGCGTCACATCTTCCCCAAAACCTGATAAAATGACAACGGGGTGGGTATTAATCGAGAAATTGCTGAGATTAGATAGAATTATCCTTGTTCCAAAGAAATTTCAGCTCCGGAGGTCACGCCAAAAACCAGAAAAAAACAACAGGTCGTGGGTTGAAAAAATGGTCAAAATTTAAAGGGCGTCACATATTCCCCATAACCTGATAAAATTGCAATGGGGTGGGTATTAATTGAGAAATTGCTGAGATTACAAAGAATAATCTTTGCTCCAAAGACATTTCAGCTCCGGAGGTTACCCAAAAACCAGAAAAAAACGACAGGTCGCGGGTTGATAAAATGGTCAAAATTTAAAGGGCGTCAGATCTTCCCCTAAACCTGATAAAATGACAACGGGGTGGGTATTAATCGAGAAATTGCTGAGATTACAAAGAATTATCTTTGCTCCAAAGACATTTCAGCTCCAGAGGTTAACCAAAAAGCAGAAAAAAATGACAGGTCGCGGGTTGAAAAAATGGTCAAAATTTAAAGTGCGTCAAATCTTTCCCTAAATCTGATAAAATGACAACGGGGTGGGTATTAATCGAGAAATTGCTGAGATTAGAAAGAATTATCCTTGTTTCAAAGAAATTCATCACCGGAGGTTACCCAAAAACCAGAAAAAAACGACAGGTCGCGGGTTGATAAAATGGTCAAAATTTAAAGGGCGTCACATATTCCCCAAAACCTGATAAAATTGCAATGGGGTGGGTATTAATTGAGAAATTGCTGAGATTATAAAGAATTATCCTTGTTTTAAAGAAATTTCATCTCCGGAGGTTACCCAAAAAGCAGAAAAAAACGACAGGTCGCAGGTTGAAGGAATGGTGAAAATTTAAAGGGCGTCACATATTCCCCATAACCTGATAAAATTACAATGGGTTGGGTATTAATCGAGAAATTGCTGAGATTAGAAAGAATTATCCTTGTTCCAAAGACATTTCAGCTCCGGAGGTCACGCCAAAAACCAGAAAAAAACAACAGGTCGTGGGTTGAAAAAATGGTCAAAATTTAAAGGGCGTCAGATCTTCCCCAAAACCTGATAAAATGAAAACGGGGTGGGTATTAATCGAGAAATTGCTGAGATTAGAAAGAATTATCTTTGTTCCAAAGAAATTTCAATTCCGGAGGTTACCTAAAAAGCAGAAAAAAACGACAGGTCGCGGGTTGAAAAAATGGTCAAAATTTAAAGGGCGTCACATATTCCCCATAACCTGATAAAATTGCAATGGGGTGGGTATTAATTGAGAAATTGCTGAGATTACAAAGAATAATCTTTGCTCCAAAGACATTTCAGCTCCAGAGGTTAACCAAAAAGCAGAAAAAAACGACAGGTCGCGGGTTGAAAAAATGGTCAAAATTTAAAGTGCGTCAAATCTTTCCCTAAACCTGATAAAATGACAACGGGGTGGGTATTAATCGAGAAATTGCTGAGATTAGAAAGAATTATCTTTGTTCCAAAGAAATTTCAATTCCGGAGGTTACCTAAAAAGCAGAAAAAAACGACAGGTCGCGGGTTGAAAAAATGGTCAAAATTTAAAGGGCGTCATATCTTCCCCAAAACCTGATAAAATGACAACGGGGTGGGTATTAATCGAGAAATTGCTGAGATTATAAAGAATTATCCTTGTTTCAAAGAAATTTCATCTCCGGAGGTTACCCAAAAAGCAGAAAAAAACGACAGGTCGCGGGTTGATAAAATGGTCAAAATTTAAAGGGCGTCACATATTCCCCAAAACCTGATAAAATTGCAATGGGGTGGGTATTAATGGAGAAATTGCTGAGATTATAAAGAATTATCCTTGTTTTAAAGAAATTTCATCTCCGGAGGTTACCCAAAAAGCAGAAAAAAACGACAGATCGCAGGTTGAAGGAATGGTGAAAATTTAAAGGGCGTCACATATTCCCCTTAACCTGATAAAATTACAATGGGTTGGGTATTAATCGAGAAATTGCTGAGATTAGAAAGAATTATCTTTGTTCCAAAGAAATTTCAATTCCGGAGGTTACCTAAAACGCAGAAAAAAACGACAGGTCGCGGGTTGAAAAAATGGTCAAAATTTAAAGGGCGTCAGATCTTCCCCAAAACATGATAAAATGAAAACGGGGTGGGTATTAATCGAGAAATTGCTGAGATTAGATGGAATTATCCTTGTTCCAAAGAAATTTCAGCTCCGGAGGTGACGCCAAAAACCAGAAAAAAACAACAGGTCGTGGGTTGAAAAAATGGTCAAAATTTAAAGGGCGTCAGATCTTCCCCAAAACCTGATAAAATGACAACGGGGTGGGTATTAATTGAGAAATTGCTGAGATTAGAAAGAATTATCCTTGTTCCAAATAAATTTCAGCTCCGGAGGTCACGCCAAAAACCAGAAAAAAACGACAGGTCGCGGGTTGAAAAAATGGTCAAAATTTAAAGGGCGTCACATCTTCCCCAAAACCTGATAAAATGACAACGGGGTGGGTATTAATCGAGAAATTGCTGAGATTATAAAGAATTATCCTTGTTTCAAAGAAATTTCATCTCCGGAGGTTACCCAAAAACCAGAAAAAAACGACAGGTCGCGGGTTGATAAAATGGTCAAAATTTAAACGGCGTCACATATTCCCCATAACCTGATAAAATTGCAATGGGGTGGGTATTAATTGAGAAATTGCTGAGATTACAAAGAATAATCTTTGCTCCAAAGACACTTCAGCTCCAGAGGTTACCCAAAAATCAGAAAAAAACAACAGGTCGTGGGTTGAAAAAATGGTCAAAATTTAAAGGGCGTCAGATCTTCCCCAAAACCTGATAAAATGAAAACGGGGTGGGTATTAATCGAGAAATTGCTGAGATTAGAAAGAATTATCCTTGTTTTAAAGAAATTTCATCTCCGGAGGTTACCCAAAAAGCAGAAAAAAACGACAGGTCGCGGGTTGATAAAATGGTCAAAATTTAAAGGGCGTCAGATCTTCCCCAAAACCTGATAAAATGACAACGGGGTGGGTATTAATCAAGAAATTGCTGAGATAATAAAGAATTATTCTTGTTTCAAAGAAATTTAATCTCCGGAGGTTACCCAAAATCCAGAAAAAAGCGACAGGTCGCGGGTTGATAAAATGGTCAAAATTTAAAGGGCGTCACATCTTCCCCAAAACCTGATAAAATGACAACGGGGTGGGTATTAATCGAGAAATTGCTGAGATTAGAAAGAATTATCTTTGTTCCAAAGAAATTTCAATTCCGGAGGTTACCTAAAAAGCAGAAAAAAACTACAGGTCGCAGGTTGAAAAAATGGTCAAAATGTGAAGGGCGTCAGATCTTCCCCAAAACCTGATAAAATGAAAACGGGGTGGGTATTAATCGAGAAATTGCTGAGATAATAAAGAATTATCTTTGTTCCAAAGAAATTTCAGCTCCGGAGGTCACGCCAAAGACCGGAAAAAAACGACAGGTCGCGGGTTGAAAAAATGGTCAAAATTTAAAGGGCGTCAAATCTTCCCCTAAATCTGATAAAAATGACAACGGGGTGGGTATTAATCGAGAAATTGCTGAGATTAGAAAGAATTATCTTTGTTCCAAAGAAATTTCAATTCCGGAGGTCACCTAAAAAGCAGAAAAAAACGACAGATCGCAGGTTGAAAAAATGGTCAAAATTTAAAGGGCGTCAGATCTTCCCCATAACCTGATAAAATGACAACGGGGTGGGTATTAATCGAGAAATTGCTGAGATTAGAAAGAATTATCCTTGTTCCAAAGAAACTTCAGCTCCGGAGGTTATGCTAAAAACCAAAAAGAAGTGACAGGTCGCGGGTTGAAAAAATGGTCAAAATTTAAAGGGCGTCAGATCTTCCCCTAAACCAGATAAAATGACAACGAGGTGGGTATTAATCAAGAAATTGCTGAGATAATAAAGAATTATTCTTGTTTCAAAGAAATTTCAGCTCCGGAGGTTTCCCAAAAACCAGAAAAAAACGACAGGTCGCGGGTTGATAAAATGGTCAAAATTTAAAGGGCGTCAGATCTTCCCCTAAACCTGATAAAATGACAACGGGGTGGGTATTAATCGAGAAATTGCTGAGATTACAAAGAATTATCTTTGCTCCAAAGACATTTCAGCTCCAGAGGTTACCCAAAAAGCAGAAAAAAACGACACGTCGCGGGTTGAAAAAATAGTCAAAATTTAAAGGGCGTCACATCTTCCCCAAAACCTGATAAAATGACAACGGGGTGGGTATTAATCGAGAAATTGCTGAGATTAGATAGAATTATCCTTGTTCCAAAGAAATTTCAGCTCCGGAGGTCACGCCAAAAACCAGAAAAAAACAACAGGTCGTGGGTTGAAAAAATGGTCAAAATTTAAAGGGCGTCACATATTCCCCATAACCTGATAAAATTGCAATGGGGTGGGTATTAATTGGGAAATTGCTGAGATTACAAAGAATAATCTTTGCTCCAAAGACATTTCAGCTCCGGAGATTACCCAAAAACCAGAAAAAAACGACAGGTCGCGGGTTGAAAGAATGGTCAAAATTTAAAGGGCGTCACATCTTCCCCAAAACCTGATAAAATGACAACGGGGTGGGTATTAATCGAGAAATTGCTGAGATTAGTTAGAATTATCCTTGTTCCAAAGAAATTTCAGCTCCGGAGGTCACGCCAAAAACCAGAAAAAAACAACAGGTCGTGGGTTGAAAAAATGGTCAAAATTTAAAGGGCGTCACATATTCCCCATAACCTGATAAAATTGCAATGGGGTGGGTATTAATTGAGAAATTGCTGAGATTACAAAGAATAATCTTTGCTCCAAAGACATTTCAGCTCCGGAGGTTACCCAAAAACCAGAAAAAAACGACAGGTCGCGGGTTGAAAGAATGGTCAAAATTTAAAGGGCGTCAGATCTTCCCCTAAACCAGATAAAATGACAACGAGGTGGGTATTAATCAAGAAATTGCTGAGATAATAAAGAATTATTCTTGTTTCAAAGAAATTTCAGCTCCGGAGGTTTCCCAAAAACCAGAAAAAAACGACAGGTCGCGGGTTGATAAAATGGTCAAAATTTAAAGGGCGTCAGATCTTCCCCTAAACCTGATAAAATGACAACGGGGTGGGTATTAATCGAGAAATTGCTGAGATTACAAAGAATTATCTTTGCTCCAAAGACATTTCAGCTCCAGAGGTTACCCAAAAAGCAGAAAAAAACGACACGTCGCGGGTTGAAAAAATAGTCAAAATTTAAAGGGCGTCACATCTTCCCCAAAACCTGATAAAATGACAACGGGGTGGGTATTAATCGAGAAATTGCTGAGATTAGATAGAATTATCCTTGTTCCAAAGAAATTTCAGCTCCGGAGGTCACGCCAAAAACCAGAAAAAAACAACAGGTCGTGGGTTGAAAAAATGGTCAAAATTTAAAGGGCGTCACATATTCCCCATAACCTGATAAAATTGCAATGGGGTGGGTATTAATTGGGAAATTGCTGAGATTACAAAGAATAATCTTTGCTCCAAAGACATTTCAGCTCCGGAGATTACCCAAAAACCAGAAAAAAACGACAGGTCGCGGGTTGAAAGAATGGTCAAAATTTAAAGGGCGTCACATCTTCCCCAAAACCTGATAAAATGACAACGGGGTGGGTATTAATCGAGAAATTGCTGAGATTAGTTAGAATTATCCTTGTTCCAAAGAAATTTCAGCTCCGGAGGTCACGCCAAAAACCAGAAAAAAACAACAGGTCGTGGGTTGAAAAAATGGTCAAAATTTAAAGGGCGTCACATATTCCCCATAACCTGATAAAATTGCAATGGGGTGGGTATTAATTGAGAAATTGCTGAGATTACAAAGAATAATCTTTGCTCCAAAGACATTTCAGCTCCGGAGGTTACCCAAAAACCAGAAAAAAACGACAGGTCGCGGGTTGAAAGAATGGTCAAAATTTAAAGGGCGTCACATCTTCCCCATAACCTGATAAAATGACAACGGGGTGGGTATTAATCAAGAAATTGCTGAGATAATAAAGAATTATTCTTGTTTCAAAGAAATTTAATCTCCGGAGGTTACCCAAAATCCAGAAAAAAGCGACAGGTCGCGGGTTGATAAAATGGTCAAAATTTAAAGGGCGTCACATCTTCCCCAAAACCTGATAAAATGACAACGGGGTGGGTATTAATCGAGAAATTGCTGAGATTAGAAAGAATTATCTTTGTTCCAAAGAAATTTCAATTCCGGAGGTTACCTAAAAAGCAGAAAAAAACTACAGGTCGCAGGTTGAAAAAATGGTCAAAATGTGAAGGGCGTCAGATCTTCCCCAAAACCTGATAAAATGAAAACGGGGTGGGTATTAATCGAGAAATTGCTGAGATAATAAAGAATTATCTTTGTTCCAAAGAAATTTCAGCTCCGGAGGTCACGCCAAAGACCGGAAAAAAACGACAGGTCGCGGGTTGAAAAAATGGTCAAAATTTAAAGGGCGTCAAATCTTCCCCTAAATCTGATAAAAATGACAACGGGGTGGGTATTAATCGAGAAATTGCTGAGATTAGAAAGAATTATCTTTGTTCCAAAGAAATTTCAATTCCGGAGGTCACCTAAAAAGCAGAAAAAAACGACAGTGGTCAAAATTTAAAGGGCGTCAGATCTTCCCCATAACCTGATAAAATGACAACGGGGTGGGTATTAATCGAGAAATTGCTGAGATTAGAAAGAATTATCCTTGTTCCAAAGAAACTTCAGCTCCGGAGGTTATGCTAAAAACCAAAAAGAAGTGACAGGTCGCGGGTTGAAAAAATGGTCAAAATTTAAAGGGCGTCAGATCTTCCCCTAAACCAGATAAAATGACAACGAGGTGGGTATTAATCAAGAAATTGCTGAGATAATAAAGAATTATTCTTGTTTCAAAGAAATTTCATCTCCGGAGGTTACCCAAAATCCAGAAAAAAACGACAGGTCGCGGGTTGATAAAATGGTCAAAATTTAAAGGGCGTCACATCTTCCCCTAAACCTGATAAAATGACAACGGGGTGGGTATTAATCGAGAAATTGCTGAGATTAGAAAGAATTATCTTTGTTCCAAAGAAATTTCAATTCCGGAGGTTACCTAAAAAGCAGAAAAAAACGACAGATCGCAGGTTGAAAAAATGGTCAAAATTTAAAGGGCGTCAGATCTTCCCCATAACCTGATAAAATGACAACGGGGTGGGTATTAATCGAGAAATTGCTGAAATCAGAAAGAATTATCCTTATTTCAAAGAAACTTCAGCTCCGGAGGTTACGCTAAAAACCAGAAAGAAGTGACAGGTCGCGGGTTGAAAAGATGGTCAAAATTTAAAGGGCGTCAGATCTTCCCCTAAACCTGATAAAATGACAACGGGGTGGGTATTAATCGAGAAATTGCTGAGATTAGAAAGAATTATCTTTGTTCCAAAGAAATTTCAATTCCGGAGGTTACCTAAAAAGCAGAAAAAAACGACAGGTCGCGGGTTGAAAAAATGGTCAAAATTTAAAGGGCGTCACATCTTCCCCTAAACCAGATAAAATGACAACGAGGTGGGTGTTAATAAAGAAATTGCTGAGATAATAAAGAATTATTCTTGTTTCAAAGAAATTTCATCTCCGGAGGTTACCCAAAATCCAGAAAAAAACGACAGGTCGCGGGTTGATAAAATGGTCAAAATTTAAAGGGCGTCACATCTTCCCCAAAACCTGATAAAATGACAACGGGGTGGGTATTAATCGAGAAATTGCTGAGATTAGATAGAATTATCCTTGTTCCAAAGAAATTTCAGCTCCGGAGGTCACGCCAAAAACCAGAAAAAAACAACAGGTCGTGGGTTGAAAGAATGGTCAAAATTTAAAGGGCGTCACATATTCCCCATAACCTGATAAAATTGTAATGGGGTGGGTATTAATTGAGAAATTGCTGAGATTACAAAGAATAATCTTTGCTCCAAAGTCATTTCAGCTCCGGAGGTTACCCAAAAACCAGAAAAAAACGACAGGTCGCGGGTTGAAAGAATGGTCAAAATTTAAAGGGCGTCAGATCTTCCCCTAAACCTGATAAAATGACAACGGGGTGGGTATTAATCGAGAAATTGCTGAGATTACAAAGAATTATCTTTGCTCCAAAGACATTTCAGCTCCGGAGGTTACCCAAAAACCAGAAAAAAACGACAGGTCGCGGGTTGAAAGAATGGTCAAAATTTAAAGGGCGTCACATCTTCCCCTAAACCTGATAAAATGACAACGGGGTGGGTATTAATCGAGAAATTGCTGAGATTATAAAGAATTATCCTTGTTTCAAAGAAATTTCATCTCCGGAGGTTACCCAAAAACCAGAAAAAAACGACAGGTCGCGGGTTGATAAAATAGTCAAAATTTAAAGGGCGTCACATATTCCCCATAACCTGATAAAATTGCAATGGGGTGGGTATTAATTGAGAAATTGCTGAGATTACAAAGAATAATCTTTGCTCCAAAGACATTTCAGCTCCAGAGGTTACCCAAAAATCAGAAAAAAACAACAGGTCGTGGGTTGAAAAAATGGTCAAAATTTAAAGGGCGTCAGATCTTCCCAAAAGCCTGATAAAATGAAAACGGGGTGGGTATTAATCGAGAAATTGCTGAGATTATAAAGAATTATCCTTGTTTTAAAGAAATTTCATCTCCGGAGGTTACCCAAAAAGCATAAAAAAACGACAGGTCGCAGGTTGAAGGAATGGTCAAAATTTAAAGGGCGTCACATATTCCCCATAACCTGATAAAATTACAATGGGTTGGGTATTAATCGAGAAATTGCTGAGATTAGAAAGAATTATCCTTGTTCCAAAGAAATTTCAGCTCCGGAGGTCACGTCAAAAACCAGAAAAAAACAACAGGTCGTGGGTCGAAAAAATGGTCAAAATTTAAAGGGCGTCAGATCTTCCCCAAAACCTGATAAAATGACAACGGGGTGGGTATTAATCGAGAAATTGCTGAGATTAGAAAGAATTATCCTTGTTCCAAAGAAATTTCAGCTTCGGAGGTTACCCAAAAACCAGAAAAAAACGACATGTCGCTGGTTGAAAGAATGGTCAAAATTTAAAGGGCGTCACATCTTCCCCTAAACCTGATAAAATGACAACGGGGTGGGTATTAATCGAGAAATTGCTGAGATTACAAAGAATTATCTTTGCTCCAAAGACATTTCAGCTCCAGAGGTTACCCAAAAAGCAGAAAAAAACGACAGGTCGCGGGTTGAAAAAATGGTCAAAATTTAAAGGCGTCACATCTTCCCCAAAACCTGATAAAATGACAACGGGGTGGGTATTAATTGAGAAATTGCTGAGATTGCAAAGAATAATCTTTGCTCCAAAGACATTTCAGCTCCAGAGGTAACCCAAAAATCAGAAAAAAACAACAGGTCGTGGGTTGAAAAAATGGTCAAAATTTAAAGGGCGTCAGATCTTCCCCAAAACCTGATAAAATGAAAACGGGGTGGGTATTAATCGAGAAATTGCTGAGATAATAAAGAATTATTATTGTTTCAAAGAAATTTCAGCTCCGGAGGTTACCCAAAAACCAGAAAAAAACTACAGGTCGCGGGTTGATAAAATGGTCAAAATTTAAAGGGCGTCAGATCTTCCTCTAAACCTGATAAAATGACAACGGGGTGGGTATTAATCGAGAAATTGCTGAGATTAGAAAGAATTATCCTTGTTCCAAAGAAATTTCAGCTTCGGAGGTTACCCAAAAACCAGAAAAAAACGACAAGTCGCGGGTTGAAAGAATGGTCAAAATTTAAAGGGCGTCACATCTTCCCCTAAACCTGATAAAATGACAACGGGGTGGGTATTAATCGAGAAATTGCTGAGATTACAAAGAATTATCTTTGCTCCAAAGACATTTCAGCTCCAGAGGTTAACCAAAAAGCAGAAAAAAACGACAGGTCGCGGGTTGAAAAAATGGTCAAAATTTAAAGTGCGTCAAATCTTTCCCTAAACTTGATAAAATGACAACGGGGTGGGTATTAATCGAGAAATTGCTGAGATTAGAAAGAATTATCTTTGTTCCAAAGAAATTTCAATTCCGGAGGTTACCTAAAAAACAGAAAAAAACGACAGGTCGCGGGTTGAAAAAATGGTCAAAATTTAAAGGGCGTCACATCTTCCCCAAAACCTGATAAAATGACAACGGGGTGGGTATTAATCGAGAAATTGCTGAGATTATAAAGAATTATCCTTGTTTCAAAGAAATTTCATCTCCGGAGGTTACCCAAAAAGCAGAAAAAAACGACAGGTCGCGGGTTGATAAAATAGTCAAAATTTAAAGGGCGTCACATATTCCCCATAACCTGATAAAATGACAACGGGGTGGGTATTAATCGAGAAATTGCTGAGATTACAAAGAATTGTCTTTGCTCCAAAGACATTTCAGCTCCAGAGGTTACCCAAAAAGCAGAAAAAAACGACAGGTCGCGGGTTGAAAAAATGGTCAAAATTTAAAGGCGTCACATCTTCCCCAAAACCTGATAAAATGACAACGGGGTGGGTATTAATCGAGAAATTGCTGAGATTAGAAAGAATTATCTTTTCTCCAAAGACATTTCAGCTCCAGAGGTTACCCAAAAATCAGAAAAAAACAACAGGTCGTGGGTTGAAAAAATGGTCAAAATTTAAAGGGCGTCAGATCTTCCCCAAAACCTGATAAAATGAAAACGGGGTGGGTATTAATTGAGAAATTGCTGAGATAATAAAGAATTATTATTGTTTCAAAGAAATTTCAGCTCCGGAGGTTACCCAAAAACCAGAAAAAAACGACAGGTCGCGGGTTGATAAAATGGTCAAAATTTAAAGGGCGTCAGATCTTCCCCTAAATCTGATAAAAATGACAACGGGGTGGGTATTAATCAAGAAATTGCTGAGATTAGAAAGAATTATCCTTGTTCCAAAGAAATTTCAGCTCCGGAGGTCACGCCAAAAACCAGAAAAAAACAACAGGTCGTGGGTTGAAAAAAAGGTCAAAATTTAAAGGGCGTCAGATCTTCCCCAAAACCTGATAAAATGACAACGGGGTGGGTATTAATCGAGAAATTGCTGAAATCAGAAAGAATTATCCTTGTTCCAAAGAAACTTCAGCTCCAGAGTTTCCGCTAAAAACCAGAAAGAAGTGACAGGCCGCGGGTTGAAAAAATGGTCAAAATTTAAAGGGCGTCAGATCTTCCCCTAAACTAGATAAAATGACAACGAGGTGGGTATTAATCAAGAAATTGCTGAGATAATAAAGAATTATTCTTGTTTCAAAGAAATTTCAATTCCGGAGGTTACCTAAAAAGCAGAAAAAAACTACAGGTCGCAGGTTGAAAAAATGGTCAAAATGTGAAGGGCGTCAGATCTTCCCCAAAACCTGATAAAATGAAAACGGGGTGGGTATTAATCGAGAAATTGCTGAGATAATAAAGAATTATCTTTGTTCCAAAGAAATTTCAGCTCCGGAGGTCACGCCAAAGACCGGAAAAAAACGACAGGTCGCGGGTTGAAAAAATGGTCAAAATTTAAAGGGCGTCAAATCTTCCCCTAAATCTGATAAAAATGACAACGGGGTGGGTATTAATCGAGAAATTGCTGAGATTAGAAAGAATTATCTTTGTTCCAAAGAAATTTCAATTCCGGAGGTCACCTAAAAAGCAGAAAAAAACGACAGTGGTCAAAATTTAAAGGGCGTCAGATCTTCCCCATAACCTGATAAAATGACAACGGGGTGGGTATTAATCGAGAAATTGCTGAGATTATAAAGAATTATCCTTGTTCCAAAGAAACTTCAGCTCCGGAGGTTATGCTAAAAACCAAAAAGAAGTGACAGGTCGCGGGTTGAAAAAATGGTCAAAATTTAAAGGGCGTCAGATCTTCCCCTAAACCAGATAAAATGACAACGAGGTGGGTATTAATCAAGAAATTGCTGAGATAATAAAGAATTATTCTTGTTTCAAAGAAATTTCATCTCCGGAGGTTACCCAAAATCCAGAAAAAAACGACAGGTCGCGGGTTGATAAAATGGTCAAAATTTAAAGGGCGTCACATCTTCCCCTAAACCTGATAAAATGACAACGGGGTGGGTATTAATCGAGAAATTGCTGAGATTAGAAAGAATTATCTTTGTTCCAAAGAAATTTCAATTCCGGAGGTTACCTAAAAAGCAGAAAAAAACGACAGATCGCAGGTTGAAAAAATGGTCAAAATTTAAAGGGCGTCAGATCTTCCCCATAACCTGATAAAATGACAACGGGGTGGGTATTAATCGAGAAATTGCTGAAATCAGAAAGAATTATCCTTATTTCAAAGAAACTTCAGCTCCGGAGGTTACGCTAAAAACCAGAAAGAAGTGACAGGTCGCGGGTTGAAAAGATGGTCAAAATTTAAAGGGCGTCAGATCTTCCCCTAAACCTGATAAAATGACAACGGGGTGGGTATTAATCGAGAAATTGCTGAGATTAGAAAGAATTATCTTTGTTCCAAAGAAATTTCAATTCCGGAGGTTACCTAAAAAGCAGAAAAAAACGACAGGTCGCGGGTTGAAAAAATGGTCAAAATTTAAAGGGCGTCACATCTTCCCCTAAACCAGATAAAATGACAACGAGGTGGGTGTTAATAAAGAAATTGCTGAGATAATAAAGAATTATTCTTGTTTCAAAGAAATTTCATCTCCGGAGGTTACCCAAAATCCAGAAAAAAACGACAGGTCGCGGGTTGATAAAATGGTCAAAATTTAAAGGGCGTCACATCTTCCCCAAAACCTGATAAAATGACAACGGGGTGGGTATTAATCGAGAAATTGCTGAGATTAGATAGAATTATCCTTGTTCCAAAGAAATTTCAGCTCCGGAGGTCACGCCAAAAACCAGAAAAAAACAACAGGTCGTGGGTTGAAAGAATGGTCAAAATTTAAAGGGCGTCACATATTCCCCATAACCTGATAAAATTGTAATGGGGTGGGTATTAATTGAGAAATTGCTGAGATTACAAAGAATAATCTTTGCTCCAAAGTCATTTCAGCTCCGGAGGTTACCCAAAAACCAGAAAAAAACGACAGGTCGCGGGTTGAAAGAATGGTCAAAATTTAAAGGGCGTCAGATCTTCCCCTAAACCTGATAAAATGACAACGGGGTGGGTATTAATCGAGAAATTGCTGAGATTACAAAGAATTATCTTTGCTCCAAAGACATTTCAGCTCCGGAGGTTACCCAAAAACCAGAAAAAAACGACAGGTCGCGGGTTGAAAGAATGGTCAAAATTTAAAGGGCGTCACATCTTCCCCTAAACCTGATAAAATGACAACGGGGTGGGTATTAATCGAGAAATTGCTGAGATTATAAAGAATTATCCTTGTTTCAAAGAAATTTCATCTCCGGAGGTTACCCAAAAACCAGAAAAAAACGACAGGTCGCGGGTTGATAAAATAGTCAAAATTTAAAGGGCGTCACATATTCCCCATAACCTGATAAAATTGCAATGGGGTGGGTATTAATTGAGAAATTGCTGAGATTACAAAGAATAATCTTTGCTCCAAAGACATTTCAGCTCCAGAGGTTACCCAAAAATCAGAAAAAAACAACAGGTCGTGGGTTGAAAAAATGGTCAAAATTTAAAGGGCGTCAGATCTTCCCAAAAGCCTGATAAAATGAAAACGGGGTGGGTATTAATCGAGAAATTGCTGAGATTATAAAGAATTATCCTTGTTTTAAAGAAATTTCATCTCCGGAGGTTACCCAAAAAGCATAAAAAAACGACAGGTCGCAGGTTGAAGGAATGGTCAAAATTTAAAGGGCGTCACATATTCCCCATAACCTGATAAAATTACAATGGGTTGGGTATTAATCGAGAAATTGCTGAGATTAGAAAGAATTATCCTTGTTCCAAAGAAATTTCAGCTCCGGAGGTCACGTCAAAAACCAGAAAAAAACAACAGGTCGTGGGTCGAAAAAATGGTCAAAATTTAAAGGGCGTCAGATCTTCCCCAAAACCTGATAAAATGACAACGGGGTGGGTATTAATCGAGAAATTGCTGAGATTAGAAAGAATTATCCTTGTTCCAAAGAAATTTCAGCTTCGGAGGTTACCCAAAAACCAGAAAAAAACGACATGTCGCTGGTTGAAAGAATGGTCAAAATTTAAAGGGCGTCACATCTTCCCCTAAACCTGATAAAATGACAACGGGGTGGGTATTAATCGAGAAATTGCTGAGATTACAAAGAATTATCTTTGCTCCAAAGACATTTCAGCTCCAGAGGTTACCCAAAAAGCAGAAAAAAACGACAGGTCGCGGGTTGAAAAAATGGTCAAAATTTAAAGGCGTCACATCTTCCCCAAAACCTGATAAAATGAAAACGGGGTGGGTATTAATTGAGAAATTGCTGAGATTGCAAAGAATAATCTTTGCTCCAAAGACATTTCAGCTCCAGAGGTAACCCAAAAATCAGAAAAAAACAACAGGTCGTGGGTTGAAAAAATGGTCAAAATTTAAAGGGCGTCAGATCTTCCCCAAAACCTGATAAAATGAAAACGGGGTGGGTATTAATCGAGAAATTGCTGAGATAATAAAGAATTATTATTGTTTCAAAGAAATTTCAGCTCCGGAGGTTACCCAAAAACCAGAAAAAAACTACAGGTCGCGGGTTGATAAAATGGTCAAAATTTAAAGGGCGTCAGATCTTCCTCTAAACCTGATAAAATGACAACGGGGTGGGTATTAATCGAGAAATTGCTGAGATTAGAAAGAATTATCCTTGTTCCAAAGAAATTTCAGCTTCGGAGGTTACCCAAAAACCAGAAAAAAACGACAGGTCGCGGGTTGAAAGAATGGTCAAAATTTAAAGGGCGTCACATCTTCCCCTAAACCTGATAAAATGACAACGGGGTGGGTATTAATCGAGAAATTGCTGAGATTACAAAGAATTATCTTTGCTCCAAAGACATTTCAGCTCCAGAGGTTAACCAAAAAGCAGAAAAAAACGACAGGTCGCGGGTTGAAAAAATGGTCAAAATTTAAAGTGCGTCAAATCTTTCCCTAAACTTGATAAAATGACAACGGGGTGGGTATTAATCGAGAAATTGCTGAGATTAGAAAGAATTATCTTTGTTCCAAAGAAATTTCAATTCCGGAGGTTACCTAAAAAACAGAAAAAAACGACAGGTCGCGGGTTGAAAAAATGGTCAAAATTTAAAGGGCGTCACATCTTCCCCAAAACCTGATAAAATGACAACGGGGTGGGTATTAATCGAGAAATTGCTGAGATTATAAAGAATTATCCTTGTTTCAAAGAAATTTCATCTCCGGAGGTTACCCAAAAAGCAGAAAAAAACGACAGGTCGCGGGTTGATAAAATAGTCAAAATTTAAAGGGCGTCACATATTCCCCATAACCTGATAAAATGACAACGGGGTGGGTATTAATCGAGAAATTGCTGAGATTACAAAGAATTGTCTTTGCTCCAAAGACATTTCAGCTCCAGAGGTTACCCAAAAAGCAGAAAAAAACGACAGGTCGCGGGTTGAAAAAATGGTCAAAATTTAAAGGCGTCACATCTTCCCCAAAACCTGATAAAATGACAACGGGGTGGGTATTAATCGAGAAATTGCTGAGATTAGAAAGAATTATCTTTTCTCCAAAGACATTTCAGCTCCAGAGGTTACCCAAAAATCAGAAAAAAACAACAGGTCGTGGGTTGAAAAAATGGTCAAAATTTAAAGGGCGTCAGATCTTCCCCAAAACCTGATAAAATGAAAACGGGGTGGGTATTAATTGAGAAATTGCTGAGATAATAAAGAATTATTATTGTTTCAAAGAAATTTCAGCTCCGGAGGTTACCCAAAAACCAGAAAAAAACGACAGGTCGCGGGTTGATAAAATGGTCAAAATTTAAAGGGCGTCAGATCTTCCTCTAAACCTGATAAAATGACAACGGGGTGGGTATTAATCAAGAAATTGCTGAGATTAGAAAGAATTATCCTTGTTCCAAAGAAATTTCAGCTCCGGAGGTCACGCCAAAAACCAGAAAAAAACAACAGGTCGTGGGTTGAAAAAAAGGTCAAAATTTAAAGGGCGTCAGATCTTCCCCAAAACCTGATAAAATGACAACGGGGTGGGTATTAATCGAGAAATTGCTGAAATCAGAAAGAATTATCCTTGTTCCAAAGAAACTTCAGCTCCAGAGTTTCCGCTAAAAACCAGAAAGAAGTGACAGGCCGCGGGTTGAAAAAATGGTCAAAATTTAAAGGGCGTCAGATCTTCCCCTAAACTAGATAAAATGACAACGAGGTGGGTATTAATCAAGAAATTGCTGAGATAATAAAGAATTATTCTTGTTTCAAAGAAATTTCAATTCCGGAGGTTACCTAAAAAGCAGAAAAAAACTACAGGTCGCAGGTTGAAAAAATGGTCAAAATGTGAAGGGCGTCAGATCTTCCCCAAAACCTGATAAAATGAAAACGGGGTGGGTATTAATCGAGAAATTGCTGAGATAATAAAAGAATTATCTTTGTTTCAAAGAAATTTCAGCTCCGGAGGTCACGCCAAAAAGCAGAAAAAAACGACAGGTCGCGGGTTGAAAAAATGGTCAAAATTTAAAGGGCGTCAAATCTTCCCCTAAATCTGATAAAATGACAACGGGGTGGGTATTAATCGAGAAATTGCTGAGATTAGAAAGAGTTATCTTTGTTCCAAAGAAAATTTCAATTCGGAGGTTACCTAAAAAGCAGAAAAAAACGACAGATCGCAGGTTGAAAAAATGGTCAAAATTTAAAGGGCGTCAGATCTTCCCCATAACCTGATAAAATGACAACGGGGTGGGTATTAATCGAGAAATTGCTGAGATTAGAAAGAATTATCCTTGTTCCAAAGAAATTTCAGCTCCGGAGGTTACCCAAAAACCAGAAAAAAAACGACAGGTCGCGGGTTGAAAGAATGGTCAAAATTTAAAGGGCGTCACATCTTCCCCTAAACCTGATAAAATGACAACGGGGTGGGTATTAATCGAGAAATTGCTGAGATTACAAAGAATTATCTTTGCTCCAAAGACATTTCAGCTCCAGAGGTTACCCAAAAAGCAGAAAAAAACGACAGGTCGCGGGTTGAAAAAATGGTCAAAATTTAAAGGCGTCACATCTTCCCCAAAACCTGATAAAATGACAACGGGGTGGGTATTAATCGATAAATTGCTGAGATTACAAAGAATTATCTTTGCTCCAAAGACATTTCAGCTCCAGAGGTTACCCAAAAATCAGAAAAAACAACAGGTCGTGGGTTGAAAAAAAGGTAAAAATTTAAAGGGCGTCAGATCTTCCCCTAAACCTGATAAAATGACAACGGGGTGGGTATTAATTGAGAAATTGCTGAAATCAGAAAGAATTATCCTTGTTCCAAAGAAACTTCAGCTCCGGAGGTTACGCTAAAAACCAGAAAGAAGTGACAGGTCGCGGGTTGAAAAAATGGTCAAAATTTAAAGGGCGTCACATCTTCCCCTAAACCTGATAAAATGACAACGGGGTGGGTATTAATCGAGAAATTGCTGAGATTATAAAGAATTATCCTTGTTTCAAAGAAATTTCATCTCCGGAGGTTACCCAAAAACCAGAAAAAAACGACAGGTCGCGGGTTGATAAAATAGTCAAAATTTAAAGGGCGTCACATATTCCTCATAACCTGATAAAATTGCAATGGGGTGGGTATTAATTGAGAAATTGCTGAGATTACAAAGAATAATCTTTGCTCCAAAGACATTTCAGCTCCAGAGGTTACCCAAAAATCAGAAAAAAAAACAACAGGTCGTGGGTTGAAAAAATGGTCAAAATTTAAAGGGCGTCAGATCTTCCCAAAATCCTGATAAAATGAAAACGGGGTGGGTATTAATCGAGAAATTGCTGAGATTATAAAGAATTATCCTTGTTTTAAAGAAATTTCATCTCCGGAGGTTACCCAAAAAGCAGAAAAAAACGACAGGTCGCAGGTTGAAGGAATGGTCAAAATTTAAAGGGCGTCACATATTCCCCATAACCTGATAAAATTACAATGGGTTGGGTATTAATCGAGAAATTGCTGAGATTAGAAAGAATTATCCTTGTTCCAAAGAAATTTCAGCTCCGGAGGTCACGCCAAAAACCAGAAAAAAACAACAGGTCGTGGGTCGAAAAAATGGTCAAAATTTAAAGGGCGTCAGATCTTCCCCAAAACCTGATAAAATGACAACGGGGTGGGTATTAATCGAGAAATTGCTGAGATTAGAAAGAATTATCCTTGTTCCAAAGAAATTTCAGCTTCGGAGGTTACCCAAAAACCAGAAAAAAACGACAGGTCGCTGGTTGAAAGAATGGTCAAAATTTAAAGGGCGTCACATCTTCCCCTAAACCTGATAAAATGACAACGGGGTGGGTATTAATCGAGAAATTGCTGAGATTACAAAGAATTATCTTTGCTCCAAAGACATTTCAGCTCCAGAGGTTACCCAAAAAGCAGAAAAAAACGACAGGTCGCGGGTTGAAAAAATGGTCAAAATTTAAAGGCGTCACATCTTCCCCAAAACCTGATAAAATGACAACGGGGTGGGTATTAATTGAGAAATTGCTGAGATTACAAAGAATTATCTTTGCTCCAAAGACATTTCAGCTCCAGAGGTTACCTAAAAATCAGAAAAAAACAACAGGTAGTAGGTTGAAAAAAAGGTAAAAATTTAAAGGGCGTCAGATCTTCCCCTAAACCTGATAAAATGACAACGGGGTGGGTATTAATCGAGAAATTGCTGAGATTATAAAGAATTATCCTTGTTTCAAAGAAATTTCATCTCCGGAGGTTACCCAAAAACCAGAAAAAAACGACAGGTCGCGGGTTGATAAAATAGTCAAAATTTAAAGGGCGTCACATATTCCCCATAACCTGATAAAATTGCAATGGGGTGGGTATTAATTGAGAAATTGCTGAGATTACAAAGAATAATCTTTGCTCCAAAGACATTTCAGCTCCAGAGGTTACCCAAAAATCAGAAAAAAACAACAGGTCGTGGGTTGAAAAAATGGTCAAAATTTAAAGGGCGTCAGATCTTCCCAAAAGCCTGATAAAATGAAAACGGGGTGGGTATTAATCGAGAAATTGCTGAGATTATAAAGAATTATCCTTGTTTTAAAGAAATTTCATCTCCGGAGGTTACCCAAAAAGCAGAAAAAAACGACAGGTCGCAGGTTGAAGGAATGGTCAAAATTTAAAGGGCGTCACATATTCCCCATAACCTGATAAAATTACAATGGGTTGGGTATTAATCGAGAAATTGCTGAGATTAGAAAGAATTATCCTTGTTCCAAAGAAATTTCAGCTCCGGAGGTCACGCCAAAAACCAGAAAAAAACAACAGGTCGTGGGTCGAAAAAATGGTCAAAATTTAAAGGGCGTCAGATCTTCCCCAAAACCTGATAAAATGACAACGGGGTGGGTATTAATCGAGAAATTGCTGAGATTAGAAAGAATTATCCTTGTTCCAAAGAAATTTCAGCTTCGGAGGTTACCCAAAAACCAGAAAAAAACGACAGGTCGCTGGTTGAAAGAATGGTCAAAATTTAAAGGGCGTCACATCTTCCCCTAAACCTGATAAAATGACAACGGGGTGGGTATTAATCGAGAAATTGCTGAGATTACAAAGAATTATCTTTGCTCCAAAGACATTTCAGCTCCAGAGGTTACCCAAAAAGCAGAAAAAAACGACAGGTCGCGGGTTGAAAAAATGGTCAAAATTTAAAGAGCGTCACATCTTCCCCAAAACCTGATAAAATGACAACGGGGTGGGTATTAATTGAGAAATTGCTGAGATTGCAAAGAATAATCTTTGCTCCAAAGACATTTCAGCTCCAGAGGTTACCCAAAAATCAGAAAAAAACAACAGGTCGTGGGTTGAAAAAATGGTCAAAATTTAAAGGGCGTCAGATCTTCCCCAAAACCTGATAAAATGAAAATGGGGTGGGTATTAATCGAGAAATTGCTGAGATAATAAAGAATTATTATTGTTTCAAAGAAATTTCAGCTCCGGAGGTTACCCAAAAACCAGAAAAAAACTACAGGTCGCGGGTTGATAAAATGGTCAAAATTTAAAGGGCGTCAGATCTTCCTCTAAACCTGATAAAATGACAACGGGGTGGGTATTAATCAAGAAATTGCTGAGATTAGAAAGAATTATCCTTGTTCCAAAGAAATTTCAGCTCCGGAGGTCACGCCAAAAACCAGAAAAAAACAACAGGTCGTGGGTTGAAAAAAAGGTAAAAATTTAAAGGGCGTCAGATCTTCCCCAAAACCTGATAAAATGACAACGGGGTGGGTATTAATCGAGAAATTGCTGAAATCAGAAAGAATTATCCTTGTTCCAAAGAAACTTCAGCTCCAGAGGTTACGCTAAAAACCAGAAAGAAGTGACAGGTCGCGGGTTGAAAAAATGGTCAAAATTTAAAGGGCGTCAGATCTTCCCCTAAACCAGATAAAATGACAACGAGGTGGGTATTAATCAAGAAATTGCTGAGATAATAAAGAATTATTCTTGTTTCAAAGAAATTTCATCTCCGGAGGTTACCCAAAATCCAGAAAAAAACGACAGGTCGCGGGTTGATAAAATGGTCAAAATTTAAAGGGCGTCACATCTTCCCCAAAACCTGATAAAATGACAACGGGGTGGGTATTAATCGAGAAATTGCTGAGATTAGAAAGAATTATCTTTGTTCCAAAGAAATTTCAATTCCGGAGGTTACCTAAAAAGCAGAAAAAAACTACAGGTCGCAGGTTGAAAAAATGGTCAAAATGTGAAGGGCGTCAGATCTTCCCCAAAACCTGATAAAATGAAAACGGGGTGGGTATTTATCGAGAAATTGCTGAGATAATAAAGAATTATTATTGTTTCAAAGAAAATTTCAGCTCCGGAGGTTACCCAAAAACCAGAAAAAAACTACAGGTCGCGGGTTGATAAAATGGTCAAAATTTAAAGGGCGTCAGATCTTCCTCTAAACCTGATAAAATGACAACGGGGTGGGTATTAATCAAGAAATTGCTGAGATTAGAAAGAATTATCCTTGTTCCAAAGAAATTTCAGCTCCGGAGGTCACACCAAAAACCAGAAAAAAACAACAGGTCGTGGGTCGAAAAAATGGTCAAAATTTAAAGGGCGTCAGATCTTCCCCAAAACCTGATAAAATGACAACGGGGTGGGTATTAATCGAGAAATTGCTGAGATTAGAAAGAATTATCCTTGTTCCAAAGAAATTTCAGCTTCGGAGGTTACCCAAAAACCAGAAAAAAACGACAGGTCGCTGGTTGAAAGAATGGTCAAAATTTAAAGGGCGTCACATCTTCCCCTAAACCTGATAAAATGACAACGGGGTGGGTATTAATCGAGAAATTGCTGAGATTACAAAGAATTATCTTTGCTCCAAAGACATTTCAGCTCCAGAGGTTACCCAAAAAGCAGAAAAAAACGACAGGTCGCGGGTTGAAAAAATGGTCAAAATTTAAAGGCGTCACATCTTCCCCAAAACCTGATAAAATGACAACGGGGTGGGTATTAATTGAGAAATTGCTGAGATTACAAAGAATTATCTTTGCTCCAAAGACATTTCAGCTCCAGAGGTTACCTAAAAATCAGAAAAAAACAACAGGTAGTAGGTTGAAAAAAAGGTAAAAATTTAAAGGGCGTCAGATCTTCCCCTTAACCTGATAAAATGACAACGGGGTGGGTATTAATCGAGAAATTGCTGAGATTATAAAGAATTATCCTTGTTTCAAAGAAATTTCATCTCCGGAGGTTACCCAAAAACCAGAAAAAAACGACAGGTCGCGGGTTGATAAAATAGTCAAAATTTAAAGGGCGTCACATATTCCCCATAACCTGATAAAATTGCAATGGGGTGGGTATTAATTGAGAAATTGCTGAGATTACAAAGAATAATCTTTGCTCCAAAGACATTTCAGCTCCAGAGGTTACCCAAAAATCAGAAAAAAACAACAGGTCGTGGGTTGAAAAAATGGTCAAAATTTAAAGGGCGTCAGATCTTCCCAAAAGCCTGATAAAATGAAAACGGGGTGGGTATTAATCGAGAAATTGCTGAGATTATAAAGAATTATCCTTGTTTTAAAGAAATTTCATCTCCGGAGGTTACCCAAAAAGCAGAAAAAAACGACAGGTCGCAGGTTGAAGGAATGGTCAAAATTTAAAGGGCGTCACATATTCCCCATAACCAGATAAAATTACAATGGGTTGGGTATTAATCGAGAAATTGCTGAGATTAGAAAGAATTATCCTTGTTCCAAAGAAATTTCAGCTCCGGAGGTCACGCCAAAAACCAGAAAAAAACAACAGGTCGTGGGTCGAAAAAATGGTCAAAATTTAAAGGGCGTCAGATCTTCCCCAAAACCTGATAAAATGACAACGGGGTGGGTATTAATCGAGAAATTGCTGAGATTAGAAAGAATTATCCTTGTTCCAAAGAAATTTCAGCTTCGGAGGTTACCCAAAAACCAGAAAAAAACGACAGGTCGCTGGTTGAAAGAATGGTCAAAATTTAAAGGGCGTCACATCTTCCCCTAAACCTGATAAAATGACAACGGGGTGGGTATTAATCGAGAAATTGCTGAGATTACAAAGAATTATCTTTGCTCCAAAGACATTTCAGCTCCAGAGGTTACCCAAAAAGCAGAAAAAAACGACAGGTCGCGGGTTGAAAAAATGGTCAAAATTTAAAGGCGTCACATCTTCCCCAAAACCTGATAAAATGACGACGGGGTGGGTATTAATTGAGAAATTGCTGAGATTGCAAAGAATAATCTTTGCTCCAAAGACATTTCAGCTCCAGAGGTTACCCAAAAATCAGAAAAAAACAACAGGTCGTGGGTTGAAAAAATGGTCAAAATTTAAAGGGCGTCAGATCTTCCCCAAAACCTGATAAAATGAAAACGGGGTGGGTATTAATCGAGAAATTGCTGAGATAATAAAGAATTATTATTGTTTCAAAGAAATTTCATCTCCGGAGGTTACCCAAAAACCAGAAAAAAACTACAGGTCGCGGGTTGATAAAATGGTCAAAATTTAAAGGGCGTCAGATCTTCCTCTAAACCTGATAAAATGACAACGGGGTGGGTATTAATCGAGAAATTGCTGAGATTAGAAAGAATTATCCTTGTTCCAAAGAAATTTCAGCTCCGGAGGTCACGCCAAAAACCAGAAAAAAACAACAGGTCGTGGGTTGAAAAAAAGGTAAAAATTTAAAGGGCGTCAGATCTTCCCCAAAACCTGATAAAATGACAACGGGGTGGGTATTAATCGAGAAATTGCTGAGATTAGAAAGAATTATCTTTGTTCCAAAGAAATTTCAATTCCGGAGGTTACCTAAAAAGCAGAAAAAAACGACAGGTCGCGGGTTGAAAAAATGGTCAAAATTTAAAGGGCGTCAGATCTTCCCCAAAACCTGATAAAATGACAACGGGGTGGGTATTAATTGAGAAATTGCTGAGATTAGAAAGAATTATCCTTGTTCCAAATAAATTTCAGCTCCGGAGGTCACGCCAAAAACCAGAAAAAAACAACAGGTCGTGGGTTGAAAAAATGGTCAAAATTTAAAGGGCGTCACATCTTCCCCAAAACCTGATAAAATGACAACGGCGTGGGTATTAATCGAGAAATTGCTGAGATAACAAAGAATTATCTTTGCTCCAAAGACATTTCAGCTCCAGAGGTTACCCAAAAAGCAGAAAAAAAACGACATGTCGCGGATTGAAAAAATGGTCAAAATTTAAAGGGCGTCACATCTTCCCCAAAACCTGATAAAATGACAACGGGGTGGGTATTAATCGAGAAATTGCTGAGATTATAAAGAATTATCCTTGTTTCAAAGAAATTTCATCTCCGGAGGTTACCCAAAAACCAGAAAAAAACGACAGGTCGCGGGTTGATAAAATGGTCAAAATTTAAAGGGCGTCACATATTCCCCATAACCTGATAAAATTGCAATGGGGTGGGTATTAATTGAGAAATTGCTGAGATTACAAAGAATAATCTTTGCTCCAAAGGCACTTCAGCTCCAGAGGTTACCCAAAAATCAGAAAAAAACAACAGGTCGTGGGTTGAAAAAATGGTCAAAATTTAAAGGGCGTCAGATCTTCCCCAAAACCTGATAAAATGAAAACGGGGTGGGTATTAATCGAGAAATTGCTGAGATTATAAAGAATTATCCTTGTTTCAAAGAAATTTCATCTCCGGAGGTTACCCAAAAACCAGAAAAAAACGACAGGTCGCGGGTTGATAAAATGGTCAAAATTTAAAGGGCGTCACATATTCCCCATAACCTGATAAAATTGCAATGGGGTGGGTATTAATTGAGAAATTGCTGAGATTACAAAGAATAATCTTTGCTCCAAAGGCACTTCAGCTCCAGAGGTTACCCAAAAATCAGAAAAAAACAACAGGTCGTGGGTTGAAAAAATGGTCAAAATTTAAAGGGCGTCAGATCTTCCCCAAAACCTGATAAAATGAAAACGGGGTGGGTATTAATCGAGAAATTGCTGAGATTAGAAAGAATTATCTTTGTTCCAAAAAAATTTCAGCTCCAGAGGTTACCCAAAAAGCAGAAAAAAACGACAGGTCGCGGGTTGAAAGAATGGTCAAAATTTAAAGGGCGTCACATCTTCCCCATAACCTGATAAAATGACAACGGGGTGGGTATTAATCGAGAAATTGCTGAGATTACAAATAATTATCTTTGCTCCAAAGACATTTCGGGTCTAGAGGTTACCTAAAAAGCAGAAAAAAACGACAGGTCGCGGGTCGAGAAAATGGTCAAAATTTAAAGGGCGTCAAATCTTCCCCTAAACCTGATAAAATGACAACGGGGTGGGTATTAATCGAGAAATTGCTGAGATTAGAAAGAATTATCTTTGTTCCAAAGAAATTTCAATTCCGGAGGTTACCTAAAAAGCAGAAAAAAACGACAGGTCGCGGGTTGAAAAAATGGTCAAAATTTAAAGGGCGTCACATCTTCCCCAAAACCTGATAAAATGACAACGGGGTGGGTATTAATCGAGAAATTGCTGAGATTATAAAGAATTATCTTTGTTTCAAAGAAATTTCAGCTCCGCAGGTTACCCAAAAACCAGAAAAAAACGACAGGTCGTGGGTTGATAAAATGGTCAAAATTTAAAGGGCGTCACATATTCCCCATAACCTGATAAAATTGCAATGGGGTGGGTATTAATTGAGAAATTGCTGAGATTACAAAGAATTATCTTTGTTCCAAAGACATTTCAGCTCCAGAGGTTACCCAAAAATCAGAAAAAAACAACAGGTCGTGGGTTGAAAAAATGGTCAAAATATAAAGGGCGTCAGATCTTCCCCAAAACCTGATAAAATGAAAACGGGGTGGGTATTAATCGAGAAATTGCTGAGATTATAAAGAATTATCTTTGTTCCAAAGAAATTTCAATTCGGGAGGTTACCTAAAAAGCAGAAAAAGACGACAGGTCGCGGGTTGAAAGAATGGTCAAAATTTAAAGGGCGTCACATCTTCCCCATAACCTGATAAAATGACAACGGGGTGGGTATTAATCGAGAAATTGCTGAGATTAGAAAGAATTATCTTTGTTCCAAAGAAATTTCAGCTCCAGAGGTTACCCAAAAAACAGAAAAAAACGACAGGTCGCGGGTTGAAAGAATGGTCAAAATTTAAAGGGCGTCACATCTTCCCCATAACCTGATAAAATGACAACGGGGTAGGTATTAATCGAGAAATTGCTGAGATTACAAATAATTATCTTTGCTCCAAAGACATTTCGGGTCTAGAGGTTACCTAAAAAGCAGAAAAAAACGACAGGTCGCGGGTTGATAAAATGGTCAAAATTTAAAGGGCGTCAGATCTTCCCCTAAACCTGATAAAATGACAACGAGGTGGGTATTAATCGAGAAATTGCTGAGATTACAAAGAATTATCTTTGCTCCAAAGACATTTCAACTCCAGAGGTTACCCAAAAAGCAGAAAAAAACGACAGGTCGCGGGTTGAAAAAATGGTAAAAATTTAAAGGGCGTCAAATCTTCCCCATAACCTGATAAAATGACAACGGGGTGGGTATTAATCGAGAAATTGCTGAGATTACAAATAATTATCTTTGCTCCAAAGACATTTCGGGTCTAGAGGTTACCTAAAAAGCAGAAAAAAACGACAGGTCGCAGGTCGAGAAAATGGTCAAAATTTAAAGGGCGTCAAATCTTCCCCTAAACCTGATAAAATGACAACGGGGTGGGTATTAATCGAGAAATTGCTGAGATTAGAAAGAATTATCTTTGTTCCAAAGAAATTTCAATTCCGGAGGTTACCTAAAAAGCAGAAAAAAACGACAGGTCGCGGGTTGAAAAAATGGTCAAAATTTAAAGGGCGTCACATCTTCCCCAAAACCTGATAAAATGACAACGGGGTGGGTATTAATCGAGAAATTGCTGAGATTATAAAGAATTATCTTTGTTTCAAAGAAATTTCAGCTCCGGAGGTTACCCAAAAACCAGAAAAAAACGACAGGTCGCGGGTTGATAAAATGGTCAAAATTTAAAGGGCGTCACATATTCCCCATAACCTGATAAAATTGCAATGGGGTGGGTATTAATTGAGAAATTGCTGAGATTACAAAGAATAATCTTTGCTCCAAAGACATTTCAGCTCCAGAGGTTACCCAAAAATCAGAAAAAAACAACAGGTCGTGGGTTGAAAAAATGGTCAAAATATAAAGGGCGTCAGATCTTCCCCAAAACCTGATAAAATGAAAACGGGGTGGGTATTAATCGAGAAATTGCTGAGATTATAAAGAATTATCTTTGTTCCAAAGAAATTTCAATTCGGGAGGTTACCTAAAAAGCAGAAAAAGACGACAGGTCGCGGGTTGAAAGAATGGTCAAAATTTAAAGGGCGTCACATCTTCCCCATAACCTGATAAAATGACAACGGGGTGGGTATTAATCGAGAAATTGCTGAGATTAGAAAGAATTATCTTTGTTCCAAAGAAATTTCAGCTCCAGAGGTTACCCAAAAAACAGAAAAAAACGACAGGTCGCGGGTTGAAAGAATGGTCAAAATTTAAAGGGCGTCACATCTTCCCCATAACCTGATAAAATGACAACGGGGTAGGTATTAATCGAGAAATTGCTGAGATTACAAATAATTATCTTTGCTCCAAAGACATTTCGGGTCTAGAGGTTACCTAAAAAGCAGAAAAAAACGACAGGTCGCGGGTTGATAAAATGGTCAAAATTTAAAGGGCGTCAGATCTTCCCCTAAACCTGATAAAATGACAACGAGGTGGGTATTAATCGAGAAATTGCTGAGATTACAAAGAATTATCTTTGCTCCAAAGACATTTCAACTCCAGAGGTTACCCAAAAAGCAGAAAAAAACGACAGGTCGCGGGTTGAAAAAATGGTCAAAATTTAAAGGGCGTCAAATCTTCCCCATAACCTGATAAAATGACAACGGGGTGGGTATTAATCGAGAAATTGCTGAGATTACAAATAATTATCTTTGCTCCAAAGACATTTCGGGTCTAGAGGTTACCTAAAAAGCAGAAAAAAACGACAGGTCGCGGGTCGAGAAAATGGTCAAAATTTAAAGGGCGTCAAATCTTCCCCTAAACCTGATAAAATGACAACGGGGTGGGTATTAATCGAGAAATTGCTGAGATTAGAAAGAATTATCTTTGTTCCAAAGAAATTTCAATTCCGGAGGTTACCTAAAAAGCAGAAAAAAACGACAGGTCGCGGGTTGAAAAAATGGTCAAAATTTAAAGGGCGTCACATCTTCCCCAAAACCTGATAAAATGACAACGGGGTGGGTATTAATCGAGAAATTGCTGAGATTATAAAGAATTATCTTTGTTTCAAAGAAATTTCAGCTCCGGAGGTTACCCAAAAACCAGAAAAAAACGACAGGTCGCGGGTTGATAAAATGGTCAAAATTTAAAGGGCGTCACATATTCCCCATAACCTGATAAAATTGCAATGGGGTGGGTATTAATTGAGAAATTGCTGAGATTACAAAGAATAATCTTTGCTCCAAAGACATTTCAGCTCCAGAGGTTACCCAAAAATCAGAAAAAAACAACAGGTCGTGGGTTGAAAAAATGGTCAAAATATAAAGGGCGTCAGATCTTCCCCAAAACCTGATAAAATGAAAACGGGGTGGGTATTAATCGAGAAATTCCTGAGATTATAAAGAATTATCTTTGTTCCAAAGAAATTTCAATTCGGGAGGTTACCTAAAAAGCAGAAAAAGACTACAGGTCGCGGGTTGAAAGAATGGTCAAAATTTAAAGGGCGTCACATCTTCCCCATAACCTGATAAAATGACAACGGGGTGGGTATTAATCGAGAAATTGCTGAGATTAGAAAGAATTATCTTTGTTCCAAAGAAATTTCAGCTCCAGAGGTTACCCAAAAAACAGAAAAAAACGACAGGTCGCGGGTTGAAAGAATGGTCAAAATTTAAAGGGCGTCACATCTTCCCCATAACCTGATAAAATGACAACGGGGTAGGTATTAATCGAGAAATTGCTGAGATTACAAATAATTATCTTTGCTCCAAAGACATTTCGGGTCTAGAGGTTACCTAAAAAGCAGAAAAAAACGACAGGTCGCGGGTTGATAAAATGGTCAAAATTTAAAGGGCGTCAGATCTTCCCCTAAACCTGATAAAATGACAACGAGGTGGGTATTTATCGAGAAATTGCTGAGATTACAAAGAATTATCTTTGCTCCAAAGACATTTCAACTCCAGAGGTTACCCAAAAAGCAGAAAAAAACGACAGGTCGCGTGTTGATAAAATGGTCAAAATTTAAAGGGCGTCAGATCTTCCCCTAAACCTGATAAAATAACAACGAGGTGGGTATTAATCGAGAAATTGCTGAGATTACAAAGAATTATCTTTGCTCCAAAGACATTTCAACTCCAGAGGTTACCCAAAAAGCAGAAAAAAACGACAGGTCGCGGGTTGAAAAAATGGTAAAAATTTAAAGGGCGTCAAATCTTCCCCTAAACCTGATAAAATGACAACGGGGTGGGTATTACTCGAGAAATTGCTGAGATTAGAAAGAATTATCTTTGTTCCAAAGAAATTTCAGCTTCAGAGGTCACGCCAAAGACCGGAAAAAAACGACAGATCGCCGGTTGAAAAAATGGTCAAAATTTAAAGGGCGTCACATCTTCCCCAAAACCTGATAAAATTACAATGGGGTGGGTATTAATTGAGAAATTGCTGAGATTAGAAAGAATTATCCTTGTTCCAAAGAAATTTCAGCTCCGGAGGTTACGCCAAAAACCAGAAAAAAACAACAGGTCGTGGGTTGAAAAAATGGTCAAAATTTAAAGGGCGTCACATCTTTCCCTGAAACTGATAAAATGACAACGGGGTGGGTATTAATCGAGAAATTGCTGAGATTAGAAAGAATTATCTTTGTTCCAAAGAAATTTCAATTCCGGAGGTTACCTAAAAAGCAGAAAAAAACGACAGGTCGCGGGTTGAAAAAATGGTCAATATTTAAAGGGCGTCACATCTTCCCCAAAACCAGATAAAATTACAAAGGGGTGGGTATTGATCGAGAAATTGCTGCGATTAGAAAGAATTATCTTTGTTCCAAAAACATTTCAGCTTCAGAGGTGACGCCAAAGACCGGTAAAAAACGACAGGTCGCGGGTTGAAAAAATGGTCAAAATATAAAGTGCGTCACATCTTCCCCTAAAACTGATAAAATGACAACAGGGTGGGTATTAATCGAGAAATTGCTGAGATTAGAAAGAATTATCTTTGTTCCAAAGAAATTTCAGCTCCGGAGGTTACCCAAAAAGCAGAAAAAAACGACAGGTCACAAGTTGAAAGAATGGTCAAAATTTAAAGGGCGTCACATCTTCCCCTAAACCTGATAAAATGACAACAGGGTGGGTATAAATCGAGAAATTGTTGCGATTAGAAAGAATTATCTTTGTTCCAAAGAAATTTCAATTCCGGAGGTAACCTAAAAAGCAGAAAAAAACGACAGGTCACGGGTTGATAAAATGGTCAAAATTTAAATGTCGTCAGATCTTCCCCAAAACCTGATAAAATGACAATGGGGTGGGTATTAATCGAGAAATTGCTGCGATTTGAAAGAATTATCTTTTCTCCAAAGACATTTCAGCTCCAGAATTTACCCAAAAAGCAGAAAAAAACGACAGGTCGCGGGTTGAAAGAATGGTCAAAATTTAAAGGGCGTCACATCTTCCCCATAACCTGATAAAATGACAACGGGGTGGGTATTAATCGAGAAATTGCTGAGATAATAAAGAATTATTCTTGTTTCAAAGAAATTTCAGCTCCGGAGGTTACCCAAAAACCAGAAAAAAACGACAGGTCGCGGGTTGATAAAATGGTCAAAATTTAAAGGGCGTCAGATCATCCTCTAAACCTGATAAAATGACAACGGGGTGGGTATTAATCGAGAAATTGCTGAGATTAGAAAGAATTATCCTTGTTCCAAAGAAATTTCAGCTCCGGAGGTCACGCCAAAAACCAGAAAAAAACGACAGGTCGCGGGTTGATAAAACGGTCAAAATTTAAAGGGCGTCACATCTTTCCCTGAACCTGATAAAATTGCAATGGGGTGGGTATTAATCGAGAAATTGCTGAGATTACAAAGAATAATCTTTGCTCCAAAGACATTTCAGTTCCAGAGGTTACCCAAAAATCAGAAAAAAACAACAGGTCGTGGTTTGAAAAAATGGTCAAAATTTAAAGGGCGTCAGATCTTCCCCAAAACCTGATAAAATGAAAACGGGGTGGGTATTAATCGAGAAATTGCTGAGATTATAAAGAATTATCTTTGTTCCAAAGAAATTTCAATTCCGGAGGTTACCTAAAAAGCAGAAAAAGACGACAGGTCGCGGGTTGAAAGAATGGTCAAAATTTAAAGGGCGTCACATCTTCCCCATAACCTGATAAAATGACAACGGGGTGGGTATTAATCGAGAAATTGCTGAGATTACAGATAATTATCTTTGCTCCAAAGACATTTCGGGTCTAGAAGTTACCTAAAAAGCAGAAAAAAACGACAGGTCGCGGGTTGAAAAAATGGTCAATATTTAAAGGGCGTCACATCTTCCCCAAAACCAGATAAAATTACAAAGGGGTGGGTATTGATCGAGAAATTGCTGCGATTAGAAAGAATTATCTTTGCTCCAAAGACATTTCAGCTTCAGAGGTGACGCCAAAGACCGGTAAAAAACGACAGGTCGCGGGTTGAAAAAATGGTCAAAACATAAAGTGCGTCACATCTTCCCCTAAAACTGATAAAATGACAACAGGGTGGATATTAATCGAGAAATTGCTGAGATTAGAAAGAATTATCTTTGTTACAAAGAAATTTCAGCTCCGGAGGTTACCCAAAAAGCAGAAAAAAACGACAGGTCACAGGTTGAAAGAATGGTCAAAATTTAAAGGGCGTCACATCTTCCCCTAAACCTGATAAAATGACAACAAGGTGGGTTTAAATCGAGAAATTGCTGCGATCAGAAAGAATTATCTTTGTTCCAAAGAAATTTCTGCTTCAGAGGTCACGCCAAAAAGACCAGAAAAAAACGACAGGTCGCGGGTTGAAAAAATTGTCAAAATTTACAGGGCGTCAGATCTTCCAAAAACCTGATAAAATGACAACGGGGTGGGTATTAATCGAGAAATTGCTGAGATTAGAAAGAATTATCTTTGTTCCAAAGACATTTCAGCTCCAGAATTTACCCAAAAAGCAGAAAAAAACGACAGGTCGCGGGTTGAAAGAATGGTCAAAATTTAAAGGGCGTCACATCTTCCCCATAACCTGATAAAATGACAACGGGGTGGGTATTAATCGAGAAATTGCTGCAATTAGACAGAATTATCTTTTCTCCAAAGACATTTCAGCTCCAGAATTTACCCAAAAAGCAGAAAAAAACGACAGGTCGCGGGTTGAAAATATGGTCAAAATTTAAAGGGCGTCAGATCTTCCCCAAAACCTGATAAAATTACAACGGGGTGGGTATTGATCGAGAAATTGCTGAGATTAGAAAGAATTATCTTTGTTCCAAAGAAATTTCAGCTTCAGAGGTCACGCCAAAGACCGGAAAAAAACGACAGATCGCCGGTTGAAAAAATGGTCAAAATTTAAAGGGCATCACATCTTCCCCAAAACCTGATAAAATTACAATGGGGTGGGTATTAATTGAGAAATTGCTGAGATTAGAAAGAATTATCCTTGTTCCAAAGAAATTTCAGCTCCGGAGGTTACGCCAAAAACCAGAAAAAAACAACAGGTCGTGGGTTGAAAAAATGGTCAATATTTAAAGGGCGTCACATCTTCCCCATAACCTGATAAAATGACAACGGGGTGGGTATTAATCGAGAAATTGCTGAGATTATAAAGAATTCTTCTTGTTTCAAAGAAATTTCAGCTACGGAAGTTACCCAAAAAGCAGAAAGAAACGACAGGTCGCGGGTTGATAAAATGGTCAAAATTTAAAGGGCGTCACATCTCCCCCATAACCTGATAAAATGACAACGGGGTGGGTATTAATCGAGAAATTGCTGAGATAATAAAGAATTATCTTTGTTTCAAAGAAATTTCAGCTCCGGAGGTTACCCAAAAACCAGAAAAAAACGACAGGTCGTGGGTTGATAAAATGGTCAAAATTTAAAGGGCGTCAGATCATCCTCTAAACCTGATAAAATGACAACGGGGTGGGTATTAATCGAGAAATTGCTGAGATTAGAAAGAATTATCCTTGTTCCAAAGAAATTTGAGCTCCGGAGGTCACGCCAAAAACCAGAAAAAAACGACAGGTCGCGGGTTGATAAAATGGTCAAAATTTAAAGGGCGTCAGATCTTTCCCTGAACCTGATAAAATTGCAATGGGGTGGGTATTAATTGAGAAATTGCTGAGATTACAAAGAATAATCTTTGCTCCAAAGAAATTTCAGCTCCGGAGGTTACGCCAAAAATCAGAAAAAAACAACAGGTCGTGGGTTGAAAAAATGGTCAAAATTTAAAGGGCGTCAGATCTTCCCCAAAACCTGATAAAATGAAAACGGGGTGGGTATTAATCGAGAAATTGCTGAGATTAGAAAGAATTATCTTTGTTCCAAAGAAATTTCAGCTCCAGAGGTTACCCAAAAAGCAGAAAAAAACGACATGTCGCGGGTTGAAAGAATGGTCAAAATTTAAAGGGCGTCACATCTTCCCCATAACCTGATAAAATGACAACGGGGTGGGTATTAATCGAGAAATTGCTGAAATTATAAATAATTATCTTTGCTCCAAAGACATTTCGGGCCTAGAGGTTACCTAAAAAGCAGAAAAAAACGACAGGTCGCGGGTCGAAAAAATGGTCAAAATTTAAAGGGCGTCAGATCCTCCCCAAAACCTGATAAAATGACAACGGGGTGGGTATTAATCGAGAAATTGCTGAGATTATAAAGAATTATCCTTGTTTCAAAGAAATTTCATCTCCGGAGGTTACCCAAGAAGCAGAAAAAAACGACAGGTCACGGGTTCAAAGAATGGTCAAAATTTAAAGGGCGTCAGATCTTCCCCAAAACCTGATAAAATGACAACGGGGTGGGTATTAATCGAAAAATTGCTGAGATAATACAGAATTATTCTTGTTTCAAAGAAATTTCAGCTCCGGAGGTTACCCAAAAACCAGAAAAAAACGACAGGTCGCGGGTTGATAAAATGGTCAAAATTTAAAGGGCGTCAGATCTTCCTCTAAACCTGATAAAATGACAACGGGGTGGGTATTAATCGAGAAATTGCTGAGATTAGAAAGAATTATCTTTGTTCCAAAGAAATTTCAATTGCGGAGGTTACCTAAAAAGCAGAAAAAAACGACAGGTCGCGGGTTGAAAAAATGGTCAAAATTTAAAGGGCGTCAGATCTTCCCCAAAACCTGATAAAATTACAACGGGGTGGGTATTGATCGAGAAATTGCTGAGATTAGAAAGAATTATCTTTGTTCCAAAGAAATTTCAGCTTCAGAGGTCACGCCAAAGACCGGAAAAAAACGACAGATCGCGGGTTGAAAGAATGGTCAAAATTTAAAGGGCGTCACATCTTCCCCATAACCTGATAAAATGACAACGGGGTGGGTATTAATCGAGAAATTGCTGAGATAATAAAGAATTATTCTTGTTTCAAAGAAATTTCAGCTCCGGAGGTTACCCAAAAACCAGAAAAAAACGACAGGTCGCGGGTTGATAAAATGGTCAAAATTTAAAGGGCGTCAGATCTTCCCCTAAACCTGATAAAATGACAACGAGGTGGGTATTAATTGAAAAATTGCTGAGATTAGAAAGAATTATCTTTGTTCCAAAGACATTTCAGCTCCAGAATTTACCCAAAAAGCAGAAAAAAACGACAGGTCGCGGGTTGAAAAAAAGGTCAAAATTTAAAGGGCGTCACATCTTCCCCATAACCTGATAAAATGACAACGGGGTGGGTATTAATCGAGAAATTGCTGAGATTAGAAAGAATTATCTTTGTTCCAAAGAAATTTCAATTGCGGAGGTTACCTAAAAAGCAGAAAAAAACGACAGGTCGCGGGTTGAAAAAATGGTCAAAATTTAAAGGGCGTCAGATCTTCCCCAAAACCTGATAAAATTACAACGGGGTGGGTATTGATCGAGAAATTGCTGAGATTAGAAAGAATTATCTTTGTTCCAAAGAAATTTCAGCTTCAGAGGTCACGCCAAAGACCGGAAAAAAACGACAGATCGCTGGTTGAAAAAATGGTCAAAATTTAAAGGGCGTCACATCTTCCCCAAAACCTGATAAAATTACAATGGGGTGGGTATTAATTGAGAAATTGCTGAGATTAGAAAGAATTATTCTTGTTTCAAAGAAATTTCAGCTCCGGAGGTTACCCAAAAACCAGCAAAAAATGACAGGTCGCGGGTTGATAAAATGGTCAAAATTTAAAGGGCGTCAGATCTTCCCCTAAACCTGATAAAATGACAACGAGGTGGGTATTAATCGAGAAATTGCTGAGATTACAAAGAATTATCTTTGCTCCAAAGACATTTCAACTCCAGAGGTTACCCAAAAAGCAGAAAAAAACGACAGGTCGCGGGTTGAAAAAATGGTCAAAATTTAAAGGGCGTCAAATCTTCCCCTAAACCTGATAAAATGACAACGGGGTGGGTATTAATCGAGAAATTGCTGAGATTAGAAAGAATTATCTTTGTTCCAAAGAAATTTCAATTCCGGAGGTAACCTAAAAACCAGAAAAAAACGACAGGTCACGGGTTGATAAAATGGTCAAAATTTAAATGTCGTCAGATCTTCCCCAAAACCTGATAAAATGACAACGGGGTGGGTATTAATCGAGAAATTGCTGAGATTAGAAAGAATTATCTTTTCTCCAAAGACATTTCAGCTCCAGAATTTACCCAAAAAGCAGAAAAAAACGACAGGTCGCGGGTTGAAAAAATGGTCAAAATTTAAAGGGCGTCACATCTTCCCCATAACCTGATAAAATGACAACGGGGTGGGTATTAATCGAGAAATTGCTGAGATTAGAAAGAATTATTCTTGTTTCAAAGAAATTTCAGCTCCGGAGGTTACCCAAAAACCAGAAAAAAATGACAGGTCGCGGGTTGATAAAATGGTCAAAATTTAAAGGGCGTCAGATCTTCCCCTAAACCTGATAAAATGACAACGAGGTGGGTATTAATCGAGAAATTGCTGAGATTACAAAGAATTATCTTTGCTCCAAAGACATTTCAACTCCAGAGGTTACCCAAAAAGCAGAAAAAAACGACAGGTCGCGGGTTGAAAAAATGGTCAAAATTTAAAGGGCGTCAAATCTTCCCCTAAACCTGATAAAATGACAACGGGGTGGGTATTAATCGAGAAATTGCTGAGATTATAAAGAATTATCTTTGTTTCAAAGAAATTTCAGCTCCGGAGGTTACCCAAAAACCAGAAAAAAACGACAGGTCGCGGGTTGATAAAATGGTCAAAATTTAAAGGGCGTCACATATTCCCCATAACCTGATAAAATTGCAATGGGGTGGGTATTAATTGAGAAATTGCTGAGATTACAAAGAATAATCTTTGCTCCAAAGACATTTCAGCTCCAGAGGTTACCCAAAAATCAGAAAAAAACAACAGGTCGTGGGTTGAAAAAATGGTCAAAATATAAAGGGCGTCAGATCTTCCCCAAAACCTGATAAAATGAAAACGGGGTGGGTATTAATCGAGAAATTCCTGAGATTATAAAGAATTATCTTTGTTCCAAAGAAATTTCAATTCGGGAGGTTACCTAAAAAGCAGAAAAAGACTACAGGTCGCGGGTTGAAAGAATGGTCAAAATTTAAAGGGCGTCACATCTTCCCCATAACCTGATAAAATGACAACGGGGTGGGTATTAATCGAGAAATTGCTGAGATTAGAAAGAATTATCTTTGTTCCAAAGAAATTTCAGCTCCAGAGGTTACCCAAAAAACAGAAAAAAACGACAGGTCGCGGGTTGAAAGAATGGTCAAAATTTAAAGGGCGTCACATCTTCCCCATAACCTGATAAAATGACAACGGGGTAGGTATTAATCGAGAAATTGCTGAGATTACAAATAATTGTCTTTGCTCCAAAGACATTTCGGGTCTAGAGGTTACCTAAAAAGCAGAAAAAAACGACAGGTCGCGGGTTGATAAAATGGTCAAAATTTAAAGGGCGTCAGATCTTCCCCTAAACCTGATAAAATGACAACGAGGTGGGTATTTATCGAGAAATTGCTGAGATTACAAAGAATTATCTTTGCTCCAAAGACATTTCAACTCCAGAGGTTACCCAAAAAGCAGAAAAAAACGACAGGTCGCGTGTTGATAAAATGGTCAAAATTTAAAGGGCGTCAGATCTTCCCCTAAACCTGATAAAATAACAACGAGGTGGGTATTAATCGAGAAATTGCTGAGATTACAAAGAATTATCTTTGCTCCAAAGACATTTCAACTCCAGAGGTTACCCAAAAAGCAGAAAAAAACGACAGGTCGCGGGTTGAAAAAATGGTAAAAATTTAAAGGGCGTCAAATCTTCCCCTAAACCTGATAAAATGACAACGGGGTGGGTATTACTCGAGAAATTGCTGAGATTAGAAAGAATTATCTTTGTTCCAAAGAAATTTCAGCTTCAGAGGTCACGCCAAAGACCGGAAAAAAACGACAGATCGCCGGTTGAAAAAATGGTCAAAATTTAAAGGGCGTCACATCTTCCCCAAAACCTGATAAAATTACAATGGGGTGGGTATTAATTGAGAAATTGCTGAGATTAGAAAGAATTATCCTTGTTCCAAAGAAATTTCAGCTCCGGAGGTTACGCCAAAAACCAGAAAAAAACAACAGGTCGTGGGTTGAAAAAATGGTCAAAATTTAAAGGGCGTCACATCTTTCCCTGAAACTGATAAAATGACAACGGGGTGGGTATTAATCGAGAAATTGCTGAGATTAGAAAGAATTATCTTTGTTCCAAAGAAATTTCAATTCCGGAGGTTACCTAAAAAGCAGAAAAAAACGACAGGTCGCGGGTTGAAAAAATGGTCAATATTTAAAGGGCGTCACATCTTCCCCAAAACCAGATAAAATTACAAAGGGGTGGGTATTGATCGAGAAATTGCTGCGATTAGAAAGAATTATCTTTGTTCCAAAAACATTTCAGCTTCAGAGGTGACGCCAAAGACCGGTAAAAAACGACAGGTCGCGGGTTGAAAAAATGGTCAAAATATAAAGTGCGTCACATCTTCCCCTAAAACTGATAAAATGACAACAGGGTGGGTATTAATCGAGAAATTGCTGAGATTAGAAAGAATTATCTTTGTTCCAAAGAAATTTCAGCTCCGGAGGTTACCCAAAAAGCAGAAAAAAACGACAGGTCACAAGTTGAAAGAATGGTCAAAATTTAAAGGGCGTCACATCTTCCCCTAAACCTGATAAAATGACAACAGGGTGGGTATAAATCGAGAAATTGTTGCGATTAGAAAGAATTATCTTTGTTCCAAAGAAATTTCAATTCCGGAGGTAACCTAAAAAGCAGAAAAAAACGACAGGTCACGGGTTGATAAAATGGTCAAAATTTAAATGTCGTCAGATCTTCCCCAAAACCTGATAAAATGACAATGGGGTGGGTATTAATCGAGAAATTGCTGCGATTTGAAAGAATTATCTTTTCTCCAAAGACATTTCAGCTCCAGAATTTACCCAAAAAGCAGAAAAAAACGACAGGTCGCGGGTTGAAAGAATGGTCAAAATTTAAAGGGCGTCACATCTTCCCCATAACGTGATAAAATGACAACGGGGTGGGTATTAATCGAGAAATTGCTGAGATAATAAAGAATTATTCTTGTTTCAAAGAAATTTCAGCTCCGGAGGTTACCCAAAAACCAGAAAAAAACGACAGGTCGCGGGTTGATAAAATGGTCAAAATTTAAAGGGCGTCAGATCATCCTCTAAACCTGATAAAATGACAACGGGGTGGGTATTAATCGAGAAATTGCTGAGATTAGAAAGAATTATCCTTGTTCCAAAGAAATTTCAGCTCCGGAGGTCACGCCAAAAACCAGAAAAAAACGACAGGTCGCGGGTTGATAAAACGGTCAAAATTTAAAGGGCGTCACATCTTTCCCTGAACCTGATAAAATTGCAATGGGGTGGGTATTAATCGAGAAATTGCTGAGATTACAAAGAATAATCTTTGCTCCAAAGACATTTCAGTTCCAGAGGTTACCCAAAAATCAGAAAAAAACAACAGGTCGTGGTTTGAAAAAATGGTCAAAATTTAAAGGGCGTCAGATCTTCCCCAAAACCTGATAAAATGAAAACGGGGTGGGTATTAATCGAGAAATTGCTGAGATTATAAAGAATTATCTTTGTTCCAAAGAAATTTCAATTCCGGAGGTTACCTAAAAAGCAGAAAAAGACGACAGGTCGCGGGTTGAAAGAATGGTCAAAATTTAAAGGGCGTCACATCTTCCCCATAACCTGATAAAATGACAACGGGGTGGGTATTAATCGAGAAATTGCTGAGATTACAGATAATTATCTTTGCTCCAAAGACATTTCGGGTCTAGAAGTTACCTAAAAAGCAGAAAAAAACGACAGGTCGCGGGTTGAAAAAATGGTCAATATTTAAAGGGCGTCACATCTTCCCCAAAACCAGATAAAATTACAAAGGGGTGGGTATTGATCGAGAAATTGCTGCGATTAGAAAGAATTATCTTTGCTCCAAAGACATTTCAGCTTCAGAGGTGACGCCAAAGACCGGTAAAAAACGACAGGTCGCGGGTTGAAAAAATGGTCAAAACATAAAGTGCGTCACATCTTCCCCTAAAACTGATAAAATGACAACAGGGTGGATATTAATCGAGAAATTGCTGAGATTAGAAAGAATTATCTTTGTTACAAAGAAATTTCAGCTCCGGAGGTTACCCAAAAAGCAGAAAAAAACGACAGGTCACAGGTTGAAAGAATGGTCAAAATTTAAAGGGCGTCACATCTTCCCCTAAACCTGATAAAATGACAACAAGGTGGGTTTAAATCGAGAAATTGCTGCGATTAGAAAGAATTATCTTTGTTCCAAAGAAATTTCTGCTTCAGAGGTCACGCCAAAAAGACCAGAAAAAAACGACAGGTCGCGGGTTGAAAAAATTGTCAAAATTTACAGGGCGTCAGATCTTCCAAAAACCTGATAAAATGACAACGGGGTGGGTATTAATCGAGAAATTGCTGAGATTAGAAAGAATTATCTTTGTTCCAAAGACATTTCAGCTCCAGAATTTACCCAAAAAGCAGAAAAAAACGACAGGTCGCGGGTTGAAAGAATGGTCAAAATTTAAAGGGCGTCACATCTTCCCCATAACCTGATAAAATGACAACGGGGTGGGTATTAATCGAGAAATTGCTGCAATTAGACAGAATTATCTTTTCTCCAAAGACATTTCAGCTCCAGAATTTACCCAAAAAGCAGAAAAAAACGACAGGTCGCGGGTTGAAAATATGGTCAAAATTTAAAGGGCGTCAGATCTTCCCCAAAACCTGATAAAATTACAACGGGGTGGGTATTGATCGAGAAATTGCTGAGATTAGAAAGAATTATCTTTGTTCCAAAGAAATTTCAGCTTCAGAGGTCACGCCAAAGACCGGAAAAAAACGACAGATCGCCGGTTGAAAAAATGGTCAAAATTTAAAGGGCATCACATCTTCCCCAAAACCTGATAAAATTACAATGGGGTGGGTATTAATTGAGAAATTGCTGAGATTAGAAAGAATTATCCTTGTTCCAAAGAAATTTCAGCTCCGGAGGTTACGCCAAAAACCAGAAAAAAACAACAGGTCGTGGGTTGAAAAAATGGTCAATATTTAAAGGGCGTCACATCTTCCCCATAACCTGATAAAATGACAACGGGGTGGGTATTAATCGAGAAATTGCTGAGATTAGAAAGAATTATCCTTGTTCCAAAGAAATTTCAGCTCCGGAGGTTACCCAAAAACCAGAAAAAAACGACAGGTCGCGGGTTGAAAGAATGGTCAAAATTTAAAGGGCGTCACATATTCCCCTTAACCTGATAAAATGAAAACGGGGTGGGTATTAATCGAGAAATTGCTGAGATTAGAAAGAATTATCTTTGTTCCAAAGAAATTTCAGCTCCAGAGGTTACCCAAAAAGCAGAAAAAAACGACATGTCGCGGGTTGAAAGAATGGTCAAAATTTAAAGGGCGTCACATCTTCCCCATAACCTGATAAAATGACAACGGGGTGGGTATTAATCGAGAAATTGCTGAAATTATAAATAATTATCTTTGCTCCAAGGACATTTCGGGCCTAGAGGTTACCTAAAAAGCAGAAAAAAACGACAGGTCGCGGGTCGAAAAAATGGTCAAAATTTAAAGGGCGTCAGATCCTCCCCAAAACCTGATAAAATGACAACGGGGTGGGTATTAATCGAGAAATTGCTGAGATTATAAAGAATTATCCTTGTTTCAAAGAAATTTCATCTCCGGAGGTTACCCAAGAAGCAGAAAAAAACGACAGGTCACGGGTTCAAAGAATGGTCAAAATTTAAAGGGCGTCAGATCTTCCCCAAAACCTGATAAAATGACAACGGGGTGGGTATTAATCGAAAAATTGCTGAGATAATACAGAATTATTCTTGTTTCAAAGAAATTTCAGCTCCGGAGGTTACCCAAAAACCAGAAAAAAACGACAGGTCGCGGGTTGATAAAATGGTCAAAATTTAAAGGGCGTCAGATCTTCCTCTAAACCTGATAAAATGACAACGGGGTGGGTATTAATCGAGAAATTGCTGAGATTAGAAAGAATTATCTTTGTTCCAAAGAAATTTCAATTGCGGAGGTTACCTAAAAAGCAGAAAAAAACGACAGGTCGCGGGTTGAAAAAATGGTCAAAATTTAAAGGGCGTCAGATCTTCCCCAAAACCTGATAAAATTACAACGGGGTGGGTATTGATCGAGAAATTGCTGAGATTAGAAAGAATTATCTTTGTTCCAAAGAAATTTCAGCTTCAGAGGTCACGCCAAAGACCGGAAAAAAACGACAGATCGCGGGTTGAAAGAATGGTCAAAATTTAAAGGGCGTCACATCTTCCCCATAACCTGATAAAATGACAACGGGGTGGGTATTAATCGAGAAATTGCTGAGATAATAAAGAATTATTCTTGTTTCAAAGAAATTTCAGCTCCGGAGGTTACCCAAAAACCAGAAAAAAACGACAGGTCGCGGGTTGATAAAATGGTCAAAATTTAAAGGGCGTCAGATCTTCCCCTAAACCTGATAAAATGACAACGAGGTGGGTATTAATTGAAAAATTGCTGAGATTAGAAAGAATTATCTTTGTTCCAAAGACATTTCAGCTCCAGAATTTACCCAAAAAGCAGAAAAAAACGACAGGTCGCGGGTTGAAAAAAAGGTCAAAATTTAAAGGGCGTCACATCTTCCCCATAACCTGATAAAATGACAACGGGGTGGGTATTAATCGAGAAATTGCTGAGATTAGAAAGAATTATCTTTGTTCCAAAGAAATTTCAATTGCGGAGGTTACCTAAAAAGCAGAAAAAAACGACAGGTCGCGGGTTGAAAAAATGGTCAAAATTTAAAGGGCGTCAGATCTTCCCCAAAACCTGATAAAATTACAACGGGGTGGGTATTGATCGAGAAATTGCTGCAATTAGACAGAATTATCTTTTCTCCAAAGACATTTCAGCTCCAGAATTTACCCAAAAAGCAGAAAAAAACGACAGGTCGCGGGTTGAAAATATGGTCAAAATTTAAAGGGCGTCAGATCTTCCCCAAAACCTGATAAAATTACAACGGGGTGGGTATTGATCGAGAAATTGCTGAGATTAGAAAGAATTATCTTTGTTCCAAAGAAATTTCAGCTTCAGAGGTCACGCCAAAGACCGGAAAAAAACGACAGATCGCCGGTTGAAAAAATGGTCAAAATTTAAAGGGCATCACATCTTCCCCAAAACCTGATAAAATTACAATGGGGTGGGTATTAATTGAGAAATTGCTGAGATTAGAAAGAATTATCCTTGTTCCAAAGAAATTTCAGCTCCGGAGGTTACGCCAAAAACCAGAAAAAAACAACAGGTCGTGGGTTGAAAAAATGGTCAATATTTAAAGGGCGTCACATCTTCCCCATAACCTGATAAAATGACAACGGGGTGGGTATTAATCGAGAAATTGCTGAGATTAGAAAGAATTATCCTTGTTCCAAAGAAATTTCAGCTCCGGAGGTTACCCAAAAACCAGAAAAAAACGACAGGTCGCGGGTTGAAAGAATGGTCAAAATTTAAAGGGCGTCACATATTCCCCTTAACCTGATAAAATGAAAACGGGGTGGGTATTAATCGAGAAATTGCTGAGATTAGAAAGAATTATCTTTGTTCCAAAGAAATTTCAGCTCCAGAGGTTACCCAAAAAGCAGAAAAAAACGACATGTCGCGGGTTGAAAGAATGGTCAAAATTTAAAGGGCGTCACATCTTCCCCATAACCTGATAAAATGACAACGGGGTGGGTATTAATCGAGAAATTGCTGAAATTATAAATAATTATCTTTGCTCCAAGGACATTTCGGGCCTAGAGGTTACCTAAAAAGCAGAAAAAAACGACAGGTCGCGGGTCGAAAAAATGGTCAAAATTTAAAGGGCGTCAGATCCTCCCCAAAACCTGATAAAATGACAACGGGGTGGGTATTAATCGAGAAATTGCTGAGATTATAAAGAATTATCCTTGTTTCAAAGAAATTTCATCTCCGGAGGTTACCCAAGAAGCAGAAAAAAACGACAGGTCACGGGTTCAAAGAATGGTCAAAATTTAAAGGGCGTCAGATCTTCCCCAAAACCTGATAAAATGACAACGGGGTGGGTATTAATCGAAAAATTGCTGAGATAATACAGAATTATTCTTGTTTCAAAGAAATTTCAGCTCCGGAGGTTACCCAAAAACCAGAAAAAAACGACAGGTCGCGGGTTGATAAAATGGTCAAAATTTAAAGGGCGTCAGATCTTCCTCTAAACCTGATAAAATGACAACGGGGTGGGTATTAATCGAGAAATTGCTGAGATTAGAAAGAATTATCTTTGTTCCAAAGAAATTTCAATTGCGGAGGTTACCTAAAAAGCAGAAAAAAACGACAGGTCGCGGGTTGAAAAAATGGTCAAAATTTAAAGGGCGTCAGATCTTCCCCAAAACCTGATAAAATTACAACGGGGTGGGTATTGATCGAGAAATTGCTGAGATTAGAAAGAATTATCTTTGTTCCAAAGAAATTTCAGCTTCAGAGGTCACGCCAAAGACCGGAAAAAAACGACAGATCGCGGGTTGAAAGAATGGTCAAAATTTAAAGGGCGTCACATCTTCCCCATAACCTGATAAAATGACAACGGGGTGGGTATTAATCGAGAAATTGCTGAGATAATAAAGAATTATTCTTGTTTCAAAGAAATTTCAGCTCCGGAGGTTACCCAAAAACCAGAAAAAAACGACAGGTCGCGGGTTGATAAAATGGTCAAAATTTAAAGGGCGTCAGATCTTCCCCTAAACCTGATAAAATGACAACGAGGTGGGTATTAATTGAAAAATTGCTGAGATTAGAAAGAATTATCTTTGTTCCAAAGACATTTCAGCTCCAGAATTTACCCAAAAAGCAGAAAAAAACGACAGGTCGCGGGTTGAAAAAAAGGTCAAAATTTAAAGGGCGTCACATCTTCCCCATAACCTGATAAAATGACAACGGGGTGGGTATTAATCGAGAAATTGCTGAGATTAGAAAGAATTATCTTTGTTCCAAAGAAATTTCAATTGCGGAGGTTACCTAAAAAGCAGAAAAAAACGACAGGTCGCGGGTTGAAAAAATGGTCAAAATTTAAAGGGCGTCAGATCTTCCCCAAAACCTGATAAAATTACAACGGGGTGGGTATTGATCGAGAAATTGCTGAGATTAGAAAGAATTATCTTTGTTCCAAAGAAATTTCAGCTTCAGAGGTCACGCCAAAGACCGGAAAAAAACGACAGATCGCTGGTTGAAAAAATGGTCAAAATTTAAAGGGCGTCACATCTTCCCCAAAACCTGATAAAATTACAATGGGGTGGGTATTAATTGAGAAATTGCTGAGATTAGAAAGAATTATTCTTGTTTCAAAGAAATTTCAGCTCCGGAGGTTACCCAAAAACCAGCAAAAAATGACAGGTCGCGGGTTGATAAAATGGTCAAAATTTAAAGGGCGTCAGATCTTCCCCTAAACCTGATAAAATGACAACGAGGTGGGTATTAATCGAGAAATTGCTGAGATTACAAAGAATTATCTTTGCTCCAAAGACATTTCAACTCCAGAGGTTACCCAAAAAGCAGAAAAAAACGACAGGTCGCGGGTTGAAAAAATGGTCAAAATTTAAAGGGCGTCAAATCTTCCCCTAAACCTGATAAAATGACAACGGGGTGGGTATTAATCGAGAAATTGCTGAGATTAGAAAGAATTATCTTTGTTCCAAAGAAATTTCAATTCCGGAGGTAACCTAAAAACCAGAAAAAAACGACAGGTCACGGGTTGATAAAATGGTCAAAATTTAAATGTCGTCAGATCTTCCCCAAAACCTGATAAAATGACAACGGGGTGGGTATTAATCGAGAAATTGCTGAGATTAGAAAGAATTATCTTTTCTCCAAAGACATTTCAGCTCCAGAATTTACCCAAAAAGCAGAAAAAAACGACAGGTCGCGGGTTGAAAAAATGGTCAAAATTTAAAGGGCGTCACATCTTCCCCATAACCTGATAAAATGACAACGGGGTGGGTATTAATCGAGAAATTGCTGAGATTAGAAAGAATTATTCTTGTTTCAAAGAAATTTCAGCTCCGGAGGTTACCCAAAAACCAGAAAAAAATGACAGGTCGCGGGTTGATAAAATGGTCAAAATTTAAAGGGCGTCAGATCTTCCCCTAAACCTGATAAAATGACAACGAGGTGGGTATTAATCGAGAAATTGCTGAGATTACAAAGAATTATCTTTGCTCCAAAGACATTTCAACTCCAGAGGTTACCCAAAAAGCAGAAAAAAACGACAGGTCGCGGGTTGAAAAAATGGTCAAAATTTAAAGGGCGTCAAATCTTCCCCTAAACCTGATAAAATGACAACGGGATGGGTATTAATCGAGAAATTGCTGAGATTAGAAAGAATTATCTTTGTTCCAAAGAAATTTCAATTCCGGAGGTAACCTAAAAAGCAGAAAAAAACGACGGGTCACGGGTTGATAAAATGGTCAAAATTTAAATGTCGTCAGATCTTCCCCAAAACCTGATAAAATGACAACGGGGTGGGTATTAATCGAGAAATTGCTGAGATTAGAAAGAATTATCTTTTCTCCAAAGACATTTCAGCTCCAGAATTTACCCAAAAAGCAGAAAAAAACGACAGGTCGCGGGTTGAAAAAATGGTCAAAATTTAAAGGGCGTCACATCTTCCCCATAACCTGATAAAATGACAACGGGGTGGGTATTAATCGAGAAATTGCTGAGATTATAAAGAATTATTCTTGTTTCAAAGAAATTTCAGCTCCGGAGGTTACCCAAAAAGCAGAAAAAAACGACAGGTCGCGGGCTGATAAAATGGTCAAAATTTAAAGGGCGTCAGATCTTCCCCTAAACCTGATAAAACGACAACGGGGTGGGTATTAATCGAAAAATTGCTGAGATTATAAAGAATTATCCTTGTTTCAAAGAAATTTCAGCTCCTGAGGTTACCCAAAAAGCAGAAAAAAACGACAGGTCACGGGTTGATAAAATTGTCAAAATTTAAAGGGCGTCAGATCTTTCCCAAAACCTGATAAAATGACAATGGGGTGGGTATTAATCGAGAAATTGCTGAGATTAGAAAGAATTATCTTTTCTCCAAAGACATTTCAGCTCCAGAATTTACCCAAAAAGCAGGAAAAAACGACAGGTCACAGGTTGAAAAAATGGTCAAAATTTAAAGGGCGTCAGATCTTCCCCAAAACCTGATAAAATTACAATGGGGTGGGTATTAATTGAGAAATTGCTGAGATTAGTAGGGCTGTAGTCTGTTTGTCGACTAGTCGATTAATTGGTCGATACTCTCTCATCCGACTAAATTCTCATTGGTCGAATAATCTCCGTGTATCTCTATCTCTACTTTCATGAAAGAGAAAAGTGCTACATCAGTAGCTTTCTGGGACTAATCCATTATTTTCCTGCAGCGGGGGGACAGACCAACTAACTACCTTTTGAAAACAGTGCATTCGAAACACCCCCGCTGTTTACACAACTTTGGACTCTTCCAAACTCCGGAGGTCTAACTCCGTTACAGACCGTTTCTCCTACAATTATATCAACAAGAACCCCCGCCAGGCCAAAAAATATTTTTTAATACTAGAGTTAACGCCAAATATCCACTCATTCAGAAATATTTAGCGTTTGGGAGTCTGTGCAGCCCGTGAGTCAACCACTGTGTTGTTGCCTGGGAAACGAGCAACTGTGTTATACGTCATTGCGTAGTATGTTTGCTTAGCAATTTGGACACAGAGAAAGTGACGGTGGATATGAGTGGAGCAGAGGAAAAGGTTATCGGTAAGTTGTCAGTCTGGCAGTAAATGTACAGCACAGACTACAGTGTGTCAGTTAAATGATGAAAAGTCCCGTCTATTGTTTCTCCAAGTGCTGGAAAAGTGAAGGGAGTTAGCTCCAAAGTTAGCAACGATGGGTTAGCCTAGCCTGAAGACGCTAAACAGAGAAATACAGAATTCATTGTAACATACCACCCCCCCCCCTCCCGCGCGCGACTAATCGATTAGTCGCTGATTATTTACAATTTTAGTCGACCAAGGTTTTCTTTGGTTGACTACAGCCCTAGAGATTAGAAAGAATTATCCTTGTTCCAAAGAAATTTCAGCTCCGGAGGTTACCCAAAAACCAGAAAAAACGACAGGTCGGGGGTTGATAAAATGGTCAAAATTTAAAGGGCGTCAGATCTTCCCCTAAACCTGATAAAATGAAAACGGGGTGGGTATTAATCGAGAAATTGCTGAGATTAGAAAGAATTATCTTTTCTCCAAAGACATCTCAGCTCCAGAGGTTACCCAAAAAGCAGAAAAAAACGACAGGTCGCAGGTTGAAAGAATGGTCAAAATTTAAAGGGCGTCAGATCTTCCCCAAAACCTGATAAAATGACAACAGGGTGGGTATTAATCAAGAAATTGCTGAGATTATAAAGAATTGTCCTTATTTCAAAGAAATTTCATCTCCGGAGGTTACCCAAAAACCAGAAAAAAACGACAGGTTGCGGGTTGAAAAAATGGTCAAAATTTAAAGGGCGTCAGATCTTCCCCAAAACCTGATAAAATTACAATGGGGTGGGTATTAATGGAGAAATTACTGCGATTAGAAAGAATTATCCTTGTTCCAAAGAAATTTCAGCTCCGGAGGTTACGCCAAAAAGCAGAAAAAAACGACAGGTCGCGGGTTAAAAAAATGGTCAAAATTTAAAGGGCGTCAGATCTTCCCCAAAACCTGATAAAATGACAACGGGGTGGGTATTAATCGAGAAATTGCTGAGATTATAAAGAATTATCCTTGTTTCAAAGAAATTGGTTACCTAAAAAGCAGAAAAAAACGACAGGTCGCGGGTTGAAAGAATGGTCAAAATTTAAAGGGCGTCAAATATTCCCCATAACCTGATAAAATTACAATGGGGTGGGTATTAATTGAGAAATTGCTGAGATTAGAAAGAATTATCCTTGTTCCAAAGAAATTTCAGCCCCGGAGGTCACGCCAAGAACCAGAAAAAAACAACAGGTCGTGGGTTGAAAAAATGGTCAAAATTTAAAGGGCGTCAGATCTTCCCCAAAACCTGATAAAATGACAACGGGGTGGGTATTAATCGAGAAATTGCTGAGATTATAAAGAATTATCTTTTCTCCAAAGACATCTCAGCTCCAGAGGTTACCCAAAAACCAGAAAAAAACGACAGGTCGCGGGTTGAAAGAATGGTCAAAATTTAAAGGGCGTCACATCTTCCCCATAACCTGATAAAATGACCACGGGGTGGGTATTAATCGAGAAATTGCTGAGATTAGAAAGAATTATCCTTGTTTCAAAGAAATTTCATCTCCGGAGGTTTACCAAAAACCAGAAAAAAGCGACAGGTCGCGGGTTGAAAGAATGGTCAAAATTTAAAGGGCGTCACATATTCCCCATAACCTGATAAAATGACAACAGGGTGGGTTTTAATCGAGAAATTGCTGAGATCAGAAATAATTATCCTTGTTCCAAAGAAATTTCAGCTCTGGAGGTTACCCAAAAAGCAGAAAAAAACGACAGGTCGCGGGGTTGAAAGAATGGTCAAAATTTAAGGGGCGTCACATCTTCCCCATAACCTGATAAAATGACAACGGGGTGGGTATTAATAGAGAAATTGCTGAGATAATAGAGAATTATTCTTGTTTCAAAGACATTTCAGCTCCAGAGGTTACCCAAAAAGCAGAAAAAAACGACATGTCGCGGGTTGAAAGAATGGTCAAAATTTAAAGGGCGTCACATCTTCCCCATAACCTGATAAAATGACAACGGGGTGGGTATTAATCGAGAAATTGCTGAGATAATAAAGAATTATCTTTGTTCCAAAGAAACTTCAATTCCGGAGGTTACCTAAAAAGCAGAAAAAAACGACAGGTCGCGGGTTGGATAAATGGTCAAAATTTAAAGGGCGTCAGATCTTCCCCAAAACCAGATAAAATTACAAAGGGGTGGGTATTGATCGAGAAATTGCTGCGATTAGAAAGAATCATCTTTGTTCCAAAGAAATTTCAGCTTCAAAGGTCACGCCAAAGACCGGAAAAAAACGACAGGTCGCGGGTTGAAAAAATGGTCAAAATTTAAAGGGCGTCACATCTTCCCCATAACCTGATAAAATAACAATGGGGTGGGTATTAATCGAGAAATTGCTGAGATTAGAAAGAATTATCTTTTCTCCAAAGACATTTCAGCTCCAGAATTTACCCAAAAAGCAGGAAAAAACGACAGGTCACGGGTTGATAAAATGGTCAAAATTTAAAGGGCGTCACATCTTCCCCAAAACCTGATAAAATTACAATGGAGTGGGTATTAATTGAGAAATTGCTGAGATTACAAAGAATTATCCTTGTTCCAAAGAAATTTCAGCTCCGGAGGTTACCCAAAAAGCAGAAAAAAACGACAGGTCACGGGTTGATAAAATGGTCAAAATTTAAAGGGCGTCAGATCTTCCCCAAAGCCTGATAAAATTACAATGGGGTGGGTATTAATTGAGAAATTGCTGAGATTAGAAAGAATTATCTTTTCTCCAAAGACATTTCACCTCCAGAATTTACCCAAAAAGCAGGAAAAAACGACAGGTCTTGGGTTGAAAAAATGGTCAAAATTTAAAGGGCGTCACAGCTTTCCCTGAACCTGATAAAATGACAACGGGGTGGGTTTTAATCGAGAAATTGCTGAGTTTAGAAAGAATTATCTTTGTTCCAAAGAAATTTCAGCTCCGGAGGTTACCCAAAAGGCAGAAAAAAACGACAGGTCGCGGGTTGAAAGAATGGTCAAAATTTAAAGGGCGTCAGATCTTCCCCAAAACCAGATAAAATTACAATGGGGTGGGTATTAATCGAGAAATTGCTGAGATTAGAAAGAATTATCTTTGTTCCAAAGAAATTTCAGCTCCGGAGTTTACACAAAAAGCAGAAAAAAACGACAGGTCACGGGTTGAAAGAATGGTCAAAATTTAAAGGACGTCACATCTTCCCCTAAACCTGATAAAATGACAACGGGGTGGGTATTAATCGAGAAATTGCTGAGATTAGAAAGAATTATCTTTGTTCCAAAGAAATTTCAGCTCCGGAGGTTACACAAAAAGCAGAAAAAAACGACAGGTCGCGGGTTGAAAGAATGGTCAAAATTTAAAGGCCGTCACATCTTCCCCATAACCTGATAAAATTACAATGGGGAGGGTATTAATGGAGAAATTGCTGAGATTAGAAAGAATTATCTTTTCTCCAAAGACATTTCAGCTCCAGAATTTACCCAAAAAGCAGGAAAAAACGACAGGTCACGGGTTGATAAAATGGTCAAAATTTAAAGGGTGTCAGATCTTCCCCAAAACCTGATAAAATTACAATGGAGTGGGTATTAATTGAGAAATTGCTGAGATTAGAATGAATTATCCTTGTTCCAAAGAAATTTCAGCTCCGGAGGTTACCTAAAAAGCAGAAAAAGACGACAGGTCGCGGGTTGAAAGAATGGTCAAAATTTAAAGGGCGTCACATCTTCCCCATAACCTGATAAAATGACAACGGGGTGGGTATTAATCGAAAAATTGCTGAGATTATAAAGAATTATCCTTGTTTCAAAGAAATTTCAGCTCCTGAGGTTACCCAAAAAGCAGAAAAAAACGACAGGTCACGGGTTGATAAAATGGTCAAAATTTAAAGGGCGTCAGATCTTCCCCAAAACCTGATAAAATTACAATGGGGTGGGTATTAATCGAGAAATTGCTGAGATTACAAAGAATTATCTTTTCTCCAAAGACATTTCACCTCCAGAATTTACCCAAAAAGCAGGAAAAAACGACAGGTCACGGGTTGATAAAATGGTCAAAATTTAAAGGGCGTCAGATCTTCCCCAAAACCTGATAAAATTACAATGGGGTGGGTATTAATTGAGAAATTGCTGAGATTAGAAAGAATTATCCTTGTTCCAAAGAAATTTCAGCTTCAAAGGTCACGCCAAAAACCAGAAAAAAACAACAGGTCGTGGGTTGAAAAAATGGTCAAAATTTAAAGGGCGTCACATCTTTCCCTAAACCTGATAAAATGACAACGGGGTGGGTTTTAATCGAGAAATTGCTGAGATTAGAAAGAATTATATTTGTTCCAAAGAAATTTCAATTCCGGAGGTTACCCAAAAAGCAGAAAAAAACGACAGGTCGCGGGTTGAAAAAATGGTCAAAATTTAAAGGGCGTCAAATCTTCCCCAAAACCTGATAAAATGACAACGGGGTGGGTATTAATCGAGAAATTGCTGAGATAATATAGAATTATCTTTGTTCCAAAGAAATTTCAGCTTCGGAGGGTACCCAAAAAGCAGAAAAATACGACAGGTCGCGGGTTGAAAGAATGGTCAAAATTTAAAGGGCGTCACATCTTCCCCATAACCTGATAAAATTACAATGGAGTGGGTATTAATTTAGAAATTGCTGAGATTACAAAGAATTATCCTTGTTCCAAAGAAATTTCAGCTCCGGACGTTACGCCAAAAACCAGAAAAAAACGACAGGTCGCGGGTTGATAAAATGGTCAAAATTTAAAGGGCGTCAGATCTTCCCCTAAACCTGATAAAACGACAACGGGGTGGGTATTAATTGAGAAATTGCTGAGATTAGAAAGAATTATCTTTGTTCCAAAGAAATTTCAGCTCCGGAGGTTACCCAAAAACCAGAAAAAAACAACAGGTCGTGGGTTGAAAAAATGGTCAAAATTTAAAAGGCGTCACATCTTTCCCTGAACCTGATAAAATGACAACGGGGTGGGTATTAATCGAGAAATTGCTGAGATTAGAAAGAATTATCTTTGTTCCAAAGAAATTTCAGCTCCGGAGGTTACCCAAAAACCAGAAAAAAACGACAGGTCGCGGGTTGAAAGAATGGTCAAAATTTAAAGGGCGTCACATCTTCCCCATAACCTGATAAAATGACAACGGAGTGGGTATTAATCGAAAAATTGCTGAGATTATAAACAATTATCCTTGTTTCAAAGAACTTTCAGCTCCGGAGGTTACCCAAAAGGCAGAAAAAAACGACAGGTCGCGGGTTGAAAGAATGGTCAAAATTTAAAGGGCGTCAGATCTTCCCCAAAACCAGATAAAATTATAAAGGGGTGGGTATTGATCGAGAAATTGCTGAGATTAGAAAAAATCATCTCTGCTCCAGAGAAATTTCAGCTTCAGAGGTCATGCCAAAGACCGGAAAAAAACGACAGGTCGCGGGTTGAAAAAATGGTCAAAATTTAAAGGGCGTCACATCTTCCCCAAAACCTGATAAAATTACAATGGGGTGGGTATTAATTGAGAAATTGCTGAGATTAGAAAGAATTATCTCTTCTCCAAAGACATTTCACCTCCAGAATTTACCCAAAAAGCAGGAAAAAACGACAGGTCACGGGTTGATAAAATGGTCAAAATTTAAAGGGCGTCAGATCTTCCCCAAAACCTGATAAAATCACAATGGGGTGGGTATTAATTGAGAAATTGCTGAGATTAGAAATAATTATCTTTGTTCCAAAGACATTTCACCTCCAGAATTTACCCAAAAAGCAGGAAAAAACGATAGGTCGTGGGTTGATAAAATGGTCAAAATTTAAAGGGCGTCAGATCTTCCCCAAAACCTGATAAAATTACAATGGGGTGAGTATTAATTGAGAAATTGCTGAGATTAGAAAGAATTATCCTTGTTCCAAAGAAATTTCAGCTCCGGAGGTTACGCCAAAAACCAGAAAAAAACAACAGGTCGTGGGTTGAAAGAATGGTCAAAATTTAAAGGGCGTCAGATCTTCCCCAAAACCAGATAAAATTACAAAGGGGTGGGTATTGATCGAGAAATTGCTGCGATTAGAAAAAATCATCTCTGTTCCAAAGAAATTTTAGCTTCAGAGGTCACGCCAAAGACCGGAAAAAAACGACAGGTCGCGGGTTGAAAAAATGGTCAAAATTTAAAGGGCGTCACATCTTCCCCATAACCTGATAAAATGACAACGGGGTGGGTATTAATCGAGAAATTGCTGAGATTAGAAAGAATTATCTTTGTTCCAAAGAAATTTCAGCTCCGGAGTTTACACAAAAAGCAGAAAAAAACGACAGGTCACGGGTTGAAAGAATGGTCAAAATTTAAAGTGCGTCACATCTTCCCCTAAACCTGATAAAATGACAACGGGGTGGGTATTAATCGAGAAATTGCTGAGATTAGAAAGAATTATCTTTGTTCCAAAGAAATTTCAGCTCCGGAGGTTACACAAAAAGCAGAAAAAAAACGACAGGTCGCGGGTTGAAAGAATGGTCAAAATTTAAAGGCCGTCACATCTTCCCCATAACCTGATAAAATTACAATGGGGAGGGTATTAATGGAGAAATTGCTGAGATTAGAAAGAATTATCTTTTCTCCAAAGACATTTCAGCTCCAGAATTTACCCAAAAAGCAGGAAAAAACGACAGGTCACGGGTTGATAAAATGGTCAAAATTTAAAGGGTGTCAGATCTTCCCCAAAACCTGATAAAATTACAATGGAGTGGGTATTAATTGAGAAATTGCTGAGATTAGAAAGAATTATCCTTGTTCCAAAGAAATTTCAGCTCCGGAGGTTACCTAAAAAGCAGAAAAAAACGACAGGTCGCGGGTTGAAAAAATGGTCAAAATTTAAAGGGCGTCACATCTTCCCCATAACCTGATAAAATGACAACGGGGTGGGTATTAATCGAGAAATTGCTGCGATTAGAAAGAATTATCTTTGTTCCAAAGAAATTTCAGCTCCGGAGGTTACCCAAAAAGCAGAAAAAAACGACAGGTCGCGGGTTGAAAAAATGGTCAAAATTTAAAGGGCGTCACATCTTCCCCTAAACCTGATAAAACGACAACGGGGTGGGTATTAATTGAGAAATTGCTGAGATTAGAAAGAATTATCTTTGTTCCAAAGAAATTTCAGCTCCGGAGGTTACCCAAAAAGCAGAAAAAAACGACAGGTTGCGGGTTGAAAAAATGGTCAAAATTTAAAGGGCGTCACATCTTCCCCATAACCTGATAAAATGACAACGGGGTGGGTATTAATCGAAAAATTGCTGAGATTATAAAGAATTATCCTTGTTTCAAAGAAATTTCAGCTCCTGAGGTTACCCAAAAAGCAGAAAAAAATGACAGGTCACGGGTTGAAAAAATGGTCAAAATTTACAGGGTGTCAGATCTTCCCCAAAACCTGATAAAATGACAACGGGGTGGGTATTAATCGAGAAATTGCTGAGATTAGAAAGAATTATCTTTGTTCCAAAGAAATTTCAATTCCGGAGGTAACCTAAAAAGCAGAAAAAAACGACAGGTCACGGGTTGAAAGAATGGTCAAAATTTAAAGTGCGTCACATCTTCCCCTAAACCTGATAAAATGACAACGGGGTGGGTATTAATCGAGAAATTGCTGAGATTAGAAAGAATTATCTTTGTTCCAAAGAATTTTCAGCTCCGGAGGTTACCCAAAAACCAGAAAAAAACGACAGGTCGCGGGTTGAAAGAATGGTCAAAATTTAAAGGGCGTCACATCTTCCCCATAACCTGATAAAATGACAACGGAGTGGGTATTAATCGAAAAATTGCTGAGATTATAAACAATTATCCTTGTTTCAAAGAAATTTCAGCTCCTGAGGTTACCCAAAAAGCAGAAAAAAACGACAGGTCACGGGTTGATAAAATGGTCAAAATTTAAAGGGCGTCAGATCTTCCCCAAAACCTGATAAAATTACAATGGGGTGGGTATTAATTGAGAAATTGCTGAGATTAGAAAGAATTATCTCTTCTCCAAAGACATTTCACCTCCAGAATTTACCCAAAAAGCAGGAAAAAACGACAGGTCACGGGTTGATAAAATGGTCAAAATTTAAAGGGCGTCAGATCTTCCCCAAAACCTGATAAAATCACAATGGGGTGGGTATTAATTGAGAAATTGCTGAGATTAGAAAGAATTATCTTTTCTCCAAAGACATTTCACCTCCAGAATTTACCCAAAAAGCAGGAAAAAACGATAGGTCGTGGGTTGATAAAATGGTCAAAATTTAAAGGGCGTCAGATCTTCCCCAAAACCTGATAAAATTACAATGGGGTGAGTATTAATTGAGAAATTGCTGAGATTAGAAAGAATTATCCTTGTTCCAAAGAAATTTCAGCTCCGGAGGTTACGCCAAAAACCAGAAAAAAACAACAGGTCGTGGGTTGAAAGAATGGTCAAAATTTAAAGGGCGTCACAGCTTTCCCTGAACCTGATAAAATGACAACGGGGTGGGTTTTAATCGAGAAATTGCTGAGTTTAGAAAGAATTATCTTTGTTCCAAAGAAATTTCAGCTCCGGAGGTTACCCAAAAGGCAGAAAAAAACGACAGGTCGCGGGTTGAAAGAATGGTCAAAATTTAAAGGGCGTCAGATCTTCCCCAAAACCAGATAAAATTACAATGGGGTGGGTATTGATCGAGAAATTGCTGCGATTAGAAAAAATCATCTCTGTTCCAAAGAAATTTCAGCTTCAGAGGTCACGCCATAGACCGGAAAAAAACGACAGGTCGCGGGTTGAAAAAATGGTCAAAATTTAAAGGGCGTCACATCTTCCCCATAACCTGATAAAATGACAACGGGGTGGGTATTAATCGAGAAATTGCTGAGATTAGAAAGAATTATCTTTGTTCCAAAGAAATTTCAGCTCCGGAGTTTACACAAAAAGCAGAAAAAAACGACAGGTCACGGGTTGAAAGAATGGTCAAAATTTAAAGGGTGTCACATCTTCCCCATAACCTGATAAAATTACAATGGGGAGGGTATTAATGGAGAAATTGCTGAGATTAGAAAGAATTATCTTTTCTCCAAAGACATTTCAGCTCCAGAATTTACCCAAAAAGCAGGAAAAAACGACAGGTCACGGGTTGATAAAATGGTCAAAATTTAAAGGGTGTCAGATCTTCCCCAAAACCTGATAAAATTACAATGGAGTGGGTATTAATTGAGAAATTGCTGAGATTAGAAAGAATTATCCTTGTTCCAAAGAAATTTCAGCTCCGGAGGTTACCTAAAGAGCAGAAAAAAACGACAGGTCGCGGGTTGAAAAAATGGTCAAAATTTAAAGGGCGTCAGATCTTCCCCAAAACCTGATAAAATTACAATGGGGTGGGTATTAATCGAGAAATTGCTGAGATTAGAAAGAATTATCTTTTCTCCAAAGACATTTCACCTCCAGAATTAACCCAAAAAGTAGGAAAAAACGACAGATCACGGGTTGATAAAATGGTCAAAATTTAAAGGGCGTCAGATCTTCGGCAAAACCTGATAAAATTACAATGGGGTGGGTATTAATCGAGAAATTGCTGAGATTACAAAGAATTATCTTTTCTCCAAAGACATTTCACCTCCAGAATTTACCCAAAAAGCAGGAAAAAACGACAGGTCACGGGTTGATAAAATGGTCAAAATTTAAAGGGCGTCAGATCTTCCCCAAAACCTGATAAAATTACAATGGGGTGGGTATTAATTGAGAAATTGCTGAGATTAGAAAGAATTATCCTTGTTCCAAAGAAATTTCAGCTCCGGAGGTCACGCCAAAAACCAGAAAAAAACAACAGGTCGTGGGTTGAAAAAATGGTCAAAATTTAAAGGGCGTCACATCTTTCCCTAAACCTGATAAAATGACAACGGGGTGGGTTTTAATCGAGAAATTGCTGAGATTAGAAAGAATTATATTTGTTCCAAAGAAATTTCAATTCCGGAGGTTACCCAAAAAGCAGAAAAAAATGACAGGTCGCGGGTTGAAAAAATGGTCAAAATTTAAAGGGCGTCAAATCTTCCCCAAAACCTGATAAAATGACAACGGGGTGGGTATTAATCGAGAAATTGCTGAGATAATATAGAATTATCTTTGTTCCAAAGAAATTTCAGCTTCGGAGGTTACCCAAAAAGCAGAAAAATACGACAGGTCGCGGGTTGAAAGAATGGTCAAAATTTAAAGGGCGTCACATCTTCCCCATAACCTGATAAAATGACAACGGGGTGGGCATTAATCGAGAAATTGCTGAGATAATAAAGAATTGTCTTTGTTCTAAAGAAATTTCAGCTTCGGAGGTTACCCAAAAAGCAGAAAAAAACGACAGGTCGCGGGTTGAAAGAATGGTCAAAATTTAAAAGGCGTCACATCTTCCCCATAACCTGATAAAATGACAACGGGGTGGGTATTAATCGAGAAATTGCTGAGATAATAAAGAATTATCTTTGCTCCAAAGACATTTCAGCTCCAGAGGTTACCCAAAAACCAGAAAAAAACGACAGGTCGTGGGTTGAAAGAATGTTCAAAATTTAAAGGGCGTCACATCTTCCCCATAACCTGATAAAATGACAACGGGGTGGGTATTAATTGAGAAATTGCTGAGATTAGAAAGAATTATCTTTGTTCCAAAGAAACTTCAGCTCCGGAGGTTACCCAAAAAGCAGAAAAAAACGACAGGTCGCGGGTTGAAAAAATGGTCAAAATTTAAAGGGCGTCACATCTTCCCCATAACCTGATAAAATGACAACGGGGTGGGTATTAATCGAGAAATTGCTGAGATTATAAAGAATTATCCTTGTTTCAAAGAAATTTCAGCTCCTGAGGTTACCCAAAAAGCAGAAAAAAACGACAGGTCACGGGTTGATAAAATGGTCAAAATTTAAAGGGCGTCAGATCTTCCCCAAAACCTGATAAAATTACAATGGGGTGGGTATTAATCGAGAAATTGCTGAGATTAGAAAGAATTATCTTTTCTCCAAAGACATTTCAGCTCCAGAATTTACCCAAAAAGCAGGAAAAAACGACAGGTCACAGGTTGAAAAAATGGTCAAAATTTAAAGGGCGTCAGATCTTCCCCAAAACCTGATAAAATTACAATGGGGTGGGTATTAATTGAGAAATTGCTGAGATTAGTAGGGCTGTAGTCTGTTTGTCGACTAGTCGATTAATTGGTCGATACTCTCTCATCCGACTAAATTCTCATTGGTCGAATAATCTCCGTGTATCTCTATCTCTAATTTCATGAAAGAGAAAAGTGCTACATCAGTAGCTTTCTGGGACTAATCCATTATTTTCCTGCAGCGGGGGGACAGACCAACTAACTACCTTTTGAAAACAGTGCATTCAAAACACCCCCGCTGTTTACACAACTTTGGACTCTTCCAAACTCCGGAGGTCTAACTCCGTTACAGACCGTTTCTCCTACAATTATATCAACAAGAACCCCCGCCAGGCCAAAAAATATTTTTTAATACTAGAGTTAACGCCAAATATCCACTCATTCAGAAATATTTAGCGTTTGGGAGTCTGTGCAGCCCGTGAGTCAACCACTGTGTTGTTGCCTGGGAAACGAGCAACTGTGTTATACGTCATTGCGTAGTATGTTTGCTTAGCAATTTGGACACAGAGAAAGTGACGGTGGATATGAGTGGAGCAGAGGAAAAGGTTATCGGTAAGTTGTCAGTCTGGCAGTAAATGTACAGCACAGACTACAGTGTGTCAGTTAAATGATGAAAAGTCCCGTCTGTTGTTTCTCCAAGTGCTGGAAAAGTGAAGGGAGTTAGCTCCAAAGTTAGCAACGATGGGTTAGCCTAGCCTGAAGACGCTAAACAGAGAAATACAGAATTCATTGTAACATACCACACCCCCCCTCCCGCGCGCGACTAATCGATTAGTCGCTGATTATTTACAATTTTAGTCGACCAAGGTTTTCTTTGGTTGACTACAGCCCTAGAGATTAGAAAGAATTATCCTTGTTCCAAAGAAATTTCAGCTCCGGAGGTTACCCAAAAACCAGAAAAAACGACAGGTCGGGGGTTGATAAAATGGTCAAAATTTAAAGGGCGTCAGATCTTCCCCTAAACCTGATAAAATGACAACAGGGTGGGTATTAATCAAGAAATTGCTGAGATTATAAAGAATTGTCCTTATTTCAAAGAAATTTCATCTCCGGAGGTTACCCAAAAACCAGAAAAAAACGACAGGTTGCGGGTTGAAAAAATGGTCAAAATTTAAAGGGCGTCAGATCTTCCCCAAAACCTGATAAAATTACAATGGGGTGGGTATTAATGGAGAAATTGCTGCGATTAGAAAGAATTATCCTTGTTCCAAAGAAATTTCAGCTCCGGAGGTTACGCCAAAAAGCAGAAAAAAACGACAGGTCGCGGGTTAAAAAAATGGTCAAAATTTAAAGGGCGTCAGATCTTCCCCAAAACCTGATAAAATGACAACGGGGTGGGTATTAATCGAGAAATTGCTGAGATTATAAAGAATTATCCTTGTTTCAAAGAAATTGGTTACCTAAAAAGCAGAAAAAAACGACAGGTCGCGGGTTGAAAGAATGGTCAAAATTTAAAGGGCGTCAAATATTCCCCATAACCTGATAAAATTACAATGGGGTGGGTATTAATTGAGAAATTGCTGAGATTAGAAAGAATTATCCTTGTTCCAAAGAAATTTCAGCTCCGTAGGTCACGCCAAAAAGCAGAAAAAAACGACAGGTCGCGGGTTGAAAAAATGGTCAAAATTTAAAGGGCGTCAGATCTTCCCCAAAACCTGATAAAATGACAATGGGGTGGGTATTAATCGAGAAATTGCTGAGATTATAAAGAATTATCCTTGTTTCAAAGAAATTTCATCTCCGGAGGTTACCCAAAAAGCAGAAAAAAACGACAGGTCGCGGGTTGAAAGAATGGTCAAAATTTAAAGGGCGTCACATATTCCCCATAACCTGATAAAATTACAATGGGGTGGGTATTATTTGAGAAATTGCTGAGATTAGAAAGAATTATCCTTGTTCCAAAGAAATCTCAGCCGCGGAGGTCACGCCAAGAACCAGAAAAAAACAACAGGTCGTGGGTTGAAAAAATGGTCAAAATTTAAAGGGCGTCAGATCTTCCCCAAAACCTGATAAAATGACAACGGGGTGGGTATTAATCGAGAAATTGCTGAGATTATAAAGAATTATCTTTTCTCCAAAGACATCTCAGCTCCAGAGGTTACCCAAAAACCAGAAAAAAACGACAGGTCGCGGGTTGAAAGAATGGTCAAAATTTTAAGGGCGTCACATCTTCCCCATAACCTGATAAAATGACAACGGGGTGGGTATTAATCGAGAAATTGCTGAGATTAGAAAGAATTATCCTTGTTTCAAAGAAATTTCCTCTCCGGAGGTTACCCAAAAACCAGAAAAAAACGACAGGTCGCGGGTTGAAAGAATGGTCAAAATTTAAAGGGCGTCACATATTCCCCTTAACCTGATAAAATTACAATGGGGTGGGTATTAATTGAGAAATTGCTGAGATTAGAAAGAATTATCCTTGTTCCAAAGAAATTTCAGCTCCGGAGGTTAGCCAAAAAGCAGAAAAAAACGACAGGTCGCGGGTTGAAAGAATGGTCAAAATTTAAAGGGCGTCACATCTTCCCCATAACCTGATAAAATGACAACGGGGTGGGTATTAATCGAGAAATTGCTGAGATAATAAAGAATTATCTTTGTTCCAAAGAAATTTCAGCTCCGGAGGTCACGCCAAAAACCAGAAAAAAACAACAGGTCGCGGGTTGAAAAAATGGTCAAAATTTAAAGGGCGTCAAATCTTCCACTAAACCTGATAAAATCACAACGGGGTGGGTATTAATCGAGAAATTGCTGAGATTAGAAAGAATTATCTTTGTTCCAAAGAAATTTCAATTCCGGAGGTTACCTAAAAAGCAGAAAAAAACGACAGATCGCAGGTTGAAAAAATGGTCAAAATTTAAAGGGCGTCAGATCTTCCTCATAACCTGATAAAATGACAACGGGGTGGGTATTAATCGAGAAATTGCTGAGATTAGAAAGAATTATCCTTGTTCCAAAGAAATTTCAGCTCCGGAGGTTACCCAAAAACCAGAAAAAAACGACAGGTCGCGGGTTGAAAGAATGGTCAAAATTTAAAGGGCGTCACATCTTCCCCTAAACCTGATAAAATGACAACGGGGTGGGTATTAATCGAGAAATTGCTGAGATTACAAAGAATTATCTTTGCTCCAAAGACATTTCAGCTCCAGAGGTTACCCAAAAAGCAGAAAAAAACGACAGGTCGCGGGTTGAAAAAATGGTCAAAATTTAAAGGCGTCACATCTTCCCCAAAACCTGATAAAATGACAACGGGGTGGGTATTAATCGAGAAATTGCTGAGATTACAAAGAATTATCTTTGCTCCAAAGACATTTCAGCTCCAGAAGTTACCCAAAAATCAGAAAAAAACAACAGGTCGTGGGTTGAAAAAAAGGTAAAAATTTAAAGGGCGTCAGATCTTCCCCAAAACCTGATAAAATGACAACGGGGTGGGTATTAATCGAGAAATTGCTGAAATCATAAAGAATTATCCTTGTTCCAAAGAAACTTCAGCTCCGGAGGTTACGCTAAAAACCAGAAAGAAGTGACAGGTCGCGGGTTGAAAAAATGGTCAAAATTTAAAGGGCGTCAGATCTTCCCCTAAACCACATAAAATGACAACGAGGTGGGTATTAATCAAGAAATTGCTGAGATAATAAAGAATTATTCTTGTTTCAAAGAAATTTCATCTCCGGAGGTTACCCAAAATCCAGAAAAAAACTACAGGTCGCGGGTTGATAAAATGGTCAAAATTTAAAGGGCGTCACATCTTTCCCTAAACCTGATAAAATGACAACGGGGTGGGTTTTAATCGAGAAATTGCTGAGATTAGAAAGAATTATCTTTGTTCCAAAGAAATTTCAATTCCGGAGGTTACCCAAAAAGTAGAAAAAAACGACAGGTCGCGGGTTGAAAAAATGGTCAAAATTTAAAGGGCGTCAAATCTTCCCCAAAACCTGATAAAATGACAACAGGGTGGGTATTAATTGAGAAATTGCTGAGATAATATAGAATTATCTTTGTTCCAAAGAAATTTCAGCTTCGGAGGTTACCCAAAAAGCAGAAAAAAACGACAGGTCGCGGGTTGAAAGAATGGTCAAAATTTAAAGGGCGTCACATCTTCCCCATAACCTGATAAAATGACAACGGGGTGGGTATTAATCGAGAAATTGCTGAGATTACAAAGAATTATCTTTGCTCCAAAGACGTTTCAGCTCCAGAGGTTACCCAAAAAGCAGAAAAAAACGACAGGTCGCGGGTTGAAAGAATGGTCAAAATTTAAAGGGCGTCAAATCTTCCCCTAAACCTGATAAAATGACAACGGGGTGGGTATTAATCGAGAAATTGCTGAGATTACAAAGAATTATCTCTGCTCCAAAGACATTTCAGCTCCAGAGGTTACCCAAAAAGCAGAAAAAAACGACAGGTCGCGGGTTGAAAAAATGGTCAACATTTAAAGGGCGTCAAATCTTCCCCTAAACCTGATAAAATGACAACGGGGTGGGTATTAATCGAGAAATTGCTGAGATTAGAAAGAATTATCTTTATTCCATAGGAATTGCAGCCCCGGAGGTCACGCCAAAAACCAGAAAAAAACGACAGATCGCGGGTAGAAAAAATGGTCAAAATTGAAATGGCGTCAGATCTTCCCCATGACCTGATAAAATGACAACGAGGTGGGTATTAATCGAGAAATTGCTGAGATTAGAAAGAATTATCTTTGTTCCGAAGGAATTTCATCTCCAGAGGTTACCCAAAAAGCAGAAAAAGACGACAGGTCGCGGGTTGAAAGAATGGTCAAAATTTAAAGGGCGTCACATATTCCCCATAACCTGATAAAATTACAATGGGTGGGTATTAATTGAGAAATTGCTGAGATTAGAAAGAATTATCTTTTTTTCAAAGAAATTTCAGCTCCGGAGGTCACGCCAAAAATCAGAAAAAAACAACAGGTCGTGGGTTGAAAAAATGGTCAAAATTTAAAGGGCGTCACATATTCCCCATAACCTGATAAAATTACAATGGGGTGGGTATTAATCGAGAAATTGCTGAGATTATAAAGAATTATTCTTGTTTCAAGGAAATTTCAGCTCCGGAGGTTACCCAAAAAGCAGAAAAAAACGTCAGGTCGCGGGTTGAAAGAATGGTCAAAATTTAAAGGGCGTCACATCTTCCCCATAGCCTGATAAAATGACAACGGGGTGGGTATTAATCGAGAAATTGCTGAGATTAGAAAGAATTATCTTTGTTCCAAAGAAATTTCAATTCCGGAGGTTACCTAAAAAGCAGAAAAAAACGACAGATCGCGGGTTGAAAAAATGGTCAAAATTTAAAGGGCGTCAGATCTTCCCCAAAACCTGATAAAATGACAACGGGGTGGGTATTAATCGAGAAATTGCTGAGATTAGAAAGAATTATCTTTGTTCCAAAGAAATTTCAGCCCCGGAGGTCACGCCAAAAACCAGAAAAAAACGACAGATCGCGGGTTGAAAAAATGGTCAAAATTTAAAGGGCGTCAGATCTTCCCCAAAACCTGATAAAATGACAACGGGGTGGGTATTAATTGAGAAATTGCTGAGATTAGAAAGAATTATCTTTGTTCCAAAGAAATTTCAATTCCGAAGGTTACCGAGAAAGCAGAAAAAAACGACAGGTCGCGGGTTGAAAAAATGGTCAAAATTTAAAGGGCGTCACATCTTCCCCAAAACCTGATAAAATGACAACGGGGTGGGTATTAATCGAGAAATTGCTGAGACTATAAAGAATTATCCTTGTTTTAAAGAAATTTCATCTCCGGAGGTTACCCAAAAAGCAGAAAAAAAAGACAGGTCGCGGGTTGAAGGAATGGTCAAAATTTAAAGGGCGTCACATATTCCCCATAACCTGATAAAATTACAATGGGTTGGGTATTAATTGAGAAATTGCTGAGATTAGAAAGAATTATCCTTGTTCCAAAGAAATTTCAGCTCCGGAGGTCACGCCAAAAACCAGAAAAAAAACGACAGGTCGTGGGTTGAAAAACTGGTCAAAATTTAAAGGGCGTCAGATCTTCCTCAAAACCTGATAAAATGACAACGGGGTGGGTATTAATCGAGAAATTGCTGAGATTAGAAAGAATTATCCTTGTTCCAAAGAAATTTCAGCTCCGGAGGTTACCCAAAAACCAGAAAAAAACGACAGGTCGCGGGTTGAAAGAATGGTCAAAATTCAAAGGGCGTCAGATCTTCCCCATAACCTGATAAAATGACAACGGGGTGGGTATTAATCGAGAAATTGCTGAGATAATAAAGAATTATCTTTGTTCCAAAGAAATTTCAGCTCCGGAGGTCACGCCAAAAATCAGAAAAAAACAACAGGTCGTGGGTTGAAAAAATGGTCAAAATTTAAAGGGCGTCACATATTCCCCATAACCTGATAAAATTACAATGGGGTGGGTATTAATCGAGAAATTGCTGAGATTATAAAGAATTATTCTTGTTTCAAGGAAATTTCAGCTCCGGAGGTTACCCAAAAAGCAGAAAAAAAACGACAGGTCGCGGATTGATAAAATGGTCAAAATTTAAAGGGCGTCACATATTCCCCATAACCTGATAAAATTGCAATGGGGTGGGTATTAATTGAGAAATTGCTGAGATTACAAAGAATAATCTTTGCTCCAAAGACATTTCAGCTCCAGAGGTTACCCAAAAATCAGAAAAAAACAACAGGTCGAGGGTTGAAAGAATGGTCAAAATTTAAAGGGCGTCACATCTTCCCCATAACCTGATAAAATGACAACGGGGTGGGTATTAATCGAGAAATTGCTGAGACTATAAAGAATTATCCTTGTTTTAAAGAAATTTCATCTCCGGAGGTTACCCAAAAAGCAGAAAAAAAAGACAGGTCGCGGGTTGAAGGAATGGTCAAAATTTAAAGGGCGTCACATATTCCCCATAACCTGATAAAATTACAATGGGTTGGGTATTAATTGAGAAATTGCTGAGATTAGAAAGAATTATCCTTGTTCCAAAGAAATTTCAGCTCCGGAGGTCACGCCAAAAACCAGAAAAAAAACGACAGGTCGTGGGTTGAAAAACTGGTCAAAATTTAAAGGGCGTCAGATCTTCCTCAAAACCTGATAAAATGACAACGGGGTGGGTATTAATCGAGAAATTGCTGAGATTAGAAAGAATTATCCTTGTTCCAAAGAAATTTCAGCTCCGGAGGTTACCCAAAAACCAGAAAAAAACGACAGGTCGCGGGTTGAAAGAATGGTCAAAATTCAAAGGGCGTCAGATCTTCCCCATAACCTGATAAAATGACAACGGGGTGGGTATTAATCGAGAAATTGCTGAGATAATAAAGAATTATCTTTGTTCCAAAGAAATTTCAGCTCCGGAGGTCACGCCAAAAATCAGAAAAAAACAACAGGTCGTGGGTTGAAAAAATGGTCAAAATTTAAAGGGCGTCACATATTCCCCATAACCTGATAAAATTACAATGGGGTGGGTATTAATCGAGAAATTGCTGAGATTATAAAGAATTATTCTTGTTTCAAGGAAATTTCAGCTCCGGAGGTTACCCAAAAAGCAGAAAAAAAACGACAGGTCGCGGATTGATAAAATGGTCAAAATTTAAAGGGCGTCACATATTCCCCATAACCTGATAAAATTGCAATTGGGTGGGTATTAATTGAGAAATTGCTGAGATTACAAAGAATAATCTTTGCTCCAAAGACATTTCAGCTCCAGAGGTTACCCAAAAATCAGAAAAAAACAACAGGTCGAGGGTTGAAAGAATGGTCAAAATTTAAAGGGCGTCACATCTTCCCCATAACCTGATAAAATGACAACGGGGTGGGTATTAATCGAGAAATTGCTGAGATTAGAAAGAATTATCTTTGTTCCAAAGAAATTTCAATTCCGGAGGTTACCCAAAAAGCAGAGAAAGACGACAGGTCGCGGGTTGAAAGAATGGTCAAAATTTAAAGGGCGTCACATCTTCCCCATAACCTGATAAAATGACAACGGGGTGGGTATTAATCGAGAAATTGCTGAGATTAGAAAGAATTATCTTTGTTCCAAAGAAATTTCAGCTCCAGAGGTTACCCAAAAAGCAGAAAAAAACGACAGGTCGCAGCTTGAAAAAATGGTCAAAATTTAAAGGGCGTCAGATCTTCCCCTAAACCTGATAAAATGACAACGGGGTGGGTATTAATCGAGAAATTGCTGAGATTAGAAAGAATTATCTTTGTTCCAAAGAAATTTCAATTCCGGAGGTTACCCAAAAAGCAGAAAAAAACGACAGGTCGCAGGTTGAAAAAATGGTCAAAATTTAAAAGGCGTAAGATATTCCCCAAAACCTGATAAAATGACAACGGGGTGGGTATTAATCGAGAAATTGCTGAGATTATAAAGAATTATCCTTGTTTCAAAGAAATTTCATCTCCGGAGGTTACCCAAAAACCAGAAAAAAACGACAGGTCGCGGGTTGATAAAATGGTCAAAATTTAAAGGGCGTCACATATTCCCCATAACCTGATAAAATTGCAATGGGGTGGGTATTAATTGAGAAATTGCTGAGATTACAAAGAATAATCTTTGCTCCAAAGACATTTCAGCTCCAGAGGTTACCCAAAAATCAGAAAAAAACAACAGGTCGTGGGTTGAAAAAATGGTCAAAATTTAAAGGGCGTCACATCTTCCCCAAAACCTGATAAAATGAAAACGGGGTGGGTATTAATCGAGAAATTGCTGAGATTATAAAGAATTATCTTTGTTCCAAAGAAATTTCAATTCCGGAGGTTACCCAAAAAGCAGAAAAAGACGACAGGTCGCGGGTTGAAAGAATGGTCAAAATTTAAAGGGCGTCACATCTTCCCCATAACCTGATAAAATGACAACGGGGTGGGTATTAATCGAGAAATTGCTGAGATTAGAAAGAATTATCTTTATTCCAAAGAAATTTCAATTCCGAAGGTTACCTAGAAAGCAGAAAAAAACGACAGGTCGCGGGTTGAAAAAATGGTCAAAATTTAAAGGGCGTCACATCTTCCCCAAAACCTGATAAAATGACAACGGGGTGGGTATTAATCGAGAAATTGCTGAGATTAGAAAGAATTATCCTTGTTTTAAAGAAATTTCATCTCCGCAGGTTACTCAAAAAGCAGAAAAAAAAAGACAGGTCGCGGGTTGAAGGAATGGTCAAAATTTAAAGGGCGTCACATATTCCCCATAACCTGATAAAATTACAATGGGTTGGGTATTAATTGAGAAATTGCTGAGATTAGAAAGAATTATCCTTGTTCCAAAGAAATTTCAGCTCCGGAGGTCACGCCAAAAACCAGAAAAAACAACAGGTCGTGGGTTGAAAAAATGATCAAAATTTAAAGGGCGTCAGATCTTCCCCAAAACCTGATAAAATGACAACGGGGTGGGTATTAATCGAGAAATTGCTGAGATTAGAAAGAATTATCTTTGTTCCAAAGAAATTTCAATTCCGGAGGTTACCTAAAAAGCAGAAAAAAACGACAGGTCGCGGGTCGAAAAAATGGTCAACATTTAATGGGCGTCACATCTTCCCCAAAACCTGATAAAATGACAACGGGGTGGGTATTAATCGAGAAATTGCTGAGATTATAAAGAATTATCCTTGTTTTAAAGAAATTTCATCTCCGGAGGTTACCCAAAAAGCAGAAAAAAAAGACAGGTCGCGGGTTGAAGGAATGGTCAAAATTTAAAGGGCGTCACATATTCCCCATAACCTGATAAAATTACAATGGGTTGGGTATTAATTGAGAAATTGCTGAGATTAGAAAGAATTATCCTTGTTCCAAAGAAATTTCAGCTCCGGAGGTCACGCCAAAAACCAGAAAAAAACAACAGGTCGTGGGTTGAAAAACTGGTCAAAATTTAAAGGGCGTCAGATCTTCCCCTAAACCTGATAAAATGACAACGGGGTGGGTATTAATCGAGAAATTCCTGAGATTATAAAGAATTATCCTTGTTTCAAAGAAATTTCAATTCCGGAGGTTACCCAAAAACCAGAAAAAAACGACAGGTCGCGGGTTGATAAAATGGTCAAAATTTAAAGGGCGTCACATCTTCCCCAAAACCTGATAAAATGACAACGGGGTGGGTATTAATCGAGAAATTGCTGAGATTAGAAAGAATTATCTTTGTTCCAAAGAAATTTCAATTCCGGAGGTTACCTAAAAAGCAGAAAAAAACGACAGGTCGCGGGTTGAAAAAATGGTCAAAATTTAAAGGGCGTCACATCTTCCCCAAAACCTGATAAAATGATAACGGGGTGGGTATTAATCGAGAAATTGCTGAGATTATAAAGAATTATCCTTGTTTTAAAGAAATTTCATCTCCGGAGGTTACCCAAAAAGCAGAAAAAAAAGACAGGTCGCGGGTTGAAGGAATGGTCAAAATTTAAAGGGCGTCACATATTCCCCATAACCTGATAAAATTACAATGGGTTGGGTATTAATTGAGAAATTGCTGAGATTAGAAAGAATTATCCTTGTTCCAAAGAAATTTCAGCTCCGGAGGTCACGCCAAAAACCAGAAAAAAACAACAGGTCGTGGGTTGAAAAACTGGTCAAAATTTAAAGGGCGTCAGATCTTCCCCAAAACCTGATAAAATGACAACGGGGTGGGTATTAATCGAGAAATTGCTGAGATTAGAAAGAATTATCCTTGTTCCAAAGAAATTTCAGCTCCGGAGGTTACCCAAAAACCAGAAAAAGACGACAGGTCGCGGGTTGAAAGAATGGTCAAAATTTAAAGGGCGTCACATCTTCCCCATAACCTGATAAAATGACAACGGGGTGGGTATTAATCGAGAAATTGCTGAGATAATAAAGAATTATTCTTGTTTCAAAGAAATTTCAGCTCCGGAGGTTACCCAAAAAGCAGAAAAAAACGACAGGTTGCGGGTTGATAAAATGGTCAAAATTTAAAGGGCGTCAGATCTTCCCCTAAACCTGATAAAATGACAACGGGGTGGGTATTAATCGAGAAATTGCTGAGATTACAAAGAATTGTCTTTGCTCCAAAGACATTTCAGCTCCAGAGGTTACCCAAAAAGCAGAAAAAAATGACAGGTTGCGGGTTGAAAAAATGGTCAAAATTTAAAGTGCGTCAAATCTTCCCCTAAACCTGATAAAATGACAACGGGGTGGGTATTAATCGAGAAATTGCTGAGATTAGAAAGAATTATCTTTGTTCCAAAGAAATTTCAATTCCGGAGGTTACCTAAAAAGCAGAAAAAAACGACAGGTCGTGGGTTGAAAAAATGGTCAAAATTTAAAGGGCATCACATCTTCCCCAAAACCTGATAAAATGACAACGGGGTGGGTATTAATCGAGAAATTCCTGAGATTATAAAGAATTATCCTTGTTTCAAAGAAATTTCAATTCCGGAGGTTACCCAAAAACCAGAAAAAAACGACAGGTCGCGGGTTGATAAAATGGTCAAAATTTAAAGGGCGTCACATCTTCCCCAAAACCTGATAAAATGACAACGGGGTGGGTATTAATCGAGAAATTGCTGAGATTATAAAGAATTATCCTTGTTTTAAAGAAATTTCATCTCCGGAGGTAACCCAAAAAGCAGAAAAAAAAGACAGGTCGCGGGTTGAAGGAATGGTCAAAATTTAAAGGGCGTCACATCTTCCCCATAACCTGATAAAATGACAACGGGGTGGGTATTAATCGAAAAATTGCTGAGATAATATAGAATTATTCTTGTTTCAAAGAAATTTCAGCTCCGGAGGTTACCCAAAAAGCAGAAAAAAACGATAGGTCGCGGGTTGATAAAATGGTCAAAATTTAAAGGGCGTCAGATCTTCCCCTAAACCTGATAAAATGACAACGGGGTGGGTATTAATCGAGAAATTGCTGAGATTACAAAGAATTATCTTTGCTCCAAAGACATTTCAGCTCCAGAGGTTACCCAAAAAGCAGAAAAAAACTACAGGTCGCGGGTTGAAAAAATGGTCAAAATTTAAAGGGCGTCAAATCTTCCCCTAAACCTGATAAAATGACAACGGGGTGGGTATTAATCGAGAAATTGCTGAGATTAGAAAGAATTATCTTTGTTCTAAAGAAATTTCAATTCCGGAGGTTACCCAAAAAGCAGAAAAAAACGACAGGTCGCAGGTTGAAAAAATGGTCAAAATTTAAAGGGCGTCAGATCTTCCCCTAAACCTGATAAAATGACAACGGGGTGGGTATTAATCGAGAAATTGCTGAGATTACAAAGAATTATCTTTGCTCCAAAGACATTTCAGCTCCAGAGGTTACCCAAAAAGCAGAAAAAAATGACAGGTCGCGGGTTGAAAAAATGGTCAAAATTTAAAGGGCGTCAAATCTTCCCCTAAACCTGATAAAATGACAACGGGGTGGGTATTAATCGAGAAATTGCTGAGATTAGAAAGAATTATCTTTGTTCCAAAGAAATTTCAATTCCGGAGGTTACCTAAAAAGCAGAAAAAAACAACAGGTCGTGGGTTGAAAAAATGGTCAAAATTTAAAGGGCGTCACATCTTCCCCAAAACCTGATAAAATGACAACGGGGTGGGTATTAATCGAGAAATTGCTGAGATTATAAAGAATTATCCTTGTTTTAAAGAAATTTCATCTCCGGAGGTAACCCAAAAAGCAGAAAAAAAAGACAGGTCGCGGGTTGAAGGAATGGTCAAAATTTAAAGGGCGTCACATCTTCCCCATAACCTGATAAAATGACAACGGGGTGGGTATTAATCGAGAAATTGCTGAGATAATATAGAATTATTCTTGTTTCAAAGAAATTTCAGCTCCGGAGGTTACCCAAAAAGCAGAAAAAAACGATAGGTCGCGGGTTGATAAAATGGTCAAAATTTAAAGGGCGTCAGATCTTCCCCTAAACCTGATAAAATGACAACGGGGTGGGTATTAATCGAGAAATTGCTGAGATTACAAAGAATTATCTTTGCTCCAAAGACATTTCAGCTCCAGAGGTTACCCAAAAAGCAGAAAAAAACTACAGGTCGCGGGTTGAAAAAATGGTCAAAATTTAAAGGGCGTCAAATCTTCCCCTAAACCTGATAAAATGACAACGGGGTGGGTATTAATCGAGAAATTGCTGAGATTAGAAAGAATTATCTTTGTTCTAAAGAAATTTCAATTCCGGAGGTTACCCAAAAAGCAGAAAAAAACGACAGGTCGCAGGTTGAAAAAATGGTCAAAATTTAAAGGGCGTCAGATCTTCCCCTAAACCTGATAAAATGACAACGGGGTGGGTATTAATCGAGAAATTGCTGAGATTACAAAGAATTATCTTTGCTCCAAAGACATTTCAGCTCCAGAGGTTACCCAAAAAGCAGAAAAAAATGACAGGTCGCGGGTTGAAAAAATGGTCAAAATTTAAAGGGCGTCAAATCTTCCCCTAAACCTGATAAAATGACAACGGGGTGGGTATTAATCGAGAAATTGCTGAGATTAGAAAGAATTATCTTTGTTCCAAAGAAATTTCAATTCCGGAGGTTACCTAAAAAGCAGAAAAAAACAACAGGTCGTGGGTTGAAAAAATGGTCAAAATTTAAAGGGCGTCACATCTTCCCCAAAACCTGATAAAATGACAACGGGGTGGGTATTAATCGAGAAATTGCTGAGATTATAAAGAATTATCTTTGCTCCAAAGACATTTCAGCTCCAGAGGTTACCCAAAAAGCAGAAAAAAACGACAGGTCGCGGGTTGAAAGAATGGTCAAAATTTAAAGGGCGTGACATCTTTCCCATAACCTGATAAAATGACAACGGGGTGGGTATTAATCAAGAAATTGCTGAGATTAGAAAGAATTATCTTTGTTCCAAAGAAATTTCAGCTCCGGAGGTTACACAAAAAGCAGAAAAAGACGACAGGTCGCGGGTTGAAAGAATGGTCAAAATTTAAAGGGCGTCACATCTTCCCCATAACCTGATAAAATGACAACGGAGTGGGTATTAATCGAGAAATTGCTGAGATTAGAAAGAATTATCTTTGTTCCAAAGAAATTTCAGCTCCAGAGGTTAACCAAAAAGCAGAAAAAGACGACAGGTCGCGGGTTGAAAGAATGGTCAAAATTTAAAGGGCGTCACATCTTCCCCATAACCTCATAAAATTACAATGGGTTGGGTATTAATTGAGAAATTGCTGAGATTAGAAAGAATTATCCTTGTTCCAAAGAAATTTCAGCTCCGGAGGTCACGCCAAAAACCAGAAAAAAACAACAGGTCGTGGATTGAAAAAATGGTCAAAATTTAAAGGGCGTCAGATCTTCCCCAAAACCTGATAAAATGACAACGGGGTGGGTATTAATCGAGAAATTGCTGAGATTAGAAAGAACTATCCTTGTTCCAAAGAAATTTCAGCTCCGGAGGTTACCCAAAAACCAGAAAAAAACGACAGGTCGCGGGTTGAAAGAATGGTCAAAATTTAAAGGGCGTCACATCTTCCCCTAAACCAGATAAAATGACAACAGAGTGGGTATTAATCGAGAAATTGCTGAGATAATATAGAATTATTCTTTTTTCAAAGAAATTTCAGCTCCGGAGGTTACCCAAAAAGCAGAAAAAAACGACAGGTCGCGGGTTGATAAAATGGTCAAAATTTAAAGGGCGTCAGATCTTCCCCTAAACCTGATAAAATGACAACGGGGTGGGTATTAATCGAGAAATTGCTGAGATTACAAAGAATTACCTTTGCTCCAAAGACATTTCAGCTCCAGAGGTTTCCCAAAAAGCAGAAAAAAACGGCAGGTCGCGGGTTGAAAAAATGGTCAAAATTTAAAGGGCGTCAAATCTTCTCCTAAACCTGATAAAATGACAACGGGGTGGGTATTAATCGAGAAATTGCTGAGATTAGAAAGAATTATCTTTGTTCCAAAGAAATTTCAATTCCGGAGGTTACCTAAAAAGCAGAAAAAAACAACAGGTCCTGGGTTGAAAAAATGGTCAAAATTTAAAGGGCGTCACATCTTCCCCAAAACCTGATAAAATGACAACGGGGTGCGTATTAATCGAGAAATTGCTGAGATTATAAAATATTATCTTTGCTCCAAAGACATTTCAGCTCCAGATGTTACCCAAAAAGCAGAAAAAAACGACAGGTCGCGGGTTGAAAAAATGGTCAAAATTTAAAGGGCGTCAAATCTTCCCCTAAACCTGATAAAATGACAACGGGGTGGGTATTAATCGAGAAATTGCTGAGATTAGAAAGAATTATCTTTGTTCCAAAGAAATTTCAATTCCGGAGGTTACCTAAAAAGCAGAAAAAAACGACAGGTCGCAGGTTGAAAAAATGGTCAAAATTTAAAGGTGTCAGATCTTCCCCAAAACCTGATAAAATGACAACGGGGTGGGTATTAATTGAGAAATTACTGAGATTATAAAGAATTATCCTTGTTTCAAAGAAATTTCATCTCCGGAGTGTACCCAAAAAGCAGAAAAAAACGACAGGTCGCGGGTTGAAGGAATGGTCAAAATTTAAAGGGCGTCACACATTCCCCATTACCTGATAAAATTACAATGGGTTGGGTATTAATTGAGAAATTGCTGAGATTAGAAAGAATTATCCTTGTTCCAAAGAAATTTCAGCTCCGGAGGTCACGCCAAAAACCAGAAAAAAACAACAGGTCGTGGGTTGAAAAAATGGTCAAAATTTAAAGGGCGTCAGATCTTCCCCAAAACCTGATAAAATGACAACGGGGTGGGTATTAATCGAGAAATTGCTGAGATTAGAAAGAATTATCCTTGTTCCAAAGAAATTTCAGCTCCGGAGGTTACCCAAAAACCAGAAAAAAACGACAGGTCGCGGGTTGAAAGAATGGTCAAAATTTAAAGGGCGTCACATCTTCCCCATAACCTGATAAAATGACAACGGGGTGGGTATTAATCGAGAAATTGCTGAGATAATAAAGAATTATTCTTGTTTCAAGGAAATTTCATCTCCGGAGGTTACCCAAAAAGCAGAAAAAAACGACAGGTCGCGGGTTGATAAAATGGTCAAAATTTAAAGGGCGTCAGATCTTCCCCTAAACCTGATAAAATGACAACGGGGTGGGTATTAATCGAGAAATTGCTGAGATTACAAAGAATTATCTTTGCTCCAAAGACATTTCAGCTCCAGAGGTTACCCAAAAAGCAGAAAAAAACGACAGGTCGCGGGTTGAAAAAATGGTCAAAATTTAAAGGGCGTCAAATCTTCCCCTAAACCTGATAAAATGACAACGGGGTGGGTATTAATCGAGAAATTGCTGAGATTAGGAAGAATTATCTTTGTTCCAAAGAAATTTCAATTGCGGAGGTTACCTAAAAAGCAGAAAAAAATGACAGGTCGCGGGTTGAAAAAATGGTCAAAATTTAAAGGGCGTCACATCTTCCCCAAAACCTGATAAAATGACAACGGGGTGGGTATTAATCGAAAAATTCCTGAGATTATAAAGAATTATCCTTGTTTCAAAGAAATTTCATCTCCGGAGGTTACCCAAAAACCAGAAAAAAACGACAGATCGCGGGTTGATAAAATGGTCAAAATTTAAAGGGCATCACATATTCCCCATAACCTGATAAAATTGCAATGGGGTGGGTATTAATTGAGAAATTGCTGAGATTACAAAGAATAATCTTTGCTCCAAAGACATTTCAGCTCCAGAGGTTACCCAAAAATCAGAAAAAAACAACAGGTCGTGGGTTGAAAAAATGGTCAAAATTTAAAGGGCGTCAGATCTTCCCCAAAACCTGATAAAATGAAAACGGGGTGGGTATTAATCGAGAAATTGCTGAGATTATAAAGAATTATCTTTGTTCCAAAGAAATTTCAATTCCGGAGGTTACCCAAAAAGCAGAAAAAGACGACAGGTCGCGGGTTGAAAGAATGGTCAAAATTTAAAGGGCGTCACATCTTCCCCATAACCTGATAAAATGACAACGGGGTGGGTATTAAACGAGAAATTGCTGAGATTAGAAAGAATTATCTTTGTTCCAAAGAAATTTCAGCTCCAGAGGTTACCCAAAAAGCAGAAAAAAACGACAGGTCGCGGGTTGAAAGAATGATCAAAATTTAAAGGGCGTCACATCTTCCCCATAACCTGATAAAATGACAACGGGGTGGGTATTAATCGAGAAATTGCTGAGATTAGAAAGAATTATCTTTGTTCCAAAGAAATTTCAATTCCGGAGGTTACCCAAAAAGCAGAAAAAAACGACAGGTCGCGGGTTGAAAGAATGGTCAAAATTTAAAGGGCGTCAAATCTTCCCCTAAACCTGATAAAATGACAACGGGGTGGGTATTAATCGAGAAATTGCTGAGATTAGAAAGAATTATCTTTGTTCCAAAGAAATTTCAATTCCGGAGGTTACCTAAAAAGCAGAAAAAAACGACAGGTCGCGGGTCGAAAAAATGGTCAAAATTTAAAGGGCGTCACATCTTCCCCAAAACCTGATAAAATGACAACGGGGTTGGTATTAATCGAGAAATTGCTGAGATTAGAAAGAATTATCTTTGTTCCAAAGAAATTTCACCTCCGGAGGTTACCCAAAAAGCAGAAAAAAACGACAAGTCGCGGGTTGATAAAATGGTCAAAATTTAAAGGGCATCACATATTCCCCATAACCTGATAAAATTGCAATGGGGTGGGTATTAACTGAGAAATTGCTGAGATTACAAAGAATAATCTTTGCTCCAAAGACATTTCAGCTCCAGAGGTTACCCAAAAATCAGAAAAAAACAACAGGTCGTGGGTTGAAAAAATGGTCAAAATTTAAAGGGCGTCAGATCTTCCCCAAAACCTGATAAAATGACAACGGGGTGGGTATTAATCGAAAAATTCCTGAGATTATAAAGAATTATCCTTGTTTCAAAGAAATTTCATCTCCGGAGGTTACCCAAAAACCAGAAAAAAACAACAGGTCGCGGGTTGAAAAAATGGTCAAAATTTAAAGGGCGTCAGATCTTCCCCAAAACCTGATAAAATGACAACGGGGTGGGTATTAATCGAGAAATTGCTGAAATTAGAAAGAATTATCCTTGTTCCAAAGAAATTTCAGCTCTGGAGGTTACCCAAAAACCAGAAAAAAACGACAGGTCGCGGGTTGAAAGAATGGTCAAAATTTAAAGGGCGTCACATCTTCCCCATAACCTGATAAAATGACAACGGGGTGGGTATTAATCGAGAAATTGCTGAGATTAGAAAGAATTATCTTTGTTCCAAAGAAATTTCAATTCCGGAGGTTACCTAAAAAGTAGAAAAAAACGACAGGTCGCGGGTCGAAAAAATGGTCAAAATTTAAAGGGCGTCACATATTCCCCATAACCTGATAAAATTACAATGGGGTGGGTATTAATTGAGAAATTGCTGAGATTAGAAGGAATTATCCTTGTTCCAAAGAAATTTCAGCTCCGGAGGTTACCCAAAAACCAGAAAAAAACGACAGGTCGCGGGTTGAAAGAATGGTCAAAATTTAAAGGGCGTCACATCTTCCCCATAACCTGATAAAATGACAACGGGGTGGGTATTAATCGAGAAATTGCTGAGATAATAAAGAATTATTCTTGTTTCAAGGAAATTTCATCTCCGGAGGTTACCCAAAAAGCAGAAAAAAACGACAGGTCGCCGGTTGATAAAATGGTCAAAATTTAAAGGGCGTCAGATCTTCCCCTAAACCTGATAAAATGACAACGGGGTGGGTATTAATCAAGAAATTGCTGAGATTACAAAGAATTATCTTTGCTCCAAAGACATTTCAGCTCCAGAGGTTACCCAAAAAGCAGAAAAAAACGACAGGTCGCGGGTTGAAAAAATGGTCAAAATTTAAAGGGCGTCAAATCTTCCCCTAAACCTGATAAAATGACAACGGGGTGGGTATTAATCGAGAAATTGCTGAGATTAGAAAGAATTATCTTTGTTCCAAAGAAATTTTAATTGCGGAGGTTACCTAAAAAGCAGAAAAAAATGACAGGTCGCGGGTTGAAAGAATGGTCAAAATTTAAAGGGCGTCACATCTTCCCCATAACCTGATAAAATGACAACGGGGTGGGTATTAATCGAGAAATTGCTGAGATTAGAAAGAATTATCTTTGTTCCAAAGAAATTTCAGCTCCAGAGGTTACCCAAAAAGCAGAAAAAAACGACAGGTCGCGGGTTGAGAGAATGGTCAAAATTTAAAGGGCGTCACATCTTCCCCATAACCTGATAAAATGACAACGGGGTGGGTATTAATCGAGAAATTGCTGAGATAATAAAGAATTATTCTTGTTTCAAAGAAATTTCAGCTCCGGAGGTTACCCAAAAAGCAGAAAAAAACGACAGGTCGCGGGTTGAAAGAATGGTCAAAATTTAAAGGGCGTCAAATCTTCCCCTAAACCTGATAAAATGACAACGGGGTGGGTATTAATCGAGAAATTGCTGAGATTAGAAAGAATTATCCTTGTTCCAAAGAAATTTCAGCTCCGGAGGTCACGCCAAAAACCAGAAAAAAACAACAGGTCGTGGGTTGAAAAAATGGTCAAAATTTAAAGGGCGTCAGATCTTCCCCAAAACCTGATAAAATGACAACGGGGTGGGTATTAATCGAGAAATTGCTGAGATTAGAAAGAATTATCCTTGTTCCAAAGAAATTTCAGCTCCGGAGGTTACCCAAAAACCAGAAAAAAACGACAGGTCGCGGGTTGAAAGAATGGTCAAAATTTAAAGGGCGTCACATCTTCCCCATAACCTGATAAAATGACAACGGGGTGGGTATTAATCGAGAAATTGCTGAGATAATAAAGAATTATTCTTGTTTCAAGGAAATTTCATCTCCGGAGGTTACCCAAAAAGCAGAAAAAAACGACAGGTCGCGGGTTGATAAAATGGTCAAAATTTAAAGGGCGTCAGATCTTCCCCTAAACCTGATAAAATGACAACGGGGTGGGTATTAATCGAGAAATTGCTGAGATTACAAAGAATTATCTTTGCTCCAAAGACATTTCAGCTCCAGAGGTTACCCAAAAAGCAGAAAAAAACGACAGGTCGCGGGTTGAAAAAATGGTCAAAATTTAAAGGGCGTCAAATCTTCCCCTAAACCTGATAAAATGACAACGGGGTGGGTATTAATCGAGAAATTGCTGAGATTAGGAAGAATTATCTTTGTTCCAAAGAAATTTCAATTGCGGAGGTTACCTAAAAAGCAGAAAAAAATGACAGGTCGCGGGTTGAAAAAATGGTCAAAATTTAAAGGGCGTCACATCTTCCCCAAAACCTGATAAAATGACAACGGGGTGGGTATTAATCGAAAAATTCCTGAGATTATAAAGAATTATCCTTGTTTCAAAGAAATTTCATCTCCGGAGGTTACCCAAAAACCAGAAAAAAACGACAGATCGCGGGTTGATAAAATGGTCAAAATTTAAAGGGCATCACATATTCCCCATAACCTGATAAAATTGCAATGGGGTGGGTATTAATTGAGAAATTGCTGAGATTACAAAGAATAATCTTTGCTCCAAAGACATTTCAGCTCCAGAGGTTACCCAAAAATCAGAAAAAAACAACAGGTCGTGGGTTGAAAAAATGGTCAAAATTTAAAGGGCGTCAGATCTTCCCCAAAACCTGATAAAATGAAAACGGGGTGGGTATTAATCGAGAAATTGCTGAGATTATAAAGAATTATCTTTGTTCCAAAGAAATTTCAATTCCGGAGGTTACCCAAAAAGCAGAAAAAGACGACAGGTCGCGGGTTGAAAGAATGGTCAAAATTTAAAGGGCGTCACATCTTCCCCATAACCTGATAAAATGACAACGGGGTGGGTATTAAACGAGAAATTGCTGAGATTAGAAAGAATTATCTTTGTTCCAAAGAAATTTCAGCTCCAGAGGTTACCCAAAAAGCAGAAAAAAACGACAGGTCGCGGGTTGAAAGAATGATCAAAATTTAAAGGGCGTCACATCTTCCCCATAACCTGATAAAATGACAACGGGGTGGGTATTAATCGAGAAATTGCTGAGATTAGAAAGAATTATCTTTGTTCCAAAGAAATTTCAATTCCGGAGGTTACCCAAAAAGCAGAAAAAAACGACAGGTCGCGGGTTGAAAGAATGGTCAAAATTTAAAGGGCGTCAAATCTTCCCCTAAACCTGATAAAATGACAACGGGGTGGGTATTAATCGAGAAATTGCTGAGATTAGAAAGAATTATCTTTGTTCCAAAGAAATTTCAATTCCGGAGGTTACCTAAAAAGCAGAAAAAAACGACAGGTCGCGGGTCGAAAAAATGGTCAAAATTTAAAGGGCGTCACATCTTCCCCAAAACCTGATAAAATGACAACGGGGTTGGTATTAATCGAGAAATTGCTGAGATTAGAAAGAATTATCTTTGTTCCAAAGAAATTTCACCTCCGGAGGTTACCCAAAAAGCAGAAAAAAACGACAAGTCGCGGGTTGATAAAATGGTCAAAATTTAAAGGGCATCACATATTCCCCATAACCTGATAAAATTGCAATGGGGTGGGTATTAACTGAGAAATTGCTGAGATTACAAAGAATAATCTTTGCTCCAAAGACATTTCAGCTCCAGAGGTTACCCAAAAATCAGAAAAAAACAACAGGTCGTGGGTTGAAAAAATGGTCAAAATTTAAAGGGCGTCAGATCTTCCCCAAAACCTGATAAAATGACAACGGGGTGGGTATTAATCGAAAAATTCCTGAGATTATAAAGAATTATCCTTGTTTCAAAGAAATTTCATCTCCGGAGGTTACCCAAAAACCAGAAAAAAACAACAGGTCGCGGGTTGAAAAAATGGTCAAAATTTAAAGGGCGTCAGATCTTCCCCAAAACCTGATAAAATGACAACGGGGTGGGTATTAATCGAGAAATTGCTGAAATTAGAAAGAATTATCCTTGTTCCAAAGAAATTTCAGCTCTGGAGGTTACCCAAAAACCAGAAAAAAACGACAGGTCGCGGGTTGAAAGAATGGTCAAAATTTAAAGGGCGTCACATCTTCCCCATAACCTGATAAAATGACAACGGGGTGGGTATTAATCGAGAAATTGCTGAGATTAGAAAGAATTATCTTTGTTCCAAAGAAATTTCAATTCCGGAGGTTACCTAAAAAGTAGAAAAAAACGACAGGTCGCGGGTCGAAAAAATGGTCAAAATTTAAAGGGCGTCACATATTCCCCATAACCTGATAAAATTACAATGGGGTGGGTATTAATTGAGAAATTGCTGAGATTAGAAGGAATTATCCTTGTTCCAAAGAAATTTCAGCTCCGGAGGTTACCCAAAAACCAGAAAAAAACGACAGGTCGCGGGTTGAAAGAATGGTCAAAATTTAAAGGGCGTCACATCTTCCCCATAACCTGATAAAATGACAACGGGGTGGGTATTAATCGAGAAATTGCTGAGATAATAAAGAATTATTCTTGTTTCAAGGAAATTTCATCTCCGGAGGTTACCCAAAAAGCAGAAAAAAACGACAGGTCGCCGGTTGATAAAATGGTCAAAATTTAAAGGGCGTCAGATCTTCCCCTAAACCTGATAAAATGACAACGGGGTGGGTATTAATCGAGAAATTGCTGAGATTACAAAGAATTATCTTTGCTCCAAAGACATTTCAGCTCCAGAGGTTACCCAAAAAGCAGAAAAAAACGACAGGTCGCGGGTTGAAAAAATGGTCAAAATTTAAAGGGCGTCAAATCTTCCCCTAAACCTGATAAAATGACAACGGGGTGGGTATTAATCGAGAAATTGCTGAGATTAGAAAGAATTATCTTTGTTCCAAAGAAATTTTAATTGCGGAGGTTACCTAAAAAGCAGAAAAAAATGACAGGTCGCGGGTTGAAAGAATGGTCAAAATTTAAAGGGCGTCACATCTTCCCCATAACCTGATAAAATGACAACGGGGTGGGTATTAATCGAGAAATTGCTGAGATTAGAAAGAATTATCTTTGTTCCAAAGAAATTTCAGCTCCAGAGGTTACCCAAAAAGCAGAAAAAAACGACAGGTCGCGGGTTGAGAGAATGGTCAAAATTTAAAGGGCGTCACATCTTCCCCATAACCTGATAAAATGACAACGGGGTGGGTATTAATCGAGAAATTGCTGAGATAATAAAGAATTATTCTTGTTTCAAAGAAATTTCAGCTCCGGAGGTTACCCAAAAAGCAGAAAAAAACGACAGGTCGCGGGTTGAAAGAATGGTCAAAATTTAAAGGGCGTCAAATCTTCCCCTAAACCTGATAAAATGACAACGGGGTGGGTATTAATCGAGAAATTGCTGAGATTAGAAAGAATTATCCTTGTTCCAAAGAAATTTCAGCTCCGGAGGTCACGCCAAAAACCAGAAAAAAACAACAGGTCGTGGGTTGAAAAAATGGTCAAAATTTAAAGGGCGTCAGATCTTCCCCAAAACCTGATAAAATGACAACGGGGTGGGTATTAATCGAGAAATTGCTGAGATTAGAAAGAATTATCCTTGTTCCAAAGAAATTTCAGCTCCGGAGGTTACCCAAAAACCAGAAAAAAACGACAGGTCGCGGGTTGAAAGAATGGTCAAAATTTAAAGGGCGTCACATCTTCCCCATAACCTGATAAAATGACAACGGGGTGGGTATTAATCGAGAAATTGCTGAGATAATAAAGAATTATTCTTGTTTCAAAGAAATTTCAGCTCCGGAGGTTACCCAAAAACCAGAAAAAAACGACAGGTCGCGGGTTGAAAAAATGGTCAAAATTTAAAGGGCGTCAAATCTTCCCCTAAACCTGATAAAATGACAACGGGGTGGGTATTAATCGAGAAATTGCTGAGATTAGGAAGAATTATCTTTGTTCCAAAGAAATTTCAATTGCGGAGGTTACCTAAAAAGCAGAAAAAAATGACAGGTCGCGGGTTGAAAAAATGGTCAAAATTTAAAGGGCGTCACATCTTCCCCAAAACCTGATAAAATGACAACGGGGTGGGTATTAATCGAAAAATTCCTGAGATTATAAAGAATTATCCTTGTTTCAAAGAAATTTCATCTCCGGAGGTTACCCAAAAACCAGAAAAAAACGACAGGTTGCGGGTTGATAAAATGGTCAAAATTTAAAGGGCATCACATATTCCCCATAACCTGATAAAATTGCAATGGGGTGGGTATTAATTGAGAAATTGCTGAGATTACAAAGAATAATCTTTGCTCCAAAGACATTTCAGCTCCAGAGGTTACCCAAAAATCAGAAAAAAACAACAGGTCGTGGGTTGAAAAAATGGTCAAAATTTAAAGGGCGTCAGATCTTCCCCAAAACCTGATAAAATGAAAACGGGGTGGGTATTAATCGAGAAATTGCTGAGATTATAAAGAATTATCTTTGTTCCAAAGAAATTTCAATTCCGGAGGTTACCCAAAAAGCAGAAAAAGACGACAGGTCGCGGGTTGAAAGAATGGTCAAAATTTAAAGGGCGTCACATCTTCCCCTAAACCTGATAAAATGACAACGGGGTTGGTATTAATCGAGAAATTGCTGAGATTAGAAAGAATTATCTTTGTTCCAAAGAAATTTCACCTCCGGAGGTCACGCCAAAAACCAGAAAAAAACAACAGGTCGTGGGTTGAAAAAATGGTCAAAATTTAAAGGGCGTCAGATCTTCCCCAAAACCTGATAAAATGACAACGGGGTGGGTATTAATCGAGAAATTGCTGAGATTAGAAAGAATTATCCTTGTTCCAAAGAAATTTCAGCTCCGGAGGTTACCCAAAAACCAGAAAAAAACGACAGGTCGCGGGTTGAAAGGATGGTCAAAATTTAAAGGGCGTCACATCTTCCCCATAACCTGATAAAATGACAACGGGGTGGGTATTAATCGAGAAATTGCTGAGATAATAAAGAATTATTCTTGTTTCAAAGAAATTTCAGCTCCGGAGGTTACCCAAAAACCAGAAAAAAACGACAGGTCGCGGGTTGATAAAATGGTCAAAATTTAAAGGGCGTCAGATCTTTCTCTAAACCTGATAAAATGACAACGGGGTGGGTATTAATCGAGAAATTGCTGAGATTATAAAGAATTATCTTTGTTCCAAAGAAATTTCAATTCCGGAGGTTACCTAAAAAGCAGAAAAAAACGACAGGTCGCGGGTCGAAAAAATGGTCAAAATTTAAAGGGCGTCACATATTCCCCATAACCTGATAAAATTACAATGGGGTGGGTATTAATTGAGAAATTGCTGAGATTAGAAAGAATTATCCTTGTTCCAAAGAAATTTCAGCTCCGGAGGTTACCCAAAAAGCAGAAAAAAACGACAGATCGCGGGTTGAAAGAATGGTCAAAATTTAAAGGGCGTCACATCTTCCCCATAACCTGATAAAATGACAACGGGGTGGGTATTAATCGAGAAATTGCTGAGATAATAAAGAATTATTCTTGTTTCAAGGAAATTTCATCTCCGGAGGTTACCCAAAAAGCAGAAAAAAACGACAGGTCGCGGGTTGATAAAATGGTCAAAATTTAAAGGGCGTCAGATCTTCCCCTAAACCTGATAAAATGACAACGGGGTGGGTATTAATCGAGAAATTGCTGAGATTACAAAGAATTATCTTTGTTCCAAAGAAATTTTAATTGCGGAGGTTACCTAAAAAGCAGAAAAAAATGACAGGTCGCGGGTTGAAAAAATGGTCAAAATTTAAAGGGCGTCACATCTTCCCCAAAACCTGATAAAATGACAACGGGGTGGGTATTAATCGAAAAATTCCTGAGATTATAAAGAATTATCCTTGTTTCAAAGAAATTTCATCTCCGGAGGTTACCCAAAAACCAGAAAAAAACGACAGGTCGCGGGTTGATAAAATGGTCAAAATTTAAAGGGCATCACATATTCCCCATAACCTGATAAAATTGCAATGGGGTGGGCATTAATTGAGAAATTGCTGAGATTACAAAGAATAATCTTTGCTCCAAAGACATTTCAGCTCCAGAGGTTACCCAAAAATCAGAAAAAAACAACAGGTCGTGGGTTGAAAAAATGGTCAAAATTTAAAGGGCATCAGATCTTCCCCAAAACCTGATAAAATGAAAACGGGGTGGGTATTAATCGAGAAATTGCTGAGATTATAAAGAATTATCTTTGTTCCAAAGAAATTTCAATTCCGGAGGTTACCCAAAAAGCAGAAAAAGACGACAGGTCGCGGGTTGAAAGAATGGTCAAAATTTAAAGGGCGTCACATCTTCCCCATAACCTGATAAAATGACAACGGGGTGGGTATTAATCGAGAAATTGCTGAGATTAGAAAGAATTATCTTTGTTCCAAAGAAATTTCAGCTCCAGAGGTTACCCAAAAAGCAGAAAAAAACGACAGGTCGCGGGTTGAAAGAATGGTCAAAATTTAAAGGGCGTCACATCTTCCCCATAACCTGATAAAATGACAACGGGGTGGGTATTAATCGAGAAATTGCTGAGATAATAAAGAATTATTCTTGTTTCAAGGAAATTTCATCTCCGGAGGTTACCCAAAAAGCAGAAAAAAACGACAGGTCGCGGGTTGATAAAATGGTCAAAATTTAAAGGGCGTCAGATCTTCCCCTAAACCTGATAAAATGACAACGGGGTGGGTATTAATCGAGAAATTGCTGAGATTACAAAGAATTATCTTTGTTCCAAAGAAATTTTAATTGTGGAGGTTACCTAAAAAGCAGAAAAAAATGACAGGTCGCGGGTTGAAAAAATGGTCAAAATTTAAAGGGCGTCGCATGTTCCCCAAAACCTGATAAAATGACAACGGGGTGGGTATTAATCGAAAAATTCCTGAGATTATAAAGAATTATCCTTGTTTCAAAGAAATTTCATCTCCGGAAGTTACCCAAAAACCAGAAAAAAACGACAGGTCGCGGGTTGATAAAATGGTCAAAATTTAAAGGGCATCACATATTCCCCATAACCTGATAAAATTGCAATTGGTTGGGTATTAATTGAGAAATTGCTGAGATTACAAAGAATAATCTTTGCTCCAAAGACATTTCAGCTCCAGAGGTTACCCAAAAATCAGAAAAAAACAACAGGTCGTGGGTTGAAAAAATGGTCAAAATTTAAAGGGCGTCACATCTTCCCCAAAACCTGATAAAATGAAAACGGGGTGGGTATTAATCGAGAAATTGCTGAGATTATAAAGAATTATCTTTGTTCCAAAGAAATTTCAATTCCGGAGGTTACCCAAAAAGCAGAAAAAGACGACAGGTCGCGGGTTGAAAGAATGGTCAAAATTTAAAGGGCGTCACATCTTCCCCATAACCTGATAAAATGACAACGGGGTGGGTATTAATCGAGAAATTGCTGAGATTAGAAAGAATTATCTTTGTTCCAAAGAAATTTCAGCTCCAGAGGTTACCCAAAAAGCAGAAAAAAACGACAGGTCGCGGGTTGAAAGAATGGTCAAAATTTAAAGGGCGTCACATCTTCCCCATAACCTGATAAAATGACAACGGGGTGGGTATTAATCGAGAAATTGCTGAGATAATAAAGAATTATTCTTGTTTCAAGGAAATTTCATCTCCGGAGGTTACCCAAAAAGCAGAAAAAAACGACAGGTCGCGGGTTGATAAAATGGTCAAAATTTAAAGGGCGTCAGATCTTCCCCTAAACCTGATAAAATGACAACGGGGTGGGTATTAATCGAGAAATTGCTGAGATTACAAAGAATTATCTTTGTTCCAAAGAAATTTTAATTGTGGAGGTTACCTAAAAAGCAGAAAAAAATGACAGGTCGCGGGTTGAAAAAATGGTCAAAATTTAAAGGGCGTCGCATGTTCCCCAAAACCTGATAAAATGACAACGGGGTGGGTATTAATCGAAAAATTCCTGAGATTATAAAGAATTATCCTTGTTTCAAAGAAATTTCATCTCCGGAAGTTACCCAAAAACCAGAAAAAAACGACAGGTCGCGGGTTGATAAAATGGTCAAAATTTAAAGGGCATCACATATTCCCCATAACCTGATAAAATTGCAATGGGGTGGGTATTAATTGAGAAATTGCTGAGATTACAAAGAATAATCTTTGCTCCAAAGACATTTCAGCTCCAGAGGTTACCCAAAAATCAGAAAAAAACAACAGGTCGTGGGTTGAAAAAATGGTCAAAATTTAAAGGGCGTCAGATCTTCCCCAAAACCTGATAAAATGAAAACGGGGTGGGTATTAATCGAGAAATTGCTGAGATTATAAAGAATTATCTTTGTTCCAAAGAAATTTCAATTCCGGAGGTTACCCAAAAAGCAGAAAAAGACGACAGGTCGCGGGTTGAAAGAATGGTCAAAATTTAAAGGGCGTCACATCTTCCCCATAACCTGATAAAATGACAACGGGGTGGGTATTAATCGAGAAATTGCTGAGATTAGAAAGAATTATCTTTGTTCCAAAGAAATTTCAGCTCCAGAGGTTACCCAAAAAGCAGAAAAAAACGACAGGTCGCGGGTTGAAAGAATGGTCAAAATTTAAAGGGCGTCACATCTTCCCCATAACCTGATAAAATGACAACGGGGTGGGTATTAATCGAGAAATTGCTGAGATGATAAAGAATTATTCTTGTTTCAAAGAAATTTCAACTCCGGAGGTTACCCAAAAAGCAGAAAAAAACGACAGGTCGCGGGTTGAAAGAATGGTCAAAATTTAAAGGGCGTCAAATCTTCCCCTAAACCTGATAAAATGACAACGGGGTGGGTATTAATCGAGAAATTGCTGAGATTAGAAAGAATTATCTTTGTTCCAAAGAAATTTCAATTCCGGAGGTTACCTAAAAAGCAGAAAAAAACGACAGGTCGCGGGTCGAAAAAATGGTCAAAATTTAAAGGGCGTCACATCTTCCCCAAAACCTGATAAAATGACAACGGGGTTGGTATTAATCGAGAAATTGCTGAGATTAGAAAGAATTATCCTTGTTCCAAAGAAATTTCAGCTCCGGAGGTCACGCCAAAAACCAGAAAAAAACAACAGGTCGTGGGTTGAAAAAATGGTCAAAATTTAAAGGGCGTCAGATCTTCCCCAAAACCTGATAAAATGACAACGGGGTGGGTATTAATCGAGAAATTGCTGAGATTAGAAAGAATTATCCTTGTTCCAAAGAAATTTCAGCTCCGGAGGTTACCCAAAAACCAGAAAAAAACGACAGGTCGCGGGTTGAAAGAATGGTCAAAATTTAAAGGGCGTCACATCTTCCCCAAAACCTGATAAAATGACAACGGGGTGGGTATTAATCGAGAAATTGCTGAGATTAGAAAGAATTATCCTTGTTCCAAAGAAATTTCAGCTCCGGAGGTTACCCAAAAACCAGAAAAAAACGACAGGTCGCGGGTCGAAAGAATGGTCAAAATTTAAAGGGCGTCACATCTTCCCCAAAACCTGATAAAATGACAACGGGGTTGGTATTAATCGAGAAATTGCTGAGATTAGAAAGAATTATCCTTGTTCCAAAGAAATTTCACCTCCGGAGGTCACGCCAAAAACCAGAAAAAAACAACAGGTCGTGGGTTGAAAAAATGGTCAAAATTTAAAGGGCGTCAGATCTTCCCCAAAACCTGATAAAATGACAACGGGGTGGGTATTAATCGAGAAATTGCTGAGATTAGAAAGAATTATCCTTGTTCCAAAGAAATTTCAGCTCCGGAGGTTATCCAAAAACCAGAAAAAAACGACAGGTCGCGGGTTGAAAGAATGGTCAAAATTTAAAGGGCGTCACATCTTCCCCATAACCTGATAAAATGACAACGGGGTGGGTATTAATCGAGAAATTGCTGAGATAATAAAGAATTATTCTTGTTTCAAAGAAATTTCAGCTCCGGAGGTTACCCAAAAACCAGAAAAAAACGACAGGTCGCGGGTTGATAAAATGGTCAAAATTTAAAGGGCGTCAGATCTTTCTCTAAACCTGATAAAATGACAACGGGGTGGGTAGTAATCGAGAAATTGCTGAGATTAGAAAGAATTATCCTTGTTCCAAAGAAATTTCAGCTCCGGAGGTTACCCAAAAACCAGAAAAAAACGACAGGTCGCGGGTTGAAAGAATGGTCAAAATTTAAAGGGCGTCACATCTTCCCCATAACCTGATAAAATGACAACGGGGTGGGTATTAATCGAGAAATTGCTGAGATAATAAAGAATTATTCTTGTTTCAAAGAAATTTCAGCTCCGGAGGTTACCCAAAAACCAGAAAAAAACGACAGGTCGCGGGTTGATAAAATGGTCAAAATTTAAAGGGCGTCAGATCTTTCTCTAAACCTGATAAAATGACAACGGGGTGGGTATTAATCGAGAAATTGCTGAGATTATAAAGAATTATCTTTGTTCCAAAGAAATTTCAATTCCGGAGGTTACCTAAAAAGTAGAAAAAAACGACAGGTCGCGGGTCGAAAAAATGGTCAAAATTTAAAGGGCGTCACATCTTCCCCAAAACCTGATAAAATGACAACGGGGTTGGTATTAATCGAGAAATTGCTGAGATTAGAAAGAATTATTCTTGTTTCAAAGAAATTTCAGCTCCGGAGGTTACCCAAAAACCAGAAAAAAACGACAGGTCGCGGGTTGATAAAATGGTCAAAATTTAAAGGGCGTCAGATCTTTCTCTAAACCTGATAAAATGACAACGGGGTGGGTATTAATCGAGAAATTGCTGAGATTAGAAAGAATTATCTTTGTTCCAAAGAAATTTCAATTCCGGAGGTTACCTAAAAAGCAGTAAAAAACGACAGGTCGCGGGTTGAAAAAATGGTCAAAATTTAAAGGGCGTCACATCTTCCCCAAAACCTGTTAAAATGACAACGGGGTTGGTATTAATCGAGAAATTGCTGAGATTAGAAAGAATTATCCTTGTTCCAAAGAAATTTCAGCTCCGGAGGTCACGCCAAAAACCAGAAAAAAACAACAGGTCGTGGGTTGAAAAAATGGTCAAAATTTAAAGGGCGTCAGATCTTCCCCAAAACCTGATAAAATGACAACGGGGTGGGTATTAATCGAGAAATTGCTGAGATTATAAAGAATTATCCTTGTTCCAAAGAAATTTCAGCTCCGGAGGTTACCCAAAAACCAGAAAAAAACGACAGGTCGCGGGTTGAAAGAATGGTCAAAATTTAAAGGGCGTCACATCTTCCCCATAACCTGATAAAATGACAACGGGGTGGGTATTAATCGAGAAATTGCTGAGATAATAAAGAATTATTCTTGTTTCAAAGAAATTTCAGCTCCGGAGGTTACCCAAAAACCAGAAAAAAACGACAGGTCGCGGGTTGATAAAATGGTCAAAATTTAAAGAGCGTCAGATCTTTCTCTAAACCTGATAAAATGACAACGGGGTGGGTATTAATCGAGAAATTGCTGAGATTAGAAAGAATCATCCTTGTTCCAAAGAAATTTCAGCTCCGGAGGTTACCCAAAAACCAGAAAAAAACGACAGGTCGCGGGTTGAAAGAATGGTCAAAATTTAAAGGGCGTCACATCTTCCCCATAACCTGATAAAATGACAACGGGGTGGGTATTAATCGAGAAATTGCTGAGATTAGAAAGAATTATCTTTTCTCCAAAGACATTTCAGCTCCAGAATTTACCCAAAAAGCAGAAAAAAACGACAGGTCGCGGGTTGAAAGAATGGTCAAAATTTAAAGGGCGTCACATCTTCCCCATAACCCGATAAAATGACAACGGGGTGGGTATTAATAGAGAAATTGCTGAGATAATAAAGAATTACTCTTGTTTCAAAGAAATTTCAGCTCCGGAGGTTACCCAAAAAGCAGAAAAAAACGACAGGTCGCGGGTTGAAAGAATGGTCAAAATTTAAAGGGCGTCAAATCTTCCCCTAAACCTGATAAAATGACAACGGGGTGGGTATTAATCGAGAAATTGCTGAGATTATAAAGAATTATCTTTGTTCCAAAGAAATTTCAATTCCGGAGGTTACCCAAAAAGCAGAAAAAGACGACAGGTCGCGGGTTGAAAGAATGGTCAAAATTTAAAGGGCGTCACATCTTCCCCATAACCTGATAAAATGACAACGGGGTGGGTATTAATCGAGAAATTGCTGAGATTAGAAAGAATTATCTTTGTTCCAAAGAAATTTCAGCTCCAGAGGTTACCCAAAAAGCAGAAAAAAACGACAGGTCGCGGGTTGAAAGAATGGTCAAAATTTAAAGGGCGTCACATCTTCCCCATAACCTGATAAAATGACAACGGGGTGGGTATTAATCGAGAAATTGCTGAGATAATAAAGAATTATTCTTGTTTCAAGGAAATTTCATCTCCGGAGGTTACCCAAAAAGCAGAAAAAAACGACAGGTCGCGGGTTGATAAAATGGTCAAAATTTAAAGGGCGTCAGATCTTCCCCTAAACCTGATAAAATGACAACGGGGTGGGTATTAATCGAGAAATTGCTGAGATTACAAAGAATTATCTTTGTTCCAAAGAAATTTTAATTGTGGAGGTTACCTAAAAAGCAGAAAAAAATGACAGGTCGCGGGTTGAAAAAATGGTCAAAATTTAAAGGGCGTCGCATGTTCCCCAAAACCTGATAAAATGACAACGGGGTGGGTATTAATCGAAAAATTCCTGAGATTATAAAGAATTATCCTTGTTTCAAAGAAATTTCATCTCCGGAAGTTACCCAAAAACCAGAAAAAAACGACAGGTCGCGGGTTGATAAAATGGTCAAAATTTAAAGGGCATCACATATTCCCCATAACCTGATAAAATTGCAATGGGGTGGGTATTAATTGAGAAATTGCTGAGATTACAAAGAATAATCTTTGCTCCAAAGACATTTCAGCTCCAGAGGTTACCCAAAAATCAGAAAAAAACAACAGGTCGTGGGTTGAAAAAATGGTCAAAATTTAAAGGGCGTCAGATCTTCCCCAAAACCTGATAAAATGAAAACGGGGTGGGTATTAATCGAGAAATTGCTGAGATTATAAAGAATTATCTTTGTTCCAAAGAAATTTCAATTCCGGAGGTTACCCAAAAAGCAGAAAAAGACGACAGGTCGCGGGTTGAAAGAATGGTCAAAATTTAAAGGGCGTCACATCTTCCCCATAACCTGATAAAATGACAACGGGGTGGGTATTAATCGAGAAATTGCTGAGATTAGAAAGAATTATCTTTGTTCCAAAGAAATTTCAGCTCCAGAGGTTACCCAAAAAGCAGAAAAAAACGACAGGTCGCGGGTTGAAAGAATGGTCAAAATTTAAAGGGCGTCACATCTTCCCCATAACCTGATAAAATGACAACGGGGTGGGTATTAATCGAGAAATTGCTGAGATGATAAAGAATTATTCTTGTTTCAAAGAAATTTCAACTCCGGAGGTTACCCAAAAAGCAGAAAAAAACGACAGGTCGCGGGTTGAAAGAATGGTCAAAATTTAAAGGGCGTCAAATCTTCCCCTAAACCTGATAAAATGACAACGGGGTGGGTATTAATCGAGAAATTGCTGAGATTAGAAAGAATTATCTTTGTTCCAAAGAAATTTCAATTCCGGAGGTTACCTAAAAAGCAGAAAAAAACGACAGGTCGCGGGTCGAAAAAATGGTCAAAATTTAAAGGGCGTCACATCTTCCCCAAAACCTGATAAAATGACAACGGGGTTGGTATTAATCGAGAAATTGCTGAGATTAGAAAGAATTATCCTTGTTCCAAAGAAATTTCAGCTCCGGAGGTCACGCCAAAAACCAGAAAAAAACAACAGGTCGTGGGTTGAAAAAATGGTCAAAATTTAAAGGGCGTCAGATCTTCCCCAAAACCTGATAAAATGACAACGGGGTGGGTATTAATCGAGAAATTGCTGAGATTAGAAAGAATTATCCTTGTTCCAAAGAAATTTCAGCTCCGGAGGTTACCCAAAAACCAGAAAAAAACGACAGGTCGCGGGTTGAAAGAATGGTCAAAATTTAAAGGGCGTCACATCTTCCCCAAAACCTGATAAAATGACAACGGGGTGGGTATTAATCGAGAAATTGCTGAGATTAGAAAGAATTATCCTTGTTCCAAAGAAATTTCAGCTCCGGAGGTTACCCAAAAACCAGAAAAAAACGACAGGTCGCGGGTCGAAAGAATGGTCAAAATTTAAAGGGCGTCACATCTTCCCCAAAACCTGATAAAATGACAACGGGGTTGGTATTAATCGAGAAATTGCTGAGATTAGAAAGAATTATCCTTGTTCCAAAGAAATTTCACCTCCGGAGGTCACGCCAAAAACCAGAAAAAAACAACAGGTCGTGGGTTGAAAAAATGGTCAAAATTTAAAGGGCGTCAGATCTTCCCCAAAACCTGATAAAATGACAACGGGGTGGGTATTAATCGAGAAATTGCTGAGATTAGAAAGAATTATCCTTGTTCCAAAGAAATTTCAGCTCCGGAGGTTATCCAAAAACCAGAAAAAAACGACAGGTCGCGGGTTGAAAGAATGGTCAAAATTTAAAGGGCGTCACATCTTCCCCATAACCTGATAAAATGACAACGGGGTGGGTATTAATCGAGAAATTGCTGAGATAATAAAGAATTATTCTTGTTTCAAAGAAATTTCAGCTCCGGAGGTTACCCAAAAACCAGAAAAAAACGACAGGTCGCGGGTTGATAAAATGGTCAAAATTTAAAGGGCGTCAGATCTTTCTCTAAACCTGATAAAATGACAACGGGGTGGGTAGTAATCGAGAAATTGCTGAGATTAGAAAGAATTATCCTTGTTCCAAAGAAATTTCAGCTCCGGAGGTTACCCAAAAACCAGAAAAAAACGACAGGTCGCGGGTTGAAAGAATGGTCAAAATTTAAAGGGCGTCACATCTTCCCCATAACCTGATAAAATGACAACGGGGTGGGTATTAATCGAGAAATTGCTGAGATAATAAAGAATTATTCTTGTTTCAAAGAAATTTCAGCTCCGGAGGTTACCCAAAAACCAGAAAAAAACGACAGGTCGCGGGTTGATAAAATGGTCAAAATTTAAAGGGCGTCAGATCTTTCTCTAAACCTGATAAAATGACAACGGGGTGGGTATTAATCGAGAAATTGCTGAGATTATAAAGAATTATCTTTGTTCCAAAGAAATTTCAATTCCGGAGGTTACCTAAAAAGTAGAAAAAAACGACAGGTCGCGGGTCGAAAAAATGGTCAAAATTTAAAGGGCGTCACATCTTCCCCAAAACCTGATAAAATGACAACGGGGTTGGTATTAATCGAGAAATTGCTGAGATTAGAAAGAATTATTCTTGTTTCAAAGAAATTTCAGCTCCGGAGGTTACCCAAAAACCAGAAAAAAACGACAGGTCGCGGGTTGATAAAATGGTCAAAATTTAAAGGGCGTCAGATCTTTCTCTAAACCTGATAAAATGACAACGGGGTGGGTATTAATCGAGAAATTGCTGAGATTAGAAAGAATTATCTTTGTTCCAAAGAAATTTCAATTCCGGAGGTTACCTAAAAAGCAGTAAAAAACGACAGGTCGCGGGTTGAAAAAATGGTCAAAATTTAAAGGGCGTCACATCTTCCCCAAAACCTGTTAAAATGACAACGGGGTTGGTATTAATCGAGAAATTGCTGAGATTAGAAAGAATTATCCTTGTTCCAAAGAAATTTCAGCTCCGGAGGTCACGCCAAAAACCAGAAAAAAACAACAGGTCGTGGGTTGAAAAAATGGTCAAAATTTAAAGGGCGTCAGATCTTCCCCAAAACCTGATAAAATGACAACGGGGTGGGTATTAATCGAGAAATTGCTGAGATTATAAAGAATTATCCTTGTTCCAAAGAAATTTCAGCTCCGGAGGTTACCCAAAAACCAGAAAAAAACGACAGGTCGCGGGTTGAAAGAATGGTCAAAATTTAAAGGGCGTCACATCTTCCCCATAACCTGATAAAATGACAACGGGGTGGGTATTAATCGAGAAATTGCTGAGATAATAAAGAATTATTCTTGTTTCAAAGAAATTTCAGCTCCGGAGGTTACCCAAAAACCAGAAAAAAACGACAGGTCGCGGGTTGATAAAATGGTCAAAATTTAAAGAGCGTCAGATCTTTCTCTAAACCTGATAAAATGACAACGGGGTGGGTATTAATCGAGAAATTGCTGAGATTAGAAAGAATCATCCTTGTTCCAAAGAAATTTCAGCTCCGGAGGTTACCCAAAAACCAGAAAAAAACGACAGGTCGCGGGTTGAAAGAATGGTCAAAATTTAAAGGGCGTCACATCTTCCCCATAACCTGATAAAATGACAACGGGGTGGGTATTAATCGAGAAATTGCTGAGATTAGAAAGAATTATCTTTTCTCCAAAGACATTTCAGCTCCAGAATTTACCCAAAAAGCAGAAAAAAACGACAGGTCGCGGGTTGAAAGAATGGTCAAAATTTAAAGGGCGTCACATCTTCCCCATAACCCGATAAAATGACAACGGGGTGGGTATTAATAGAGAAATTGCTGAGATAATAAAGAATTACTCTTGTTTCAAAGAAATTTCAGCTCCGGAGGTTACCCAAAAAGCAGAAAAAAAACGACAGGTCGCGGGTTGAAAGAATGGTCAAAATTTAAAGGGCGTCAAATCTTCCCCTAAACCTGATAAAATGACAACGGGGTGGGTATTAATCGAGAAATTGCTGAGATTAGAAAGAATTATCTTTGTTCCAAAGAAATTTCAATTCCGGAGGTTACCTAAAAAGCAGAAAAAAACGACAGGTCGCGGGTCGAAAAAATGGTCAAAATTTAAAGAGCGTCACATCTTCCCCAAAACCTGATAAAATGACAACGGGGTTGGTATTAATCGAGAAATTGCTGAGATTAGAAAGAATTATCCTTGTTCCAAAGAAATTTCACCTCCGGAGGTCACGCCAAAAACCAGAAAAAAACAACAGGTCGTGGGTTGAAAAAATGGTCAAAATTTAAAGGGCGTCAGATCTTCCCCAAAACCTGATAAAATGACAACGGGGTGGGTATTAATCGAGAAATTGCTGAGATTAGAAAGAATTATCCTTGTTCCAAAGAAATTTCAGCTCCGGAGGTTACCCAAAAACCAGAAAAAAACGACAGGTCGCGGGTTGAAAGAATGGTCAAAATTTAAAGGGCGTCACATCTTCCCCATAACCTGATAAAATGACAACGGGGTGGGTATTAATCGAGAAATTGCTGAGATAATAAAGAATTATTCTTGTTTCAAAGAAATTTCAGCTCCGGAGGTTACCCAAAAACCAGAAAAAAACGACAGGTCGCGGGTTGATAAAATGGTCAAAATTTAAAGGGCGTCAGATCTTCCCCAAAACCTGATAAAATGACAACGGGGTGGGTATTAATCGAGAAATTGCTGAGATTAGAAAGAATTAACTTTGTTCCAAAGAAATTTCAATTCCGGAGGTAACCTAAAAAGCAGAAAAAAACGACAGGTCACGGGTTGATAAAATGGTCAAAATTTAAATGTCGTCAGATCTTCCCCAAAACCTGATAAAATGACAATGGGGTGGGCATTAATCGAGAAATTGCTGAGATTAGAAAGAATTATCTTTTCTCCAAAGACATTTCAGCTCCAGAATTTACCCAAAAAGCAGAAAAAAACGACAGGTCGCGGGTTGAAAAAATGGTCAAAATTTAAAGGGCGTCACATCTTCCCCATAACCTGATAAAATGACAACGGGGTGGGTATTAATCGAGAAATTGCTGAGAATTTAAAGAATTCTTCTTGTTTCAAAGAAATTTCAGCTCCGGAGGTTACCCAAAAAGCAGAAAAAAACGACAGGTCGCGGGTTGATAAAATGGTCAAAATTTAAAGGGCGTCAGATCTTTCTCTAAACCTGATAAAATGACAACGGGGTGTGTATTAATCGAGAAATTGCTGAGATTATAAAGAATTATCCTTGTTCCAAAGAAATTTCAATTCCGGAGGTTACCTAAAAAGCAGAAAAAAACGACAGGTCGCGGGTCGAAAAAATGGTCAAAATTTAAAGGGTGTCCCATCTTCCCCAAAACCTGATAAAATGACAACGGGGTGGGTATTAATCGAGAAATTGCTGAGATTATAAAGAATTATCTTTGTTCCAAAGAAATTTCAGCTCTGGAGGTCACGCCAAAAATCCGAAAAAAACGACAGGTCGCGGGTTGAAAAAATGGTCAAAATTTACAGAGCGTCAGATCTTCCCCAAAACCTGATAAAATGACAACGGGGTGGGTATTAATCGAGAAATTGCTGAGATTAGAAAGAATTAACTTTGTTCCAAAGAAATTTCAATTCCGGAGGTAACCTAAAAAGCAGAAAAAAACGACAGGTCACGGGTTGATAAAATGGTCAAAATTTAAATGTCGTCAGATCTTCCCCAAAACCTGATAAAATGACAATGGGGTGGGTATTAATCGAGAAATTGCTGAGATTAGAAAGAATTATCTTTTCTCCAAAGACATTTCAGCTCCAGAATTTACCCAAAAAGCAGAAAAAAACGACAGGTCGCGGGTTGAAAAAATGGTCAAAATTTAAAGGGCGTCACATCTTCCCCATAACCTGATAAAATGACAACGGGGTGGGTATTAATCGAGAAATTGCTGAGAATTTAAAGAATTCTTCTTGTTTCAAAGAAATTTCAGCTCCGGAAGTTACCCAAAAAGCAGAAAAAAACGACAGGTCGCAGGTTGAAAAAATGGTCAAAATTTAAAGGGCGTCAGATCTTCCCCAAAACCTGATAAAATGACAACGGGGTGGGTATTAATTGAGAAATTGCTGAGATTATAAAGAATTATCCTTGTTTCAAAGAAATTTCATCTCCGGAGGTTACCCAAAAACCAGAAAAAAACGACAGGTCGCGGGTTGATAAAATGGTCAAAATTTAAAAGGCGTCACATATTCCCCATAACCTGATAAAATTGCAATGGGGTGGGTATTAATTGAGAAATTGCTGAGATTACAAAGAATAATCTTTGCTCCAAAGACATTTCAGCTCCAGAGGTTACCCAAAAATCAGAAAAAAACAACAGGTCGTGGGTTGAAAAAATGGTCAAAATTTAAAGGGCGTCAGATCTTCCCCAAAACCTGATAAAATGACAACGGGGTGGGTATTAATCGAGAAATTCCTGAGATTATAAAGAATTATCCTTGTTTCAAAGAAATTTCATCTCCGGAGGTTACCCAAAAACCAGAAAAAAACGACAGGTCGCGGGTTGATAAAATGGTCAAAATTTAAAGGGCATCACATATTCCCCATAACCTGATAAAATTGCAATGGGGTGGGTATTAATTGAGAAATTGCTGAGATTACAAAGAATAATCTTTGCTCCAAAGACATTTCAGCTCCAGAGGTTACCCAAAAAGCAGAAAAAGACGACAGGTCGCGGATTGAAAGAATGGTCAAAATTTAAAGGGCGTCACATCTTCCCCATAACCTGATAAAATGACAACGGGGTGGGTATTAATCGAGAAATTGCTGAGATAATAAAGAATTATTCTTGTTTCAAAGAAATTTCAGCTCCGGAGGTTACCCAAAAAGCAGAAAAAAACGACAGGTCGCGGGTTGAAAAAATGGTCAAAATTTAAATGTCGTCAGATCTTCCCCAAAACCTGATAAAATGACAATGGGGTGGGTATTAATCGAGAAATTGCTGAGATTAGAAAGAATTATCTTTTCTCCAAAGACATTTCAGCTCCAGAATTTACCCAAAAAGCAGAAAAAAACGACAGGTCGCGGGTTGAAAAAATGGTCAAAATTTAAATGTCGTCAGATCTTCCCCAAAACCTGATAAAATGACAATGGGGTGGGTATTAATCGAGAAATTGCTGAGATTAGAAAGAATTTTCTTTGTTCCAAAGAAATTTCAATTCTGGAGGTTACCTAAAAAGCAGAAAAAAATGACAGGTCGCGGGTCGAAAAAATGGTCAAAATTTAAAGGGCGTCAGATCTTTCTCTAAACCTGATAAAATGACAACGGGGTGGGTATTAATCGAGAAATTGCTGAGATTAGAAAGAATCATCCTTGTTCCAAAGAAATTTCAGCTCCGGAGGTTACCCAAAAACCAGAAAAAAACGACAGGTCGCGGGTTGAAAGAATGGTCAAAATTTAAAGGGCGTCACATCTTCCCCATAACCTGATAAAATGACAACGGGGTGGGTATTAATCGAGAAATTGCTGAGATTAGAAAGAATTATACTTTTCTCCAAAGACATTTCAGCTCCAGAATTTACCCAAAAAGCAGAAAAAAACGACAGGTCGCGGGTTGAAAGAATGGTCAAAATTTAAAAGGCGTCACATCTTCCCCATAACCTGATAAAATGACAACGGGGTGGGTATTAATCGAGAAATTGCTGAGATAATAAAGAATTACTCTTGTTTCAAAGAAATTTCAGCTCCGGAGGTTACCCAAAAAGCAGAAAAAAACGACAGGTCGCGGGTTGAAAGAATGGTCAAAATTTAAAGGGCGTCAAATCTTCCCCTAAACCTGATAAAATGACAACGGGGTGGGTATTAATCGAGAAATTGCTGAGATTAGAAAGAATTATCTTTGTTCCAAAGAAATTTCAATTCCGGAGGTTACCTAAAAAGCAGAAAAAAACGACAGGTCGCGGGTCGAAAAAATGGTCAAAATTTAAAGAGCGTCACATCTTCCCCAAAACCTGATAAAATGACAACGGGGTTGGTATTAATCGAGAAATTGCTGAGATTAGAAAGAATTATCCTTGTTCCAAAGAAATTTCACCTCCGGAGGTCACGCCAAAAACCAGAAAAAAACAACAGGTCGTGGGTTGAAAAAATGGTCAAAATTTAAAGGGCGTCAGATCTTCCCCAAAACCTGATAAAATGACAACGGGGTGGGTATTAATCGAGAAATTGCTGAGATTAGAAAGAATTATCCTTGTTCCAAAGAAATTTCAGCTCCGGAGGTTACCCAAAAACCAGAAAAAAACGACAGGTCGCGGGTTGAAAGAATGGTCAAAATTTAAAGGGCGTCACATCTTCCCCATAACCTGATAAAATGACAACGGGGTGGGTATTAATCGAGAAATTGCTGAGATAATAAAGAATTATTCTTGTTTCAAAGAAATTTCAGCTCCGGAGGTTACCCAAAAACCAGAAAGAAACGACAGGTCGCGGGTCGAAAAAATGGTCAAAATTTAAAGGGCGTCACATCTTCCCCAAAACCTGATAAAATGACAACGGGGTTGGTATTAATCGAGAAATTGCTGAGATTAGAAAGAATTATACTTGTTCCAAAGAAATTTCACCTCCGGAGGTCACGCCAAAAACCAGAAAAAGACAACAGGTCGTGGGTTGAAAAAATGGTCAAAATTTAAAGGGCGTCAGATCTTCCCCAAAACCTGATAAAATGACAACAGGGTGGGTATTAATCGAGAAATTGCTGAGATTAGAAAGAATTATCCTTGTTCCAAAGAAATTTCAGCTCCGGAGGTTACCCAAAAACCAGAAAAAAACGACAGGTCGCGGGTTGAAAGAATGGTCAAAATTTAAAGGGCGTCACATCTTCCCCATAACCTGATAAAATGACAACGGGGTGGGTATTAATCGAGAAATTGCTGAGATAATAAAGAATTATTCTTGTTTCAAAGAAATTTCAGCTCCGGAGGTTACCCAAAAACCAGAAAAAAACGACAGGTCGCGGGTTGATAAAATGGTCAAAATTTAAAGGGCGTCAGATCTTTCTCTAAACCTGATAAAATGACAACGGGGTGTGCATTAATCGAGAAATTGCTGAGATTATAAAGAATTATCCTTGTTCCAAAGAAATTTCAATTCCGGAGGTTACCTAAAAAGCAGAAAAAAACGACAGGTCGCGGGTCGAAAAAATGGTCAAAATTTAAAGGGCGTCCCATCTTCCCCAAAACTTGATAAAATGACAACGGGGTGGGTATTAATCGAGAAATTGCTGAGATTATAAAGAATTATCTTTGTTCCAAAGAAATTTCAGCTCTGGAGGTCACGCCAAAAATCCGAAAAAAACGACAGGTCGCGGGTTGAAAAAATGGTCAAAATTTACAGAGCGTCAGATCTTCCCCAAAACCTGATAAAATGACAACGGGGTGGGTATTAATCGAGAAATTGCTGAGATTAGAAAGAATTAACTTTGTTCCAAAGAAATTTCAATTCCGGAGGTAACCTAAAAAGCAGAAAAAAACGACAGGTCACGGGTTGATAAAATGGTCAAAATTTAAATGTCGTCAGATCTTCCCCAAAACCTGATAAAATGACAATGGGGTGGGTATTAATCGAGAAATTGCTGAGATTAGAAAGAATTATCTTTTCTCCAAAGACATTTCAGCTCCAGAATTTACCCAAAAAGCAGAAAAAAACGACAGGTCGCGGGTTGAAAAAATGGTCAAAATTTAAAGGGCGTCACATCTTCCCCATAACCTGATAAAATGACAACGGGGTGGGTATTAATCGAGAAATTGCTGAGAATTTAAAGAATTCTTCTTGTTTCAAAGAAATTTCAGCTCCGGAGGTTACCCAAAAAGCAGAAAAAAACGACAGGTCGCGGGTTGAAAAAATGGTCAAAATTTAAAGGGCGTCACATCTTCCCCAAAACCTGATAAAATGACAACGGGGTGGGTATTAATCGAGAAATTGCTGAGATTATAAAGAATTATCTTTGTTCCAAAGAAATTTCAGCTCTGGAGGTCACGCCAAAAATCCGAAAAAAACGACAGGTCGCGGGTTGAAAAAATGGTCAAAATTTACAGAGCGTCAGATCTTCCCCAAAACCTGATAAAATGACAACGGGGTGGGTATTAATCGAGAAATTGCTGAGATTAGAAAGAATTAACTTTGTTCCAAAGAAATTTCAATTCCGGAGGTAACCTAAAAAGCAGAAAAAAACGACAGGTCACGGGTTGATAAAATGGTCAAAATTTAAATGTCGTCAGATCTTCCCCAAAACCTGATAAAATGACAATGGGGTGGGCATTAATCGAGAAATTGCTGAGATTAGAAAGAATTATCTTTTCTCCAAAGACATTTCAGCTCCAGAATTTACCCAAAAAGCAGAAAAAAACGACAGGTCGCGGGTTGAAAAAATGGTCAAAATTTAAAGGGCGTCACATCTTCCCCATAACCTGATAAAATGACAACGGGGTGGGTATTAATCGAGAAATTGCTGAGAATTTAAAGAATTCTTCTTGTTTCAAAGAAATTTCAGCTCCGGAGGTTACCCAAAAAGCAGAAAAAAACGACAGGTCGCGGGTTGAAAAAATGGTCAAAATTTAAAGGGCGTCACATCTTCCCCAAAACCTGATAAAATGACAACAGGGTGGGTATTAATCGAAAAATTGCTGAGATTATAAAGAATTATCCTTGTTTCAAAGAAATTTCAGCTCCTGAGGTTACCCAAAAAGCAGAAAAAAATGACAGGTCACGGGTTGAAAAAATGGTCAAAATTTACAGGGCGTCAGATCTTGCCCAAAACCTGATAAAATGACAACGGGGTGGGTATTAATCGAGAAATTGCTGAGATTAGAAAGAATTATCTTTGTTCCAAAGAAATTTCAATTCCGGAGGTTACCCAAAAAGCAGAAAAAAAACGACAAGTCGCAGGTTGAAAAAATGGTCAAAATTTAAAGGGCGTCAGATGTTCCCCAAAACCTGATAAAATGACAACGGGGTGGGTATTAATTGAGAAATTGCTGAGATTATAAAGAATTATCCTTGTTTCAAAGAAATTTCATCTCCGGAGGTTACCCAAAAACCAGAAAAAAACGACAGGTCGCGGGTTGATAAAATGGTCAAAATTTAAAAGGCGTCACATATTCCCCATAACCTGATAAAATTGCAATGGGGTGGGTATTAATTGAGAAATTGCTGAGATTACAAAGAATAATCTTTGCTCCAAAGACATTTCAGCTCCAGAGGTTACCCAAAAATCAGAAAAAAACAACAGGTCGTGGGTTGAAAAAATGGTCAAAATTTAAAGGGCGTCAGATCTTCCCCAAAACCTGATAAAATGAAAACGGGGTGGGTATTAATCGAGAAATTGCTGAGATTATAAAGAATTATCTTTGTTCCAAAGAAATTTCAATTGCAGAGGTTACCTAAAAAGCAGAAAAAAATGACAGGTCGCGGGTTGAAAAAATGGTCAAAATTTAAAGGGCGTCACATCTTCCCCAAAACCTGATAAAATGACAACGGGGTGGGTATTAATCGAGAAATTCCTGAGATTATAAAGAATTATCCTTGTTTCAAAGAAATTTCATCTCCGGAGGTTACCCAAAAACCAGAAAAAAACGACAGGTCGCGGGTTGAAAAAATGGTCAAAATTTAAATGTCGTCAGATCTTCCCCAAAACCTGATAAAATGACAATGGGGTGGGTATTAATCGAGAAATTGCTGAGATTAGAAAGAATTATCTTTATTCCAAAGAAATTTCAATTCTGGAGGTTACCTAAAAAGCAGAAAAAAACGACAGGTCGCGGGTCGAAAAAATGGTCAAAATTTAAAGGGCGTCACATCTTCCCCAAAACCTGATAAAATGACAACGGGGTTGGTATTAATCGGGAAATTGCTGAGATTAGAAAGAATTATCCTTGTTCCAAAGAAATTTCACCTCCGGAGGTCACGCCAAAAACCAGAAAAAAACAACAGGTCGTGGGTTGAAAAAATGGTCAAAATTTAAAGGGTGTCAGATCTTCCCCAAAACCTGATAAAATGACAACGGGGTGGGTATTAATCGAGAAATTGCTGAGATTAGAAAGAATTATCCTTGTTCCAAAGAAATTTCAGCTCCGGAGGTTACCCAAAAACCAGAAAATAACGACAGGTCGCGGGTTGAAAGAATGGTCAAAATTTAAAGGGCGTCACATCTTCCCCATAACCTGATAAAATGACAACGGGGTGGGTATTAATCGAGAAATTGCTGAGATAATAAAGAATTATTCTTGTTTCAAAGAAATTTCAGCTCCGGAGGTTACCCAAAAACCAGAAAAAAACGACAGGTCGCGGGTTGATAAAATGGTCAAAATTTAAAGGGCGTCAGATCTTTCTCTAAACCTGATAAAATGACAACGGGGTGTGCATTAATCGAGAAATTGCTGAGATTATAAAGAATTATCCTTGTTCCAAAGAAATTTCAATTCCGGAGGTTACCTAAAAAGCAGAAAAAAACGACAGGTCGCGGGTCGAAAAAATGGTCAAAATTTAAAGGGCGTCCCATCTTCCCCAAAACTTGATAAAATGACAACGGGGTGGGTATTAATCGAGAAATTGCTGAGATTATAAAGAATTATCTTTGTTCCAAAGAAATTTCAGCTCTGGAGGTCACGCCAAAAATCCGAAAAAAACGACAGGTCGCGGGTTGAAAAAATGGTCAAAATTTACAGAGCGTCAGATCTTCCCCAAAACCTGATAAAATGACAACGGGGTGGGTATTAATCGAGAAATTGCTGAGATTAGAAAGAATTAACTTTGTTCCAAAGAAATTTCAATTCCGGAGGTAACCTAAAAAGCAGAAAAAAACGACAGGTCACGGGTTGATAAAATGGTCAAAATTTAAATGTCGTCAGATCTTCCCCAAAACCTGATAAAATGACAATGGGGTGGGTATTAATCGAGAAATTGCTGAGATTAGAAAGAATTATCTTTTCTCCAAAGACATTTCAGCTCCAGAATTTACCCAAAAAGCAGAAAAAAACGACAGGTCGCGGGTTGAAAAAATGGTCAAAATTTAAAGGGCGTCACATCTTCCCCATAACCTGATAAAATGACAACGGGGTGGGTATTAATCGAGAAATTGCTGAGAATTTAAAGAATTCTTCTTGTTTCAAAGAAATTTCAGCTCCGGAGGTTACCCAAAAAGCAGAAAAAAACGACAGGTCGCGGGTTGAAAAAATGGTCAAAATTTAAAGGGCGTCACATCTTCCCCAAAACCTGATAAAATGACAACGGGGTGGGTATTAATCGAGAAATTGCTGAGATTATAAAGAATTATCTTTGTTCCAAAGAAATTTCAGCTCTGGAGGTCACGCCAAAAATCCGAAAAAAACGACAGGTCGCGGGTTGAAAAAATGGTCAAAATTTACAGAGCGTCAGATCTTCCCCAAAACCTGATAAAATGACAACGGGGTGGGTATTAATCGAGAAATTGCTGAGATTAGAAAGAATTAACTTTGTTCCAAAGAAATTTCAATTCCGGAGGTAACCTAAAAAGCAGAAAAAAACGACAGGTCACGGGTTGATAAAATGGTCAAAATTTAAATGTCGTCAGATCTTCCCCAAAACCTGATAAAATGACAATGGGGTGGGCATTAATCGAGAAATTGCTGAGATTAGAAAGAATTATCTTTTCTCCAAAGACATTTCAGCTCCAGAATTTACCCAAAAAGCAGAAAAAAACGACAGGTCGCGGGTTGAAAAAATGGTCAAAATTTAAAGGGCGTCACATCTTCCCCATAACCTGATAAAATGACAACGGGGTGGGTATTAATCGAGAAATTGCTGAGAATTTAAAGAATTCTTCTTGTTTCAAAGAAATTTCAGCTCCGGAGGTTACCCAAAAAGCAGAAAAAAACGACAGGTCGCGGGTTGAAAAAATGGTCAAAATTTAAAGGGCGTCACATCTTCCCCAAAACCTGATAAAATGACAACAGGGTGGGTATTAATCGAAAAATTGCTGAGATTATAAAGAATTATCCTTGTTTCAAAGAAATTTCAGCTCCTGAGGTTACCCAAAAAGCAGAAAAAAATGACAGGTCACGGGTTGAAAAAATGGTCAAAATTTACAGGGCGTCAGATCTTGCCCAAAACCTGATAAAATGACAACGGGGTGGGTATTAATCGAGAAATTGCTGAGATTAGAAAGAATTATCTTTGTTCCAAAGAAATTTCAATTCCGGAGGTTACCCAAAAAGCAGAAAAAAACGACAAGTCGCAGGTTGAAAAAATGGTCAAAATTTAAAGGGCGTCAGATGTTCCCCAAAACCTGATAAAATGACAACGGGGTGGGTATTAATTGAGAAATTGCTGAGATTATAAAGAATTATCCTTGTTTCAAAGAAATTTCATCTCCGGAGGTTACCCAAAAACCAGAAAAAAACGACAGGTCGCGGGTTGATAAAATGGTCAAAATTTAAAAGGCGTCACATATTCCCCATAACCTGATAAAATTGCAATGGGGTGGGTATTAATTGAGAAATTGCTGAGATTACAAAGAATAATCTTTGCTCCAAAGACATTTCAGCTCCAGAGGTTACCCAAAAATCAGAAAAAAACAACAGGTCGTGGGTTGAAAAAATGGTCAAAATTTAAAGGGCGTCAGATCTTCCCCAAAACCTGATAAAATGAAAACGGGGTGGGTATTAATCGAGAAATTGCTGAGATTATAAAGAATTATCTTTGTTCCAAAGAAATTTCAATTGCAGAGGTTACCTAAAAAGCAGAAAAAAATGACAGGTCGCGGGTTGAAAAAATGGTCAAAATTTAAAGGGCGTCACATCTTCCCCAAAACCTGATAAAATGACAACGGGGTGGGTATTAATCGAGAAATTCCTGAGATTATAAAGAATTATCCTTGTTTCAAAGAAATTTCATCTCCGGAGGTTACCCAAAAACCAGAAAAAAACGACAGGTCGCGGGTTGAAAAAATGGTCAAAATTTAAATGTCGTCAGATCTTCCCCAAAACCTGATAAAATGACAATGGGGTGGGTATTAATCGAGAAATTGCTGAGATTAGAAAGAATTATCTTTATTCCAAAGAAATTTCAATTCTGGAGGTTACCTAAAAAGCAGAAAAAAACGACAGGTCGCGGGTCGAAAAAATGGTCAAAATTTAAAGGGCGTCACATCTTCCCCAAAACCTGATAAAATGACAACGGGGTTGGTATTAATCGGGAAATTGCTGAGATTAGAAAGAATTATCCTTGTTCCAAAGAAATTTCACCTCCGGAGGTCACGCCAAAAACCAGAAAAAAACAACAGGTCGTGGGTTGAAAAAATGGTCAAAATTTAAAGGGTGTCAGATCTTCCCCAAAACCTGATAAAATGACAACGGGGTGGGTATTAATCGAGAAATTGCTGAGATTAGAAAGAATTATCCTTGTTCCAAAGAAATTTCAGCTCCGGAGGTTACCCAAAAACCAGAAAATAACGACAGGTCGCGGGTTGAAAGAATGGTCAAAATTTAAAGGGCGTCACATCTTCCCCATAACCTGATAAAATGACAACGGGGTGGGTATTAATCGAGAAATTGCTGAGATAATAAAGAATTATTCTTGTTTCAAAGAAATTTCAGCTCCGGAGGTTACCCAAAAACCAGAAAAAAACGACAGGTCGCGGGTTGAAAAAATGGTCAAAATTTAAATGTCGTCAGATCTTCCCCAAAACCTGATAAAATGACAATGGGGTGGGTATTAATCGAGAAATTGCTGAGATTAGAAAGAATTATCTTTATTCCAAAGAAATTTCAATTCTGGAGGTTACCTAAAAAGCAGAAAAAAACGACAGGTCGCGGGTCGAAAAAATGGTCAAAATTTAAAGGGCGTCACATCTTCCCCAAAACCTGATAAAATGACAACGGGGTTGGTATTAATCGGGAAATTGCTGAGATTAGAAAGAATTATCCTTGTTCCAAAGAAATTTCACCTCCGGAGGTCACGCCAAAAACCAGAAAAAAACAACAGGTCGTGGGTTGAAAAAATGGTCAAAATTTAAAGGGTGTCAGATCTTCCCCAAAACCTGATAAAATGACAACGGGGTGGGTATTAATCGAGAAATTGCTGAGATTAGAAAGAATTATCCTTGTTCCAAAGAAATTTCAGCTCCGGAGGTTACCCAAAAACCAGAAAATAACGACAGGTCGCGGGTTGAAAGAATGGTCAAAATTTAAAGGGCGTCACATCTTCCCCATAACCTGATAAAATGACAACGGGGTGGGTATTAATCGAGAAATTGCTGAGATAATAAAGAATTATTCTTGTTTCAAAGAAATTTCAGCTCCGGAGGTTACCCAAAAACCAGAAAAAAACGACAGGTCGCGGGTTGATAAAATGGTCAAAATTTAAAGGGCGTCAGATCTTCCCCAAAACCTGATAAAATGACAACGGGGTGGGTATTAATCGAGAAATTGCTGAGATTAGAAAGAATTAACTTTGTTCCAAAGAAATTTCAATTCCGGAGGTAACCTAAAAAGCAGAAAAAAACGACAGGTCACGGGTTGATAAAATGGTCAAAATTTAAATGTCGTCAGATCTTCCCCAAAACCTGATAAAATGACAATGGGGTGGGCATTAATCGAGAAATTGCTGAGATTAGAAAGAATTATCTTTTCTCCAAAGACATTTCAGCTCCAGAATTTACCCAAAAAGCAGAAAAAAACGACAGGTCGCGGGTTGAAAAAATGGTCAAAATTTAAAGGGCGTCACATCTTCCCCATAACCTGATAAAATGACAACGGGGTGGGTATTAATCGAGAAATTGCTGAGAATTTAAAGAATTCTTCTTGTTTCAAAGAAATTTCAGCTCCGGAGGTTACCCAAAAAGCAGAAAAAAACGACAGGTCGCGGGTTGAAAAAATGGTCAAAATTTAAAGGGCGTCACATCTTCCCCAAAACCTGATAAAATGACAACAGGGTGGGTATTAATCGAAAAATTGCTGAGATTATAAAGAATTATCCTTGTTTCAAAGAAATTTCAGCTCCTGAGGTTACCCAAAAAGCAGAAAAAAATGACAGGTCACGGGTTGAAAAAATGGTCAAAATTTACAGGGCGTCAGATCTTGCCCAAAACCTGATAAAATGACAACGGGGTGGGTATTAATCGAGAAATTGCTGAGATTAGAAAGAATTATCTTTGTTCTAAAGAAATTTCAATTCCGGAGGTTACCCAAAAAGCAGAAAAAAACGACAAGTCGCAGGTTGAAAAAATGGTCAAAATTTAAAGGGCGTCAGATGTTCCCCAAAACCTGATAAAATGACAACGGGGTGGGTATTAATTGAGAAATTGCTGAGATTATAAAGAATTATCCTTGTTTCAAAGAAATTTCATCTCCGGAGGTTACCCAAAAACCAGAAAAAAACGACAGGTCGCGGGTTGATAAAATGGTCAAAATTTAAAAGGCGTCACATATTCCCCATAACCTGATAAAATTGCAATGGGGTGGGTATTAATTGAGAAATTGCTGAGATTACAAAGAATAATCTTTGCTCCAAAGACATTTCAGCTCCAGAGGTTACCCAAAAATCAGAAAAAAACAACAGGTCGTGGGTTGAAAAAATGGTCAAAATTTACAGGGCGTCAGATCTTGCCCAAAACCTGATAAAATGACAATGGGGTGGGTATTAATCGAGAAATTGCTGAGATTAGAAAGAATTATCTTTATTCCAAAGAAATTTCAATTCTGGAGGTTACCTAAAAAGCAGAAAAAAACGACAGGTCGCGGGTCGAAAAAATGGTCAAAATTTAAAGGGCGTCACATCTTCCCCAAAACCTGATAAAATGACAACGGGGTTGGTATTAATCGGGAAATTGCTGAGATTAGAAAGAATTATCCTTGTTCCAAAGAAATTTCACCTCCGGAGGTCACGCCAAAAACCAGAAAAAAACAACAGGTCGTGGGTTGAAAAAATGGTCAAAATTTAAAGGGTGTCAGATCTTCCCCAAAACCTGATAAAATGACAACGGGGTGGGTATTAATCGAGAAATTGCTGAGATTAGAAAGAATTATCCTTGTTCCAAAGAAATTTCAGCTCCGGAGGTTACCCAAAAACCAGAAAATAACGACAGGTCGCGGGTTGAAAGAATGGTCAAAATTTAAAGGGCGTCACATCTTCCCCATAACCTGATAAAATGACAACGGGGTGGGTATTAATCGAGAAATTGCTGAGATAATAAAGAATTATTCTTGTTTCAAAGAAATTTCAGCTCCGGAGGTTACCCAAAAACCAGAAAAAAACGACAGGTCGCGGGTTGATAAAATGGTCAAAATTTAAAGGGCGTCAGATCTTTCTCTAAACCTGATAAAATGACAACGGGGTGGGTATTAATCGAGAAATTGCTGAGATTAGAAAGAATTATCTTTGTTCCAAAGAAATTTCAGCTCTGGAGGTCACGCCAAAAATCCGAAAAAAACGACAGGTCGCGGGTTGAAAAAATGGTCAAAATTTACAGGGCGTCAGATCTTCCCCAAAACCTGATAAAATGACAACGGGGTGGGTATTAATCGAGAAATTGCTGAGATTAGAAAGAATTAACTTTGTTCCAAAGAAATTTTAATTCCGGAGGTAACCTAAAAAGCAGAAAAAAACGACAGGTCACGGGTTGATAAAATGGTCAAAATTTAAATGTCGTCAGATCTTCCCCAAAACCTGATAAAATGACAACGGGGTGGGTATTAATCGAGAAATTGCTGAGATTAGAAAGAATTATCTTTTCTACTAAGACATTTCAGCTCCAGAATTTACCCAAAAAGCAGAAAAAAACGACAGGTCGCGGGTTGAAAAAATGGTCAAAATTTAAAGGGCGTGAAATCTTCCCCTAAACCTGATAAAATGACAACGGGGTGGGTATTAATCGAGAAATTGCTGAGATTAGAAAGAATTATCTTTGTTCCAAAGAAATTTCAATTGCAGAGGTTACCTAAAAAGCAGAAAAAAATGACAGGTCGCGGGTTGAAAAAATGGTCAAAATTTAAAAGGCGTCACATCTTCCCCAAAACCTGATAAAATGACAACGGGGTGGGTATTAATCGAGAAATTCCTGAGATTATAAAGAATTATCCTTGTTCCAAAGAAATTTCAATTCCGGAGGTTACCTAAAAAGCAGAAAAAAACGACAGGTCGCAGGTTGAAAAAATGGTCAAAATTTAAAGGTGTCACATCTTCCCCAAAACCTGATAAAATGACAACGGGGTGGGTATTAATCGAGAAATTCCTGAGATTATAAAGAATTATCCTTGTTTCAAAGAAATTTCATCTCCGGAGGTTACCCAAAAACCAGCAAAAAAACGACAGGTCGCGGGTTGATAAAATGGTCAAAATTTAAAGGGCGTCACATATTCCCCATAACCTGATAAAATTGCAATGGGGTGGGTATTAATTGAGAAATTGCTGAGATTACAAAGAATAATCTTTGCTCCAAAGACATTTCAGCTCCAGAGGTTACCCAAAAATCAGAAAAAAACAACAGGTCGAGGGTTGAAAAAATGGTCAAAATTTAAAGGGCGTCAGATCTTCCCCAAAACCTGATAAAATGAAAACGGGGTGGGTATTAATCGAGAAATTGCTGAGATTATAAAGAATTATCTTTGTTCCAAAGAAATTTCAATTCCGGAGGTTACCTAAAAAGCAGAAAAAAACGACAGGTCGCAGGTTGAAAAAATGGTCAAAATTTAAAGGTGTCACATCTTCCCCAAAACCTGATAAAATGACAACGGGGTGGGTATTAATCGAGAAATTGCTGAGATTAGAAAGAATTATCTTTGTTCCAAAGAAATTTCAATTCCGGAGGTTACCCAAAAACCAGAAAAAGACGACAGGTCGCGGGTTGAAAGAATGGTCAAAATTTAAAGGGCGTCACATCTTCCCCATAACCTGATAAAATGACAACGGGGTGGGTATTAATCGAGAAATTGCTGAGATAATAAAGAATTATTCTTGTTTCAAAGAAATTTCAGCTCCGGAGGTTACCCAAAAAGCAGAAAAAAACGACAGGTCGCGGGTTGAAAAAATGGTCAAAATTTAAATGTCGTCAGATCTTCCCCAAAACCTGATAAAATGACAATGGGGTGGGTATTAATCGAGAAATTGCTGAGATTAGAAAGAATTATCTTTGTTCCAAAGAAATTTCAATTCCGGAGGTTACCCAAAAACCAGAAAAAGACGACAGGTCGCGGGTTGAAAGAATGGTCAAAATTTAAAGGGCGTCACATCTTCCCCATAACCTGATAAAATGACAACGGGGTGGGTATTAATCGAGAAATTGCTGAGATAATAAAGAATTATTCTTGTTCCAAAGAAATTTCAGCTCCGGAGGTTACCCAAAAACCAGAAAAAAACGACAGGTCGCGGGTTGATAAAATGGTCAAAATTTAAAGGGCGTCACATCTTCCCCATAACCTGATAAAATGACAACGGGGTGGGTATTAATCGAGAAATTGCTGAGATAATAAAGAATTATTCTTGTTTCAAAGAAATTTCAGCTCCGGAGGTTACCCAAAAACCAGAAAAAAACGACAGGTCGCGGGTTGATAAAATGGTCAAAATTTAAAGGGCGTCAGATCTTTCTCTAAACCTGATAAAATGACAACGGGGTGGGTATTAATCGAGAAATTGCTGAGATTAGAAAGAATTATCTTTGTTCCAAAGAAATTTCAGCTCTGGAGGTCACGCCAAAAATCCGAAAAAAACGACAGGTCGCGGGTTGAAAAAATGGTCAAAATTTACAGGGCGTCAGATCTTCCCCAAAACCTGATAAAATGACAACGGGGTGGGTATTAATCGAGAAATTGCTGAGATTATAAAGAATTATCTTTGTTCCAAAGAAATTTCAGCTCTGGAGGTCACGCCAAAAATCCGAAAAAAACGACAGGTCGCGGGTTGAAAAAATGGTCAAAATTTACAGAGCGTCAGATCTTCCCCAAAACCTGATAAAATGACAACGGGGTGGGTATTAATCGAGAAATTGCTGAGATTAGAAAGAATTAACTTTGTTCCAAAGAAATTTCAATTCCGGAGGTAACCTAAAAAGCAGAAAAAAACGACAGGTCACGGGTTGATAAAATGGTCAAAATTTAAATGTCGTCAGATCTTCCCCAAAACCTGATAAAATGACAATGGGGTGGGCATTAATCGAGAAATTGCTGAGATTAGAAAGAATTATCTTTTCTCCAAAGACATTTCAGCTCCAGAATTTACCCAAAAAGCAGAAAAAAACGACAGGTCGCGGGTTGAAAAAATGGTCAAAATTTAAAGGGCGTCACATCTTCCCCATAACCTGATAAAATGACAACGGGGTGGGTATTAATCGAGAAATTGCTGAGAATTTAAAGAATTCTTCTTGTTTCAAAGAAATTTCAGCTCCGGAGGTTACCCAAAAAGCAGAAAAAAACGACAGGTCGCGGGTTGAAAAAATGGTCAAAATTTAAAGGGCGTCACATCTTCCCCAAAACCTGATAAAATGACAACAGGGTGGGTATTAATCGAAAAATTGCTGAGATTATAAAGAATTATCCTTGTTTCAAAGAAATTTCAGCTCCTGAGGTTACCCAAAAAGCAGAAAAAAATGACAGGTCACGGGTTGAAAAAATGGTCAAAATTTACAGGGCGTCAGATCTTGCCCAAAACCTGATAAAATGACAACGGGGTGGGTATTAATCGAGAAATTGCTGAGATTAGAAAGAATTATCTTTGTTCCAAAGAAATTTCAATTCCGGAGGTTACCCAAAAAGCAGAAAAAAAACGACAAGTCGCAGGTTGAAAAAATGGTCAAAATTTAAAGGGCGTCAGATGTTCCCCAAAACCTGATAAAATGACAACGGGGTGGGTATTAATTGAGAAATTGCTGAGATTATAAAGAATTATCCTTGTTTCAAAGAAATTTCATCTCCGGAGGTTACCCAAAAACCAGAAAAAAACGACAGGTCGCGGGTTGATAAAATGGTCAAAATTTAAAAGGCGTCACATATTCCCCATAACCTGATAAAATTGCAATGGGGTGGGTATTAATTGAGAAATTGCTGAGATTACAAAGAATAATCTTTGCTCCAAAGACATTTCAGCTCCAGAGGTTACCCAAAAATCAGAAAAAAACAACAGGTCGTGGGTTGAAAAAATGGTCAAAATTTAAAGGGCGTCAGATCTTCCCCAAAACCTGATAAAATGAAAACGGGGTGGGTATTAATCGAGAAATTGCTGAGATTATAAAGAATTATCTTTGTTCCAAAGAAATTTCAATTGCAGAGGTTACCTAAAAAGCAGAAAAAAATGACAGGTCGCGGGTTGAAAAAATGGTCAAAATTTAAAGGGCGTCACATCTTCCCCAAAACCTGATAAAATGACAACGGGGTGGGTATTAATCGAGAAATTCCTGAGATTATAAAGAATTATCCTTGTTTCAAAGAAATTTCATCTCCGGAGGTTACCCAAAAACCAGAAAAAAACGACAGGTCGCGGGTTGAAAAAATGGTCAAAATTTAAATGTCGTCAGATCTTCCCCAAAACCTGATAAAATGACAATGGGGTGGGTATTAATCGAGAAATTGCTGAGATTAGAAAGAATTATCTTTATTCCAAAGAAATTTCAATTCTGGAGGTTACCTAAAAAGCAGAAAAAAACGACAGGTCGCGGGTCGAAAAAATGGTCAAAATTTAAAGGGCGTCACATCTTCCCCAAAACCTGATAAAATGACAACGGGGTTGGTATTAATCGGGAAATTGCTGAGATTAGAAAGAATTATCCTTGTTCCAAAGAAATTTCACCTCCGGAGGTCACGCCAAAAACCAGAAAAAAACAACAGGTCGTGGGTTGAAAAAATGGTCAAAATTTAAAGGGTGTCAGATCTTCCCCAAAACCTGATAAAATGACAACGGGGTGGGTATTAATCGAGAAATTGCTGAGATTAGAAAGAATTATCCTTGTTCCAAAGAAATTTCAGCTCCGGAGGTTACCCAAAAACCAGAAAATAACGACAGGTCGCGGGTTGAAAGAATGGTCAAAATTTAAAGGGCGTCACATCTTCCCCATAACCTGATAAAATGACAACGGGGTGGGTATTAATCGAGAAATTGCTGAGATAATAAAGAATTATTCTTGTTTCAAAGAAATTTCAGCTCCGGAGGTTACCCAAAAACCAGAAAAAAACGACAGGTCGCGGGTTGATAAAATGGTCAAAATTTAAAGGGCGTCAGATCTTTCTCTAAACCTGATAAAATGACAACGGGGTGGGTATTAATCGAGAAATTGCTGAGATTAGAAAGAATTATCTTTGTTCCAAAGAAATTTCAGCTCTGGAGGTCACGCCAAAAATCCGAAAAAAACGACAGGTCGCGGGTTGAAAAAATGGTCAAAATTTACAGGGCGTCAGATCTTCCCCAAAACCTGATAAAATGACAACGGGGTGGGTATTAATCGAGAAATTGCTGAGATTAGAAAGAATTAACTTTGTTCCAAAGAAATTTTAATTCCGGAGGTAACCTAAAAAGCAGAAAAAAACGACAGGTCACGGGTTGATAAAATGGTCAAAATTTAAATGTCGTCAGATCTTCCCCAAAACCTGATAAAATGACAACGGGGTGGGTATTAATCGAGAAATTGCTGAGATTAGAAAGAATTATCTTTTCTACTAAGACATTTCAGCTCCAGAATTTACCCAAAAAGCAGAAAAAAACGACAGGTCGCGGGTTGAAAAAATGGTCAAAATTTAAAGGGCGTGAAATCTTCCCCTAAACCTGATAAAATGACAACGGGGTGGGTATTAATCGAGAAATTGCTGAGATTAGAAAGAATTATCTTTGTTCCAAAGAAATTTCAATTGCAGAGGTTACCTAAAAAGCAGAAAAAAATAACAGGTCGCGGGTTGAAAAAATGGTCAAAATTTAAAAGGCGTCACATCTTCCCCAAAACCTGATAAAATGACAACGGGGTGGGTATTAATCGAGAAATTCCTGAGATTATAAAGAATTATCCTTGTTCCAAAGAAATTTCAATTCCGGAGGTTACCTAAAAAGCAGAAAAAAACGACAGGTCGCAGGTTGAAAAAATGGTCAAAATTTAAAGGTGTCACATCTTCCCCAAAACCTGATAAAATGACAACGGGGTGGGTATTAATCGAGAAATTCCTGAGATTATAAAGAATTATCCTTGTTTCAAAGAAATTTCATCTCCGGAGGTTACCCAAAAACCAGCAAAAAACGACAGGTCGCGGGTTGATAAAATGGTCAAAATTTAAAGGGCGTCACATATTCCCCATAACCTGATAAAATTGCAATGGGGTGGGTATTAATTGAGAAATTGCTGAGATTACAAAGAATAATCTTTGCTCCAAAGACATTTCAGCTCCAGAGGTTACCCAAAAATCAGAAAAAAACAACAGGTCGAGGGTTGAAAAAATGGTCAAAATTTAAAGGGCGTCAGATCTTCCCCAAAACCTGATAAAATGAAAACGGGGTGGGTATTAATCGAGAAATTGCTGAGATTATAAAGAATTATCTTTGTTCCAAAGAAATTTCAATTCCGGAGGTTACCTAAAAAGCAGAAAAAAACGACAGGTCGCAGGTTGAAAAAATGGTCAAAATTTAAAGGTGTCACATCTTCCCCAAAACCTGATAAAATGACAACGGGGTGGGTATTAATCGAGAAATTGCTGAGATTAGAAAGAATTATCTTTGTTCCAAAGAAATTTCAATTCCGGAGGTTACCCAAAAACCAGAAAAAGACGACAGGTCGCGGGTTGAAAGAATGGTCAAAATTTAAAGGGCGTCACATCTTCCCCATAACCTGATAAAATGACAACGGGGTGGGTATTAATCGAGAAATTGCTGAGATAATAAAGAATTATTCTTGTTTCAAAGAAATTTCAGCTCCGGAGGTTACCCAAAAAGCAGAAAAAAACGACAGGTCGCGGGTTGAAAAAATGGTCAAAATTTAAATGTCGTCAGATCTTCCCCAAAACCTGATAAAATGACAATGGGGTGGGTATTAATCGAGAAATTGCTGAGATTAGAAAGAATTATCTTTGTTCCAAAGAAATTTCAATTCCGGAGGTTACCCAAAAACCAGAAAAAGACGACAGGTCGCGGGTTGAAAGAATGGTCAAAATTTAAAGGGCGTCACATCTTCCCCATAACCTGATAAAATGACAACGGGGTGGGTATTAATCGAGAAATTGCTGAGATAATAAAGAATTATTCTTGTTTCAAAGAAATTTCAGCTCCGGAGGTTACCCAAAAAGCAGAAAAAAACGACAGGTCGCGGGTTGAAAAAATGGTCAAAATTTAAATGTCGTCAGATCTTCCCCAAAACCTGATAAAATGACAATGGGGTGGGTATTAATCGAGAAATTGCTGAGATTAGAAAGAATTATCTTTTCTCCAAAGACATTTCAGCTCCAGAATTTACCCAAAAAGCAGAAAAAAACGACAGGTCGCGGGTTGAAAAAATGGTCAAAATTTAAATGTTGTCAGATCTTCCCCAAAACCTGATAAAATGACAATGGGGTGGGTATTAATCGAGAAATTGCTGAGATTAGAAAGAATTATCTTTGTTCCAAAGAAATTTCAATTCTGGAGGTTACCTAAAAAGCAGAAAAAAACGACAGGTCGCGGGTCGAAAAAATGGTCAAAATTTAAAGGGCGTCACATCTTCCCCAAAACCTGATAAAATGACAACGGGGTTGGTATTAATCGAGAAATTGCTGAGATTAGAAAGAATTATCCTTGTTCCAAAGAAATTTCACCTCCTGAGGTCACGCCAAAAACCAGAAAAAAACAACAGGTCGTGGGTTGAAAAAATGGTCAAAATTTAAAGGGCGTCAGATCTTCCCCAAAACCTGATAAAATGACAACGGGGTGGGTATTAATCGAGAAATTGCTGAGATTAGAAAGAATTATCCTTGTTCCAAAGAAATTTCAGCTCCGGAGGTTACCCAAAAACCAGAAAAAAACGACAGGTCGCGGGTTGAAAGAATGGTCAAAATTTAAAGGGCGTCACATCTTCCCCATAACCTGATAAAATGACAACGGGGTGGGTATTAATCGAGAAATTGCTGAGATAATAAAGAATTATTCTTGTTTCAAAGAAATTTCAGCTCCGGAGGTTACCCAAAAACCAGAAAAAAACGATAGGTCGCGGGATGATAAAATGGTCAAAATTTAAAGGGCGTCAGATCTTTCTCTAAACCTGATAAAATGACAACGGGGTGGGTATTAATCGAGAAATTGCTGAGATTAGAAAGAATTATTTTTGTTCCAAAGAAATTTCAGCTCTGGAGGTCACGCCAAAAATCCGAAAAAAACGACAGGTCGCGGGTTGAAAAAATGGTCAAAATTTACATGGCGTCAGATCTTCCCCAAAACCTGATAAAATGACAACGGGGTGGGTATTAATCGAGAAATTGCTGAGATTAGAAAGAATTAACTTTGTTCCAAAGAAATTTTAATTCCGGAGGTAACCTAAAAAGCAGAAAAAAACGACAGGTCACGGGTTGATAAAATGGTCAAAATTTAAATGTCGTCAGATCTTCCCCAAAACCTGATAAAATGACAACGGGGTGGGTATTAATCGAGAAATTGCTGAGATTAGAAAGAATTATCTTTTCTACAAAGACATTTCAGCTCCAGAATTTACCCAAAAAGCAGAAAAAAACGACAGGTCGCGGGTTGAAAAAATGGTCAAAATTTAAAGGGCGTGAAATCTTCCCCTAAACCTGATAAAATGATAACGGGGTGGGTATTAATCGAGAAATTGCTGAGATTAGAAAGAATTATCTTTGTTCCAAAGAAATTTCAATTGCAGAGGTTACCTAAAAAGCAGAAAAAAACGACAGGTCGCAGGTTGAAGAAATGGTCAAAATTTAAAGGTGTCACATCTTCCCCAAAACCTGATAAAATGACAATGGGGTGGGTATTAATCGAGAAATTGCTGAGATTATAAAGAATTATCTTTGTTCCAAAGAAATTTCAATTCCGGAGGTTACCCAAAAACCAGAAAAAGACGACAGGTCGCGGGTTGAAAGAATGGTCAAAATTTAAAGGGCGTCACATCTTCCCCATAACCTGATAAAATGACAACGGGGTGGGTATTAATCGAGAAATTGCTGAGACAATAAAGAATTATCTTTGTTACAAAGAAATTTCAGCTCCGGAGGTTACCCAAAAAGCAGAAAAAAACGACAGGTCGCGGGTTGAAAAAATGGTCAAAATTTAAATGTCGTCAGATCTTCCCCAAAACCTGATAAAATGACAACGGGGTGGGTATTAATCGAGAAATTGCTGAGATTAGAAAGAATTATCTTTTCTCCAAAGACATTTCAGCTCCAGAATTTACCCAAAAAGCAGAAAAAAACGACAGGTCGCGGGTTGAAAAAATAGTCAAAATTTAAATGTCGTCAGATCTTCCCCAAAACCTGATAAAATGACAATGGGGTGGGTATTAATCGAGAAATTGCTGAGATTAGAAAGAATTATCTTTGTTCCAAAGAAATTTCAATTCTGGAGGTTACCTAAAAAGCAGAAAAAAACGACAGGTCGCGGGTCGAAAAAATGGTCAAAATTTAAAGGGCGTCACATCTTCCCCAAAACCTGATAAAATGACAACGGGGTTGGTATTAATCGAGAAATTGCTGAGATTAGAAAGAATTATCCTTGTTCCAAAGAAATTTCACCTCCTGAGGTCACGCCAAAAACCAGAAAAAAACAACAGGTCGTGGGTTGAAAAAATGGTCAAAATTTAAAGGGCGTCAGATCTTCCCCAAAACCTGATAAAATGACAACGGGGTGGGTATTAATCGAGAAATTGCTGAGATTAGAAAGAATTATCCTTGTTCCAAAGAAATTTCAGCTCCGGAGGTTACCCAAAAACCAGAAAAAAACGACAGGTCGCGGGTTGAAAGAATGGTCAAAATTTAAAGGGCGTCACATCTTCCCCATAACCTGATAAAATGACAACGGGGTGGGTATTAATCGAGAAATTGCTGAGATAATAAAGAATTATTCTTGTTTCAAAGAAATTTCAGCTCCGGAGGTTACCCAAAAACCAGAAAAAAACGACAGGTCGCGGGTTGATAAAATGGTCAAAATTTAAAGGGCGTCAGTTCTTTCTCTAAACCTGATAAAATGACAACGGGGTGGGTATTAATCGAGAAATTGCTGAGATTAGAAAGAATTATCTTTGTTCCAAAGAAATTTCAGCTCTGGAGGTCACGCCAAAAATCCGAAAAAAACGACAGGTCGCGGGTTGAAAAAATGGTCAAAATTTACATGGCGTCAGATCTTCCCCAAAACCTGATAAAATGACAACGGGGTGGGTATTAATCGAGAAATTGCTGAGATTAGAAAGAATTAACTTTGTTCCAAAGAAATTTTAATTCCGGAGGTAACCTAAAAAGCAGAAAAAAACGACAGGTCACGGGTTGATAAAATGGTCAAAATTTAAATGTCGTCAGATCTTCCCCAAAACCTGATAAAATGACAACGGGGTGGGTATTAATCGAGAAATTGCTGAGATTAGAAAGAATTATCTTTTCTACAAAGACATTTCAGCTCCAGAATTTACCCAAAAAGCAGAAAAAAACGACAGGTCGCGGGTTGAAAAAATGGTCAAAATTTAAAGGGCGTGAAATCTTCCCCTAAACCTGATAAAATGACAACGGGGTGGGTATTAATCGAGAAATTGCTGAGATTAGAAAGAATTATCTTTGTTCCAAAGAAATTTCAATTGCAGAGGTTACCTAAAAAGCAGAAAAAAACGACAGGTCGCAGGTTGAAAAAATGGTCAAAATTTAAAGGTGTCACATCTTCCCCAAAACCTGATAAAATAACAACGGGGTGGGTATTAATCGAGAAATTGCTGAGATTATAAAGAATTATCTTTGTTCCAAAGAAATTTCAATTCCGGAGGTTACCCAAAAACCAGAAAAAGACGACAGGTCGCGGGTTGAAAGAATGGTCAAAATTTAAAGGGCGTCACATCTTCCCCATAACCTGATAAAATGACAACGGGGTGGGTATTAATCGAGAAATTGCTGAGATAATAAAGAATTATTCTTGTTTCAAAGAAATTTCAGCTCCGGAGGTTACCCAAAAAGCAGAAAAAAACGACAGGTCGCGGGTTGAAAAAATGGTCAAAATTTAAATGTCGTCAGATCTTCCCCAAAACCTGATAAAATGACAACGGGGTGGGTATTAATCGAGAAATTGCTGAGATTAGAAAGAATGATCTTTTCTCCAAAGACATTTCAGCTCCAGAATTTACCCAAAAAGCAGAAAAAAACGACAGGTCGCGGGTTGAAAAAATAGTCAAAATTTAAATGTCGTCAGATCTTCCCCAAAACCTGATAAAATGACAATGGGGTGGGTATTAATCGAGAAATTGCTGAGATTAGAAAGAATTATCTTTGTTCCAAAGAAATTTCAATTCTGGAGGTTACCTAAAAAGCAGAAAAAAACGACAGGTCGCGGGTCGAAAAAATGGTCAAAATTTAAAGGGCGTCACATCTTCCCCAAAACCTGATAAAATGACAACGGGGTTGGTATTAATCGAGAAATTGCTGAGATTAGAAAGAATTATCCTTGTTCCAAAGAAATTTCACCTCCTGAGGTCACGCCAAAAACCAGAAAAAAACAACAGGTCGTGGGTTGAAAAAATGGTCAAAATTTAAAGGGCGTCAGATCTTCCCCAAAACCTGATAAAATGACAACGGGGTGGGTATTAATCGAGAAATTGCTGAGATTAGAAAGAATTATCCTTGTTCCAAAGAAATTTCAGCTCCGGAGGTTACCCAAAAACCAGAAAAAAACGACAGGTCGCGGGTTGAAAGAATGGTCAAAATTTAAAGGGCGTCACATCTTCCCCATAACCTGATAAAATGACAACGGGGTGGGTATTAATCGAGAAATTGCTGAGATAATAAAGAATTATTCTTGTTTCAAAGAAATTTCAGCTCCGGAGGTTACCCAAAAACCAGAAAAAAACGACAGGTCGCGGGTTGATAAAATGGTCAAAATTTAAAGGGCGTCAGATCTTTCTCTAAACCTGATAAAATGACAACGGGGTGGGTATTAATCGAGAAATTGCTGAGATTAGAAAGAATTATCTTTGTTCCAAAGAAATTTCAGCTCTGGAGGTCACGCCAAAAATCCGAAAAAAACGACAGGTCGCGGGTTGAAAAAATGGTCAAAATTTACATGGCGTCAGATCTTCCCCAAAACCTGATAAAATGACAACGGGGTGGGTATTAATCGAGAAATTGCTGAGATTAGAAAGAATTAACTTTGTTCCAAAGAAATTTTAATTCCGGAGGTAACCTAAAAAGCAGAAAAAAACGACAGGTCACGGGTTGATAAAATGGTCAAAATTTAAATGTCGTCAGATCTTCCCCAAAACCTGATAAAATGACAACGGGGTGGGTATTAATCGAGAAATTGCTGAGATTAGAAAGAATTATCTTTTCTACAAAGACATTTCAGCTCCAGAATTTACCCAAAAAGCAGAAAAAAACGACAGGTCGCGGGTTGAAAAAATGGTCAAAATTTAAAGGGCGTCAAATCTTCCCCTAAACCTGATAAAATGACAACGGGGTGGGTATTAATCGAGAAATTGCTGAGATTAGAAAGAATTATCTTTGTTCCAAAGAAATTTCAGCTCTGGAGGTCACGCCAAAAATCCGGAAAAAACGACAGGTCGCGGGTTGAAAAAATGGTCAAAATTTACAGGGCATCAGATCTTCCCCAAAACCTGATAAAATGACAACGGGGTGGGTATTAATCGAGAAATTGCTGAGATTAGAAAGAATTATCTTTGTTCCAAAGAAATTTCAATTGCAGAGGTTACCTAAAAAGCAGAAAGAAATGACAGGTCGCGGGTTGAAAAAATGGTCAAAATTTAAAGGTGTCACATCTTCCCCAAAACCTGATAAAATGACAACGGGGTGGGTATTAATCGAGAAATTCCTGAGATTATAAAGAATTATCTTTGTTCCAAAGAAATTTCAATTGCAGAGGTTACCTAAAAAGCAGAAAAAAATGACAGGTCGCGGGTTGAAAAAATGGTCAAAATTTAAAGGGCGTCACATCTTCCCCAAAACCCGATAAAATGACAACGGGGTGGGTATTAATCGAGAAATTCCTGAGATTATAAAGAATTATCCTTGTTCCAAAGAAATTTCAATTCCGGAGGTTACCTAAAAAGCAGAAAAAAACGACAGGTCGCAGGTTGAAAAAATGGTCAAAATTTAAAGGTGTCACATCTTCCCCAAAACCTGATAAAATGACAACGGGGTGGGTATTAATCGAGAAATTCCTAAGATTATAAAGAATTATACTTGTTTCAAAGAAATTTCATCTCCGGAGGTTACCCAAAACCAGAAAAAAACGACAGGTCGCAGGTTGATAAAATGGTCAAAATTTAAAGGGCGTCACATATTCCCCATAACCTCATAAAATTGCAATGGGGTGGGTATTAATTGAGAAATTGCTGAGATTACAAAGAATAATCTTTGCTCCAAAGACATTTCAGCTCCAGAGGTTACCCAAAAATCAGAAAAAAACGACAGGTCGCGGGTTGAAAGAATGGTCAAAATTTAAAGGGCGTCACATCTTCCCCATAACCTGATAAAATGACAACGGGGTGGGTATTAATCGAGAAATTGCTGAGATAATAAAGAATTATTCTTGTTTCAAGGAAATTTCAGCTCCGGAGGTTACCCAAAAACCAGAAAAAAACGACAGGTCGCGGGTTGATAAAATGGTCAAAATTTAAAGGGCGTCAGATCTTTCTCTAAACCTGATAAAATGACAACGGGGTGGGTATTAATCGAGAAATTGCTGAGATTATAAAGAATTATCTTTGTTCCAAAGAAATTTCATCTCCGGAGGTTACCCAAAAACCAGAAAAAAAACGACAGGTCGCGGGTTGATAAAATGGTCAAAATTTAAAGGGCGTCACATATTCCCCATAACCTGATAAAATTGCAATGGGGTGGGTATTAATTGAGAAATTGCTGAGATTACAAAGAATAATCTTTGCTCCAAAGACATTTCAGCTCCAGAGGTTACCCAAAAATCAGAAAAAAACAACAGGTCGTGGGTTGAAAAAATGGTCAAAATTTAAAGGGCGTCACATCTTCCCCAAAACCTGATAAAATGAAAACGGGGTGGGTATTAATCGAGAAATTGCTGAGATTATAAAGAATTATCTTTGTTCCAAAGAAATTTCAATTCCGGAGGTTACCCAAAAAGCAGAAAAAGACGACAGGTCGCGGGTTGAAAGAATGGTCAAAATTTAAAGGGCGTCACATCTTCCCCATAACCTGATAAAATGACAACGGGGTGGGTATTAATCGAGAAATTGCTGAGATTAGAAAGAATTATCTTTGTTCCAAAGAAATTTCAATTCCGAAGGTTACCTAGAAAGCAGAAAAAAACGACAGGTCGCGGGTTGAAAAAATTGTCAAAATTTAAAGGGCGTCACATCTTCCCCAAAACCTGATAAAATGACAACGGGGTGGGTATTAATCGAGAAATTGCTGAGATAATAAAGAATTATTCTTGTTTCAAAGAAATTTCAGCTCCGGAGGTTACCCAAAAACCAGAAAAAAACGATAGGTCGCGGGATGATAAAATGGTCAAAATTTAAAGGGCGTCAGATCTTTCTCTAAACCTGATAAAATGACAACGGGGTGGGTATTAATCGAGAAATTGCTCAGATTATAAAGAATTATCTTTGTTCCAAAGAGATTTCAATTCCGGAGGTTACCTAAAAAGCAGAAAAAAACGACAGGTCGCGGGTCGAAAAAATGGTCAAAATTTAAAGGGCGTCACATCTTCCCCAAAACCTGATAAAATGACAACGGGGTTGGTATTAATCGAGAAATTGCTGAGATTAGAAAGAATTATCCTCGTTCCAAAGAAATTTCACCTCCGGAGGTCACGCCAAAAACCAGAAAAAAACAACAGGTCGTGGGTTGAAAAAATGGTCAAAATTTAAAGGGCGTCAGATCTTCCCCAAAACCTGATAAAATGACAACGGGGTGGGTATTAATCGAGAAATTGCTGAGATTAGAAAGAATTATCCTTGTTCCAAAGAAATTTCAGCTCCGGAGGTTACCCAAAAACCAGAAAAAAACGACAGGTCGCGGGTTGAAAGAATGGTCAAAATTTAAAGGGCGTCACATCTTCCCCATAACCTGATAAAATGACAACGGGGTGGATATTAATCGAGAAATTGCTGAGATAATAAAGAATTATTCTTGTTTCAAAGAAATTTCAGCTCCGGAGGTTACCCAAAAACCAGAAAAAAACGACAGGTCGCGGGTTGATAAAATGGTCAAAATTTAAAGGGCGTCAGATCTTTCTCTAATCCTGATAAAATGACAACGGGGTGGGTATTAATCGAGAAATTGCTGAGATTAGAAAGAATTATCCTTGTTCCAAAGAAATTTCAGCTCCGGAGGTTACCCAAAAACCAGAAAAAAACGACAGGTCGCGGGTTGAAAGAATGGTCAAAATTTAAAGGGCGTCACATCTTCCCCATAACCTGATAAAATGACAACGGGGTGGGTATTAATCGAGAAATTGCTGAGATAATAAAGAATTATTCTTGTTTCAAAGAAATTTCAGCTCCGGAGGTTACCCAAAAACCAGAAAAAAACGACAGGTCGCGGGTTGATAAAATGGTCAAAATTTAAAGGGCGTCAGATCTTTCTCTAAACCTGATAAAATGACAACGGGGTGGGTATTAATCGAGAAATTGCTGAGATTATAAAGAATTATCTTTGTTCCAAAGAAATTTCATCTCCGGAGGTTACCCAAAAACCAGAAAAAAACGACAGGTCGCGGGTTGATAAAATGGTCAAAATTTAAAGGGCGTCACATATTCCCCATAACCTGATAAAATTGCAATGGGGTGGGTATTAATTGAGAAATTGCTGAGATTACAAAGAATAATCTTTGCTCCAAAGACATTTCAGCTCCAGACGTTACCCAAAAATCAGAAAAAAACAACAGGTCGTGGGTTGAAAAAATGGTCAAAATTTAAAGGGCATCACATCTTCCCCAAAACCTGATAAAATGAAAACGGGGTGGGTATTAATCGAGAAATTGCTGAGATTATAAAGAATTATCTTTGTTCCAAAGAAATTTCAATTCCGGAGGTTACCCAAAAAGCAGAAAAAGACGACAGGTCGCGGGTTGAAAGAATGGTCAAAATTTAAAGGGCGTCACATCTTCCCCATAACCTGATAAAATGACAACGGGGTGGGTATTAATCGAGAAATTGCTGAGATTAGAAAGAATTATCTTTGTTCCAAAGAAATTTCAATTCCGAAGGTTACCTAGAAAGCAGAAAAAAACGACAGGTCGCGGGTTGAAAAAATGGTCAAAATTTAAAGGGCGTCACATCTTCCCCAAAACCTGATAAAATGACAACGGGGTGGGTATTAATCGAGAAATTGCTTAGATTAGAAAGAATTATCCTTGTTTTAAAGAAATTTCATCTCCGCAGGTTACTCAAAAAGTAGAAAAAAAAGACAGGTCGCGGGTTGAAGGAATGGTCAAAATTTAAAGGGCGTCACATATTCCCCATAACCTGATAAAATTACAATGGGTTGGGTATTAATTGAGAAATTGCTGAGATTAGAAAGAATTATCCTTGTTCCAAAGAAATTTCAGCTCCGGAGGTCACGCCAAAAACCAGAAAAAACAACAGGTCGTAGGTTGAAAAAATGGTCAAAATTTAAAGGGCGTCAGATCCTCCCCAAAACCTGATAAAATGACAACGGGGTGGGTATTAATCGAGAAATTGCTGAGATTAGAAAGAATTATCTTTGTTCCAAAGAAATTTCAATTCCGGAGGTTGCCTAAAAAGCAGAAAAAAACGACAGGTCGCGGGTTGAAAAAATGGTCAAAATTTAAAGGGCGTCACATCTTCCCCAAAACCTGATAAAATGACAACGGGGTGGGTATTAATCGAGAAATTGCTGAGATTATAAAGAATTATCCTTGTTTTAAAGAAATTTCATCTCCGGAGGTTACCCAAAAAGCAGAAAAAAAAGACAGGTCGCGGGTTGAAGGAATGGTCAAAATTTAAAGGGCGTCACATATTCCCCATAACCTGATAAAATTACAATGGGTTGGGTATTAATTGAGAAATTGCTGAGATTAGAAAGAATTATCCTTTTTCCAAAGAAATTTCAGCTCCGGAGGTCACGCCAAAAACCAGAAAAAAACAACAGGTCGTGGGTTGAAAAAATGGTCAAAATTTAAAGGGCGTCAGATCTTCCCCAAAACCTGATAAAATGACAACGGGGTGGGTATTAATCGAGAAATTGCTGAGATTAGAAAGAATTATCCTTGTTCCAGAGAAATTTCAGCTCCGGAGGTTACCCAAAAACCAGAAAAAAACGACAGGTCGCGGGTTGAAAGAATGGTCAAAATTTAAAGGGCGTCACATCTTCCCCATAACCTGATAAAATGACAACGGGGTGGGTATTAATCGAGAAATTGCTGAGATAATAAAGAATTATTCTTGTTTCAAGGAAATTTCATCTCCGGAGGTTACCCAAAAAGCAGAAAAAAACGACAGGTCGCGGGTTGATAAAATGGTCAAAATTTAAAGGGCGTCAGATCTTCCCCTAAACCTGATAAAATGACAACGGGGTGGGTATTAATCGAGAAATTGCTGAGATTAGAAAGAATTATCTTTGTTCCAAAGAAATTTCAGCTCCAGAGGTTACCCAAAAAGCAGAAAAAGACGACAGGTCGCGGGTTGAAAAAATGGTCAATATTTAAATGTCGTCAGATCTTCCCCAAAACCTGATAAAATGACAATGGGGTGGGTATTAATCGAGAAATTGCTGAGATTAGAAAGAATTATCTTTTCTCCAAAGACATTTCAGCTCCAGAATTTACCCAAAAAGCAGAAAAAAACGACAGGTCGCGGGTTGAAAAAATGGTCAAAATTTAAATGTCGTCAGATCTTCCCCAAAACCTGATAAAATGACAATGGGGTGGGTATTAATCGAGAAATTGCTGAGATTAGAAAGAATTATCTTTGTTCCAAAGAAATTTCAGCTCTGGAGGTCACGCCAAAAATCCGAAAAAACGACAGGTCACGGGTTGAAAAAATGGTCAAAATTTACAGGGCGTCACATCTTCCCCAAAACCTGATAAAATGACAACGGGGTGGGTATTAATTGAGAAATTGCTGAGACTATAAAGAATTATCCTTGTTTCAAAGAAATTTCAACTCCGGAGGTTACCCAAAAACCAGAAAAAAACGACAGGTCGCGGGTTGATAAAATGGTCAAAATTTAAAGGGCGTCAGATCTTCCCCAAAACCTGATAAAATGACAACGGGGTGGGTATTAATCGAGAAATTGCTGAGATTAGAAAGAATTAACTTTGTTCCAAAGAAATTTCAATTCCGGAGGTAACCTAAAAAGCAGAAAAAAACGACAGGTCACGGGTTGATAAAATTGTCAAAATTTAAATGTCGTCACATCTTCCCCAAAACCTGATAAAATGACAACGGGGTGGGTATTAATCGAGAAATTGCTGAGATTAGAAAGAATTATCTTTTCTCCAAAGACATTTCAGCTCCAGAATTTACCCAAAAAGCAGAAAAAAACGACAGGTCGCGGGTTGAAAAAATGGTCAAAATTTAAAGGGCGTCACATCTTCCCCATAACCTGATAAAATGACAACGGGGTGGGTATTAATCGAGAAATTGCTGAGAATTTAAAGAATTCTTCTTGTTTCAAAGAAATTTCAGCTCCGGAGGTTACCCAAAAAGCAGAAAAAAACGACAGGTCGCGGGTTGAAAAAATGGTCAAAATTTAAAGGGCGTCACATCTTCCCCAAAACCTGATAAAATGACAACGGGGTGGGTATTAATCGAAAAATTGCTGAGATTATAAAGAATTATCCTTGTTTCAAAGAAATTTCAGCTCCTGAGGTTACCCAAAAAGCAGAAAAAAATGACAGGTCACGGGTTGAAAAAATGGTCAAAATTTACAGGGCGTCAGATCTTGCCCAAAACCTGATAAAATGACAACGGGGTGGGTATTAATCGAGAAATTGCTGAGATTAGAAAGAATTATCTTTGTTCCAAAGAAATTTCATCTCCGGAGGTTACCCAAAAAGCAGAAAAAAACGACAGGTCGCAGGTTGAAAAAATGGTCAAAATTTAAAGGGCGTCAGATCTTCCCCAAAACCTGATAAAATGACAACGGGGTGGGTATTAATCGAGAAATTGCTGAGATTATAAAGAATTATCCTTGTTTCAAAGAAATTTCATCTCCGGAGGTTACCCAAAAACCAGAAAAAAACGACAGGTCGCGGGTTGATAAAATGGTCAAAATTTAAAAGGCGTCACATATTCCCCATAACCTGATAAAATTGCAATGGGGTGGGTATTAATTGAGAAATTGCTGAGATTACAAAGAATAATCTTTGCTCCAAAGACATTTCAGCTCCAGAGGTTACCCAAAAATCAGAAAAAAACAACAGGTCGTGGGTTGAAAAAATGGTCAAAATTTAAATGTCGTCAGATCTTCCCCAAAACCTGATAAAATGACAACGGGGTGGGTATTAATCGAGAAATTGCTGAGATTAGAAAGAATTATCTTTTCTCCAAAGACATTTCAGCTCCAGAATTTACCCAAAAAGCAGAAAAAAACGACAGGTCGCGGGTTGAAAGAATGGTCAAAATTTAAAGGGCGTCACATCTTCCCCATAACCTGATAAAATGACAACGGGGTGGGTATTAATCGAGAAATTGCTGAGATAATAAAGAATTATTCTTGTTTCAAAGAAATTTCAGCTTCGGAGGTTACCCAAAAAGCAGAAAAAAACGACAGGTCGCGGGTTGAAAAAATGGTCAAAATTTAAATGTCGTCAGATCTTCCCCAAAACCTGATAAAATGACAATGGGGTGGGTATTAATCGAGAAATTGCTGAGATTAGAAAGAATTATCTTTTCTCCAAAGACATTTCAGCTCCAGAATTTACCCAAAAAGCAGAAAAAAACGACAGGTCGCGGGTTGAAAAAATGGTCAAAATTTAAATGTCGTCAGATCTTCCCCAAAACCTGATAAAATGACAATGGGGTGGGTATTAATCGAGAAATTGCTGAGATTAGAAAGAATTATCTTTGTTCCAAAGAAATTTCAGCTCTGGAGGTCACGCCAAAAATCCGAAAAAACGACAGGTCACGGGTTGAAAAAATGGTCAAAATTTACAGGGCGTCACATCTTCCCCAAAACCTGATAAAATGACAACGGGGTGGGTATTAATTGAGAAATTGCTGAGACTATAAAGAATTATCCTTGTTTCAAAGAAATTTCAACTCCGGAGGTTACCCAAAAACCAGAAAAAAACGACAGGTCGCGGGTTGATAAAATGGTCAAAATTTAAAGGGCGTCAGATCTTCCCCAAAACCTGATAAAATGACAACGGGGTGGGTATTAATCGAGAAATTGCTGAGATTAGAAAGAATTAACTTTGTTCCAAAGAAATTTCAATTCCGGAGGTAACCTAAAAAGCAGAAAAAAACGACAGGTCACGGGTTGATAAAATTGTCAAAATTTAAATGTCGTCACATCTTCCCCAAAACCTGATAAAATGACAACGGGGTGGGTATTAATCGAGAAATTGCTGAGATTAGAAAGAATTATCTTTTCTCCAAAGACATTTCAGCTCCAGAATTTACCCAAAAAGCAGAAAAAAACGACAGGTCGCGGGTTGAAAAAATGGTCAAAATTTAAAGGGCGTCACATCTTCCCCATAACCTGATAAAATGACAACGGGGTGGGTATTAATCGAGAAATTGCTGAGAATTTAAAGAATTCTTGTTTCAAAGAAATTTCAGCTCCGGAGGTTACCCAAAAAGCAGAAAAAAACGACAGGTCGCGGGTTGAAAAAATGGTCAAAATTTAAAGGGCGTCACATCTTCCCCAAAACCTGATAAAATGACAACGGGGTGGGTATTAATCGAAAAATTGCTGAGATTATAAAGAATTATCCTTGTTTCAAAGAAATTTCAGCTCCTGAGGTTACCCAAAAAGCAGAAAAAAACGACAGGTCGTGGGTTGAAAAAATGGTCAAAATTTACAGGGCGTCAGATCTTGCCCAAAACCTGATAAAATGACAACGGGGTGGGTATTAATCGAGAAATTGCTGAGATTAGAAAGAATTATCTTTGTTCCAAAGAAATTTCAATTCCGGAGGTTACCCAAAAAGCAGAAAAAAACGACAGGTCGCAGGTTGAAAAAATGGTCAAAATTTAAAGGGCGTCAGATCTTCCCCAAAACCTGATAAAATGACAACGGGGTGGGTATTAATTGAGAAATTGCTGAGATTATAAAGAATTATCCTTGTTTCAAAGAAATTTCATCTCCGGAGGTTACCCAAAAACCAGAAAAAAACGACAGGTCGCGGGTTGATAAAATGGTCAAAATTTAAAAGGCGTCACATATTCCCCATAACCTGATAAAATTGCAATGGGGTGGGTATTAATTGAGAAATTGCTGAGATTACAAAGAATAATCTTTGCTCCAAAGACATTTCAGCTCCAGAGGTTACCCAAAAATCAGAAAAAAACAACAGGTCGTGGGTTGAAAAAATGGTCAAAATTTAAATGTCGTCAGATCTTCCCCAAAACCTGATAAAATGACAACGGGGTGGGTATTAATCGAGAAATTGCTGAGATTAGAAAGAATTATCTTTTCTCCAAAGACATTTCAGCTCCAGAATTTACCCAAAAAGCAGAAAAAAACGACAGGTCGCGGGTTGAAAGAATGGTCAAAATTTAAAGGGCGTCACATCTTCCCCATAACCTGATAAAATGACAACGGGGTGGGTATTAATCGAGAAATTGCTGAGATAATAAAGAATTATTCTTGTTTCAAAGAAATTTCAGCTTCGGAGGTTACCCAAAAAGCAGAAAAAAACGACAGGTCGCGGGTTGAAAAAATGGTCAAAATTTAAATGTCGTCAGATCTTCCCCAAAACCTGATAAAATGACAATGGGGTGGGTATTAATCGAGAAATTGCTGAGATTAGAAAGAATTATCTTTTCTCCAAAGACATTTCAGCTCCAGAATTTACCCAAAAAGCAGAAAAAAACGACAGGTCGCGGGTTGAAAAAATGGTCAAAATTTAAATGTCGTCAGATCTTCCCCAAAACCTGATAAAATGACAATGGGGTGGGTATTAATCGAGAAATTGCTGAGATTAGAAAGAATTATCTTTGTTCCAAAGAAATTTCAGCTCTGGAGGTCACGCCAAAAATCCGAAAAAACGACAGGTCACGGGTTGAAAAAATGGTCAAAATTTACAGGGCGTCACATCTTCCCCAAAACCTGATAAAATGACAACGGGGTGGGTATTAATTGAGAAATTGCTGAGACTATAAAGAATTATCCTTGTTTCAAAGAAATTTCAACTCCGGAGGTTACCCAAAAACCAGAAAAAAACGACAGGTCGCGGGTTGATAAAATGGTCAAAATTTAAAGGGCGTCAGATCTTCCCCAAAACCTGATAAAATGACAACGGGGTGGGTATTAATCGAGAAATTGCTGAGATTAGAAAGAATTAACTTTGTTCCAAAGAAATTTCAATTCCGGAGGTAACCTAAAAAGCAGAAAAAAACGACAGGTCACGGGTTGATAAAATTGTCAAAATTTAAATGTCGTCACATCTTCCCCAAAACCTGATAAAATGACAACGGGGTGGGTATTAATCGAGAAATTGCTGAGATTAGAAAGAATTATCTTTTCTCCAAAGACATTTCAGCTCCAGAATTTACCCAAAAAGCAGAAAAAAACGACAGGTCGCGGGTTGAAAAAATGGTCAAAATTTAAAGGGCGTCACATCTTCCCCATAACCTGATAAAATGACAACGGGGTGGGTATTAATCGAGAAATTGCTGAGAATTTAAAGAATTCTTGTTTCAAAGAAATTTCAGCTCCGGAGGTTACCCAAAAAGCAGAAAAAAACGACAGGTCGCGGGTTGAAAAAATGGTCAAAATTTAAAGGGCGTCACATCTTCCCCAAAACCTGATAAAATGACAACGGGGTGGGTATTAATCGAAAAATTGCTGAGATTATAAAGAATTATCCTTGTTTCAAAGAAATTTCAGCTCCTGAGGTTACCCAAAAAGCAGAAAAAAATGACAGGTCACGGGTTGAAAAAATGGTCAAAATTTACAGGGCGTCAGATCTTGCCCAAAACCTGATAAAATGACAACGGGGTGGGTATTAATCGAGAAATTGCTGAGATTAGAAAGAATTATCTTTGTTCCAAAGAAATTTCAATTCCGGAGGTTACCCAAAAAGCAGAAAAAAACGACAGGTCGCAGGTTGAAAAAATGGTCAAAATTTAAAGGGCGTCAGATCTTCCCCAAAACCTGATAAAATGACAACGGGGTGGGTATTAATTGAGAAATTGCTGAGATTATAAAGAATTATCCTTGTTTCAAAGAAATTTCATCTCCGGAGGTTACCCAAAAACCAGAAAAAAACGACAGGTCGCGGGTTGATAAAATGGTCAAAATTTAAAAGGCGTCACATATTCCCCATAACCTGATAAAATTGCAATGGGGTGGGTATTAATTGAGAAATTGCTGAGATTACAAAGAATAATCTTTGCTCCAAAGACATTTCAGCTCCAGAGGTTACCCAAAAATCAGAAAAAAACAACAGGTCGTGGGTTGAAAAAATGGTCAAAATTTAAATGTCGTCAGATCTTCCCCAAAACCTGATAAAATGACAACGGGGTGGGTATTAATCGAGAAATTGCTGAGATTAGAAAGAATTATCTTCTCTCCAAAGACGTTTCAGCTCCAGAATTTACCCAAAAAGCAGAAAAAAACGACAGGTCGCGGGTTGAAAGAATGGTCAAAATTTAAAGGGCGTCACATCTTCCCCATAACCTGATAAAATGACAACGGGGTGGGTATTAATCGAGAAATTGCTGAGATAATAAAGAATTATTCTTGTTTCAAAGAAATTTCAGCTTCGGAGGTTACCCAAAAAGCAGAAAAAAACGACAGGTCGCGGGTTGAAAAAATGGTCAAAATTTAAATGTCGTCAGATCTTCCCCAAAACCTGATAAAATGACAATGGGGTGGGTATTAATCGAGAAATTGCTGAGATTAGAAAGAATTATCTTTTCTCCAAAGACATTTCAGCTCCAGAATTTACCCAAAAAGCAGAAAAAAACGACAGGTCGCGGGTTGAAAAAATGGTCAAAATTTAAATGTCGTCAGATCTTCCCCAAAACCTGATAAAATGACAATGGGGTGGGTATTAATCGAGAAATTGCTGAGATTAGAAAGAATTATCTTTGTTCCAAAGAAATTTCAATTCCGGAGGTTACCTAAAAAGCAGAAAAAAACGACAGGTCGCGGGTTGATAAAATGGTCAAAATTTAAAGGGCGTCAGATCTTTCTCTAAACCTGATAAAATGACAACGGGGTGGGTATTAATCGAGAAATTGCTGAGATTATAAAGAATTATCTTTGTTCCAAAGAAATTTCAGCTCTGGAGGTCACGCAAAAAATCCGAAAAAAACGACAGGTCGCGGGTTGAAAAAATGGTCAAAATTTACAGGGCGTCAGATCTTCCCCAAAACCTGATAAAATGACAACGGGGTGGGTATTAATCGAGAAATTGCTGAGATTAGAAAGAATTAACTTTGTTCCAAAGAAATTTCAATTCCGGAGGTAACCTAAAAAGCAGAAAAAAACGACAGGTCACGGATTGATAAAATTGTCAAAATTTAAATGTCGTCACATCTTCCCCAAAACCTGATAAAATGACAACGGGGTGGGTATTAATCGAGAAATTGCTGAGATTAGAAAGAATTATCTTTTCTCCAAAGACATTTCAGCTCCAGAATTTACCCAAAAAGCAGAAAAAAACGACAGGTTGCGGGTTGAAAAAATGGTCAAAATTTAAAGGGCGTCACATCTTCCCCATAACCTGATAAAATGACAACGGGGTGGGTATTAATCGAGAAATTGCTGAGAATTTAAAGAATTCTTCTTGTTTCAAAGAAATTTCAGCTCCGGAGGTTACCCAAAAAGCAGAAAAAAACGACAGGTCGCGGGTTGAAAAAATGGTCAAAATTTAAAGGGCGTCACATCTTCCCCAAAACCTGATAAAATGACAACGGGGTGGGTATTAATCGAAAAATTGCTGAGATTATAAAGAATTATCCTTGTTTCAAAGAAATTTCAGCTCCTGAGGTTACCCAAAAAGCAGAAAAAAATGACAGGTCACGGGTTGAAAAAATGGTCAAAATTTACAGGGCGTCAGATCTTGCCCAAAACCTGATAAAATGACAACGGGGTGGGTATTAATCGAGAAATTGCTGAGATTAGAAAGAATTATCTTTGTTCCAAAGAAATTTCAATTCCGGAGGTTACCCAAAAAGCAGAAAAAAACGACAGGTCGCAGGTTGAAAAAATGGTCAAAATTTAAAGGGCGTCAGATCTTCCCCAAAACCTGATAAAATGACAACGGGGTGGGTATTAATTGAGAAATTGCTGAGATTATAAAGAATTATCCTTGTTTCAAAGAAATTTCATCTCTGGAGGTTACCCAAAAACCAGAAAAAAACGACAGGTCGCGGGTTGATGAAATGGTCAAAATTTAAAAGGCGTCACATATTCCCCATAACCTGATAAAATTGCAATGGGGTGGGTATTAATTGAGAAATTGCTGAGATTACAAAGAATAATCTTTGCTCCAAAGACATTTCAGCTCCAGAGGTTACCCAAAAATCAGAAAAAAACAACAGGTCGCGGGTTGAAAAAATGGTCAAAATTTAAATGTCGTCAGATCTTCCCCAAAACCTGATAAAATGACAACGGGGTGGGTATTAATCGAGAAATTGCTGAGATTAGAAAGAATTATCTTTTCTCCAAAGACATTTAAGCTCCAGAATTTACCCAAAAAGCAGAAAAAAACGACAGGTCGCGGGTTGAAAGAATGGTCAAAATTTAAAGGGCGTCACATCTTCCCCATAACCTGATAAAATGACAACGGGATGGGTATTAATCGAGAAATTGCTGAGATAATAAAGAATTATTCTTGTTTCAAAGAAATTTCAGCTTCGGAGGTTACCCAAAAAGCAGAAAAAAACGACAGGTCGCGGGTTGAAAAAATGGTCAAAATTTAAATGTCGTCAGATCTTCCCCAAAACCTGATAAAATGACAATGGGGTGGGTATTAATCGAGAAATTGCTGAGATTAGAAAGAATTATCTTTTCTCCAAAGACATTTCAGCTCCAGAATTTACCCAAAAAGCAGAAAAAAACGACAGGTCGCGGGTTGAAAAAATGGTCAAAATTTAAATGTCGTCAGATCTTCCCCAAAACCTGATAAAATGACAATGGGGTGGGTATTAATCGAGAAATTGCTGAGATTAGAAAGAATTATCTTTGTTCCAAAGAAATTTCAATTCTGGAGGTTACCTAAAAAGCAGAAAAAAACGACAGGTCGCGGGTCGAAAAAATGGTCAAAATTTAAAGGGCGTCACATCTTCCCCATAAACTGATAAAATGACAACGGGGGTGGGCATTAATCGAGAAATTGCTGAGATAATAAAGAATTATTCTTGTTTCAAAGAAATTTCAGCTCCGGAGGTTACCCAAAAAGCAGGAAAAAACGACAGGTCGCAGGTTGAAAGAATGGTCAAAATTTAAAGGGCGTCAAATCTTCCCCTAAACCTGATAAAATGACAACAGGGTGGGTATTAATCGAGAAATTGCTGAGATTAGAAAGAATTATCCTTGTTCCAAAGAAATTTCACCTCCGGAGGTCACGCCAAAAACCAGAAAAAAACAACAGGTCGTGGTTTGAAAAAATGGTCAAAATTTAAAAGGCGTCAGATCTTCCCCAAAACCTGATAAAATGACAACGGGGTGGGTATTAATCGAGAAATTGCTGAGATTAGAAAGAATTATCTTTGTTCCAAAGAAATTTCACCTCCGGAGGTCACGCCAAAAACCAGAAAAAAACAACAGGTCGTGGGTTGAAAAAATGGTCAAAATTTAAAGGGCGTCAGATCTTCCCCAAAACCTGATAAAATGACAACGGGGTGGGTATTAATCGAAAAATTGCTGAGATTATAAAGAATTATCCTTGTTTCAAAGAAATTTCAGCTCCTGAGGTTACCCAAAAAGCAGAAAAAAATGACAGGTCACGGGTTGAAAAAATGGTCAAAATTTACAGGGCGTCAGATCTTGCCCAAAACCTGATAAAATGACAACGGGGTGGGTATTAATCGAGAAATTGCTGAGATTAGAAAGAATTATCTTTGTTCCAAAGAAATTTCAATTCCGGAGGTTACCCAAAAAGCAGAAAAAAACGACAGGTCGCAGGTTGAAAAAATGGTCAAAATTTAAAGGGCGTCAGATCTTCCCCAAAACCTGATAAAATGACAACGGGGTGGGTATTAATCGAGAAATTGCTGAGATTATAAAGAATTATCCTTGTTTCAAAGAAATTTCATCTCCGGAGGTTACCCAAAAACCAGAAAAAAACGACAGGTCGCGGGTTGATAAAATGGTCAAAATTTAAAAGGCGTCACATATTCCCCATAACCTGATAAAATTGCAATGGGGTGGGTATTAATTGAGAAATTGCTGAGATTACAAAGAATAATCTTTGCTCCAAAGACATTTCAGCTCCAGAGGTTACCCAAAAATCAGAAAAAAACAACAGGTCGTGGGTTGAAAAAATGGTCAAAATTTAAATGTCGTCAGATCTTCCCCAAAACCTGATAAAATGACAACGGGGTGGGTATTAATCGAGAAATTGCTGAGATTAGAAAGAATTATCTTTTCTCCAAAGACATTTCAGCTCCAGAATTTACCCAAAAAGCAGAAAAAAACGACAGGTCGCGGGTTGAAAGAATGGTCAAAATTTAAAGGGCGTCACATCTTCCCCATAACCTGATAAAATGACAACGGGGTGGGTATTAATCGAGAAATTGCTGAGATAATAAAGAATTATTCTTGTTTCAAAGAAATTTCAGCTTCGGAGGTTACCCAAAAAGCAGAAAAAAACGACAGGTCGCGGGTTGAAAAAATGGTCAAAATTTAAATGTCGTCAGATCTTCCCCAAAACCTGATAAAATGACAATGGGGTGGGTATTAATCGAGAAATTGCTGAGATTAGAAAGAATTATCTTTTCTCCAAAGACATTTCAGCTCCAGAATTTACCCAAAAAGCAGAAAAAAACGACAGGTCGCGGGTTGAAAAAATGGTCAAAATTTAAATGTCGTCAGATCTTCCCCAAAACCTGATAAAATGACAATGGGGTGGGTATTAATCGAGAAATTGCTGAGATTAGAAAGAATTATCTTTGTTCCAAAGAAATTTCAGCTCTGGAGGTCACGCCAAAAATCCGAAAAAACGACAGGTCACGGGTTGAAAAAATGGTCAAAATTTACAGGGCGTCACATCTTCCCCAAAACCTGATAAAATGACAACGGGGTGGGTATTAATTGAGAAATTGCTGAGACTATAAAGAATTATCCTTGTTTCAAAGAAATTTCAACTCCGGAGGTTACCCAAAAACCAGAAAAAAACGACAGGTCGCGGGTTGATAAAATGGTCAAAATTTAAAGGGCGTCAGATCTTCCCCAAAACCTGATAAAATGACAACGGGGTGGGTATTAATCGAGAAATTGCTGAGATTAGAAAGAATTAACTTTGTTCCAAAGAAATTTCAATTCCGGAGGTAACCTAAAAAGCAGAAAAAAACGACAGGTCACGGGTTGATAAAATGGTCAAAATTTAAATGTCGTCACATCTTCCCCAAAACCTGATAAAATGACAACGGGGTGGGTATTAATCGAGAAATTGCTGAGATTAGAAAGAATTATCTTTTCTCCAAAGACATTTCAGCTCCAGAATTTACCCAAAAAGCAGAAAAAAACGACAGGTCGCGGGTTGAAAAAATGGTCAAAATTTAAAGGGCGTCACATCTTCCCCATTACCTGATAAAATGACAACGGGGTGGGTATTAATCGAGAAATTGCTGAGAATTTAAAGAATTCTTGTTTCAAAGAAATTTCAGCTCCGGAGGTTACCCAAAAAGCAGAAAAAAACGACAGGTCGCGGGTTGAAAAAATGGTCAAAATTTAAAGGGCGTCACATCTTCCCCAAAACCTGATAAAATGACAACGGGGTGGGTATTAATCGAAAAATTGCTGAGATTATAAAGAATTATCCTTGTTTCAAAGAAATTTCAGCTCCTGAGGTTACCCAAAAAGCAGAAAAAAATGACAGGTCACGGGTTGAAAAAATGGTCAAAATTTACAGGGCGTCAGATCTTGCCCAAAACCTGATAAAATGACAACGGGGTGGGTATTAATCGAGAAATTGCTGAGATTAGAAAGAATTATCTTTGTTCCAAAGAAATTTCAATTCCGGAGGTTACCCAAAAAGCAGAAAAAAACGACAGGTCGCGGGTTGATAAAATGGTCAAAATTTAAAAGGCGTCACATATTCCCCATAACCTGATAAAATTGCAATGGGGTGGGTATTAATTGAGAAATTGCTGAGATTACAAAGAATAATCTTTGCTCCAAAGACATTTCAGCTCCAGAGGTTACCCAAAAATCAGAAAAAAACAACAGGTCGCGGGTTGAAAAAATGGTCAAAATTTAAATGTCGTCAGATCTTCCCCAAAACCTGATAAAATGACAACGGGGTGGGTATTAATCGAGAAATTGCTGAGATTAGAAAGAATTATCTTTTCTCCAAAGACATTTAAGCTCCAGAATTTACCCAAAAAGCAGAAAAAAACGACAGGTCGCGGGTTGAAAGAATGGTCAAAATTTAAAGGGCGTCACATCTTCCCCATAACCTGATAAAATGACAACGGGATGGGTATTAATCGAGAAATTGCTGAGATAATAAAGAATTATTCTTGTTTCAAAGAAATTTCAGCTTCGGAGGTTACCCAAAAAGCAGAAAAAAACGACAGGTCGCGGGTTGAAAAAATGGTCAAAATTTAAATGTCGTCAGATCTTCCCCAAAACCTGATAAAATGACAATGGGGTGGGTATTAATCGAGAAATTGCTGAGATTAGAAAGAATTATCTTTTCTCCAAAGACATTTCAGCTCCAGAATTTACCCAAAAAGCAGAAAAAAACGACAGGTCGCGGGTTGAAAAAATGGTCAAAATTTAAATGTCGTCAGATCTTCCCCAAAACCTGATAAAATGACAATGGGGTGGGTATTAATCGAGAAATTGCTGAGATTAGAAAGAATTATCTTTGTTCCAAAGAAATTTCAATTCTGGAGGTTACCTAAAAAGCAGAAAAAAACGACAGGTCGCGGGTCGAAAAAATGGTCAAAATTTAAAGGGCGTCACATCTTCCCCAAAACCTGATAAAATGACAACGGGGTTGGTATTAATCGAGAAATTGCTGAGATTAGAAAGAATTATCCTTGTTCCAAAGAAATTTCACCTCCGGAGGTCACGCCAAAAACCAGAAAAAAACAACAGGTCGTGGGTTGAAAAAATGGTCAAAATTTAAAGGGCGTCAGATCTTCCCCAAAACCTGATAAAATGACAACGGGGTGGGTATTAATCGAGAAATTGCTGAGATTAGAAAGAATTATCTTTGTTCCAAAGAAATTTCACCTCCGGAGGTCACGCCAAAAACCAGAAAAAAACAACAGGTCGTGGGTTGAAAAAATGGTCAAAATTTAAAGGGTGTCAGATCTTCCCCAAAACCTGATAAAATGACAACGGGGTGGGTATTAATCGAGAAATTGCTGAGATTAGAAAGAATTATCCTTGTTCCAAAGAAATTTCAGCTCCGGAGGTTACCCAAAAACCAGAAAAAAACGACAGGTCGCGGGTTGAAAGAATGGTCAAAATTTAAAGGGCGTCACATCTTCCCCATAACCTGATAAAATGACAACGGGGTGGGTATTAATCGAGAAATTGCTGAGATAATAAAGAATTATTCTTGTTTCAAAGAAATTTCACCTCCGGAGGTCACGCCAAAAACCAGAAAAAAACAACAGGTCGTGGGTTGAAAAAATGGTCAAAATTTAAAGGGCGTCAGATCTTCCCCAAAACCTGATAAAATGACAACGGGGTGGGTATTAATCGAGAAATTGCTGAGATTATAAAGAATTATCTTTGTTCCAAAGAAATTTCAATTCCGGAGGTTACCCAAAAAGCAGAAAAAGACGACAGGTCGCGGGTTGAAAAAATGGTCAATATTTAAATGTCGTCAGATCTTCCCCAAAACCTGATAAAATGACAATGGGGTGGGTATTAATCGAGAAATTGCTGAGATTAGAAAGAATTATCTTTTCTCCAAAGACATTTCAGCTCCAGAATTTACCCAAAAAGCAGAAAAAAACGACAGGTCGCGGGTTGAAAAAATGGTCAAAATTTAAATGTCGTCAGATCTTCCCCAAAACCTGATAAAATGACAATGGGGTGGGTATTAATCGAGAAATTGCTGAGATTAGAAAGAATTATCTTTGTTCCAAAGAAATTTCAGCTCTGGAGGTCACGCAAAAAATCCGAAAAAAACGACAGGTCGCGGGTTGAAAAAATGGTCAAAATTTACAGGGCGTCAGATCTTCCCCAAAACCTGATAAAATGACAACGGGGTGGGTATTAATCGAGAAATTGCTGAGATTAGAAAGAATTAACTTTGTTCCAAAGAAATTTCAATTCCGGAGGTTACCTAAAAAGCAGAAAAAAACGACAGGTCACGGGTTGATAAAATTGTCAAAATTTAAATGTCGTCACATCTTCCCCAAAACCTGATAAAATGACAACGGGGTGGGTATTAATCGAGAAATTGCTGAGATTAGAAAGAATTATCTTTTCTCCAAAGACATTTCAGCTCCAGAATTTACCCAAAAAGCAGAAAAAAACGACAGGTCGCGGGTTGAAAAAATGGTCAAAATTTAAAGGGCGTCAGATCTTCCCCAAAACCTGATAAAATGACAACGGGGTGGGTATTAATCGAGAAATTGCTGAGATAATAAAGAATTATTCTTGTTTCAAAGAAATTTCACCTCCGGAGGTCACGCCAAAAACCAGAAAAAAACAACAGGTCGTGGGTTGAAAAAATGGTCAAAATTTAAAGGGCGTCAGATCTTCCCCATAACCTGATAAAATGACAACGGGGTGGGTATTAATCGAGAAATTGCTGAGATTATAAAGAATTATCTTTGTTCCAAAGAAATTTCAATTCCGGAGGTTACCCAAAAAGCAGAAAAAGACGACAGGTCGCGGGTTGAAAAAATGGTCAATATTTAAATGTCGTCAGATCTTCCCCAAAACCTGATAAAATGACAATGGGGTGGGTATTAATCGAGAAATTGCTGAGATTAGAAAGAATTATCTTTTCTCCAAAGACATTTCAGCTCCAGAATTTACCCAAAAAGCAGAAAAAAACGACAGGTCGCGGGTTGAAAAAATGGTCAAAATTTAAATGTCGTCAGATCTTCCCCAAAACCTGATAAAATGACAATGGGGTGGGTATTAATCGAGAAATTGCTGAGATTAGAAAGAATTATCTTTGTTCCAAAGAAATTTCAGCTCTGGAGGTCACGCCAAAAATCCGAAAAAACGACAGGTCACGGGTTGAAAAAATGGTCAAAATTTACAGGGCGTCACATCTTCCCCAAAACCTGATAAAATGACAACGGGGTGGGTATTAATTGAGAAATTGCTGAGACTATAAAGAATTATCCTTGTTTCAAAGAAATTTCAACTCCGGAGGTTACCCAAAAACCAGAAAAAAACGACAGGTCGCGGGTTGATAAAATGGTCAAAATTTAAAGGGCGTCAGATCTTTCTCTAAACCTGATAAAATGACAACGGGGTGGGTATTAATCGAAAAATTGCTGAGATTATAAAGAATTATCCTTGTTTCAAAGAAATTTCAGCTCCTGAGGTTACCCAAAAAGCAGAAAAAAATGACAGGTCACGGGTTGAAAAAATGGTCAAAATTTACAGGGCGTCAGATCTTGCCCAAAACCTGATAAAATGACAACGGGGTGGGTATTAATCGAGAAATTGCTGAGATTAGAAAGAATTATCTTTGTTCCAAAGAAATTTCAATTCCGGAGGTTACCCAAAAAGCAGAAAAAAACGACAGGTCGCAGGTTGAAAAAATGGTCAAAATTTAAAGGGCGTCAGATCTTCCCCAAAACCTGATAAAATGACAACGGGGTGGGTATTAATTGAGAAATTGCTGAGATTAGAAAGAATTATCCTTGTTTCAAAGAAATTTCATCTCCGGAGGTTACCCAAAAACCAGAAAAAAACGACAGGTCGCGGGTTGATAAAATGGTCAAAATTTAAAAGGCGTCACATATTCCCCATAACCTGATAAAATTGCAATGGGGTGGGTATTAATTGAGAAATTGCTGAGATTACAAAGAATAATCTTTGCTCCAAAGACATTTCAGCTCCAGAGGTTACCCAAAAATCAGAAAAAAACAACAGGTCGTGGGTTGAAAAAATGGTCAAAATTTAAATGTCGTCAGATCTTCCCCAAAACCTGATAAAATGACAACGGGGTGGGTATTAATCGAGAAATTGCTGAGATTAGAAAGAATTATCTTTTCTCCAAAGACATTTCAGCTCCAGAATTTACCCAAAAAGCAGAAAAAAACGACAGGTCGCGGGTTGAAAGAATGGTCAAAATTTAAAGGGCGTCACATCTTCCCCATAACCTGATAAAATGACAACGGGGTGGGTATTAATCGAGAAATTGCTGAGATAATAAAGAATTATTCTTGTTTCAAAGAAATTTCAGCTTCGGAGGTTACCCAAAAAGCAGAAAAAAACGACAGGTCGCGGGTTGAAAAAATGGTCAAAATTTAAATGTCGTCAGATCTTCCCCAAAACCTGATAAAATGACAATGGGGTGGGTATTAATCGAGAAATTGCTGAGATTAGAAAGAATTAACTTTGTTCCAAAGAAATTTCAATTCCGGAGGTAACCTAAAAAGCAGAAAAAAACGACAGGTCACGGGTTGATAAATTTGTCAAAATTTAAATGTCGTCACATCTTCCCCAAAACCTGATAAAATGACAACGGGGTGGGTATTAATCGAGAAATTGCTGAGATTAGAAAGAATTATCTTTTCTCCAAAGACATTTCAGCTCCAGAATTTACCCAAAAAGCAGAAAAAAACGACAGGTCGCGGGTTGAAAAAATGGTCAAAATTTAAAGGGCGTCACATCTTCCCCATAACCTGATAAAATGACAACGGGGTGGGTATTAATCGAGAAATTGCTGAGAATTTAAAGAATTCTTCTTGTTTCAAAGAAATTTCAGCTCCGGAGGTTACCCAAAAAGCAGAAAAAAACGACAGGTCGCGGGTTGAAAAAATGGTCAAAATTTAAAGGGCGTCACATCTTCCCCAAAACCTGATAAAATGACAACGGGGTGGGTATTAATCGAAAAATTGCTGAGATTATAAAGAATTATCCTTGTTTCAAAGAAATTTCAGCTCCTGAGGTTACCCAAAAAGCAGAAAAAAATGACAGGTCACGGGTTGAAAAAATGGTCAAAATTTACAGGGCGTCAGATATTGCCCAAAACCTGATAAAATGACAACGGGGTGGGTATTAATCGAGAAATTGCTGAGATTAGAAAGAATTATCTTTGTTCCAAAGAAATTTCAATTCCGGAGGTTACCCAAAAAGCAGAAAAAAACGACAGGTCGCAGGTTGAAAAAATGGTCAAAATTTAAAGGGCGTCAGATCTTCCCCAAAACCTGATAAAATGACAACGGGGTGGGTATTAATTGAGAAATTGCTGAGATTATAAAGAATTATCCTTGTTTCAAAGAAATTTCATCTCCGGAGGTTACCCAAAAACCAGAAAAAAACGACAGGTCGCGGGTTGATAAAATGGTCAAAATTTAAAGGGCGTCACATATTCCCCATAACCTGATAAAATTGCAATGGGGTGGGTATTAATTGAGAAATTGCTGAGATTACAAAGAATAATCTTTGCTCCAAAGACATTTCAGCTCCAGAGGTTACCCAAAAATCAGAAAAATACAACAGGTCGTGGGTTGAAAAAATGGTCAAAATTTAAAGGGCGTCAGATCTTCCCCAAAACCTGATAAAATGAAAACGGGGTGGGTATTAATCGAGAAATTGCTGAGATTATAAAGAATTATCTTTGTTCCAAAGAAATTTCAATTCCGGAGGTTACCCAAAAAGCAGAAAAAGACGACAGGTCGCAGGTTGAAAGAATGGTCAAAATTTAAAGGGCGTCAAATCTTCCCCTAAACCTGATAAAATGACAACAGGGTGGGTATTAATCGAGAAATTGCTGAGATTAGAAAGAATTATCTTTGTTCCAAAGAAATTTCAATTCCGGAGGTTACCTAAAAAGCAGAAAAAAACGACAGGTCGCGGGTTGAAAAAATGGTCAAAATTTAAAGGGCGTCACATCTTCCCCAAAACCTGATAAAATGACAACGGGGTTGGTATTAATCGAGAAATTGCTGAGATTAGAAAGAATTATCCTTGTTCCAAAGAAATTTCACCTCCGGAGGTCACGCCAAAAACCAGAAAAAAACAACAGTTCGTGGGTTGAAAAAATGGTCAAAATTTAAAGGGCGTCAGATCTTCCCCAAAACCTGATAAAATGACAACGGGGTGGGTATTAATCGAGAAATTGCTGAGATTAGAAAGAATTATCCTTGTTCCAAAGAAATTTCAGTTCCGGAGGTTACCCAAAAAGCAGAAAAAAACGACAGGTCGCGGGTTGAAAGAATGGTCAAAATTTAAAGGGCGTCAGATCTTCCCCATAACCTGATAAAATGACAACGGGGTGGGTATTAATCGAGAAATTGCTGAGATTAGAAAGAATTAACTTTGTTCCAAAGAAATTTCAATTCCGGAAGTAACCTAAAAAGCAGAAAAAAACGACAGGTCACGGGTTGATAAAATGGTCAAAATTTAAATGTCGTCAGATCTTCCCCAAAACCTGATAAAATGACAATGGGGTGGGTATTAATCGAGAAATTGCTGAGATTAGAAAGAATTATCTTTTCTCCAAAGACATTTCAGCTCCAGCGGTTACCCAAAAATCAGAAAAAAACAACAGGTCGTGGGTTGAAAAAATGGTCAAAATTTAAAGGGCGTCAGATCTTCCCCAAAACCTGATAAAATGAAAACGGGGTGGGTATTAATCGAGAAATTGCTGAGATTAGAAAGAATTATCCTTGTTCCAAAGAAATTTCAGCTCCGGAGGTTACCCAAAAACCAGAAAAAAACGACAGGTCGCGGGTTGATAAAATGGTCAAAATTTAAAGGGCGTCAGATCTTTCTCTAAACCTGATAAAATGACAACGGGGTGGGTATTAATCGAGAAATTGCTGAGATTATAAAGAATTATCTTTGTTCCAAAGAAATTTCAGCTCTGGAGGTCACGCCAAAAATCCGAAAAAAACGACAGGTCGCGGGTTGAAAAAATGGTCAAAATTTACAGGGCGTCAGATCTTCCCCAAAACCTGATAAAATGACAACGGGGTGGGTATTAATCGAGAAATTGCTGAGATTAGAAAGAATTAACTTTGTTCCAAAGAAATTTCAATTCCGGAGGTAACCTAAAAAGCAGAAAAAAACGACAGGTCACGGGTTGATAAAATGGTCAAAATTTAAATGTCGTCAGATCTTCCCCAAAACCTGATAAAATGACAACGGGGTGGGTATTAATCGAGAAATTGCTGAGATTAGAAAGAATTATCTTTTCTCCAAAGACATTTCAGCTCCAGAATTTACCCAAAAAGCAGAAAAAAACAACAGGTCGTGGGTTGAAAAAATGGTCAAAATTTAAAGGGCGTCAGATCTTCCCCAAAACCTGATAAAATGACAACGGGGTGGGTATTAATCGAGAAATTGCTGAGATTAGAAAGAATTATCTTTGTTCCAAAGAAATTTCACCTCCGGAGGTCACGCCAAAAACCAGAAAAAAACAACAGGTCGTGGGTTGAAAAAATGGTCAAAATTTAAAGGGCGTCAGATCTTCCCCAAAACCTTAAAAAAATGACAACGGGGTGGGTATTAATCGAGAAATTGCTGAGATTAGAAAGAATTATCCTTGTTCCAAAGAAATTTCAGCTCCGGAGGTTACCCAAAATCCAGAAAAAAACGACAGGTCGCGGGTTGAAAGAATGGTCAAAATTTAAAGGGCGTCACATCTTCCCCATAACCTGAAAAAATGACAACGGGGTGGGTATTAATCGAGAAATTGCTGAGATAATAAAGAATTATTCTTGTTTCAAAGAAATTTCAGCTCCGGAGGTTACCCAAAAACCAGAAAAAAACGACAGGTCGCGGGTTGATAAAATGGTCAAAATTTAAAGGGCGTCAGATCTTTCTCTAAACCTGATAAAATGACAACGGGGTGGGTATTAATCGAGAAATTGCTGAGATTATAAAGAATTATCTTTGTTCCAAAGAAATTTCAGCTCTGGAGGTCACGCCAAAAATCCGAAAAAAACGACAGGTCGCGGGTTGAAAAAATGGTCAAAATTTACAGGGCGTCAGATCTTCCCCAAAACCTGATAAAATGACAACGGGGTGGGTATTAATCGAGAAATTGCTGGGATTAGAAAGAATTAACTTTGTTCCAAAGAAATTTCAATTCCGGAGGTAACCTAAAAAGCAGAAAAAAACGACAGGTCACGGGTTGATAAAATGGTCAAAATTTAAATGTCGTCAGATCTTCCCCAAAACCTGATAAAATGACAACGGGGTGGGTATTAATCGAGAAATTGCTGAGATTAGAAAGAATTATCTTTTCTCCAAAGACATTTCAGCTCCAGAATTTACCCAAAAAGCAGAAAAAAACGACAGGTCGCGGGTTGAAAAAATGGTCAAAATTTAAAGGGCGTCACATCTTCCCCATAACCTGATAAAATGACAACCGGGTGGGTATTAATCGAGAAATTGCTGAGAATTTAAAGAATTCTTCTTGTTTCAAAGAAATTTCAGCTCCGGAGGTTACCCAAAAAGCAGAAAAAAACGACAGGTCGCGGGTTGAAAGAATGGTCAAAATTTAAAGGGCGTCACATATTCCCCTTAACCTGATAAAATTACAATTGGGTGGGTATTAATTGAGAAATTGCTGAGATTATAAAGAATTATCTTTGTTCCAAAGAAATTTCAATTCCGGAGGTTACCCAAAAAGCAGAAAAAGACGACAGGTCGCGGGTTGAAAAAATGGTCAAAATTTAAAGGGCGTCACATCTTCCCCATAACCTGATAAAATGACAACGGGGTGGGTATTAATCGAGAAATTGCTGAGATTAGAAAGAATTATCTTTGTTCCAAAGAAATTTCAGCTCCAAAGGTTACCCAAAAAGCAGAAAAAAACGACAGGTCGCGGGTTGAAAGAATGGTCAAAATTTAAAGGGCATCACATCTTCCCCATAACCTCATAAAATGACAACGGGGTGGGTATTAATCGAGAAATTGCTGAGATAATAAAGAATTATTCTTGTTTCAAAGAAATTTCAGCTCCGGAGGTTACCCAAAAAGCAGAAAAAAACGACAGGTCGCGGGTCGAAAAAATGGTCAAAATTTAAAGGGCGTCACATCTTCCCAAAAACCTGATAAAATGACAACGGGGTTGGTATTAATCGAGAAATTGCTGAGATTAGAAAGAATTATCCTTGTTCCAAAGAAATTTCACCTCCGGAGGTCACGCCAAAAACCAGAAAAAAACAACAGGTCGTGGGTTGAAAAAATGGTCAAAATTTAAAGGGCGTCAGATCTTCCCCAAAACCTGATAAAATGACAACGGGGTGGGTATTAATCGAGAAATTGCTGAGATTAGAAAGAATTATCCTTGTTCCAAAGAAATTTCAGCTCCGGAGGTTACCCAAAAACCAGAAAAAAACGACAGGTCGCGGGTTGATAAAATGGTCAAAATTTAAAGGGCGTCAGATCTTTCTCTAAACCTGATATAATGACAACGGGGTGGGTATTAATCGAGAAATTGCTGAGATTATAAAGAATTTTCCTTGTTCCAAAGAAATTTCAATTCCGGAGGTTACCTAAAAAGCAGAAAAAAACGACAGGTCGCGGGTCGAAAAAATGGTCAAAATTTAAAGGGCGTCAGATCTTTCTCTAAACCTGATAAAATGACAACGGGGTGGGTATTAATCGAGAAATTGCTGAGATTAGAAAGAATTATCTTTGTTCCAAAGAAATTTCAGCTCTGGAGGTCACGCCAAAAATCCGAAAAAAACGACAGGTCGCGGGTTGAAAAAATGGTCAAAATTTACAGGGCGTCAGATCTTCCCCAAAACCTGATAAAATGACAACGGGGTGGGTATTAATCGAGAAATTGCTGAGATTAGAAAGAATTAACTTTGTTCCAAAGAAATTTTAATTCCGGAGGTGACCTAAAAAGCAGAAAAAAACGACAGGTCACGGGTTGATAAAATGGTCAAAATTTAAATGTCGTCAGATCTTCCCCAAAACCTGATAAAATGACAACGGGGTGGGTATTAATCGAGAAATTGCTGAGATTAGAGAGAATTATCTTTTCTACAAAGACATTTCAGCTCCAGAATTTACCCAAAAAGCAGAAAAAAACGACAGGTCGCGGGTTGAAAAAATGGTCAAAATTTAAAGGGCGTCAAATCTTCCCCTAAACCTGATAAAATGACAACGGGTTGGGTATTAATCGAGAAATTGCTGAGATTAGAAAGAATTATCTTTGTTCCAAAGAAATTTCAATTGCAGAGGTTACCTAAAAAGCAGAAAAAAATGACAGGTCGCGGGTTGAAAAAATGGTCAAAATTTAAAGGGCGTCACATCTTCCCCAAAACCTGATAAAATGACAACGGGGTAGGTATTAATCGAGAAATTCCTGAGATTATAAAGAATTATCCTTGTTCCAAAGAAATTTCAATTCCGGAGGTTACCTAAAGAGCAGAAAAAAACGACAGGTCGCAGGTTGAAAAAATGGTCAAAATTTAAAGGTGTCACATCTTCCCCAAAACCTGATAAAATGACAACGGGGTGGGTATTAATCGAGAAATTCCTGAGATTATAAAGAATTATCCTTGTTTCAAAGAAATTTCATCTCCGGAGGTTACCCAAAAACCAGAAAAAAACGACAGGTCGCGGGTTGATAAAATGGTCAAAATTTAAAGGGCGTCACATATTCCCCATAACCTGATAAAATTGCAATGGGGTGGGTATTAATTGAGAAATTGCTGAGATTACAAAGAATAATCTTTGCTCCAAAGACATTTCAGCTCCAGAGGTTACCCAAAAATCAGAAAAAAACAACAGGTCGTGGGTTGAAAAAATGGTCAAAATTTAAAGGGCATCAGATCTTCCCCAAAACCTGATAAAATGAAAACGGGGTGGGTATTAATCGAGAAATTGCTGAGATTATAAAGAATTATCTTTGTTCCAAAGAAATTTCAATTCCGGAGGTTACCCAAAGAGCAGAAAAAGACGACAGGTCGCAGGTTGAAAGAATGGTCAAAATTTAAAGGGCGTCACATCTTCCCCATAACCTGATAAAATGACAACGGGGTGGGTATTAATCGAGAAATTGCTGAGATAATAAAGAATTATTCTTGTTTCAAAGAAATTTCAGCTCCGGAGGTTACCCAAAAAGCAGAAAAAAACGACAGGTCGCGGGTTGAAAGAATGGTCAAAATTTAAAGGGCGTCAGATCTTCCCCATAACCTGATAAAATGACAACGGGGTGGGTATTAATCGAGAAATTGCTGAGATTAGAAAGAATTAACTTTGTTCCAAAGAAATTTCAATTCCGGAAGTAACCTAAAAAGCAGAAAAAAACGACAGGTCACGGGTTGATAAAATGGTCAAAATTTAAATGTCGTCAGATCTTCCCCAAAACCTGATAAAATGACAATGGGGTGGGTATTAATCGAGAAATTGCTGAGATTAGAAAGAATTATCTTTTCTCCAAAGACATTTCAGCTCCAGCGGTTACCCAAAAATCAGAAAAAAACAACAGGTCGTGGGTTGAAAAAATGGTCAAAATTTAAAGGGCGTCAGATCTTCCCCAAAACCTGATAAAATGAAAACGGGGTGGGTATTAATCGAGAAATTGCTGAGATTAGAAAGAATTATCCTTGTTCCAAAGAAATTTCAGCTCCGGAGGTTATCCAAAAACCAGAAAAAAACGACAGGTCGCAGGTTGATAGAATGGTCAAAATTTAAAGGGCGTCAGATCTTTCTCTAAACCTGATAAAATGACAACGGGGTGGGTATTAATCGAGAAATTGCTGAGATTATAAAGAATTATCTTTGTTCCAAAGAAATTTCAGCTCTGGAGGTCACGCCAAAAATCCGAAAAAAACGACAGGTCGCGGGTTGAAAAAATGGTCAAAATTTACAGGGCGTCAGATCTTCCCCAAAACCTGATAAAATGACAACGGGGTGGGTATTAATCGAGAAATTGCTGAGATTAGAAAGAATTAACTTTGTTCCAAAGAAATTTCAATTCCGGAGGTAACCTAAAAAGCAGAAAAAAACGACAGGTCACGGGTTGATAAAATGGTCAAAATTTAAATGTCGTCAGATCTTCCCCAAAACCTGATAAAATGACAACGGGGTGGGTATTAATCGAGAAATTGCTGAGATTAGAAAGAATTATCTTTTCTCCAAAGACATTTCAGCTCCAGAATTTACCCAAAAAGCAGAAAAAAACGACAGGTCGCGGGTTGAAAAAATGGTCAAAATTTAAAGGGCGTCACATCTTCCCCATAACCTGATAAAATGACAACGGGGTGGGTATTAATCGAGAAATTGCTGAGAATTTAAAGAATTCTTCTTGTTTCAAAGAAATTTCAGCTCCGGAGGTTACCCAAAAAGCAGAAAAAAACGACAGGTCACGGGTTGAAAAAATGGTCAAAATTTAAAGGGCGTCACATCTTCCCCAAAACCTGATAAAATGACAACGGGGTGGGTATTAATCGAAAAATTGCTGAGATTATAAAGAATTATCCTTGTTTCAAAGAAATTTCAGCTCCTGAGGTTACCCAAAAAGCAGAAAAAAATGACAGGTCACGGGTTGAAAAAATGGTCAAAATTTACAGGGCGTCAGATCTTGCCCAAAACCTGATAAAATGACAACGGGGTGGGTATTAATCGAGAAATTGCTGAGATTAGAAAGAATTATCTTTGTTCCAAAGAAATTTCAATTCCGGAGGTTACCCAAAAACCAGAAAAAAACGACAGGTCGCGGGTTGATAAAATGGTCAAAATTTAAAGGGCGTCATATATTCCCCATAACCTGATAAAATTGCAATGGGGTGGGTATTAATTGAGAAATTGCTGAGATTACAAAGAATAATCTTTGCTCCAAAGACATTTCAGCTCCAGAGGTTACCCAAAAATCAGAAAAATACAACAGGTCGTGGGTTGAAAAAATGGTCAAAATTTAAAGGGCGTCAGATCTTCCCCAAAACCTGATAAAATGAAAACGGGGTGGGTATTAATCGAGAAATTGCTGAGATTATAAAGAATTATCTTTGTTCCAAAGAAATTTCAATTCCGGAGGTTACCCAAAAAGCAGAAAAAGACGACAGGTCGCGGGTTGAAAGAATGGTCAAAATTTAAAGGGCGTCACATCTTCCCCATAAACTGATAAAATGACAACGGGGTGGGTATTAATCGAGAAATTGCTGAGATAATAAAGAATTATTCTTGTTTCAAAGAAATTTCAGCTCCGGAGGTTACCCAAAAAGCAGGAAAAAACGACAGGTCGCAGGTTGAAAGAATGGTCAAAATTTAAAGGGCGTCAAATCTTCCCCTAAACCTGATAAAATGACAACAGGGTGGGTATTAATCGAGAAATTGCTGAGATTAGAAAGAATTATCTTTGTTCCAAAGAAATTTCAATTCCGGAGGTTACCTAAAAAGCAGAAAAAAACGACAGGTCGCGGGTCGAAAAAATGGTCAAAATTTAAAGGGCGTCACATCTTCCCCAAAACCTGATAAAATGACAACGGGGTTGGTATTAATCGAGAAATTGCTGAGATTAGAAAGAATTATCCTTGTTCCAAAGAAATTTCACCTCCGGAGGTCACGCCAAAATCAGAAAAAAACAACAGGTCGTGGGTTGAAAAAATGGTCAAAATTTAAAGGGCGTCAGATCTTCCCCAAAACCTGATAAAATGACAACGGGGTGGGTATTAATCGAGAAATTGCTGAGATTAGAAAGAATTATCCTTGTTCCAAAGAAATTTCAGCTCCGGAGGTTACCCAAAAACCAGAAAAAAACGACAGGTCGCGGGTTGATAAAATGGTCAAAATTTAAAGGGCGTCAGATCTTTCTCTAAACCTGATAAAATGACAACGGGGTGGGTATTAATCGAGAAATTGCTGAGATTATAAAGAATTATCCTTGTTCCAAAGAAATTTCAATTCCGGAGGTTACCTAAAAAGCAGAAAAAAACGACAGGTCGCGGGTCGAAAAAATGGTCAAAATTTAAAGGGCGTCACATCTTCCCCAAAACCTGATAAAATGACAACGGGGTTGGTATTAATCGAGAAATTGCTGAGATTAGAAAGAATTATCCTTGTTCCAAAGAAATTTCACCTCCGGAGGTCACGCCAAAAACCAGAAAAAAACAACAGGTCGTGGGTTGAAAAAATGGTCAAAATTTAAAGGGCGTCAGATCTTCCCCAAAACCTGATAAAATGACAACGGGGTGGGTATTAATCGAGAAATTGCTGAGATTAGAAAGAATTATCCTTGTTCCAAAGAAATTTCAGCTCCGGAGGTTACCCAAAAACCAGAAAAAAACGACAGGTCGCGGGTTGATAAAATGGTCAAAATTTAAAGGGCGTCAGATCTTTCTCTAAACCTGATAAAATGACAACGGGGTGGGTATTAATCGAGAAATTGCTGAGATTATAAAGAATTATCCTTGTTCCAAAGAAATTTCAATTCCGGAGGTTACCTAAAAAGCAGAAAAAAACGACAGGTCGCGGGTCGAAAAAATGGTCAAAATTTAAAGGGCGTCACATCTTCCCCATAACCTGATAAAATGACAACGGGGTGGGTATTAATCGAGAAATTGCTGAGAATTTAAAGAATTCTTCTTGTTTCAAAGAAATTTCAGCTCCGGAGGTTACCCAAAAAGCAGAAAAAAACGACAGGTCACGGGTTGAAAAAATGGTCAAAATTTAAAGGGCGTCACATCTTCCCCAAAACCTGATAAAATGACAACGGGGTGGGTATTAATCGAAAAATTGCTGAGATTATAAAGAATTATCCTTGTTTCAAAGAAATTTCAGCTCCTGAGGTTACCCAAAAAGCAGAAAAAAATGACAGGTCACGGGTTGAAAAAATGGTCAAAATTTACAGGGCGTCAGATCTTGCCCAAAACCTGATAAAATGACAACGGGGTGGGTATTAATCGAGAAATTGCTGAGATTAGAAAGAATTATCTTTGTTCCAAAGAAATTTCAATTCCGGAGGTTACCCAAAAACCAGAAAAAAACGACAGGTCGCGGGTTGATAAAATGGTCAAAATTTAAAGGGCGTCATATATTCCCCATAACCTGATAAAATTGCAATGGGGTGGGTATTAATTGAGAAATTGCTGAGATTACAAAGAATAATCTTTGCTCCAAAGACATTTCAGCTCCAGAGGTTACCCAAAAATCAGAAAAATACAACAGGTCGTGGGTTGAAAAAATGGTCAAAATTTAAAGGGCGTCAGATCTTCCCCAAAACCTGATAAAATGAAAACGGGGTGGGTATTAATCGAGAAATTGCTGAGATTATAAAGAATTATCTTTGTTCCAAAGAAATTTCAATTCCGGAGGTTACCCAAAAAGCAGAAAAAGACGACAGGTCGCGGGTTGAAAGAATGGTCAAAATTTAAAGGGCGTCACATCTTCCCCATAAACTGATAAAATGACAACGGGGTGGGTATTAATCGAGAAATTGCTGAGATAATAAAGAATTATTCTTGTTTCAAAGAAATTTCAGCTCCGGAGGTTACCCAAAAAGCAGGAAAAAACGACAGGTCGCAGGTTGAAAGAATGGTCAAAATTTAAAGGGCGTCAAATCTTCCCCTAAACCTGATAAAATGACAACAGGGTGGGTATTAATCGAGAAATTGCTGAGATTAGAAAGAATTATCTTTGTTCCAAAGAAATTTCAATTCCGGAGGTTACCTAAAAAGCAGAAAAAAACGACAGGTCGCGGGTCGAAAAAATGGTCAAAATTTAAAGGGCGTCACATCTTCCCCAAAACCTGATAAAATGACAACGGGGTTGGTATTAATCGAGAAATTGCTGAGATTAGAAAGAATTATCCTTGTTCCAAAGAAATTTCACCTCCGGAGGTCACGCCAAAATCAGAAAAAAACAACAGGTCGTGGGTTGAAAAAATGGTCAAAATTTAAAGGGCGTCAGATCTTCCCCAAAACCTGATAAAATGACAACGGGGTGGGTATTAATCGAGAAATTGCTGAGATTAGAAAGAATTATCCTTGTTCCAAAGAAATTTCAGCTCCGGAGGTTACCCAAAAACCAGAAAAAAACGACAGGTCGCGGGTTGATAAAATGGTCAAAATTTAAAGGGCGTCAGATCTTTCTCTAAACCTGATAAAATGACAACGGGGTGGGTATTAATCGAGAAATTGCTGAGATTATAAAGAATTATCCTTGTTCCAAAGAAATTTCAATTCCGGAGGTTACCTAAAAAGCAGAAAAAAACGACAGGTCGCGGGTCGAAAAAATGGTCAAAATTTAAAGGGCGTCACATCTTCCCCAAAACCTGATAAAATGACAACGGGGTTGGTATTAATCGAGAAATTGCTGAGATTAGAAAGAATTATCCTTGTTCCAAAGAAATTTCACCTCCGGAGGTCACGCCAAAAACCAGAAAAAAACAACAGGTCGTGGGTTGAAAAAATGGTCAAAATTTAAAGGGCGTCAGATCTTCCCCAAAACCTGATAAAATGACAACGGGGTGGGTATTAATCGAGAAATTGCTGAGATTAGAAAGAATTATCCTTGTTCCAAAGAAATTTCAGCTCCGGAGGTTACCCAAAAACCAGAAAAAAACGACAGGTCGCGGGTTGATAAAATGGTCAAAATTTAAAGGGCGTCAGATCTTTCTCTAAACCTGATAAAATGACAACGGGGTGGGTATTAATCGAGAAATTGCTGAGATTATAAAGAATTATCCTTGTTCCAAAGAAATTTCAATTCCGGAGGTTACCTAAAAAGCAGAAAAAAACGACAGGTCGCGGGTCGAAAAAATGGTCAAAATTTAAAGGGCGTCACATCTTCCCCAAAACCTGATAAAATGACAACGGGGTTGGTATTAATCGAGAAATTGCTGAGATTAGAAAGAATTATCCTTGTTCCAAAGAAATTTCACCTCCGGAGGTCACGCCAAAAACCAGAAAAAAACAACAGGTCGTGGGTTGAAAAAATGGTCAAAATTTAAAGGGCGTCAGATCTTCCCCAAAACCTGATAAAATGACAACGGGGTGGGTATTAATCGAGAAATTGCTGAGATTAGAAAGAATTATCTTTGTTCCAAAGAAATTTCAGCTCTGGAGGTCACGCCAAAAATCCGAAAAAAAAGACAGGTCGCGGGTTGAAAAAATGGTCAAAATTTACAGGGCTTCAGATCTTCCCCAAAACCTGATAAAATGACAACGGGGTGGGTATTAATCGAGAAATTGCTGAGATTAGAAAGAATTAACTTTATTCCAAAGAAATTTTAATTCCGGAGGTAACCTAAAAAGCAGAAAAAAACGACAGGTCACGGGTTGATAAAATGGTCAAAATTTAAATGTCGTCAGATCTTCCCCAAAACCTGATAAAATGACAACGGGGTGGGTATTTATCGAGAAATTGCTGAGATTAGAAAGAATTATCTTTTCTCCAAAGACATTTCAGCTCCAGAATTTACCCAAAAAGCAGAAAAAAACGACAGGTCGCGGGTTGAAAAAATGGTCAAAATTTAAAGGGCGTCACATCTTCCCCATAACCTGATAAAATGACAACGGGGTGGGTATTAATCGAGAAATTGCTGAGAATTTAAAGAATTCTTCTTGTTTCAAAGAAATTTCAGCTCCGGAGGTTACCCAAAAAGCAGAAAAAAATGACAGGTCGCGGGTTGAAAAAATGGTCAAAATTTAAAGGGCGTCACATCTTCCCCAAAACCTGATAAAATGACAACGGGGTGGGTATTAATCGAAAAATTGCTGAGATTATAAAGAATTATCCTTGTTTCAAAGAAATTTCAGCTCCTGAGGTTACCCAAAAAGCAGAAAAAAATGACAGGTCACGGGTTGAAAAAATGGTCAAAATTTACAGGGCGTCAGATCTTGCCCAAAACCTGATAAAATGACAACGGGGTGGGTATTAATCGAGAAATTGCTGAGATTAGAAAGAATTATCTTTGTTCCAAAGAAATTTCATCTCCGGAGGTTACCCAAAAACCAGAAAAAAACGACAGGTCGCGGGTTGATAAAATGGTCAAAATTTAAAGGGCGTCACATATTCCCCATAACCTGATAAAATTGCAATGGGGTGGGTATTAATTGAGAAATTGCTGAGATTACAAAGAATAATCTTTGCTCCAAAGACATTTCAGCTCCAGAGGTTACCCAAAAATCAGAAAAATACAACAGGTCACGGGTTGAAAAAATGGTCAAAATTTAAAGGGCGTCAGATCTTCCCCAAAACCTGATAAAATGAAAACGGGGTGGGTATTAATCGAGAAATTGCTGAGATTATAAAGAATTATCTTTGTTCCAAAGAAATTTCAATTCCGGAGGTTACCCAAAAAGCAGAAAAAGACGACAGGTCGCAGGTTGAAAGAATGGTCAAAATTTAAAGGGCGTCAAATCTTCCCCTAAACCTGATAAAATGACAACAGGGTGGGTATTAATCGAGAAATTGCTGAGATTAGAAAGAATTATCTTTGTTCCAAAGAAATTTCAATTCCGGAGGTTACCTAAAAAGCAGAAAAAAACGACAGGTCGCGGGTCGAAAAAATGGTCAAAATTTAAAGGGCGTCACATCTTCCCCAAAACCTGATAAAATGACAACGGGGTTGGTATTAATCGAGAAATTGCTGAGATTAGAAAGAATTATCCTTGTTCCAAAGAAATTTCACCTCCGGAGGTCACGCCAAAAACCAGAAAAAAACAACAGGTCGTGGGTTGAAAAAATGGTCAAAATTTAAAGGGCGTCAGATCTTCCCCAAAACCTGATAAAATGACAACGGGGTGGGTATTAATCGAGAAATTGCTGAGATTAGAAAGAATTATCCTTGTTCCAAAGAAATTTCAGCTCCGGAGGTTACCCAAAAACCAGAAAAAAACGACAGGTCGCGGGTTGATAAAATGGTCAAAATTTAAAGGGCGTCAGATCTTTCTCTAAACCTGATAAAATGACAACGGGGTGGGTATTAATCGAGAAATTGCTGAGATTATAAAGAATTATCCTTGTTCCAAAGAAATTTCAATTCCGGAGGTTACCTAAAAAGCAGAAAAAAACGACAGGTCGCGGGTCGAAAAAATGGTCAAAATTTAAAGGGCGTCACATCTTCCCCAAAACCTGATAAAATGACAACGGGGTTGGTATTAATCGAGAAATTGCTGAGATTAGAAAGAATTATCCTTGTTCCAAAGAAATTTCACCTCCGGAGGTCACGCCAAAAACCAGAAAAAAACAACAGGTCGTGGGTTGAAAAAATGGTCAAAATTTAAAGGGCGTCAGATCTTCCCCAAAACCTGATAAAATGACAACGGGGTGGGTATTAATCGAGAAATTGCTGAGATTAGAAAGAATTATCCTTGTTTCAAAGAAATTTCATCTCCGGAGGTTACCCAAAAACCAGAAAAAAACGACAGGTCGCGGGTTGATAAAATGGTCAAAATTTAAAGGGCGTCACATATTCCCCATAACCTGATAAAATTGCAATGGGGTGGGTATTAATTGAGAAATTGCTGAGATTACAAAGAATAATCTTTGCTCCAAAGACATTTCAGCTCCAGAGGTTACCCAAAAATCAGAAAAATACAACAGGTCGTGGGTTGAAAAAATGGTCAAAATTTAAAGGGCGTCAGATCTTCCCCAAAACCTGATAAAATGAAAACAGGCTGGGTATTAATCGAGAAATTGCTGAGATTAGAAAGAATTATCTTTGTTCCAAAGAAATTTCAATTCCGGAGGTTACCTAAAAAGCAGAAAAAAACGACAGGTCGCGGGTTGAAAAAATGGTCAAAATTTAAAGGGCGTCACATCTTCCCCAAAACCTGATAAAATGACAACGGGGTTGGTATTAATCGAGAAATTGCTGAGATTAGAAAGAATTATCCTTGTTCCAAAGAAATTTCACCTCCGGAGGTCACGCCAAAAACCAGAAAAAAACAACAGGTCGTGGGTTGAAAAAATGGTCAAAATTTAAAGGGCGTCAGATCTTCCCCAAAACCTGATAAAATGACAACGGGGTGGGTATTAATCGAGAAATTGCTGAGATTAGAAAGAATTATCCTTGTTCCAAAGAAATTTCAGCTCCGGAGGTTACCCAAAAACCAGAAAAAAACGACAGGTCGCGGGTTGATAAAATGGTCAAAATTTAAAGGGCGTCAGATCTTTCTCTAAACCTGATAAAATGACAACGGGGTGGGTATTAATCGAGAAATTGCTGAGATTATAAAGAATTATCCTTGTTCCAAAGAAATTTCAATTCCGGAGGTTACCTAAAAAGCAGAAAAAAACGACAGGTCGTGGGTCGAAAAAATGGTCAAAATTTAAAGGGCGTCACATCTTCCCCAAAACCTGATAAAATGACAACGGGGTTGGTATTAATCGAGAAATTGCTGAGATTAGAAAGAATTATCCTTGTTCCAAAGAAATTTCACCTCCGGAGGTCACGCCAAAAACCAGAAAAAAACAACAGGTCGTGGGTTGAAAAAATGGTCAAAATTTAAAGGGCGTCAGATCTTTCTCTAAACCTGATAAAATGACAACGGGGTGGGTATTAATCGAGAAATTGCTGAGATTAGAAAGAATTATCTTTGTTCCAAAGAAATTTCAGCTCTGGAGGTCACGCCAAAAATCCGAAAAAAACGACAGGTCGCGGGTTGAAAAAATGGTCAAAATTTACAGGGCGTCAGATCTTCCCCAAAACCTGATAAAATGACAACGGGGTGGGTATTAATCGAGAAATTGCTGAGATTAGAAAGAATTAACTTTGTTCCAAAGAAATTTTAATTCCGGAGGTAACCTAAAAAGCAGAAAAAAACGACAGGTCACGGGTTGATAAAATTGTCAAAATTTAAATGTCGTCAGATCTTCCCCAAAACCTGATAAAATGACAACGGGGTGGGTATTAATCGAGAAATTGCTGAGATTAGAAAGAATTATCTTTTCTACAAAGACATTTCAGCTCCAGAATTTACCCAAAAAGCAGAAAAAAACGACAGGTCGCGGGTTGAAAAAATGGTCAAAATTTAAAGGGCGTCAAATCTTCCCCTAAACCTGATAAAATGACAACCGGGTGGGTATTAATCGAGAAATTGCTGAGATTAGAAAGAATTATCTTTGTTCCAAAGAAATTTCAATTGCAGAGGTTACCCAAAGAGCAGAAAAAGACGACAGGTCGCAGGTTGAAAGAATGGTCAAAATTTAAAGGGCGTCAGATCTTCCCCATAACCTGATAAAATGACAACGGGGTGGGTATTAATCGAGAAATTGCTGAGATAATAAAGAATTATTCTTATTTCAAAGAAATTTCAGCTCCGGAGGTTACCCAAAAACCAGAAAAAAACGACAGGTCGCGGGTTGATAAAATGGTCAAAATTTACAGGGCGTCAGATCTTGCCCAAAACCTGATAAAATGACAACGGGGTGGGTATTAATCGAGAAATTGCTGAGATTAGAAAGAATTAACTTTGTTCCAAAGAAATTTCAATTCCGGAAGTAACCTAAAAAGCAGAAAAAAACGACAGGTCACGGGTTGATAAAATGGTCAAAATTTAAAGGGCGTCAGATCTTCCCCAAAACCTGATAAAATGACAATGGGGTGGGTATTAATTGAGAAATTGCTGAGATTAGAAAGAATTATCTTTTCTCCAAAGACATTTCAGCTCCAGAGGTTACCCAAAAATCAGAAAAAAACAACAGGTCGTGGGTTGAAAAAATGGTCAAAATTTAAAGGGCGTCAGATCTTCCCCAAAACCTGATAAAATTGCAATGGGGTGGGTATTAATTGAGAAATTGCTGAGATTACAAAGAGTAATCTTTGCTTCAAAGACATTTCAGCTCCAGAGGTTACCCAAAAAGCAGAAAAAAACGACAGGTCGCGGGTTGAAAGAATGGTCAAAATTTAAAGGGCGTCACATCTTCCCCATAACCTGATAAAATGACAACGGGGTGGGTATTAATCGAGAAATTGCTGAGATACTAAAGAATTATTCTTGTTTCAAAGAAATTTCAGCTCCGGAGGTTACCCAAAAAGCAGAAAAAAACGACAGGTCGCGGGTTGATAAAATGGTCAAAATTTAAAGGGCGTCAGATCTTTCTCTAAACCTGATAAAATGACAACGGGGTGGGTATTAATCGAGAAATTGCTGAGATTATAAAGAATTATCCTTGTTCCAAAGAAATTTCAATTCCGGAGGTTACCTAAAAAGCAGAAAAAAACGACAGGTCGCGGGTCGAAAAAATGGTCAAAATTTAAAGGGCGTCACATCTTCCCCAAAACCTGATAAAATGACAACGGGGTTGGTATTAATCGAGAAATTGCTGAGATTAGAAAGAATTATCCTTGTTCCAACGAAATTTCACCTCCGGAGGTCACGCCAAAAACCAGAAAAAAACAACAGGTCGCGGGTTGAAAAAATGGTCAAAATTTAAAGGGCGTCAGATCTTCCCCAAAACCTGATAAAATGACAACGGGGTGGGTATTAATCGAGAAATTGCTGAGATTAGAAAGAATTATCTTTGTTCCAAAGAAATTTCAATTCCGGAGGTTACCCAAAAAGCAGAAAAAGACGACAGGTCGCGGGTTGAAAGAATGGTCAAAATTTAAAGGGCGTCACATCTTCCCCATAACCTGATAAAATGACAACGGGGTGGATATTAATCGAGAAATTGCTGAGATTAGAAAGAATTATCTTTGTTCCAAAGAAATTTCAGCTCCAGAGGTTACCCAAAAAGCAGAAAAAAACGACAGGTCGCGGGTTGAAAGAATGGTCAAAATTTAAAGGGCGTCACATCTTCCCCATAACCTGATAAAATGACAACGGGGTGGGTATTAATCGAGAAATTGCTGAGATTAGAAAGAATTATCCTTGTTCCAAAGAAATTTCACCTCCGGAGGTCACGCCAAAAACCAGAAAAAAACAACAGGTCGTGGGTTGAAAAAATGGTCAAAATTTAAAGGGCGTCAGATCTTCCCCAAAACCTGATAAAATGACAACGGGGTGGGTATTAATCGAGAAATTGCTGAGATTAGAAAGAATTATCCTTGTTCCAAAGAAATTTCAGCTCCGGAGGTTACCCAAAAACCAGAAAAAAACGACAGGTCGCGGGTTGAAAGAATGGTCAAAATTTAAAGGGCGTCACATCTTCCCCATAACCTGATAAAATGACAACGGGGTGGATATTAATCGAGAAATTGCTGAGATAATAAAGAATTATTCTTCTTTCAAAGAAATTTCAGCTCCGGAGGTTACCCAAAAACCAGAAAAAAACGACAGGTCGCGGGTTGATAAAATGGTCAAAATTTAAAGGGCGTCAGATCTTTCTCTAAACCTGATAAAATGACAACGGGGTGGGTATTAATCGAGAAATTGCTGAGATTAGAAAGAATTATCCTTGTTCCAAAGAAATTTCAGCTCCGGAGGTTACCCAAAAACCAGAAAAAAACGACAGGTCGCGGGTTGAAAGAATGGTCAAAATTTAAAGGGCGTCACATCTTCCCCATAACCTGATAAAATGACAACGGGGTGGGTATTAATCGAGAAATTGCTGAGATAATAAAGAATTATTCTTGTTTCAAAGAAATTTCAGCTCCGGAGGTTACCCAAAAACCAGAAAAAAACGACAGGTCGCGGGTTGAAAAAATGGTCAAAATTTAAAGGGCGTCAGATCTTTCTCTAAACCTGATAAAATGACAACGGGGTGGGTATTAATCGAGAAATTGCTGAGATTAGAAAGAATTATCTTTGTTCCAAAGAAATTTCAATTGCAGAGGTTACCTAAAAAGCAGAAAAAAATGACAGGTCGCGGGTTGAAAAAATTGTCAAAATTTAAAGGGCGTCACATCTTCCCCAAAACCTGATAAAATGACAACGGGGTGGGTATTAATTGAGAACTTCCTGAGATTACAAAGAATTATCCTTGTTTCAAAGAAATTTCATCTCCGGAGGTTACCCAAAAACCAGAAAAAAACGACAGGTCGCGGGTTGATAAAATGGTCAAAATTTAAAGGGCATCACATATTCCCCATAACCTGATAAAATTGCAATGGGGTGGGTATTAATTGAGAAATTGCTGAGATTACAAAGAATAATCTTTGCTCCAAAGACATTTCAGCTCCAGAGGTTACCCAAAAATCAGAAAAAAACAACAGGTCGTGGGTTGAAAAAATGGTCAAAATTTAAAGGGCGTCAGATCTTCCCCAAAACCTGATAAAATGAAAACGGGGTGGGTATTAATCGAGAAATTGCTGAGATTAGAAAGAATTATCTTTGTTCCAAAGAAATTTCAATTCCGGAGGTTACCCAAAAAGCAGAAAAAGACGACAGGTCGCGGGTTGAAAGAATGGTCAAAATTTAAAGGGCGTCACATCTTCCCCATAACCTGATAAAATGACAACGGGGTGGGTATTAATCGAGAAATTGCTGAGATTAGAAAGAATTATCTTTGTTCCAAAGAAATTTCAGCTCCAGAGGTTACCCAAAAAGCAGAAAAAAACGACAGGTCGCGGGTTGAAAGAATGGTCAAAATTTAAAGGGCGTCACATCTTCCCCATAACCTGATAAAATGACAACGGGGTGGGTATTAATCGAGAAATTGCTGAGATAATAAAGAATTATTCTTGTTTCAAAGAAATTTCAACTCCGGAGGTTACCCAAAAAGCAGAAAAAAACGACAGGTCGCGGGTTGAAAGAATGGTCAAAATTTAAAGGGCGTCAAATCTTCCCCTAAACCTGATAAAATGACAACAGGGTGGGTATTAATCGAGAAATTGCTGAGATTAGAAAGAATTATCTTTGTTCCAAAGAAATTTCAATTCCGGAGGTTACCTAAAAAGCAGAAAAAAACGACAGGTCGCGGGTCGAAAAAATGGTCAAAATTTAAAGGGCGTCACATCTTCCCCAAAACCTGATAAAATGACAACGGGGTTGGTATTAATCGAGAAATTGCTGAGATTAGAAAGAATTATCCTTGTTCCAAAGAAATTTCACCTCCGGAGGTCACGCCAAAAACCAGAAAAAAACAACAGGTCGTGGGTTGAAAAAATGGTCAAAATTTAAAGGGCGTCAGATTTTCCCCAAAACCTGATAAAATGACAACGGAGTGGGTATTAATCGAGAAATTGCTGAGATTAGAAAGAATTATCCTTGTTCCAAAGAAATTTCAGCTCCGGAGGTTACCCAAAAACCAGAAAAAAACGACAGGTCGCGGGTTGAAAGAATGGTCAAAATTTAAAGGGCGTCACATCTTCCCCATAACCTGATAAAATGACAACGGGGTGGGTATTAATCGAGAAATTGCTGAGATAATAAAGAATTATTCTTGTTTCAAAGAAATTTCAGCTCCGGAGGTTACCCAAAAACCAGAAAAAAAACGAAAGGTCGCGGGTTGATAAAATGGTCAAAATTTAAAGGGCGTCAGATCTTTCTCTAAACCTGATAAAATGACAACGGGGTGGGTATTAATCGAGAAATTGCTGAGATTATAAAGAATTATCTTTGTTCCAAAGAAATTTCAGCTCTGGAGGTCACGCCAAAAAGCAGAAAAAAACGACAGGTCGCGTGTTGAAAAAATGGTCAAAATTTACAGGGCGTCAGATCTTCCCCAAAACCTGATAAAATGACAACGGGGTGGGTATTAATCGAGAAATTGCTGAGATTAGAAAGAATTAACTTTGTTCCAAAGAAATTTCAATTCCGGAGGTAACCTAAAAAGCAGAAAAAAACGACAGGTCACGGGTTGATAAAATGGTCAAAATTTAAATGTCGTCAGATCTTCCCCAAAACCTGATAAAATGACAACGGGGTGGGTATTAATCGAGAAATTGCTGAGATTAGAAAGAATTATCTTTTCTACAAAGACATTTCAGCTCCAGAATTTACCCAAAAAGCAGAAAAAAACGACAGGTCGCGGGTTGAAAAAATGGTCAAAATTTAAAGGGCATCAAATCTTCCCCTAAACCTGATAAAATCACAACGGGGTGGGTATTAATCGAGAAATTGCTGAGATCAGAAAGAATTATCTTTGTTCCAAAGACATTTCAATTGCAGAGGTTACCTAAAAAGCAGAAAAAAACGACAGGTCACGGGTTGATAAAATGATCAAAATTTAAAGGGCGTCAGATCTTCCCCAAAACCTGATAAAATTACAATGGGATGGGTATTAATCGAGAAATTGCTGAGATTAGAAAGAATTATCTTTGTTCCAAAGAAATTTCAATTCTGGAGGTTACCTAAAAAGCAGAAAAAAACGACAGGTCGCGGGTCGAAAAAATGGTCAAAATTTAAAGGGCGTCAGATCTTCCCCAAAACCTGATAAAATGACAACGGGGTGGGTATTAATCGAGAAATTGCTGAGATTAGAAAGAATTATCCTTGTTCCAAATAAATTTCAGCTCCGGAGGTTACCCAAAAACCAGAAAAAAACGACAGGTCGCGGGTTGAAAGAATGGTCAAAATTTAAAGGGCGTCACATCTTCCCCATAACCTGATAAAATGACAACGGGGTGGGTATTAATCGAGAAATTGCTGAGATAATAAAGAATTATTCTTGTTTCAAAGAAATTTCAGTTCCGGAGGTTACCCAAAAACCAGAAAAAAACGACAGGTCGCGGGTTGATAAAATGGTCAAAATTTAAAGGGCGTCAGATCTTTCTCTAAACCTGATAAAATGACAACGGGGTGGGTATTAATCGAGAAATTGCTGAGATTATAAAGAATTATCTTTGTTCCAAAGAAATTTCAGCTCTGGAGGTCACGCCAAAAATCCGAAAAAAACGACAGGTCGCGGGTTGAAAAGATGGTCAAAATTTACAGGGCGTCAGATCTTCCCCAAAACCTGATAAAATGACAACGGGGTGGGTATTAATCGAGAAATTGCTGAGATTAGAAAGAATTAACTTTGTTCCAAAGAAATTTCAATTCCGGAGGTAACCTAAAAAGCAGAAAAAAACGACAGGTCACGGGTTGATAAAATGGTCAAAATTTAAATGTCGTCAGATCTTCCCCAAAACCTGATAAAATGACAATGGGGTGGGTATTAATCGAGAAATTGCTGAGATTAGAAAGAATTATCTTTTCTCCAAAGACATTTCAGCTCCAGAATTTACCCAAAAAGCAGAAAAAAATGACAGGTCGCGGGTTGAAAAAATGGTCAAAATTTAAAGGGCGTCACATCTTCCCCATAACCTGATAAAATGACAACGGGGTGGGTATTAATCGAGAAATTGCTGAGAATTTAAAGAATTCTTCTTGTTTCAAAGAAATTTCAGCTCCGGAGGTTACCCAAAAAGCAGAAAAAAATGACAGGTCGCGGGTTGAAAAAATGGTCAAAATTTAAAGGGCGTCACATCTTCCCCATAACCTGATAAAATGACAACGGGGTGGGTATTAATCGAAAAATTGCTGAGATTATAAAGAATTATCCTTGTTTCAAAGAAATTTCAGCTCCTGAGGTTACCCAAAAAGCAGAAAAAAATGACAGGTCACGGGTTGAAAAAATGGTCAAAATTTACAGGGCGTCAGATCTTCCCAAAACCTGATAAAATGACAACGGGGTGGGTATTAATCGAGAAATTGCTGAGATTAGAAAGAATTATCTTTGTTCCAAAGAAATTTCAATTCCGGAGGTTACCCAAAAAGCAGAAAAAAACGACAGGTCGCAGGTTGAAAAAATGGTCAAAATTTAAAGGGCGTCAGATCTTCCCCAAAACCTGATAAAATGACAACGGGGTGGGTATTAATTGAGAAATTGCTGAGATTATAAAGAATTATCCTTGTTTCAAAGAAATTTCATCTCCGGAGGTTACCCAAAAACCAGAAAAAAACGACAGGTCGCGGGTTGATAAAATGGTCAAAATTTAAAAGGCGTCACATATTCCCCATAACCTGATAAAATTGCAATGGGGTGGGTATTAATTGAGAAATTGCTGAGATTACAAAGAATAATCTTTGCTCCAAAGACATTTCAGCTCCAGAGGTTACCCAAAAATCAGAAAAAAACAACAGGTCGTGGGTTGAAAAAATGGTCAAAATTTAAAGGGCGTCAGATCTTCCCCAAAACCTGATAAAATGACAACGGGGTGGGTATTAATCGAGAAATTGCTGAGATTATAAAGAATTATCTTTGTTCCAAAGAAATTTCAATTCCGGAGGTTACCCAAAAAGCAGAAAAAGACGACAGGTCGCGGGTTGAATGAATGGTCAAAATTTAAAGGGCGTCAGATCTTCCCCATAACCTGATAAAATGACAACGGGGTGGGTATTAATCGAGAAATGCTGAGATTAGAAAGAATTATCTTTGTTCCAAAGAAATTTCATCTCCAGAGGTTACCCAAAAAGCAGAAAAAAACGACAGGTCGCGGGTTGAAAGAATGGTCAAAATTTAAAGGGCGTCACATCTTCCCCATAACCTGATAAAATGACAACGGGGTGGGTATTAATCGAGAAATTGCTGAGATGATAAAGAATTATTCTTGTTTCAAAGAAATTTCAACTCCGGAGGTTACCCAAAAAGCAGAAAAAAACGACAGGTCGCGGGTTGAAAGAATGGTCAAAATTTAAAGGGCGTCAAATCTTCCCCTAAACCTGATAAAATGACAACAGGGTGGGTATTAATCGAGAAATTGCTGAGATTAGAAAGAATTATCTTTGTTCCAAAGAAATTTCAATTCCGGAGGTTACCTAAAAAGCAGAAAAAAACGACAGGTCGCGGGTCGAAAAAATGGTCAAAATTTAAAGGGCGTCACATCTTCCCCAAAACCTGATAAAATGACAACGGGGTTGGTATTAATCGAGAAATTGCTGAGATTAGAAAGAATTATCCTTGTTCCAAAGAAATTTCACCTCCGGAGGTCACGCCAAAAACCAGAAAAAAACAACAGGTCGTGGGTTGAAAAAATGGTCAAAATTTAAAGGGCGTCAGATCTTCCCCAAAACCTGATAAAATGACAACGGGGTGGGTATTAATCGAGAAATTGCTGAGATTAGAAAGAATTATCCTTGTTCCAAAGAAATTTCAGCTCCGGAGGTTACCCAAAAACCAGAAAAAAACGACAGGTCGCGGGTTGAAAGAATGGTCAAAATTTAAAGGGCGTCACATCTTCCCCATAACCTGATAAAATGACAACGGGGTGGGTATTAATCGAGAAATTGCTGAGATAATAAAGAATTATTCTTGTTTCAAAGAAATTTCAGCTCCGGAGGTTACCCAAAAACCAGAAAAAAAACGAAAGGTCGCGGGTTGATAAAATGGTCAAAATTTAAAGGGCGTCAGATCTTTCTCTAAACCTGATAAAATGACAACGGGGTGGGTATTAATCGAGAAATTGCTGAGATTATAAAGAATTATCTTTGTTCCAAAGAAATTTCAGCTCTGGAGGTCACGCCAAAAATCCGAAAAAAACGACAGGTCGCGTGTTGAAAAAATGGTCAAAATTTACAGGGCGTCAGATCTTCCCCAAAACCTGATAAAATGACAACGGGGTGGGTATTAATCGAGAAATTGCTGAGATTAGAAAGAATTAACTTTGTTCCAAAGAAATTTCAATTCCGGAGGTAACCTAAAAAGCAGAAAAAAACGACAGGTCACGGGTTGATAAAATGGTCAAAATTTAAATGTCGTCAGATCTTCCCCAAAACCTGATAAAATGACAACGGGGTGGGTATTAATCGAGAAATTGCTGAGATTAGAAAGAATTATCTTTTCTACAAAGACATTTCAGCTCCAGAATTTACCCAAAAAGCAGAAAAAAACGACAGGTCGCGGGTTGAAAAAATGGTCAAAATTTAAAGGGCATCAAATCTTCCCCTAAACCTGATAAAATCACAACGGGGTGGGTATTAATCGAGAAATTGCTGAGATTAGAAAGAATTATCTTTGTTCCAAAGACATTTCAATTGCAGAGGTTACCTAAAAAGCAGAAAAAAACGACAGGTCACGGGTTGATAAAATGATCAAAATTTAAAGGGCGTCAGATCTTCCCCAAAACCTGATAAAATTACAATGGGATGGGTATTAATCGAGAAATTGCTGAGATTAGAAAGAATTATCTTTGTTCCAAAGAAATTTCAATTCTGGAGGTTACCTAAAAAGCAGAAAAAAACGACAGGTCGCGGGTCGAAAAAATGGTCAAAATTTAAAGGGCGTCAGATCTTCCCCAAAACCTGATAAAATGACAACGGGGTGGGTATTAATCGAGAAATTGCTGAGATTAGAAAGAATTATCCTTGTTCCAAATAAATTTCAGCTCCGGAGGTTACCCAAAAACCAGAAAAAACGACAGGTCGCGGGTTGAAAGAATGGTCAAAATTTAAAGGGCGTCACATCTTCCCCATAACCTGATAAAATGACAACGGGGTGGGTATTAATCGAGAAATTGCTGAGATAATAAAGAATTATTCTTGTTTCAAAGAAATTTCAGTTCCGGAGGTTACCCAAAAACCAGAAAAAAACGACAGGTCGCGGGTTGATAAAATGGTCAAAATTTAAAGGGCGTCAGATCTTTCTCTAAACCTGATAAAATGACAACGGGGTGGGTATTAATCGAGAAATTGCTGAGATTATAAAGAATTATCTTTGTTCCAAAGAAATTTCAGCTCTGGAGGTCACGCCAAAAATCCGAAAAAAACGACAGGTCGCGGGTTGAAAAGATGGTCAAAATTTACAGGGCGTCAGATCTTCCCCAAAACCTGATAAAATGACAACGGGGTGGGTATTAATCGAGAAATTGCTGAGATTAGAAAGAATTAACTTTGTTCCAAAGAAATTTCAATTCCGGAGGTAACCTAAAAAGCAGAAAAAAACGACAGGTCACGGGTTGATAAAATGGTCAAAATTTAAATGTCGTCAGATCTTCCCCAAAACCTGATAAAATGACAATGGGGTGGGTATTAATCGAGAAATTGCTGAGATTAGAAAGAATTATCTTTTCTCCAAAGACATTTCAGCTCCAGAATTTACCCAAAAAGCAGAAAAAAACGACAGGTCGCGGGTTGAAAAAATGGTCAAAATTTAAAGGGCGTCACATCTTCCCCATAACCTGATAAAATGACAACGGGGTGGGTATTAATCGAGAAATTGCTGAGAATTTAAAGAATTCTTCTTGTTTCAAAGAAATTTCAGCTCCGGAGGTTACCCAAAAAGCAGAAAAAAACGACAGGTCGCGGGTTGAAAAAATGGTCAAAATTTAAAGGGCGTCACATCTTCCCCATAACCTGATAAAATGACAACGGGGTGGGTATTAATCGAAAAATTGCTGAGATTATAAAGAATTATCCTTGTTTCAAAGAAATTTCAGCTCCTGAGGTTACCCAAAAAGCAGAAAAAAATGACAGGTCACGGGTTGAAAAAATGGTCAAAATTTACAGGGCGTCAGATCTTCCCAAAACCTGATAAAATGACAACGGGGTGGGTATTAATCGAGAAATTGCTGAGATTAGAAAGAATTATCTTTGTTCCAAAGAAATTTCAATTCCGGAGGTTACCCAAAAAGCAGAAAAAAACGACAGGTCGCAGGTTGAAAAAATGGTCAAAATTTAAAGGGCGTCAGATCTTCCCCAAAACCTGATAAAATGACAACGGGGTGGGTATTAATTGAGAAATTGCTGAGATTATAAAGAATTATCCTTGTTTCAAAGAAATTTCATCTCCGGAGGTTACCCAAAAACCAGAAAAAAACGACAGGTCGCGGGTTGATAAAATGGTCAAAATTTAAAAGGCGTCACATATTCCCCATAACCTGATAAAATTGCAATGGGGTGGGTATTAATTGAGAAATTGCTGAGATTACAAAGAATAATCTTTGCTCCAAAGACATTTCAGCTCCAGAGGTTACCCAAAAATCAGAAAAAAACAACAGGTCGTGGGTTGAAAAAATGGTCAAAATTTAAAGGGCGTCAGATCTTCCCCAAAACCTGATAAAATTGCAATGGGGTGGGTATTAATTGAGAAATTGCTGAGATTACAAAGAATAATCTTTGCTCCAAAGACATTTCAGCTCCAGAGGTTACCCAAAAAGCAGAAAAAAACGACAGGTCGCGGGTTGAAAGAATGGTCAAAATTTAAAGGGCGTCACATCATCCCCATAACCTGATAAAATGACAACGGGGTGGGTATTAATCGAGAAATTGCTGAGATACTAAAGAATTATTCTTGTTTCAAAGAAATTTCAGCTCCGGAGGTTACCCAAAAAGCAGAAAAAAACGACAGGTCGCGGGTTGATAAAATGGTCAAAATTTAAAGGGCGTCAGATCTTTCTCTAAACCTGATAAAATGACAACGGGGTGGGTATTAATCGAGAAATTGCTGAGATTATAAAGAATTATCCTTGTTCCAAAGAAATTTCAATTCCGGAGGTTACCTAAAAAGCAGAAAAAAACGACAGGTCGCGGGTCGAAAGAATGGTCAAAATTTAAAGGGCGTCACATCTTCCCCAAAACCTGATAAAATGACAACGGGGTTGGTATTAATCGAGAAATTGCTGAGATTAGAAAGAATTATCCTTGTTCCAAAGAAATTTCACCTCCGGAGGTCACGCCAAAAACCAGAAAAAAACAACAGGTCGTGGGTTGAAAAAATGGTCAAAATTTAAAGGGCGTCAGATCTTCCCCAAAACCTGATAAAATGACAACGGGGTGGGTATTAATCGAGAAATTGCTGAGATTAGAAAGAATTATCCTTGTTCCAAAGAAATTTCAGCTCCGGAGGTTACCCAAAAACCAGAAAAAAACGACAGGTCGCGGGTTGAAAGAATGGTCAAAATTTAAAGGGCGTCAGATCTTCCCCAAAACCTGATAAAATGAAAACGGGGTGGGTATTAATCGAGAAATTGCTGAGATTATAAAGAATTATCTTTGTTCCAAAGAAATTTCAATTCCGGAGGTTACCCAAAAAGCAGAAAAAGACGACAGGTCGCGGGTTGAATGAATGGTCAAAATTTAAAGGGCGTCAGATCTTCCCCATAACCTGATAAAATGACAACGGGGTGGGTATTAATCGAGAAATGCTGAGATTAGAAAGAATTATCTTTGTTCCAAAGAAATTTCATCTCCAGAGGTTACCCAAAAAGCAGAAAAAAACGACAGGTCGCGGGTTGAAAGAATGGTCAAAATTTAAAGGGCGTCACATCTTCCCCATAACCTGATAAAATGACAACGGGGTGGGTATTAATCGAGAAATTGCTGAGATAATAAAGAATTATTCTTGTTTCAAAGAAATTTCAGCTCCGGAGGTTACCCAAAAACCAGAAAAAAAACGACAGGTCGCGGGTTGAAAAAATGGTCAAAATTTAAAGGGCGTCAAATCTTCCCCTAAACCTGATAAAATGACAACGGGGTGGGTATTAATCGAGAAATTGCTGAGATTAGAAAGAATTATCTTTGTTCCAAAGAAATTTCAATTGCAGAGGTTACCCAAAGAGCAGAAAAAGACGACAGGTCGCAGGTTGAAAGAATGGTCAAAATTTAAAGGGCGTCAGATCTTCCCCATAACCTGATAAAATGACAACGGGGTGGGTATTAATCGAGAAATTGCTGAGATAATAAAGAATTATTCTTATTTCAAAGAAATTTCAGCTCCGGAGGTTACCCAAAAACCAGAAAAAAACGACAGGTCGCGGGTTGATAAAATGGTCAAAATTTACAGGGCGTCACATCTTGCCCAAAACCTGATAAAATGACAACGGGGTGGGTATTAATCGAGAAATTGCTGAGATTAGAAAGAATTAACTTTGTTCCAAAGAAATTTCAATTCCGGAAGTAACCTAAAAAGCAGAAAAAAACGACAGGTCACGGGTTGATAAAATGGTCAAAATTTAAATGTCGTCAGATCTTCCCCAAAACCTGATAAAATGACAATGGGGTGGGTATTAATCGAGAAATTGCTGAGATTAGAAAGAATTATCTTTTCTCCAAAGACATTTCAGCTCCAGAGGTTACCCAAAAATCAGAAAAAAACAACAGGTCGTGGGTTGAAAAAATGGTCAAAATTTAAAGGGCGTCAGATCTTCCCCAAAACCTGATAAAATTGCAATGGGGTGGGTATTAATTGAGAAATTGCTGAGTTTACAAAGAATAATCTTTGCTCCAAAGACATTTCAGCTCCAGAGGTTACCCAAAAAGCAGAAAAAAACGACAGGTCGCGGGTTGAAAGAATGGTCAAAATTTAAAGGGCGTCACATCTTCCCCATAACCTGATAAAATGACAACGGGGTGGGTATTAATCGAGAAATTGCTGAGATTAGAAAGAATTATCTTTGTTCCAAAGAAATTTCAATTCCGGAGGTTACCCAAAAAGCAGAAAAAGACGACAGGTCGCGGGTTGAATGAATGGTCAAAATTTAAAGGGCGTCAGATCTTCCCCATAACCTGATAAAATGACAACGGGGTGGGTATTAATCGAGAAATGCTGAGATTAGAAAGAATTATCTTTGTTCCAAAGAAATTTCATCTCCAGAGGTTACCCAAAAAGCAGAAAAAAATGACAGGTCGCGGGTTGAAAGAATGGTCAAAATTTAAAGGGCGTCACATCTTCCCCATAACCTGATAAAATGACAACGGGGTGGGTATTAATCGAGAAATTGCTGAGATAATAAAGAATTATTCTTGTTTCAAAGAAATTTCAGCTCCGGAGGTTACCCAAAAACCAGAAAAAAACGACAGGTCGCGGGTTGAAAAAATGGTCAAAATTTAAAGGGCGTCAAATCTTCCCCTAAACCTGATAAAATGACAACGGGGTGGGTATTAATCGAGAAATTGCTGAGATTAGAAAGAATTATCTTTGTTCCAAAGAAATTTCAATTGCAGAGGTTACCCAAAGAGCAGAAAAAGACGACAGGTCGCAGGTTGAAAGAATGGTCAAAATTTAAAGGGCGTCAGATCTTCCCCATAACCTGATAAAATGACAACGGGGTGGGTATTAATCGAGAAATTGCTGAGATAATAAAGAATTATTCTTATTTCAAAGAAATTTCAGCTCCGGAGGTTACCCAAAAACCAGAAAAAAACGACAGGTCGCGGGTTGATAAAATGGTCAAAATTTACAGGGCGTCAGATCTTGCCCAAAACCTGATAAAATGACAACGGGGTGGGTATTAATCGAGAAATTGCTGAGATTAGAAAGAATTAACTTTGTTCCAAAGAAATTTCAATTCCGGAAGTAACCTAAAAAGCAGAAAAAAACGACAGGTCACGGGTTGATAAAATGGTCAAAATTTAAATGTCGTCAGATCTTCCCCAAAACCTGATAAAATGACAATGGGGTGGGTATTAATCGAGAAATTGCTGAGATTAGAAAGAATTATCTTTTCTCCAAAGACATTTCAGCTCCAGAGGTTACCCAAAAATCAGAAAAAAACAACAGGTCGTGGGTTGAAAAAATGGTCAAAATTTAAAGGGCGTCAGATCTTCCCCAAAACCTGATAAAATTGCAATGGGGTGGGTATTAATTGAGAAATTGCTGAGATTACAAAGAATAATCTTTGCTCCAAAGACATTTCAGCTCCAGAGGTTACCCAAAAAGCAGAAAAAAACGACAGGTCGCGGGTTGAAAGAATGGTCAAAATTTAAAGGGCGTCACATCTTCCCCATAACCTGATAAAATGACAACGGGGTGGGTATTAATCGAGAAATTGCTGAGATACTAAAGAATTATTCTTGTTTCAAAGAAATTTCAGCTCCGGAGGTTACCCAAAAAGCAGAAAAAAACGACAGGTCGCGGGTTGATAAAATGGTCAAAATTTAAAGGGCGTCAGATCTTTCTCTAAACCTGATAAAATGACAACGGGGTGGGTATTAATCGAGAAATTGCTGAGATTATAAAGAATTATCCTTGTTCCAAAGAAATTTCAATTCCGGAGGTTACCTAAAAAGCAGAAAAAAACGACAGGTCGCGGGTCGAAAAAATGGTCAAAATTTAAAGGGCGTCACATCTTCCCCAAAACCTGATAAAATGACAACGGGGTTGGTATTAATCGAGAAATTGCTGAGATTAGAAAGAATTATCCTTGTTCCAAAGAAATTTCACCTCCGGAGGTCACGCCAAAAACCAGAAAAAAACAACTGGTCGTGGGTTGAAAAAATGGTCAAAATTTAAAGGGCGTCAGATCTTCCCCAAAACCTGATAAAATGACAACGGGGTGGGTATTAATCGAGAAATTGCTGAGATTAGAAAGAATTATCCTTGTTCCAAAGAAATTTCAGCTCCGGAGGTTACCCAAAAACCAGAAAAAAACGACAGGTCGCGGGTTGAAAGAATGGTCAAAATTTAAAGGGCGTCACATCTTCCCCATAACCTGATAAAATGACAACGGGGTGGGTATTAATCGAGAAATTGCTGATATTATAAAGAATTATCCTTGTTCCAAAGAAATTTCAGCTCCGGAGGTTACCCAAAAACCAGAAAAAAACGACAGGTCGCGGGTTGATAAAATGGTCAAAATTTAAAGGGCGTCAGATCTTTCTCTAAACCTGATAAAATGACAACGGGGTGGGTATTAATCGAGAAATTGCTGAGATTAGAAAGAATTATCTTTGTTCCAAAGAAATTTCAGCTCTGGAGGTCACGCCAAAAATCCGAAAAAAACGACAGGTCGCGGGTTGAAAAAATGGTCAATATTTACAGGGCGTCAGATCTTCCCCAAAACCTGATAAAATGACAACGGGGTGGGTATTAACCGAGAAATTGCTGAGATTAGAAAGAATTAACTTTGTTCCAAAGAAATTTCAATTCCGGAGGTAACCTAAAAAGCAGAAAAAAACGACAGGTCGCGGGTTGAAAAAATGGTCAAAATTTAAATGTCGTCAGATCTTCCCCAAAACCTGATAAAATGACAACGGGGTGGGTATTAATCGAGAAATTGCTGAGATTAGAAAGAATTATCTTTTCTACAAAGACATTTCAGCTCCAGAATTTACCCAAAAAGCAGAAAAAAACGACAGGTCGCGGGTTGAAAAAATGGTCAAAATTTAAAGGGCGTCAAATCTTCCCCTAAACCTGATAAAATGACAACGGGGTGGGTATTAATCGAGAAATTGCTGAGATACTAAAGAATTATTCTTGTTTCAAAGAAATTTCAGCTCCGGAGGTTACCCAAAAAGCAGAAAAAAACGACAGGTCGCGGGTTGATAAAATGGTCAAAATTTAAAGGGCGTCAGATCTTTCTCTAAACCTGATAAAATGACAATGGGGTGGGTATTAATCGAGAAATTGCTGAGATTATAAAGAATTATACTTGTTCCAAAGAAATTTCAATTCCGGAGGTTACCTAAAAAGCAGAAAAAAACGACAGGTCGCGGGTCGAAAAAATGGTCAAAATTTAAAGGGCGTCACATCTTCCCCAAAACCTGATAAAATGACAACGGGGTTGGTATTAATCGAGAAATTGCTGAGATTAGAAAGAATTATCCTTGTTCCAAAGAAATTTCACCTCCGGAGGTCACGCCAAAAACCAGAAAAAAACAACAGGTCGTGGGTTGAAAAAATGGTCAAAATTTAAAGGGCGTCAGATCTTCCCCAAAACCTGATAAAATGACAACGGGGTGGGTATTAATCGAGAAATTGCTGAGATTAGAAAGAATTATCCTTGTTCCAAAGAAATTTCAGCTCCGGAGGTTACCCAAAAACCAGAAAAAAACGACAGGTCGCGGGTTGAAAGAATGGTCAAAATTTAAAGGGCGTCACATCTTCCCCATAACCTGATAAAATGACAACGGGGTGGGTATTAATCGAGAAATTGCTGATAGTATAAAGAATTATCCTTGTTCCAAAGAAATTTCAGCTCCGGAGGTTACCCAAAAACCAGAAAAAAACGACAGGTCGCGGGTTGATAAAATGGTCAAAATTTAAAGGGCGTCAGATCTTTCTCTAAACCTGATAAAATGACAACGGGGTGGGTATTAATCGAGAAATTGCTGAGATTAGAAAGAATTATCTTTGTTCCAAAGAAATTTCCGCTCTGGAGGTCATGCCAAAAATCCGAAAAAAACGACAGGTCGCGGGTTGAGAAAATGGTCAAAATTTACAGGGCGTCAGATCTTCCCCAAAACCTGATAAAATGACAACGGGGTGGGTATTAATCGAGAAATTGCTGAGATTAGAAAGAATTAACTTTGTTCCAAAGAAATTTCAATTCCGGAGGTAACCTAAAAAGCAGAAAAAAACGACAGGTCACGGGTTGATAAAATGGTCAAAATTTAAATGTCGTCAGATCTTCCCCAAAACCTGATAAAATGACAACGGGGTGGGTATTAATCGAGAAATTGCTGAGATTAGAAAGAATTATCTTTGTTCCAAAGAAATTTCAATTGCAGAGGTTACCTAAAAAGCAGAAAAAAATGACAGGTCGCGGGTTGAAAAAATGGTCAAAATTTAAAGGGCGTCACATCTTCCCCAAAACCTGATAAAATGACAACGGGGTGGGTATTAATCGAGAAATTCCTGAGATTATAAAGAATTATCCTTGTTCCAAAGAAATTTCAATTCCGGAGGTTACCTAAAAAGCAGAAAAAAACGACAGGTCGCAGGTTGAAAAAATGGTCAAAATTTAAAGGTGTCACATCTTCCCCAAAACCTGATAAAATGACAACGGGGTGGGTATTAATCGAGAAATTCCTGAGATTATAAAGAATTATCCTTGTTTCAAAGAAATTTCATCTCCGGAGGTTACCCAAAAACCAGAGAAAAACGACAGGTCGCGGGTTGATAAAATGGTCAAAATTTAAAGGGCGTCAGATCTTCCCCAAAACCTGATAAAATGAAAACGGGGTGGGTATTAATCGAGAAATTGCTGAGATTATAAAGAATTATCTTTGTTCCAAAGAAATTTCAATTCCGGAGGTTACCCAAAGAGCAGAAAAAGACGACAGGTCGCAGGTTGAAAGAATGGTCAAAATTTAAAGGGCGTCACATCTTCCCCATAACCTGATAAAATGACAACGGGGTGGGTATTAATCGAGAAATTGCGGAGATAATAAAGAATTATTCTTGTTTCAAAGAAATTTCAACTCCGGAGGTTACCCAAAAAGCAGAAAAAAACGACAGGTCGCGGGTTGAAAGAATGGTCAAAATTTAAAGGGCGTCAGATCTTCCCCATAACCTGATAAAATGACAACGGGGTGGGTATTAATCGAGAAATTGCTGAGATTAGAAAGAATTAACTTTGTTCCAAAGAAATTTCAATTCCGGAAGTAACCTAAAAAGCAGGAAAAAACGACAGGTCACGGGTTGATAAAATGGTCAAAATTTAAATGTCGTCAGATCTTCCCCAAAACCTGATAAAATGACAATGGGGTGGGTATTAATCGAGAAATTGCTGAGATTAGAAAGAATTATCTTTGTTCCAAAGAAATTTCAGTTCCAGAGGTTACCCAAAAAGCAGAAAAAAACGACAGGTCGCGGGTTGAAAGAATGGTCAAAATTTAAAGGGCGTCACATCTTCCCCATAACCTGATAAAATGACAACGGGGTGGGTATCAATCGAGAAATTGCTGAGATAATAAAGAATTATTCTTGTTTCAAAGAAATTTCAGCTCCGGAGGTTACCCAAAAAGCAGAAAAAAACGACAGGTCGCGGGTTGAAAAAATGGTCAAAATTTAAATGTCGTCAGATCTTCCCCAAAACCTGATAAAATGACAATGGGGTGGGTATTAATCGAGAAATTGCTGAGATTAGAAAGAATTATCTTTTCTCCAAAGACATTTCAGCTCCAGAATTTACCCAAAAAGCAGAAAAAAACGACAGGTCGCGGGTTGAAAAAATGGTCAAAATTTAAAGGGCGTCACATCTTCCCCATAACCTGATAAAATGACAACGGGGTGGGTATTAATCGAGAAATTGCTGAGAATTTAAAGAATTCTTCTTGTTTCAAAGAAATTTCAGCTCCGGAGGTTACCCAAAAAGCAGAAAAAAACAACAGGTCGCGGGTTGATAAAATGGTCAAAATTTAAAGGGCGTCAGATCTTCCCCTAAACCTGATAAAATGACAACGGGGTGGGTATTAATTGAGAAATTGCTGAGATTAGAAAGAATTATCTTTGTTCCAAAGAAATTTCAATTCCGGAGGTTACCCAAAAAGCAGAAAAAAACGACAGGTCGCAGGTTGAAAAAATGGTCAAAATTTAAAGGGCGTCAGATCTTCCCCAAAACCTGATAAAATGACAACGGGGTGGGTATTAATTGAGAAATTGCTGAGATTATAAAGAATTATCCTTGTTTCAAAGAAATTTCATCTCCGGAGGTTACCCAAAAACCAGAAAAAAACGACAGGTCGCGGGTTGATAAAATGGTCAAAATTTAAAAGGCGTCACATATTCCCCATAACCTGATAAAATTGCAATGGGGTGGGTATTAATTGAGAAATTGCTGAGATTACAAAGAATAATCTTTGCTCCAAAGACATTTCAGCTCCAGAGGTTACCCAAAAATCAGAAAAAAACAACAGGTCGTGGGTTGAAAAAATGGTCAAAATTTAAAGGGCGTCAGATCTTCCCCAAAACCTGATAAAATGACAACGGGGTGGGTATTAATCGAGAAATTGCTGAGATTACAAATAATTATCTTTGCTCCAAAGACATTTCAGGTCCAGAGGTTACCTAAAAAGCAGAAAAAAACGACAGGTCGCGGGTCGAAAAAATGGTCAAAATTTAAAGGGCGTCAGATCTTCCCCAAAACCTGATAAAATGACAACGGGGTGGGTATTAATCGAGAAATTACTGAGATTATAAAGAATTATCCTTGTTTCAAAGAAATTTCATCTCCGGAGGTTACCCAAAAAGCAGAAAAAAACGACAGGTCGCGGGTTGAAGGAATGGTCAAAATTTAAAGGGCGTCACATATTCCCCATAACCTGATAAAATTACAATGAGTTGGGTATTAATTGAGAAATTGCTGAGATTAGAAAGAATTATCCTTGTTCCAAAGAAATTTCACCTCCGGAGGTCACGCCAAAAACCAGAAAAAAACAACAGGTCGTGGGTTGAAAAAATGGTCAAAATTTAAAGGGCGTCAGATCTTCCCCAAAACCTGATAAAATGACAACGGGGTGGGTATTAATCGAGAAATTGCTGAGATTAGAAAGAATTATCTTTGTTCCAAAGAAATTTCAATTCCGGAGGTTGCCTAAAAAGCAGAAAAAAACGACAGGTCGCGGGTCGAAAAAATGGTCAAAATTTAAAGGGCGTCACATCTTCCCCAAAACCTGATAAAATGACAACGGGGTTGGTATTAATCGAGAAATTGCTGAGATTAGAAAGAATTATCCTTGTTCCAAAGAAATTTCACCTCCGGAGGTCACGCCAAAAACCAGAAAAAAACAACAGGTCGTGGGTTGAAAAAACGGTCAAAATTTAAAGGGCGTCAGATCTTCCCCAAAACCTGATAAAATGACAACGGGGTGGGTATTAATCGAGAAATTGCTGAGATTAGAAAGAATTATCCTTGTTCCAAAGAAATTTCAGCTCCGGAGGTTACCCAAAAACCAGAAAAAAACGACAGGTCGCGGGTTGAAAGAATGGTCAAAATTTAAAGGGCGTCACATCTTCCCCATAACCTGATAAAATGACAACGGGGTGGGTATTAATCGAGAAATTGCTGAGATAATAAAGAATTATTCTTGTTTCAAAGAAATTTCAGCTCCGGAGGTTACCCAAAAACCAGAAAAAAACGACAGGTCGCGGGATGATAAAATGGTCAAAATTTAAAGGGCGTCAGATCTTTCTCTAAACCTGATAAAATGACAACGGGGTGGGTATTAATCGAGAAATTGCTGAGATTATAAAGAATTATCTTTGTTCCAAAGAAATTTCAATTCCGGAGGTTACCTAAAAAGCAGAAAAAAACGACAGGTCGCGGGTCGAAAAAATGGTCAAAATTTAAAGGGCGTCACATCTTCCCCAAAACCTGATAAAATGACAACGGGGTTGGTATTAATCGAGAAATTGCTGAGATTAGAAAGAATTATCCTTGTTCCAAAGAAATTTCACCTCCGGAGGTCACGCCAAAAACCAGAAAAAAACAACAGGTCGTGGGTTGAAAAAATGGTCAAAATTTAAAGGGCGTCAGATCTTCCCCAAAACCTGATAAAATGACAACGGGGTGGGTATTAATCGAGAAATTGCTGAGATTAGAAAGAATTATCCTTGTTCCAAAGAAATTTCAGCTCCGGAGGTTACCCAAAAACCAGAAAAAAACGACAGGTCGCGGGTTGAAAGAATGGTCCAAATTTAAAGGGCGTCACATCTTCCCCATAACCTGATAAAATGACAACGGGGTGGGTATTAATTGAGAAATTGCTGAGATTATAAAGAATTATCCTTGTTTCAAAGAAATTTCATCTCCGGAGGTTACCCAAAAACCAGAAAAAACGACAGTTCGCGGGTTGATAAAATGGTCAAAATTTAAAAGGCGTCACATATTCCCCATATCCTGATAAAATTGCAATGGGGTGGGTATTAATTGAGAAATTGCTGAGATTACAAAGAATAATCTTTGCTCCAAAGACATTTCAGCTCCAGAGGTTACCCAAAAATCAGAAAAAAACAACAGGTCGTGGGTTGAAAAAATGGTCAAAATTTAAAGGGCGTCAGATCTTCCCCAAAACCTGATAAAATGACAACGGGGTGGGTATTAATCGAGAAATTGCTGAGATTACAAATAATTATCTTTGCTCCAAAGACATTTCAGGTCCAGAGGTTACCTAAAAAGCAGAAAAAAACGACAGGTCGCGGGTCGAAAAAATGGTCAAAATTTAAAGGGCGTCAGATCTTCCCCAAAACCTGATAAAATGACAACGGGGTGGGTATTAATCGAGAAATTGCTGAGATTATAAAGAATTATCTTTGTTCCAAAGAAATTTCAATTCCGGAGGTTACCTAAAAAGCAGAAAAAGACGACAGGTCGCGGGTCGAAAAAATGGTCAAAATTTAAAGGGCGTCACATCTTCCCCAAAACCTGATAAAATGACAACGGGGTTGGTATTAATCGAGAAATTGCTGAGATTAGAAAGAATTATCCTTGTTCCAAAGAAATTTCACCTCCGGAGGTCACGCCAAAAACCAGAAAAAAACAACAGGTCGTGGGTTGAAAAAACGGTCAAAATTTAAAGGGCGTCAGATCTTCCCCAAAACCTGATAAAATGACAACGGGGTGGGTATTAATCGAGAAATTGCTGAGATTAGAAAGAATTATCCTTGTTCCAAAGAAATTTCAGCTCTGGAGGTTACCCAAAAACCAGAAAAAAACGACAGGTCGTGGGTTAAAAGAATGGTCAAAATTTAAAGGGCGTCACATCTTCCCCATAACCTGATAAAATGACAACGGGGTGGGTATTAATCGAGAAATTGCTGAGATAATAAAGAATTATTCTTGTTTCAAAGAAATTTCAGCTCCGGAGGTTACCCAAAAACCAGAAAAAAACGACAGGTCGCGGGTTGATAAAATGGTCAAAATTTAAAGGGCGTCAGAACTTTCTCTAAACCTGATAAAATGGCAACGGGGTGGGTATTAATCAAGAAATTGCTGAGATTATAAAGAATTATCTTTGTTCCAAAGAAATTTCAATTCCGGAGGTTACCTAAAAAGCAGAAAAAAACGACAGGTCGCGGGTCGAAAAAATGGTCAAAATTTAAAGGGCGTCACATCTTCCCCAAAACCTGATAAAATGACAACGGGGTTGGTATTAATCGAGAAATTGCTGAGATTAGAAAGAATTATCCTTGTTCCAAAGAAATTTCACCTCCGGAGGTCACGCCAAAAACCAGAAAAAAACGACAGGTCGCGGGTTGAAAGAATGGTCAAAATTTAAAGGGCGTCAGATCTTCCCCAAAACCTGATAAAATGACAACGGGGTGGGTATTAATCGAGAAATTGCTGAGATTATAAAGAATTATCTTTGTTCCAAAGAAATTTCAATTCCGGAGGTTACCTAAAAAGCAGAAAAAGACGACAGGTCGCGGGTCGAAAAAATGGTCAAAATTTAAAGGGCGTCACATCTTCCCCAAAACCTGATAAAATGACAACGGGGTTGGTATTAATCGAGAAATTGCTGAGATTAGAAAGAATTATCCTTGTTCCAAAGAAATTTCACCTCCGGAGGTCACGCCAAAAACCAGAAAAAAACAACAGGTCGTGGGTTGAAAAAACGGTCAAAATTTAAAGGGCGTCAGATCTTCCCCAAAACCTGATAAAATGACAACGGGGTGGGTATTAATCGAGAAATTGCTGAGATTAGAAAGAATTATCCTTGTTCCAAAGAAATTTCAGCTCCGGAGGTTACCCAAAAACCAGAAAAAAACGACAGGTCCAAATTTAAAGGGCGTCACATCGTCCCCATAACCTGATAAAATGACAACGGGGTGGGTATTAATTGAGAAATTGCTGAGATTATAAAGAATTATCCTTGTTTCAAAGAAATTTCATCTCCGGAGGTTACCCAAAAACCAGAAAAAAACGACAGGTCGCGGGTTGATAAAATGGTCAAAATTTAAAAGGCGTCACATATTCCCCATAACCTGATAAAATTGCAATGGGGTGGGTATTAATTGAGAAATTGCTGAGATTACAAAGAATAATCTTTGCTCCAAAGACATTTCAGCTCCAGAGGTTACCCAAAAATCAGAAAAAAACGACAGGTCGTGGGTTGAAAAAATGGTCAAAATTTAAAGGGCGTCAGATCTTCCCCAAAACCTGATAAAATGACAACGGGGTGGGTATTAATCGAGAAATTGCTGAGATTACAAATAATTATCTTTGCTCCAAAGACATTTCAGGTCCAGAGGTTACCTAAAAAGCAGAAAAAAACGACAGGGTGCGGGTCGAAAAAATGGTCAAAATTTAAAGGGCGTCAGATCTTCCCCAAAACCTGATAAAATGACAACGGGGTGGGTATTAATCGAGAAATTGCTGAGATTAAAAAGAATTATCTTTGTTCCAAAGAAATTTCAATTCCGGAGGTTACCTAAAAAGCAGAAAAAGACGACAGGTCGCGGGTCGAAAAAATGGTCAAAATTTAAAGGGCGTCACATCTTCCCCAAAACCTGATAAAATGACAACGGGGTTGGTATTAATCGAGAAATTGCTGAGATTAGAAAGAATTATCCTTGTTCCAAAGAAATTTCACCTCCGGAGGTCACGCCAAAAACCAGAAAAAAACAACAGGTCGTGGGTTGAAAAAACGGTCAAAATTTAAAGGGCGTCAGATCTTCCCCAAAACCTGATAAAATGACAACGGGGTGGGTATTAATCGAGAAATTGCTGAGATTAGAAAGAATTATCCTTGTTCCAAAGAAATTTCAGCTCTGGAGGTTACCCAAAAACCAGAAAAAAACGACAGGTCGTGGGTTGAAAGAATGGTCAAAATTTAAAGGGCGTCACATCTTCCCCATAACCTGATAAAATGACAACGGGGTGGGTATTAATCGAGAAATTGCTGAGATAATAAAGAATTATTCTTGTTTCAAAGAAATTTCAGCTCCGGAGGTTACCCAAAAACCAGAAAAAAACGACAGGTCGCGGGTTGATAAAATGGTCAAAATTTAAAGGGCGTCAGAACTTTCTCTAAACCTGATAAAATGGCAACGGGGTGGGTATTAATCAAGAAATTGCTGAGATTATAAAGAATTATCTTTGTTCCAAAGAAATTTCAATTCCGGAGGTTACCTAAAAAGCAGAAAAAAACGACAGGTCGCGGGTCGAAAAAATGGTCAAAATTTAAAGGGCGTCACATCTTCCCCAAAACCTGATAAAATGACAACGGGGTTGGTATTAATCGAGAAATTGCTGAGATTAGAAAGAATTATCCTTGTTCCAAAGAAATTTCACCTCCGGAGGTCACGCCAAAAACCAGAAAAAAACGACAGGTCGCGGGTTGAAAGAATGGTCAAAATTTAAAGGGCGTCAGATCTTCCCCAAAACCTGATAAAATGACAACGGGGTGGGTATTAATCGAGAAATTGCTGAGATTATAAAGAATTATCTTTGTTCCAAAGAAATTTCAATTCCGGAGGTTACCTAAAAAGCAGAAAAAGACGACAGGTCGCGGGTCGAAAAAATGGTCAAAATTTAAAGGGCGTCACATCTTCCCCAAAACCTGATAAAATGACAACGGGGTTGGTATTAATCGAGAAATTGCTGAGATTAGAAAGAATTATCCTTGTTCCAAAGAAATTTCACCTCCGGAGGTCACGCCAAAAACCAGAAAAAAACAACAGGTCGTGGGTTGAAAAAACGGTCAAAATTTAAAGGGCGTCAGATCTTCCCCAAAACCTGATAAAATGACAACGGGGTGGGTATTAATCGAGAAATTGCTGAGATTAGAAAGAATTATCCTTGTTCCAAAGAAATTTCAGCTCCGGAGGTTACCCAAAAACCAGAAAAAAACGACAGGTCGCGGGTTGAAAGAATGGTCCAAATTTAAAGGGCGTCACATCTTCCCCATAACCTGATAAAATGACAACGGGGTGGGTATTAATTGAGAAATTGCTGAGATTATAAAGAATTATCCTTGTTTCAAAGAAATTTCATCTCCGGAGGTTACCCAAAAACCAGAAAAAAACGACAGGTCGCGGGTTGATAAAATGGTCAAAATTTAAAAGGCGTCACATATTCCCCATAACCTGATAAAATTGCAATGGGGTGGGTATTAATTGAGAAATTGCTGAGATTACAAAGAATAATCTTTGCTCCAAAGACATTTCAGCTCCAGAGGTTACCCAAAAATCAGAAAAAAACAACAGGTCGTGGGTTGAAAAAATGGTCAAAATTTAAAGGGCGTCAGATCTTCCCCAAAACCTGATAAAATGACAACGGGGTGGGTATTAATCGAGAAATTGCTGAGATTAGAAAGAATTATCTTTGCTCCAAAGACATTTCAGGTCCAGAGGTTACCTAAAAAGCAGAAAAAAACGACAGGTCGCGGGTCGAAAAAATGGTCAAAATTTAAAGGGCGTCAGATCTTCCCCAAAACCTGATAAAATGACAACGGGGTGGGTATTAATCGAGAAATTGCTGAGATTATAAAGAATTATCTTTGTTCCAAAGAAATTTCAATTCCGGAGGTTACCTAAAAAGCAGAAAAAGACGACAGGTCGCGGGTCGAAAAAATGGTCAAAATTTAAAGGGCGTCACATCTTCCCCAAAACCTGATAAAATGACAACGGGGTTGGTATTAATCGAGAAATTGCTGAGATTAGAAAGAATTATCCTTGTTCCAAAGAAATTTCACCTCCGGAGGTCACGCCAAAAACCAGAAAAAAACAACAGGTCGTGGGTTGAAAAAACGGTCAAAATTTAAAGGGCGTCAGATCTTCCCCAAAACCTGATAAAATGACAACGGGGTGGGTATTAATCGAGAAATTGCTGAGATTAGAAAGAATTATCCTTGTTCCAAAGAAATTTCAGCTCTGGAGGTTACCCAAAAACCAGAAAAAAACGACAGGTCGTGGGTTGAAAGAATGGTCAAAATTTAAAGGGCGTCACATCTTCCCCATAACCTGATAAAATGACAACGGGGTGGGTATTAATCGAGAAATTGCTGAGATAATAAAGAATTATTCTTGTTTCAAAGAAATTTCAGCTCCGGAGGTTACCCAAAAACCAGAAAAAAACGACAGGTCGCGGGTTGATAAAATGGTCAAAATTTAAAGGGCGTCAGAACTTTCTCTAAACCTGATAAAATGGCAACGGGGTGGGTATTAATCAAGAAATTGCTGAGATTATAAAGAATTATCTTTGTTCCAAAGAAATTTCAATTCTGGAGGTTACCTAAAAAGCAGAAAAAAACGACAGGTCGCGGGTCGAAAAAATGGTCAAAATTTAAAGGGCGTCACATCTTCCCCAAAACCTGATAAAATGACAACGGGGTTGGTATTAATCGAGAAATTGCTGAGATTAGAAAGAATTATCCTTGTTCCAAAGAAATTTCACCTCCGGAGGTCACGCCAAAAACCAGAAAAAAACGACAGGTCGCGGGTTGAAAGAATGGTCAAAATTTAAAGGGCGTCACATCTTCCCCATAACCTGATAAAATGACAACGGGGTGGGTATTAATCGAGAAATTGCTGAGATAATAAAGAATTATTCTTGTTTCAAAGAAATTTCAGCTCCGGAGGTTACCCAAAAACCAGAAAAAAACGACAGGTCGCGGGTTGATAAAATGGTCAAAATTTAAAGGGCGTCAGATCTTTCTCTAAACCTGATAAAATGGCAACGGGGTGGGTATTAATCGAGAAATTGCTGAGATTAGAAAGAATTATCCTTGTTCCAAAGAAATTTCACCTCCGGAGGTCACGCCAAAAACCAGAAAAAAACAACAGGTCGTGGGTTGAAAAAATGGTCAAAATTTAAAGGGCGTCAGATCTTCCCCAAAACCTGATAAAATGAAAACGGGGTGGGTATTAATCGAGAAATTGCTGAGATTAGAAAGAATTATCTTTGTTCCAAAGAAATTTCAATTCCGGAGGTTACCCAAAAAGCAGAAAAAGACGACAGGTCGCGGGTTGAAAGAATGGTCAAAATTTAAAGGGCGTCACATCTTCCCCATAACCTGATAAAATGACAACGGGGTGGGTATTAATCGAGAAATTGCTGAGATTAGAAAGAATTATCTTTGTTCCAAAGAAATTTCAGCTCCAGAGGTTACCCAAAAAGCAGAAAAAAACGACAGGTCGCGGGTTGAAAGAATGGTCAAAATTTAAAGGGCGTCACATCTTCCCCATAACCTGATAAAATGACAACGGGGTGGGTATTAATCGAGAAATTGCTGAGATAATAAAGAATTATCTTTGTTCCAAAGAAATTTCAATTCCGGAGGTTACCTAAAAAGCAGAAAAAAACGACAGGTCGCGGGTCGAAAAAATGGTCAAAATTTAAAGGGCGTCACATCTTCCCCATAACCTGATAAAATGACAACGGGGTGGGTATTAATTGAGAAATTGCTGAGATTATAAAGAATTATCCTTGTTTCAAAGAAATTTCATCTCCGGAGGTTACCCATAAACCAGAAAAAAACGACAGGTCGCGGGTTGATAAAATGGTCAAAATTTAAAAGGCGTCACATATTCCCCATAACCTGATAAAATGACAACGGGGTGGGTATTAATCGAGAAATTGCTGAGATTACAAATAATTATCTTTGCTCCAAAGACATTTCAGGTCCAGAGGTTACCTAAAAAGCAGAAAAAAACGACAGGTCGCGGGTCGAAAAAATGGTCAAAATTTAAAGGGCGTCAGATCTTCCCCAAAACCTGATAAAATGACAACGGGGTGGGTATTAATCGAGAAATTGCTGAGATTAGAAAGAATTATCTTTGTTCCAAAGAAATTTCAATTCCGGAGGTTACCTAAAAAGCAGAAAAAAACGACAGATAATAAAGAATTATCCTTGTTCCAAAGAAATTTCACCTCCGGAGGTCACGCCAAAAACCAGAAAAGAACAACAGGTCGTGGGTTGAAAGAATGGTCAAAATTTAAAGGGCGTCACATCTTCCCCATAACCTGATAAAATGACAACGGGGTGGGTATTAATTGAGAAATTGCTGAGATTATAAAGAATTATCCTTGTTTCAAAGAAATTTCATCTCCGGAGGTTACCCAAAAACCAGAAAAAAACGACAGGTCGCGGGTTGATAAAATGGTCAAAATTTAAAAGGCGTCACATATTCCCCATAACCTGATAAAATTGCAATGGGGTGGGTATTAATTGAGAAATTGCTGAGATTACAAAGAATAATCTTTGCTCCAAAGACATTTCAGCTCCAGAGGTTACCGAAAAATCAGAAAAAAACAACAGGTCGTGGGTTGAAAAAATGGTCAAAATTTAAAGGGCGTCAGATCTTCCCCAAAACCTGATAAAATGACAACGGGGTGGGTATTAATCGAGAAATTGCTGAGTTTAAAAATAATTATCTTTGCTCCAAAGACATTTCAGGTCCAGAGGTTACCTAAAAAGCAGAAAAAAACGACAGGTCGCGGGTTGAAAAAATGGTCAAAATTTAAAGGGCGTCAGATCTTCCCCAAAACCTGATAAAATGACAACGGGGTGGGTATTAATCGAGAAATTGCTGAGATTACAAATAATTATCTTTGCTCCAAAGACATTTCAGGTCCAGAGGTTACCTAAAAAGCAGAAAAAAAACGACAGGTCGCGGGTCGAAAAAATGGTCAAAATTTAAAGGGCGTCACATCTTCCCCAAAACCTGATAAAATGACAACGGGGTTGGTATTAATCGAGAAATTGCTGAGATTAGAAAGAATTATCCTTGTTCCAAAGAAATTTCACCTCCGGAGGTCACGCCAAAAACCAGAAAAAAACAACAGGTCGTGGGTTGAAAAAATGGTCAAAATTTAAAGGGCGTCAGATCTTCCCCAAAACCTGATAAAATGAAAACGGGGTGGGTATTAATCGAGAAATTGCTGAGATTAGAAAGAATTATCTTTGTTCCAAAGAAATTTCAATTCCGGAGGTTACCCAAAAAGCAGAAAAAGACGACAGGTCGCGGGTTGAAAGAATGGTCAAAATTTAAAGGGCGTCACATCTTCCCCATAACCTGATAAAATGACAACGGGGTGGATATTAATCGAGAAATTGCTGAGATTAGAAAGAATTATCCTTGTTCCAAAGAAATTTCAGCTCCAGAGGTTACCCAAAAAGCAGAAAAAAACGACAGGTCGCGGGTTGAAAGAATGGTCAAAATTTAAAGGGCGTCACATCTTCCCCATAACCTGATAAAATGACAACGGGGTGGGTATTAATCGAGAAATTGCTGAGATTAGAAAGAATTATCCTTGTTCCAAAGAAATTTCACCTCCGGAGGTCACGCCAAAAACCAGAAAAAAACAACAGGTCGTGGGTTGAAAAAATGGTCAAAATTTAAAGGGCGTCAGATCTTCCCCAAAACCTGATAAAATGACAACGGGGTGGGTATTAATCGAGAAATTGCTGAGATTACAAAGAATAATCTTTGCTCCAAAGACATTTCAGCTCCAGAGGTTACCCAAAAATCAGAAAAAAACAACAGGTCGTGGGTTGAAAAAATGGTCAAAATTTAAAGGGCGTCAGATCTTCCCCAAAACCTGATAAAATGACAACGGGGTGGGTATTAATCGAGAAATTGCTGAGATTACAAATAATTATCTTTGCTCCAAAGACATTTCAGGTCCAGAGGTTACCTAAAAAGCAGAAAAAAACGACAGGTCGCGGGTCGAAAAAATGGTCAAAATTTAAAGGGCGTCAGATCTTCCCCAAAACCTGATAAAATGACAACGGGGTGGGTATTAATCGAGAAATTGCTGAGATTATAAAGAATTATCTTTGTTCCAAAGAAATTTCAATTCCGGAGGTTACCTAAAAAGCAGAAAAAAACGACAGGTCGCGGGTCGAAAAAATGGTCAAAATTTAAAGGGCGTCACATCTTCCCCAAAACCTGATAAAATGACAACGGGGTTGGTATTAATCGAGAAATTGCTGAGATTAGAAAGAATTATCCTTGTTCCAAAGAAATTTCACCTCCGGAGGTCACGCCAAAAACCAGAAAACAACAACAGGTCGTGGGTTGAAAAAACGGTCAAAATTTAAAGGGCGTCAGATCTTCCCCAAAACCTTATAAAATGACAACGGGGTGGGTATAAATCGAGAAATTGCTGAGATTAGAAAGAATTATCCTTGTTCCAAAGAAATTTCAGCTCCGGAGGTTACCCAAAAACCAGAAAAAAACGACAGGTCGTGGGTTGAAAGAATGGTCAAAATTTAAAGGGCGTCACATCTTCCCCATAACCTGATAAAATGACAACGGGGTGGGTATTAATCGAGAAATTGCTGAGATAATAAAGAATTATTCTTTTTTCAAAGAAATTTCAGCTCCGGAGGTTACCCAAAAAGCAGAAAAAAACGACAGGTCGCGGGTTGATAAAATGGTCAAAATTTAAAGGGCGTCAGAACTTTCTCTAAACCTGATAAAATGGCAACGGGGTGGGTATTAATCAAGAAATTGCTGAGATTATAAAGAATTATCTTTGTTCCAAAGAAATTTCAATTCCGGAGGTTACCTAAAAAGCAGAAAAAAACGACAGGTCGCGGGTCGAAAAAATGGTCAAAATTTAAAGGGCGTCACATCTTCCCCAAAACCTGATAAAATGACAACGGGGTTGGTATTAATCGAGAAATTGCTGAGATTAGAAAGAATTATCCTTGTTCCAAAGAAATTTCACCTCCGGAGGTCACGCCAAAAACCAGAAAAAAACGACAGGTCGCGGGTTGAAAGAATGGTCAAAATTTAAAGGGCGTCACATCTTCCCCATAACCTGATAAAATGACAACGGGGTGGGTATTAATTGAGAAATTGCTGAGATTATAAAGAATTATCCTTGTTTCAAAGAAATTTCATCTCCGGAGGTTACCCAAAAACCAGAAAAAAACGACAGGTCGCGGGTTGATAAAATGGTCAAAATTTAAAAGGCGTCACATATTCCCCATAACCTGATAAAATTGCAATGGGGTGGGTATTAATTGAGAAATTGCTGAGATTACAAAGAATAATCTTTGCTCCAAAGACATTTCAGCTCCAGAGGTTACCGAAAAATCAGAAAAAAACAACAGGTCGTGGGTTGAAAAAATGGTCAAAATTTAAAGGGCGTCAGATCTTCCCCAAAACCTGATAAAATGACAACGGGGTGGGTATTAATCGAGAAATTGCTGAGATTACAAATAATTATCTTTGCTCCAAAGACATTTCAGGTCCAGAGGTTACCTAAAAAGCAGAAAAAAACGACAGGTCGCGGGTCGAAAAAATGGTCAAAATTTAAAGGGCGTCAGATCTTCCCCAAAACCTGATAAAATGACAACGGGGTGGGTATTAATCGAGAAATTGCTGAGATTATAAAGAATTATCTTTGTTCCAAAGAAATTTCAATTCCGGAGGTTACCTAAAAAGCAGAAAAAAACGACAGGTCGCGGGTCGAAAAAATGGTCAAAATTTAAAGGGCGTCACATCTTCCCCAAAACCTGATAAAATGACAACGGGGTTGGTATTAATCGAGAAATTGCTGAGATTAGAAAGAATTATCCTTGTTCCAAAGAAATTTCACCTCCGGAGGTCACGCCAAAAACCAGAAAAAAACAACAGGTCGTGGGTTGAAAAAATGGTCAAAATTTAAAGGGCGTCAGATCTTCCCCAAAACCTGATAAAATGAAAACGAGGTGGGTATTAATCGAGAAATTGCTGAGATTAGAAAGAATTATCTTTGTTCCAAAGAAATTTCAATTCCGGAGGTTACCCAAAAAGCAGAAAAAGACGACAGGTCGCGGGTTGAAAGAATGGTCAAAATTTAAAGGGCGTCACATCTTCCCCATAACCTGATAAAATGACAACGGGGTGGATATTAATCGAGAAATTGCTGAGATTAGAAAGAATTATCTTTGTTCCAAAGAAATTTCAGCTCCAGAGGTTACCCAAAAAGCAGAAAAAAACGACAGGTCGCGGGTTGAAAGAATGGTCAAAATTTAAAGGGCGTCACATCTTCCCCATAACCTGATAAAATGACAACGGGGTGGGTATTAATCGAGAAATTGCTGAGATTAGAAAGAATTATCCTTGTTCCAAAGAAATTTCACCTCCGGAGGTCACGCCAAAAACCAGAAAAAAACAACAGGTCGTGGGTTGAAAAAATGGTCAAAATTTAAAGGGCGTCAGATCTTCCCCAAAACCTGATAAAATGACAACGGGGTGGGTATTAATCGAGAAATTGCTGAGATTAGAAAGAATTATCCTTGTTCCAAAGAAATTTCAGCTCCGGAGGTTACCCAAAAACCAGAAAAAAACGACAGGTCGCGGGTTGAAAGAATGGTCAAAATTTAAAGGGCGTCACATCTTCCCCATAACCTGATAAAATGACAACGGGGTGGATATTAATCGAGAAATTGCTGAGATAATAAAGAATTATTCTTGTTTCAAAGAAATTTCAGCTCCGGAGGTTACCCAAAAACCAGAAAAAAACAACAGGTCGTGGGTTGAAAAAATGGTCAAAATTTAAAGGGCGTCAGATCTTCCCCAAAACCTGATAAAATGACAACGGGGTGGGTATTAATCGAGAAATTGCTGAGATTAGAAAGAATTATCCTTGTTCCAAAGAAATTTCAGCTCCGGAGGTTACCCAAAAACCAGAAAAAAACGACAGGTCGCGGGTTGAAAGAATGGTCAAAATTTAAAGGGCGTCACATCTTCCCCATAACCTCATAAAATGACAACGGGGTGGGTATTAATCGAGAAATTGCTGAGATAATAAAGAATTATTCTTGTTTCAAAGAAATTTCAGCTCCGGAGGTTACCCAAAAACCAGAAAAAAACGACAGGTCGCGGGTTGAAAAAATGGTCAAAATTTAAAGGGCGTCAGATCTTTCTCTAAACCTGATAAAATGACAACGGGGTGGGTATTAATCGAGAAATTGCTGAGATTAGAAAGAATTATCTTTGTTCCAAAGAAATTTCAATTGCAGAGGTTACCTAAAAAGCAGAAAAAAATGACAGGTCGCGGGTTGAAAAAATGGTCAAAATTTAAAGGGCGTCACATCTTCCCCAAAACCTGATAAAATGACAACAGGGTGGGTATTAATTGAGAACTTCCTGAGATTACAAAGAATTATCCTTGTTTCAAAGAAATTTCATCTCCGGAGGTTACCCAAAAACCAGAAAAAAACGACAGGTCGCGGGTTGATAAAATGGTCAAAATTTAAAGGGCATCACATATTCCCCATAACCTGATAAAATTGCAATGGGGTGGGTATTAATTGAGAAATTGCTGAGATTACAAAGAATAATCTTTGCTCCAAAGACATTTCAGCTCCAGAGGTTACCCAAAAATCAGAAAAAAACAACAGGTCGTGGGTTGAAAAAATGGTCAAAATTTAAAGGGCGTCAGATCTTCCCCAAAACCTGATAAAATGACAACGGGGTGGGTATTAATCGAGAAATTGCTGAGATTAGAAAGAATTATCCTTGTTCCAAAGAAATTTCAGCTCCGGAGGTTACCCAAAAACCAGAAAAAAACGACAGGTCGCGGGTTGAAAGAATGGTCAAAATTTAAAGGGCGTCACATCTTCCCCATAACCTGATAAAATGACAACGGGGTGGATATTAATCGAGAAATTGCTGAGATAATAAAGAATTATTCTTGTTTCAAAGAAATTTCAGCTCCGGAGGTTACCCAAAAACCAGAAAAAAACGACAGGTCGCGGGTTGATAAAATGGTCAAAATTTAAAGGGCGTCAGATCTTTCTCTAAACCTGATAAAATGACAACGGGGTGGGTATTAATCGAGAAATTGCTGAGATTAGAAAGAATTATCCTTGTTTCAAAGAAATTTCATCTCCGGAAGTTACCCAAAAACCAGAAAAAAACGATAGGTCGCGGGTTGATAAAATGGTCAAAATTTAAAAGGCGTCACATATTCCCCATAACCTGATAAAATTGCAATGGGGTGGGTATTAATTGAGAAATTGCTGAGATTACAAAGAATAATCTTTGCTCCAAAGACATTTCAGCTCCAGAGGTTACCCAAAAATCAGAAAAAAACAACAGGTCGTGGGTTGAAAAAATGGTCAAAATTTAAAGGGCGTCAGATCTTCCCCAAAACCTGATAAAATGACAACGGGGTGGGTATTAATCGAGAAATTGCTGAGATTACAAATAATTATCTTTGCTCCAAAGACATTTCAGGTCCAGAGGTTACCTAAAAAGCAGAAAAAAACGACAGGTCGCGGGTCGAAAAAAATGGTCAAAATTTAAAGGGCGTCAGATCTTCCCCAAAACCTGATAAAATGACAACGGGGTGGGTATTAATCGAGAAATTGCTGAGATTATAAAGAATTATCTTTGTTCCAAAGAAATTTCAATTCCGGAGGTTACCTAAAAAGCAGAAAAAAACGACAGGTCGCGGGTCGAAAAAATGGTCAAAATTTAAAGGGCGTCACATCTTCCCCAAAACCTGATAAAATGACAACGGGGTTGGTATTAATCGAGAAATTGCTGAGATTAGAAAGAATTATCCTTGTTCCAAAGAAATTTCACCTCCGGAGGTCACGCCAAAAACCAGAAAACAACAACAGGTCGTGGGTTGAAAAAACGGTCAAAATTTAAAGGGCGTCAGATCTTCCCCAAAACCTTATAAAATGACAACGGGGTGGGTATAAATCGAGAAATTGCTGAGATTAGAAAGAATTATCCTTGTTCCAAAGAAATTTCAGCTCCGGAGGTTACCCAAAAACCAGAAAAAAACGACAGGTCGTGGGTTGAAAGAATGGTCAAAATTTAAAGGGCGTCACATCTTCCCCATAACCTGATAAAATGACAACGGGGTGGGTATTAATCGAGAAATTGCTGAGATAATAAAGAATTATTCTTTTTTCAAAGAAATTTCAGCTCCGGAGGTTACCCAAAAAGCAGAAAAAAACGACAGGTCGCGGGTTGATAAAATGGTCAAAATTTAAAGGGCGTCAGAACTTTCTCTAAACCTGATAAAATGGCAACGGGGTGGGTATTAATCAAGAAATTGCTGAGATTATAAAGAATTATCTTTGTTCCAAAGAAATTTCAATTCCGGAGGTTACCTAAAAAGCAGAAAAAAACGACAGGTCGCGGGTCGAAAAAATGGTCAAAATTTAAAGGGCGTCACATCTTCCCCAAAACCTGATAAAATGACAACGGGGTTGGTATTAATCGAGAAATTGCTGAGATTAGAAAGAATTATCCTTGTTCCAAAGAAATTTCACCTCCGGAGGTCACGCCAAAAGCCAGAAAAAACGACAGGTCGCGGGTTGAAAGAATGGTCAAAATTTAAAGGGCGTCACATCTTCCCCATAACCTGATAAAATGACAACGGGGTGGGTATTAATCGAGAAATTGCTGAGATAATAAAGAATTATTCTTGTTTCAAAGAAATTTCAGCTCCGGAGGTTACCCAAAAACCAGAAAAAAACGACAGGTCGCGGGTTGATAAAATGGTCAAAATTTAAAGGGCGTCAGATCTTTCTCTAAACCTGATAAAATGGCAACGGGGTGGGTATTAATCAAGAAATTGCTGAGATTATAAAGAATTATCTTTGTTCCAAAGAAATTTCAATTCCGGAGGTTACCTAAAAAGCAGAAAAAAACGACAGGTCGCGGGTCGAAAAAATGGTCAAAATTTAAAGGGCGTCACATCTTCCCCAAAACCTGATAAAATGACAACGGGGTTGGTATTAATCGAGAAATTGCTGAGATTAGAAAGAATTATCCTTGTTCCAAAGAAATTTCACCTCCGGAGGTCACGCCAAAAACCAGAAAAGAACAACAGGTCGTGGGTTGAAAGAATGGTCAAAATTTAAAGGGCGTCACATCTTCCCCATAACCTGATAAAATGACAACGGGGTGGGTATTAATTGAGAAATTGCTGAGATTATAAAGAATTATCCTTGTTTCAAAGAAATTTCATCTCCGGAGGTTACCCAAAAACCAGAAAAAACGACAGGTCGCGGGTTGATAAAATGGTCAAAATTTAAAAGGCGTCACATATTCCCCATAACCTGATAAAATTGCAATGGGGTGGGTATTAATTGAGAAATTGCTGAGATTACAAAGAATAATCTTTGCTCCAAAGACATTTCAGCTCCAGAGGTTACCGAAAAATCAGAAAAAAACAACAGGTCGTGGGTTGAAAAAATGGTCAAAATTTAAAGGGCGTCAGATCTTCCCCAAAACCTGATAAAATGACAACGGGGTTGGTATTAATCGAGAAATTGCTGAGATTAGAAAGAATTATCCTTGTTCCAAAGAAATTTCACCTCCGGAGGTCACGCCAAAAACCAGAAAACAACAACAGGTCGTGGGTTGAAAAAACGGTCAAAATTTAAGGGCGTCAGATCTTCCCCAAAACCTTATAAAATGACAACGGGGTGGGTATAAATCGAGAAATTGCTGAGATTAGAAAGAATTATCCTTGTTCCAAAGAAATTTCAGCTCCGGAGGTTACCCAAAAACCAGAAAAAAACGACAGGTCGTGGGTTGAAAGAATGGTCAAAATTTAAAGGGCGTCACATCTTCCCCATAACCTGATAAAATGACAACGGGGTGGGTATTAATCGAGAAATTGCTGAGATAATAAAGAATTATTCTTTTTTCAAAGAAATTTCAGCTCCGGAGGTTACCCAAAAAGCAGAAAAAAACGACAGGTCGCGGGTTGATAAAATGGTCAAAATTTAAAGGGCGTCAGAACTTTCTCTAAACCTGATAAAATGGCAACGGGGTGGGTATTAATCAAGAAATTGCTGAGATTATAAAGAATTATCTTTGTTCCAAAGAAATTTCAATTCCGGAGGTTACCTAAAAAGCAAAAAAAACGACAGGTCGCGGGTCGAAAAAATGGTCAAAATTTAAAGGGCGTCACATCTTCCCCAAAACCTGATAAAATGACAACGGGGTTGGTATTAATCGAGAAATTGCTGAGATTAGAAAGAATTATCCTTGTTCCAAAGAAATTTCACCTCCGGAGGTCACGCCAAAAACCAGAAAAAAACGACAGGTCGCGGGTTGAAAGAATGGTCAAAATTTAAAGGGCGTCACATCTTCCCCATAACCTGATAAAATGACAACGGGGTGGGTATTAATCGAGAAATTGCTGAGATAATAAAGAATTATTCTTGTTTCAAAGAAATTTCAGCTCCGGAGGTTACCCAAAAACCAGAAAAAAACGACAGGTCGCGGGTTGATAAAATGGTCAAAATTTAAAGGGCGTCAGATCTTTCTCTAAACCTGATAAAATGGCAACGGGGTGGGTATTAATCAAGAAATTGCTGAGATTATAAAGAATTATCTTTGTTCCAAAGAAATTTCAATTCCGGAGGTTACCTAAAAAGCAGAAAAAAACGACAGGTCGCGGGTCGAAAAAATGGTCAAAATTTAAAGGGCGTCACATCTTCCCCAAAACCTGATAAAATGACAACGGGGTTGGTATTAATCGAGAAATTGCTGAGATTAGAAAGAATTATCCTTGTTCCAAAGAAATTTCACCTCCGGAGGTCACGCCAAAAACCAGAAAAGAACAACAGGTCGTGGGTTGAAAGAATGGTCAAAATTTAAAGGGCGTCACATCTTCCCCATAACCTGATAAAATGACAACGGGGTGGGTATTAATTGAGAAATTGCTGAGATTATAAAGAATTATCCTTGTTTCAAAGAAATTTCATCTCCGGAGGTTACCCAAAAACCAGAAAAAAACGACAGGTCGCGGGTTGATAAAATGGTCAAAATTTAAAAGGCGTCACATATTCCCCATAACCTGATAAAATTGCAATGGGGTGGGTATTAATTGAGAAATTGCTGAGATTACAAAGAATAATCTTTGCTCCAAAGACATTTCAGCTCCAGAGGTTACCGAAAAATCAGAAAAAAACAACAGGTCGTGGGTTGAAAAAATGGTCAAAATTTAAAGGGCGTCAGATCTTCCCCAAAACCTGATAAAATTGACAACGGGGTGGGTATTAATCGAGAAATTGCTGAGATTACAAATAATTATCTTTGCTCCAAAGACATTTCAGGTCCAGAGGTTACCTAAAAAGCAGAAAAAAACGACAGGTCGCGGGTCGAAAAAATGGTCAAAATTTAAAGGGCGTCAGATCTTCCCCAAAACCTGATAAAATGACAACGGGGTGGGTATTAATCGAGAAATTGCTGAGATTAGAAAGAATTATCTTTGTTCCAAAGAAATTTCAATTCCGGAGGTTACCTAAAAAGCAGAAAAAAACGACAGGTCGCGGGTCGAAAAAATGGTCAAAATTTAAAGGGCGTCACATCTTCCCCAAAACCTGATAAAATGACAACGGGGTTGGTATTAATCGAGAAATTGCTGAGATTAGAAAGAATTATCCTTGTTCCAAAGAAATTTCACCTCCGGAGGTCACGCCAAAAACCAGAAAAAAACAACAGGTCGTGGGTTGAAAAAATGGTCAAAATTTAAAGGGCGTCAGATCTTCCCCAAAACCTGATAAAATGAAAACGGGGTGGGTATTAATCGAGAAATTGCTGAGATTAGAAAGAATTATCTTTGTTCCAAAGAAATTTCAATTCCGGAGGTTACCCAAAAAGCAGAAAAAGACGACAGGTCGCGGGTTGAAAGAATGGTCAAAATTTAAAGGGCGTCACATCTTCCCATAACCTGATAAAATGACAACGGGGTGGATATTAATCGAGAAATTGCTGAGATTAGAAAGAATTATCTTTGTTCCAAAGAAATTTCAGCTCCAGAGGTTACCCAAAAAGCAGAAAAAAAACGACAGGTCGCGGGTTGAAAGAATGGTCAAAATTTAAAGGGCGTCACATCTTCCCCATAACCTGATAAAATGACAACGGGGTGGGTATTAATCGAGAAATTGCTGAGATTAGAAAGAATTATCCTTGTTTCCAAAGAAATTTCACCTCCGGAGGTCACGCCAAAAACCAGAAAAAAACAACAGGTCGTGGGTTGAAAAAATGGTCAAAATTTAAAGGGCGTCAGATCTTCCCAAAACCTGATAAAATGACAACGGGGTGGGTATTAATCGAGAAATTGCTGAGATTAGAAAGAATTATCCTTGTTCCAAAGAAATTTCAGCTCCGGAGGTTACCCAAAAACCAGAAAAAAACAACAGGTCGCGGGTTGAAAGAATGGTCAAAATTTAAAGGGCGTCACATCTTCCCCATAACCTGATAAAATGACAACGGGGTGGATATTAATCGAGAAATTGCTGAGATAATAAAGAATTATTCTTGTTTCAAAGAAATTTCAGCTCCGGAGGTTACCCAAAAACCAGAAAAAAACGACAGGTCGCGGGTTGATAAAATGGTCAAAATTTAAAGGGCGTCAGATCTTTCTCTAAACCTGATAAAATGACAACGGGGTGGGTATTAATCGAGAAATTGCTGAGATTAGAAAGAATTATCCTTGTTCCAAAGAAATTTCAGCTCCGGAGGTTACCCAAAAACCAGAAAAAAACGACAGGTCGCGGGTTGAAAGAATGGTCAAAATTTAAAGGGTGTCACATCTTCCCCATAACCTGATAAAATGACAACGGGGGTGGGTATTAATCGAGAAATTGCTGAGATAATAAAGAATTATTCTTGTTTCAAAGAAATTTCAGCTCCGGAGGTTACCCAAAATCCAGAAAAAAACGACAGGTCGCGGGTTGATAAAATGGTCAAAATTTAAAGGGCGTCAGATCTTTCTCTAAACCTGATAAAATGACAACGGGGTGGGTATTAATCGAGGAATTGCTGAGATTATAAAGAATTATCTTTGTTCCAAAGAAATTTCAATTCCGGAGGTTACCTAAAAAGCAGAAAAAAACGACAGGTCGCGGGTCGAAAAAATGGTCAAAATTTAAAGGGCATCACATCTTCCCCAAAACCTGATAAAATGACAACGGGGTTGGTGTTAATCGAGAAATTGCTGAGATTAGAAAGAATTATCCTTGTTCCAAAGAAATTTCACCTCCGGAGGTCACGCCAAAAACCAGAAAAAAACAACAGGTCGTGGGTTGAAAAAATGGTCAAAATTTAAAGGGCGTCAGATCTTCCCCAAAACCTGATAAAATGACAACGGGGTGGGTATTAATCGAGAAATTGCTGAGATTAGAAAGAATTATCCTTGTTCCAAAGAAATTTCAGCTCCGGAGGTTACCCAAAAACCAGAAAAAAACGACAGGTCGCGGGTTGAAAGAATGGTCAAAATTTAAAGGGCGTCACATCTTCCCCATAACCTGATAAAATGACAACGGGGTGGGTATTAATCGAGAAATTGCTGAGATAATAAAGAATTATTCTTGTTTCAAAGAAATTTCAGCTCCGGAGGTTACCCAAAAACCAGAAAAAAAACGAAAGGTCGCGGGTTGATAAAATGGTCAATTTAAAGGGGCGTCAGATCTTTCTCTAAACCTGATAAAAATGACAACGGGGTGGGTATTAATCGAGAAATTGCTGAGATTATAAAGAATTATCTTTGTTCCAAAGAAATTTCAGCTCTGGAGGTCACGCCAAAAATCCGAAAAAAACGACAGGTCGCGTGTTGAAAAAATGGTCAAAATTTACAGGGCGTCAGATCTTCCCCAAAACCTGATAAAATGACAACGGGGTGGGTATTAATCGAGAAATTGCTGAGATTAGAAAGAATTAACTTTGTTCCAAAGAAATTTCAATTCCGGAGGTAACCTAAAAAGCAGAAAAAAAACGACAGGTCACGGGTTGATAAAATGGTCAAAATTTAAATGTCGTCAGATCTTCCCCAAAACCTGATAAAATGACAACGGGGTGGGTATTAATCGAGAAATTGCTGAGATTAGAAAGAATTATCTTTTCTACAAAGACATTTCAGCTCCAGAATTTACCCAAAAAGCAGAAAAAAACGACAGGTCGCGGGTTGAAAAAATGGTCAAAATTTAAAGGGCATCAAATCTTCCCCTAAACCTGATAAAATCACAACGGGGGTGGGTATTAATCGAGAAATTGCTGAGATTAGAAAGAATTATCTTTGTTCCAAAGACATTTCAATTGCAGAGGTTACCTAAAAAGCAGAAAAAAACGACAGGTCACGGGTTGATAAAATGATCAAAATTTAAAGGGCGTCAGATCTTCCCCAAAACCTGATAAAATTACAATGGGATGGGTATTAATCGAGAAATTGCTGAGATTAGAAAGAATTATCTTTGTTCCAAAGAAATTTCAATTCTGGAGGTTACCTAAAAAGCAGAAAAAAACGACAGGTCGCGGGTCGAAAAAATGGTCAAAATTTAAAGGGCGTCAGATCTTCCCCAAAACCTGATAAAATGACAACGGGGTGGGTATTAATCGAGAAATTGCTGAGATTAGAAAGAATTATCCTTGTTCCAAATAAATTTCAGCTCCGGAGGTTACCCAAAAACCAGAAAAAAACGACAGGTCGCGGGTTGAAAGAATGGTCAAAATTTAAAGGGCGTCACATCTTCCCCATAACCTGATAAAATGACAACGGGGTGGGTATTAATCGAGAAATTGCTGAGATAATAAAGAATTATTCTTGTTTCAAAGAAATTTCAGTTCCGGAGGTTACCCAAAAACCAGAAAAAAACGACAGGTCGCGGGTTGATAAAATGGTCAAAATTTAAAGGGCGTCAGATCTTTCTCTAAACCTGATAAAATGACAACGGGGTGGGTATTAATCGAGAAATTGCTGAGATTATAAAGAATTATCTTTGTTCCAAAGAAATCTCAGCTCTGGAGGTCACGCCAAAAATCCGAAAAAAACGACAGGTCGCGGGTTGAAAAGATGGTCAAAATTTACAGGGCGTCAGATCTTCCCCAAAACCTGATAAAATGACAACGGGGTGGGTATTAATCGAGAAATTGCTGAGATTAGAAAGAATTAACTTTGTTCCAAAGAAATTTCAATTCCGGAGGTAACCTAAAAAGCAGAAAAAAACGACAGGTCACGGGTTGATAAAATGGTCAAAATTTAAATGTCGTCAGATCTTCCCCAAAACCTGATAAAATGACAATGGGGTGGGTATTAATCGAGAAATTGCTGAGATTAGAAAGAATTATCTTTTCTCCAAAGACATTTCAGCTCCAGAATTTACCCAAAAAGCAGAAAAAAACGACAGGTCGCGGGTTGAAAAAATGGTCAAAATTTAAAGGGCGTCACATCTTCCCCATAACCTGATAAAATGACAACGGGGTGGGTATTAATCGAGAAATTGCTGAGAATTTAAAGAATTCTTCTTGTTTCAAAGAAATTTCAGCTCCGGAGGTTACCCAAAAAGCAGAAAAAAACGACAGGTCGCGGGTTGAAAAAATGGTCAAAATTTAAAGGGCGTCACATCTTCCCCATAACCTGATAAAATGACAACGGGGTGGGTATTAATCGAAAAATTGCTGAGATTATAAAGAATTATCCTTGTTTCAAAGAAATTTCAATTCCGGAGGTTACCCAAAAAGCAGAAAAAAACGACAGGTCGCAGGTTGAAAAAATGGTCAAAATTTAAAGGGCGTCAGATCTTCCCCAAAACCTGATAAAATGACAACGGGGTGGGTATTAATCGAGAAATTGCTGAGATTAGAAAGAATTATCCTTGTTCCAAAGAAATTTCAGCTCCGGAGGTTACCCAAAAACCAGAAAAAAACAACAGGTCGCGGGTTGAAAGAATGGTCAAAATTTAAAGGGCGTCACATCTTCCCCATAACCTGATAAAATGACAACGGGGTGGATATTAATCGAGAAATTGCTGAGATAATAAAGAATTATTCTTGTTTCAAAGAAATTTCAGCTCCGGAGGTTACCCAAAAACCAGAAAAAAAACGACAGGTCGCGGGTTGATAAAATGGTCAAAATTTAAAGGGCGTCAGATCTTTCTCTAAACCTGATAAAATGACAACGGGGTGGGTATTAATCGAGAAATTGCTGAGATTAGAAAGAATTATCCTTGTTCCAAAGAAATTTCAGCTCCGGAGGTTACCCAAAAACCAGAAAAAAACGACAGGTCGCGGGTTGAAAGAATGGTCAAAATTTAAAGGGTGTCACATCTTCCCCATAACCTGATAAAATGACAACGGGGTGGGTATTAATCGAGAAATTGCTGAGATAATAAAGAATTATTCTTGTTTCAAAGAAATTTCAGCTCCGGAGGTTACCCAAAATCCAGAAAAAAACGACAGGTCGCGGGTTGATAAAATGGTCAAAATTTAAAGGGCGTCAGATCTTTCTCTAAACCTGATAAAATGACAACGGGGTGGGTATTAATCGAGGAATTGCTGAGATTATAAAGAATTATCTTTGTTCCAAAGAAATTTCAATTCCGGAGGTTACCTAAAAAGCAGAAAAAAACGACAGGTCGCGGGTCGAAAAAATGGTCAAAATTTAAAGGGCATCACATCTTCCCCAAAACCTGATAAAATGACAACGGGGTTGGTGTTAATCGAGAAATTGCTGAGATTAGAAAGAATTATCCTTGTTCCAAAGAAATTTCACCTCCGGAGGTCACGCCAAAAACCAGAAAAAAACAACAGGTCGTGGGTTGAAAAAATGGTCAAAATTTAAAGGGCGTCAGATCTTCCCCAAAACCTGATAAAATGACAACGGGGTGGGTATTAATCGAGAAATTGCTGAGATTAGAAAGAATTATCCTTGTTCCAAAGAAATTTCAGCTCCGGAGGTTACCCAAAAACCAGAAAAAAACGACAGGTCGCGGGTTGAAAGAATGGTCAAAATTTAAAGGGCGTCACATCTTCCCCATAACCTGATAAAATGACAACGGGGTGGGTATTAATCGAGAAATTGCTGAGATAATAAAGAATTATTCTTGTTTCAAAGAAATTTCAGCTCCGGAGGTTACCCAAAAACCAGAAAAAAAAACGAAAGGTCGCGGGTTGATAAAATGGTCAAAATTTAAAGGGCGTCAGATCTTTCTCTAAACCTGATAAAATGACAACGGGGTGGGTATTAATCGAGAAATTGCTGAGATTATAAAGAATTATCTTTGTTCCAAAGAAATTTCAGCTCTGGAGGTCACGCCAAAAATCCGAAAAAAACGACAGGTCGCGTGTTGAAAAAATGGTCAAAATTTACAGGGCGTCAGATCTTCCCCAAAACCTGATAAAATGACAACGGGGTGGGTATTAATCGAGAAATTGCTGAGATTAGAAAGAATTAACTTTGTTCCAAAGAAATTTCAATTCCGGAGGTAACCTAAAAAGCAGAAAAAAACGACAGGTCACGGGTTGATAAAATGGTCAAAATTTAAATGTCGTCAGATCTTCCCCAAAACCTGATAAAATGACAACGGGGTGGGTATTAATCGAGAAATTGCTGAGATTAGAAAGAATTATCTTTTCTACAAAGACATTTCAGCTCCAGAATTTACCCAAAAAGCAGAAAAAAACGACAGGTCGCGGGTTGAAAAAATGGTCAAAATTTAAAGGGCATCAAATCTTCCCCTAAACCTGATAAAATCACAACGGGGTGGGTATTAATCGAGAAATTGCTGAGATTAGAAAGAATTATCTTTGTTCCAAAGACATTTCAATTGCAGAGGTTACCTAAAAAGCAGAAAAAAACGACAGGTCACGGGTTGATAAAATGATCAAAATTTAAAGGGCGTCAGATCTTCCCCAAAACCTGATAAAATTACAATGGGATGGGTATTAATCGAGAAATTGCTGAGATTAGAAAGAATTATCTTTGTTCCAAAGAAATTTCAATTCTGGAGGTTACCTAAAAAGCAGAAAAAAACGACAGGTCGCGGGTCGAAAAAATGGTCAAAATTTAAAGGGCGTCAGATCTTCCCCAAAACCTGATAAAATGACAACGGGGTGGGTATTAATCGAGAAATTGCTGAGATTAGAAAGAATTATCCTTGTTCCAAATAAATTTCAGCTCCGGAGGTTACCCAAAAACCAGAAAAAAACGACAGGTCGCGGGTTGAAAGAATGGTCAAAATTTAAAGGGCGTCACATCTTCCCCATAACCTGATAAAATGACAACGGGGTGGGTATTAATCGAGAAATTGCTGAGATAATAAAGAATTATTCTTGTTTCAAAGAAATTTCAGTTCCGGAGGTTACCCAAAAACCAGAAAAAAACGACAGGTCGCGGGTTGATAAAATGGTCAAAATTTAAAGGGCGTCAGATCTTTCTCTAAACCTGATAAAATGACAACGGGGTGGGTATTAATCGAGAAATTGCTGAGATTATAAAGAATTATCTTTGTTCCAAAGAAATCTCAGCTCTGGAGGTCACGCCAAAAATCCGAAAAAAACGACAGGTCGCGGGTTGAAAAGATGGTCAAAATTTACAGGGCGTCAGATCTTCCCCAAAACCTGATAAAATGACAACGGGGTGGGTATTAATCGAGAAATTGCTGAGATTAGAAAGAATTAACTTTGTTCCAAAGAAATTTCAATTCCGGAGGTAACCTAAAAAGCAGAAAAAAACGACAGGTCACGGGTTGATAAAATGGTCAAAATTTAAATGTCGTCAGATCTTCCCCAAAACCTGATAAAATGACAATGGGGTGGGTATTAATCGAGAAATTGCTGAGATTAGAAAGAATTATCTTTTCTCCAAAGACATTTCAGCTCCAGAATTTACCCAAAAAGCAGAAAAAAACGACAGGTCGCGGGTTGAAAAAATGGTCAAAATTTAAAGGGCGTCACATCTTCCCCATAACCTGATAAAATGACAACGGGGTGGGTATTAATCGAGAAATTGCTGAGAATTTAAAGAATTCTTCTTGTTTCAAAGAAATTTCAGCTCCGGAGGTTACCCAAAAAGCAGAAAAAAACGACAGGTCGCGGGTTGAAAAAATGGTCAAAATTTAAAGGGCGTCACATCTTCCCCATAACCTGATAAAATGACAACGGGGTGGGTATTAATCGAAAAATTGCTGAGATTATAAAGAATTATCCTTGTTTCAAAGAAATTTCAATTCCGGAGGTTACCCAAAAAGCAGAAAAAAACGACAGGTCGCAGGTTGAAAAAATGGTCAAAATTTAAAGGGCGTCAGATCTTCCCCAAAACCTGATAAAATGACAACGGGGTGGGTATTAATTGAGAAATTGCTGAGATTATAAAGAATTATCCTTGTTTCAAAGAAATTTCATCTCCGGAGGTTACCCAAAAACCAGAAAAAAACGACAGGTCGCGGGTTGATAAAATGGTCAAAATTTAAAAGGCGTCACATATTCCCCATAACCTGATAAAATTGCAATGGGGTGGGTATTAATTGAGAAATTGCTGAGATTACAAAGAATAATCTTTGCTCCAAAGACATTTCAGCTCCAGAGGTTACCCAAAAATCAGAAAAAAACAACAGGTCGTGGGTTGAAAAAATGGTCAAAATTTAAAGGGCGTCAGATCTTCCCCAAAACCTGATAAAATGAAAACGGGGTGGGTATTAATCGAGAAATTGCTGAGATTAGAAAGAATTATCTTTGTTCCAAAGAAATTTCAATTCCGGAGGTTACCCAAAAAGCAGAAAAAGACGACAGGTCGCGGGTTGAATGAATGGTCAAAATTTAAAGGGCGTCAGATCTTCCCCATAACCTGATAAAATGACAACGGGGTGGGTATTAATCGAGAAATGCTGAGATTAGAAAGAATTATCTTTGTTCCAAAGAAATTTCATCTACAGAGGTTACCCAAAAAGCAGAAAAAAACGACAGGTCGCGGGTTGAAAGAATGGTCAAAATTTAAAGGGCGTCACATCTTCCCCATAACCTGATAAAATGACAACGGGGTGGGTATTAATCGAGAAATTGCTGAGATAATAAAGAATTATTCTTGTTTCAAAGAAATTTCAGCTCCGGAGGTTACCCAAAAACCAGAAAAAAACGACAGGTCGCGGGTTGATAAAATGGTCAAAATTTAAAGGGCGTCAGATCTTTCTCTAAACCTGATAAAATGACAACGGGGTGGGTATTAATCGAGAAATTGCTGAGATTATAAAGAATTATCTTTGTTCCAAAGAAATTTCAGCTCTGGAGGTCATGCCAAAAATCCGAAAAAAACGACAGGTCGCGGGTTGAAAAAATGGTCAAAATTTACAGGGCGTCAGATCTTCCCCAAAACCTGATAAAATGACAACGGGGTGGGTATTAATCGAGAAATTGCTGAGATTAGAAAGAATTAACTTTGTTCCAAAGAAATTTCAATTCCGGAGGTAACCTAAAAAGCAGAAAAAAACGACAGGTCACGGGTTGATAAAATGGTCAAAATTTAAATGTCGTCAGATCTTCCCCAAAACCTGATAAAATGACAACGGGGTGGGTATTAATCGAGAAATTGCTGAGATTAGAAAGAATTATCCTTGTTTCAAAGAAATTTCAGCTCCTGAGGTTACCCAAAAAGCAGAAAAAAATGACAGGTCACGGGTTGAAAAAATGGTCAAAATTTACAGGGCGTCAGATCTTCCCAAAACCTGATAAAATGACAACGGGGTGGGTATTAATCGAGAAATTGCTGAGATTAGAAAGAATTATCTTTGTTCCAAAGAAATTTCAATTCCGGAGGTTACCCAAAAAGCAGAAAAAAACGACAGGTCGCAGGTTGAAAAAATGGTCAAAATTTAAAGGGCGTCAGATCTTCCCCAAAACCTGATAAAATGACAACGGGGTGGGTATTAATTGAGAAATTGCTGAGATTATAAAGAATTATCCTTGTTTCAAAGAAATTTCATCTCCGGAGGTTACCCAAAAACCAGAAAAAAACGACAGGTCGCGGGTTGATAAAATGGTCAAAATTTAAAAGGCGTCACATATTCCCCATAACCTGATAAAATTGCAATGGGGTGGGTATTAATTGAGAAATTGCTGAGATTACAAAGAATAATCTTTGCTCCAAAGACATTTCAGCTCCAGAGGTTACCCAAAAATCAGAAAAAAACAACAGGTCGTGGGTTGAAAAAATGGTCAAAATTTAAAGGGCGTCAGATCTTCCCCAAAACCTGATAAAATGAAAACGGGGTGGGTATTAATCGAGAAATTGCTGAGATTATAAAGAATTATCTTTGTTCCAAAGAAATTTCAATTCCGGAGGTTACCCAAAAAGCAGAAAAAGACGACAGGTCGCGGGTTGAATGAATGGTCAAAATTTAAAGGGCGTCAGATCTTCCCCATAACCTGATAAAATGACAACGGGGTGGGTATTAATCGAGAAATGCTGAGATTAGAAAGAATTATCTTTGTTCCAAAGAAATTTCATCTCCAGAGGTTACCCAAAAAGCAGAAAAAAACGACAGGTCGCGGGTTGAAAGAATGGTCAAAATTTAAAGGGCGGCACATCTTCCCCATAACCTGATAAAATGACAACGGGGTGGGTATTAATCGAGAAATTGCTGAGATAATAAAGAATTATTCTTGTTTCAAAGAAATTTCAGCTCCGGAGGTTACCCAAAAACCAGAAAAAAACGACAGGTCGCGGGTTGAAAAAATGGTCAAAATTTAAAGGGCGTCAAATCTTCCCCTAAACCTGATAAAATGACAACGGGGTGGGTATTAATCGAGAAATTGCTGAGATTAGAAAGAATTATCTTTGTTCCAAAGAAATTTCAATTGCAGAGGTTACCCAAAGAGCAGAAAAAGACGACAGGTCGCAGGTTGAAAGAATGGTCAAAATTTAAAGGGCGTCAGATCTTCCCCATAACCTGATAAAATGACAACGGGGTGGGTATTAATCGAGAAATTGCTGAGATAATAAAGAATTATTCTTATTTCAAAGAAATTTCAGCTCCGGAGGTTACCCAAAAACCAGAAAAAAACGACAGGTCGCGGGTTGATAAAATGGTCAAAATTTACAGGGCGTCAGATCTTGCCCAAAACCTGATAAAATGACAACGGGGTGGGTATTAATCGAGAAATTGCTGAGATTAGAAAGAATTAACTTTGTTCCAAAGAAATTTCAATTCCGGAAGTAACCTAAAAAGCAGAAAAAAACGACAGGTCACGGGTTGATAAAATGGTCAAAATTTAAATGTCGTCAGATCTTCCCCAAAACCTGATAAAATGACAATGGGGTGGGTATTAATCGAGAAATTGCTGAGATTAGAAAGAATTATCTTTTCTCCAAAGACATTTCAGCTCCAGAGGTTACCCAAAAATCAGAAAAAAACAACAGGTCGTGGGTTGAAAAAATGGTCAAAATTTAAAGGGCGTCAGATCTTCCCCAAAACCTGATAAAATTGCAATGGGGTGGGTATTAATTGAGAAATTGCTGAGATTAAAAAGAATAATCTTTGCTCCAAAGACATTTCAGCTCCAGAGGTTACCCAAAAAGCAGAAAAAAACGACAGGTCGCGGGTTGAAAGAATGGTCAAAATTTAAAGGGCGTCACATCTTCCCCATAACCTGATAAAATGACAACGGGGTGGGTATTAATCGAGAAATTGCTGAGATTATAAAGAATTATCTTTGTTCCAAAGAAATTTCAATTCCGGAGGTTACCCAAAAAGCAGAAAAAGACGACAGGTCGCGGGTTGAATGAATGGTCAAAATTTAAAGGGCGTCAGATCTTCCCCATAACCTGATAAAATGACAACGGGGTGGGTATTAATCGAGAAATGCTGAGATTAGAAAGAATTATCTTTGTTCCAAAGAAATTTCATCTCCAGAGGTTACCCAAAAAGCAGAAAAAAACGACAGGTCGCGGGTTGAAAGAATGGTCAAAATTTAAAGGGCGTCACATCTTCCCCATAACCTGATAAAATGACAACGGGGTGGGTATTAATCGAGAAATTGCTGAGATAATAAAGAATTATTCTTGTTTCAAAGAAATTTCAGCTCCGGAGGTTACCCAAAAACCAGAAAAAAACGACAGGTCGCGGGTTGAAAAAATGGTCAAAATTTAAAGGGCGTCAAATCTTCCCCTAAACCTGATAAAATGACAACGGGGTGGGTATTAATCGAGAAATTGCTGAGATTAGAAAGAATTATCTTTGTTCCAAAGAAATTTCAATTGCAGAGGTTACCCAAAGAGCAGAAAAAGACGACAGGTCGCAGGTTGAAAGAATGGTCAAAATTTAAAGGGCGTCAGATCTTCCCCATAACCTGATAAAATGACAACGGGGTGGGTATTAATCGAGAAATTGCTGAGATAATAAAGAATTATTCTTATTTCAAAGAAATTTCAGCTCCGGAGGTTACCCAAAAACCAGAAAAAAACGACAGGTCGCGGGTTGATAAAATGGTCAAAATTTACAGGGCGTCAGATCTTGCCCAAAACCTGATAAAATGACAACGGGGTGGGTATTAATCGAGAAATTGCTGAGATTAGAAAGAATTAACTTTGTTCCAAAGAAATTTCAATTCCGGAAGTAACCTAAAAAGCAGAAAAAAACGACAGGTCACGGGTTGATAAAATGGTCAAAATTTAAATGTCGTCAGATCTTCCCCAAAACCTGATAAAATGACAATGGGGTGGGTATTAATCGAGAAATTGCTGAGATTAGAAAGAATTATCTTTTCTCCAAAGACATTTCAGCTCCAGAGGTTACCCAAAAATCAGAAAAAAACAACAGGTCGTGGGTTGAAAAAATGGTCAAAATTTAAAGGGCGTCAGATCTTCCCCAAAACCTGATAAAATTGCAATGGGGTGGGTATTAATTGAGAAATTGCTGAGATTACAAAGAATAATCTTTGCTCCAAAGACATTTCAGCTCCAGAGGTTACCCAAAAAGCAGAAAAAAACGACAGGTCGCGGGTTGAAAGAATGGTCAAAATTTAAAGGGCGTCACATCTTCCCCATAACCTGATAAAATGACAACGGGGTGGGTATTAATCGAGAAATTGCTGAGATACTAAAGAATTATTCTTGTTTCAAAGAAATTTCAGCTCCGGAGGTTACCCAAAAAGCAGAAAAAAACGACAGGTCGCGGGTTGATAAAATGGTCAAAATTTAAAGGGCGTCAGATCTTTCTCTAAACCTGATAAAATGACAACGGGGTGGGTATTAATCGAGAAATTGCTGAGATTATAAAGAATTATCCTTGTTCCAAAGAAATTTCAATTCCGGAGGTTACCCAAAAAGCAGAAAAAAACGACAGGTCGCGGGTCGAAAAAATGGTCAAAATTTAAAGGGCGTCACATCTTCCCCAAAACCTGATAAAATGACAACGGGGTTGGTATTAATCGAGAAATTGCTGAGATTAGAAAGAATTATCCTTGTTCCAAAGAAATTTCACCTCCGGAGGTCACGCCAAAAACCAGAAAAAAACAACAGGTCGTGGGTTGAAAAAATGGTCAAAATTTAAAGGGCGTCAGATCTTCCCCAAAACCTGATAAAATGACAACGGGGTGGGTATTAATCGAGAAATTGCTGAGATTAGAAAGAATTATCCTTGTTCCAAAGAAATTTCAGCTCCGGAGGTTACCCAAAAACCAGAAAAAAACGACAGGTCGCGGGTTGAAAGAATGGTCAAAATTTAAAGGGCGTCAGATCTTCCCCAAAACCTGATAAAATGAAAACGGGGTGGGTATTAATCGAGAAATTGCTGAGATTATAAAGAATTATCTTTGTTCCAAAGAAATTTCAATTCCGGAGGTTACCCAAAAAGCAGAAAAAGACGACAGGTCGCGGGTTGAATGAATGGTCAAAATTTAAAGGGCGTCAGATCTTCCCCATAACCTGATAAAATGACAACGGGGTGGGTATTAATCGAGAAATGCTGAGATTAGAAAGAATTATCTTTGTTCCAAAGAAATTTCATCTCCAGAGGTTACCCAAAAAGCAGAAAAAAACGACAGGTCGCGGGTTGAAAGAATGGTCAAAATTTAAAGGGCGTCACATCTTCCCCATAACCTGATAAAATGACAACGGGGTGGGTATTAATCGAGAAATTGCTGAGATAATAAAGAATTATTCTTGTTTCAAAGAAATTTCAGCTCCGGAGGTTACCCAAAAACCAGAAAAAAACGACAGGTCGCGGGTTGAAAAAATGGTCAAAATTTAAAGGGCGTCAAATCTTCCCCTAAACCTGATAAAATGACAACGGGGTGGGTATTAATCGAGAAATTGCTGAGATTAGAAAGAATTATCTTTGTTCCAAAGAAATTTCAATTGCAGAGGTTACCCAAAGAGCAGAAAAAGACGACAGGTCGCAGGTTGAAAGAATGGTCAAAATTTAAAGGGCGTCAGATCTTCCCCATAACCTGATAAAATGACAACGGGGTGGGTATTAATCGAGAAATTGCTGAGATAATAAAGAATTATTCTTATTTCAAAGAAATTTCAGCTCCGGAGGTTACCCAAAAACCAGAAAAAAACGACAGGTCGCGGGTTGATAAAATGGTCAAAATTTACAGGGCGTCAGATCTTGCCCAAAACCTGATAAAATGACAACGGGGTGGGTATTAATCGAGAAATTGCTGAGATTAGAAAGAATTAACTTTGTTCCAAAGAAATTTCAATTCCGGAAGTAACCTAAAAAGCAGAAAAAAACGACAGGTCACGGGTTGATAAAATGGTCAAAATTTAAATGTCGTCAGATCTTCCCCAAAACCTGATAAAATGACAATGGGGTGGGTATTAATCGAGAAATTGCTGAGATTAGAAAGAATTATCTTTTCTCCAAAGACATTTCAGCTCCAGAGGTTACCCAAAAATCAGAAAAAAACAACAGGTCGTGGGTTGAAAAAATGGTCAAAATTTAAAGGGCGTCAGATCTTCCCCAAAACCTGATAAAATTGCAATGGGGTGGGTATTAATTGAGAAATTGCTGAGTTTACAAAGAATAATCTTTGCTCCAAAGACATTTCAGCTCCAGAGGTTACCCAAAAAGCAGAAAAAAACGACAGGTCGCGGGTTGAAAGAATGGTCAAAATTTAAAGGGCGTCACATCTTCCCCATAACCTGATAAAATGACAACGGGGTGGGTATTAATCGAGAAATTGCTGAGATTATAAAGAATTATCTTTGTTCCAAAGAAATTTCAATTCCGGAGGTTACCCAAAAAGCAGAAAAAGACGACAGGTCGCGGGTTGAATGAATGGTCAAAATTTAAAGGGCGTCAGATCTTCCCCATAACCTGATAAAATGACAACGGGGTGGGTATTAATCGAGAAATGCTGAGATTAGAAAGAATTATCTTTGTTCCAAAGAAATTTCATCTCCAGAGGTTACCCAAAAAGCAGAAAAAAACGACAGGTCGCGGGTTGAAAGAATGGTCAAAATTTAAAGGGCGTCACATCTTCCCCATAACCTGATAAAATGACAACGGGGTGGGTATTAATCGAGAAATTGCTGAGATAATAAAGAATTATTCTTGTTTCAAAGAAATTTCAGCTCCGGAGGTTACCCAAAAACCAGAAAAAAAACGACAGGTCGTGGGTTGAAAAAATGGTCAAAATTTAAAGGGCGTCAAATCTTCCCCTAAACCTGATAAAATGACAACGGGGTGGGTATTAATCGAGAAATTGCTGAGATTAGAAAGAATTATCTTTGTTCCAAAGAAATTTCAATTGCAGAGGTTACCCAAAGAGCAGAAAAAGACGACAGGTCGCAGGTTGAAAGAATGGTCAAAATTTAAAGGGCGTCAGATCTTCCCCATAACCTGATAAAATGACAACGGGGTGGGTATTAATCGAGAAATTGCTGAGATAATAAAGAATTATTCTTATTTCAAAGAAATTTCAGCTCCGGAGGTTACCCAAAAACCAGAAAAAAACGACAGGTCGCGGGTTGATAAAATGGTCAAAATTTACAGGGCGTCAGATCTTGCCCAAAACCTGATAAAATGACAACGGGGTGGGTATTAATCGAGAAATTGCTGAGATTAGAAAGAATTAACTTTGTTCCAAAGAAATTTCAATTCCGGAAGTAACCTAAAAAGCAGAAAAAAACGACAGGTCACGGGTTGATAAAATGGTCAAAATTTAAATGTCGTCAGATCTTCCCCAAAACCTGATAAAATGACAATGGGGTGGGTATTAATCGAGAAATTGCTGAGATTAGAAAGAATTATCTTTTCTCCAAAGACATTTCAGCTCCAGAGGTTACCCAAAAATCAGAAAAAAACAACAGGTCGTGGGTTGAAAAAATGGTCAAAATTTAAAGGGCGTCAGATCTTCCCCAAAACCTGATAAAATTGCAATGGGGTGGGTATTAATTGAGAAATTGCTGAGATTAAAAAGAATAATCTTTGCTCCAAAGACATTTCAGCTCCAGAGGTTACCCAAAAAGCAGAAAAAAACGACAGGTCGCGGGTTGAAAGAATGGTCAAAATTTAAAGGGCGTCACATCTTCCCCATAACCTGATAAAATGACAACGGGGTGGGTATTAATCGAGAAATTGCTGAGATTATAAAGAATTATCTTTGTTCCAAAGAAATTTCAATTCCGGAGGTTACCCAAAAAGCAGAAAAAGACGACAGGTCGCGGGTTGAATGAATGGTCAAAATTTAAAGGGCGTCAGATCTTCCCCATAACCTGATAAAATGACAACGGGGTGGGTATTAATCGAGAAATGCTGAGATTAGAAAGAATTATCTTTGTTCCAAAGAAATTTCATCTCCAGAGGTTACCCAAAAAGCAGAAAAAAACGACAGGTCGCGGGTTGAAAGAATGGTCAAAATTTAAAGGGCGTCACATCTTCCCCATAACCTGATAAAATGACAACGGGGTGGGTATTAATCGAGAAATTGCTGAGATAATAAAGAATTATTCTTGTTTCAAAGAAATTTCAGCTCCGGAGGTTACCCAAAAACCAGAAAAAAACGACAGGTCGCGGGTTGAAAAAATGGTCAAAATTTAAAGGGCGTCAAATCTTCCCCTAAACCTGATAAAATGACAACGGGGTGGGTATTAATCGAGAAATTGCTGAGATTAGAAAGAATTATCTTTGTTCCAAAGAAATTTCAATTGCAGAGGTTACCCAAAGAGCAGAAAAAGACGACAGGTCGCAGGTTGAAAGAATGGTCAAAATTTAAAGGGCGTCAGATCTTCCCCATAACCTGATAAAATGACAACGGGGTGGGTATTAATCGAGAAATTGCTGAGATAATAAAGAATTATTCTTATTTCAAAGAAATTTCAGCTCCGGAGGTTACCCAAAAACCAGAAAAAAACGACAGGTCGCGGGTTGATAAAATGGTCAAAATTTACAGGGCGTCAGATCTTGCCCAAAACCTGATAAAATGACAACGGGGTGGGTATTAATCGAGAAATTGCTGAGATTAGAAAGAATTAACTTTGTTCCAAAGAAATTTCAATTCCGGAAGTAACCTAAAAAGCAGAAAAAAACGACAGGTCACGGGTTGATAAAATGGTCAAAATTTAAAGGGCGTCAGATCTTCCCCAAAACCTGATAAAATGACAACGGGGTGGGTATTAATCGAGAAATTGCTGAGATTAGAAAGAATTATCCTTGTTCCAAAGAAATTTCAGCTCCGGAGGTTACCCAAAAACCAGAAAAAAACGACAGGTCGCGGGTTGAAAGAATGGTCAAAATTTAAAGGGCGTCAGATCTTCCCCAAAACCTGATAAAATGAAAACGGGGTGGGTATTAATCGAGAAATTGCTGAGATTATAAAGAATTATCTTTGTTCCAAAGAAATTTCAATTCCGGAGGTTACCCAAAAAGCAGAAAAAGACGACAGGTCGCGGGTTGAATGAATGGTCAAAATTTAAAGGGCGTCAGATCTTCCCCATAACCTGATAAAATGACAACGGGGTGGGTATTAATCGAGAAATGCTGAGATTAGAAAGAATTATCTTTGTTCCAAAGAAATTTCATCTCCAGAGGTTACCCAAAAAGCAGAAAAAAACGACAGGTCGCGGGTTGAAAGAATGGTCAAAATTTAAAGGGCGTCACATCTTCCCCATAACCTGATAAAATGACAACGGGGTGGGTATTAATCGAGAAATTGCTGAGATAATAAAGAATTATTCTTGTTTCAAAGAAATTTCAGCTCCGGAGGTTACCCAAAAACCAGAAAAAAACGACAGGTCGCGGGTTGAAAAAATGGTCAAAATTTAAAGGGCGTCAAATCTTCCCCTAAACCTGATAAAATGACAACGGGGTGGGTATTAATCGAGAAATTGCTGAGATTAGAAAGAATTATCTTTGTTCCAAAGAAATTTCAATTGCAGAGGTTACCCAAAGAGCAGAAAAAGACGACAGGTCGCAGGTTGAAAGAATGGTCAAAATTTAAAGGGTGTCAGATCTTCCCCATAACCTGATAAAATGACAACGGGGTGGGTATTAATCGAGAAATTGCTGAGATAATAAAGAATTATTCTTATTTCAAAGAAATTTCAGCTCCGGAGGTTACCCAAAAACCAGAAAAAAACGACAGGTCGCGGGTTGATAAAATGGTCAAAATTTACAGGGCGTCAGATCTTGCCCAAAACCTGATAAAATGACAACGGGGTGGGTATTAATCGAGAAATTGCTGAGATTAGAAAGAATTAACTTTGTTCCAAAGAAATTTCAATTCCGGAAGTAACCTAAAAAGCAGAAAAAAACGACAGGTCACGGGTTGATAAAATGGTCAAAATTTAAATGTCGTCAGATCTTCCCCAAAACCTGATAAAATGACAATGGGGTGGGTATTAATCGAGAAATTGCTGAGATTAGAAAGAATTATCTTTTCTCCAAAGACATTTCAGCTCCAGAGGTTACCCAAAAATCAGAAAAAAACAACAGGTCGTGGGTTGAAAAAATGGTCAAAATTTAAAGGGCGTCAGATCTTCCCCAAAACCTGATAAAATTGCAATGGGGTGGGTATTAATTGAGAAATTGCTGAGTTTACAAAGAATAATCTTTGCTCCAAAGACATTTCAGCTCCAGAGGTTACCCAAAAAGCAGAAAAAAACGACAGGTCGCGGGTTGAAAGAATGGTCAAAATTTAAAGGGCGTCACATCTTCCCCATAACCTGATAAAATGACAACGGGGTGGGTATTAATCGAGAAATTGCTGAGATTATAAAGAATTATCTTTGTTCCAAAGAAATTTCAATTCCGGAGGTTACCCAAAAAGCAGAAAAAGACGACAGGTCGCGGGTTGAATGAATGGTCAAAATTTAAAGGGCGTCAGATCTTCCCCATAACCTGATAAAATGACAACGGGGTGGGTATTAATCGAGAAATGCTGAGATTAGAAAGAATTATCTTTGTTCCAAAGAAATTTCATCTCCAGAGGTTACCCAAAAAGCAGAAAAAAACGACAGGTCGCGGGTTGAAAGAATGGTCAAAATTTAAAGGGCGTCACATCTTCCCCATAACCTGATAAAATGACAACGGGGTGGGTATTAATCGAGAAATTGCTGAGATAATAAAAAATTATTCTAGTTTCAAAGAAATTTCAGCTCCGGAGGTTACCCAAAAACCAGAAAAAAACGACAGGTCGTGGGTTGAAAAAATGGTCAAAATTTAAAGGGCGTCAAATCTTCCCCTAAACCTGATAAAATGACAACGGGGTGGGTATTAATCGAGAAATTGCTGAGATTAGAAAGAATTATCTTTGTTCCAAAGAAATTTCAATTGCAGAGGTTACCCAAAGAGCAGAAAAAGACGACAGGTCGCAGGTTGAAAGAATGGTCAAAATTTAAAGGGCGTCAGATCTTCCCCATAACCTGATAAAATGACAACGGGGTGGGTATTAATCGAGAAATTGCTGAGATAATAAAGAATTATTCTTATTTCAAAGAAATTTCAGCTCCGGAGGTTACCCAAAAACCAGAAAAAAACGACAGGTCGCGGGTTGATAAAATGGTCAAAATTTACAGGGCGTCAGATCTTGCCCAAAACCTGATAAAATGACAACGGGGTGGGTATTAATCGAGAAATTGCTGAGATTAGAAAGAATTAACTTTGTTCCAAAGAAATTTCAATTCCGGAAGTAACCTAAAAAGCAGAAAAAAACGACAGGTCACGGGTTGATAAAATGGTCAAAATTTAAATGTCGTCAGATCTTCCCCAAAACCTGATAAAATGACAATGGGGTGGGTATTAATCGAGAAATTGCTGAGATTAGAAAGAATTATCTTTTCTCCAAAGACATTTCAGCTCCAGAGGTTACCCAAAAATCAGAAAAAAACAACAGGTCGTGGGTTGAAAAAATGGTCAAAATTTAAAGGGCGTCAGATCTTCCCCAAAACCTGATAAAATTGCAATGGGGTGGGTATTAATTGAGAAATTGCTGAGATTACAAAGAATAATCTTTGCTCCAAAGACATTTCAGCTCCAGAGGTTACCCAAAAAGCAGAAAAAAACGACAGGTCGCGGGTTGAAAGAATGGTCAAAATTTAAAGGGCGTCACATCTTCCCCATAACCTGATAAAATGACAACGGGGTGGGTATTAATCGAGAAATTGCTGAGATACTAAAGAATTATTCTTGTTTCAAAGAAATTTCAGCTCCGGAGGTTACCCAAAAAGCAGAAAAAAACGACAGGTCGCGGGTTGATAAAATGGTCAAAATTTAAAGGGCGTCAGATCTTTCTCTAAACCTGATAAAATGACAACGGGGTGGGTATTAATCGAGAAATTGCTGAGATTATAAAGAATTATCCTTGTTCCAAAGAAATTTCAATTCCGGAGGTTACCTAAAAAGCAGAAAAAAACGACAGGTCGCGGGTCGAAAAAATGGTCAAAATTTAAAGGGCGTCACATCTTCCCCAAAACCTGATAAAATGACAACGGGGTTGGTATTAATCGAGAAATTGCTGAGATTAGAAAGAATTATCCTTGTTCCAAAGAAATTTCACCTCCGGAGGTCACGCCAAAAACCAGAAAAAAACAACTGGTCGTGGGTTGAAAAAATGGTCAAAATTTAAAGGGCGTCAGATCTTCCCAAAACCTGATAAAATGACAACGGGGTGGGTATTAATCGAGAAATTGCTGAGATTAGAAAGAATTATCTTTGTTCCAAAGAAATTTCAATTCCGGAGGTTACCCAAAAAGCAGAAAAAAACGACAGGTCGCAGGTTGAAAAAATGGTCAAAATTTAAAGGGCGTCAGATCTTCCCCAAAACCTGATAAAATGACAACGGGGTGGGTATTAATTGAGAAATTGCTGAGATTATAAAGAATTATCCTTGTTTCAAAGAAATTTCATCTCCGGAGGTTACCCAAAAACCAGAAAAAAACGACAGGTCGCGGGTTGATAAAATGGTCAAAATTTAAAAGGCGTCACATATTCCCCATAACCTGATAAAATTGCAATGGGGTGGGTATTAATTGAGAAATTGCTGAGATTACAAAGAATAATCTTTGCTCCAAAGACATTTCAGCTCCAGAGGTTACCCAAAAATCAGAAAAAAACAACAGGTCGTGGGTTGAAAAAATGGTCAAAATTTAAAGGGCGTCAGATCTTCCCCAAAACCTGATAAAATGACAACGGGGTGGGTATTAATCGAGAAATTGCTGAGATTAGAAAGAATTATCTTTGTTCCAAAGAAATTTCAATTGCAGAGGTTACCCAAAGAGCAGAAAAAGACGACAGGTCGCAGGTTGAAAGAATGGTCAAAATTTAAAGGGCGTCAGATCTTCCCCATAACCTGATAAAATGACAACGGGGTGGGTATTAATCGAGAAATTGCTGAGATAATAAAGAATTATTCTTATTTCAAAGAAATTTCAGCTCCGGAGGTTACCCAAAAACCAGAAAAAAACGACAGGTCGCGGGTTGATAAAATGGTCAAAATTTACAGGGCGTCAGATCTTGCCCAAAACCTGATAAAATGACAACGGGGTGGGTATTAATCGAGAAATTGCTGAGATTAGAAAGAATTAACTTTGTTCCAAAGAAATTTCAATTCCGGAAGTAACCTAAAAAGCAGAAAAAAACGACAGGTCACGGGTTGATAAAATGGTCAAAATTTAAATGTCGTCAGATCTTCCCCAAAACCTGATAAAATGACAATGGGGTGGGTATTAATCGAGAAATTGCTGAGATTAGAAAGAATTATCTTTTCTCCAAAGACATTTCAGCTCCAGAGGTTACCCAAAAATCAGAAAAAAACAACAGGTCGTGGGTTGAAAAAATGGTCAAAATTTAAAGGGCGTCAGATCTTCCCCAAAACCTGATAAAATTGCAATGGGGTGGGTATTAATTGAGAAATTGCTGAGTTTACAAAGAATAATCTTTGCTCCAAAGACATTTCAGCTCCAGAGGTTACCCAAAAAGCAGAAAAAAACGACAGGTCGCGGGTTGAAAGAATGGTCAAAATTTAAAGGGCGTCACATCTTCCCCATAACCTGATAAAATGACAACGGGGTGGGTATTAATCGAGAAATTGCTGAGATTATAAAGAATTATCTTTGTTCCAAAGAAATTTCAATTCCGGAGGTTACCCAAAAAGCAGAAAAAGACGACAGGTCGCGGGTTGAATGAATGGTCAAAATTTAAAGGGCGTCAGATCTTCCCCATAACCTGATAAAATGACAACGGGGTGGGTATTAATCGAGAAATGCTGAGATTAGAAAGAATTATCTTTGTTCCAAAGAAATTTCATCTCCAGAGGTTACCCAAAAAGCAGAAAAAAACGACAGGTCGCGGGTTGAAAGAATGGTCAAAATTTAAAGGGCGTCACATCTTCCCCATAACCTGATAAAATGACAACGGGGTGGGTATTAATCGAGAAATTGCTGAGATAATAAAGAATTATTCTTGTTTCAAAGAAATTTCAGCTCCGGAGGTTACCCAAAAACCAGAAAAAAACGACAGGTCGTGGGTTGAAAAAATGGTCAAAATTTAAAGGGCGTCAAATCTTCCCCTAAACCTGATAAAATGACAACGGGGTGGGTATTAATCGAGAAATTGCTGAGATTAGAAAGAATTATCTTTGTTCCAAAGAAATTTCAATTGCAGAGGTTACCCAAAGAGCAGAAAAAGACGACAGGTCGCAGGTTGAAAGAATGGTCAAAATTTAAAGGGCGTCAGATCTTCCCCATAACCTGATAAAATGACAACGGGGTGGGTATTAATCGAGAAATTGCTGAGATAATAAAGAATTATTCTTATTTCAAAGAAATTTCAGCTCCGGAGGTTACCCAAAAACCAGAAAAAAACGACAGGTCGCGGGTTGATAAAATGGTCAAAATTTACAGGGCGTCAGATCTTGCCCAAAACCTGATAAAATGACAACGGGGTGGGTATTAATCGAGAAATTGCTGAGATTAGAAAGAATTAACTTTGTTCCAAAGAAATTTCAATTCCGGAAGTAACCTAAAAAGCAGAAAAAAACGACAGGTCACGGGTTGATAAAATGGTCAAAATTTAAATGTCGTCAGATCTTCCCCAAAACCTGATAAAATGACAATGGGGTGGGTATTAATCGAGAAATTGCTGAGATTAGAAAGAATTATCTTTTCTCCAAAGACATTTCAGCTCCAGAGGTTACCCAAAAATCAGAAAAAAACAACAGGTCGTGGGTTGAAAAAATGGTCAAAATTTAAAGGGCGTCAGATCTTCCCCAAAACCTGATAAAATTGCAATGGGGTGGGTATTAATTGAGAAATTGCTGAGATTAAAAAGAATAATCTTTGCTCCAAAGACATTTCAGCTCCAGAGGTTACCCAAAAAGCAGAAAAAAACGACAGGTCGCGGGTTGAAAGAATGGTCAAAATTTAAAGGGCGTCACATCTTCCCCATAACCTGATAAAATGACAACGGGGTGGGTATTAATCGAGAAATTGCTGAGATTATAAAGAATTATCTTTGTTCCAAAGAAATTTCAATTCCGGAGGTTACCCAAAAAGCAGAAAAAGACGACAGGTCGCGGGTTGAATGAATGGTCAAAATTTAAAGGGCGTCAGATCTTCCCCATAACCTGATAAAATGACAACGGGGTGGGTATTAATCGAGAAATGCTGAGATTAGAAAGAATTATCTTTGTTCCAAAGAAATTTCATCTCCAGAGGTTACCCAAAAAGCAGAAAAAAACGACAGGTCGCGGGTTGAAAGAATGGTCAAAATTTAAAGGGCGTCACATCTTCCCCATAACCTGATAAAATGACAACGGGGTGGGTATTAATCGAGAAATTGCTGAGATAATAAAGAATTATTCTTGTTTCAAAGAAATTTCAGCTCCGGAGGTTACCCAAAAACCAGAAAAAAACGACAGGTCGCGGGTTGAAAAAATGGTCAAAATTTAAAGGGCGTCAAATCTTCCCCTAAACCTGATAAAATGACAACGGGGTGGGTATTAATCGAGAAATTGCTGAGATTAGAAAGAATTATCTTTGTTCCAAAGAAATTTCAATTGCAGAGGTTACCCAAAGAGCAGAAAAAGACGACAGGTCGCAGGTTGAAAGAATGGTCAAAATTTAAAGGGCGTCAGATCTTCCCCATAACCTGATAAAATGACAACGGGGTGGGTATTAATCGAGAAATTGCTGAGATAATAAAGAATTATTCTTATTTCAAAGAAATTTCAGCTCCGGAGGTTACCCAAAAACCAGAAAAAAACGACAGGTCGCGGGTTGATAAAATGGTCAAAATTTACAGGGCGTCAGATCTTGCCCAAAACCTGATAAAATGACAACGGGGTGGGTATTAATCGAGAAATTGCTGAGATTAGAAAGAATTAACTTTGTTCCAAAGAAATTTCAATTCCGGAAGTAACCTAAAAAGCAGAAAAAAACGACAGGTCACGGGTTGATAAAATGGTCAAAATTTAAAGGGCGTCAGATCTTCCCCAAAACCTGATAAAATGACAACGGGGTGGGTATTAATCGAGAAATTGCTGAGATTAGAAAGAATTATCCTTGTTCCAAAGAAATTTCAGCTCCGGAGGTTACCCAAAAACCAGAAAAAAACGACAGGTCGCGGGTTGAAAGAATGGTCAAAATTTAAAGGGCGTCAGATCTTCCCCAAAACCTGATAAAATGAAAACGGGGTGGGTATTAATCGAGAAATTGCTGAGATTATAAAGAATTATCTTTGTTCCAAAGAAATTTCAATTCCGGAGGTTACCCAAAAAGCAGAAAAAGACGACAGGTCGCGGGTTGAATGAATGGTCAAAATTTAAAGGGCGTCAGATCTTCCCCATAACCTGATAAAATGACAACGGGGTGGGTATTAATCGAGAAATGCTGAGATTAGAAAGAATTATCTTTGTTCCAAAGAAATTTCATCTCCAGAGGTTACCCAAAAAGCAGAAAAAAACGACAGGTCGCGGGTTGAAAGAATGGTCAAAATTTAAAGGGCGTCACATCTTCCCCATAACCTGATAAAATGACAACGGGGTGGGTATTAATCGAGAAATTGCTGAGATAATAAAGAATTATTCTTGTTTCAAAGAAATTTCAGCTCCGGAGGTTACCCAAAAACCAGAAAAAAACGACAGGTCGCGGGTTGAAAAAATGGTCAAAATTTAAAGGGCGTCAAATCTTCCCCTAAACCTGATAAAATGACAACGGGGTGGGTATTAATCGAGAAATTGCTGAGATTAGAAAGAATTATCTTTGTTCCAAAGAAATTTCAATTGCAGAGGTTACCCAAAGAGCAGAAAAAGACGACAGGTCGCAGGTTGAAAGAATGGTCAAAATTTAAAGGGTGTCAGATCTTCCCCATAACCTGATAAAATGACAACGGGGTGGGTATTAATCGAGAAATTGCTGAGATAATAAAGAATTATTCTTATTTCAAAGAAATTTCAGCTCCGGAGGTTACCCAAAAACCAGAAAAAAACGACAGGTCGCGGGTTGATAAAATGGTCAAAATTTACAGGGCGTCAGATCTTGCCCAAAACCTGATAAAATGACAACGGGGTGGGTATTAATCGAGAAATTGCTGAGATTAGAAAGAATTAACTTTGTTCCAAAGAAATTTCAATTCCGGAAGTAACCTAAAAAGCAGAAAAAAACGACAGGTCACGGGTTGATAAAATGGTCAAAATTTAAATGTCGTCAGATCTTCCCCAAAACCTGATAAAATGACAATGGGGTGGGTATTAATCGAGAAATTGCTGAGATTAGAAAGAATTATCTTTTCTCCAAAGACATTTCAGCTCCAGAGGTTACCCAAAAATCAGAAAAAAACAACAGGTCGTGGGTTGAAAAAATGGTCAAAATTTAAAGGGCGTCAGATCTTCCCCAAAACCTGATAAAATTGCAATGGGGTGGGTATTAATTGAGAAATTGCTGAGTTTACAAAGAATAATCTTTGCTCCAAAGACATTTCAGCTCCAGAGGTTACCCAAAAAGCAGAAAAAAACGACAGGTCGCGGGTTGAAAGAATGGTCAAAATTTAAAGGGCGTCACATCTTCCCCATAACCTGATAAAATGACAACGGGGTGGGTATTAATCGAGAAATTGCTGAGATTATAAAGAATTATCTTTGTTCCAAAGAAATTTCAATTCCGGAGGTTACCCAAAAAGCAGAAAAAGACGACAGGTCGCGGGTTGAATGAATGGTCAAAATTTAAAGGGCGTCAGATCTTCCCCATAACCTGATAAAATGACAACGGGGTGGGTATTAATCGAGAAATGCTGAGATTAGAAAGAATTATCTTTGTTCCAAAGAAATTTCATCTCCAGAGGTTACCCAAAAAGCAGAAAAAAACGACAGGTCGCGGGTTGAAAGAATGGTCAAAATTTAAAGGGCGTCACATCTTCCCCATAACCTGATAAAATGACAACGGGGTGGGTATTAATCGAGAAATTGCTGAGATAATAAAAAATTATTCTAGTTTCAAAGAAATTTCAGCTCCGGAGGTTACCCAAAAACCAGAAAAAAACGACAGGTCGTGGGTTGAAAAAATGGTCAAAATTTAAAGGGCGTCAAATCTTCCCCTAAACCTGATAAAATGACAACGGGGTGGGTATTAATCGAGAAATTGCTGAGATTAGAAAGAATTATCTTTGTTCCAAAGAAATTTCAATTGCAGAGGTTACCCAAAGAGCAGAAAAAGACGACAGGTCGCAGGTTGAAAGAATGGTCAAAATTTAAAGGGCGTCAGATCTTCCCCATAACCTGATAAAATGACAACGGGGTGGGTATTAATCGAGAAATTGCTGAGATAATAAAGAATTATTCTTATTTCAAAGAAATTTCAGCTCCGGAGGTTACCCAAAAACCAGAAAAAAACGACAGGTCGCGGGTTGATAAAATGGTCAAAATTTACAGGGCGTCAGATCTTGCCCAAAACCTGATAAAATGACAACGGGGTGGGTATTAATCGAGAAATTGCTGAGATTAGAAAGAATTAACTTTGTTCCAAAGAAATTTCAATTCCGGAAGTAACCTAAAAAGCAGAAAAAAACGACAGGTCACGGGTTGATAAAATGGTCAAAATTTAAATGTCGTCAGATCTTCCCCAAAACCTGATAAAATGACAATGGGGTGGGTATTAATCGAGAAATTGCTGAGATTAGAAAGAATTATCTTTTCTCCAAAGACATTTCAGCTCCAGAGGTTACCCAAAAATCAGAAAAAAACAACAGGTCGTGGGTTGAAAAAATGGTCAAAATTTAAAGGGCGTCAGATCTTCCCCAAAACCTGATAAAATTGCAATGGGGTGGGTATTAATTGAGAAATTGCTGAGATTACAAAGAATAATCTTTGCTCCAAAGACATTTCAGCTCCAGAGGTTACCCAAAAAGCAGAAAAAAACGACAGGTCGCGGGTTGAAAGAATGGTCAAAATTTAAAGGGCGTCACATCTTCCCCATAACCTGATAAAATGACAACGGGGTGGGTATTAATCGAGAAATTGCTGAGATACTAAAGAATTATTCTTGTTTCAAAGAAATTTCAGCTCCGGAGGTTACCCAAAAAGCAGAAAAAAACGACAGGTCGCGGGTTGATAAAATGGTCAAAATTTAAAGGGCGTCAGATCTTTCTCTAAACCTGATAAAATGACAACGGGGTGGGTATTAATCGAGAAATTGCTGAGATTATAAAGAATTATCCTTGTTCCAAAGAAATTTCAATTCCGGAGGTTACCTAAAAAGCAGAAAAAAACGACAGGTCGCGGGTCGAAAAAATGGTCAAAATTTAAAGGGCGTCACATCTTCCCCAAAACCTGATAAAATGACAACGGGGTTGGTATTAATCGAGAAATTGCTGAGATTAGAAAGAATTATCCTTGTTCCAAAGAAATTTCACCTCCGGAGGTCACGCCAAAAACCAGAAAAAAACAACTGGTCGTGGGTTGAAAAAATGGTCAAAATTTAAAGGGCGTCAGATCTTCCCAAAACCTGATAAAATGACAACGGGGTGGGTATTAATCGAGAAATTGCTGAGATTAGAAAGAATTATCTTTGTTCCAAAGAAATTTCAATTCCGGAGGTTACCCAAAAAGCAGAAAAAAACGACAGGTCGCAGGTTGAAAAAATGGTCAAAATTTAAAGGGCGTCAGATCTTCCCCAAAACCTGATAAAATGACAACGGGGTGGGTATTAATTGAGAAATTGCTGAGATTATAAAGAATTATCCTTGTTTCAAAGAAATTTCATCTCCGGAGGTTACCCAAAAACCAGAAAAAAACGACAGGTCGCGGGTTGATAAAATGGTCAAAATTTAAAAGGCGTCACATATTCCCCATAACCTGATAAAATTGCAATGGGGTGGGTATTAATTGAGAAATTGCTGAGATTACAAAGAATAATCTTTGCTCCAAAGACATTTCAGCTCCAGAGGTTACCCAAAAATCAGAAAAAAACAACAGGTCGTGGGTTGAAAAAATGGTCAAAATTTAAAGGGCGTCAGATCTTCCCCAAAACCTGATAAAATGAAAACGGGGTGGGTATTAATCGAGAAATTGCTGAGATTATAAAGAATTATCTTTGTTCCAAAGAAATTTCAATTCCGGAGGTTACCCAAAAAGCAGAAAAAGACGACAGGTCGCGGGCTGAATGAATGGTCAAAATTTAAAGGGCGTCAGATCTTCCCCATAACCTGATAAAATGACAACGGGGTGGGTATTAATCGAGAAATGCTGAGATTAGAAAGAATTATCTTTGTTCCAAAGAAATTTCATCTCCAGAGGTTACCCAAAAAGCAGAAAAAAACGACAGGTCGCGGGTTGAAAGAATGGTCAAAATTTAAAGGGCGTCACATCTTCCCCATAACCTGATAAAATGACAACGGGGTGGGTATTAATCGAGAAATTGCTGAGATAATAAAGAATTATTCTTGTTTCAAAGAAATTTCAGCTCCGGAGGTTACCCAAAAACCAGAAAAAAACGACAGGTCGCGGGTTGAAAAAATGGTCAAAATTTAAAGGGCGTCAAATCTTCCCCTAAACCTGATAAAATGACAACGGGGTGGGTATTAATCGAGAAATTGCTGAGATTAGAAAGAATTATCTTTGTTCCAAAGAAATTTCAATTGCAGAGGTTACCCAAAGAGCAGAAAAAGACGACAGGTCGCAGGTTGAAAGAATGGTCAAAATTTAAAGGGCGTCAGATCTTCCCCATAACCTGATAAAATGACAACGGGGTGGGTATTAATCGAGAAATTGCTGAGATAATAAAGAATTATTCTTATTTCAAAGAAATTTCAGCTCCGGAGGTTACCCAAAAACCAGAAAAAAACGACAGGTCGCGGGTTGATAAAATGGTCAAAATTTACAGGGCGTCAGATCTTGCCCAAAACCTGATAAAATGACAACGGGGTGGGTATTAATCGAGAAATTGCTGAGATTAGAAAGAATTAACTTTGTTCCAAAGAAATTTCAATTCCGGAAGTAACCTAAAAAGCAGAAAAAAACGACAGGTCACGGGTTGATAAAATGGTCAAAATTTAAATGTCGTCAGATCTTCCCCAAAACCTGATAAAATGACAATGGGGTGGGTATTAATCGAGAAATTGCTGAGATTAGAAAGAATTATCTTTTCTCCAAAGACATTTCAGCTCCAGAGGTTACCCAAAAATCAGAAAAAAACAACAGGTCGTGGGTTGAAAAAATGGTCAAAATTTAAAGGGCGTCAGATCTTCCCCAAAACCTGATAAAATTGCAATGGGGTGGGTATTAATTGAGAAATTGCTGAGATTAAAAAGAATAATCTTTGCTCCAAAGACATTTCAGCTCCAGAGGTTACCCAAAAAGCAGAAAAAAACGACAGGTCGCGGGTTGAAAGAATGGTCAAAATTTAAAGGGCGTCACATCTTCCCCATAACCTGATAAAATGACAACGGGGTGGGTATTAATCGAGAAATTGCTGAGATTATAAAGAATTATCTTTGTTCCAAAGAAATTTCAATTCCGGAGGTTACCCAAAAAGCAGAAAAAGACGACAGGTCGCGGGTTGAATGAATGGTCAAAATTTAAAGGGCGTCAGATCTTCCCCATAACCTGATAAAATGACAACGGGGTGGGTATTAATCGAGAAATGCTGAGATTAGAAAGAATTATCTTTGTTCCAAAGAAATTTCATCTCCAGAGGTTACCCAAAAAGCAGAAAAAAACGACAGGTCGCGGGTTGAAAGAATGGTCAAAATTTAAAGGGCGTCACATCTTCCCCATAACCTGATAAAATGACAACGGGGTGGGTATTAATCGAGAAATTGCTGAGATAATAAAGAATTATTCTTGTTTCAAAGAAATTTCAGCTCCGGAGGTTACCCAAAAACCAGAAAAAAACGACAGGTCGCGGGTTGAAAAAATGGTCAAAATTTAAAGGGCGTCAAATCTTCCCCTAAACCTGATAAAATGACAACGGGGTGGGTATTAATCGAGAAATTGCTGAGATTAGAAAGAATTATCTTTGTTCCAAAGAAATTTCAATTGCAGAGGTTACCCAAAGAGCAGAAAAAGACGACAGGTCGCAGGTTGAAAGAATGGTCAAAATTTAAAGGGCGTCAGATCTTCCCCATAACCTGATAAAATGACAACGGGGTGGGTATTAATCGAGAAATTGCTGAGATAATAAAGAATTATTCTTATTTCAAAGAAATTTCAGCTCCGGAGGTTACCCAAAAACCAGAAAAAAACGACAGGTCGCGGGTTGATAAAATGGTCAAAATTTACAGGGCGTCAGATCTTGCCCAAAACCTGATAAAATGACAACGGGGTGGGTATTAATCGAGAAATTGCTGAGATTAGAAAGAATTAACTTTGTTCCAAAGAAATTTCAATTCCGGAAGTAACCTAAAAAGCAGAAAAAAACGACAGGTCACGGGTTGATAAAATGGTCAAAATTTGAATGTCGTCAGATCTTCCCCAAAACCTGATAAAATGACAATGGGGTGGGTATTAATCGAGAAATTGCTGAGATTAGAAAGAATTATCTTTTCTCCAAAGACATTTCAGCTCCAGAGGTTACCCAAAAATCAGAAAAAAACAACAGGTCGTGGGTTGAAAAAATGGTCAAAATTTAAAGGGCGTCAGATCTTCCCCAAAACCTGATAAAATTGCAATGGGGTGGGTATTAATTGAGAAATTGCTGAGATTACAAAGAATAATCTTTGCTCCAAAGACATTTCAGCTCCAGAGGTTACCCAAAAAGCAGAAAAAAACGACAGGTCGCGGGTTGAAAGAATGGTCAAAATTTAAAGGGCGTCACATCTTCCCCATAACCTGATAAAATGACAACGGGGTGGGTATTAATCGAGAAATTGCTGAGATACTAAAGAATTATTCTTGTTTCAAAGAAATTTCAGCTCCGGAGGTTACCCAAAAAGCAGAAAAAAACGACAGGTCGCGGGTTGATAAAATGGTCAAAATTTAAAGGGCGTCAGATCTTTCTCTAAACCTGATAAAATGACAACGGGGTGGGTATTAATCGAGAAATTGCTGAGATTATAAAGAATTATCCTTGTTCCAAAGAAATTTCAATTCCGGAGGTTACCCAAAAAGCAGAAAAAAACGACAGGTCGCGGGTCGAAAAAATGGTCAAAATTTAAAGGGCGTCACATCTTCCCCAAAACCTGATAAAATGACAACGGGGTTGGTATTAATCGAGAAATTGCTGAGATTAGAAAGAATTATCCTTGTTCCAAAGAAATTTCACCTCCGGAGGTCACGCCAAAAACCAGAAAAAAACAACAGGTCGTGGGTTGAAAAAATGGTCAAAATTTAAAGGGCGTCAGATCTTCCCCAAAACCTGATAAAATGACAACGGGGTGGGTATTAATCGAGAAATTGCTGAGATTAGAAAGAATTATCCTTGTTCCAAAGAAATTTCAGCTCCGGAGGTTACCCAAAAACCAGAAAAAAACGACAGGTCGCGGGTTGAAAGAATGGTCAAAATTTAAAGGGCGTCAGATCTTCCCCAAAACCTGATAAAATGAAAACGGGGTGGGTATTAATCGAGAAATTGCTGAGATTATAAAGAATTATCTTTGTTCCAAAGAAATTTCAATTCCGGAGGTTACCCAAAAAGCAGAAAAAGACGACAGGTCGCGGGTTGAATGAATGGTCAAAATTTAAAGGGCGTCAGATCTTCCCCATAACCTGATAAAATGACAACGGGGTGGGTATTAATCGAGAAATGCTGAGATTAGAAAGAATTATCTTTGTTCCAAAGAAATTTCATCTCCAGAGGTTACCCAAAAAGCAGAAAAAAACGACAGGTCGCGGGTTGAAAGAATGGTCAAAATTTAAAGGGCGTCACATCTTCCCCATAACCTGATAAAATGACAACGGGGTGGGTATTAATCGAGAAATTGCTGAGATAATAAAGAATTATTCTTGTTTCAAAGAAATTTCAGCTCCGGAGGTTACCCAAAAACCAGAAAAAAACGACAGGTCGCGGGTTGAAAAAATGGTCAAAATTTAAAGGGCGTCAAATCTTCCCCTAAACCTGATAAAATGACAACGGGGTGGGTATTAATCGAGAAATTGCTGAGATTAGAAAGAATTATCTTTGTTCCAAAGAAATTTCAATTGCAGAGGTTACCCAAAGAGCAGAAAAAGACGACAGGTCGCAGGTTGAAAGAATGGTCAAAATTTAAAGGGCGTCAGATCTTCCCCATAACCTGATAAAATGACAACGGGGTGGGTATTAATCGAGAAATTGCTGAGATAATAAAGAATTATTCTTATTTCAAAGAAATTTCAGCTCCGGAGGTTACCCAAAAACCAGAAAAAAACGACAGGTCGCGGGTTGATAAAATGGTCAAAATTTACAGGGCGTCAGATCTTGCCCAAAACCTGATAAAATGACAACGGGGTGGGTATTAATCGAGAAATTGCTGAGATTAGAAAGAATTAACTTTGTTCCAAAGAAATTTCAATTCCGGAAGTAACCTAAAAAGCAGAAAAAAACGACAGGTCACGGGTTGATAAAATGGTCAAAATTTAAATGTCGTCAGATCTTCCCCAAAACCTGATAAAATGACAATGGGGTGGGTATTAATCGAGAAATTGCTGAGATTAGAAAGAATTATCTTTTCTCCAAAGACATTTCAGCTCCAGAGGTTACCCAAAAATCAGAAAAAAACAACAGGTCGTGGGTTGAAAAAATGGTCAAAATTTAAAGGGCGTCAGATCTTCCCCAAAACCTGATAAAATTGCAATGGGGTGGGTATTAATTGAGAAATTGCTGAGTTTACAAAGAATAATCTTTGCTCCAAAGACATTTCAGCTCCAGAGGTTACCCAAAAAGCAGAAAAAAACGACAGGTCGCGGGTTGAAAGAATGGTCAAAATTTAAAGGGCGTCACATCTTCCCCATAACCTGATAAAATGACAACGGGGTGGGTATTAATCGAGAAATTGCTGAGATTATAAAGAATTATCTTTGTTCCAAAGAAATTTCAATTCCGGAGGTTACCCAAAAAGCAGAAAAAGACGACAGGTCGCGGGTTGAATGAATGGTCAAAATTTAAAGGGCGTCAGATCTTCCCCATAACCTGATAAAATGACAACGGGGTGGGTATTAATCGAGAAATGCTGAGATTAGAAAGAATTATCTTTGTTCCAAAGAAATTTCATCTCCAGAGGTTACCCAAAAAGCAGAAAAAAACGACAGGTCGCGGGTTGAAAGAATGGTCAAAATTTAAAGGGCGTCACATCTTCCCCATAACCTGATAAAATGACAACGGGGTGGGTATTAATCGAGAAATTGCTGAGATAATAAAGAATTATTCTTGTTTCAAAGAAATTTCAGCTCCGGAGGTTACCCAAAAACCAGAAAAAAACGACAGGTCGTGGGTTGAAAAAATGGTCAAAATTTAAAGGGCGTCAAATCTTCCCCTAAACCTGATAAAATGACAACGGGGTGGGTATTAATCGAGAAATTGCTGAGATTAGAAAGAATTATCTTTGTTCCAAAGAAATTTCAATTGCAGAGGTTACCCAAAGAGCAGAAAAAGACGACAGGTCGCAGGTTGAAAGAATGGTCAAAATTTAAAGGGCGTCAGATCTTCCCCATAACCTGATAAAATGACAACGGGGTGGGTATTAATCGAGAAATTGCTGAGATAATAAAGAATTATTCTTATTTCAAAGAAATTTCAGCTCCGGAGGTTACCCAAAAACCAGAAAAAAACGACAGGTCGCGGGTTGATAAAATGGTCAAAATTTACAGGGCGTCAGATCTTGCCCAAAACCTGATAAAATGACAACGGGGTGGGTATTAATCGAGAAATTGCTGAGATTAGAAAGAATTAACTTTGTTCCAAAGAAATTTCAATTCCGGAAGTAACCTAAAAAGCAGAAAAAAACGACAGGTCACGGGTTGATAAAATGGTCAAAATTTAAATGTCGTCAGATCTTCCCCAAAACCTGATAAAATGACAATGGGGTGGGTATTAATCGAGAAATTGCTGAGATTAGAAAGAATTATCTTTTCTCCAAAGACATTTCAGCTCCAGAGGTTACCCAAAAATCAGAAAAAAACAACAGGTCGTGGGTTGAAAAAATGGTCAAAATTTAAAGGGCGTCAGATCTTCCCCAAAACCTGATAAAATTGCAATGGGGTGGGTATTAATTGAGAAATTGCTGAGATTAAAAAGAATAATCTTTGCTCCAAAGACATTTCAGCTCCAGAGGTTACCCAAAAAGCAGAAAAAAACGACAGGTCGCGGGTTGAAAGAATGGTCAAAATTTAAAGGGCGTCACATCTTCCCCATAACCTGATAAAATGACAACGGGGTGGGTATTAATCGAGAAATTGCTGAGATTATAAAGAATTATCTTTGTTCCAAAGAAATTTCAATTCCGGAGGTTACCCAAAAAGCAGAAAAAGACGACAGGTCGCGGGTTGAATGAATGGTCAAAATTTAAAGGGCGTCAGATCTTCCCCATAACCTGATAAAATGACAACGGGGTGGGTATTAATCGAGAAATGCTGAGATTAGAAAGAATTATCTTTGTTCCAAAGAAATTTCATCTCCAGAGGTTACCCAAAAAGCAGAAAAAAACGACAGGTCGCGGGTTGAAAGAATGGTCAAAATTTAAAGGGCGTCACATCTTCCCCATAACCTGATAAAATGACAACGGGGTGGGTATTAATCGAGAAATTGCTGAGATAATAAAGAATTATTCTTGTTTCAAAGAAATTTCAGCTCCGGAGGTTACCCAAAAACCAGAAAAAAACGACAGGTCGCGGGTTGAAAAAATGGTCAAAATTTAAAGGGCGTCAAATCTTCCCCTAAACCTGATAAAATGACAACGGGGTGGGTATTAATCGAGAAATTGCTGAGATTAGAAAGAATTATCTTTGTTCCAAAGAAATTTCAATTGCAGAGGTTACCCAAAGAGCAGAAAAAGACGACAGGTCGCAGGTTGAAAGAATGGTCAAAATTTAAAGGGCGTCAGATCTTCCCCATAACCTGATAAAATGACAACGGGGTGGGTATTAATCGAGAAATTGCTGAGATAATAAAGAATTATTCTTATTTCAAAGAAATTTCAGCTCCGGAGGTTACCCAAAAACCAGAAAAAAACGACAGGTCGCGGGTTGATAAAATGGTCAAAATTTACAGGGCGTCAGATCTTGCCCAAAACCTGATAAAATGACAACGGGGTGGGTATTAATCGAGAAATTGCTGAGATTAGAAAGAATTAACTTTGTTCCAAAGAAATTTCAATTCCGGAAGTAACCTAAAAAGCAGAAAAAAACGACAGGTCACGGGTTGATAAAATGGTCAAAATTTAAATGTCGTCAGATCTTCCCCAAAACCTGATAAAATGACAATGGGGTGGGTATTAATCGAGAAATTGCTGAGATTAGAAAGAATTATCTTTTCTCCAAAGACATTTCAGCTCCAGAGGTTACCCAAAAATCAGAAAAAAACAACAGGTCGTGGGTTGAAAAAATGGTCAAAATTTAAAGGGCGTCAGATCTTCCCCAAAACCTGATAAAATTGCAATGGGGTGGGTATTAATTGAGAAATTGCTGAGATTACAAAGAATAATCTTTGCTCCAAAGACATTTCAGCTCCAGAGGTTACCCAAAAAGCAGAAAAAAACGACAGGTCGCGGGTTGAAAGAATGGTCAAAATTTAAAGGGCGTCACATCTTCCCCATAACCTGATAAAATGACAACGGGGTGGGTATTAATCGAGAAATTGCTGAGATACTAAAGAATTATTCTTGTTTCAAAGAAATTTCAGCTCCGGAGGTTACCCAAAAAGCAGAAAAAAACGACAGGTCGCGGGTTGATAAAATGGTCAAAATTTAAAGGGCGTCAGATCTTTCTCTAAACCTGATAAAATGACAACGGGGTGGGTATTAATCGAGAAATTGCTGAGATTATAAAGAATTATCCTTGTTCCAAAGAAATTTCAATTCCGGAGGTTACCCAAAAAGCAGAAAAAAACGACAGGTCGCGGGTCGAAAAAATGGTCAAAATTTAAAGGGCGTCACATCTTCCCCAAAACCTGATAAAATGACAACGGGGTTGGTATTAATCGAGAAATTGCTGAGATTAGAAAGAATTATCCTTGTTCCAAAGAAATTTCACCTCCGGAGGTCACGCCAAAAACCAGAAAAAAACAACAGGTCGTGGGTTGAAAAAATGGTCAAAATTTAAAGGGCGTCAGATCTTCCCCAAAACCTGATAAAATGACAACGGGGTGGGTATTAATCGAGAAATTGCTGAGATTAGAAAGAATTATCCTTGTTCCAAAGAAATTTCAGCTCCGGAGGTTACCCAAAAACCAGAAAAAAACGACAGGTCGCGGGTTGAAAGAATGGTCAAAATTTAAAGGGCGTCAGATCTTCCCCAAAACCTGATAAAATGAAAACGGGGTGGGTATTAATCGAGAAATTGCTGAGATTATAAAGAATTATCTTTGTTCCAAAGAAATTTCAATTCCGGAGGTTACCCAAAAAGCAGAAAAAGACAACAGGTCGCGGGTTGAATGAATGGTCAAAATTTAAAGGGCGTCAGATCTTCCCCATAACCTGATAAAATGACAACGGGGTGGGTATTAATCGAGAAATGCTGAGATTAGAAAGAATTATCTTTGTTCCAAAGAAATTTCATCTCCAGAGGTTACCCAAAAAGCAGAAAAAAACGACAGGTCGCGGGTTGAAAGAATGGTCAAAATTTAAAGGGCGTCACATCTTCCCCATAACCTGATAAAATGACAACGGGGTGGGTATTAATCGAGAAATTGCTGAGATAATAAAGAATTATTCTTGTTTCAAAGAAATTTCAGCTCCGGAGGTTACCCAAAAACCAGAAAAAAACGACAGGTCGCGGGTTGAAAAAATGGTCAAAATTTAAAGGGCGTCAAATCTTCCCCTAAACCTGATAAAATGACAACGGGGTGGGTATTAATCGAGAAATTGCTGAGATTAGAAAGAATTATCTTTGTTCCAAAGAAATTTCAATTGCAGAGGTTACCCAAAGAGCAGAAAAAGACGACAGGTCGCAGGTTGAAAGAATGGTCAAAATTTAAAGGGCGTCAGATCTTCCCCATAACCTGATAAAATGACAACGGGGTGGGTATTAATCGAGAAATTGCTGAGATAATAAAGAATTATTCTTATTTCAAAGAAATTTCAGCTCCGGAGGTTACCCAAAAACCAGAAAAAAACGACAGGTCGCGGGTTGATAAAATGGTCAAAATTTACAGGGCGTCAGATCTTGCCCAAAACCTGATAAAATGACAACGGGGTGGGTATTAATCGAGAAATTGCTGAGATTAGAAAGAATTAACTTTGTTCCAAAGAAATTTCAATTCCGGAAGTAACCTAAAAAGCAGAAAAAAACGACAGGTCACGGGTTGATAAAATGGTCAAAATTTAAATGTCGTCAGATCTTCCCCAAAACCTGATAAAATGACAATGGGGTGGGTATTAATCGAGAAATTGCTGAGATTAGAAAGAATTATCTTTTCTCCAAAGACATTTCAGCTCCAGAGGTTACCCAAAAATCAGAAAAAAACAACAGGTCGTGGGTTGAAAAAATGGTCAAAATTTAAAGGGCGTCAGATCTTCCCCAAAACCTGATAAAATTGCAATGGGGTGGGTATTAATTGAGAAATTGCTGAGTTTACAAAGAATAATCTTTGCTCCAAAGACATTTCAGCTCCAGAGGTTACCCAAAAAGCAGAAAAAAACGACAGGTCGCGGGTTGAAAGAATGGTCAAAATTTAAAGGGCGTCACATCTTCCCCATAACCTGATAAAATGACAACGGGGTGGGTATTAATCGAGAAATTGCTGAGATTATAAAGAATTATCTTTGTTCCAAAGAAATTTCAATTCCGGAGGTTACCCAAAAAGCAGAAAAAGACGACAGGTCGCGGGTTGAATGAATGGTCAAAATTTAAAGGGCGTCAGATCTTCCCCATAACCTGATAAAATGACAACGGGGTGGGTATTAATCGAGAAATGCTGAGATTAGAAAGAATTATCTTTGTTCCAAAGAAATTTCATCTCCAGAGGTTACCCAAAAAGCAGAAAAAAACGACAGGTCGCGGGTTGAAAGAATGGTCAAAATTTAAAGGGCGTCACATCTTCCCCATAACCTGATAAAATGACAACGGGGTGGGTATTAATCGAGAAATTGCTGAGATAATAAAGAATTATTCTTGTTTCAAAGAAATTTCAGCTCCGGAGGTTACCCAAAAACCAGAAAAAAACGACAGGTCGTGGGTTGAAAAAATGGTCAAAATTTAAAGGGCGTCAAATCTTCCCCTAAACCTGATAAAATGACAACGGGGTGGGTATTAATCGAGAAATTGCTGAGATTAGAAAGAATTATCTTTGTTCCAAAGAAATTTCAATTGCAGAGGTTACCCAAAGAGCAGAAAAAGACGACAGGTCGCAGGTTGAAAGAATGGTCAAAATTTAAAGGGCGTCAGATCTTCCCCATAACCTGATAAAATGACAACGGGGTGGGTATTAATCGAGAAATTGCTGAGATAATAAAGAATTATTCTTATTTCAAAGAAATTTCAGCTCCGGAGGTTACCCAAAAACCAGAAAAAAACGACAGGTCGCGGGTTGATAAAATGGTCAAAATTTACAGGGCGTCAGATCTTGCCCAAAACCTGATAAAATGACAACGGGGTGGGTATTAATCGAGAAATTGCTGAGATTAGAAAGAATTAACTTTGTTCCAAAGAAATTTCAATTCCGGAAGTAACCTAAAAAGCAGAAAAAAACGACAGGTCACGGGTTGATAAAATGGTCAAAATTTAAATGTCGTCAGATCTTCCCCAAAACCTGATAAAATGACAATGGGGTGGGTATTAATCGAGAAATTGCTGAGATTAGAAAGAATTATCTTTTCTCCAAAGACATTTCAGCTCCAGAGGTTACCCAAAAATCAGAAAAAAACAACAGGTCGTGGGTTGAAAAAATGGTCAAAATTTAAAGGGCGTCAGATCTTCCCCAAAACCTGATAAAATTGCAATGGGGTGGGTATTAATTGAGAAATTGCTGAGATTACAAAGAATAATCTTTGCTCCAAAGACATTTCAGCTCCAGAGGTTACCCAAAAAGCAGAAAAAAACGACAGGTCGCGGGTTGAAAGAATGGTCAAAATTTAAAGGGCGTCACATCTTCCCCATAACCTGATAAAATGACAACGGGGTGGGTATTAATCGAGAAATTGCTGAGATACTAAAGAATTATTCTTGTTTCAAAGAAATTTCAGCTCCGGAGGTTACCCAAAAAGCAGAAAAAAACGACAGGTCGCGGGTTGATAAAATGGTCAAAATTTAAAGGGCGTCAGATCTTTCTCTAAACCTGATAAAATGACAACGGGGTGGGTATTAATCGAGAAATTGCTGAGATTATAAAGAATTATCCTTGTTCCAAAGAAATTTCAATTCCGGAGGTTACCTAAAAAGCAGAAAAAAACGACAGGTCGCGGGTCGAAAAAATGGTCAAAATTTAAAGGGCGTCACATCTTCCCCAAAACCTGATAAAATGACAACGGGGTTGGTATTAATCGAGAAATTGCTGAGATTAGAAAGAATTATCCTTGTTCCAAAGAAATTTCACCTCCGGAGGTCACGCCAAAAACCAGAAAAAAACAACTGGTCGTGGGTTGAAAAAATGGTCAAAATTTAAAGGGCGTCAGATCTTCCCCAAAACCTGATAAAATGACAACGGGGTGGGTATTAATCGAGAAATTGCTGAGATTAGAAAGAATTATCCTTGTTCCAAAGAAATTTCAGCTCCGGAGGTTACCCAAAAACCAGAAAAAAACGACAGGTCGCGGGTTGAAAGAATGGTCATAATTTAAAGGGCGTCACATCTTCCCCATAACCTGATAAAATGACAACGGGGTGGGTATTAATCGAGAAATTGCTGATATTATAAAGAATTATCCTTGTTCCAAAGAAATTTCAGCTCCGGAGGTTACCCAAAAACCAGAAAAAAACGACAGGTCGCGGGTTGATAAAATGGTCAAAATTTAAAGGGCGTCAGATCTTTCTCTAAACCTGATAAAATGACAACGGGGTGGGTATTAATCGAGAAATTGCTGAGATTAGAAAGAATTATCTTTGTTCCAAAGAAATTTCAGCTCTGGAGGTCACGCCAAAAATCAGAAAAAAACGACAGGTCGCGGGTTGAAAAAATGGTCAATATTTACAGGGCGTCAGATCTTCCCCAAAACCTGATAAAATGACAACGGGGTGGGTATTAACCGAGAAATTGCTGAGATTAGAAAGAATTAACTTTGTTCCAAAGAAATTTCAATTCCGGAGGTAACCTAAAAAGCAGAAAAAAACGACAGGTCGCGGGTTGAAAAAATGGTCAAAATTTAAATGTCGTCAGATCTTCCCCAAAACCTGATAAAATGACAACGGGGTGGGTATTAATCGAGAAATTGCTGAGATTAGAAAGAATTATCTTTTCTACAAAGACATTTCAGCTCCAGAATTTACCCAAAAAGCAGAAAAAAACGACAGGTCGCGGGTTGAAAAAATGGTCAAAATTTAAAGGGCGTCAAATCTTCCCCTAAACCTGATAAAATGACAACGGGGTGGGTATTAATCGAGAAATTGCTGAGATACTAAAGAATTATTCTTGTTTCAAAGAAATTTCAGCTCCGGAGGTTACCCAAAAAGCAGAAAAAAACGACAGGTCGCGGGTTGATAAAATGGTCAAAATTTAAAGGGCGTCAGATCTTTCTCTAAACCTGATAAAATGACAATGGGGTGGGTATTAATCGAGAAATTGCTGAGATTATAAAGAATTATACTTGTTCCAAAGAAATTTCAATTCCGGAGGTTACCTAAAAAGCAGAAAAAAACGACAGGTCGCGGGTCGAAAAAATGGTCAAAATTTAAAGGGCGTCACATCTTCCCCAAAACCTGATAAAATGACAACGGGGTTGGTATTAATCGAGAAATTGCTGAGATTAGAAAGAATTATCCTTGTTCCAAAGAAATTTCACCTCCGGAGGTCACGCCAAAAACCAGAAAAAAACAACAGGTCGTGGGTTGAAAAAATGGTCAAAATTTAAAGGGCGTCAGATCTTCCCCAAAACCTGATAAAATGACAACGGGGTGGGTATTAATCGAGAAATTGCTGAGATTAGAAAGAATTATCCTTGTTCCAAAGAAATTTCAGCTCCGGAGGTTACCCAAAAACCAGAAAAAAACGACAGGTCGCGGGTTGAAAGAATGGTCAAAATTTAAAGGGCGTCACATCTTCCCCATAACCTGATAAAATGACAACGGGGTGGGTATTAATCGAGAAATTGCTGATAGTATAAAGAATTATCCTTGTTCCAAAGAAATTTCAGCTCCGGAGGTTACCCAAAAACCAGAAAAAAACGACAGGTCGCGGGTTGATAAAATGGTCAAAATTTAAAGGGCGTCAGATCTTTCTCTAAACCTGATAAAATGACAACGGGGTGGGTATTAATCGAGAAATTGCTGAGATTATAAAGAATTATCCTTGTTTCAAAGAAATTTCATCTCCGGAGGTTACCCAAAAACCAGAAAAAAACGACAGGTCGCGGGTTGATAAAATGGTCAAAATTTAAAAGGCGTCACATATTCCCCATAACCTGATAAAATTGCAATGGGGTGGGTATTACTTGAGAAATTGCTGAGATTACAAAGAATAATCTTTGCTCCAAAGACATTTCAGCTCCAGAGGTTACCCAAAAATCAGAAAAAAACAACAGGTCGTGGGTTGAAAAAATGGTCAAAATTTAAAGGGCGTCAGATCTTCCCCAAAACCTGATAAAATGACAACGGGGTGGGTATTAATCGAGAAATTGCTGAGATTACAAATAATTATCTTTGCTCCAAAGACATTTCAGGTCCAGAGGTTACCTAAAAAGCAGAAAAAAACGACAGGTCGCGGGTCGAAAAAATGGTCAAAATTTAAAGGGCGTCAGATCTTCCCCAAAACCTGATAAAATGACAACGGGGTGGGTATTAATCGAGAAATTGCTGAGATTATAAAGAATTATCTTTGTTCCAAAGAAATTTCAATTCCGGAGGTTACCTAAAAAGCAGAAAAAGACGACAGGTCGCGGGTCGAAAAAATGGTCAAAATTTAAAGGGCGTCACATCTTCCCCAAAACCTGATAAAATGACAACGGGGTTGGTATTAATCGAGAAATTGCTGAGATTAGAAAGAATTATCCTTGTTCCAAAGAAATTTCACCTCCGGAGGTCACGCCAAAAACCAGAAAAAAACAACAGGTCGTGGGTTGAAAAAACGGTCAAAATTTAAAGGGCGTCAGATCTTCCCCAAAACCTGATAAAATGACAACGGGGTGGGTATTAACCGAGAAATTGCTGAGATTAGAAAGAATTAACTTTGTTCCAAAGAAATTTCAATTCCGGAGGTAACCTAAAAAGCAGAAAAAAACGACAGGTCGCGGGTTGAAAAAATGGTCAAAATTTAAATGTCGTCAGATCTTCCCCAAAACCTGATAAAATGACAACGGGGTGGGTATTAATCGAGAAATTGCTGAGATTAGAAAGAATTATCTTTTCTACAAAGACATTTCAGCTCCAGAATTTACCCAAAAAGCAGAAAAAAACGACAGGTCGCGGGTTGAAAAAATGGTCAAAATTTAAAGGGCGTCAAATCTTCCCCTAAACCTGATAAAATGACAACGGGGTGGGTATTAATCGAGAAATTGCTGAGATACTAAAGAATTATTCTTGTTTCAAAGAAATTTCAGCTCCGGAGGTTACCCAAAAAGCAGAAAAAAACGACAGGTCGCGGGTTGATAAAATGGTCAAAATTTAAAGGGCGTCAGATCTTTCTCTAAACCTGATAAAATGACAATGGGGTGGGTATTAATCGAGAAATTGCTGAGATTATAAAGAATTATACTTGTTCCAAAGAAATTTCAATTCCGGAGGTTACCTAAAAAGCAGAAAAAAACGACAGGTCGCGGGTCGAAAAAATGGTCAAAATTTAAAGGGCGTCACATCTTCCCCAAAACCTGATAAAATGACAACGGGGTTGGTATTAATCGAGAAATTGCTGAGATTAGAAAGAATTATCCTTGTTCCAAAGAAATTTCACCTCCGGAGGTCACGCCAAAAACCAGAAAAAAACAACAGGTCGTGGGTTGAAAAAATGGTCAAAATTTAAAGGGCGTCAGATCTTCCCCAAAACCTGATAAAATGACAACGGGGTGGGTATTAATCGAGAAATTGCTGAGATTAGAAAGAATTATCCTTGTTCCAAAGAAATTTCAGCTCCGGAGGTTACCCAAAAACCAGAAAAAAACGACAGGTCGCGGGTTGAAAGAATGGTCAAAATTTAAAGGGCGTCACATCTTCCCCATAACCTGATAAAATGACAACGGGGTGGGTATTAATCGAGAAATTGCTGATAGTATAAAGAATTATCCTTGTTCCAAAGAAATTTCAGCTCCGGAGGTTACCCAAAAACCAGAAAAAAACGACAGGTCGCGGGTTGATAAAATGGTCAAAATTTAAAGGGCGTCAGATCTTCCCCAAAACCTGATAAAATGACAACGGGGTGGGTATTAATCGAGAAATTGCTGAGATTACAAATAATTATCTTTGCTCCAAAGACATTTCAGGTCCAGAGGTTACCTAAAAAGCAGAAAAAAACGACAGGTCGCGGGTCGAAAAAATGGTCAAAATTTAAAGGGCGTCAGATCTTCCCCAAAACCTGATAAAATGACAACGGGGTGGGTATTAATCGAGAAATTGCTGAGATTATAAAGAATTATCTTTGTTCCAAAGAAATTTCAATTCCGGAGGTTACCTAAAAAGCAGAAAAAGACGACAGGTCGCGGGTCGAAAAAATGGTCAAAATTTAAAGGGCGTCACATCTTCCCCAAAACCTGATAAAATGACAACGGGGTTGGTATTAATCGAGAAATTGCTGAGATTAGAAAGAATTATCCTTGTTCCAAAGAAATTTCACCTCCGGAGGTCACGCCAAAAACCAGAAAAAAACAACAGGTCGTGGGTTGAAAAAACGGTCAAAATTTAAAGGGCGTCAGATCTTCCCCAAAACCTGATAAAATGACAACGGGGTGGGTATTAATCGAGAAATTGCTGAGATTAGAAAGAATTATCCTTGTTCCAAAGAAATTTCAGCTCTGGAGGTTACCCAAAAACCAGAAAAAAAACGACAGGTCGTGGGTTGAAAGAATGGTCAAAATTTAAAGGGCGTCACATCTTCCCCATAACCTGATAAAATGACAACGGGGTGGGTATTAATCGAGAAATTGCTGAGATAATAAAGAATTATTCTTGTTTCAAAGAAATTTCAGCTCCGGAGGTTACCCAAAAACCAGAAAAAAACGACAGGTCGCGGGTTGATAAAATGGTCAAAATTTAAAGGGCGTCAGAACTTTCTCTAAACCTGATAAAATGGCAACGGGGTGGGTATTAATCAAGAAATTGCTGAGATTATAAAGAATTATCTTTGTTCCAAAGAAATTTCAATTCCGGAGGTTACCTAAAAAGCAGAAAAAAACGACAGGTCGCGGGTCGAAAAAAATGGTCAAAATTTAAAGGGCGTCACATCTTCCCCAAAACCTGATAAAATGACAACGGGGTTGGTATTAATAGAGAGAAATTGCTGAGATTAGAAAGAATTATCCTTGTTCCAAAGAAATTTCACCTCCGGAGGTCACGCCAAAAACCAGAAAAAAACGACAGGTCGCGGGTTGAAAGAATGGTCAAAATTTAAAGGGCGTCAGATCTTCCCCAAAACCTGATAAAATGACAACGGGGTGGGTATTAATCGAGAAATTGCTGAAATTATAAAGAATTATCTTTGTTCCAAAGAAATTTCAATTCCGGAGGTTACCTAAAAAGCAGAAAAAGACGACAGGTCGCGGGTCGAAAAAATGGTCAAAATTTAAAGGGCGTCACATCTTCCCCAAAACCTGATAAAATGACAACGGGGTTGGTATTAATCGAGAAATTGCTGAGATTAGAAAGAATTATCCTTGTTCCAAAGAAATTTCACCTCCGGAGGTCACGCCAAAAACCAGAAAAAAACAACAGGTCGTGGGTTGAAAAAACGGTCAAAATTTAAAGGGCGTCAGATCTTCCCCAAAACCTGATAAAATGACAACGGGGTGGGTATTAATCGAGAAATTGCTGAGATTAGAAAGAATTATCCTTGTTCCAAAGAAATTTCAGCTCTGGAGGTTACCCAAAAACCAGAAAAAAACGACAGGTCGTGGGTTGAAAGAATGGTCAAAATTTAAAGGGCGTCACATCTTCCCCATAACCTGATAAAATGACAACGGGGTGGGTATTAATCGAGAAATTGCTGAGATAATAAAGAATTATTCTTGTTTCAAAGAAATTTCAGCTCCGGAGGTTACCCAAAAAGCAGAAAAAAACGACAGGTCGCGGGTTGATAAAATGGTCAAAATTTAAAGGGCGTCAGAACTTTCTCTAAACCTGATAAAATGGCAACGGGGTGGGTATTAATCAAGAAATTGCTGAGATTATAAAGAATTATCTTTGTTCCAAAGAAATTTCAATTCCGGAGGTTACCTAAAAAGCAGAAAAAAACGACAGGTCGCGGGTCGAAAAAATGGTCAAAATTTAAAGGGCGTCACATCTTCCCCAAAACCTGATAAAATGACAACGGGGTTGGTATTAATCGAGAAATTGCTGAGATTAGAAATAATTATCCTTGTTCCAAAGAAATTTCACCTCCGGAGGTCACGCCAAAAACCAGAAAAAAACGACAGGTCGCGGGTTGAAAGAATGGTCAAAATTTAAAGGGCGTCACATCTTCCCCATAACCTGATAAAATGACAACGGGGTGGGTATTAATCGAGAAATTGCTGAGATAATAAAGAATTATTCTTGTTTCAAAGAAATTTCAGCTCCGGAGGTTACCCAAAAACCAGAAAAAAACGACAGGTCGCGGGTTGATAAAATGGTCAAAATTTAAAGGGCGTCAGATCTTTCTCTAAACCTGATAAAATGGCAACGGGGTGGGTATTAATCGAGAAATTGCTGAGATTAGAAAGAATTATCCTTGTTCCAAAGAAATTTCACCTCCGGAGGTCACGCCAAAAACCAGAAAAAAACAACAGGTCGTGGGTTGAAAAAATGGTCAAAATTTAAAGGGCGTCAGATCTTCCCCAAAACCTGATAAAATGAAAACGGGGTGGGTATTAATCGAGAAATTGCTGAGATTAGAAAGAATTATCTTTGTTCCAAAGAAATTTCAATTCCGGAGGTTACCCAAAAAGCAGAAAAAGACGACAGGTCGCGGGTTGAAAGAATGGTCAAAATTTAAAGGGCGTCACATCTTCCCCATAACCTGATAAAATGACAACGGGGTGGGTATTAATCGAGAAATTGCTGAGATTAGAAAGAATTATCTTTGTTCCAAAGAAATTTCAGCTCCAGAGGTTACCCAAAAAGCAGAAAAAAACGACAGGTCGCGGGTTGAAAGAATGGTCAAAATTTAAAGGGCGTCACATCTTCCCCATAACCTGATAAAATGACAACGGGGTGGGTATTAATCGAGAAATTGCTGAGATAATAAAGAATTATCTTTGTTCCAAAGAAATTTCAATTCCGGAGGTTACCTAAAAAGCAGAAAAAAACGACAGGTCGCGGGTCGAAAAAATGGTCAAAATTTAAAGGGCGTCACATCTTCCCCATAACCTGATAAAATGACAACGGGGTGGGTATTAATTGAGAAATTGCTGAGATTAGAAAGAATTATCCTTGTTTCAAAGAAATTTCATCTCCGGAGGTTACCCATAAACCAGAAAAAAACGACAGGTCGCGGGTTGATAAAATGGTCAAAATTTAAAAGGCGTCACATATTCCCCATAACCTGATAAAATGACAACGGGGGTGGGTATTAATCGAGAAATTGCTGAGATTACAAATAATTATCTTTGCTCCAAAGACATTTCAGGTCCAAAGGTTACCTAAAAAGCAGAAAAAAACGACAGGTCGCGGGTCGAAAAAATGGTCAAAATTTAAAGGGCGTCAGATCTTCCCCAAAACCTGATAAAATGACAACGGGGTGGGTATTAATCGAGAAATTGCTGAGATTAGAAAGAATTATCTTTGTTCCAAAGAAATTTCAATTCCGGAGGTTACCTAAAAAGCAGAAAAAAACGACAGATAATAAAGAATTATCCTTGTTCCAAAGAAATTTCACCTCCGGAGGTCACGCCAAAAACCAGAAAAGAACAACAGGTCAAGAATGGTCAAAATTTAAAGGGCGTCACATCTTCCCCATAACCTTGATAAAATGACAACGGGGTGGGTATTAATTGAGAAATTGCTGAGATTATAAGAATTATCCTTGTTTCAAAGAAATTTCATCTCCGGAGGTTACCCAAAAACCAGAAAAAAACGACAGGTCGCGGGTTGATAAAATGGTCAAAATTTAAAAGGCGTCACATATTCCCCATAACCTGATAAAATTGCAATGGGGTGGGTATTAATTGAGAAATTGCTGAGATTACAAAGAATAATCTTTGCTCCAAAGACATTTCAGCTCCAGAGGTTACCGAAAAAATCAGAAAAAAACAACAGGTCGTTGGGTTGAAAAAAATGGTCAAAATTTAAAGGGCGTCAGATCTTCCCCAAAACCTGATAAAATGACAACGGGGTGGGTATTAATCGAGAAATTGCTGAGTTTAAAAATAATTATCTTTGCCTCCAAAGACATTTCAGGTCCAGAGGTTACCTAAAAAGCAGAAAAAAACGACAGGTCGCGGGTTGAAAAAATGGTCAAAATTTAAAGGGCGTCAGATCTTCCCCAAAACCTGATAAAATGACAACGGGGTGGGTATTAATCGAGAAATTGCTGAGATTACAAATAATTATCTTTGCTCCAAAGACATTTCAGGTCCAGAGGTTACCTAAAAAGCAGAAAAAAACGACAGGTCGCGGGTCGAAAAAATGGTCAAAATTTAAAGGGCGTCAGATCTTCCCCAAAACCTGATAAAATGACAACGGGGTGGGTATTAATCGAGAAATTGCTGAGATTATAAAGAATTATCTTTGTTCCAAAGAAATTTCAATTCCGGAGGTTTACCTAAAAAGCAGAAAAAAACGACAGGTCGCGGGTCGAAAAAATGGTCAAAATTTAAAGGGCGTCACATCTTCCCCAAAACCTGATAAAATGACAACGGGGTTGGTATTAATCGAGAAATTGCTGAGATTAGAAAGAATTATCCTTGTTCCAAAGAAATTTCACCTCCGGAGGTCACGCGCAAAAACCAGAAAAAAACAACAGGTCGTGGGTTGAAAAAATGGTCAAAATTTAAAGGGCGTCAGATCTTCCCCAAAACCTGATAAAATGAAAACGGGGTGGGTATTAATCGAGAAATTGCTGAGATTAGAAAGAATTATCTTTGTTCCAAAGAAATTTCAATTCGGAGGTTACCCAAAAAGCAGAAAAAAGACGACAGGTCGCGGGTTGAAAGAATGGTCAAAATTTAAAGGGCGTCACATCTTCCCCATAACCTGATAAAATGACAACGGGTGGATATTAATCGAGAAATTGTTGAGATTAGAAAGAATTATCTTTGTTCCAAAGAAATTTCAGCTCCAGAGGTTACCCAAAAAGCAGAAAAAAACGACAGGTCCGCGGTCGTTGAAAGAATGGTCAAAATTTAAAGGGCGTCACATCTTCCCCATAACCTGATAAAATGACAACGGGGTGGGTATTAATCGAGAAATTGCTGAGATTAGAAAGAATTATCCTTGTTCCAAAGAAATTTCACCTCCGGAGGTCACGCCAAAAAACCAGAAAAAAACAACAGGTCGTGGGTTGAAAAAATGGTCAAAATTTAAAGGGCGTCAGATCTTCCCCAAAACCTGATAAAATGACAACGGGGTGGGTATTAATCGAGAAATTGCTGAGATTAGAAAGAATTATCCTTGTTCCAAAGAAATTTCAGCTCCGGAGGTTACCCAAAAAACCAGAAAAAAACGACAGGTCGCGGGTTGAAAGAATGGTCAAAATTTAAAGGGCGTCACATCTTCCCCATAACCTGATAAAATGACAACGGGGTGGATATTAATCGAGAAATTGCTGAGATAATAAAGAATTATTCTTGTTTCAAAGAAATTTCAGCTCCGGAGGTTACCCAAAAACCAAAAAAAAACGACAGGTCGCGGGTTGATAAAATGGTCAATAATTTAAAGGGCGTCAGATCTTTCTCTAAAACCTGATAAAATGACAACGGGGTGGGTATTAATCGAGAAATTGCTGAGATTAGAAAGAATTATCCTTGTTTCAAAGAAATTTCATCTCCGGAGGTTACCCAAAAACCAGAAAAAAACGATAGGTCGCGGGTTGATAAAATGGTCAAAATTTAAAAGGCGTCACATATTCCCCATAACCTGATAAAATTGCAATGGGGTGGGTTTTAATTGAGAAATTGCTGAGATTACAAAGAATAATCTTTGCTCCAAAGACATTTCAGCTCCAGAGGTTACCCAAAAATCAGAAAAAAAACAACAGGTCGTGGGTTGAAAAAATGGTCAAAATTTAAAGGGCGTCAGATCTTCCCCAAAACCTGATAAAATGACAACGGGGTGGGTATTAATCGAGAAATTGCTGAGATTACAAATAATTATCTTTGCTCCAAAGACATTTCAGGTCCAGAGGTTACCTAAAAAGCAGAAAAAAACGACAGGTCGCGGGTCGAAAAATGGTCAAAATTTAAAGGGCTTCAGATCTTCCCAAAACCTGATAAAATGACAACGGGGTGGGTATTAATCGAGAAATTGCTGAGATTATAAAGAATTATCTTTGTTCCAAAGAAATTTCAATTCCGGAGGTTACCTAAAAAGCAGAAAAAAACGACAGGTCGCGGGTCGAAAAAATGGTCAAAATTTAAAGGGCGTCACATCTTCCCCAAAACTGATAAAATGACAACGGGGTTGGTATTAATCGAGAAATTGCTGAGATTAGAAAGAATTATCCTTGTTCCAAAGAAATTTCACCTCCGGAGGTCACGCCAAAAACCAGAAAACAACAACAGGTCGTGGGTTGAAAAAACGGTCAAAATTTAAAGGGCGTCAGATCTTCCCCAAAACCTTATAAAATGACAACGGGGTGGGTATAAATCGAGAAATTGCTGAGATTAGAAAGAATTATCCTTGTTCCAAAGAAATTTCAGCTCCGGAGGTTACCCAAAAACCAGAAAAAAAACGACAGGTCGTGGGTTGAAAGAATGGTCAAAATTTAAAGGGCGTCACATCTTCCCCATAACCTGATAAAATGACAACGGGGTGGGTATTAATCGAGAAATTGCTGAGATAATAAAGAATTATTCTTTTTTCAAAGAAATTTCAGCTCCGGAGGTTACCCAAAAAGCAGAAAAAAACGACAGGTCGCGGGTTGATAAAATGGTCAAAATTTAAAGGGCGTCAGAACTTTCTCTAAACCTGATAAAATGGCAACGGGGTGGGTATTAATCAAGAAATTGCTGAGATTATAAAGAATTATCTTTGTTCCAAAGAAATTTCAATTCCGGAGGTTACCTAAAAAGCAGAAAAAAACGACAGGTCGCGGGTCGAATAAATGGTCAAATTTAAAGGGCGTCACATCTTCCCCAAAACCTGATAAAATGACAACGGGGTTGGTATTAATCGAGAAATTGCTGAGATTAGAAAGAATTATCCTTGTTCCAAAGAAATTTCACCTCCGGAGGTCACGCCAAAAAAGCAGAAAAAAACGACAGGGTCGCGGGTTGAAAGAATGGTCAAAATTTAAAGGGCGTCACATCTTCCCCATAACCTGATAAAATGACAACGGGGTGGGTATTAATCGAGAAATTGCTGAGATAATAAAGAATTATTCTTGTTTCAAAGAAATTTCAGCTCCGGAGGTTACCCAAAAACCAGAAAAAAACGACAGGTCGCGGGTTGATAAAATGGTCAAAATTTAAAGGGCGTCAGATCTTTCTCTAAACCTGATAAAATGGCAACGGGGTGGGTATTAATCAAGAAATTGCTGAGATTATAAAGAATTATCTTTGTTCCAAAGAAATTTCAATTCCGGAGGTTACCTAAAAAGCAGAAAAAAACGACAGGTCGCGGGTCGAAAAATTGGTCAAAATTTAAAGGGCGTCACATCTTCCCAAAACCTGATAAAATGACAACGGGGTTGGTATTAATCGAGAAATTGCTGAGATTAGAAAGAATTATCCTTGTTCCAAAGAAATTTCACCTCCGTAGGTCACGCCAAAAACCAGAAAAGAACAACAGGTCGTGGGTTGAAAGAATGGTCAAAATTTAAAGGGCGTCACATCTTCCCCATAACCTGATAAAATGACAACGGGGTGGGTATTAATTGAGAAATTGCTGAGATTATAAAGAATTATCCTTGTTTCAAAGAAATTTCATCTCCGGAGGTTACCCAAAAACCAGAAAAAAACGACAGGTCGCGGGTTGATAAAATGGTCAAAATTTAAAAGGCGTCACATATTCCCCATAACCTGATAAAATTGCAATGGGGTGGGTATTAATTGAGAAATTGCTGAGATTACAAAGAATAATCTTTGCTCCAAAGACATTTCAGCTCCAGAGGTTACCGAAAAAATCAGAAAAAAACAACAGGTCGTGGGTTGAAAAAATGGTCAAAATTTAAAGGGCGTCAGATCTTCCCCAAAACCTGATAAAATGACAACGGGGTGGGTATTAATCGAGAAATTGCTGAGATTACAAATAATTATCTTTGCTCCAAAGACATTTCAGGTCCAGAGGTTACCTAAAAAGCAGAAAAAAACGACAGGTCGCGGGTCGAAAAAATGGTCAAAATTTAAAGGGCGTCAGATCTTCCCAAAACCTGATAAAATGACAACGGGGTGGGTATTAATCGAGAAATTGCTGAGATTATAAAGAATTATCTTTGTTCCAAAGAAATTTCAATTCCGGAGGTTACCTAAAAAGCAGAAAAAAACGACAGGTCGCGGGTCGAAAAAATGGTCAAAATTTAAAGGGCGTCACATCTTCCCCAAAACCTGATAAATGACAACGGGGTTGGTAATTAATCGAGAAATTGCTGAGATTAGAAAGAATTATCCTTGTTCCAAAGAAATTTCACCCTCCGGAGGTCACGCCAAAAACCAGAAAAAAAACAACAGGTCGTGGGTTGAAAAAATGGTCAAAATTTAAAGGGCGTCAGATCTTCCCCAAAACCTGATAAATGAAAACGGGAGTGGGTATTAATCGAGAAATTGCTGAGATTAGAAAGAATTATCTTTGTTCACAAGAAATTTCAATTCCGGAGGTTACCCAAAAAGCAGAAAAAGACGACAGGTCGCGGGTTGAAAGAATGGTCAAAATTTAAAGGGCGTCACATCTTCCCCATAACCTGATAAAATGACAACGGGGTGGATATTAATCGAGAAATTGCTGAGATTAGAAAGAATTATCTTTGTTCCAAGAAATTTCAGCTCCAGAGGTTACCCAAAAAGCAGAAGAAAACGACAGGTCGCGGGTTGAAAGAATGGTCAAAATTTAAAGGGCGTCACATCTTCCCCATAACCTGATAAAATGACAACGGGGTGGTATTAATCGAGAAATTGCTGAGATTAGAAAGAATTATCCTTGTTCCAAAGAAATTTCACCTCCGGAGGTCACGCCAAAAACCAGAAAAAAACAACAGGTCGTGGGTTGAAAAAATGGTCAAAATTTAAAGGGCGTCAGATCTTCCCAAAACCTGATAAAATGACAACGGGGTGGGTATTAATCGAGAAATTGCTGAGATTAGAAAGAATTATCCTTGTTCCAAAGAAATTTCAGCTCCGGAGGTTACCCAAAAACCAGAAAAAAACGACAGGTCGCGGGTTGAAAGAATGGTCAAAATTTAAAGGGCGTCACATCTTCCCCATAACCTGATAAAATGACAACGGGGTGGATATTAATCGAGAAATTGCTGAGATAATAAAGAATTATTCTTGTTTCAAAGAAATTTCAGCTCCGGAGGTTACCCAAAAACCAGAAAAAAACGACAGGTCGCGGGTTGATAAAATGGTCAAAATTTAAAGGGCGTCAGATCTTTCTCTAAACCTGATAAAATGACAACGGGGTGGGTATTAATCGAGAAATTGCTGAGATTAGAAAGAATTATCCTTGTTCCAAAGAAATTTCAGCTCCGGAGGTTACCCAAAAACCAGAAAAAAACGACAGGTCGCGGGTTGAAAGAATGGTCAAAATTTAAAGGGTGTCACATCTTCCCCATAACCTGATAAAATGACAACGGGGTGGGTATTAATCGAGAAATTGCTGAGATAATAAAGAATTATTCTTGTTTCAAAGAAATTTCAGCTCCGGAGGTTACCCAAAATCCAGAAAAAAACGACAGGTCGCGGGTTGATAAAATGGTCAAAATTTAAAGGGCGTCAGATCTTTCTCTAAACCTGATAAAATGACAACGGGGTGGGTATTAATCGAGGAATTGCTGAGATTATAAAGAATTATCTTTGTTCCAAAGAAATTTCAATTCCGGAGGTTACCTAAAAAGCAGAAAAAACGACAGGTCGCGGGTCGAAAAAATGGTCAAAATTTAAAGGGCATCACATCTTCCCCAAAACCTGATAAAATGACAACGGGGTTGGTGTTAATCGAGAAATTGCTGAGATTAGAAAGAATTATCCTTGTTCCAAAGAAATTTCACCTCCGGAGGTCACGCCAAAAAACCAGAAAAAAAACAACAGGTCGTGGTTGAAAAAATGGTCAAAATTTAAAGGGCGTCAGATCTTCCCCAAAACCTGATAAAATGACAACGGGGTGGGTATTAATCGAGAAATTGCTGAGATTAGAAAGAATTATCCTTGTTCAAAGAAATTTCAGCTCCGGAGGTTACCCAAAAACCAGAAAAAAACGACAGGTCGCGGGTTGAAAGAATGGTCAAAATTTAAAGGGCGTCACATCTTCCCATAACCTGATAAAATGACAACGGGGTGGGTATTAATCGAGAAATTGCTGAGATAATAAAGAATTATTCTTGTTTCAAAGAAATTTCAGCTCCGGAGGTTACCCAAAAACCAGAAAAAAAAACGAAAGGTCGCGGGTTGATAAAATGGTCAAAATTTAAAGGGCGTCAGATCTTTCTCTAAACCTGATAAAATGACAACGGGGTGGGTATTAATCGAGAAATTGCTGAGATTATAAAGAAGAATTATCTTTGTTCCAAAGAAATTTCAGCTCTGGAGGTCACGCCAAAATCCGAAAAAACGACAGGTCGCGTGTTGAAAAAATGGTCAAAATTTACAGGTCGTCAGATCTTCCCCAAAACCTGATAAAATGACAACGGGGTGGGTATTAATCGAGAAATTGCTGAGATTAGAAAGAATTAACTTTGTTCCAAAGAAATTTCAATTCCGGAGGTAACCTAAAAAGCAGAAAAAAACGACAGGTCACGGGTTGATAAAATGGTCAAAATTTAAATGTCGTCAGATCTTCCCCAAAACCTGATAAAATGACAACGGGGTGGGTATTAATCGAGAAATTGCTGAGATTAGAAAGAATTATCTTTTCTACAAAGACATTTCAGCTCCAGAATTTACCCAAAAAGCAGAAAAAAACGACAGGTCGCGGGTTGAAAAAATGGTCAAAATTTAAAGGGCATCAAATCTTCCCCTAAACCTGATAAAATCACAACGGGGTGGGTATTAATCGAGAAATTGCTGAGATTAGAAAGAATTATCTTTGTTCCAAAGACATTTCAATTGCAGAGGTTACCTAAAAAGCAGAAAAAAACGACAGGTCACGGGTTGATAAAATGATCAAAATTTAAAGGGCGTCAGATCTTCCCCAAAACCTGATAAAATTACAATGGGATGGGTATTAATCGAGAAATTGCTGAGATTAGAAAGAATTATCTTTGTTCCAAAGAAATTTCAATTCTGGAGGTTACCTAAAAAGCAGAAAAAAACGACAGGTCGCGGGTCGAAAAAATGGTCAAAATTTAAAGGGCGTCAGATCTTCCCCAAAACCTGATAAAATGACAACGGGGTGGGTATTAATCGAGAAATTGCTGAGATTAGAAAGAATTATCCTTGTTCCAAATAAATTTCAGCTCCGGAGGTTACCCAAAAACCAGAAAAAAACGACAGGTCGCGGGTTGAAAGAATGGTCAAAATTTAAAGGGCGTCACATCTTCCCCATAACCTGATAAAATGACAACGGGGTGGGTATTAATCGAGAAATTGCTGAGATAATAAAGAATTATTCTTGTTTCAAAGAAATTTCAGTTCCGGAGGTTACCCAAAAACCAGAAAAAAACGACAGGTCGCGGGTTGATAAAATGGTCAAAATTTAAAGGGCGTCAGATCTTTCTCTAAACCTGATAAAATGACAACGGGGTGGGTATTAATCGAGAAATTGCTGAGATTATAAAGAATTATCTTTGTTCCAAAGAAATTTCAGCTCTGGAGGTCACGCCAAAAATCCGAAAAAAACGACAGGTCGCGGGTTGAAAAGATGGTCAAAATTTACAGGGCGTCAGATCTTCCCCAAAACCTGATAAAATGACAACGGGGTGGGTATTAATCGAGAAATTGCTGAGATTAGAAAGAATTAACTTTGTTCCAAAGAAATTTCAATTCCGGAGGTAACCTAAAAAGCAGAAAAAAACGACAGGTCACGGGTTGATAAAATGGTCAAAATTTAAATGTCGTCAGATCTTCCCCAAAACCTGATAAAATGACAATGGGGTGGGTATTAATCGAGAAATTGCTGAGATTAGAAAGAATTATCTTTTCTCCAAAGACATTTCAGCTCCAGAATTTACCCAAAAAGCAGAAAAAAACGACAGGTCGCGGGTTGAAAAAATGGTCAAAATTTAAAGGGCGTCACATCTTCCCCATAACCTGATAAAATGACAACGGGGTGGGTATTAATCGAGAAATTGCTGAGAATTTAAAGAATTCTTCTTGTTTCAAAGAAATTTCAGCTCCGGAGGTTACCCAAAAAGCAGAAAAAAACGACAGGTCGCGGGTTGAAAAAATGGTCAAAATTTAAAGGGCGTCACATCTTCCCCATAACCTGATAAAATGACAACGGGGTGGGTATTAATCGAAAAATTGCTGAGATTAGAAAGAATTATCCTTGTTTCAAAGAAATTTCAATTCCGGAGGTTACCCAAAAAGCAGAAAAAAAACGACAGGTCGCAGGTTGAAAAAATGGTCAAAATTTAAAGGGCGTCAGATCTTCCCCAAAACCTGATAAAATGACAACGGGGTGGGTATTAATTGAGAAATTGCTGAGATTATAAAGAATTATCCTTGTTTCAAAGAAATTTCATCTCCGGAGGTTACCCAAAAACCAGAAAAAAACGACAGGTCGCGGGTTGATAAAATGGTCAAAATTTAAAAGGCGTCACATATTCCCCATAACCTGATAAAATTGCAATGGGGTGGGTATTAATTGAGAAATTGCTGAGATTACAAAGAATAATCTTTGCTCCAAAGACATTTCAGCTCCAGAGGTTACCCAAAAATCAGAAAAAAACAACAGGTCGTGGGTTGAAAAAATGGTCAAAATTTAAAGGGCGTCAGATCTTCCCCAAAACCTGATAAAATGAAAACGGGGTGGGTATTAATCGAGAAATTGCTGAGATTAGAAAGAATTATCTTTGTTCCAAAGAAATTTCAATTCCGGAGGTTACCCAAAAAGCAGAAAAAGACGACAGGTCGCGGGTTGAATGAATGGTCAAAATTTAAAGGGCGTCAGATCTTCCCATAACCTGATAAAATGACAACGGGGTGGGTATTAATCGAGAAATGCTGAGATTAGAAAGAATTATCTTTGTTCCAAAGAAATTTCATCTACAGAGGTTACCCAAAAAGCAGAAAAAAACGACAGGTCGCGGGTTGAAAGAATGGTCAAAATTTAAAGGGCGTCACATCTTCCCCATAACCTGATAAAATGACAACGGGGTGGGTATTAATCGAGAAATTGCTGAGATAATAAAGAATTATTCTTGTTTCAAAGAAATTTCAGCTCCGGAGGTTACCCAAAAACCAGAAAAAAACGACAGGTCGCGGGTTGATAAAATGGTCAAAATTTAAAGGGCGTCAGATCTTTCTCTAAACCTGATAAAATGACAACGGGGTGGGTATTAATCGAGAAATTGCTGAGATTATAAAGAATTATCTTTGTTCCAAAGAAATTTCAGCTCTGGAGGTCATGCCAAAAATCCGAAAAAAAACGACAGGTCGCGGGTTGAAAAAATGGTCAAAATTTACAGGGCGTCAGATCTTCCCCAAAACCTGATAAAATGACAACGGGGTGGGTATTAATCGAGAAATTGCTGAGATTAGAAAGAATTAACTTTGTTCCAAAGAAATTTCAATTCCGGAGGTAACCTAAAAAGCAGAAAAAAACGACAGGTCACGGGTTGATAAAATGGTCAAAATTTAAATGTCGTCAGATCTTCCCCAAAACCTGATAAAATGACAACGGGGTGGGTATTAATCGAGAAATTGCTGAGATTAGAAAGAATTATCTTTTCTACAAAGACATTTCAGCTCCAGAATTTACCCAAAAAGCAGAAAAAAACGACAGGTCGCGGGTTGAAAAAATGGTCAAAATTTAAAGGGCGTCAAATCTTTCCCTAAACCTGATAAAATCACAACGGGGTGGGTATTAATCGAGAAATTGCTGAAATTAGAAAGAATTATCTTTGTTCCAAAGAAGTTTCAATTGCAGAGGTTACCTAAAAAGCAGAAAAAAATGACAGGTCGCGGGTTGAAAAAATGGTCAAAATTTAAAGGGCGTCACATCTTCCCCAAAACCTGATAAAATGACAACGGGGTGGGTATTAATCGAGAAATTCCTGAGTTTATAAAGGATTATCCTTGTTCTAAAGAAATTTCATCTCCGGAGGTTACCCAAAAACCAGAAAAAAACGACAGGTCGCGGGTTGATAAAATGGTCAAAATTTAAAGGGCATCACATATTCCCCATAACCTGATAAAATTGCAATGGGGTGGGTATTAATTGAGAAATTGCTGAGATTACAAAGAATAATCTTTGCTCCAAAGACATTTCAGCTCCAGAGGTTACCCAAAAATCAGAAAAAAACAACAGGTCGTGGGTTGAAAAAATGGTCAAAATTTAAAGGGCGTCAGATCTTCCCCAAAACCTGATAAAATGAAAACGGGGTGGGTATTAATCGAGAAATTGCTGAGATTATAAAGAATTATCTTTGTTCCAAAGAAATTTCAATTCCGGAGGTTACCCAAAAAGCAGAAAAAGACGACAGGTCGCGGGTTGAAAGAATGGTCAAAATTTAAAGGGCGTCACATCTTCCCCATAACCTGATAAAATGACAACGGGGTGGGTATTAATCGAGAAATTGCTGAGATTAGAAAGAATTATCTTTTCTCCAAAGACATTTCAGCTCCAGAATTTACCCAAAAAGCAGAAAAAAACGACAGGTCGCGGGTTGAAAGAATGGTCAAAATTTAAAGGGCGTCACATCTTCCCCATAACCTGATAAAATGACAACGGGGTGGGTATTAATCGAGAAATTGCTGAGATAATAAAGAATTATTCTTGTTTCAAAGAAATTTCAGCTCCGTAGGTTACCCAAAAAGCAGAAAAAAACGACAGATCGCGGGTTGAAAAAATGGTCAAAATTTAAATGCCGTCAGATCTTCCCCAAAACCTGATAAAATGACAACGGGGTGGGTATTAATCGAGAAATTGCTGAGATTAGAAAGAATTAACTTTGTTCCAAAGAAATTTCAATTCCGGAGGTAACCTAAAAAGCAGAAAAAAACGACAGGTCACGGGTTGATAAAATGGTCAAAATTTAAATGTCGTCAGATCTTCCCAAAACCTGATAAAATGACAATGGGGTGGGTATTAATCGAGAAATTGCTGAGATTAGAAAGAATTATCTTTGTTCCAAAGAAATTTCAATTCTGGAGGTTACCTAAAAAGCAGAAAAAAAACGACAGGTCGCGGGTCGAAAAAATGGTCAAAATTTAAAGGGCGTCACATCTTCCCCAAAACCTGATAAAATGACAACGGGGTTGGTTTTAATCGAGAAATTGCTGAGATTAGAAAGAATTATCCTTGTTCCAAAGAAATTTCACCTCCGGAGGTCACGCCAAAAACCAGAAAAAAACAACAGGTCGTGGGTTGAAAAAATGGTCAAAATTTGAAGGGCGTCAGATCTTCCCCAAAACCTGATAAAATGACAACGGGGTGGGTATTAATCGAGAAATTGCTGAGATTAGAAAGAATTATCCTTGTTCCAAAGAAATTTCAGCTCCGGAGGTTACCCAAAAACCAGAAAAAAACGACAGGTCGCGGGTTGAAAGAATGGTCAAAATTTAAAGGGCGTCACATCTTCCCCATAACCTGATAAAATGACAACGGGGTGGGTATTAATTGAGAAATTGCTGAGATAATAAAGAATTATTCTTGTTTCAAAGAAATTTCAGTTCCGGAGGTTACCCAAAAACCAGAAAAAAACGACAGGTCGCGGGTTGATAAAATGGTCAAAATTTAAAGGGCGTCAGATCTTTCTCTAAACCTGATAAAATGACAACGGGGTGGGTATTAATCGAGAAATTGCTGAGATTATAAAGAATTATCTTTGTTCCAAAGAAATTTCAGCTCTGGAGGTCACGCCAAAAATCAGAAAAAAACGACAGGTCGCGGGTTGAAAAAATGGTCAAAATTTACAGGGCGTCAGATCTTCCCCAAAACCTGATAAAATGACAACGGGGTGGTTATTAATCGAGAAATTGCTGAGATTAGAAAGAATTAACTTTGTTCCAAAGAAATTTCAATTCCGGAGGTAACCTAAAAAGCAGAAAAAAAACGACAGGTCACGGGTTGATAAAATGGTCAAAATTTAAATGTCGTCAGATCTTCCCCAAAACCTGATAAAATGACAATGGGGTGGGTATTAATCGAGAAATTGCTGAGATTAGAAAGAATTATCTTTTCTCCAAAGACATTTCAGCTCCAGAATTTACCCAAAAAGCAGAAAAAAACGACAGGTTGCGGGTTGAAAAAATGGTCAAAATTTAAAGGGCGTCACATCTTCCCCATAACCTGATAAAATGACAACGGGGTGGGTATTAATCGAGAAATTGCTGAGAATTTAAAGAATTCTTCTTGTTTCAAAGAAATTTCAGCTCCGGAGGTTACCCAAAAAGCAGAAAAAAACGACAGGTCGCGGGTTGAAAAAATGGTCAAAATTTAAAGGGCGTCACATCTTCCCCAAAACCTGATAAAATGACAACGGGGTGGGTATTAATCGAAAAATTGCTGAGATTATAAAGAATTATCCTTGTTTCAAAGAAATTTCAGCTCCGGAGGTTACCCAAAAAGCAGAAAAAAATGACAGGTCACGGGTTGAAAAAATGGTCAAAATTTACAGGGCGTCAGATCTTCCCAAAACCTGATAAAATGACAACGGGGTGGGTATTAATCGAGAAATTGCTGAGATTATAAAGAATTATCCTTGTTTCAAAGAAATTTCATCTCCGGAGGTTACCCAAAAACCAGAAAAAAACGACAGGTCGCGGGTTGATAAAATGGTCAAAATTTAAAAGGCGTCACATATTCCCCATAACCTGATAAAATTGCAATGGGGTGGGTATTAATTGAGAAATTGCTGAGATTACAAAGAATAATCTTTGCTCCAAAGACATTTCAGCTCCAGAGGTTACCCAAATATCAGAAAAAAACAACAGGTCGTGGGTTGAAAAAATGGTCAAAATTTAAAGGGCGTCAGATCTTCCCCAAAACCTGATAAAATGAAAACGGGGTGGGTATTAATCGAGAAATTGCTGAGATTAGAAAGAATTATCTTTGTTCCAAAGAAATTTCAATTCCGGAGGTTACCCAAAAAGCAGAAAAAGACGACAGGTCGCGGGTTGAAAGAATGGTCAAAATTTAAAGGGCGTCACATCTTCCCCATAACCTGATAAAATGACAACGGGGTGGGTATTAATCGAGAAATTGCTGAGATTAGAAAGAATTATCTTTGTTCCAAAGAAATTTCAGCTCCAGAGGTTACCCAAAAAGCAGAAAAAAACGACAGGTCGCGGGTTGAAAGAATGGTCAAAATTTAAAGGGCGTCACATCTTCCCCATAACCTGATAAAATGACAACGGGGTGGGTATTAATCGAGAAATTGCTGAGATAATAAAGAATTATTCTTGTTTCAAAGAAATTTCAGCTCCGGAGGTTACCCAAAAAGCAGAAAAAAACGACAGGTCGCGGGTTGAAAAAATGGTCAAAATTTAAAGGGCGTCAGATCTTCCCCAAAACCTGATAAAATGACAACGGGGTGGGTATTAATCGAGAAATTGCTGAGATTATAAAGAATAATCTTTGCTCCAAAGACATTTCAGCTCCAGAGGTTACCCAAAAAGCAGAAAAAAACGACAGGTCGCGGGTTGAAAAAATGGTCAAAATTTAAAGGGCGTCAAATCTTCCCCTTAACCTGATAAAATGACAACGGGGTGGGTATTAATCGAGAAATTGCTGAGATTAGAAAGAATTATCTTTGTTCCAAAGAAATTTCAATTCCGGAGGTTACCCAAAAAGCAGAAAAAAACGACAGGTCGCAGGTTGAAAAAATGGTCAAAATTTAAAGGGCGTCAGATCTTCCCCAAAACCTGTTAAAATGAAAACGGGGTGGGTATTAATCGAGAAATTGCTGAGATTAGAAAGAATTATCTTTGTTCCAAAGAAATTTCAATTCCGGAGGTTACCCAAAAAGCAGAAAAAGACGACAGGTCGCGGGTTGAAAGAATGGTCAAAATTTAAAGGGCGTCACATCTTCCCCATAACCTGATAAAATGACAACGGGGCGGGTATTAATCGAGAAATTGCTGAGATTAGAAAGAATTATCTTTTCTCCAAAGACATTTCAGCTCCAGAATTTACCCAAAGAGCAGAAAAAAACGACAGGTCGCGGGTTGAAAAAATGGTCAAAATTTAAATGTCGTCAGATCTTCCCCAAAACCTGATAAAATGACAATGGGGTGGTTATTAATCGAGAAATTGCTGAGATTAGAAAGAATTATCTTTGTTCCAAAGAAATTTCAATTCTTGAGGTTACCTAAAAAGCAGAAAAAAACAACAGGTCGCGGGTCGAAAAAATGGTCAAAATTTAAAGGGCGTCAGATCTTCCCCAAAACCTGATAAAATGACAACGGGGTGGGTATTAATCGAGAAATTGCTGAGATTAGAAAGAATTATCCTTGTTCCAAAGAAATTTCAGCTCCGGAGGTTACCCAAAAACCAGAAAAAAACGACAGGTCGCGGGTTGAAAGAATGGTCAAAATTTAAAAGGCGTCACATCTTCCCCATAACCTGATAAAATGACAACGGGGTGGGTATTAATCGAGAAATTGCTGAGATAATAAAGAATTATTCTTGTTTCAAAGAAATTTCAGTTCCGGAGGTTACCCAAAAACCAGAAAAAAACGACAGGTCGCGGGTTGATAAAATGGTCAAAATTTAAAGGGCGTCAGATCTTTCTCTAAACCTGATAAAATGACAACGGGGTGGGTATTAATCGAGAAATTGCTGAGATTATAAAGAATTATCTTTGTTCCAAAGAAATTTCAGCTCTGGAGGTCACGCCAAAAATCCGAAAAAAACGACAGGTCGCGGGTTGAAAAAATGGTCAAAATTTACAGGGCGTCAGATCTTCCCCAAAACCTGTTAAAATGAAAACGGGGTGGGTATTAATCGAGAAATTGCTGAGATTAGAAAGAATTATCCTTGTTCCAAAGAAATTTCACCTCCGGAGGTCACGCCAAAAACCAGAAAAAAACAACAGGTCGTGGGTTGAAAAAATGGTCAAAATTTGAAGGGCGTCAGATCTTCCCCAAAACCTGATAAAATGACAACGGGGTGGGTATTAATCGAGAAATTGCTGAGATTAGAAAGAATTATCCTTGTTCCAAAGAAATTTCAGCTCCGGAGGTTACCCAAAAGCCAGAAAAAAACGACAGGTCGCGGGTTGAAAGAATGGTCAAAATTTAAAGGGCGTCACATCTTCCCCATAACCTGATAAAATGACAACGGGGTGGGTATTAATCGAGAAATTGCTGAGATAATAAAGAATTATTCTTGTTTCAAAGAAATTTCAGTTCCGGAGGTTACCCAAAAACCAGAAAAAAACGACAGGTTGCGGGTTGATAAAATGGTCAAAATTTAAAGGGCATCACATATTCCCCATAACCTGATAAAATTGCAATGGGGTGGGTATTAATTGAGAAATTGCTGAGATTACAAAGAATAATCTTTGCTCCAAAGACATTTCAGCTCCAGAGGTCACCCAAAAATCAGAAAAAAACAACAGGTCGTGGGTTGAAAAAATGGTCAAAATTTAAAGGGCGTCAGATCTTCCCCAAAACCTGATAAAATGAAAACTGGGTGGGTATTAATCGCGAAATTGCTGAGATTATAAAGAATTATCTTTGTTCCAAAGAAATTTCAATTCCGGAGGTTACCCAAAAAGCAGAAAAAGACGACAGGTCGCGGGTTGAAAGAATGGTCAAAATTTAAAGGGCGTCACATCTTCCCCATAACCTGATAAAATGACAACGGGGTGGGTATTAATCGAGAAATTGCTGAGATTAGAAAGAATTATCTTTTCTCCAAAGACATTTCAGCTCCAGAATTCACCCAAAAAGCAGAAAAAAACGACAGGTCGCGGGTTGAAAGAATGGTCAAAATTTAAATGGCGTCACATCTTCCCCATAACCTGATAAAATGACAACGGGGTGGGTATTAATCGAGAAATTGCTGAGATAATAAAGAATTATTCTTGTTTCAAAGAAATTTCAGCTCCGTAGGTTACCCAAAAAGCAGAAAAAAACGACAGATCGCGGGTTGAAAAAATGGTCAAATTTTAAATGTCGTCAGATCTTCCCCAAAACCTGATAAAATGACAACGGGGTGGGTATTAATCGAGAAATTGCTGAGATTAGAAAGAATTAACTTTGTTCCAAAGAAATTTCAATTCCGGAGGTAACCTAAAAAGCAGAAAAAAACGACAGGTCACGGGTTGATAAAATGGTCAAAATTTAAATGTCGTCAGATCTTCCCCAAAACCTGATAAAATGACAATGGGGTGGGTATTAATCGAGAAATTGCTGAGATTAGAAAGAATTATCTTTTCTCCAAAGACATTTCAGCTCCAGAATTTACCCAAAAAGCAGAAAAAAAACGACAGGTCGCGGGTTGAAAAAATGGTCAAAATTTAAAGGGCGTCACATCTTCCCCATAACCTGATAAAATGACAACGGGGTGGGTATTAATCGAGAAATTGCTGAGATTAGAAAGAATTATCTTTTCTCCAAAGACATTTCAGCTCCAGAATTTACCCAAAAAGCAGAAAAAAACGACAGGTCGCGGGTTGAAAAAATGGTCAAAATTTAAATGTCGTCAGATCTTCCCCAAAACCTGATAAAATGACAATGGGGTGGGTATTAATCGAGAAATTGCTGAGATAATAAAGAATTATTCTTGTTTCAAAGAAATTTCAGTTCCGGAGGTTACCCAAAAAACAGAAAAAAACGACAGGTCGCGGGTTGATAAAATGGTCAAAATTTAAAGGGCGTCAGATCTTTCTCTAAACCTGATAAAATGACAACGGGGTGGGTATTAATCGAGAAATTGCTGAGATTATAAAGAATTATCTTTGTTCCAAAGAAATTTCAGCTCTGGAGGTCACGCCAAAAATCCGAAAAAAACGACAGGTCGCGGGTTGAAAAAATGGTCAAAATTTACAGGGCGTCAGATCTTCCCCAAAACCTGATAAAATGACAACGGGGTGGGTATTAATCGAGAAATTGCTGAGATTAGAAAGAATTAACTTTGTTCCAAAGAAATTTCAATTCCGGAAGTAACCTAAAAAGCAGAAAAAAACGACAGGTCACGGGTTGATAAAATGGTCAAAATTTAAATGTCGTCAGATCTTCCCCAAAACCTGATAAAATGACAACGGGGTGGGTATTAATCGAGAAATTGCTGAGATTAGAAAGAATTATCTTTTCTCCAAAGACATTTCAGCTCCAGAATTTACCCAAAAAGCAGAAAAAAACGACAGGTTGCGGGTTGAAAAAATGGTCAAAATTTAAAGGGCGTCACATCTTCCCCATAACCTGATAAAATGACAACGGGGTGGGTATTAATCGAGAAATTGCTGAGAATTTAAAGAATTCTTCTTGTTTCAAAGAAATTTCAGCTCCGGAGGTTACCCAAAAATCAGAAAAAAACAACAGGTCGTGGGTTGAAAAAATGGTCAAAATTTAAAGGGCGTCAGATCTTCCCCAAAACCTGATAAAATGAAAACGGGGTGGGTATTAATCGAGAAATTGCTGAGATTAGAAAGAATTATCTTTGTTCCAAAGAAATTTCAATTCCGGAGGTTACCCAAAAAGCAGAAAAAGACGACAGGTCGCGGGTTGAATGAATGGTCAAAATTTAAAGGGCGTCAGATCTTCTCCATAACCTGATAAAATGACAACGGGGTGGGTATTAATCGAGAAATGCTGAGATTAGAAAGAATTATCTTTGTTCCAAAGAAATTTCAGCTCCAGAGGTCACGCCAAAAACCAGAAAAAAACAACAGGTCGTGGGTTGAAAAAAAGGTAAAAATTTAAAGGGCGTCAGATCTTCCCCAAAACCTGATAAAATGACAACGGGGTGGGTATTAATCGAGAAATTGCTGAGATAATAAAGAATTATTCTTGTTTCAAAGAAATTTCAGCTCCGGAGGTTACCCAAAAACCAGAAAAAAACGACAGGTCGCGGGTTGATAAAATGGTCAAAATTTAAAGAGCGTCAGATCTTTCTCTAAACCTGATAAAATGACAACGGGGTGGGTATTAATCGAGAAATTGCTGAGATTATAAAGAATTATCTTTTCTCCAAAGAAATTTCAGCTCTGGAGATCATGCCAAAAATCCGAAAAAAACGACAGGTCGCGGGTTGAAAAAATGGTCAAAATTTACAGGGCGTCAGATCTTCCCCAAAACCTGATAAAATGACAACGGGGTGGGTATTAATCGAGAAATTGCTGAGATTAGAAAGAATTAACTTTGTTCCAAAGAAATTTCAATTCCGGAGGTAACCTAAAAACCAGAAAAAAACGACAGGTCACGGGTTGATAAAATGGTCAAAATTTAAATGTCGTCAGATCTTCCCCAAAACCTGATAAAATGACAACGGGGTGGGTATTAATCGAGAAATTGCTGAGATTAGAAAGAATTATCTTTTCTACAAAGACATTTCAGCTCCAGAATTTACCCAAAAAGCAGAAAAAAACGACAGGTCGCGGGTTGAAAAAATGGTCAAAATTTAAAGGGCGTCAAATCTTCCCCTAAACCTGATAAAATCACAACGGGGTGGGTATTAATCGAGAAATTGCTGAGATTAGAAAGAATTATCTTTGTTCCAAAGAAATTTCAATTCTGGAGGTTACCTAAAAAGCAGAAAAAAACGACAGGTCGCGGGTCGGAAAAATGGTCAAAATTTAAAGGGCGTCACATCTTCCCCAAAACCTGATAAAATGACAACGGGGTTGGTATTAATCGAGAAATTGCTGAGATTAGAAAGAATTATCCTTGTTCCAAAGAAATTTCACCTCCGGAGGTCACGCCAAAAACCAGAAAAAAACAACAGGTCGTGGGTTGAAAAAATGGTCAAAATTTGAAGGGCGTCAGATCTTCCCCAAAACCTGATAAAATGACAACGGGGTGGGTATTAATCGAGAAATTGCTGAGATTAGAAAGAATTATCCTTGTTCCAAAGAAATTTCAGCTCCGGAGGTTACCCAAAAACCAGAAAAAAACGACAGGTCGCGGGTTGAAAGAATGGTCAAAATTTAAAGGGCGTCACATCTTCCCCATAACCTGATAAAATAACAACGGGGTGGGTATTAATCGAGAAATTGCTGAGATAATAAAGAATTATTCTTGTTTCAAAGAAATTTCAGTTCCGGAGGTTACCCAAAAACCAGAAAAAAACGACAGGTCGCGGGTTGAAAGAATGGTCAAAATTTAAAGGGCGTCACATCTTCCCCATAACCTGATAAAATAACAACGGGGTGGGTATTAATCGAGAAATTGCTGAGATAATAAAGAATTATTCTTGTTTCAAAGAAATTTCAGTTCCGGAGGTTACCCAAAAACCAGAAAAAAACGACAGGTCGCGGGTTGATAAAATGGTCAAAATTTAAAGGGCGTCAGATCTTTCTCTAAACCTGATAAAATGACAACGGGGTGGGTATTAATCGAGAAATTGCTGAGATTATAAAGAATTATCTTTGTTCCAAAGAAATTTCAGCTCTGGAGGTCACGCCAAAAATCCGAAAAAAACGACAGGTCGCGGGTTGAAAAAATGGTCAAAATTTACAGGGCGTCAGATCTTCCCCAAAACCTGATAAAATGACAACGGGGTGGTTATTAATCGAGAAATTGCTGAGATTAGAAAGAATTAACTTTGTTCCAAAGAAATTTCAATTCCGGAGGTAACCTAAAAACCAGAAAAAAACGACAGGTCACGGGTTGATAAAATGGTCAAAATTTAAAGGGCGTCACATCTTCCCCATAACCTGATAAAATGACAACGGGGTGGGTATTAATCGAGAAATTGCTGAGATTAGAAAGAATTATCTTTTCTCCCAAGACATTTCAGCTCCAGAATTTACCCAAAAAGCAGAAAAAAGCGACAGGTCGCGGGTTGAAAAAATGGTCAAAATTTAAATGTCGTCAGATCTTCCCCAAAACCTGATAAAATGACAATGGGGTGGGTATTAATCGAGAAATTGCTGAGATTAGAAAGAATTATCTTTGTTCCAAAGAAATTTCAATTCTGGAGGTTACCTAAAAAGCAGAAAAAAACGACAGGTCGCGGGTCGAAAAAATGGTCAAAATTTAAAGGGCGTCACATCTTCCCCAAAACCTGATAAAATGCCAACGGGGTTGGTATTAATCGAGAAATTGCTGAGATTAGAAAGAATTATCCTTGTTCCAAAGAAATTTCACCTCCGGAGGTCACGCCAAGAACCAGAAAAAAACAACAGGTCGTGGGTTGAAAAAATGGTCAAAATTTGAAGGGCGTCACATCTTCCCCAAAACCTGATAAAATGACAACGGGGTGGGTATTAATCGAGAAATTGCTGAGATTAGAAAGAATTATCCTTGTTCCAAAGAAATTTCAGCTCCGGAGGTTACCCAAAAACCAGAAAAAAACGACAGGTCGCGGGTTGAAAGAATGGTCAAAATTTAAAGGGCGTCAGATCTTCCCCATAACCTGATAAAATGACAACGGGGTGGGTATTAATCGAGAAATTGCTGAGATAATAAAGAATTATTCTTGTTTCAAAGAAATTTCAGTTCCGGAGGTTACCCAAAAACCAGAAAAAAACGACAGGTCGCGGGTTGATAAAATGGTCAAAATTTAAAGGGCGTCAGATCTTTCTCTAAACCTGATAAAATGACAACGGGGTGGGTATTAATCGAGAAATTGCTGAGATTAGAAAGAATTATCTTTGTTCCAAAGAAATTTCAGCTCTGGAGGTCACGCCAAAAATCCGAAAAAAACGACAGGTCGCGGGTTGAAAAAATGGTCAAAATTTACAGGGCGTCAGATCTTCCCCAAAACCTGATAAAATGACAACGGGGTGGTTATTAATCGAGAAATTGCTGAGATTAGAAAGAATTAACTTTGTTCCAAAGAAATTTCAATTCCGGAGGTAACCTAAAAAGCAGAAAAAAACGACAGGTCACGGGTTGATAAAATGGTCAAAATTTAAATGTCGTCAGATCTTCCCCAAAACCTGATAAAATGACAATGGGGTGGGTATTAATCGAGAAATTGCTGAGATTAGAAAGAATTATCTTTTCTCCAAAGACATTTCAGCTCCAGAATTTACCCAAAAAGCAGAAAAAAACGACAGGTTGCGGGTTGAAAAAATGGTCAAAATTTAAAGGGCGTCACATCTTCCCCATAACCTGATAAAATGACAACGGGGTGGGTATTAATCGAGAAATTGCTGAGAATTTAAAGAATTCTTCTTGTTTCAAAGAAATTTCAGCTCCGGAGGTTACCCAAAAATCAGAAAAAAACAACAGGTCGTGGGTTGAAAAAATGGTCAAAATTTAAAGGGCGTCAGATCTTCCCCAAAACCTGATAAAATGAAAACTGGGTGGGTATTAATCACGAAATTTCTGAGATTATAAAGAATTATCTTTGTTCCAAAGAAATTTCAATTCCGGAGGTTACCCAAAAAGCAGAAAAAGACGACAGGTCGCGGGTTGAAAGAATGGTCAAAATTTAAAGGGCGTCACATCTTCCCCATAACCTGATAAAATGACAACGGGGTGGGTATTAATCGAGAAATTGCTGAGATTAGAAAGAATTATCTTTACTCCAAAGACATTTCAGCTCCAGAATTTACCCAAAAAGCAGAAAAAAACGACAGGTCGCGGGTTGAAAGAATGGTCAAAATTTAAAGGGCGTCACATCTTCCCCATAACCTGATAAAATGACAACGGGGTGGGTATTAATCGAGAAATTGCTGAGATAATAAAGAATTATTCTTGTTTCAAAGAAATTTCAGCTCCGTAGGTTACCCAAAAAGCAGAAAAAAACGACAGATCGCGGGTTGAAAAAATGGTCAAAATTTAAATGTCTTCAGATCTTCCCCAAAACCTGATAAAATGACAACGGGGTGGGTATTAATCGAGAAATTGCTGAGATTAGAAAGAATTAACTTTGTTCCAAAGAAATTTCAATTCCGGAGGTAACCTAAAAAGCAGAAAAAAACGACAGGTCACGGGTTGATAAAATGGTCAAAATTTAAATGTCGTCAGATCTTCCCCAAAACCTGATAAAATGACAATGGGGTGGGTATTAATCGAGAAATTGCTGAGATTAGAAAGAATTATCTTTGTTCCAAAGAAATTTCAATTCTGGAGGTTACCTAAAAAGCAGAAAAAAACGACAGGTCGCGGGTTGAAAAAATGGTCAAAATTTAAAGGGCGTCACATCTTCCCCAAAACCTGATAAAATGACAACGGGGTTGGTATTAATCGAGAAATTGCTGAGATTAGAAAGAATTATCCTTGTTCCAAAGAAATTTCACCTCCGGAGGTCACGCCAAAAACCAGAAAAAAACAACAGGTCGTGGGTTGAAAAAATGGTCAAAATTTGAAGGGCGTCAGATCTTCCCCAAAACCTGATAAAATGACAACGGGGTGGGTATTAATCGAGAAATTGCTGAGATTAGAAAGAATTATCCTTGTTCCAAAGAAATTTCAGCTCCGGAGGATACCCAAAAACCAGAAAAAAACGACAGGTCGCGGGTTGAAAGAATGGTCAAAATTTAAAGGGCGTCACATCTTCCCCATAACCTGATAAAATGACAACGGGGTGGGTATTAATCGAGAAATTGCTGAGATAATAAAGAATTATTCTTGTTTCAAAGAAATTTCAGTTCCGGAGGTTACCCAAAAACCAGAAAAAAACGACAGGTCGCGGGTTGATAAAATGGTCAAAATTTAAAGGGCGTCAGATCTTTCTCTAAACCTGATAAAATGACAACGGGGTGGGTATTAATCGAGAAATTGCTGAGATTATAAAGAATTATCTTTGTTCCAAAGAAATTTCAGCTCTGGACGTCACGCCAAAAATCCGAAAAAAACGACAGGTCGCGGGTTGAAAAAATGGTCAAAATTTACAGGGCGTCAGATCTTCCCCAAAACCTGATAAAATGACAACGGGGTGGGTATTAATCGAGAAATTGCTGAGATTAGAAAGAATTAACTTTGTTCCAAAGAAATTTCAATTCCGGAGGTAACCTAAAAAGCAGAAAAAAACGACAGGTCACGGGTTGATAAAATGGTCAAAATTTAAATGTCGTCAGATCTTCCCCAAAACCTGATAAAATGACAATGGGGTGGGTATTAATCGAGAAATTGCTGAGATTATAAAGAATTATCCTTGTTTCAAAGAAATTTCATCTCCGGAGGTTACCCAAAAACCAGAAAAAAACGACAGGTCGCGGGTTGATAAAATGGTCAAAATTTAAAAGGCGTCACATATTCCCCATAACCTGATAAAATTGCAATGGGGTGGGTATTAATTGAGAAATTGCTGAGATTACAAAGAATAATCTTTGCTCCAAAGACATTTCAGCTCCAGAGGTTACCCAAAAATCAGAAAAAAACAACAGGTCGTGGGTTGAAAAAATGGTCAAAATTTAAAGGGCGTCAGATCTTCCCCAAAACCTGTTAAAATGAAAACGGGGTGGGTATTAATCGAGAAATTGCTGAGATTAGAAAGAATTATCTTTGTTCCAAAGAAATTTCAATTCCGGAGGTTACCCAAAAAGCAGAAAAAGACGACAGGTCGCGGGTTGAAAGAATGGTCAAAATTTAAAGGGCGTCACATCTTCCCCATAACCTGATAAAATGACAACGGGGTGGGTATTAATCGAGAAATTGCTGAGATAATAAAGAATTATTCTTGTTTCAAAGAAATTTCAGCTCCGGAGGTTACCCAAAAAGCAGAAAAAAACGACAGGTCGCAGGTTGAAAGAATGGTCAAAATTTAAAGGGCGTCAGATCTTCCCCAAAACCTGATAAAATGACAACGGGGTGGGTATTAATCGAGAAATTGCTGAGATTAGAAAGAATTATCTTTTCTCCAAAGACATTTCAGCTCCAGAATTTACCCAAAAAGCAGAAAAAAACGACAGGTCGCGGGTTGAAAAAATAGTCAAAATTTAAAGGGCGTCACATCTTCCCCATAACCTGATAAAATGACAACGGGGTGGGTATTAATCGGGAAATTGCTGAGAATTTAAAGAATTCTTCTTGTTTCAAAGAAATTTCAGCTCCGGACGTTACCCAAAAAGCAGAAAAAAACGACAGATTGCGGGTTGAAAAAATGGTCAAAATTTAAAGGGGGTCACATCTTCCCCATAACCTGATAAAATGACAACGGGGTGGGTATTAATCGAAAAATTGCTGAGATTATAAAGAATTATCCTTGTTTCAAAGAAATTTCAGCTCCTGAGGTTACCCAAAATGCAGAAAAAAATGACAGGTCACGGGTTGAAAAAATGGTCAAAATTTACAGGGCGTCAGATCTTCCCAAAACCTGATAAAATGACAACGGGGTGGGTATTAATCGAGAAATTGCTGAGATTAGAAAGAATTATATTTTCTCCAAAGACATTTCAGCTCCAGAATTTACCCAAAAAGCAGAAAAAAACGACAGGTCGCGGGTTGAAAAAATGGTCAAAATTTAAATGTCGTCAGATCTTCCCCAAAACCTGATAAAATGACAATGGGGTGGGTATTAATCGAGAAATTGCTGAGATTAGAAAGAATTATCTTTGTTCCAAAGAAATTTCAATTCCGGAGGTTACCCAAAAAGCAGAAAAAGACGACAGGTCGCGGGTTGAAAGAATGGTCAAAATTTAAAGGGCGTCACATCTTCCCCATAACCTGATAAAATGACAACGGGGCGGGTATTAATCGAGAAATTGCTGAGATTAGAAAGAATTATCTTTGTTCCAAAGAAATTTCAGCTCCAGAGGTTACCCAAAAAGCAGAAAAAAACGACAGGTCGCGGGTTGAAAGAATGGTCAAAATTTAAAGGGCGTCACATCTTCCCCATAACCTGATAAAATGACAACGGGGTGGGTATTAATCGAGAAATTGCTGAGATAATAAAGAATTATTCTTGTTTCAAAGAAATTTCAGCTCCGGAGGTTACCCAAAAAGCAGAAAAAAACGACAGGTCGCAGGTTGAAAGAATGGTCAAAATTTAAAGGGCGTCAGATCTTCCCCAAAACCTGATAAAATGACAACGGGGTGGGTATTAATCGAGAAATTGCTGAGATTAGAAAGAATTATCTTTTCTCCAAAGACATTTCAGCTCCAGAATTTACCCAAAAACCAGAAAAAAACGACAGGTCGCGGGTTGAAAAAATAGTCAAAATTTAAAGGGCTTCACATCTTCCCCATAACCTGATAAAATGACAACGGGGTGGGTATTAATCGAGAAATTGCTGAGAATTCAAAGAATTCTTCTTGTTTCAAAGAAATTTCAGCTCCGGAGGTTACCCAAAAAGCAGAAAAAAACGACAGGTCGCGGGTTGAAAAAATGGTCAAAATTTAAAGGGCGTCACATCTTCCCCATAACCTGATAAAATGACAACGGGGTGGGTATTAATCGAGAAATTGCTGAGATTAGAAAGAATTATCTTTTCTCCAAAGACATTTCAGCTCCAGAATTTACCCAAAAAGCAGAAAAAAACGACAGGTCGCGGGTTGAAAAAATGGTCAAAATTTAAATGTCGTCAGATCTTCCCCAAAACCTGATAAAATGACAATGGGGTGGGTATTAATCGAGAAATTGCTGAGATTAGAAAGAATTATCTTTGTTCCAAAGAAATTTCAATTCTGGAGGTTACCTAAAAAGCAGAAAAAAACGACAGGTCGCGGGTCGAAAAAATGGTCAAAATTTAAAGGGCGTCACATCTTCCCCAAAACCTGATAAAATGACAACGGGGTTGGTATTAATCGAGAAATTGCTGAGATTAGAAAGAATTATCCTTGTTCCAAAGAAATTTCACCTCCGGAGGTCACGCCAAAAACCAGAAAAAAACAACAGGTCGTGGGTTGAAAAAATGGTCAAAATTTAAAGGGCGTCAGATCTTCCCCATAACCTGATAAAATGACAACGGGGTGGGTATTAATCGAGAAATTGCTGAGATTAGAAAGAATTTTCCTTGTTCCAAAGAAATTTCAGCTCCGGAGGTTACCCAAAAACCAGAAAAAAACGACAGGTCGCGGGTTGAAAGAATGGTCAAAATTTAAAGGGCGTCACATCTTCCCCATAACCTGATAAAATGACAACGGGGTGGGTATTAATCGAGAAATTGCTGAGATAATAAAGAATTATTCTTGTTTCAAAGAAATTTCAGTTCCGGAGGTTACCCAAAAACCAGAAAAAAACGACAGGTCGCGGGTTGATAAAATGGTCAAAATTTAAAGGGCGTCAGATCTTTCTCTAAACCTGATAAAATGACAACGGGGTGGGTATTAATCGAGAAATTGCTGAGATTATAAAGAATTATCTTTGTTCCAAAGAAATTTCAGCTCTGGAGGTCACGCCAAAAATCCGAAAAAAACGACAGGTCGCGGGTTGAAAAAATGGTCAAAATTTACAGGGCGTCAGATCTTCCCCAAAACCTGATAAAATGACAACGGGGTGGGTATTAATCGAGAAATTGCTGAGATTAGAAAGAATTAACTTTGTTCCAAAGAGATTTCAATTCCGGAGGTAACCTAAAAAGCAGAAAAAAACGACAGGTCACGGGTTGATAAAATGGTCAAAATTTAAATGTCGTCAGATCTTCCCCAAAACCTGATAAAATGACAACGGGGTGGGTATTAATCGAGAAATTGCTGAGATTAGAAAGAATTATCTTTTCTCCAAAGACATTTCAGCTCCAGAATTTACCCAAAAAGCAGAAAAAAACGACAGGTTGCGGGTTGAAAAAATGGTCAAAATTTAAAGGGCGTCACATCTTCCCCAAAACTTGATAAAATGACAACGGGGTGGGTATTAATCGAAAAATTGCTGAGATTATAAAGAATTATCCTTGTTTCAAAGAAATTTCAGCTCCTGAGGTTACCCAAAAAGCAGAAAAAAATGACAGGTCACGGGTTGAAAAAATGGTCAAAATTTACAGGGCGTCAGATCTTCCCAAAACCTGATAAAATGACAACGGGGTGGGTATTAATCGAGAAATTGCTGAGATTATAAAGAATTATCCTTGTTTCAAAGAAATTTCATCTCCGGAGGTTACCCAAAAACCAGAAAAAAACGACAGGTCGCGGGTTGATAAAATGGTCAAAATTTAAAAGGCGTCACATATTCCCCATAACCTGATAAAATTGCAATGGGGTGGGTATTAATTGAGAAATTGCTGAGATTACAAAGAATAATCTTTGCTCCAAAGACATTTCAGCTCCAGAGGTAACCCAAAAATCAGAAAAAAACAACAGGTCGTGGGTTGAAAAAATGGTCAAAATTTAAAGGGCGTCAGATCTTCCCCAAAACCTGATAAAATGAAAACGGGGTGGGTATTAATCGAGAAATTGCTGAGATTATAAAGAATTATCTTTGCTCCAAAGACATTTCAGCTCCAGAGGTTACCTAAAAAGCAGAAAAAAACGACAGGTCGCGGGTTGAAAAAATAGTCAAAATTTAAAGGGCGTCACATCTTCCCCATAACCTGATAAAATGACAACGGGGTGGGTATTAATCGAGAAATTGCTGAGAATTTAAAGAATTCTTCTTGTTTCAAAGAAATTTCAGCTCCTGAGGTTACCCAAAAAGCAGAAAAAAATGACAGGTCGCAGGTTGAAAAAATGGTCAAAATTTAAAGGGCGTCAGATCTTCCCCAAAACCTGATAAAATGACACAGGGTGGGTATTAATTGAGAAATTGCTGAGATTAGAAAGAATTATCTTTGTTCCAAAGAAATTTCAATTCCGGAGGTTACCCAAAAAGCAGAAAAAAACGACAGGTCGCAGGTTGAAAAAATGGTCAAAATTTAAAGGGCGTCAGATCTTCCCCAAAACCTGATAAAATGACAACGGGGTGGGTATTAATTGAGAAATTGCTGAGATTATAAAGAATTATCCTTGTTTCAAAGAAATTTCATCTCCGGAGGTTACCCAAAAACCAGAAAAAAACGACAGGTCGCGGGTTGATAAAATGGTCAAAATTTAAAAGGCGTCACATATTCCCCATAACCTGATAAAATTGCAATGGGGTGGGTATTAATTGAGAAATTGCTGAGATTACAAAGAATAATCTTTGCTCCAAAGACATTTCAGCTCCAGAGGTTACCCAAAAATCAGAAAAAAACGACAGGTCGTGGGTTGAAAAAATGGTCAAAATTTAAAGGGCGTCAGATCTTCCCCAAAACCTGTTAAAATGAAAACGGGGTGGGTATTAATCGAGAAATTGCTGAGATTAGAAAGAATTATCTTTGTTCCAAAGAAATTTCAATTCCGGAGTTTACCCAAAAAGCAGAAAAAGACGACAGGTCGCGGGTTGAAAGAATGGTCAAAATTTAAAGGGCGTCACATCTTCCCCATAACCTGATAAAATGACAACGGGGTGGGTATTAATCGAGAAATTGCTGAGATTAGAAAGAATTATCTTTTCTCCAAAGACATTTCAGCTCCAGAATTTACCCAAAAAGCAGAAAAAAACGACAGGTCGCGGGTTGAAAGAATGGTCAAAATTTAAAGGGCGTCACATCTTCCCCATAACCTGATAAAATGACAACGGGGTGGGTATTAATCGAGAAATTGCTGAGATAATAAAGAATTATTCTTGTTTCAAAGAAATTTCAGCTCCGTAGGTTACCCAAAAAGCAGAAAAAAACGACAGGTCGCGGGTTGAAAAAATGGTCAAAATTTAAAGGGCGTCAGATCTTCCCCAAAACCTGATAAAATGACAACGGGGTGGGTATTAATCGAGAAATTGCTGAGATTAGAAAGAATTAACTTTGTTCCAAAGAAATTTCAATTCCGGAGGTAACCTAAAAAGCAGAAAAAAACGACAGGTCACGGGTTGATAAAATGGTCAAAATTTAAATGTCGTCAGATCTTCCCCAAAACCTGATAAAATGACAATGGGGTGGGTATTAATCGAGAAATTGCTGAGATTAGAAAGAATTATCTTTTCTCCAAAGACATTTCAGCTCCAGAATTTACCCAAAAAGCAGAAAAAAACGACAGGTTGCGGGTTGAAAAAATGGTCAAAATTTAAAGGGCGTCACATCTTCCCCATAACCTGATAAAATGACAACGGGGTGGGTATTAATCGAGAAATTGCTGAGATTAGAAAGAATTATCTTTTCTCCCAAGACATTTCAGCTCCAGAATTTACCCAAAAAGCAGAAAAAAGCGACAGGTCGCGGGTTGAAAAAATGGTCAAAATTTAAATGTCATCAGATCTTCCCCAAAACCTGATAAAATGACAATGGGGTGGGTATTAATCGAGAAATTGCTGAGATTAGAAAGAATTATCTTTGTTCCAAAGAAATTTCAATTCTGGAGGTTACCTAAAAAGCAGAAAAAAACGACAGGTCGCGGGTCGAAAAAATGGTCAAAATTTAAAGGGCGTCACATCTTCCCCAAAACCTGATAAAATGACAACGGGGTTGGTATTAATCGAGAAATTGCTGAGATTAGAAAGAATTATCCTTGTTCCAAAGAAATTTCACCTCCGGAGGTCACGCCAAAAACCAGAAAAAAACAACAGGTCGTGGGTTGAAAAAATGGTCAAAATTTGAAGGGCGTCACATCTTCCCCAAAACCTGATAAAATGACAACGGGGTGGGTATTAATCGAGAAATTGCTGAGATTAGAAAGAATTATCCTTGTTCCAAAGAAATTTCAGCTCCGGAGGTTACCCAAAAACCAGAAAAAAACGACAGGTCGCGGGTTGAAAGAATGGTCAAAATTTAAAGGGCGTCAGATCTTCCCCATAACCTGATAAAATGACAACGGGGTGGGTATTAATCGAGAAATTGCTGAGATAATAAAGAATTATTCTTGTTTCAAAGAAATTTCAGTTCCGGAGGTTACCCAAAAACCAGAAAAAAACGACAGGTCGCGGGTTGATAAAATGGTCAAAATTTAAAGGGCGTCAGATCTTTCTCTAAACCTGATAAAATGACAACGGGGTGGGTATTAATCGAGAAATTGCTGAGATTAGAAAGAATTATCTTTGTTCCAAAGAAATTTCAGCTCTGGAGGTCACGCCAAAAATCCGAAAAAAACGACAGGTCGCGGGTTGAAAAAATGGTCAAAATTTACAGGGCGTCAGATCTTCCCCAAAACCTGATAAAATGACAACGGGGTGGTTATTAATCGAGAAATTGCTGAGATTAGAAAGAATTAACTTTGTTCCAAAGAAATTTCAATTCCGGAGGTAACCTAAAAAGCAGAAAAAAACGACAGGTCACGGGTTGATAAAATGGTCAAAATTTAAATGTCGTCAGATCTTCCCCAAAACCTGATAAAATGACAATGGGGTGGGTATTAATCGAGAAATTGCTGAGATTAGAAAGAATTATCTTTTCTCCAAAGACATTTCAGCTCCAGAATTTACCCAAAAAGCAGAAAAAAACGACAGGTTGCGGGTTGAAAAAATGGTCAAAATTTAAAGGGCGTCACATCTTCCCCATAACCTGATAAAATGACAACGGGGTGGGTATTAATCGAGAAATTGCTGAGAATTTAAAGAATTCTTCTTGTTTCAAAGAAATTTCAGCTCCGGAGGTTACCCAAAAATCAGAAAAAAACAACAGGTCGTGGGTTGAAAAAATGGTCAAAATTTAAAGGGCGTCAGATCTTCCCCAAAACCTGATAAAATGAAAACGGGGTGGGTATTAATCGAGAAATTGCTGAGATTAGAAAGAATTATCTTTGTTCCAAAGAAATTTCAATTCCGGAGGTTACCCAAAAAGCAGAAAAAGACGACAGGTCGCGGGTTGAATGAATGGTCAAAATTTAAAGGGCGTCAGATCTTCCCCATAACCTGATAAAATGACAACGGGGTGGGTATTAATCGAGAAATGCTGAGATTAGAAAGAATTATCTTTGTTCCAAAGAAATTTCAGCTCCAGAGGTTACCCAAAAAGCAGAAAAAAACGACAGGTCGCGGGTTGAAAGAATGGTCAAAATTTAAAGGGCGTCACATCTTCCCCATAACCTGATAAAATGACAACGGGGTGGGTATTAATCGAGAAATTGCTGAGATTAGAAAGAATTATCTTTGTTCCAAAGAAATTTCAATTGCAGAGGTTACCTAAAAAGCAGAAAAAAATGACAGGTCGCGGGTTGAAAAAATGGTCAAAATTTAAAGGGCATCACATATTCCCCATAACCTGATAAAATTGCAATGGGGTGGGTATTAATTGAGAAATTGCTGAGATTACAAAGAATAATCTTTGCTCCAAAGACATTTCAGCTCCAGAGGTTACCCAAAAATCAGAAAAAAACAAAAGGTCGTGGGTTGAAAAAATGGTCAAAATTTAAAGGGCGTCAGATCTTCCCCAAAACCTGATAAAATGAAAACTGGGTGGGTATTAATCACGAAATTTCTGAGATTATAAAGAATTATCTTTGTTCCAAAGAAATTTCAATTCCGGAGGTTACCCAAAAAGCAGAAAAAGACGACAGGTCGCGGGTTGAAAGAATGGTCAAAATTTAAAGGGCGTCACATCTTCCCCATAACCTGATAAAATGACAACGGGGTGGGTATTAATCGAGAAATTGCTGAGATTAGAAAGAATTATCTTTTCTCCAAAGACATTTCAGCTCCAGAATTTACCCAAAAAGCAGAAAAAAACGACAGGTCGCGGGTTGAAAGAATGGTCAAAATTTAAAGGGCGTCACATCTTCCCCATAACCTGATAAAATGACAACGGGGTGGGTATTAATCGAGAAATTGCTGAGATAATAAAGAATTATTCTTGTTTCAAAGAAATTTCAGCTCCGTAGGTTACCCAAAAAGCAGAAAAAAACGACAGATCGCGGGTTGAAAAAATGGTCAAAATTTAAATGTCTTCAGATCTTCCCCAAAACCTGATAAAATGACAACGGGGTGGGTATTAATCGAGAAATTGCTGAGATTAGAAAGAATTAACTTTGTTCCAAAGAAATTTCAATTCCGGAGGTAACCTAAAAAGCAGAAAAAAACGACAGGTCACGGGTTGATAAAATGGTCAAAATTTAAATGTCGTCAGATCTTCCCCAAAACCTGATAAAATGACAATGGGGTGGGTATTAATCGAGAAATTGCTGAGATTAGAAAGAATTATCCTTGTTCCAAAGAAATTTCAGCTCCGGAGGTTACCCAAAAACCAGAAAAAAACGACAGGTCGCGGGTTGAAAGAATGGTCAAAATTTAAAGGGCGTCACATCTTCCCCATAACCTGATAAAATGACAACGGGGTGGGTATTAATCGAGAAATTGCTGAGATAATAAAGAATTATTCTTGTTTCAAAGAAATTTCAGTTCCGGAGGTTACCCAAAAACCAGAAAAAAACGACAGGTCGCGGGTTGATAAAATGGTCAAAATTTAAAGGGCGTCAGATCTTTCTCTAAACCTGATAAAATGACAACGGGGTGGGTATTAATCGAGAAATTGCTGAGATTATAAAGAATTATCTTTGTTCCAAAGAAATTTCAGCTCTGGACGTCACGCCAAAAATCCGAAAAAAACGACAGGTCGCGGGTTGAAAAAATGGTCAAAATTTACAGGGCGTCAGCTCTTCCCCAAAACCTGATAAAATGACAACGGGGTGGGTATTAATCGAGAAATTGCTGAGATTAGAAAGAATTAACTTTGTTCCAAAGAAATTTCAATTCCGGAGGTAACCTAAAAAGCAGAAAAAAACGACAGGTCACGGGTTGATAAAATGGTCAAAATTTAAATGTCGTCAGATCTTCCCCAAAACCTGATAAAATGACAATGGGGTGGGTATTAATCGAGAAATTGCTGAGATTATAAAGAATTATCCTTGTTTCAAAGAAATTTCATCTCCGGAGGTTACCCAAAAACCAGAAAAAAACGACAGGTCGCGGGTTGATAAAATGGTCAAAATTTAAAAGGCGTCACATATTCCCCATAACCTGATAAAATTGCAATGGGGTGGGTATTAATTGAGAAATTGCTGAGATTACAAAAAATAATCTTTGCTCCAAAGACATTTCAGCTCCAGAGGTTACCCAAAAATCAGAAAAAAACAACAGGTCGTGGGTTGAAAAAATGGTCAAAATTTAAAGGGCGTCAGATCTTCCCCAAAACCTGTTAAAATGAAAACGGGGTGGGTATTAATCGAGAAATTGCTGAGATTAGAAAGAATTATCTTTGTTCCAAAGAAATTTCAATTCCGGAGGTTACCCAAAAAGCAGAAAAAGACGACAGGTCGCGGGTTGAAAGAATGGTCAAAATTTAAAGGGCGTCACATCTTCCCCATAACCTGATAAAATGACAACGGGGCGGGTATTAATCGAGAAATTGCTGAGATTAGAAAGAATTATCTTTGTTCCAAAGAAATTTCAGCTCCAGAGGTTACCCAAAAAGCAGAAAAAAACGACAGGTCGCGGGTTGAAAGAATGGTCAAAATTTAAAGGGCGTCACATCTTCCCCATAACCTGATAAAATGACAACGGGGTGGGTATTAATCGAGAAATTGCTGAGATAATAAAGAATTATTCTTGTTTCAAAGAAATTTCAGCTCCGGAGGTTACCCAAAAAGCAGAAAAAAACGACAGGTCGCAGGTTGAAAGAATGGTCAAAATTTAAAGGGCGTCAGATCTTCCCCAAAACCTGATAAAATGACAACGGGGTGGGTATTAATCGAGAAATTGCTGAGATTAGAAAGAATTATCTTTTCTCCAAAGACATTTCAGCTCCAGAATTTACCCAAAAAGCAGAAAAAAACGACAGGTCGCGGGTTGAAAAAGTAGTCAAAATTTAAAGGGCGTCACATCTTCCCCATAACCTGATAAAATGACAACGGGGTGGGTATTAATCGAGAAATTGCTGAGAATTTAAAGAATTCTTCTTGTTTCAAAGAAATTTCAGCTCCGGAGGTTACCCAAAAAGCAGAAAAAAACGACAGGTTGCGGGTTGAAAAAATGGTCAAAATTTAAAGGGCGTCACATCTTCCCCATAACCTGATAAAATGACAACGGGGTGGGTATTAATCGAAAAATTGCTGAGATTATAAAGAATTATCCTTGTTTCAAAGAAATTTCAGCTCCTGAGGTTACCCAAAATGCAGAAAAAAATGACAGGTCACGGGTTGAAAAAATGGTCAAAATTTACAGGGCGTCAGATCTTCCCAAAACCTGATAAAATGACAACGGGGTGGGTATTAATCGAGAAATTGCTGAGATTAGAAAGAATTATCTTTTCTCCAAAGACATTTCAGCTCCAGAATTTACCCAAAAAGCAGAAAAAAACGACAGGTCGCGGGTTGAAAAAATGGTCAAAATTTAAATGTCGTCAGATCTTCCCCAAAACCTGATAAAATGACAATGGGGTGGGTATTAATCGAGAAATTGCTGAGATTAGAAAGAATTATCTTTGTTCCAAAGAAATTTCAATTCCGGAGGTTACCCAAAAAGCAGAAAAAGACGACAGGTCGCGGGTTGAAAGAATGGTCAAAATTTAAAGGGCGTCACATCTTCCCCATAACCTGATAAAATGACAACGGGGCGGGTATTAATCGAGAAATTGCTGAGATTAGAAAGAATTATCCTTGTTTCAAAGAAATTTCAGCTCCTGAGGTTACCCAAAATGCAGAAAAAAATGACAGGTCGCGGGTTGAAAGAATGGTCAAAATTTAAAGGGCGTCACATCTTCCCCATAACCTGATAAAATGACAACGGGGTGGGTATTAATCGAGAAATTGCTGAGATAATAAAGAATTATTCTTGTTTCAAAGAAATTTCAGCTCCGGAGGTTACCCAAAAAGCAGAAAAAAACGACAGGTCGCAGGTTGAAAGAATGGTCAAAATTTAAAGGGCGTCAGATCTTCCCCAAAACCTGATAAAATGACAACGGGGTGGGTATTAATCGAGAAATTGCTGAGATTATGAAGAATTCTTCTTGTTTCAAAGAAATTTCAGCTCCGGAGGTTACCCAAAAAGCAGAAAAAAACGACAGGTCGCGGGTTGATAAAATGGTCAAAATTTAAAGGGCGTCAGATCTTCCCCTAAACCTGATAAAACGACAACGGGGTGGGTATTAATTGAGAAATTGCTGAGATTATAAAGAATTATCCTTGTTTCAAAGAAATTTCAGCTCCTGAGGTTAACTAAAAAGCAGAAAAAAATGATAGGTCACGGGTTGAAAAAATGGTCAAAATTTACAGGGCGTCATATCTTTCCCTGAACCTGATAAAATGACAACGGGGTGGGTATTAATCGAGAAATTGCTGAGATTAGAAAGAATTATCTTTGTTCCAAAGAAATTTCAATTCCGGAGGTTACCTAAAAAGCAGAAAAAAACGACAGGTCGCGGGTTGAAAAAATGGTCAATATTTAAAGGGCGTCACATCTTTCCCCGAACCTGATAAAATGACAACCGGGTGGGTATTAATCGAGAAATTGCTGCGATTAGAAAGAATTATCTTTGTTCCAAAGAAATTTCAGCTCCGGAGGTTACCCAAAAAGCAGAAAAAAAACGACAGGTCGCGGGGTTGAAAGAATGGTCAAAATTTAAAGGGCGTCACATCTTCCCCATAACCTGATAAAATGACAACGGGGTGGGTATTAATCGAGAAATTGCTGAGATTAGAAAGAATTATCTTTTCTCCAAAGACATTTCAGCTCCAGAATTTACCCAAAAAGCAGGAAAAAACGACAGGTCACGGGTTGATAAAATGGTCAAAATTTAAAGGGCGTCAGATCTTCCCCAAAACCTGATAAAATTACAATGGAGTGGGTATTAATTGAGAAATTGCTGAGATTACAAAGAATTATCCTTGTTCCAAAGAAATTTCAGCTCTGGAGGTTACGCCAAAAACCAGAAAAAAACAACAGGTCGTGGGTTGAAAAAATGGTTAAAATTTAAAGGGCGTCACATCTTTCCCTGAACCTGATAAAATGACAACGGGGCGGGTATAAATCGAGAAATTGCTGAGATTAGAAAGAATTATCTTTGTTCCAAAGAAATTTCAGCTCCGGAGGTTACCCAAAAAGCAGAAAAAAACGACAGGTCGCGGGGTTGAAAGAATGGTCAAAATTTAAAGGGCGTCACATCTTCCCCATAACCTGATAAAATGACAACGGAGTGGGTATTAATCGAAAAATTGCTGAGATTATAAACAATTATCCTTGTTTCAAATAAATTTCAGCTCCTGAGGTTACCCAAAAAGCAGAAAAAAAACGACAGGTCACGGGTTGATAAAATGGTCAAAATTTAAAGGGCGTCAGATCTTCCCCAAAACCTGATAAAATTACAATGGGGTGGGTATTAATTGAGAAATTGCTGAGATTATAAAGAATTATCTTTTCTCCAAAGACATTTCACCTCCAGAATTTACCCAAAAAGCAGGAAAAAACGACAGGTCACGGGTTGATAAAATGGTCAAAATTTAAAGGGTGTCAGATCTTCCCCAAAACCTGATAAATTTACAATGGGATGGGTATTAATTGAGAAATTGCTGAGATTACAAAGAATTATCCTTGTTCCAAAGAAATTTCAGCTCCGGAGGTTACGCCAAAAACCAGAAAAAAACAACAGGTCGTGGGTTGAAAAAATGGTCAAAATTTAAAGGGCGTCACATCTTTCCCCGAACCTGATAAAATGACAACCGGGTGGGTATTAATCGAGAAATTGCTGAGATTAGAAAGAATTATCTTTGTTCCAAAGAAATTTCAGCTCCGGAGGTTACCCAAAAAGCAGAAAAAAAAACGACAGGTCGCGGGGTTGAAAGAATGGTCAAAATTTAAAGGGCGTCACATCTTCCCCATAACCTGATAAAATGACAACGGGGTGGGTATTAATAGAGAAATTGCTGAGATAATAGAGAATTATTCTTGTTTCAAAGACATTTCAGTTCCAGAGGTTACCCAAAAAGCAGAAAAAAAACAACAGGTCGCGGGTTGAAAGAATGGTCAAAATTTAAAGGGCGTCACATATTCCCCTTAACCTGATAAAATTACAATTGGGTGGGTATTAATTGAGAAATTGCTGAGATTAGAAAGAATTATCCTTGTTCCAAAGAAATTTCAGCTCCGGAGGTTAGCCAAAAAGCAGAAAAAAACGACAGGTCGCGGGTTGAAAGAATGGTCAAAATTTAAAAGGCGTCACATCTTCCCCATAACCTGATAAAATGACAACGGGGTGGATATTAATCGAGAAATTGCTGAGACAATAAAGAATTATCTTTGTTCCAAAGAAATTTCAGCTCCGGAGGTTACCCAAAAAGCAGAAAAAAACGACAGGTCGTGGGTTGAAAGAATGGTCAAAATTTAAAGGGCGTCACATCTTCCCCATAACCTGATAAAATGACAACGGGGTGGGTATTAATTGAGAAATTGATGAGATAATAGAGAATTATTCTTGTTTCAAAGACATTTCAGCTCCAGAGGTTACCCAAAAAGCAGAAAAAAACGACATGTCGCGGGTTGAAAGAATGGTCAAAATTTAAAGGGCGTCACATCTTCCCCATAACCTGATAAAATGACAACGGGGTGGGTATTAATCGAGAAATTGCTGAGATTAGAAAGAATTATCTTTGTTCCAAAGAAATTTCAATTCCGGAGGTCACCTAAAAAGCAGAAAAAAACAACAGGTCGTGGGTTGAAAAAATGCTCAAAATTTAAAGGGCGTCACATCTTTCCCCGAACCTGATAAAATGACAACCGGGTGGGTATTAATCGAGAAATTGCTGAGATTAGAAAGAATTATCTTTGTTCCAAAGAAATTTCAGCTCCGGAGGTTACCCAAAAAGCAGAAAAAAACGACAGGTTTGAAAGAATGGTCAAAATTTAAAGGGCGTCACATCTTCCCCATAACCTGATAAAATGACAACGGAGTGGGTATTAATCGAAAAATTGCTGAGATTATAAACAATTATCCTTGTTTCAAATAAATTTCAGCTCCTGAGGTTACCCAAAAAGCAGAAAAAAACGACAGGTCACGGGTTGATAAAATGGTCAAAATTTAAAGGGCGTCAGATCTTCCCCAAAACCTGATAAAATTACAATGGGGTGGGTATTAATTGAGAAATTGCTGAGATTAGAAAGAATTATCTTTTCTCCAAAGACATTTCACCTCCAGAATTTACCCAAAAAGCAGGAAAAAACGACAGGTCACGGGTTGATAAAATGGTCAAAATTTAAAGGGCGTCAGATCTTCCCCAAAACCTGATAAATTTACAATGGGATGGGTATTAATTGAGAAATTGCTGAGATTACAAAGAATTATCCTTGTTCCAAAGAAATTTCAGCTCCGGAGGTTACGCCAAAAACCAGAAAAAAACAACAGGTCGTGGGTTGAAAAAATGGTCAAAATTTAAAGGGCGTCACATCTTTCCCCGAACCTGATAAAATGACAACCGGGTGGGTATTAATCGAGAAATTGCTGAGATTAGAAAGAATTATCTTTGTTCCAAAGAAATTTCAGCTCCGGAGGTTACCCAAAAAGCAGAAAAAAAACGACAGGTCGCGGGGTTGAAAGAATGGTCAAAATTTAAAGGGCGTCACATCTTCCCCATAACCTGATAAAATGACAACGGGGTGGGTATTAATAGAGAAATTGCTGAGATAATAGAGAATTATTCTTGTTTCAAAGACATTTCAGTTCCAGAGGTTACCCAAAAAGCAGAAAAAAACGACAGGTCGCGGGTTGAAAGAATGGTCAAAATTTAAAGGGCGTCACATATTCCCCTTAACCTGATAAAATTACAAATGGGTGGGTATTAATCGAGAAATTGCTGAGATTAGAAAGAATTATCCTTGTTCCAAAGAATTTTCAGCTCCGGAGGTTAGCCAAAAAGCAGAAAAAAACGACAGGTCGCGGGTTGAAAGAATGGTCAAAATTTAAAGGGCGTCACATCTTCCCCATAACCTGATAAAATGACAACGGGGTGGATATTAATCGAGAAATTGCTGAGACAATAAAGAATTATCTTTGTTCCAATGAAATTTCAGCTCCGGAGGTTACCCAAAAAGCAGAAAAAAACGACAGGTCGCGGGTTGAAAGAATGGTCAAAATTTAAAGGGCGTCACATCTTCCCCATAACCTGATAAAATGACAACGGGGTGGGTATTAATTGAGAAATTGATGAGATAATAGAGAATTATTCTTGTTTCAAAGACATTTCAGCTCCAGAGGTTACCCAAAAAGCAGAAAAAAAACGACATGTCGCGGGTTGAAAGAATGGTCAAAATTTAAAGGGCGTCACATCTTCCCCATAACCTGATAAAATGACAACGGGGTGGGTATTAATCGAGAAATTGCTGAGATTAGAAAGAATTATCTTTGTTCCAAAGAAATTTCAATTCCGGAGGTCACCTAAAAAGCAGAAAAAAACAACAGGTCGTGGGTTGAAAAAATGGTCAAAATTTAAAGGGCGTCACATCTTTCCCCGAACCTGATAAAATGACAACCGGGTGGGTATTAATCGAGAAATTGCTGAGATTAGAAAGAATTATCTTTGTTCCAAAGAAATTTCAGCTCCGGAGGTTACCCAAAAAGCAGAAAAAAAACGACAGGTCGCGGGGTTGAAAGAATGGTCAAAATTTAAAGGGCGTCACATCTTCCCCATAACCTGATAAAATGACAACGGGGTGGGTATTAATAGAGAAATTGCTGAGATAATAGAGAATTATTCTTGTTTCAAAGACATTTCAGTTCCAGAGGTTACCCAAAAAGCAGAAAAAAACGACAGGTCGCGGGTTGAAAGAATGGTCAAAATTTAAAGGGCGTCACATATTCCCCTTAACCTGATAAAATTACAATTGGGTGGGTATTAATTGAGAAATTGCTGAGATTAGAAAGAATTATCTTTGTTCCAAAGAAATTTCAGCTCCGGAGGTTACCCAAAAAGCAGAAAAAAAACGACAGGTCGCGGGGTTGAAAGAATGGTCAAAATTTAAAGGGCGTCACATCTTCCCCATAACCTGATAAAATGACAACGGGGTGGGTATTAATAGAGAAATTGCTGAGATAATAGAGAATTATTCTTGTTTCAAAGACATTTCAGTTCCAGAGGTTACCCAAAAAGCAGAAAAAAACGACAGGTCGCGGGTTGAAAGAATGGTCAAAATTTAAAGGGCGTCACATATTCCCCTTAACCTGATAAAATTACAATTGGGTGGGTATTAATTGAGAAATTGCTGAGATTAGAAAGAATTATCCTTGTTCCAAAGAAATTTCAGCTCCGGAGGTTAGCCAAAAAGAAGAAAAAAACGACAGGTCGCGGGTTGAAAGAATGGTCAAAATTTAAAAGGCGTCACATCTTCCCCATAACCTGATAAAATGACAACGGGGTGGGTATTAATCGAGAAATTCCTGAGATTATAAAGGATTATCCTTGTTTCAAAGAAATTTCATCTCCGGAGGTTACCCAAAAACCAGAAAAAAAACGACAGGTCGCGGGTTGATAAAATGGTCAAAATTTAAAGGGCATCACATATTCCCCATAACCTGATAAAATTGCAATGGGGTGGGTATTAATTGAGAAATTGCTGAGATTACAAAGAATAATCTTTGCTCCAAAGACATTTCAGCTCCAGAGGTTACCCAAAAATCAGAAAAAAACAACAGGTCGTGGGTTGAAAAAATGGTCAAAATTTAAAGGGCGTCAGATCTTCCCCAAAACCTGATAAAATGAAAACTGGGTGGGTATTAATCACGAAATTTCTGAGATTATAAAGAATTATCTTTGTTCCAAAGAAATTTCAATTCCGGAGGTTACCCAAAAAGCAGAAAAAGACGACAGGTCGCGGGTTGAAAGAATGGTCAAAATTTAAAGGGCGTCACATCTTCCCCATAACCTGATAAAATGACAACGGGGTGGGTATTAATCGAGAAATTGCTGAGATTAGAAAGAATTATCCTTGTTCCAAAGAAATTTCACCTCCGGAGGTCACGCCAAAAACCAGAAAAAAACAACAGGTCGTGGGTTGAAAAAATGGTCAAAATTTGAAGGGCGTCACATCTTTCCCCGAACCTGATAAAATGACAACCGGGTGGGTATTAATCGAGAAATTGCTGAGATTAGAAAGAATTATCTTTGTTCCAAAGAAATTTCAGCTCCGGAGGTTACCCAAAAAGCAGAAAAAAAACGACAGGTCGCGGGGTTGAAAGAATGGTCAAAATTTAAAGGGCGTCACATCTTCCCCATAACCTGATAAAATGACAACGGGGTGGGTATTAATAGAGAAATTGCTGAGATAATAGAGAATTATTCTTGTTTCAAAGACATTTCAGTTCCAGAGGTTACCCAAAAAGCAGAAAAAAACGACAGGTCGCGGGTTGAAAGAATGGTCAAAATTTAAAGGGCGTCACATATTCCCCTTAACCTGATAAAATTACAATTGGGTGGGTATTAATTGAGAAATTGCTGAGATTAGAAAGAATTATCCTTGTTCCAAAGAAATTTCAGCTCCGGAGGTTAGCCAAAAAGCAGAAAAAAACGACAGGTCGCGGGTTGAAAGAATGGTCAAAATTTAAAAGGCGTCACATCTTCCCCATAACCTGATAAAATGACAACGGGGTGGATATTAATCGAGAAATTGCTGAGACAATAAAGAATTATCTTTGTTCCAAAGAAATTTCAGCTCCGGAGGTTACCCAAAAAGCAGAAAAAAACGACAGGTCGCGGGTTGAAAGAATGGTCAAAATTTAAAGGGCGTCACATCTTCCCCATAACCTGATAAAATGACAACGGGGTGGGTATTAATTGAGAAATTGATGAGATAATAGAGAATTATTCTTGTTTCAAAGACATTTCAGCTCCAGAGGTTACCCAAAAAGCAGAAAAAAACGACATGTCGCGGGTTGAAAGAATGGTCAAAATTTAAAGGGCGTCACATCTTCCCCATAACCTGATAAAATGACAACGGGGTGGGTATTAATCGAGAAATTGCTGAGATTAGAAAGAATTATCTTTGTTCCAAAGAAATTTCAATTCCGGAGGTCACCTAAAAAGCAGAAAAAAACAACAGGTCGTGGGTTGAAAAAATGGTCAAAATTTAAAGGGCGTCACATCTTTCCCCGAACCTGATAAAATGACAACCGGGTGGGTATTAATCGAGAAATTGCTGAGATTAGAAAGAATTATCTTTGTTCCAAAGAAATTTCAGCTCCGGAGGTTACCCAAAAAGCAGAAAAAAAACGACAGGTCGCGGGGTTGAAAGAATGGTCAAAATTTAAAGGGCGTCACATCTTCCCCATAACCTGATAAAATGACAACGGGGTGGGTATTAATAGAGAAATTGCTGAGATAATAGAGAATTATTCTTGTTTCAAAGACATTTCAGTTCCAGAGGTTACCCAAAAAGCAGAAAAAAACGACAGGTCGCGGGTTGAAAGAATGGTCAAAATTTAAAGGGCGTCACATATTCCCCTTAACCTGATAAAATTACAATTGGGTGGGTATTAATTGAGAAATTGCTGAGATTAGAAAGAATTATCCTTGTTCCAAAGAAATTTCAGCTCCGGAGGTTAGCCAAAAAGCAGAAAAAAACGACAGGTCGCGGGTTGAAAGAATGGTCAAAATTTAAAGGGCGTCACATCTTCCCCATAACCTGATAAAATGACAACGGGGTGGATATTAATCGAGAAATTGCTGAGACAATAAAGAATTATCTTTGTTCCAAAGAAATTTCAGCTCCGGAGGTTACCCAAAAACCAGAAAAAAACGACAGGTCGCGGGTTGAAAGAATGGTCAAAATTTAAAGGGCTTCACATCTTCCCCATAACCTGATAAAATGACAACGGGGTGGGTATTAATTGAGAAATTGATGAGATAATAGAGAATTATTCTTGTTTCAAAGACATTTCAGCTCCAGAGGTTACCCAAAAAGCAGAAAAAAACGACATGTCGCGGGTTGAAAGAATGGTCAAAATTTAAAGGGCGTCACATCTTCCCCATAACCTGATAAAATGACAACGGGGTGGGTATTAATCGAGAAATTGCTGAGATTAGAAAGAATTATCTTTGTTCCAAAGAAATTTCAATTCCGGAGGTCACCTAAAAAGCAGAAAAAAACAACAGGTCGTGGGTTGAAAAAATGCTCAAAATTTAAAGGGCGTCACATCTTTCCCCGAACCTGATAAAATGACAACCGGGTGGGTATTAATCGAGAAATTGCTGAGATTAGAAAGAATTATCTTTGTTCCAAAGAAATTTCAGCTCCGGAGGTTACCCAAAAAGCAGAAAAAAACGACAGGTTTGAAAGAATGGTCAAAATTTAAAGGGCGTCACATCTTCCCCATAACCTGATAAAATGACAACGGAGTGGGTATTAATCGAAAAATTGCTGAGATTATAAACAATTATCCTTGTTTCAAATAAATTTCAGCTCCTGAGGTTACCCAAAAAGCAGAAAAAAACGACAGGTCACGGGTTGATAAAATGGTCAAAATTTAAAGGGCGTCAGATCTTCCCCAAAACCTGATAAAATTACAATGGGGTGGGTATTAATTGAGAAATTGCTGAGATTAGAAAGAATTATCTTTTCTCCAAAGACATTTCACCTCCAGAATTTACCCAAAAAGCAGGAAAAAACGACAGGTCACGGGTTGATAAAATGGTCAAAATTTAAAGGGCGTCAGATCTTCCCCAAAACCTGATAAATTTACAATGGGATGGGTATTAATTGAGAAATTGCTGAGATTACAAAGAATTATCCTTGTTCCAAAGAAATTTCAGCTCCGGAGGTTACGCCAAAAACCAGAAAAAAACAACAGGTCGTGGGTTGAAAAAATGGTCAAAATTTAAAGGGCGTCACATCTTTCCCCGAACCTGATAAAATGACAACCGGGTGGGTATTAATCGAGAAATTGCTGAGATTAGAAAGAATTATCTTTGTTCCAAAGAAATTTCAGCTCCGGAGGTTACCCAAAAAGCAGAAAAAAAACGACAGGTCGCGGGGTTGAAAGAATGGTCAAAATTTAAAGGGCGTCACATCTTCCCCATAACCTGATAAAATGACAACGGGGTGGGTATTAATAGAGAAATTGCTGAGATAATAGAGAATTATTCTTGTTTCAAAGACATTTCAGTTCCAGAGGTTACCCAAAAAGCAGAAAAAAAACGACAGGTCGCGGGTTGAAAGAATGGTCAAAATTTAAAGGGCGTCACATATTCCCCTTAACCTGATAAAATTACAAATGGGTGGGTATTAATCGAGAAATTGCTGAGATTAGAAAGAATTATCCTTGTTCCAAAGAATTTTCAGCTCCGGAGGTTAGCCAAAAAGCAGAAAAAAACGACAGGTCGCGGGTTGAAAGAATGGTCAAAATTTAAAGGGCGTCACATCTTCCCCATAACCTGATAAAATGACAACGGGGTGGATATTAATCGAGAAATTGCTGAGACAATAAAGAATTATCTTTGTTCCAATGAAATTTCAGCTCCGGAGGTTACCCAAAAAGCAGAAAAAAACGACAGGTCGCGGGTTGAAAGAATGGTCAAAATTTAAAGGGCGTCACATCTTCCCCATAACCTGATAAAATGACAACGGGGTGGGTATTAATTGAGAAATTGATGAGATAATAGAGAATTATTCTTGTTTCAAAGACATTTCAGCTCCAGAGGTTACCCAAAAAGCAGAAAAAAACGACATGTCGCGGGTTGAAAGAATGGTCAAAATTTAAAGGGCGTCACATCTTCCCCATAACCTGATAAAATGACAACGGGGTGGGTATTAATCGAGAAATTGCTGAGATTAGAAAGAATTATCTTTGTTCCAAAGAAATTTCAATTCCGGAGGTCACCTAAAAAGCAGAAAAAAACGACAGGTCGTGGGTTGAAAAAATGGTCAAAATTTAAAGGGCGTCACATCTTTCCCCGAACCTGATAAAATGACAACCGGGTGGGTATTAATCGAGAAATTGCTGAGATTAGAAAGAATTATCTTTGTTCCAAAGAAATTTCAGCTCCGGAGGTTACCCAAAAAGCAGAAAAAAAACGACAGGTCGCGGGGTTGAAAGAATGGTCAAAATTTAAAGGGCGTCACATCTTCCCCATAACCTGATAAAATGACAACGGGGTGGGTATTAATAGAGAAATTGCTGAGATAATAGAGAATTATTCTTGTTTCAAAGACATTTCAGTTCCAGAGGTTACCCAAAAAGCAGAAAAAAACGACAGGTCGCGGGTTGAAAGAATGGTCAAAATTTAAAGGGCGTCACATATTCCCCTTAACCTGATAAAATTACAATTGGGTGGGTATTAATTGAGAAATTGCTGAGATTAGAAAGAATTATCCTTGTTCCAAAGAAATTTCAGCTCCGGAGGTTAGCCAAAAAGAAGAAAAAAACGACAGGTCGCGGGTTGAAAGAATGGTCAAAATTTAAAAGGCGTCACATCTTCCCCATAACCTGATAAAATGACAACGGGGTGGATATTAATCGAGAAATTGCTGAGACAATAAAGAATTATCTTTGTTCCAAAGAAATTTCAGCTCCGGAGGTTACCCAAAAAGCAGAAAAAAACGACAGGTCGCGGGTTGAAAGAATGGTCAAAATTTAAAGGGCGTCACATCTTCCCCATAACCTGATAAAATGACAACGGGGTGGGTATTAATTGAGAAATTGATGAGATAATAGAGAATTATTCTTGTTTCAAAGACATTTCAGCTCCAGAGGTTACCCAAAAAGCAGAAAAAAACGACATGTCGCGGGTTGAAAGAATGGTCAAAATTTAAAGGGCGTCACATCTTCCCCATAACCTGATAAAATGACAACGGGGTGGGTATTAATCGAGAAATTGCTGAGATTAGAAAGAATTATCTTTGTTCCAAAGAAATTTCAATTCCGGAGGTCACCTAAAAAGCAGAAAAAAACAACAGGTCGTGGGTTGAAAAAATGCTCAAAATTTAAAGGGCGTCACATCTTTCCCCGAACCTGATAAAATGACAACCGGGTGGGTATTAATCGAGAAATTGCTGAGATTAGAAAGAATTATCTTTGTTCCAAAGAAATTTCAGCTCCGGAGGTTACCCAAAAAGCAGAAAAAAAACGACAGGTCGCGGGGTTGAAAGAATGGTCAAAATTTAAAGGGCGTCACATCTTCCCCATAACCTGATAAAATGACAACGGGGTGGGTATTAATAGAGAAATTGCTGAGATAATAGAGAATTATTCTTGTTTCAAAGACATTTCAGTTCCAGAGGTTACCCAAAAAGCAGAAAAAAACGACAGGTCGCGGGTTGAAAGAATGGTCAAAATTTAAAGGGCGTCACATATTCCCCTTAACCTGATAAAATTACAATTGGGTGGGTATTAATTGAGAAATTGCTGAGATTAGAAAGAATTATCTTTGTTCCAAAGAAATTTCAGCTCCGGAGGTTACCCAAAAAGCAGAAAAAAAACGACAGGTCGCGGGGTTGAAAGAATGGTCAAAATTTAAAGGGCGTCACATCTTCCCCATAACCTGATAAAATGACAACGGGGTGGGTATTAATAGAGAAATTGCTGAGATAATAGAGAATTATTCTTGTTTCAAAGACATTTCAGTTCCAGAGGTTACCCAAAAAGCAGAAAAAAACGACAGGTCGCGGGTTGAAAGAATGGTCAAAATTTAAAGGGCGTCACATATTCCCCTTAACCTGATAAAATTACAATTGGGTGGGTATTAATTGAGAAATTGCTGAGATTAGAAAGAATTATCCTTGTTCCAAAGAAATTTCAGCTCCGGAGGTTAGCCAAAAAGAAGAAAAAAACGACAGGTCGCGGGTTGAAAGAATGGTCAAAATTTAAAAGGCGTCACATCTTCCCCATAACCTGATAAAATGACAACGGGGTGGGTATTAATCGAGAAATTCCTGAGATTATAAAGGATTATCCTTGTTTCAAAGAAATTTCATCTCCGGAGGTTACCCAAAAACCAGAAAAAAACGACAGGTCGCGGGTTGATAAAATGGTCAAAATTTAAAGGGCATCACATATTCCCCATAACCTGATAAAATTGCAATGGGGTGGGTATTAATTGAGAAATTGCTGAGATTACAAAGAATAATCTTTGCTCCAAAGACATTTCAGCTCCAGAGGTTACCCAAAAATCAGAAAAAAACAACAGGTCGTGGGTTGAAAAAATGGTCAAAATTTAAAGGGCGTCAGATCTTCCCCAAAACCTGATAAAATGAAAACTGGGTGGGTATTAATCACGAAATTTCTGAGATTATAAAGAATTATCTTTGTTCCAAAGAAATTTCAATTCCGGAGGTTACCCAAAAAGCAGAAAAAGACGACAGGTCGCGGGTTGAAAGAATGGTCAAAATTTAAAGGGCGTCACATCTTCCCCATAACCTGATAAAATGACAACGGGGTGGGTATTAATCGAGAAATTGCTGAGATTAGAAAGAATTATCCTTGTTCCAAAGAAATTTCACCTCCGGAGGTCACGCCAAAAACCAGAAAAAAACAACAGGTCGTGGGTTGAAAAAATGGTCAAAATTTGAAGGGCGTCAGATCTTCCCCAAAACCTGATAAAATGACAACGGGGTGGGTATTAATCGAGAAATTGCTGAGATTAGAAAGAATTATCCTTGTTCCAAAGAAATTTCAGCTCCGGAGGTTACCCAAAAACCAGAAAAAAACGACAGGTCGCGGGTTGAAAGAATGGTCAAAATTTAAAGGGCGTCACATCTTCCCCATAACCTGATAAAATGACAACGGGGTGGGTATTAATCGAGAAATTGCTGAGATAATAAAGAATTATTCTTGTTTCAAAGAAATTTCAGTTCCGGAGGTTACCCAAAAACCAGAAAAAAACGACAGGTCGCGGGTTGATAAAATGGTCAAAATTTAAAGGGCGTCAGATCTTTCTCTAAACCTGATAAAATGACAACGGGGTGGGTATTAATCGAGAAATTGCTGAGATTATAAAGAATTATCTTTGTTCCAAAGAAATTTCAGCTCTGGACGTCACGCCAAAAATCCGAAAAAAACGACAGGTCGCGGGTTGAAAAAATGGTCAAAATTTACAGGGCGTCAGATCTTCCCCAAAACCTGATAAAATGACAACGGGGTGGGTATTAATCGAGAAATTGCTGAGATTAGAAAGAATTAACTTTGTTCCAAAGAAATTTCAGCTCCGGAGGTTACCCAAAAAGCAGAAAAAAACGACAGGTCACGGGTTGATAAAATGGTCAAAATTTAAATGTCGTCAGATCTTCCCCAAAACCTGATAAAATGACAATGGGGTGGGTATTAATCGAGAAATTGCTGAGATTATAAAGAATTATCCTTGTTTCAAAGAAATTTCATCTCCGGAGGTTACCCAAAAACCAGAAAAAAACGACAGGTCGCGGGTTGATAAAATGGTCAAAATTTAAAAGGCGTCACATATTCCCCATAACCTGATAAAATTGCAATGGGGTGGGTATTAATTGAGAAATTGCTGAGATTACAAAGAATAATCTTTGCTCCAAAGACATTTCAGCTCCAGAGGTTACCCAAAAATCAGAAAAAAACAACAGGTCGTGGGTTGAAAAAATGGTCAAAATTTAAAGGGCGTCAGATCTTCCCCAAAACCTGTTAAAATGAAAACGGGGTGGGTATTAATCGAGAAATTGCTGAGATTAGAAAGAATTATCTTTGTTCCAAAGAAATTTCAATTCCGGAGGTTACCCAAAAAGCAGAAAAAGACGACAGGTCGCGGGTTGAAAGAATGGTCAAAATTTAAAGGGCGTCACATCTTCCCCATAACCTGATAAAATGACAACGGGGCGGGTATTAATCGAGAAATTGCTGAGATTAGAAAGAATTATCTTTGTTCCAAAGAAATTTCAGCTCCAGAGGTTACCCAAAAAGCAGAAAAAAACGACAGGTCGCGGGTTGAAAGAATGGTCAAAATTTAAAGGGCGTCACATCTTCCCCATAACCTGATAAAATGACAACGGGGTGGGTATTAATCGAGAAATTGCTGAGATAATAAAGAATTATTCTTGTTTCAAAGAAATTTCAGCTCCGGAGGTTACCCAAAAAGCAGAAAAAAACGACAGGTCGCAGGTTGAAAGAATGGTCAAAATTTAAAGGGCGTCAGATCTTCCCCAAAACCTGATAAAATGACAACGGGGTGGGTATTAATCGAGAAATTGCTGAGATTAGAAAGAATTATCTTTTCTCCAAAGACATTTCAGCTCCAGAATTTACCCAAAAAGCAGAAAAAAACGACAGGTCGCGGGTTGAAAAAATAGTCAAAATTTAAAGGGCTTCACATCTTCCCCATAACCTGATAAAATGACAACGGGGTGGGTATTAATCGAGAAATTGCTGAGAATTCAAAGAATTCTTCTTGTTTCAAAGAAATTTCAGCTCCGGAGGTTACCCAAAAAGCAGAAAAAAACGACAGGTCGCGGGTTGAAAAAATGGTCAAAATTTAAAGGGCGTCACATCTTCCCCATAACCTGATAAAATGACAACGGGGTGGGTATTAATCGAGAAATTGCTGAGATTAGAAAGAATTATCTTTTCTCCAAAGACATTTCAGCTCCAGAATTTACCCAAAAAGCAGAAAAAAACGACAGGTCGCGGGTTGAAAAAATGGTCAAAATTTAAATGTCGTCAGATCTTCCCCAAAACCTGATAAAATGACAATGGGGTGGGTATTAATCGAGAAATTGCTGAGATTAGAAAGAATTATCTTTGTTCCAAAGAAATTTCAATTCTGGAGGTTACCTAAAAAGCAGAAAAAAACGACAGGTCGCGGGTCGAAAAAATGGTCAAAATTTAAAGGGCGTCACATCTTCCCAAAACCTGATAAAATGACAACGGGGTGGGTATTAATCGAGAAATTGCTGAGATTATAAAGAATTATCCTTGTTTCAAAGAAATTTCATCTCCGGAGGTTACCCAAAAACCAGAAAAAAACGACAGGTCGCGGGTTGATAAAATGGTCAAAATTTAAAAGGCGTCACATATTCCCCATAACCTGATAAAATTGCAATGGGGTGGGTATTAATTGAGAAATTGCTGAGATTACAAAGAATAATCTTTGCTCCAAAGACATTTCAGCTCCAGAGGTAACCCAAAAATCAGAAAAAAACAACAGGTCGTGGGTTGAAAAAATGGTCAAAATTTAAAGGGCGTCAGATCTTCCCCAAAACCTGATAAAATGAAAACGGGGTGGGTATTAATCGAGAAATTGCTGAGATTAGAAAGAATTATCTTTGTTCCAAAGAAATTTCAATTCCGGAGGTTACCCAAAAAGCAGAAAAAGACGACAGGTCGCGGGTTGAAAGAATGGTCAAAATTTAAAGGGCGTCACATCTTCCCCATAACCTGATAAAATGACAACGGGGTGGGTATTAATCGAGAAATTGCTGAGATTAGAAAGAATTATCCTTGTTCCAAAGAAATTTCAGCTCCAGAGGTTACCCAAAAAGCAGAAAAAAACGACAGGTCGCGGGTTGAAAGAATGGTCAAAATTTAAAGGACGTCAAATCTTCCCAATAACCTGATAAAATGACAACGGGGTGGGTATTAATCGAGAAATTGCTGAGATAATAAAGAATTATTCTTGTTTCAAAGAAATTTCAGCTCCGGAGGTTACCCAAAAAGCAGAAAAAAACGACAGGTCGCGGGTTGAAAGAATGGTCAAAATTTAAAGGGCGTCAGATCTTCCCCAAAACCTGATAAAATGACAACGGGGTGGGTATTAATCGAGAAATTGCTGAGATTACAAAGAATAATCTTTGCTCCAAAGACATTTCAGCTCCAGAGGTTACCCAAAAATCAGAAAAAAACAACAGGTCGTGGGTTGAAAAAATGGTCAAAATTTAAAGGGCGTCAGATCTTCCCCAAAACCTGATAAAATGAAAACTGGGTGGGTATTAATCACGAAATTTCTGAGATTATAAAGAATTATCTTTGTTCCAAAGAAATTTCAATTCCGGAGGTTACCCAAAAAGCAGAAAAAGACGACAGGTCGCGGGTTGAAAGAATGGTCAAAATTTAAAGGGCGTCACATCTTCCCCATAACCTGATAAAATGACAACGGGGTGGGTATTAATCGAGAAATTGCTGAGATTAGAAAGAATTATCCTTGTTCCAAAGAAATTTCACCTCCGGAGGTCACGCCAAAAACCAGAAAAAAACAACAGGTCGTGGGTTGAAAAAATGGTCAAAATTTGAAGGGCGTCAGATCTTCCCCAAAACCTGATAAAATGACAACGGGGTGGGTATTAATCGAGAAATTGCTGAGATTAGAAAGAATTATCCTTGTTCCAAAGAAATTTCAGCTCCGGAGGTTACCCAAAAACCAGAAAAAAACGACAGGTCGCGGGTTGAAAGAATGGTCAAAATTTAAAGGGCGTCACATCTTCCCCATAACCTGATAAAATGACAACGGGGTGGGTATTAATCGAGAAATTGCTGAGATAATAAAGAATTATTCTTGTTTCAAAGAAATTTCAGTTCCGGAGGTTACCCAAAAACCAGAAAAAAACGACAGGTCGCGGGTTGATAAAATGGTCAAAATTTAAAGGGCGTCAGATCTTTCTCTAAACCTGATAAAATGACAACGGGGTGGGTATTAATCGAGAAATTGCTGAGATTATAAAGAATTATCTTTGTTCCAAAGAAATTTCAGCTCTGGACGTCACGCCAAAAATCCGAAAAAAACGACAGGTCGCGGGTTGAAAAAATGGTCAAAATTTACAGGGCGTCAGATCTTCCCCAAAACCTGATAAAATGACAACGGGGTGGGTATTAATCGAGAAATTGCTGAGATTAGAAAGAATTAACTTTGTTCCAAAGAAATTTCAGCTCCGGAGGTTACCCAAAAAGCAGAAAAAAACGACAGGTCACGGGTTGATAAAATGGTCAAAATTTAAATGTCGTCAGATCTTCCCCAAAACCTGATAAAATGACAATGGGGTGGGTATTAATCGAGAAATTGCTGAGATTATAAAGAATTATCCTTGTTTCAAAGAAATTTCATCTCCGGAGGTTACCCAAAAACCAGAAAAAAACGACAGGTCGCGGGTTGATAAAATGGTCAAAATTTAAAAGGCGTCACATATTCCCCATAACCTGATAAAATTGCAATGGGGTGGGTATTAATTGAGAAATTGCTGAGATTACAAAGAATAATCTTTGCTCCAAAGACATTTCAGCTCCAGAGGTTACCCAAAAATCAGAAAAAAACAACAGGTCGTGGGTTGAAAAAATGGTCAAAATTTAAAGGGCGTCAGATCTTCCCCAAAACCTGTTAAAATGAAAACGGGGTGGGTATTAATCGAGAAATTGCTGAGATTAGAAAGAATTATCTTTGTTCCAAAGAAATTTCAATTCCGGAGGTTACCCAAAAAGCAGAAAAAGACGACAGGTCGCGGGTTGAAAGAATGGTCAAAATTTAAAGGGCGTCACATCTTCCCCATAACCTGATAAAATGACAACGGGGCGGGTATTAATCGAGAAATTGCTGAGATTAGAAAGAATTATCTTTGTTCCAAAGAAATTTCAGCTCCAGAGGTTACCCAAAAAGCAGAAAAAAACGACAGGTCGCGGGTTGAAAGAATGGTCAAAATTTAAAGGGCGTCACATCTTCCCCATAACCTGATAAAATGACAACGGGGTGGGTATTAATCGAGAAATTGCTGAGATAATAAAGAATTATTCTTGTTTCAAAGAAATTTCAGCTCCGGAGGTTACCCAAAAAGCAGAAAAAAACGACAGGTCGCAGGTTGAAAGAATGGTCAAAATTTAAAGGGCGTCAGATCTTCCCCAAAACCTGATAAAATGACAACGGGGTGGGTATTAATCGAGAAATTGCTGAGATTAGAAAGAATTATCTTTTCTCCAAAGACATTTCAGCTCCAGAATTTACCCAAAAAGCAGAAAAAAACGACAGGTCGCGGGTTGAAAAAATAGTCAAAATTTAAAGGGCTTCACATCTTCCCCATAACCTGATAAAATGACAACGGGGTGGGTATTAATCGAGAAATTGCTGAGAATTCAAAGAATTCTTCTTGTTTCAAAGAAATTTCAGCTCCGGAGGTTACCCAAAAAGCAGAAAAAAACGACAGGTCGCGGGTTGAAAAAATGGTCAAAATTTAAAGGGCGTCACATCTTCCCCATAACCTGATAAAATGACAACGGGGTGGGTATTAATCGAGAAATTGCTGAGATTAGAAAGAATTATCTTTTCTCCAAAGACATTTCAGCTCCAGAATTTACCTAAAAAGCAGAAAAAAACGACAGGTCGCGGGTTGAAAAAATAGTCAAAATTTAAAGGGCGTCACATCTTCCCCATAACCTGATAAAATGACAACGGGGTGGGTATTAATCGAGAAATTGCTGAGAATTTAAAGAATTCTTCTTGTTTCAAAGAAATTTCAGCTCCTGAGGTTACCCAAAAAGCAGAAAAAAATGACAGGTCGCAGGTTGAAAAAATGGTCAAAATTTAAAGGGCGTCAGATCTTCCCCAAAACCTGATAAAATGACACAGGGTGGGTATTAATTGAGAAATTGCTGAGATTAGAAAGAATTATCTTTGTTCCAAAGAAATTTCAATTCCGGAGGTTACCCAAAAAGCAGAAAAAAACGACAGGTCGCAGGTTGAAAAAATGGTCAAAATTTAAAGGGCGTCAGATCTTCCCCAAAACCTGATAAAATGACAACGGGGTGGGTATTAATTGAGAAATTGCTGAGATTATAAAGAATTATCCTTGTTTCAAAGAAATTTCATCTCCGGAGGTTACCCAAAAACCAGAAAAAAACGACAGGTCGCGGGTTGATAAAATGGTCAAAATTTAAAAGGCGTCACATATTCTCCATAACCTGATAAAATTGCAATGGGGTGGGTATTAATTGAGAAATTGCTGAGATTACAAAGAATAATCTTTGCTCCAAAGACATTTCAGCTCCAGAGGTTACCCAAAAATCAGAAAAAAACAACAGGTCGTGGGTTGAAAAAATGGTCAAAATTTAAAGGGCGTCAGATCTTCCCCAAAACCTGTTAAAATGAAAACGGGGTGGGTATTAATCGAGAAATTGCTGAGATTAGAAAGAATTATCTTTGTTCCAAAGAAATTTCAATTCCGGAGTTTACCCAAAAAGCAGAAAAAGACGACAGGTCGCGGGTTGAAAGAATGGTCAAAATTTAAAGGGCGTCACATCTTCCCCATAACCTGATAAAATGACAATGGGGTGGGTATTAATCGAGAAATTGCTGAGATTAGAAAGAATTATCTTTGTTCCAAAGAAATTTCAGCTCCAGAGGTTACCCAAAAAGCAGAAAAATACGACAGGTCGCGGGTTGAAAGAATGGTCAAAATTTAAAGGGCGTCACATCTTCCCCATAACCTGATAAAATGACAACGGGGTGGGTATTAATCGAGAAATTGCTGAGATAATAAAGAATTATTCTTGTTTCAAAGAAATTTCAGCTCCGGAGGTTACCCAAAAACCAGAAAAAAACGACAGGTCGCGGGTTGAAAGAATGGTCAAAATTTAAAGGGCGTCAGATCTTCCCCAAAACCTGATAAAATGACAACGGGGTGGGTATTAATCGAGAAATTGCTGAGATTAGAAAGAATTATCTTTTCTCCAAAGACATTTCAGCTCCAGAATTTACCCAAAAAGCAGAAAAAAACGACAGGTCGCGGGTTGAAAAAATAGTCAAAATTTAAAGGGCGTCACATCTTCCCCATAACCTGATAAAATGACAACGGGGTGGGTATTAATCGAGAAATTGCTGAGAATTTAAAGAATTCTTCTTGTTTCAAAGAAATTTCAGCTCCGGAGGTTACCCAAAAAGCAGAAAAAAACGACAGGTCGCGGGTTGAAAAAATGGTCAAAATTTAAAGGGCATCACATCTTCCCCATAACCTGATAAAATGACAACGGGGTGGGTATTAATCGAAAAATTGCTGAGATTATAAAGAATTATCCTTGTTTCAAAGAAATTTCAGCTCCTGAGGTTACCCAAAAAGCAGAAAAAAATGACAGGTCGCGGGTTGAAAAAATGGTCAAAATTTACAGGGCGTCAGATCTTGCCCAAAACCTGATAAAATGACAACGGGGTGGGTATTAATCGAGAAATTGCTGAGATTATGAAGAATTCTTCTTGTTTCAAAGAAATTTCAGCTCCGGAGGTTACCCAAAAAGCAGAAAAAAACGACAGGTCGCGGGTTGATAAAATGGTCAAAATTTAAAGGGCGTCAGATCTTCCCCTAAACCTGATAAAACGACAACGGGGTGGGTATTAATTGAGAAATTGCTGAGATTATAAAGAATTATCCTTGTTTCAAAGAAATTTCAGCTCCTGAGGTTACCTAAAAAGCAGAAAAAAATGACAGGTCACGGGTTGAAAAAATGGTCAAAATTTACAGGGCGTCAGATCTTTCCTTGAACCTGATAAAATGACAACGGGGTGGGTATTAATCGAGAAATTGCTGAGATTAGAAAGAATTATCTTTGTTCCAAAGAAATTTCAATTCCGGAGGTTACCTAAAAAGCAGAAAAAAACGACAGGTCGCGGGTTGAAAAAATGGTCAATATTTAAAGGGCGTCACATCTTCCCCAAAACCAGATAAAATTACAAAGGGGTGGGTATTGATCGAGAAATTGCTGCGATTAGAAAGAATTATCTTTGTTCCAAAGACATTTCAGCTTCAGAGGTGACGCCAAAGACCGGTAAAAAACGACAGGTCGCGGGTTGAAAGAATGGTCAAAATTTAAAGGGCGTCACATCTTCCCCTAAACCTGATAAAATGACAACAGGGTGGGTATTAATCGAGAAATTGCTGAGATTAGAAAGAATTATCTTTTCTCCAAAGACATTTCAGCTCCAGAATTTACCCAAAAAGCAGGAAAAAACGACAGGTCACGGGTTGATAAAATGGTCAAAATTTAAAGGGCGTCAGATCTTCCCCAAAACCTGATAAAATTACAATGGAGTGGGTATTAATTGAGAAATTGCTGAGATTACAAAGAATTATCCTTGTTCCAAAGAAATTTCAGCTCTGGAGGTTACGCCAAAAACCAGAAAAAAACAACAGGTCGTGGGTTGAAAAAATGGTCAAAATTTAAAGGGCGTCACATCTTTCCCTGAACCTGATAAAATGACAACGGGGTGGGTATAAATCGAGAAATTGCTGAGATTAGAAAGAATTATCTTTGTTCCAAAGAAATTTCAGCTCCGGAGGTTACCCAAAAAGCAGAAAAAAACGACAGGTCGCGGGGTTGAAAGAATGGTCAAAATTTAAAGGGCGTCACATCTTCCCCATAACCTGATAAAATGACAACGGAGTGGGTATTAATCGAAAAATTGCTGAGATTATAAACAATTATCCTTGTTTCAAAGAAATTTCAGCTCCTGAGGTTACCCAAAAAGCAGAAAAAAACGACAGGTCACGGGTTGATAAAATGGTCAAAATTTAAAGGGCGTCAGATCTTCCCCAAAACCTGATAAAATTACAATGGGGTGGGTATTAATTGAGAAATTGCTGAGATTAGAAAGAATTATCTTTTCTCCAAAGACATTTCACCTCCAGAATTTACCCAAAAAGCAGGAAAAAACGACAGGTCACGGGTTGATAAAATGGTCAAAATTTAAAGGGCGTCAGATCTTCCCCAAAACCTGATAAATTTACAATGGGATGGGTATTAATTGAGAAATTGCTGAGATTACAAAGAATTATCCTTGTTCCAAAGAAATTTCAGCTCCGGAGGTTACGCCAAAAACCAGAAAAAAACAACAGGTCGTGGGTTGAAAAAATGGTCAAAATTTAAAGGGCGTCACATCTTTCCCCGAACCTGATAAAATGACAACCGGGTGGGTATTAATCGAGAAATTGCTGAGATTAGAAAGAATTATCTTTGTTCCAAAGAAATTTCAGCTCCGGAGGTTACCCAAAAAGCAGAAAAAAAACGACAGGTCGCGGGGTTGAAAGAATGGTCAAAATTTAAAGGGCGTCACATCTTTCCCCGAACCTGATAAAATGACAACGGGGTGGATATTAATCGAGAAATTGCTGAGACAATAAAGAATTATCTTTGTTCCAAAGAAATTTCAGCCCCGGAGGTTACCCAAAAAGCAGAAAAAAACGACAGGTCGCGGGTTGAAAGAATGGTCAAAATTTAAAGGGCGTCACATCTTCCCCATAACCTGATAAAATGACAACGGGGTGGGTATTAATTGAGAAATTGATGAGATAATAGAGAATTATTCTTGTTTCAAAGACATTTCAGCTCCAGAGGTTACCCAAAAAGCAGAAAAAAACGACATGTCGCGGGTTGAAAGAATGGTCAAAATTTAAAGGGCGTCACATCTTCCCCATAACCTGATAAAATGACAACGGGGTGGGTATTAATCGAGAAATTGCTGAGATTAGAAAGAATTATCTTTGTTCCAAAGAAATTTCAATTCCGGAGGTCACCTAAAAAGCAGAAAAAAACAACAGGTCGTGGGTTGAAAAAATGGTCAAAATTTAAAGGGCGTCACATCTTTCCCCGAACCTGATAAAATGACAACCGGGTGGGTATTAATCGAGAAATTGCTGAGATTAGAAAGAATTATCTTTGTTCCAAAGAAATTTCAGCTCCGGAGGTTACCCAAAAACCAGAAAAAAACGACAGGTCGCGGGTTGAAAGAATGGTCAAAATTTAAAGGGCGTCACATCTTCCCCATAACCTGATAAAATGACAACGGGGTGGGTATTAATCGAAAAATTGCTGAGATTATAAACAATTATCCTTGTTTCAAAGAAATTTCAGCTCCTGAGGTTACCCAAAAAGCAGAAAAAAACGACAGGTCACGGGTTGATAAAATGGTTAAAATTTAAAGGGCGTCAGATCTTCCCCAAAACCTGATAAAATTACAATGGGGTGGGTATTAATTGAGAAATTGCTGAGATTAGAAAGAATTATCTTTTCTCCAAAGACATTTCACCTCCAGAATTTACCCAAAAAGCAGGAAAAAACGACAGGTCACGGGTTGATAAAATGGTCAAAATTTAAAGGGCGTCAGATCTTCCCCAAAACCTGGTAAAATTACAATGGGGTGGGTATTAATTGAGAAATTGCTGAGATTACAAAGAATTATCCTTGTTCCAAAGAAATTTCAGCTCCGGAGGTTACGCCAAAAACCAGAAAAAAACATCAGGTCGTGGGTTGAAAAAATGGTCAAAATTTAAAGGGCGTCACATCTTTCCCCGAACCTGATAAAATGACAACCGGGTGGGTATTAATCCAGAAATTTCTGAGATTAGAAAGAATTATCTTTGTTCCAAAGAAATTTCAGCTCCGGAGGTTACCCAAAAAGCAGAAAAAAACGACAGGTCGCGGGGTTGAAAGAATGGTCAAAATTTAAAGGGCGTCACATCTTCCCCATAACCTGATAAAATGACAACGGTGTGGGTATTAATAGAGAAATTGCTGAGATAATAGAGAATTATTCTTGTTTCAAAGACATTTCAGTTCCAGAGGTTACCCAAAAAGCAGAAAAAACGACAGGTCGCGGGTTGAAAGAATGGTCAAAATTTAAAGGGCGTCACATCTTTCCCCTTAACCTGATAAAATTACAATGGGGTGGGTATTAATTGAGACATTGCTGAGATTAGAAAGAATTATCCTTGTTCCAAAGAAATTTCAGCTCCGGAGGTTACCCAAAAAGCAGAAAAAAACGACAGGTCGCGGGTTGAAAGAATGGTCAAAATTTAAAGGGCGTCACATATTCCCCTTAACCTGATAAAATTACAATTGGGTGGGTATTAATTGAGAAATTGCTGAGATTAGAAAGAATTATCCTTGTTCCAAAGAAATTTCAGCTCCGGAGGTTAGCCAAAAAGCAGAAAAAAACGACAGGTCGCGGGTTGAAAGAATGGTCAAAATTTAAAGGGCGTCACATCTTCCCCATAACCTGATAAAATGACAACGGGGTGGGTATTAATCGAGAAATTGCTGAGATTAGAAAGAATTATCTTTGTTCCAAAGAAATTTCAGCTCCGGAGGTTACCCAAAAAGCAGAAAAAAACGACAGGTCGCGGGTTGAAAGAATGGTCAAAATTTAAAGGGCGTCACATCTTCCCCATAACCTGATAAAATGACAACGGAGTGGGTATTAATCGAAAAATTGCTGAGATTATAAACAATTATCCTTGTTTCAAAGAAATTTCAGCTCCTGAGGTTACCCAAAAATCAGAAAAAAACAACAGGTCACGGGTTGATAAAATGGTCAAAATTTAAAGGGCGTCAGATCTTCCCCAAAACCTGATAAAATTACAATGGGGTGGGTATTAATTGAGAAATTGCTGAGATTAGAAAGAATTATCTTTTCTCCAAAGACATTTCACCTCCAGAATTTACCCAAAAAGCAGGAAAAAACGACAGGTCACGGGTTGATAAAATGGTCAAAATTTAAAGGGCGTCAGATCTTCCCCAAAACCTGATAAAATTACAATGGGGTGGGTATTAATTGAGAAATTGCTGAGATTACAAAGAATTATCCTTGTTCCAAAGAAATTTCAGCTCCGGAGGTTACGCCAAAAACCAGAAAAAAACAACAGGTCGTGGGTTGAAAAAATGGTCAAAATTTAAAGGGCGTCACATCTTTCCCCGAACCTGATAAAATGACAACCGGGTGGGTATTAATCAAGAAATTGCTGAGATTAGAAAGAATTATCTTTGTTCCAAAGAAATTTCAGCTCCGGAGGTTACCCAAAAAGCAGAAAAAAACGACAGGTCGCGGGGTTGAAAGAATGGTCAAAATTTAAAGGGCGTCACATCTTCCCCATAACCTGATAAAATGACAACGGGGTGGGTATTAATAGAGAAATTGCTGAGATAATAGAGAATTATTCTTGTTTCAAAGACATTTCAGTTCCAGAGGTTACCCAAAAAGCAGAAAAAAACGACAGGTCGCGGGTTGAAAGAATGGTCAAAATTTAAAGGGCGTCACATATTCCCCTTAACCTGATAAAATTACAATGGGGTGGGTATTAATTGAGAAATTGCTGAGATTATAAAGAATTATCCTTGTTCCAAAGAAATTTCAGCTCCGGAGGTTAGCCAAAAAGCAGAAAAAAACGACAGGTCGCGGGTTGAAAGAATGGTCAAAATTTAAAGGGCGTCACATCTTCCCCATAACCTGATAAAATGACAACGGGGTGGATATTAATCGAGAAATTGCTGAGATAATAAAGAATTATCTTTGTTCCAAAGAAATTTCAGCTCCGGAGGTTACCCAAAAAGCAGAAAAAAACGACAGGTCGCGGGTTGAAAGAATGGTCAAAATTTAAAGGGCGTCACATCTTCCCCATAACCTGATAAAATGACAACGGGGTGGGTATTAATTGAGAAATTGCTGAGATAATAGGGAATTATTCTTGTTTCAAAGACATTTCAGCTCCAGAGGTTACCCAAATAGCAGAAAAAAACGACATGTCGCGGGTTGAAAGAATGGTCAAAATTTAAAGGGCGTCACATCTTCCCCATAACCTGATAAAATGACAACGGGGTGGGTATTAATCGAGAAATTGCTGAGATTAGAAAGAATTATCTTTGTTCCAAAGAAATTTCAATTCCGGAGGTTACCTAAAAAGCAGAAAAAAACAACAGGTCGTGGGTTGAAAGAATGGTCAAAATTTAAAGGGCGTCACATCTTCCCCATAACCTGATAAAATGACAACGGGGTGGGTATTAATCGAGAAATTGCTGAGATTAGAAAGAATTATCTTTGTTCCAAAGAAATTTCAGCTCCGGAGGTTACCCAAAAAGCAGAAAAAAACGACAGGTCGCGGGTTGAAAGAATGGTCAAAATTTAAAGGGCGTCACATCTTCCCCATAACCTGATAAAATGACAACGGAGTGGGTATTAATCGAAAAATTGCTGAGATTATAAACAATTATCCTTGTTTCAAAGAAATTTCAGCTCCTGAGGTTACCCAAAAAGCAGAAAAAAACGACAGGTCACGGGTTGATAAAATGGTCAAAATTTAAAGGGCGTCAGATCTTCCCCAAAACCTGATAAAATTACAATGGGGTGGGTATTAATTGAGAAATTGCTGAGATTAGAAAGAATTATCTTTTCTCCAAAGACATTTCACCTCCAGAATTTACCCAAAAAGCAGGAAAAAACGACAGGTCACGGGTTGATAAAATGGTCAAAATTTAAAGGGCGTCAGATCTTCCCCAAAACCTGATAAAATTACAATGGGGTGGGTATTAATTGAGAAATTGCTGAGATTACAAAGAATTATCCTTGTTCCAAAGAAATTTCAGCTCCGGAGGTTACGCCAAAAACCAGAAAAAAACAACAGGTCGTGGGTTGAAAAAATGGTCAAAATTTAAAGGGCGTCACATCTTTCCCCGAACCTGATAAAATGACAACCGGGTGGGTATTAATCGAGAAATTGCTGAGATTAGAAAGAATTATCTTTGTTCCAAAGAAATTTCAGCTCCGGAGGTTACCCAAAAAGCAGAAAAATACGACAGGTCGCGGGGTTGAAAGAATGGTCAAAATTTAAAGGGCGTCACATCTTCCCCATAACCTGATAAAATGACAACGGGGTGGGTATTAATAGAGAAATTGCTGAGATAATAGAGAATTATTCTTGTTTCAAAGACATTTCAGTTCCAGAGGTTACCCAAAAAGCAGAAAAAAACGACAGGTCGCGGGTTGAAAAAATGGTCAAAATTTAAAGGGCGTCACATCTTTCCCCTTAACCTGATAAAATTACAATGGGGTGGGTATTAATTGAGAAATTGCTGAGATTATAAAGAATTATCCTTGTTTCAAAGAAATTTCAGCTCCGGAGGTTAGCCAAAAAGCAGAAAAAAACGACAGGTCGCGGGTTGAAAGAATGGTCAAAATTTAAAGGGCGTCACATCTTCCCCATAACCTGATAAAATGACAACGGGGTGGATATTAATCGAGAAATTGCTGAGACAATAAAGAATTATCTTTGTTCCAAAGAAATTTCAGCTCTGGAGGTTACCCAAAAAGCAGAAAAAAACGACAGGTCGCGGGTTGAAAGAATGGTCAAAATTTAAAGGGCGTCACATCTTCCCCATAACCTGATAAAATGACAACGGGGCGGGTATTAATCGAGAAATTGCTGAGATAATAAAGAATTATTCTTGTTTCAAAGAAATTTCAGCTCCAGAGGTTACCCAAAAACCAGAAAAAAATGACAGGTCGCGGGTTGATAAAATGGTCAAAATTTAAAGGGCGTCAGATCTTCCCCTAAACCTGATAAAATGACAACGGGGTGGGTATTAATCGAGAAATTGCTGAGATTACAAAGAATTATCTTTGCTCCAAAGACATTTCAGCTCCAGAGGTTACCCAAAAACCAGAAAAAAAACGACAGGTCGTGGGTTGAAAGAATGTTCAAAATTTAAAGGGCGTCACATCTTCCCCATAACCTGATAAAATGACAACGGGGTGGATATTAATCGAGAAATTGCTGAGATAATAAAGAATTATCTTTGTTCCAAAGAAATTTCAGTTCCGGAGGTTACCCAAAAAGCAGAAAAAAACGACAGGTCGCGGGTTGATAAAATGGTCAAAATTTAAAGGGCGTCAGATCTTCCACAAAACCTGATAAAATGACAACGGGGTGGGTATTAATTGAGAAATTGCTGAGATTACAAAGAATTATCCTTGTTCCAAAGAAATTTCAGCTCCGGAGGTTACCCAAAAAGCAGAAAAAAACGACAGGTCGCGGGTTGAAAGAATGGTCAAAATTTAAAGGGCGTCACATCTTTCCCCGAACCTGATAAAATGACAACGGGGTGGGTATTGATCGAGAAATTGCTGCGATTAGAAAGAATTATCCTTGTTCCAAAGAAATTTCAGCTCCGGAGGTTACCCAAAAAGCAGAAAAAAACGACAGGTCGCGGGTTGAAAAAATGGTCAAAATTTAAAGGGCGTCACATCTTACCCATAACCTGATAAAATGACAACGGGGTGGGTATTAATCGAGAAATTGCTGAGATTAGAAAGAATTATTTTTTCTCCAAAGACATTTCACCTCCAGAATTTACCCAAAAAGCAGGAAAAAACGACAGGCCACGGGTTGATAAAATGATCAAAATTTAAAGGGCGTCAGATCTTCCCGAAAACCTGATAAAACTACAATGGGATGGGTATTAATTGAGAAATTGCTGAGATTAGAAAGAATTATCCTTGTTCCAAAGAAATTTCAGCTCCGGAGGTTACGCCAAAAACCAGAAAAAAACAACAGGTCGTGGGTTGAAAAAATGGTCAAAATTTAAAGGGCGTCACATCTTTCCCTGAACCTGATAAAATGACAACAGGGTGGGTTTTAATCGAGAAATTGCTGAGATCAGAAATAATTATCCTTGTTCCAAAGAAATTTCAGCTCTGGAGGTTACCCAAAAAGCAGAAAAGAACGACAGGTCGCGGGGTTGAAAGAATGGTCAAAATTTAAAGGGCGTCACATCTTCCCCATAACCTGATAAAATGACAACGGGGTGGGTATTAATAGAGAAATTGCTGAGATAATAGAGAATTATTCTTGTTTCAAAGACATTTCAGCTCCAGAGGTTACCCAAAAAGCAGAAAAAAACGACATGTCGCGGGTTGAAAGAATGGTCAAAATTTAAAGGGCGTCACATCTTCCCCATAACCTGATAAAATGACAACGGGGTGGGTATTAATCGAGAAATTGCTGAGATTATAAAGAATTATCTTTGTTCCAAAGAAATTTCAATTCCGGAGGTTACCTAAAAAGCAGAAAAAAACGACAGGTCGCGGGTTGAATAAATGGTCAAAATTTAAAGGGCGTCAGATCTTCCCCAAAACCAGATAAAATTACAAAGGGGTGGGTATTGATCGAGAAATTGCTGCGATTAGAAAAAATCATCTCTGTTCCAAAGAAATTTCAGCTTCAGAGGTCACGCCAAGACCGGAAAAAAACGACAGGTTGCGGGTTGAAAAAATGGTCAAAATTTAAAGGGCGTCACATCTTCCCCATAACCTGATAAAATTACAATGGGGAGGGCATTAATGGAGAAATTGCTGAGATTAGAAAGAATTATCTTTTCTCCAAAGACCTTTCAGCTCCAGAATTTACCCAAAAAGCAGGAAAAAACGACAGGTCACGGGTTGATAAAATGTTCAAAATTTAAAGGGTGTCAGATCTTCCCCAAAACCTGATAAAATTACAATGGAGTGGGTATTAATTGAGAAATTGCTGAGATTAGAAAGAATTATCCTTGTTCCAAAGAAATTTCAGCTCCAGAATTTACCCGAAAAGCAGGAAAAAACGACAGGTCACGGGTTGATAAAAATGGTCAAAATTTAAAGGGCGTCAGATCTTCCCCAAAACCTGATAAAATTACAATGGAGTGGGTATTAATTGAGAAATTACTGAGATTAGAAAGAATTATCTTTTCTCCAAAGACATTTCACCTCCAGAATTTACCCAAAAAGCAGGAAAAAACGACAGGTCGTGGGTTGATAAAATGGTCAAAATTTAAAGGGCGTCACATCTTCCCCATAACCTGATAAAATGACAACGGGGTGGGTATTAATCGAGAAATTGCTGCGATTAGAAACAATTATCTTTGTTCCAAAGAAATTTCAGCTCCGGAGGTTACCCAAAAAGCAGAAAAAAACGACAGGTCGCGGGTTGAAAAAATGGTCAAAATTTAAAGGGCGTCACATCTTCCCCATAACCTGATAAAATGACAACGGGGTGGGTATTAATCGAAAAATTGCTGAGATTATAAAGAATTATCCTTGTTTCAAAGAAATTTCAGCTCCTGAGGTTACCCAAAAAGCAGAAAAAAACGACAGGTCGTGGGTTGAAAAAATGGTCAAAATTTAAAGGGCGTCACATCTTTCCCTGAACCTGATAAAATGACAACGGGGTGGGTATAAATCGAGAAATTGCTGAGATTAGAAAGAATTATCTTTGTTCCAAAGAAATTTCAGCTCCGGAGGTTACCCAAAAACCAGAAAAAAACGACAGGTCGCGGGTTGAAAGAATGGTCAAAATTTAAAGGGCGTCACATCTTCCCCATAACCTGATAAAATGACAACGGAGTGGGTATTAATCGAAAAATTGCTGAGATTACAAACAATTATCCTTGTTTCAAAGAAATTTCAGCTCCTGAGGTTACCCAAAAAGCAGAAAAAAACGACAGGTCACGGGTTGATAAAATGGTCAAAATTTAAAGGGCGTCAGATCTTCCCCAAAACCTGATAAAATTACAATGGGGTGGGTATTAATTGAGAAATTGCTGAGATTAGAAAGAATTATCTTTTCTCCAAAGACATTTCACCTCCAGAATTTACCCAAAAAGCAGGAAAAAACGACAGGTCACGGGTTGATAAAATGGTCAAAATTTAAAGGGCGTCAGATCTTCCCCAAAACCTGATAAAATTACAATGGGGTGAGTATTAATTGAGAAATTGCTGAGATTAGAAAGAATTATCCTTGTTCCAAAGAAATTTCAGCTCCGGAGGTTACGCCAAAAACCAGAAAAAAACAACAGGTCGTGGGTTGAAAAAATGGTCAAAATTTAAAGGGCGTCACAGCTTTCCCTGAACCTGATAAAATGACAACGGGGTGGGTTTTAATCGAGAAATTGCTGAGTTTAGAAAGAATTATCTTTGTTCCAAAGAAATTTCAGCTCCGGAGGTTACCCAAAAGGCAGAAAAAAACGACAGGTCGCGGGTTGAAAGAATGGTCAAAATTTAAAGGGCGTCAGATCTTCCCCAAAACCAGATAAAATTACAAAGGGGTGGGTATTGATCGAGAAATTGCTGCGATTAGAAAAAATCATCTCTGTTCCAAAGAAATTTCAGCTTCAGAGGTCACGCCAAAGACCGGAAAAAAACGACAGGTCACAGGTTGAAAAAATGGTCAAAATTTAAAGGGCGTCACATCTTCCCCATAACCTGATAAAATGACAACGGGGTGGGTATTAATGGAGAAATTGCTGAGATTAGAAAGAATTATCTTTTCTCCAAAGACATTTCAGCTCCAGAATTTACCCAAAAAGCAGGAAAAAACGACAGGTCACGGGTTGATAAAATGGTCAAAATTTAAAGGGTGTCAGATCTTCCCCAAAACCTGATAAAATTACAATGGAGTGGGTATTAATTGAGAAATTGCTGAGATTAGAAAGAATTATCCTTGTTCCAAAGAAATTTCAGCTCCAGAGGTTACCTAAAAAGCAGAAAAAAACGACAGGTCGCGGGTTGAAAGAATGGTCAAAATTTAAAGGGCGTCACATCTTCCCCATAACCTGATAAAATGACAACGGGGTGGGTATTAATCAAGAAATTGCTGCGATTAGAAAGAATTATCTTTGTTCCAAAGAAATTTCAGCTCCTGAGGTTACCCAAAAAGCAGAAAGAAACGACAGGTCACGGGTTGATAAAATGGTCAAAATTTAAAGGGCGTCAGATCTTCCCCAAAACCTGATAAAATTACAATGGGGTGGGTATTAATCGAGAAATTGCTGAGATTAGAAAGAATTATCTTTTCTCCAAAGACATTTCACCTCCAGAATTAACCCAAAAAGTAGGAAAAAACGACAGGTTACGGGTTGATAAAATGGTCAAAATTTAAAGGGCGTCAGATCTTCGGCAAAACCTGATAAAATTACAATGGGGTGGGTATTAATCGAGAAATTGCTGAGATTACAAAGAATTATCTTTTCTCCAAAGACATTTCACCTCCAGAATTTACCCAAAAAGCAGGAAAAAACGACAGGTCACGGGTTGATAAAATGGTCAAAATTTAAAGGGCGTCAGATCTTCCCCAAAACCTGATAAAATGACAATGGGGTGGGTATTAATCGAGAAATTGCTGAGATTATAAAGAATTCTTCTTGTTTCAAAGAAATTTCAGCTACGGAAGTTACCCAAAAAGCAGAAAAAAACGACAGGTCGCGGGTTGATAAAATGGTCAAAATTTAAAGGGCGTCAGATCTTCCCCTAAACCTGATAAAACGACAACGGGGTGGGTATTAATTGAGAAATTGCTGAGATTAGAAAGAATTATCTTTGTTCCAAAGAAATTTCAGCTCCGGAGGTTACCCAAAAAGCAGAAAAAAACGACAGGTTGCGGGTTGAAAAAATGGTCAAAATTTAAAGGGCGTCACATCTTCCCCATAACCTGATAAAATGACAACGGGGTGGGTATTAATCGAAAAATTGCTGAGATTATAAAGAATTATCCTTGTTTCAAAGAAATTTCAGCTCCTGAGGTTACCCAAAAAGCAGAAAAAAATGACAGGTCACGGGTTGAAAAAATGGTCAAAATTTACAGGGCGTCAGATCTTCCCCAAAACCTGATAAAATGACAACGGGGTGGGTATTAATCGAGAAATTGCTGAGATTAGAAAGAATTATCTTTGTTCCAAAGAAATTTCAATTCCGGAGGTAACCTAAAAAGCAGAAAAAAACGACAGGTCACGGGTTGATAAAATGGTCAAAATTTAAATGTCGTCAGATCTTCCCCAAAACCTGATAAAATGACAATGGGGTGGGTATTAATCGAGAAATTGCTGAGATTAGAAAGAATTATCTTTTCTCCAAAGACATTTCAGCTCCAGAATTTACCCAAAAAGCAGAAAAAAACGACAGGTCGCGGGTTGAAAAAATGGTCAAAATTTAAAGGGCGTCACATTTTCCCCATAACCTGATAAAATGACAACGGGGTGGGTATTGATCGAGAAATTGCTGAGAGTATAAAGAATTATTCTTGTTTCAAAGAAATTTCAGCTCCGGAGGTTACCCAAAAAGCAGAAAAAAACGACAGGTCGCGGGTTGAAAAAATGGTCAAAATTTAAAGGGCGTCACATCTTCCCCATAACCTGATAAAATGACAACGGGGTGGGTATTAATCGAGAAATTGCTGAGATTATAAAAAATTATCCTTGTTTCAAAGAAATTTCAGCTCCTGAGGTTACCCAAAAAGCAGAAAAAAACGACAGGTCACGGGTTGATAAAATGGTCAAAATTTAAAGGGCGTCAGATCTTCCCCAAAACCTGATAAAATTACAATGGGGTGGGTATTAATCGAGAAATTGCTGAGATTAGAAAGAATTATCTTTTCTCCAAAGACATTTCAGCTCCAGAATTTACCCAAAAAGCAGGAAAAAACGACAGGTCACAGGTTGAAAAAATGGTCAAAATTTAAAGGGCGTCAGATCTTCCCCAAAACCTGATAAAATTACAATGGGGTGGGTATTAATTGAGAAATTGCTGAGATTAGTAGGGCTGTAGTCTGTTTGTCGACTAGTCGATTAATTGGTCGATACTCTCTCATCCGACTAAATTCTCATTGGTCGAATAATCTCCGTGTATCTCTATCTCTAATTTCATGAAAGAGAAAAGTGCTACATCAGTAGCTTTCTGGGACTAATCCATTATTTTCCTGCAGCGGGGGGACAGACCAACTAACTACCTTTTGAAAACAGTGCATTCAAAACACCCCCGCTGTTTACACAACTTTGGACTCTTCCAAACTCCGGAGGTCTAACTCCGTTACAGACCGTTTCTCCTACAATTATATCAACAAGAACCCCCGCCAGGCCAAAAAATATTTTTTAATACTAGAGTTAACGCCAAATATCCACTCATTCAGAAATATTTAGCATTTGGGAGTCTGTGCAGCCCGTGAGTCAACCACTGTGTTGTTGCCTGGGAAACGAGCAACTGTGTTATACGTCATTGCGTAGTATGTTTGCTTAGCAATTTGGACACAGAGAAAGTGACGGTGGATATGAGTGGAGCAGAGGAAAAGGTTATCGGTAAGTTGTCAGTCTGGCAGTAAATGTACAGCACAGACTACAGTGTGTCAGTTAAATGATGAAAAGTCCCGTCTGTTGTTTCTCCAAGTGCTGGAAAAGTGAAGGGAGTTAGCTCCAAAGTTAGCAACGATGGGTTAGCCTAGCCTGAAGACGCTAAACAGAGAAATACAGAATTCATTGTAACATACCACCCCCCCCCTCCCGCGCGCGACTACTCGATTAGTCGCTGATTATTTACAATTTTAGTCGACCAAGGTTTTCTTTGGTTGACTACAGCCCTAGAGATTAGAAAGAATTATCCTTGTTCCAAAGAAATTTCAGCTCCGGAGGTTACGCCAAAAAGCAGAAAAAAACGACAGGTCGCGGGTTGAAAGAATGGTCAAAATTTAAAGGGCGTCAAATATTCCCCATAACCTGATAAAATTACAATGGGGTGGGTATTAATTGAGAAATTGCTGAGATTAGAAAGAATTATCCTTGTTCCAAAGAAATTTCAGCTCCGGAGGTCACGCCAAAAAGCAGAAAAAAACGACAGGTCGCGGGTTGAAAAAATGGTCAAAATTTAAAGGGTGTCAAATCTTCCCCAAAACCTGATAAAATGACAACTGGGTGGGTATTAAGCGAGAAATTGCTGAGATAATAAAGAATTATCTTTGCTCCAAAGAAATTTCAGCTCCAGAGGTTACCCAAAAACCAGAAAAAAACGACAGGTCGTGGGTTGAAAGAATGTTCAAAATTTAAAGGGCGTCACATCTTCCCCATAACCTGATAAAATGACAACGGGGTGGGTATTAATCGAGAAATTGCTGAGATAATAAAGAATTATCTTTGTTCCAAAGAAATTTCAGCTCCGGAGGTTACCCAAAAAGCAGAAAAAAATGACAGGTCGCGGGTTGATAAAATGGTCAAAATTTAAAGGGCGTCAGATCTTCCCCAAAACCTGATAAAATTACAATGGAGTGGGTATTAATTGAGAAATTGCTGAGATTACAAAGAATTATCCTTGTTCCAAAGAAATTTCAGCTCCGGAGGTTACGCCAAAAAGCAGAAAAAAACAACAGGTCGTGGGTTGAAAAAATGGTCAAAATTTAAAGGGCGTCAGATCTTCCCCAAAACCTGATAAAATGACAACGGGGTGGGTATTAATCGAGAAATTGCTGAGATTATAAAGAATTATCCTTGTTTCAAAGAAATTGGTTACCTAAAAAGCAGAAAAAAAACGACAGGTCGCGGGTTGAAAGAATGGTCAAAATTTAAAGGGCGTCAAATATTCCCCATAACCTGATAAAATTACAATGGGGTGGGTATTAATTGAGAAATTGCTGAGATTAGAAAGAATTATCCTTGTTCCAAAGAAATTTCAGCTCCGGAGGTCAAGCCAAAAACCAGAAAAAAACGACAGGTCGCGGGTTGAAAAAATGGTCAAAATTTAAAGGGCGTCACATCTTCCCCATAACCTGATAAAATGACAACGGGGTGGGTATTAATCGAGAAATTGCTGAGATTATAAAGAATTATCCTTGTTTCAAAGAAATTTCATCTCCGGAGGTTACCCAAAAAGCAGAAAAAATCGACAGGTCGCGGGTTGAAAGAATGGTCAAAATTTAAAGGGCGTCACATATTCCCCATAACCTGATAAAATTACAATGGGGTGGGTATTATTTGAGAAATTGCTGAGATTAGAAAGAATTATCTTTGTTCCAAAGAAATTTCAGCTCTGGAGGTCACGCCAAAAATCCGAAAAAAACGACAGGTCGCGGGTTGAAAAAATGGTCAAAATTTAAAGGGCGTCACATCTTCCCCATAACCTGATAAAATGACAACGGGGTGGGTATTAATCGAGAAATTGCTGAGAATTTAAAGAATTCTTCTTGTTTCAAAGAAATTTCAGCTCCGGAGGTTACCCAAAAAGCAGAAAAAAACGACAGGTCGCGGGTTGAAAAAATGGTCAAAATTTACAGGGCGTCAGATCTTCCCCAAAACCTGATAAAATGACAACGGGGTGGGTATTAATCGAGAAATTGCTGAGATAATAAAGAATTATTCTTGTTTCAAGGAAATTTCAGCTCCGGAGGTTACCCAAAAAGCAGAAAAAATCGACAGGTCGTGGGTTGAAAGAATGGTCAAAATTTAAAGGGCGTCACATATTCCCCATAACCTGATAAAATTAGAATGGGGTGGGTAGTATTTGAGAAATTGCTGAGATTAGAAAGAATTATCCTTGTTCCAAAGAAATTTCAGCCCCGGAGGTCACGCCAAGAACCAGAAAAAAACAACAGGTCGTGGGTTGAAAAAATGGTCAAAATTTAAAGGGTGTCAGATCTTCCCCAAAACCTGATAAAATGACAACGGGGTGGGTATTAATCGAGAAATTGCTGAGATTATAAAGAATTATCTTTTCTCCAAAGACATCTCAGCTCCAGAGGTTACCCAAAAAGCAGAAAAAAACGACAGGTCGCGGGTTGAAAGAATGGTCAAAATTTAAAGGGCGTCACATCTTCCCCATAACCTGATAAAATGACAACGGGGTGGGTATTAATGGAGAAATTGCTGCGATTAGAAAGAATTATCCTTGTTCCAAAGAAATTTCAGCTCCGGAGGTTACGCCAAAAAGCAGAAAAAAACGACAGGTCGCGGGTTAAAAAAAATGGTCAAAATTTAAAGGGCGTCAGATCTTCCCCAAAACCTGATAAAATGACAACGGGGTGGGTATTAATCGAGAAATTGCTGAGATTATAAAGAATTATCCTTGTTCCAAAGAAATTGGTTACCTAAAAAGCAGAAAAAAACGACAGGTCGCGGGTTGAAAGAATGGTCAAAATTTAAAGGGCGTCAAATATTCCCCATAACCTGATAAAATGACAACGGGGTGGGTATTAATCGAGAAATTGCTGAGATTATAAAGAATTATCCTTGTTTCAAAGAAATTTCATCTCCGGAGGTTACCCAAAAAGCAGAAAAAATCGACAGGTCGCGGGTTGAAAGAATGGTCAAAATTTAAAGGGCGTCACATATTCCCCATAACCTGATAAAATTACAATGGGGTGGGTATTATTTGAGAAATTGCTGAGATTAGAAAGAATTATCCTTGTTCCAAAGAAATTTCAGCTCCTGAGGTTACACAAAAAGCAGAAAAAAATGACAGGTCACGGGTTGAAAAAATGGTCAAAATCTACAGGGCGTCAGATCTTCCCCAAAACCTGATAAAATGACAACGGGGTGGGTATTAATCGAGAAATTGCTGAGATTAGAAAGAATTATCTTTGTTCCAAAGAAATTTCAATTCCGGAGGTAACCTAAAAAGCAGAAAAAAACGACAGGTCACGGGTTGATAAAATGGTCAAAATTTAAATGTCGTCAGATCTTCCCCAAAACCTGATAAAATGACAATGGGGTGGGTATTAATCGAGAAATTGCTGAGATTAGAAAGAATTATCTTTTCTCCAAAGACATTTCAGCTCCAGAATTTACCCAAAAAGTAGAAAAAAACGACAGGTCGCGGGTTGAAAAAATGGTCAAAATTTAAAGGGCGTCACATCTTCCCCATAACCTGATAAAATGACAACAGGGTGGGTATTAATCAAGAAATTGCTGAGATTATAAAGAATTGTCCTTATTTCAAAGAAATTTCATCTCCGGAGGTTACCCAAAAACCAGAAAAAAACGACAGGTTGCGGGTTGAAAAAATGGTCAAAATTTAAAGGGCGTCAGATCTTCCCCAAAACCTGATAAAATTACAATGGGGTGGGTATTAATGGAGAAATTGCTGCGATTAGAAAGAATTATCCTTGTTCCAAAGAAATTTCAGCTCCGGAGGTTACGCCAAAAAGCAGAAAAAAACGACAGGTCGCGGGTTAAAAAAAATGGTCAAAATTTAAAGGGCGTCAGATCTTCCCCAAAACCTGATAAAATGACAACGGGGTGGGTATTAATCGAGAAATTGCTGAGATCATAAAGAATTATCCTTGTTTCAAAGAAATTGGTTACCTAAAAAGCAGAAAAAAACGACAGGTCGCGGGTTGAAAGAATGGTCAAAATTTATAGGGCGTCAAATATTCCCCATAACCTGATAAAATTACAATGGGGTGGGTATTAATTGATAAATTGCTGAGATTAGACAGAATTATCCTTGTTCCAAAGAAATTTCAGCCCCGGAGGTCAAGCCAAAAACCAGAAAAAAACGACAGGTCGCGGGTTGAAAAAATGGTCAAAATTTAAAGGGCGTCACATCTTCCCCATAACCTGATAAAATGACAACGGGGTGGGTATTAATCGAGAAATTGCTGAGATTATAAAGAATTATCCTTGTTTCAAAGAAATTTCATCTCCGGAGGTTACCCAAAAAGCAGAAAAAATCGACAGGTCGCGGGTTGAAAGAATGGTCAAAATTTAAAGGGCGTCACATATTCCCCATAACCTGATAAAATTAGAATGGGGTGGGTATTATTTGAGAAATTGCTGAGATTAGAAAGAATTATCCTTGTTCCAAAGAAATTTCAGCCCCGGAGGTCACGCCAAGAACCAGAAAAAAACAACAGGTCGTGGGTTGAAAAAATGGTCAAAATTTAAAGGGCGTCAGATCTTCCCCAAAACCTGATAAAATGACAACGGGGTGGGTATTAATCGAGAAATTGCTGAGATTATAAAGAATTATCTTTTCTCCAAAGACATCTCAGCTCCAGAGGTTACCCAAAAAGCAGAAAAAAACGACAGGTCGCGGGTTGAAAGAATGGTCAAAATTTAAAGGGCGTCACGTCTTCCCCATAACCTGATAAAATGACAACGGGGTGGGTATTAATAGAGAAATTGCTGAGATTAGAAAGAATTATCCTTGTTTCAAAGAAATTTCATCTCCGGAGGTTACCCAAAAAGCAGAAAAAAACGACAGGTCGCCGGTTGAAAGAATGGTCAAAATTTAAAGGGCGTCACATATTCCCCTTAACCTGATAAAATTACAATGGGGTGGGTATTAATTGAGAAATTGCTGAGATTAGAAAGAATTATCCTTGTTCCAAAGAAATTTCAGCTCCGGAGGTTAGCCAAAAAGCAGAAAAAAACGACAGGTCGCGGGTTGAAAGATTGGTCAAAATTTAAAGGGCGTCAGATCTTCCCCAAAACCTGATAAAATGAAAACGGGGTGGGTATTAATCGAGAAATTGCTGAGATTAGAAAGAATTATCTTTGTTCCAAAGAAATTTCAATTCCGGAGGTTACCCAAAAAGCAGAAAAAGACGACAGGTCGCGGGTTGAATGAATGGTCAAAATTTAAAGGGCGTCAGATCTTCCCCATAACCTGATAAAATGACAACGGGGTGGGTATTAATCGAGAAATGCTGAGATTAGAAAGAATTATCTTTGTTCCAAAGAAATTTCAGCTCCAGAGGTTACCCAAAAAGCAGAAAAAAACGACAGGTCGCGGGTTGAAAGAATGGTCAAAATTTAAAGGGCGTCACATCTTCCCCATAACCTGATAAAATGACAACGGGGTGGGTATTAATCGAGAAATTGCTGAGATTAGAAAGAATTATCTTTGTTCCAAAGAAATTTCAATTGCAGAGGTTACCTAAAAAGCAGAAAAAAATGACAGGTCGCGGGTTGAAAAAATGGTCAAAATTTAAAGGGCGTCACATCTTCCCCAAAACCTGATAAAATGACAACGGGGTGGGTATTAATCGAGAAATTCCTGAGATTATAAAGGATTATCCTTGTTTCAAAGAAATTTCATCTCCGGAGGTTACCCAAAAACCAGAAAAAAACGACAGGTCGCGGGTTGATAAAATGGTCAAAATTTAAAGGGCATCACATATTCCCCATAACCTGATAAAATTGCAATGGGGTGGGTATTAATTGAGAAATTGCTGAGATTACAAAGAATAATCTTTGCTCCAAAGACATTTCAGCTCCAGAGGTTACCCAAAAATCAGAAAAAAACAACAGGTCGTGGGTTGAAAAAATGGTCAAAATTTAAAGGGCGTCAGATCTTCCCCACAACCTGATAAAATGAAAACTGGGTGGGTATTAATCACGAAATTGCTGAGATTATAAAGAATTATCTTTGTTCCAAAGAAATTTCAATTCCGGAGGTTACCCAAAAAGCAGAAAAAGACGACAGGTCGCGGGTTGAAAGAATGGTCAAAATTTAAAGGGCGTCACATCTTCCCCATAACCTGATAAAATGACAACGGGGTGGGTATTAATCGAGAAATTGCTGAGATTAGAAAGAATTATCTTTTCTCCAAAGACATTTCAGCTCCAGAATTTACCCAAAAAGCAGAAAAAAACGACAGGTCGCGGGTTGAAAGAATGGTCAAAATTTAAAGGGCGTCACATCTTCCCCATAACCTGATAAAATGACAACGGGGTGGGTATTAATCGAGAAATTGCTGAGATAATAAAGAATTATTCTTGTTTCAAAGAAATTTCAGCTCCGTAGGTTACCCAAAAAGCAGAAAAAAACGACAGATCGCGGGTTGAAAAAATGGTCAAAATTTAAATGTCTTCAGATCTTCCCCAAAACCTGATAAAATGACAACGGGGTGGGTATTAATCGAGAAATTGCTGAGATTAGAAAGAATTAACTTTGTTCCAAAGAAATTTCAATTCCGGAGGTAACCTAAAAAGCAGAAAAAAACGACAGGTCACGGGTTGATAAAATGGTCAAAATTTAAATGTCGTCAGATCTTCCCCAAAACCTGATAAAATGACAATGGGGTGGGTATTAATCGAGAAATTGCTGAGATTAGAAAGAATTATCTTTTCTCCAAAGACATTTCAGCTCCAGAATTTACCCAAAAAGCAGAAAAAAACGACAGGTTGCGGGTTGAAAAATGGTCAAAATTTAAAGGGCGTCACATCTTCCCCATAACCTGATAAAATGACAACGGGGTGGGTATTAATCGAGAAATTGCTGAGATTAGAAAGAATTATCTTTTCTCCAAAGACATTTCAGCTCCAGAATTTACCCAAAAAGCAGAAAAAAAACGACAGGTCGCGGGTTGAAAAAATGGTCAAAATTTAAATGTCGTCAGATCTTCCCCAAAACCTGATAAAATGACAATGGGGTGGGTATTAATCGAGAAATTGCTGAGATTAGAAAGAATTATCTTTGTTCCAAAGAAATTTCAATTCTGGAGGTTACCTAAAAAGCAGAAAAAAACGACAGGTCGCGGGTCGAAAAAATGGTCAAAATTTAAAGGGCGTCACATCTTCCCCAAAACCTGATAAAATGACAACGGGGTTGGTATTAATCGAGAAATTGCTGAGATTAGAAAGAATTATCCTTGTTCCAAAGAAATTTCACCTCCGGAGGTCACGCCAAAAACCAGAAAAAAACAACAGGTCGTGGGTTGAAAAAATGGTCAAAATTTGAAGGGCGTCACATCTTCCCCAAAACCTGATAAAATGACAACGGGGTGGGTATTAATCGAGAAATTGCTGAGATTAGAAAGAATTATCCTTGTTCCAAAGAAATTTCAGCTCCGGAGGTTACCCAAAAACCAGAAAAAAACGACAGGTCGCGGGTTGAAAGAATGGTCAAAATTTAAAGGGCGTCACATCTTCCCCATAACCTGATAAAATGACAACGGGGTGGGTATTAATCGAGAAATTGCTGAGATAATAAAGAATTATTCTTGTTTCAAAGAAATTTCAGTTCCGGAGGTTACCCAAAAACCAGAAAAAAACGACAGGTCGCGGGTTGATAAAATGGTCAAAATTTAAAGGGCGTCAGATCTTTCTCTAAACCTGATAAAATGACAACGGGGTGGGTATTAATCGAGAAATTGCTGAGATTATAAAGAATTATCTTTGTTCCAAAGAAATTTCAGCTCTGGAGGTCACGCCAAAAAGCAGAAAAAAACGACAGGTCACGGGTTGAAAAAATGGTCAAAATTTAAAGGGCGTCACATCTTCCCCATAACCTGATAAAATGACAACGGGGTGGGTATTAATCGAGAAATTGCTGAGAATTTAAAGAATTCTTCTTGTTTCAAAGAAATTTCAGCTCCGGAGGTTACCCAAAAAGCAGAAAAAAACGACAGGTCGCGGGTTGAAAAAATGGTCAAAATTTAAAGGGCGTCACATCTTCCCCAAAACCTGATAAAATGACAACGGGGTGGGTATTAATCGAAAAATTGCTGAGATTATAAAGAATTATCCTTGTTTCAAAGAAATTTCAGCTCCTGAGGTTACCCAAAAAGCAGAAAAAAATGACAGGTCACGGGTTGAAAAAATGGTCAAAATTTACAGGGCGTCAGATCTTCCCAAAACCTGATAAAATGACAACCGGGTGGGTATTAATCGAGAAATTGCTGAGATTATAAAGAATTATCCTTGTTTCAAAGAAATTTCATCTCCGGAGGTTACCCAAAAACCAGAAAAAAACGACAGGTCGCGGGTTGATAAAATGGTCAAAATTTAAAAGGCGTCACATATTCCCCATAACCTGATAAAATTGCAATGGGGTGGGTATTAATTGAGAAATTGCTGAGATTACAAAGAATAATCTTTGCTCCAAAGACATTTCAGCTCCAGAGATTACCCAAAAATCAGAAAAAAACAACAGGTCGTGGGTTGAAAAAATGGTCAAAATTTAAAGGGCGTCAGATCTTCCCCAAAACCTGATAAAATGAAAACGGGGTGGGTATTAATCGAGAAATTGCTGAGATTAGAAAGAATTATCTTTGTTCCAAAGAAATTTCAATTCCGGAGGTTACCCAAAAAGCAGAAAAAGACGACAGGTCGCGGGTTGAAAGAATGGTCAAAATTTAAAGGGCGTCACATCTTCCCCATAATCTGATAAAATGACAACGGGGTGGGTATTAATCGAGAAATTGCTGAGATTAGAAAGAATTATGTTTGTTCCAAAGAAATTTCAGCTCCAGAGGTTACCCAAAAAGCAGAAAAAAACGACAGGTCGCGGGTTGAAAGAATGGTCAAAATTTAAAGGGCGTCACATCTTCCCCATAACCTGATAAAATGACAACGGGGTGGGTATTAATCGAGAAATTGCTGAGATAATAAAGAATTATTCTTGTTTCAAAGAAATTTCAGCTCCGGAGGTTACCCAAAAAGCAGAAAAAAACGACAGGTCGCGGGTTGAAAGAATGGTCAAAATTTAAAGGGCGTCAGATCTTCCCCAAAACCTGAAAAAACAACAGGTCGTGGGTTGAAAAAATGGTCAAAATTTGAAGGGCGTCAGATCTTCCCCAAAACCTGATAAAATGACAACGGGGTGGGTATTAATCGAGAAATTGCTGAGATTAGAAAGAATTATCCTTGTTCCAAAGAAATTTCAGCTCCGGAGGTTACCCAAAAACCAGAAAAAAACGACAGGTCGCGGGTTGAAAGAATGGTCAAAATTTAAAGGGCGTCACATCTTCCCCATAACCTGATAAAATGACAACGGGGTGGGTATTAATCGAGAAATTGCTGAGATAATAAAGAATTATTCTTGTTTCAAAGAAATTTCAGTTCCGGAGGTTACCCAAAAAGCAGAAAAAAACGACAGGTCGCGGGTTGATAAAATGGTCAAAATTTAAAGGGCGTCAGATCTTTCTCTAAACCTGATAAAATGACAACGGGGTGGGTATTAATCGAGAAATTGCTGAGATTATAAAGAATTATCTTTGTTCCAAAGAAATTTCAGCTCTGGAGGTCACGCCAAAAAGCAGAAAAAAACGACAGGTCGCGGGTTGAAAAAATGGTCAAAATTTAAAGGGCGTCACATCTTCCCCATAACCTGATAAAATGACAACGGGGTGGGTATTAATCGAGAAATTGCTGAGAATTTAAAGAATTCTTCTTGTTTCAAAGAAATTTCAGCTCTGGAGGTTACCCAAAAAGCAGAAAAAAACGACAGGTCGCGGGTTGAAAAAATGGTCAAAATTTAAAGGGCGTCACATCTTCCCCAAAACCTGATAAAATGACAACGGGGTGGGTATTAATCGAAAAATTGCTGAGATTATAAAGAATTATCCTTGTTTCAAAGAAATTTCAGCTCCTGATGTTACCCAAAAAGCAGAAAAAAATGACAGGTCACGGGTTGAAAAAATGGTCAAAATTTACAGGGCGTCAGATCTTCCCAAAACCTGATAAAATGACAACGGGGTGGGTATTAATCGAGAAATTGCTGAGATTATAAAGAATTATCCTTGTTTCAAAGAAATTTCATCTCCGGAGGTTACCCAAAAACCAGAAAAAAACGACAGGTCGCGGGTTGATAAAATGGTCAAAATTTAAAAGGCGTCACATATTCCCCATAACCTGATAAAATTGCAATGGGGTGGGTATTAATTGAGAAATTGCTGAGATTACAAAGAATAATCTTTGCTCCAAAGACATTTCAGCTCCAGAGATTACCCAAAAATCAGAAAAAAACAACAGGTCGTGGGTTGAAAAAATGGTCAAAATTTAAAGGGCGTCAGATCTTCCCCAAAACCTGATAAAATGAAAACGGGGTGGGTATTAATCGAGAAATTGCTGAGATTAGAAAGAATTATCTTTGTTCCAAAGAAATTTCAATTCCGGAGGTTACCCAAAAAGCAGAAAAAGACGACAGGTCGCGGGTTGAAAGAATGGTCAAAATTTAAAGGGCGTCACATCTTCCCCATAATCTGATAAAATGACAACGGGGTGGGTATTAATCGAGAAATTGCTGAGATTAGAAAGAATTATGTTTGTTCCAAAGAAATTTCAGCTCCAGAGGTTACCCAAAAAGCAGAAAAAAAACGACAGGTCGCGGGTTGAAAGAATGGTCAAAATTTAAAGGGCGTCACATCTTCCCCATAACCTGATAAAATGACAACGGGGTGGGTATTAATCGAGAAATTGCTGAGATAATAAAGAATTATTCTTGTTTCAAAGAAATTTCAGCTCCGGAGTTTACCCAAAAAGCAGAAAAAAACGACAGGTCGCGGGTTGAAAGAATGGTCAAAATTTAAAGGGCGTCAGATCTTCCCCAAAACCTGATAAAATGACAATGGGGTGGGTATTAATCGAGAAATTGCTGAGATTATAAAGAATTATCTTTGCTCCAAAGACATTTCAGCTCCAGAGGTTACCCAAAAAGCAGAAAAAAACGACAGGTCACGGGTTGAAAAAATGGTCAAAATTTAAAGGGCGTCAAATCTTCCCCTAAACCTGATAAAATGACAACGGGGTGGGTATTAATCGAGAAATTGCTGAGAATTTAAAGAATTCTTCTTGTTTCAAAGAAATTTCAGCTCCGGAGGTTACCCAAAAAGCAGAAAAAAACGACAGGTCGCGGGTTGAAAAAATGGTCAAAATTTAAAGGGCGTCACATCTTCCCCAAAACCTGATAAAATGACAACGGGGTGGGTATTAATCGAAAAATTGCTGAGATTATAAAGAATTATCCTTGTTTCAAAGAAATTTCAGCTCCTGAGGTTACCCAAAAAGCAGAAAAAAATGACAGGTCACGGGTTGAAAAAATGGTCAAAATTTACAGGGCGTCAGATCTTCCCAAAACCTGATAAAATGACAACGGGGTGGGTATTAATCGAGAAATTGCTGAGATTATAAAGAATTATCCTTGTTTCAAAGAAATTTCTTCTCCGGAGGTTACCCAAAAACCAGAAAAAAACGACAGGTCGCGGGTTGATAAAATGGTCAAAATTTAAAAGGCGTCACATATTCCCCATAACCTGATAAAATTGCAATGGGGTGGGTATTAATTGAGAAATTGCTGAGATTACAAAGAATAATCTTTGCTCCAAAGACATTTCAGCTCCAGAGATTACCCAAAAATCAGAAAAAAACAACAGGTCGTGGGTTGAAAAAATGGTCAAAATTTAAAGGGCGTCAGATCTTCCCCAAAACCTGATAAAATGAAAACGGGGTGGGTATTAATCGAGAAATTGCTGAGATTAGAAAGAATTATCTTTGTTCCAAAGAAATTTCAATTCCGGAGGTTACCCAAAAAGCAGAAAAAGACGACAGTTCGCGGGTTGAAAGAATGGTCAAAATTTAAAGGGCGTCACATCTTCCCCATAATCTGATAAAATGACAACGGGGTGGGTATTAATCGAGAAATTGCTGAGATTAGAAAGAATTATCTTTGTTCCAAAGAAATTTCAGCTCCAGAGGTTACCCAAAAAGCAGAAAAAAACGACAGGTCGCGGGTTGAAAGAATGGTCAAAATTTAAAGGGCGTCACATCTTCCCCATAACCTGATAAAATGACAACGGGGTGGGTATTAATCGAGAAATTGCTGAGATAATAAAGAATTATTCTTGTTTCAAAGAAATTTCAGCTCCGGAGGTTACCCAAAAAGCAGAAAAAAACGACAGGTCGCGGGTTGAAAGAATGGTCAAAATTTAAAGGGCGTCAGATCTTCCCCAAAACCTGATAAAATGACAATGGGGTGGGTATTAATCGAGAAATTGCTGAGATTATAAAGAATTATCTTTGCTCCAAAGACATTTCAGCTCCAGAGGTTACCCAAAAAGCAGAAAAAAACGACAGGTCGCGGGTTGAAAAAATGGTCAAAATTTAAAGGGCGTCAAATCTTCCCCTAAACCTGATAAAATGACAACGGGGTGGGTATTAATCGAGAAATTGCTGAGATTAGAAAGAATTATCTTTGTTCCAAAGAAATTTCAATTCCGGAGGTTACCTAAAAAGCAGAAAAAAACGACAGGTCGCAGGTTGAAAAAATGGTCAAAATTTAAAGGTGTCACATCTTCCCCAAAACCTGATAAAATGACAACGGGGTGGGTATTAATCGAGAAATTCCTGAGATTATAAAGAATTATCCTTGTTTCAAAGAAATTTCATCTCCGGAGGTTACCCAAAAACCAGAAAAAAACGACAGGTCGCGGGTTGATAAAATGGTCAAAATTTAAAGGGCGTCAGATCTTTCTCTAAACCTGATAAAATGACAACGGGGTGGGTATTAATCGAGAAATTGCTGAGATTATAAAGAATTATCTTTGTTCCAAAGAAATTTCAGCTCTGGAGGTCACGCCAAAAATCCGAAAAAAACGACAGGTCGCGGGTTGAAAAAATGGTCAAAATTTACAGGGCGTCAGATCTTCCCCAAAACCTGATAAAATGACAACGGGGTGGGTATTAATCGAGAAATTGCTGAGATTAGAAAGAATTAACTTTGTTCCAAAGAAATTTCAATTCCGGAGGTAACCTAAAAAGCAGAAAAAAACGACAGGTCACGGGTTGATAAAATGGTCAAAATTTAAATGTCGTCAGATCTTCCCCAAAACCTGATAAAATGACAATGGGGTGGGTATTAATCGAGAAATTGCTGAGATTATAAAGAATTATCCTTGTTTCAAAGAAATTTCATCTCCGGAGGTAACCCAAAAACCAGAAAAAAACGACAGGTCGCGGGTTGATAAAATGGTCAAAATTTAAAAGGCGTCACATATTCCCCATAACCTGATAAAATTGCAATGGGGTGGGTATTAATTGAGAAATTGCTGAGATTACAAAGAATAATCTTTGCTCCAAAGACACTTCAGCTCCAGAGGTTACCCAAAAATCAGAAAAAAACAACAGGTCGTGGGTTGAAAAAATGGTCAAAATTTAAAGGGCGTCAGATCTTCCCCAAAACCTGTTAAAATGAAAACGGGGTGGGTATTAATCGAGAAATTGCTGAGATTAGAAAGAATTATCTTTGTTCCAAAGAAATTTCAATTCCGGAGGTTACCCAAAAAGCAGAAAAAGACGACAGGTCGCGGGTTGAAAGAATGGTCAAAATTTAAAGGGCGTCACATCTTCCCCATAACCTGATAAAATGACAACGGGGCGGGTATTAATCGAGAAATTGCTGAGATTAGAAACAATTATCTTTGTTCCAAAGAAATTTCAGCTCCAGAGGTTACCCAAAAAGCAGAAAAAAACGACAGGTCGCGGGTTGAAAGAATGGTCAAAATTTAAAGGGCGTCACATCTTCCCCATAACCTGATAAAATGACAACGGGGTGGGTATTAATCGAGAAATTGCTGAGATAATAAAGAATTATTCTTGTTTCAAAGAAATTTCAGCTCCGGAGGTTACCCAAAAAGCAGAAAAAAACGACAGGTCGCAGGTTGAAAGAATGGTCAAAATTTAAAGGGCGTCAGATCTTCCCCAAAACCTGATAAAATGACAACGGGGTGGGTATTAATCGAGAAATTGCTGAGATTAGAAAGAATTATCTTTTCTCCAAAGACATTTCAGCTCCAGAATTTACCCAAAAAGCAGAAAAAAACGACAGGTCGCGGGTTGAAAAAATAGTCAAAATTTAAAGGGCGTCACATCTTCCCCATAACCTGATAAAATGACAACGGGGTGGGTATTAATCGAGAAATTGCTGAGAATTTAAAGAATTCTTCTTGTTTCAAAGAAATTTCAGCTCCGGAGGTTACCCAAAAAGCAGAAAAAAACGACAGGTCGCGGGTTGAAAAAATGGTCAAAATTTAAAGGGCGTCACATCTTCCCCATAACCTGATAAAATGACAACGGGGTGGGTATTAATCGAAAAATTGCTGAGATTTTACAGAATTATCCTTGTTTCAAAGAAATTTCAGCTCCTGAGGTTACCCAAAAAGCAGAAAAAAATGACAGGTCACGGGTTGAAAAAATGGTCAAAATTTACAGGGCGTCAGATCTTCCCAAAACCTGATAAAATGACAACGGGGTGGGTATTAATCGAGAAATTGCTGAGATTAGAAAGAATTATCTTTTCTCCAAAGACATTTCAGCTCCAGAATTTACCCAAAAAAGCAGAAAAAAACGACAGGTCGCGGGTTGAAAAAATGGTCAAAATTTAAATGTCGTCAGATCTTCCCCAAAACCTGATAAAATGACAATGGGGTGGGTATTAATCGAGAAATTGCTGAGATTAGAAAGAATTATCTTTGTTCCAAAGAAATTTCAATTCTGGAGGTTACCTAAAAAGCAGAAAAAAACGACAGGTCGCGGGTCGAAAAAATGGTCAAAATTTAAAGGGCGTCACATCTTCCCCAAAACCTGATAAAATGACAACGGGGTTGGTATTAATCGAGAAATTGCTGAGATTAGAAAGAATTATCCTTGTTCCAAAGAAATTTCACCTCCGGAGGTCACGCCAAAAACCAGAAAAAAACAACAGGTCTTGGGTTGAAAAAATGGTCAAAATTTAAAGGGCGTCAGATCTTCCCCATAACCTGATAAAATGACAACGGGGTGGGTATTAATCGAGAAATTGCTGAGATTAGAAAGAATTATCCTTTTTCCAAAGAAATTTCAGCTCCGGAGGTTACCCAAAAACCAGAAAAAAACGACAGGTCGCGGGTTGAAAGAATGGTCAAAATTTAAAGGGCGTCACATCTTCCCCATAACCTGATAAAATGACAACGGGGTGGGTATTAATCGAGAAATTGCTGAGATAATAAAGAATTATTCTTGTTTCAAAGAAATTTCAGTTCCGGAGGTTACCCAAAAACCAGAAAAAAAACGACAGGTCGCGGGTTGATAAAATGGTCAAAATTTAAAGGGCGTCAGATCTTTCTCTAAACCTGATAAAATGACAACGGGGTGGGTATTAATCGAGAAATTGCTGAGATTATAAAGAATTATCTTTGTTCCAAAGAAATTTCAGCTCTGGAGGTCACGCCAAAAATCCGAAAAAAACGACAGGTCGCAGGTTGAAAAAATGGTCAAAATTTACAGGGCGTCAGATCTTCCCCAAAACCTGATAAAATGACAACGGGGTGGGTATTAATCGAGAAATTGCTGAGATTAGAAAGAATTAACTTTGTTCCAAAGAAATTTCAATTCCGGAGGTAACCTAAAAAGCAGAAAAAAACGACAGGTCACGGGTTGATAAAATGGTCAAAATTTAAATGTCGTCAGATCTTCCCCAAAACCTGATAAAATGACAATGGGGTGGGTATTAATCGAGAAATTGCTGAGATTAGAAAGAATTATCTTTTCTCCAAAGACATTTCAGCTCCAGAATTTACCCAAAAAGCAGAAAAAAACGACAGGTTGCGGGTTGAAAAAATGGTCAAAATTTAAAGGGCGTCACATCTTCCCCATAACCTGATAAAATGACAACGGGGTGGGTATTAATCGAGAAATTGCTGAGAATTTAAAGAATTCTTCTTGTTTCAAAGAAATTTCAGCTCCGGAGGTTACCCATAAAGCAGAAAAAAAACGACAGGTCGCGGGTTGAAAAAATGGTCAAAATTTAAAGGGCGTCACATCTTCCCCAAAACTTGATAAAATGACAACGGGGTGGGGTATTAATCGAGAAATTGCTGAGATTATAAAGAATTATCCTTGTTTCAAAGAAATTTCAGCTCCTGAGGTTACCCAAAAAGCAGAAAAAAATGACAGGTCACGGGTTGAAAAAATGGTCAAAATTTACAGGGCGTCAGATCTTCCCAAAACCTGATAAAATGACAACGGGGTGGGTATTAATCGAGAAATTGCTGAGATTATAAAGAATTATCCTTGTTTCAAAGAAATTTCATCTCCGGAGGTCACCCAAAAACCAGAAAAAAACGACAGGTCGCGGGTTGATAAAATGGTCAAAATTTAAAAGGCGTCACATATTCCCCATAACCTGATAAAATTGCAATGGGGTGGGTATTAATTGAGAAATTGCTGAGATTACAAAGAATAATCTTTGCTCCAAAGACATTTCAGCTCCAGAGGTAACCCAAAAATCAGAAAAAAACAACAGGTCGTGGGTTGAAAAAATGGTCAAAATTTAAAGGGCGTCAGATCTTCCCCAAAACCTGATAAAATGAAAACGGGGTGGGTATTAATCGAGAAATTGCTGAGATTAGAAAGAATTATCTTTGTTCCAAAGAAATTTCAGCTCCAGAGGTTACCCAAAAAGCAGAAAAAAACGACAGGTCGCGGGTTGAAAGAATGGTCAAAATTTAAAGGACGTCAAATCTTCCCCATAACCTGATAAAATGACAACGGGGTGGGTATTAATCGAGAAATTGCTGAGATAATAAAGAATTATTCTTGTTTCAAAGAAATTTCAGCTCCGGAGGTTACTCAAAAAGCAGAAAAAAACGACAGGTCGCGGGTTGAAAGAATGGTCAAAATTTAAAGGGCGTCAGATCTTCCCCAAAACCTGATAAAATGACAACGGGGTGGGTATTAATCGAGAAATTGCTGAGATTATAAAGAATTATCTTTGCTCCAAAGACATTTCAGCTCCAGAGGTTACCCAAAAAGCAGAAAAAAACGACAGGTCGCGGGTTGAAAAAATGGTCAAAATTTAAAGGGCGTCAAATCTTCCCCTAAACCTGATAAAATGACAACGGGGTGGGTATTAATCGAGAAATTGCTGAGATTAGAAAGAATTATCTTTGTTCCAAAGAAATTTCAGCTCCAGAGGTTACCCAAAAAGCAGAAAAAAACGACAGGTCGCGGGTTGAAAGAATGGTCAAAATTTAAAGGGCGTCACATCTTCCCCATAACCTGATAAAATGACAACGGGGTGGGTATTAATCGAGAAATTGCTGAGATAATAAAGAATTATTCTTGTTTCAAAGAAATTTCAGCTCCGGAGGTTACCCAAAAACCAGAAAAAAAACGACAGGTCGCGGGTTGAAAGAATGGTCAAAATTTAAAGGGCGTCAGATCTTCCCCAAAACCTGATAAAATGACAACGGGGTGGGTATTAATCGAGAAATTGCTGAGATTAGAAAGAATTATCTTTTCTCCAAAGACATTTCAGCTCCAGAATTTACCCAAAAAGCAGAAAAAAAACGACAGGTCGCGGGTTGAAAAAATAGTCAAAATTTAAAGGGCGTCACATCTTCCCCATAACCTGATAAAATGACAACGGGGTGGGTATTAATCGAGAAATTGCTGAGAATTTAAAGAATTCTTCTTGTTTCAAAGAAATTTCAGCTCCGGAGGTTACCCAAAAAGCAGAAAAAAACGACAGGTCGCGGGTTGAAAAAATGGTCAAAATTTAAAGGGCGTCACATCTTCCCCAAAACCTGATAAAATGACAACGGGGTGGGTATTAATCGAAAAATTGCTGAGATTATAAAGAATTATCCTTGTTTCAAAGAAATTTCAGCTCCTGAGGTTACCCAAAAAGCAGAAAAAAATGACAGGTCACGGGTTGAAAAAATGGTCAAAATTTACAGGGCGTCAGATCTTACCAAAACCTGATAAAATGACAACGGGGTGGGTATTAATCGAGAAATTGCTGAGATTAGAAAGAATTATCTTTGTTCCAAAGAAATTTCAATTCCGGAGGTTTCCCAAAAAGCAGAAAAAAACGACAGGTCGCAGGTTGAAAAAATGGTCAAAATTTAAAGGGCGTCAGATCTTCCCCAAAACCTGATAAAATGACAACGGGGTGGGTATTAATTGAGAAATTGCTGAGATTATAAAGAATTATCCTTGTTTCAAAGAAATTTCATCTCCGGAGGTTACCCAAAAACCAGAAAAAAAACGACAGGTCGCGGGTTGATAAAATGGTCAAAATTTAAAGGGCGTCACATCTTCCCCATAACCTGATAAAATTGCAATGGGGTGGGTATTAATTGAGAAATTGCTGAGATTACAAACAATAATCTTTGCTCCAAAGACATTTCAGCTCCAGAGGTTACCCAAAAATCAGAAAAAAACAACAGGTCGTGGGTTGAAAAAATGGTCAAAATTTAAAGGGCGTCAGATCTTCCCCAAAACCTGTTAAAATGAAAACCGGGTGGGTATTAATCGAGAAATTGCTGAGAATTTAAAGAATTCTTCTTGTTTCAAAGAAATTTCAGCTCCGGAGGTTACCCAAAAAGCAGAAAAAAACGACAGTTCGCGGGTTGAAAGAATGGTCAAAATTTAAAGGGCGTCAGATCTTCCCCAAAACCTGATAAAATGACAACGGGGTGGGTATTAATCGAGAAATTGCTGAGATTATAAAGAATTATCTTTGCTCCAAAGACATTTCAGCTCCAGAGGTTACCCAGAAAGCAGAAAAAAACGACAGGTCGCGGGTTGAAAAAATGGTCAAAATTTAAAGAGCGTCAAATCTTCCCCCAAACCTGATAAAATGACAACGGGGTGGGTATTAATCGAGAAATTGCTGAGATTAGAAAGAATTATCTTTGTTCCAAAGAAATTTCAATTCCGGAGGTTTCCCAAAAAGCAGAAAAAAACGACAGGTCGCAGGTTGAAAAAATGGTCAAAATTTAAAGGGCGTCAGATCTTCCCCAAAACCTGATAAAATGACAACGGGGTGGGTATTAATTGAGAAATTGCTGAGATTATAAAGAATTATCCTTGTTTCAAAGAAATTTCATCTCCGGAGGTTACCCAAAAACCAGAAAAAAAACGACAGGTCGCGGGTTGATAAAATGGTCAAAATTTAAAGGGCGTCACATCTTCCCCATAACCTGATAAAATTGCAATGGGGTGGGTATTAATTGAGAAATTGCTGAGATTACAAACAATAATCTTTGCTCCAAAGACATTTCAGCTCCAGAGGTTACCCAAAAATCAGAAAAAAACAACAGGTCGTGGGTTGAAAAAATGGTCAAAATTTAAAGGGCGTCAGATCTTCCCCAAAACCTGTTAAAATGAAAACCGGGTGGGTATTAATCGAGAAATTGCTGAGATTAGAAAGAATTATCTTTGTTCCAAAGAAATTTCAATTCCGGAGGTTACCCAAAAAGCAGAAAAAGACGACAGGTCGCGGGTTGAAAGAATGGTCAAAATTTAAAGGGCGTCACATCTTCCCAATAACCTGATAAAATGACAACGGGGTGGGTATTAATCGAGAAATTGCTGAGAATTTAAAGAATTCTTCTTGTTTCAAAGAAATTTCAGCTCCGGAGGTTACCCAAAAAGCAGAAAAAAACGACAGGTCGCGGGTTGAAAGAATGGTCAAAATTTAAAGGGCGTCAGATCTTCCCCAAAACCTGATAAAATGACAACGGGGTGGGTATTAATCGAGAAATTGCTGAGATTATAAAGAATTATCTTTGCTCCAAAGACATTTCAGCTCCAGAGGTTACCCAGAAAGCAGAAAAAAACGACAGGTCGCGGGTTGAAAAAATGGTCAAAATTTAAAGAGCGTCAAATCTTCCCCCAAACCTGATAAAATGACAACGGGGTGGGTATTAATCGAGAAATTGCTGAGATTAGAAAGAATTATCTTTGTTCCAAAGAAATTTCAATTCCGGAGGTTTCCCAAAAAGCAGAAAAAAACGACAGGTCGCAGGTTGAAAAAATGGTCAAAATTTAAAGGGCGTCAGATCTTCCCCAAAACCTGATAAAATGACAACGGGGTGGGTATTAATTGAGAAATTGCTGAGATTATAAAGAATTATCCTTGTTTCAAAGAAATTTCATCTCCGGAGGTTACCCAAAAACCAGAAAAAAACGACAGGTCGCGGGTTGATAAAATGGTCAAAATTTAAAGGGCGTCACATCTTCCCCATAACCTGATAAAATTGCAATGGGGTGGGTATTAATTGAGAAATTGCTGAGATTACAAAGAATAATCTTTGTTCCAAAGAAATTTCAGCTCCAGAGGTTACCCAGAAAGCAGAAAAAAACGACAGGTCGCGGGTTGAAAAAATGGTCAAAATTTAAAGAGCGTCAAATCTTCCCCTAAACCTGATAAAATGACAACGGGGTGGGTATTAATCGAGAAATTGCTGAGATTAGAAAGAATTATCTTTGTTCCAAAGAAATTTCAATTCCGGAGGTTACCTAAAAAGCAGAAAAAAACGATAGGTCGCAGGTTGAAAAAATGGTCAAAATTTAACGGTGTCACATCTTCCCCAAAACCTGATAAAATGACAACGGGGTGGGTATTAATCGAGAAATTCCTGAGATTATAGAGAATTATCCCTGTTTCAAAGAAATTTCATCTCCGGAGGTTACCCAAAAACCAGAAAAAAACGACAGGTCGCGGGTTGATAAAATGGTCAAAATTTAAAGGGCGTCAGATCTTTCTCTAAACCTGATAAAATGACAACGGGGTGGGTATTAATCGAGAAATTGCTGAGATTAGAAAGAATTATCTTTGTTCCAAAGAAATTTCAGCTCTGGAGGTCACGCCAAAAATCCGAAAAAAACGACAGGTCGCGGGTTGAAAAAATGGTCAAAATTTACAGGGCGTCAGATCTTCCCCAAAACCTGATAAAATGACAACGGGGTGGGTATTAATCGAGAAATTGCTGAGATTAGAAAGAATTAACTTTGTTCCAAAGAAATTTCAATTCCGGAGGTAACCTAAAAAGCAGAAAAAAACTACAGGTCACGGGTTGATAAAATGGTCAAAATTTAAATGTCGTCAGATCTTCCCCAAAACCTGATAAAATGACAATGGGGTGGGTATTAATCGAGAAATTGCTGAGATTAGAAAGAATTATCTTTTCTCCAAAGACATTTCAGCTCCAGAATTTACCCAAAAAGCAGAAAAAAACGACAGGTCGCGGGTTGAAAAAATAGTCAAAATTTAAAGGGCGTCACATCTTCCCCATAACCTGATAAAATGACAACGGGGTGGGTATTAATCGAGAAATTGCTGAGAATTTAAAGAATTCTTCTTGTTTCAAAGAAATTTCAGCTCCGGAGGTTACCCAAAAAGCAGAAAAAAACGACAGGTCGCGGGTTGAAAAAATGGTCAAAATTTAAAGGGCGTCACATCTTCCCCAAAACCTGATAAAATGACAACGGGGTGGGTATTAATCGAAAAATTGCTGAGATTATAAAGAATTATCCTTGTTTCAAAGAAATTTCAGCTCCTGAGGTTACCCAAAAAGCAGAAAAAAATGACAGGTCACGGGTTGAAAAAATGGTCAAAATTTACAGGGCGTCAGATCTTCCCAAAACCTGATAAAATGACAACGGGGTGGGTATTAATCGAGAAATTGCTGAGATTAGAAAGAATTATCTTTGTTCCAAAGAAATTTCAATTCCGGAGGTTACCCAAAAAGCAGAAAAAAACGACAGGTCGCAGGTTGAAAAAATGGTCAAAATTTAAAGGGCGTCAGATCTTCCCCAAAACCTGATAAAATGACAACGGGGTGGGTATTAATTGAGAAATTGCTGAGATTATAAAGAATTATCCTTGTTTCAAAGAAATTTCATCTCCGGAGGTTACCCAAAAACCAGAAAAAAACGACAGGTCGCGGGTTGATAAAATGGTCAAAATTTAAAAGGCGTCACATATTCCCCATAACCTGATAAAATGACAACGGGGTGGGTATTAATCGAGAAATTGCTGAGATTATAAAGAATTATCTTTGCTCCAAAGACATTTCAGCTCCAGAGGTTACCCAAAAAGCAGAAAAAAACGACAGGTCGCGGGTTGAAAAAATGGTCAAAATTTAAAGGGCGTCAAATCTTCCCCTAAACCTGATAAAATGACAACGGGGTGGGTATTAATCGAGAAATTGCTGAGATTAGAAAGAATTATCTTTGTTCCAAAGAAATTTCAATTCTGGAGGTTACCTAAAAAGCAGAAAAAAACGACAGGTCGCAGGTTGAAAAAATGGTCAAAATTTAAAGGTGTCACATCTTCCCCAAAACCTGATAAAATGACAACGGGGTGGGTATTAATCGAGAAATTCCTGAGATTATAAAGAATTATCCTTGTTTCAAAGAAATTTCATCTCCGGAGGTTACCCAAAAACCAGAAAAAAACGACAGGTCGCGGGTTGATAAAATGGTCAAAATTTAAAAGGCGTCACATATTCCCCATAACCTGATAAAATTGCAATGGGGTGGGTATTAATTGAGAAATTGCTGAGATTACAAAGAATAATCTTTGCTCCAAAGACATTTCAGCTCCAGAGGTTACCCAAAAATCAGAAAAAAATAACAGGTCGGGGGTTGAAAAAATGGTCAAAATTTAAAGGGCGTCAGATCTTCCACAAAACCTGATAAAATGAAAACGGGGTGGGTATTAATCGAGAAATTGCTGAGATTATAAAGAATTATCTTTGTTCCAAAGAAATTTCAATTCCGGAGGTTACCCAAAGAGCAGAAAAAGACGACAGGTCGCAGGTAGAAAGAATGGTCAAAATTTAAAGGGCGTCACATCTTCCCCATAACCTGATAAAATGACAACGGGGTGGGTATCAATCGAGAAATTGCTGAGATAATAAAGAATTATCTTTGTTCCAAAGAAATTTCAGCTCCGGAGTTTACACAAAAAGCAGAAAAAAACGACAGGTCGCGGGTTGAAAAAATGGTCAAAATTTAAAGGGCATCACATCTTGCCCAAAACCTGATAAAATGACAACGGGGTGGGTATTAATCGAGAAATTGCTGAGATTATGAAGAATTATTCTTGTTTCAAAGAAATTTCAGCTCCGGAGGTTACCCAAAAAGCAGAAAAAAACGACAGGTCGCGGGTTGATAAAATGGTCAAAATTTAAAGGGCGTCAGATCTTCCCCTAAACCTGATAAAACGACAACGGGGTGGGTATTAATTGAGAAATTGCTGAGATTATAAAGAATTATCCTTGTTTCAAAGAAATTTCAGCTCCTGAGGTTACCTAAAAAGCAGAAAAAAATGATAGGTCACGGGTTGAAAAAATGGTCAAAATTTACAGGGCGTCATATCTTTCCCTGAACCTGATAAAATGACAACGGGGTGGGTATTAATCGAGAAATTGCTGAGATTAGAAAGAATTATCTTTGTTCCAAAGAAATTTCAATTCCGGAGGTTACCTAAAAAGCAGAAAAAAACGACAGGTCGCGGGTTGAAAGAATGGTCAATATTTAAAGGGCGTCACATCTTCCCCAAAACCAGATAAAATTACAAAGGGGTGGGTATTGATCGAGAAATTGCTGCGATTAGAAAGAATTATCTTTGTTCCAAAGACATTTCAGCTTCAGAGGTGACGCCAAAGACCGGTAAAAAACGACAGGTCGCGGGTTGAAAGAATGGTCAAAATTTAAAGGGCGTCACATCTTCCCCTAAACCTGATAAAATGACAACAGGGTGGGTATTAATCGAGAAATTGCTGAGATTAGAAAGAATTATCTTTTCTCCAAAGACATTTCAGCTCCAGAATTTACCCAAAAAGCAGGAAAAAACGACAGGTCACGGGTTGATAAAATGGTCAAAATTTAAAGGGCGTCAGATCTTCCCCAAAACCTGATAAAATTACAATGGAGTGGGTATTAATTGAGAAATTGCTGAGATTACAAAGAATTATCCTTGTTCCAAAGAAATTTCAGCTCTGGACGTTACGCCAAAAACCAGAAAAAAACAACAGGTCGTGGGTTGAAAAAATGGTTAAAATTTAAAGGGCGTCACATCTTTCCCTGAACCTGATAAAATGACAACGGGGCGGGTATAAATCGAGAAATTGCTGAGATTAGAAAGAATTATCTTTGTTCCAAAGAAATTTCAGCTCCGGAGGTTACCCAAAAAGCAGAAAAAAACGACAGGTCGCGGGGTTGAAAGAATGGTCAAAATTTAAAGGGCGTCACATCTTCCCCATAACCTGATAAAATGACAACGGAGTGGGTATTAATCGAAAAATTGCTGAGATTATAAACAATTATCCTTGTTTCAAATAAATTTCAGCTCCTGAGGTTACCCAAAAAGCAGAAAAAAACGACAGGTCACGGGTTGATAAAATGGTCAAAATTTAAAGGGCGTCAGATCTTCCCCAAAACCTGATAAAATTACAATGGGGTGGGTATTAATTGAGAAATTGCTGAGATTAGAAAGAATTATCTTTTCTCCAAAGACATTTCACCTCCAGAATTTACCCAAAAAGCAGGAAAAAACGACAGGTCACGGGTTGATAAAATGGTCAAAATTTAAAGGGCGTCAGATCTTCCCCAAAACCTGATAAATTTACAATGGGATGGGTATTAATTGAGAAATTGCTGAGATTACAAAGAATTATCCTTGTTCCAAAGAAATTTCAGCTCCGGAGGTTACCCAAAAAGCAGAAAAAAACGACAGGTCGCGGGTTGAAAAAATGGTCAAAATTTACAGGGCGTCAGATCTTGCCCAAAACCTGATAAAATGACAACGGGGTGGGTATTAATCGAGAAATTGCTGAGATTATGAAGAATTCTTCTTGTTTCAAAGAAATTTCAGCTCCGGAGGTTACCCAAAAAGCAGAAAAAAACGACAGGTCGCGGGTTGATAAAATGGTCAAAATTTAAAGGGCGTCAGATCTTCCCCTAAACCTGATAAAACGACAACGGGGTGGGTATTAATTGAGAAATTGCTGAGATTATAAAGAATTATCCTTGTTTCAAAGAAATTTCAGCTCCTGAGGTTACCTAAAAAGCAGAAAAAAATGATAGGTCACGGGTTGAAAAAATGGTCAAAATTTACAGGGCGTCATATCTTTCCCTGAACCTGATAAAATGACAACTTGGTGGGTATTAATCGAGAAATTGCTGAGATTAGAAAGAATTATCTTTGTTCCAAAGAAATTTCAATTCCGGAGGTTACCTAAAAAGCAGAAAAAAACGACAGGTCGCGGGTTGAAAAAATGGTCAATATTTAAAGGGCGTCACATCTTCCCCAAAACCAGATAAAATTACAAAGGGGTGGGTATTGATCGAGAAATTGCTGCGATTAGAAAGAATTATCTTTGTCCCAAAGACATTTCAGCTTCAGAGGTGACGCCAAAGACCGGTAAAAAACGACAGGTCGCGGGTTGAAAGAATGGTCAAAATTTAAAGGGCGTCACATCTTCCCCTAAACCTGATAAAATGACAACAGGGTGGGTATTAATCGAGAAATTGCTGAGATTAGAAAGAATTATCTTTTCTCCAAAGACATTTCAGCTCCAGAATTTACCCAAAAAGCAGGAAAAAACGACAGGTCACGGGTTGATAAAATGGTCAAAATTTAAAGGGCGTCAGATCTTCCCCAAAACCTGATAAAATTACAATGGAGTGGGTATTAATTGAGAAATTGCTGAGATTACAAAGAATTATCCTTGTTCCAAAGAAATTTCAGCTCTGGACGTTACGCCAAAAACCAGAAAAAAACGACAGGTCGCGGGGTTGAAAGAATGGTCAAAATTTAAAGGGCGTCACATCTTCCCCATAACCTGATAAAATGACAACGGAGTGGGTATTAATCGAAAAATTGCTGAGATTATAAACAATTATCCTTGTTTCAAATAAATTTCAGCTCCTGAGGTTACCCAAAAAGCAGAAAAAAACGACAGGTCACGGGTTGATAAAATGGTCAAAATTTAAAGGGCGTCAGATCTTCCCCAAAACCTGATAAAATTACAATGGGGTGGGTATTAATTGAGAAATTGCTGAGATTAGAAAGAATTATCTTTTCTCCAAAGACATTTCACCTCCAGAATTTACCCAAAAAGCAGGAAAAAACGACAGGTCACGGGTTGATAAAATGGTCAAAATTTAAAGGGCGTCACATCTTCCCCATAACCTGATAAAATGACAACGGGGTGGGTATTAATCGAGAAATTGCTGAGATTAGAAAGAATTATCTTTGTTCCAAAGAAATTTCAATTCCGGAGGTCACCTAAAAAGCAGAAAAAAACAACAGGTCGTGGGTTGAAAAAATGGTCAAAATTTAAAGGGCGTCACATCTTTCCCCGAACCTGATAAAATGACAACCGGGTGGGTATTAATCGAGAAATTGCTGAGATTAGAAAGAATTATCTTTGTTCCAAAGAAATTTCAGCTCCGGAGGTTACCCAAAAAGCAGAAAAAAAACGACAGGTCGCGGGGTTGAAAGAATGGTCACAATTTAAAGGGCGTCACATCTTCCCCATAACCTGATAAAATGACAACGGGGTGGGTATTAATAGAGAAATTGCTGAGATAATAGAGAATTATTCTTGTTTCAAAGACATTTCAGTTCCAGAGGTTACCCAAAAAGCAGAAAAAAACGACAGGTCGCGGGTTGAAAGAATGGTCAAAATTTAAAGGGCGTCACATATTCCCCTTAACCTGATAAAATTACAATTGGGTGGGTATTAATTGAGAAATTGCTGAGATTAGAAAGAATTATCCTTGTTCCAAAGAAATTTCAGCTCCGGAGGTTAGCCAAAAAGCAGAAAAAAACGACAGGTCGCGGGTTGAAAGAATGGTCAAAATTTAAAGGGCGTCACATCTTCCCCATAACCTGATAAAATGACAACGGGGTGGATATTAATCGAGAAATTGCTGAGACAATAAAGAATTATCTTTGTTCCAAAGAAATTTCAGCTCCGGAGGTTACCCAAAAAGCAGAAAAAAACGACAGGTCGCGGGTTGAAAGAATGGTCAAAATTTAAAGGGCTTCACATCTTCCCCATAACCTGATAAAATGACAACGGGGTGGGTATTAATTGAGAAATTGATGAGATAATAGAGAATTATTCTTGTTTCAAAGACATTTCAGCTCCAGAGGTTACCCAAAAAGCAGAAAAAAACGACATGTCGCGGGTTGAAAGAATGGTCAAAATTTAAAAGGCGTCACATCTTCCCCATAACCTGATAAAATGACAACGGGGTGGGTATTAATCGAGAAATTGCTGAGATTAGAAAGAATTATCTTTGTTCCAAAGAAATTTCAATTCCGGAGGTCACCTAAAAAGCAGAAAAGAACAACAGGTCGTGGGTTGAAAAAATGCTCAAAATTTAAAGGGCGTCACATCTTTCCCCGAACCTGATAAAATGACAACCGGGTGGGTATTAATCGAGAAATTGCTGAGATTAGAAAGAATTATCTTTGTTCCAAAGAAATTTCAGCTCCGGAGGTTACCCAAAAAGCAGAAAAAAACGACAGGTTTGAAAGAATGGTCAAAATTTAAAGGGCGTCACATCTTCCCCATAACCTGATAAAATGACAACGGAGTGGGTATTAATCGAAAAATTGCTGAGATTATAAACAATTATCCTTGTTTCAAATAAATTTCAGCTCCTGAGGTTACCCAAAAAGCAGAAAAAAACGACAGGTCACGGGTTGATAAAATGGTCAAAATTTAAAGGGCGTCAGATCTTCCCCAAAACCTGATAAAATTACAATGGGGTGGGTATTAATTGAGAAATTGCTGAGATTAGAAAGAATTATCTTTTCTCCGAAGACATTTCAGCTCCAGAATTTACCCAAAAAGCAGGAAAAAACGACAGGTCACGGGTTGATAAAATGGTCAAAATTTAAAGGGCGTCAGATCTTCCCCAAAACCTGATAAATTTACAATGGGATGGGTATTAATTGAGAAATTGCTGAGATTACAAAGAATTATCCTTGTTCCAAAGAAATTTCAGCTCCGGAGGTTACGCCAAAAACCAGAAAAAAACAACAGGTCGTGGGTTGAAAAAATGGTCAAAATTTAAAGGGCGTCACATCTTTCCCCGAACCTGATAAAATGACAACCGGGTGGGTATTAATCGAGAAATTGCTGAGATTAGAAAGAATTATCTTTGTTCCAAAGAAATTTCAGCTCCGGAGGTTACCCAAAAAGCAGAAAAAAAACGACAGGTCGCGGGGTTGAAAGAATGGTCAAAATTTAAAGGGCGTCACATCTTCCCCATAACCTGATAAAATGACAACGGGGTGGGTATTAATAGAGAAATTGCTGAGATAATAGAGAATTATTCTTGTTTCAAAGACATTTCAGTTCCAGAGGTTACCCAAAAAGCAGAAAAAAACGACAGGTCGCGGGTTGAAAGAATGGTCAAAATTTAAAGGGCGTCACATATTCCCCTTAACCTGATAAAATTACAATTGGGTGGGTATTAATCGAGAAATTGCTGAGATTAGAAAGAATTATCCTTGTTCCAAAGAATTTTCAGCTCCGGAGGTTAGCCAAAAAGCAGAAAAAAACGACAGGTCGCGGGTTGAAAGAATGGTCAAAATTTAAAAGGCGTCACATCTTCCCCATAACCTGATAAAATGACAACGGGGTGGATATTAATCGAGAAATTGCTGAGACAATAAAGAATTATCTTTGTTCCAAAGAAATTTCAGCTCCGGAGGTTACCCAAAAAGCAGAAAAAAACGACAGGTCGCGGGTTGAAAGAATGGTCAAAATTTAAAGGGCGTCACATCTTCCCCCTAACCTGATAAAATGACAACGGGGTGGGTATTAATTGAGAAATTGATGAGATAATAGAGAATTATTCTTGTTTCAAAGACATTTCAGCTCCAGAGGTTACCCAAAAAGCAGAAAAAAACGACATGTCGCGGGTTGAAAGAATGGTCAAAATTTAAAGGGCGTCACATCTTCCCCATAACCTGATAAAATGACAACGGGGTGGGTATTAATCGAGAAATTGCTGAGATTAGAAAGAATTATCTTTGTTCCAAAGAAATTTCAATTCCGGAGGTCACCTAAAAAGCAGAAAAAAACAACAGGTCCTGGGTTGAAAAAATGGTCAAAATTTAAAGGGCGTCACATCTTTCCCCGAACCTGATAAAATGACAACCGGGTGGGTATTAATCGAGAAATTGCTGAGATTAGAAAGAATTATCTTTGTTCCAAAGAAATTTCAGCTCCGGAGGTTACCCAAAAAGCAGAAAAAAAACGACAGGTCGCGGGGTTGAAAGAATGGTCAAAATTTAAAGGGCGTCACATCTTCCCCATAACCTGATAAAATGACAACGGGGTGGGTATTAATAGAGAAATTGCTGAGATAATAGAGAATTATTCTTGTTTCAAAGACATTTCAGTTCCAGAGGTTACCCAAAAAGCAGAAAAAAACGACAGGTCGCGGGTTGAAAGAATGGTCAAAATTTAAAGGGCGTCACATATTCCCCTTAACCTGATAAAATTACAATTGGGTGGGTATTAATTGAGAAATTGCTGAGATTAGAAAGAATTATCTTTGTTCCAAAGAAATTTCAGCTCCGGAGGTTACCCAAAAAGCAGAAAAAAAACGACAGGTCGCGGGGTTGAAAGAATGGTCAAAATTTAAAGGGCGTCACATCTTCCCCATAACCTGATAAAATGACAACGGGGTGGGTATTAATAGAGAAATTGCTGAGATAATAGAGAATTATTCTTGTTTCAAAGACATTTCAGTTCCAGAGGTTACCCAAAAAGCAGAAAAAAACGACAGGTCGCGGGTTGAAAGAATGGTCAAAATTTAAAGGGCGTCACATATTCCCCTTAACCTGATAAAATTACAATTGGGTGGGTATTAATTGAGAAATTGCTGAGATTAGAAAGAATTATCCTTGTTCCAAAGAAATTTCAGCTCCGGAGGTTAGCCAAAAAGAAGAAAAAAACGACAGGTCGCGGGTTGAAAGAATGGTCAAAATTTAAAAGGCGTCACATCTTCCCCATAACCTGATAAAATGACAACGGGGTGGATATTAATCGAGAAATTGCTGAGACAATAAAGAATTATCTTTGTTCCAAAGAAATTTCAGCTCCGGAGGTTACCCAAAAAGCAGAAAAAAACGACAGGTCGCGGGTTGAAAGAATGGTCAAAATTTATAGGGCGTCACATCTTCCCCATAACCTGATAAAATGACAACGGGGTGGGTATTAATTGAGAAATTGATGAGATAATAGAGAATTATTCTTGTTTCAAAGACATTTCAGCTCCAGAGGTTACCCAAAAAGCAGAAAAAAACGACATGTCGCGGGTTGAAAGAATGGTCAAAATTTAAAGGGCGTCACATATTCCCCTTAACCTGATAAAATTACAATTGGGTGGGTATTAATTGAGAAATTGCTGAGATTAGAAAGAATTATCCTTGTTCCAAAGAAATTTCAGCTCCGGAGGTTAGCCAAAAAGCAGAAAAAAACGACAGGTCGCGGGTTGAAAGAATGGTCAAAATTTAAAAGGCGTCACATCTTCCCCATAACCTGATAAAATGACAACGGGGTGGATATTAATCGAGAAATTGCTGAGACAATAAAGAATTATCTTTGTTCCAAAGAAATTTCAGCTCCGGAGGTTACCCAAAAAGCAGAAAAAAACGACAGGTCGCGGGTTGAAAGAATGGTCAAAATTTAAAGGGCGTCACATCTTCCCCATAACCTGATAAAATGACAACGGGGTGGGTATTAATCGAGAAATTGCTGAGATTAGAAAGAATTATCTTTGTTCCAAAGAAATTTCAATTCCGGAGGTCACCTAAAAAGCAGAAAAAAACAACAGGTCGTGGGTTGAAAAAATGGTCAAAATTTAAAGGGCGTCACATCTTTCCCCGAACCTGATAAAATGACAACCGGGTGGGTATTAATCGAGAAATTGCTGAGATTAGAAAGAATTATCTTTGTTCCAAAGAAATTTCAGCTCCGGAGGTTACCCAAAAAGCAGAAAAAAAACGACAGGTCGCGGGGTTGAAAGAATGGTCAAAATTTAAAGGGCGTCACATCTTCCCCATAACCTGATAAAATGACAACGGGGTGGGTATTAATAGAGAAATTGCTGAGATAATAGAGAATTATTCTTGTTTCAAAGACATTTCAGTTCCAGAGGTTACCCAAAAAGCAGAAAAAAACGACAGGTCGCGGGTTGAAAGAATGGTCAAAATTTAAAGGGCGTCACATATTCCCCTTAACCTGTTAAAATTACAATTGGGTGGGTATTAATTGAGAAATTGCTGAGATTAGAAAGAATTATCCTTGTTCCAAAGAAATTTCAGCTCCGGAGGTTAGCCAAAAAGCAGAAAAAAACGACAGGTCGCGGGTTGAAAGAATGGTCAAAATTTAAAAGGCGTCACATCTTCCCCATAACCTGATAAAATGACAACGGGGTGGATATTAATCGAGAAATTGCTGAGACAATAAAGAATTATCTTTGTTCCAAAGAAATTTCAGCTCCGGAGGTTACCCAAAAAGCAGAAAAAAACGACAGGTCGCGGGTTGAAAGAATGGTCAAAATTTAAAGGGCGTCACATCTTCCCCATAACCTGATAAAATGACAACGGGGTGGGTATTAATTGAGAAATTGATGAGATAATAGAGAATTATTCTTGTTTCAAAGACATTTCAGCTCCAGAGGTTACCCAAAAAGCAGAAAAAAACGACATGTCGCGGGTTGAAAGAATGGTCAAAATTTAAAGGGCGTCACATCTTCCCCATAACCTGATAAAATGACAACGGGGTGGGTATTAATCGAGAAATTGCTGAGATTAGAAAGAATTATCTTTGTTCCAAAGAAATTTCAATTCCGGAGGTCACCTAAAAAGCAGAAAAAAACAACAGGTCGTGGGTTGAAAAAATGGTCAAAATTTAAAGGGCGTCACATCTTTCCCCGAACCTGATAAAATGACAACCGGGTGGGTATTAATCGAGAAATTGCTGAGATTAGAAAGAATTATCTTTGTTCCAAAGAAATTTCAGCTCCGGAGGTTACCCAAAAAGCAGAAAAAAAACGACAGGTCGCGGGGTTGAAAGAATGGTCAAAATTTAAAGGGCGTCACATCTTCCCCATAACCTGATAAAATGACAACGGGGTGGGTATTAATAGAGAAATTGCTGAGATAATAGAGAATTATTCTTGTTTCAAAGACATTTCAGTTCCAGAGGTTACCCAAAAAGCAGAAAAAAACGACAGGTCGCGGGTTGAAAGAATGGTCAAAATTTAAAGGGCGTCACATATTCCCCTTAACCTGATAAAATTACAATTGGGTGGGTATTAATTGAGAAATTGCTGAGATTAGAAAGAATTATCCTTGTTCCAAAGAAATTTCAGCTCCGGAGGTTAGCCAAAAAGCAGAAAAAAACGACAGGTCGCGGGTTGAAAGAATGGTCAAAATTTAAAGGGCGTCACATCTTCCCCATAACCTGATAAAATGACAACGGGGTGGATATTAATCGAGAAATTGCTGAGACAATAAAGAATTATCTTTGTTCCAAAGAAATTTCAGCTCCGGAGGTTACCCAAAAAGCAGAAAAAAACGACAGGTCGCGGGTTGAAAGAATGGTCAAAATTTAAAGGGCTTCACATCTTCCCCATAACCTGATAAAATGACAACGGGGTGGGTATTAATTGAGAAATTGATGAGATAATAGAGAATTATTCTTGTTTCAAAGACATTTCAGCTCCAGAGGTTACCCAAAAAGCAGAAAAAAACGACATGTCGCGGGTTGAAAGAATGGTCAAAATTTAAAGGGCGTCACATCTTCCCCATAACCTGATAAAATGACAACGGGGTGGGTATTAATCGAGAAATTGCTGAGATTAGAAAGAATTATCTTTGTTCCAAAGAAATTTCAATTCCGGAGGTCACCTAAAAAGCAGAAAAAAACAACAGGTCGTGGGTTGAAAAAATGGTCAAAATTTAAAGGGCGTCACATCTTTCCCCGAACCTGATAAAATGACAACCGGGTGGGTATTAATCGAGAAATTGCTGAGATTAGAAAGAATTATCTTTGTTCCAAAGAAATTTCAGCTCCGGAGGTTACCCAAAAAGCAGAAAAAAACGACAGGTCGCGGGGTTGAAAGAATGGTCAAAATTTAAAGGGCGTCACATCTTCCCCATAACCTGATAAAATGACAACGGAGTGGGTATTAATCGAAAAATTGCTGAGATTATAAACAATTATCCTTGTTTCAAATAAATTTCAGCTCCTGAGGTTACCCAAAAAGCAGAAAAAAACGACAGGTCACGGGTTGATAAAATGGTCAAAATTTAAAGGGCGTCAGATCTTCCCCAAAACCTGATAAAATTACAATGGGGTGGGTATTAATTGAGAAATTGCTGAGATTAGAAAGAATTATCTTTTCTCCAAAGACATTTCACCTCCAGAATTTACCCAAAAAGCAGGAAAAAACGACAGGTCACGGGTTGATAAAATGGTCAAAATTTAAAGGGCGTCAGATCTTCCCCAAAACCTGATAAATTTACAATGGGATGGGTATTAATTGAGAAATTGCTGAGATTACAAAGAATTATCCTTGTTCCAAAGAAATTTCAGCTCCGGAGGTTACGCCAAAAAGCAGAAAAAAACAACAGGTCGTGGGTTGAAAAAATGGTCAAAATTTAAAGGGCGTCACATCTTCCCCATAACCTGATAAAATAACAACGGGGTGGATATTAATCGAGAAATTGCTGAGACAATAAAGAATTATCTTTGTTCCAAAGAAATTTCAGCTCCGGAGGTTACCCAAAAAGCAGAAAAAAACGACAGGTCGCGGGTTGAAAGAATGGTCAAAATTTAAAGGGCGTCACATCTTCCCCATAACCTGATAAAATGACAACGGGGTGGGTATTAATTGAGAAATTGATGAGATAATAGAGAATTATTCTTGTTTCAAAGACATTTCAGCTCCAGAGGTTACCCAAAAAGCAGAAAAAAACGACATGTCGCGGGTTGAAAGAATGGTCAAAATTTAAAGGGCGTCACATCTTCCCCATAACCTGATAAAATGACAACGGGGTGGGTATTAATCGAGAAATTGCTGAGATTAGAAAGAATTATCTTTGTTCCAAAGAAATTTCAATTCCGGAGGTCACCTAAAAAGCAGAAAAAAACAACAGGTCGTGGGTTGAAAAAATGGTCAAAATTTAAAGGGCGTCACATCTTTCCCCGAACCTGATAAAATGACAACCGGGTGGGTATTAATCGAGAAATTGCTGAGATTAGAAAGAATTATCTTTGTTCCAAAGAAATTTCAGCTCCGGAGGTTACCCAAAAAGCAGAAAAAAACGACAGGTCGCGGGTTGAAAGAATGGTCAAAATTTAAAGGGCGTCACATCTTCCCCATAACCTGATAAAATGACAACGGGGTGGGTATTAATTGAGAAATTGATGAGATAATAGAGAATTATTCTTGTTTCAAAGACATTTCAGCTCCAGAGGTTACCCAAAAAGCAGAAAAAAACGACATGTCGCGGGTTGAAAGAATGGTCAAAATTTAAAGGGCGTCACATCTTCCCCATAACCTGATAAAATGACAACGGGGTGGGTATTAATCGAGAAATTGCTGAGATTAGAAAGAATTATCTTTGTTCCAAAGAAATTTCAATTCCGGAGGTCACCTAAAAAGCAGAAAAAAACAACAGGTCGTGGGTTGAAAAAATGGTCAAAATTTAAAGGGCGTCACATCTTTCCCCGAACCTGATAAAATGACAACCGGGTGGGTATTAATCGAGAAATTGCTGAGATTAGAAAGAATTATCTTTGTTCCAAAGAAATTTCAGCTCCGGAGGTTACCCAAAAAGCAGAAAAAAACGACAGGTCGCGGGGTTGAAAGAATGGTCAAAATTTAAAGGGCGTCACATCTTCCCCATAACCTGATAAAATGACAACGGAGTGGGTATTAATCGAAAAATTGCTGAGATTATAAACAATTATCCTTGTTTCAAATAAATTTCAGCTCCTGAGGTTACCCAAAAAGCAGAAAAAAACGACAGGTCACGGGTTGATAAAATGGTCAAAATTTAAAGGGAGTCAGATCTTCCCCAAAACCTGATAAAATTACAATGGGGTGGGTATTAATTGAGAAATTGCTGAGATTAGAAAGAATTATCTTTTCTCCAAAGACATTTCACCTCCAGAATTTACCCAAAAAGCAGGAAAAAACGACAGGTCACGGGTTGATAAAATGGTCAAAATTTAAAGGGCGTCAGATCTTCCCCAAAACCTGATAAATTTACAATGGGATGGGTATTAATTGAGAAATTGCTGAGATTACAAAGAATTATCCTTGTTCCAAAGAAATTTCAGCTCCGGAGGTTACGCCAAAAACCAGAAAAAAACAACAGGTCGTGGGTTGAAAAAATGGTCAAAATTTAAAGGGCGTCACATCTTTCCCCGAACCTGATAAAATGACAACCGGGTGGGTATTAATCGAGAAATTGCTGAGATTAGAAAGAATTATCTTTGTTCCAAAGAAATTTCAGCTCCGGAGGTTACCCAAAAAGCAGAAAAAAACGACAGGTCGCGGGGTTGAAAGAATGGTCAAAATTTAAAGGGCGTCACATCTTCCCCATAACCTGATAAAATGACAACGGGGTGGGTATTAATAGAGAAATTGCTGAGATAATAGAGAATTATTCTTGTTTCAAAGACATTTCAGTTCCAGAGGTTACCCAAAAAGCAGAAAAAAACGACAGGTCGCGGGTTGAAAGAATGGTCAAAATTTAAAGGGCGTCACATATTCCCCTTAACCTGATAAAATTACAATTGGGTGGGTATTAATTGAGAAATTGCTGAGATTAGAAAGAATTATCCTTGTTCCAAAGAAATTTCAGCTCCGGAGGTTAGCCAAAAAGCAGAAAAAAACGACAGGTCGCGGGTTGAAAGAATGGTCAAAATTTAAAGGGCGTCACATCTTCCCCATAACCTGATAAAATGACAACGGAGTGGATATTAATCGAGAAATTACTGAGACAATAAAGAATTATCTTTGTTCCAAAGAAATTTCAGCTCCGGAGGTTACCCAAAAAGCAGAAAAAAACGACAGGTCGCGGGTTGAAAGAATGGTCAAAATTTAAAGGGCGTCACATCTTCCCCATAACCTGATAAAATGACAACGGAGTGGATATTAATCGAGAAATTGCTGAGACAATAAAGAATTATCTTTGTTCCAAAGAAATTTCAGCTCCGGAGGTTACCCAAAAAGCAGAAAAAAACGACATGTCGCGGGTTGAAAGAATGGTCAAAATTTAAAGGGCGTCACATCTTCCCCATAACCTGATAAAATGACAACGGGGTGGGTATTAATCGAGAAATTGCTGAGATTAGAAAGAATTATCTTTGTTCCAAAGAAATTTCAATTCCGGAGGTCACCTAAAAAGCAGAAAAAAACAACAGGTCGTGGGTTGAAAAAATGGTCAAAATTTAAAGGGCGTCACATCTTTCCCCGAACCTGATAAAATGACAACCAGGTGGGTATTAATCGAGAAATTGCTGAGATTAGAAAGAATTATCTTTGTTCCAAAGAAATTTCAGCTCCGGAGGTTACCCAAAAACCAGAAAAAAATGACAGGTCACGGGTTGAAAAAATGGTCAAAATTTAAAGGGCGTCACATCTTCCCCATAACCTGATAAAATGACAACGGGGTGGGTATTAATAGAGAAATTGCTGAGATAATAGAGAATTATTCTTGTTTCAAAGACATTTCAGTTCCAGAGGTTACCCAAAAAGCAGAAAAAAACGACAGGTCGCGGGTTGAAAGAATGGTCAAAATTTAAAGGGCGTCACATATTCCCCTTAACCTGATAAAATTACAATTGGGTGGGTATTAATTGAGAAATTGCTGAGATTAGAAAGAATTATCCTTGTTCCAAAGAAATTTCAGCTCCGGAGGTTAGCCAAAAATCAGAAAAAAACGACAGGTCGCGGGTTGAAAGAATGGTCAAAATTTAAAGGGCGTCACATCTTCCCCATAACCTGATAAAATGACAACGGGGTGGATATTAATCGAGAAATTGCTAAGACAATAAAGAATTATCTTTGTTCCAAAGAAATTTCAGCTCCGGAGGTTACCCAAAAAGCAGAAAAAAACGACAGGTCGCGGGTTGAAAGAATGGTCAAAATTTAAAAGGCGTCACATCTTCCCCATAACCTGATAAAATGACAACGGGGTGGGTATTAATCGAGAAATTGCTGAGATTAGAAAGAATTATCTTTGTTCCAAAGAAATTTCAGCTCCGGAGGTTACCCAAAAACCAGAAAAAAACGACAGGTCGCGGGTTGAAAGAATGGTCAAAATTTAAAGGGCGTCACATCTTCCCCATAACCTGATAAAATGACAATGGAGTGGGTATTAATCGAAAAATTGCTGAGATTATAAACAATTATCTTTGTTCCAAAGAAATTTCAGCTCCGGAGGTTACCCAAAAAGCAGAAAAAAACGACAGGTCGCGGGTTGAAAGAATGGTCAAAATTTAAAGGGCGTCACATCTTCCCCATAACCTGATAAAATGACAACGGAGTGGATATTAATCGAGAAATTGCTGAGACAATAAAGAATTATCTTTGTTCCAAAGAAATTTCAGCTCCGGAGGTTACCCAAAAAGCAGAAAAAAACGACATGTCGCGGGTTGAAAGAATGATCAAAATTTAAAGGGCGTCACATCTTCCCCATAACCTGATAAAATGACAACGGGGTGGGTATTAATCGAGAAATTGCTGAGATTAGAAAGAATTATCTTTGTTCCAAAGAAATTTCAATTCCGGAGGTCACCTAAAAAGCAGAAAAAAACAACAGGTCGTGGGTTGAAAAAATGGTCAAAATTTAAAGGGCGTCACATCTTTCCCCGAACCTGATAAAATGACAACCGGGTGGGTATTAATCGAGAAATTGCTGAGATTAGAAAGAATTATCTTTGTTCCAAAGAAATTTCAGCTCCGGAGGTTACCCAAAAACCAGAAAAAAATGACAGGTCACGGGTTGAAAAAATGGTCAAAATTTAAAGGGCGTCACATCTTCCCCATAACCTGATAAAATGACAACGGGGTGGGTATTAATAGAGAAATTGCTGAGATAATAGAGAATTATTCTTGTTTCAAAGACATTTCAGTTCCAGAGGTTACCCAAAAAGCAGAAAAAAACGACAGGTCGCGGGTTGAAAGAATGGTCAAAATTTAAAGGGCGTCACATATTCCCCTTAACCTGATAAAATTACAATTGGGTGGGTATTAATTGAGAAATTGCTGAGATTAGAAAGAATTATCCTTGTTCCAAAGAAATTTCAGCTCCGGAGGTTAGCCAAAAATCAGAAAAAAACGACAGGTCGCGGGTTGAAAGAATGGTCAAAATTTAAAGGGCGTCACATCTTCCCCATAACCTGATAAAATGACAACGGGGTGGGTATTAATCGAGAAATTGCTGAGATTAGAAAGAATTATCTTTGTTCCAAAGAAATTTCAATTCCGGAGGTCACCTAAAAAGCAGAAAAAAACAACAGGTCGTGGGTTGAAAAAATGGTCAAAATTTAAAGGGCGTCACATCTTTCCCCGAACCTGATAAAATGACAACCGGGTGGGTATTAATCGAGAAATTGCTGAGATTAGAAAGAATTATCTTTGTTCCAAAGAAATTTCAGCTCCGGAGGTTACCCAAAAAGCAGAAAAAAACGACAGGTCGCGGGGTTGAAAGAATGGTCAAAATTTAAAGGGCGTCACATCTTCCCCATAACCTGATAAAATGACAACGGAGTGGGTATTAATCGAAAAATTGCTGAGATTATAAACAATTATCCTTGTTTCAAATAAATTTCAGCTCCTGAGGTTACCCAAAAAGCAGAAAAAAACGACAGGTCACGGGTTGATAAAATGGTCAAAATTTAAAGGGCGTCAGATCTTCCCCAAAACCTGATAAAATTACAAAGGGGTGGGTATTAATTGAGAAATTGCTGAGATTAGAAAGAATTATCTTTTCTCCAAAGACATTTCACCTCCAGAATTTACCCAAAAAGCAGGAAAAAACGACAGGTCACGGGTTGATAAAATGGTCAAAATTTAAAGGGCGTCAGATCTTCCCCAAAACCTGATAAATTTACAATGGGATGGGTATTAATTGAGAAATTGCTGAGATTACAAAGAATTATCCTTGTTCCAAAGAAATTTCAGCTCCGGAGGTTACGCCAAAAACCAGAAAAAAACAACAGGTCGTGGGTTGAAAAAATGGTCAAAATTTAAAGGGCGTCACATCTTTCCCCGAACCTGATAAAATGACAACCGGGTGGGTATTAATCGAGAAATTGCTGAGATTAGAAAGAATTATCTTTGTTCCAAAGAAATTTCAGCTCCGGAGGTTACCCAAAAAGCAGAAAAAAACGACAGGTCGCGGGGTTGAAAGAATGGTCAAAATTTAAAGGGCGTCACATCTTCCCCATAACCTGATAAAATGACAACGGGGTGGGTATTAATAGAGAAATTGCTGAGATAATAGAGAATTATTCTTGTTTCAAAGACATTTCAGTTCCAGAGGTTACCCAAAAAGCAGAAAAAAACGACAGGTCGCGGGTTGAAAGAATGGTCAAAATTTAAAGGGCGTCACATATTCCCCTTAACCTGATAAAATTACAATTGGGTGGGTATTAATTGAGAAATTGCTGAGATTAGAAAGAATTATCCTTGTTCCAAAGAAATTTCAGCTCCGGAGGTTAGCCAAAAAGCAGAAAAAAACGACAGGTCGCGGGTTGAAAGAATGGTCAAAATTTAAAGGGCGTCACATCTTCCCCATAACCTGATAAAATGACAACGGAGTGGATATTAATCGAGAAATTACTGAGACAATAAAGAATTATCTTTGTTCCAAAGAAATTTCAGCTCCGGAGGTTACCCAAAAAGCAGAAAAAAACGACAGGTCGCGGGTTGAAAGAATGGTCAAAATTTAAAGGGCGTCACATCTTCCCCATAACCTGATAAAATGACAACGGAGTGGATATTAATCGAGAAATTGCTGAGACAATAAAGAATTATCTTTGTTCCAAAGAAATTTCAGCTCCGGAGGTTACCCAAAAAGCAGAAAAAAACGACATGTCGCGGGTTGAAAGAATGGTCAAAATTTAAAGGGCGTCACATCTTCCCCATAACCTGATAAAATGACAACGGGGTGGGTATTAATCGAGAAATTGCTGAGATTAGAAAGAATTATCTTTGTTCCAAAGAAATTTCAATTCCGGAGGTCACCTAAAAAGCAGAAAAAAACAACAGGTCGTGGGTTGAAAAAATGGTCAAAATTTAAAGGGCGTCACATCTTTCCCCGAACCTGATAAAATGACAACCAGGTGGGTATTAATCGAGAAATTGCTGAGATTAGAAAGAATTATCTTTGTTCCAAAGAAATTTCAGCTCCGGAGGTTACCCAAAAACCAGAAAAAAATGACAGGTCACGGGTTGAAAAAATGGTCAAAATTTAAAGGGCGTCACATCTTCCCCATAACCTGATAAAATGACAACGGGGTGGGTATTAATAGAGAAATTGCTGAGATAATAGAGAATTATTATTGTTTCAAAGACATTTCAGTTCCAGAGGTTACCCAAAAAGCAGAAAAAAACGACAGGTCGCCGGTTGAAAGAATGGTCAAAATTTAAAGGGCGTCACATATTCCCCTTAACCTGATAAAATTACAATTGGGTGGGTATTAATTGAGAAATTGCTGAGATTAGAAAGAATTATCCTTGTTCCAAAGAAATTTCAGCTCCGGAGGTTAGCCAAAAATCAGAAAAAAACGACAGGTCGCGGGTTGAAAGAATGGTCAAAATTTAAAGGGCGTCACATCTTCCCCATAACCTGATAAAATGACAACGGGGTGGATATTAATCGAGAAATTGCTAAGACAATAAAGAATTATCTTTGTTCCAAAGAAATTTCAGCTCCGGAGGTTACCCAAAAAGCAGAAAAAAACGACAGGTCGCGGGTTGAAAGAATGGTCAAAATTGAAAAGGCGTCACATCTTCCCCATAACCTGATAAAATGACAACGGGGTGGGTATTAATCGAGAAATTGCTGAGATTAGAAAGAATTATCTTTGTTCCAAAGAAATTTCAGCTCCGGAGGTTACCCAAAAACCAGAAAAAAACGACAGGTCGCGGGTTGAAAGAATGGTCAAAATTTAAAGGGCGTCACATCTTCCCCATAACCTGATAAAATGACAACGGAGTGGGTATTAATCGAAAAATTGCTGAGATTATAAACAATTATCTTTGTTCCAAAGAAATTTCAGCTCCGGAGGTTACCCAAAAAGCAGAAAAAAACGACAGGTCGCGGGTTGAAAGAATGGTCAAAATTTAAAGGGCGTCACATCTTCCCCATAACCTGATAAAATGACAACGGAGTGGATATTAATCGAGAAATTGCTGAGACAATAAAGAATTATCTTTGTTCCAAAGAAATTTCAGCTCCGGAGGTTACCCAAAAAGCAGAAAAAAACGACATGTCGCGGGTTGAAAGAATGGTCAAAATTTAAAGGGCGTCACATCTTCCCCATAACCTGATAAAATGACAACGGGGTGGGTATTAATCGAGAAATTGCTGAGATTAGAAAGAATTATCTTTGTTCCAAAGAAATTTCAATTCCGGAGGTCACCTAAAAAGCAGAAAAAAACAACAGGTCGTGGGTTGAAAAAATGGTCAAAATTTAAAGGGCGTCACATCTTTCCCCGAACCTGATAAAATGACAACCGGGTGGGTATTAATCGAGAAATTGCTGAGATTAGAAAGAATTATCTTTGTTCCAAAGAAATTTCAGCTCCGGAGGTTACCCAAAAACCAGAAAAAAATGACAGGTCACGGGTTGAAAAAATGGTCAAAATTTAAAGGGCGTCACATCTTCCCCATAACCTGATAAAATGACAACGGGGTGGGTATTAATAGAGAAATTGCTGAGATAATAGAGAATTATTCTTGTTTCAAAGACATTTCAGTTCCAGAGGTTACCCAAAAAGCAGAAAAAAACGACAGGTCGCGGGTTGAAAGAATGGTCAAAATTTAAAGGGCGTCACATATTCCCCTTAACCTGATAAAATTACAATTGGGTGGGTATTAATTGAGAAATTGCTGAGATTAGAAAGAATTATCCTTGTTCCAAAGAAATTTCAGCTCCGGAGGTTAGCCAAAAATCAGAAAAAAACGACAGGTCGCGGGTTGAAAGAATGGTCAAAATTTAAAGGGCGTCACATCTTCCCCATAACCTGATAAAATGACAACGGGGTGGATATTAATCGAGAAATTGCTAAGACAATAAAGAATTATCTTTGTTCCAAAGAAATTTCAGCTCCGGAGGTTACCCAAAAAGCAGAAAAAAACGACAGGTCGCGGGTTGAAAGAATGGTCAAAATTTAAAAGGCGTCACATCTTCCCCATAACCTGATAAAATGACAACGGGGTGGGTATTAATCGAGAAATTGCTGAGATTAGAAAGAATTATCTTTGTTCCAAAGAAATTTCAGCTCCGGAGGTTACCCAAAAACCAGAAAAAAACGACAGGTCGCGGGTTGAAAGAATGGTCAAAATTTAAAGGGCGTCACATCTTCCCCATAACCTGATAAAATGACAACGGAGTGGGTATTAATCGAAAAATTGCTGAGATTATAAACAATTATCCTTGTTTCAAAGAAATTTCAGCTCCTGAGGTTACCCAAAAAGCAGAAAAAAACGACAGGTCACGGGTTGATAAAATGGTTAAAATTTAAAGGGCGTCAGATCTTCCCCAAAACCTGATAAAATTACAATGGGGTGGGTATTAATTGAGAAATTGCTGAGATTAGAAAGAATTATCTTTTCTCCAAAGACATTTCACCTCCAGAATTTACCCAAAAAGCAGGAAAAAACGACAGGTCACGGGTTGATAAAATGGTCAAAATTTAAAGGGCGTCAGATCTTCCCCAAAACCTGATAAAATTACAATGGGGTGGGTATTAATTGAGAAATTGCTGAGATTACAAAGAATTATCCTTGTTCCAAAGAAATTTCAGCTCCGGAGGTTACGCCAAAAACCAGAAAAAAACAACAGGTCGTGGGTTGAAAAAATGGTCAAAATTTAAAGGGCGTCACATCTTTCCCCGAACCTGATAAAATGACAACCGGGTGGGTATTAATCGAGAAATTGCTGAGATTAGAAAGAATTATCTTTGTTCCAAAGAAATTTCAGCTCCGGAGGTTACCCAAAAAGCAGAAAAAAACGACAGGTCGCGGGGTTGAAAGAATGGTCAAAATTTAAAGGGCGTCACATCTTCCCCATAACCTGATAAAATGACAACGGGGTGGGTATTAATAGAGAAATTGCTGAGATAATAGAGAATTATTCTTGTTTCAAAGACATTTCAGTTCCAGAGGTTACCCAAAAAGCAGAAAAAAACGACAGGTCGCGGGTTGAAAGAATGGTCAAAATTTAAAGGGCGTCACATATTCCCCTTAACCTGATAAAATTACAATGGGGTGGGTATTAATTGAGACATTGCTGAGATTAGAAAGAATTATCCTTGTTCCAAAGAAATTTCAGCTCCGGAGGTTAGCCAAAAAGCAGAAAAAAACGACAGGTCGCGGGTTGAAAGAATGGTCAAAATTTAAAGGGCGTCACATATTCCCCTTAACCTGATAAAATTACAATTGGGTGGGTATTAATTGAGAAATTGCTGAGATTAGAAAGAATTATCCTTGTTCCAAAGAAATTTCAGCTCCGGAGGTTAGCCAAAAAGCAGAAAAAAACGACAGGTCACGGGTTGAAAGAATGGTCAAAATTTAAAGGGCGTCACATCTTCCCCATAACCTGATAAAATGACAACGGGGTGGATATTAATCGAGAAATTGCTGAGACAATAAAGAATTATCTTTGTTCCAAAGAAATTTCAGCTCCGGAGGTTACCCAAAAAGCAGAAAAAAACGACAGGTCGCGGGTTGAAAGAATGGTCAAAATTTAAAGGGCGTCACATCTTCCCCATAACCTGATAAAATGACAACGGGGTGGGTATTAATCGAGAAATTGCTGAGATTAGAAAGAATTATCTTTGTTCCAAAGAAATTTCAGCTCCGGAGGTTACCCAAAAACCAGAAAAAAACGACAGGTCGCGGGTTGAAAGAATGGTCAAAATTTAAAGGGCGTCACATCTTCCCCATAACCTGATAAAATGACAACGGAGTGGGTATTAATCGAAAAATTGCTGAGATTATAAACAATTATCCTTGTTTCAAAGAAATTTCAGCTCCTGAGGTTACCCAAAAATCAGAAAAAAACGACAGGTCACGGGTTGATAAAATGGTCAAAATTTAAAGGGCGTCAGATCTTCCCCAAAACCTGATAAAATTACAATGGGGTGGGTATTAATTGAGAAATTGCTGAGATTAGAAAGAATTATCTTTTCTCCAAAGACATTTCACCTCCAGAATTTACCCAAAAAGCAGGAAAAAACGACAGGTCACGGGTTGATAAAATGGTCAAAATTTAAAGGGCGTCAGATCTTCCCCAAAACCTGATAAAATGACAACGGGGTGGATATTAATCGAGAAATTGCTGAGATAATAAAGAATTATCTTTGTTCCAAAGAAATTTCATCTCCGGAGGTTACCCAAAAAGCAGAAAAAAACAACAGGTCGCGGGTTGATAAAATGGTCAAAATCTAAAGGGCGTCAGATCTTCCCCAAAACCTGATAAAATTACAATGGAGTGGGTATTAATTGAGAAGTTGCTGAGATTACAAAGAATCATCCTTGTTCCAAAGAAATTTCAGCTCCGGAGGTTACGCCAAAAACCAGAAAAAAACAACAGGTCGTGGGTTGAAAAAATGGTCAAAATTTAAAGGGCGTCACATCTTTCCCTGAACCTGATAAAATGACAACGGGGTGGATATTAATCGAGAAATTGCTGAGACAATAAAGAATTATCTTTGTTCCAAAGAAATTTCAGCTCCGGAGGTTACCCAAAAAGCAGAAAAAAACGACAGGTCGCGGGTTGAAAGAATGTTCAAAATTTAAAGGGCGTCACATCTTCCCCATAACCTGATAAAATGACAACGGGGTGGGTATTAATCGAGAAATTGCTGAGATTAGAAAGAATTATCTTTGTTCCAAAGAAATTTCAATTCCGGAGGTCACCTAAAAAGCAGAAAAAAACAACAGGTCGTGGGTTGAAAAAATGGTCAAAATTTAAAGGGCGTCACATCTTTCCCCGAACCTGATAAAATGACAACCGGGTGGGTATTAATCGAGAAATTGCTGAGATTAGAAAGAATTATCTTTGTTCCAAAGAAATTTCAGCTCCGGAGGTTACCCAAAAAGCAGAAAAAAAACGACAGGTCGCGGGGTTGAAAGAATGGTCAAAATTTAAAGGGCGTCACATCTTCCCCATAACCTGATAAAATGACAACGGGGTGGGTATTAATAGAGAAATTGCTGAGATAATAGAGAATTATTCTTGTTTCAAAGACATTTCAGTTCCAGAGGTTACCCAAAAAGCAGAAAAAAACGACAGGTCGCGGGTTGAAAGAATGGTCAAAATTTAAAGGGCGTCACATATTCCCCTTAACCTGATAAAATTACAATTGGGTGGGTATTAATTGAGAAATTGCTGAGATTAGAAAGAATTATCCTTGTTCCAAAGAAATTTCAGCTCCGGAGGTTAGCCAAAAAGCAGAAAAAAACGACAGGTCGCGGGTTGAAAGAATGGTCAAAATTTAAAGGGCGTCACATCTTCCCCATAACCTGATAAAATGACAACGGGGTGGATATTAATCGAGAAATTGCTGAGACAATAAAGAATTATCTTTGTTCCAAAGAAATTTCAGCTCCGGAGGTTACCCAAAAAGCAGAAAAAAACGACAGGTCGCGGGTTGAAAGAATGGTCAAAATTTAAAGGGCGTCACATCTTCCCCATAACCTGATAAAATGACAACGGGGTGGGTATTAATTGAGAAATTGATGAGATAATAGAGAATTATTCTTGTTTCAAAGACATTTCAGCTCCAGAGGTTACCCAAAAAGCAGAAAAAAACGACATGTCGCGGGTTGAAAGAATGGTCAGAATTTAAAGGGCGTCAGATCTTCCCCAAAACCAGATAAAATTACAAAGGGGTGGGTATTGATCGAGAAATTGCTGCGATTAGAAAAAATCATCTCTGTTCCAAAGAAATTTCAGCTTCAGAGGTCACGCCAAAGACCGGAAAAAAACGACAGGTCACAGGTTGAAAAAATGGTCAAAATTTAAAGGGCGTCACATCTTCCCCATAACCTGATAAAATGACAACGGGGTGGGTATTAATGGAGAAATTGCTGAGATTAGAAAGAATTATCTTTTCTCCAAAGACATTTCAGCTCCAGAATTTACCCAAAAAGCAGGAAAAAACGACAGGTCACGGGTTGATAAAATGGTCAAAATTTAAAGGGTGTCAGATCTTCCCCAAAACCTGATAAAATTACAATGGAGTGGGTATTAATTGAGAAATTGCTGAGATTAGAAAGAATTATCCTTGTTCCAAAGAAATTTCAGCTCCGGAGGTTACCTAAAAAGCAGAAAAAAACGACAGGTCGCGGGTTGAAAGAATGGTCAAAATTTAAAGGGCGTCACATCTTCCCCATAACCTGATAAAATGACAACGGGGTGGGTATTAATAGAGAAATTGCTGAGATAATAGAGAATTATTCTTGTTTCAAAGACATTTCAGTTCCAGAGGTTACCCAAAAAGCAGAAAAAAACGACAGGTCGCGGGTTGAAAGAATGGTCAAAATTTAAAGGGCGTCACATATTCCCCTTAACCTGATAAAATTACAATTGGGTGGGTATTAATCGAGAAATTGCTGAGATTAGAAAGGATTATCCTTGTTCCAAAGAAATTTCAGCTCCGGAGGTTAGCCAAAAAGCAGAAAAAAACGACAGGTCGCGGGTTGAAAGAATGGTCAAAATTTAAAGGGCGTCACATCTTCCCCATAACCTGATAAAATGACAACGGGGTGGATATTAATCGAGAAATTGCTGAGACAATAAAGAATTATCTTTGTTCCAAAGAAATTTCAGCTCCGGAGGTTACCCAAAAAGCAGAAAAAAACGACAGGTCGCGGGTTGAAAGAATGGTCAAAATTTAAAGGGCGTCACATCTTCCCCATAACCTGATAAAATGACAACGGGGTGGGTATTAATTGAGAAATTGATGAGATAATAGAGAATTATTCTTGTTTCAAAGACATTTCAGCTCCAGAGGTTACCCAAAAAGCAGAAAAAAACGACATGTCGCGGGTTGAAAGAATGGTCAAAATTTAAAGGGCGTCACATCTTCCCCATAACCTGATAAAATGACAACGGGGTGGGTATTAATCGAGAAATTGCTGAGATTAGAAAGAATTATCTTTGTTCCAAAGAAATTTCAGCTCCGGAGGTTACCCAAAAAGCAGAAAAAAACGACAGGTCGCGGGGTTGAAAGAATGGTCAAAATTTAAAGGGCGTCACATCTTCCCCATAACCTGATAAAATGACAACGGAGTGGGTATTAATCGAGAAATTGCTGAGATTAGAAAGAATTATCTTTGTTCCAAAGAAATTTCAGCTCCGGAGGTTACCCAAAAGGCAGAAAAAAACGACAGGTCGCGGGTTGAAAGAATGGTCAAAATTTAAAGGGCGTCAGATCTTCCCCAAAACCAGATAAAATTACAAAGGGGTGGGTATTGATCGAGAAATTGCTGCGATTAGAAAAAATCATCTCTGTTCCAAAGAAATTTCAGCTTCAGAGGTCACGCCAAAGACCGGAAAAAAACGACAGGTCACAGGTTGAAAAAATGGTCAAAATTTAAAGGGCGTCACATCTTCCCCATAACCTGATAAAATGACAACGGGGTGGGTATTAATGGAGAAATTGCTGAGATTAGAAAGAATTATCTTTTCTCCAAAGACATTTCAGCTCCAGAATTTACCCAAAAAGCAGGAAAAAACGACAGGTCACGGGTTGATAAAATGGTCAAAATTTAAAGGGTGTCAGATCTTCCCCAAAACCTGATAAAATTACAATGGAGTGGGTATTAATTGAGAAATTGCTGAGATTAGAAAGAATTATCCTTGTTCCAAAGAAATTTCAGCTCCGGAGGTTACCTAAAAAGCAGAAAAAAACGACAGGTCGCGGGTTGAAAGAATGGTCAAAATTTAAAGGGCGTCACATCTTCCCCATAACCTGATAAAATGACAACGGGGTGGGTATTAATCAAGAAATTGCTGCGATTAGAAAGAATTATCTTTGTTCCAAAGAAATTTCAGCTCCTGAGGTTACCCAAAAAGCAGAAAGAAACGACAGGTCACGGGTTGATAAAATGGTCAAAATTTAAAGGGCGTCAGATCTTCCCCAAAACCTGATAAAATTACAATGGGGTGGGTATTAATCGAGAAATTGCTGAGATTAGAAAGAATTATCTTTTCTCCAAAGACATTTCACCTCCAGAATTAACCCAAAAAGTAGGAAAAAACGACAGGTCACGGGTTGATAAAATGGTCAAAATTTAAAGGGCGTCAGATCTTCGGCAAAACCTGATAAAATTACAATGGGGTGGGTATTAATCGAGAAATTGCTGAGATTACAAAGAATTATCTTTTCTCCAAAGACATTTCACCTCCAGAATTTACCCAAAAAGCAGGAAAAAACGACAGGTCACGGGTTGATAAAATGGTCAAAATTTAAAGGGCGTCAGATCTTCCCCAAAACCTGATAAAATGACAATGGGGTGGGTATTAATCGAGAAATTGCTGAGATTATAAAGAATTCTTCTTGTTTCAAAGAAATTTCAGCTACGGAAGTTACCCAAAAAGCAGAAAAAAACGACAGGTCGCGGGTTGATAAAATGGTCAAAATTTAAAGGGCGTCAGATCTTCCCCTAAACCTGATAAAACGACAACGGGGTGGGTATTAATTGAGAAATTGCTGAGATTAGAAAGAATTATCTTTGTTCCAAAGAAATTTCAGCTCCGGAGGTTACCCAAAAAGCAGAAATAAACGACAGGTTGCGGGTTGAAAAAATGGTCAAAATTTAAAGGGCGTCACATCTTCCCCATAACCTGATAAAATGACAACGGGGTGGGTATCAATCGAAAAATTGCTGAGATTATAAAGAATTATCCTTGTTTCAAAGAAATTTCAGCTCCTGAGGTTACCCAAAAAGCAGAAAAAAATGACAGGTCACGGGTTGAAAAAATGGTCAAAATTTACAGGGCGTCAGAATTTCCCCAAAACCTGATAAAATGACAACGGGGTGGGTATTAATCGAGAAATTGCTGAGATTAGAAAGAATTATCTTTGTTCCAAAGAAATTTCAATTCCGGAGGTAACCTAAAAAGCAGAAAAAAACGACAGGTTGCGGGTTGAAAAAATGGTCAAAATTTAAAGGGCGTCAGATCTTCCCCAAAACCTGATAAAATTACAATGGGGTGGGTATTAATGGAGAAATTGCTGCGATTAGAAAGAATTATCCTTGTTCCAAAGAAATTTCAGCTCCGGAGGTTACGCCAAAAAGCAGAAAAAAACGACAGGTCGCGGGTTAAAAAAATGGTCAAAATTTAAAGGGCGTCAGATCTTCCCCAAAACCTGATAAAATGACAACGGAGTGGGTATTAATCGAGAAATTGCTGAGATTATAAAGAATTATCCTTGTTTCAAAGAAATTGGTTACCTAAAAAGCAGAAAAAAACGACAGGTCGCGGGTTGAAAGAATGGTCAAAATTTAAAGGGCGTCAAATATTCCCCATAACCTGATAAAATTACAATGGGGTGGGTATTAATTGAGAAATTGCTGAGATTAGAAAGAATTATCCTTGTTCCAAAGAAATTTCAGCTCCGGAGGTCACGCCAAAAAGCAGAAAAAAACGACAGGTCGCGGGTTGAAAAAATGGTCAAAATTTAAAGGGCGTCAGATCTTCCCCAAAACCTGATAAAATGACAACGGGGTGGGTATTAATTGAGAAATTGCTGAGATTAGAAAGAATTATATTTGTTCCAAAGAAATTTCAATTCCGGAGGTTACCCAAAAAGCAGAAAAAAACGACAGGTCGCGGGTTGAAAAAATGGTCAAAATTTAAAGGGCGTCACATATTCCCCATAACCTGATAAAATTAGAATGGGGTGGGTATTATTTGAGAAATTGCTGAGATTAGAAAGAATTATCCTTGTTCCAAAGAAATTTCAGCCCCGGAGGTCACGCCAAGAACCAGAAAAAAACAACAGGTCGTGGGTTGAAAAAATGGTCAAAATTTAAAGGGCGTCAGATCTTCCCCAAAACCTGATAAAATGACAACGGGGTGGGTATTAATCGAGAAATTGCTGAGATTATAAAGAATTATCTTTTCTCCAAAGACATCTCAGCTCCAGAGGTTACCCAAAAAGCAGAAAAAAACGACAGGTCGCGGGTTGAAAGAATGGTCAAAATTTAAAGGGCGTCACGTCTTCCCCATAACCTGATAAAATGACAACGGGGTGGGTATTAATAGAGAAATTGCTGAGATTAGAAAGAATTATCCTTGTTTCAAAGAAATTTCATCTCCGGAGGTTACCCAAAAAGCAGAAAAAAACGACAGGTCGCGGGTTGAAAGAATGGTCAAAATTTAAAGGGCGTCACATATTCCCCTTAACCTGATAAAATTACAATGGGGTGGGTATTAATTGAGAAATTGCTGACATTAGAAAGAATTATCCTTGTTCCAAAGAAATTTCAGCTCCGGAGGTTAGCCAAAAAGCAGAAAAAAACGACAGGTCGCGGGTTGAAAGATTGGTCAAAATTTAAAGGGCGTCACATCTTCCCCATAACCTGATAAAATGACAACGGGGTGGATATTAATCGAGAAATTGCTGAGACAATAAAGATTTATCTTTGTTCCAAAGAAATTTCAGCTCCGGAGGTTACGCCAAAAACCAGAAAAAAACTACAGGTCGCGGGTTGAAAGAATGGTCAAAATTTAAAGGGCGTCACATCTTCCCCATAACCAGATAAAATGACAACGGGGTGGGTATTAATCGAGAAATTGCTGAGATTATAAAGAATTATTCTTGTTTCAAAGAAATTTCAGCTCCGGAGGTTACCCAAAAAGCAGAAAAAAACGACAGGTCGCTGGCTGATAAAATGGTCAAAATTTAAAGGGCGTCAGATCTTCCCCTAAATCTGATAAAACGACAACGGGGTGGGTATTAATCGAGAAATTGCTGAGATTAGAAAGAATTATCTTTGTTCCAAAGAAACTTCAGCTTCGGAGGTTACCCAAAAAGCAGAAAAAAACGACAGGTCGCGGGTTGAAAAAATAGTCAAAATTTAAAGGGCGTCACATCTTCCCCATAACCTGATAAAATGACAACGGGGTGGGTATTAATCGAAAAATTGCTGAGATTATAAAGAATTATCCTTGTTTCAAAGAAATTTCAGCTCCTGAGGTTACCCAAAAAGCAGAAAAAAACGACAGGTCACGGGTTGATAAAATGGTCAAAATTTAAAGGGCGTCAGATCTTCCCCAAAACCTGATAAAATTACAATGGGGTGGGTATTAATCGAGAAATTGCTGAAATTAGAAAGAATTATCTTTTCTCCAAAGACATTTCAGCTCCAGAATTTACCCAAAAAGCAGGAAAAAACGACAGGTCACAGGTTGAAAAAATGGTCAAAATTTAAAGGGCGTCAGATCTTCCCCAAAACCTGATAAAATTACAATTGGGTGGGTATTAATTGAGAAATTGCTGAGATTAGTAGGGCTGTAGTCTGTTTGTCGACTAGTCGATTAATTGGTCGATACTCTCTCATCCGACTAAATTCTCATTGGTCGAATAATCTCCGTGTATCTCTATCTCTAATTTCATGAAAGAGAAAAGTGCTACATCAGTAGCTTTCTGGGACTAATCCATTATTTTCCTGCAGCGGGGGGACAGACCAACTAACTACCTTTTGAAAACAGTGCATTCAAAACACCCCCGCTGTTTACACAACTTTGGACTCTTCCAAACTCCGGAGGTCTAACTCCGTTACAGACCGTTTCTCCTACAATTATATCAACAAGAACCCCCGCCAGGCCAAAAAATATTTTTTAATACTAGAGTTAACGCCAAATATCCACTCATTCAGAAATATTTAGCGTTTGGGAGTCTGTGCAGCCCGTGAGTCAACCACTGTGTTGTTGCCTGGGAAACGAGCAACTGTGTTATACGTCATTGCGTAGTATGTTTGCTTAGCAATTTGGACACAGAGAAAGTGACGGTGGATATGAGTGGAGCAGAGGAAAAGGTTATCGGTAAGTTGTCAGTCTGGCAGTAAATGTACAGCACAGACTACAGTGTGTCAGTTAAATGATGAAAAGTCCCATCTGTTGTTTCTCCAAGTGCTGGAAAAGTGAAGGGAGTTAGCTCCAAAGTTAGCAACGATGGGTTAGCCTAGCCTGAAGACGCTAAACAGAGAAATACAGAATTCATTGTAACATACCACCCCCCCCCTCCCGCGCGCGACTACTCGATTAGTCGCTGATTATTTACAATTTTAGTCGACCAAGGTTTTCTTTGGTTGACTACAGCCCTAGAGATTAGAAAGAATTATCCTTGTTCCAAAGAAATTTCAGCTCCGGAGGTTACCCAAAAACCAGAAAAAACGACAGGTCGGGGGTTGATAAAATGGTCAAAATTTAAAGGGCGTCAGATCTTCCCCTAAACCTAATAAAATGAAAACGGGGTGGGCATTAATCGAGAAATTGCTGAGATTAGAAAGAATTATCTTTTCTCCAAAGACATCTCAGCTCCAGAGGTTACCCAAAAAGCAGAAAAAAACGACAGGTCGCAGGTTGAAAGAATGGTCAAAATTTAAAGGGCGTCAGATCTTCCCCAAAACCTGATAAAATGACAACGGGGTGGGTATTAATCAAGAAATTGCTGAGATTATAAAGAATTGTCCTTATTTCAAAGAAATTTCATCTCCGGAGGTTACCCAAAAAGCAGAAAAAAACGACAGGTTGCGGGTTGAAAAAATGGTCAAAATTTAAAGGGCGTCAGATCTTCCCCAAAACCTGATAAAATTACAATGGGGTGGGTATTAATGGAGAAATTGCTGAGATTAGAAAGAATTATCCTTGTTCCAAAGAAATTTCAGCTCCGGAGGTTACGCCAAAAAGCAGAAAAAAACGACAGGTCGCGGGTTAAAAAAATGGTCAAAATTTAAAGGGCGTCAGATCTTCCCCAAAACCTGATAAAATGACAACGGGGTGGGTATTAATCGAGAAATTGCTGAGATTATAAAGAATTATCCTTGTTTCAAAGAAATTGGTTACCTAAAAAGCAGAAAAAAACGACAGGTCGCGGGTTGAAAGAATGGTCAAAATTTAAAGGGCGTCAAATATTCCCCATAACCTGATAAAATTACAATGGGGTGGGTATTAATTGAGAAATTGCTGAGATTAGAAAGAATTATCCTTGTTCCAAAGAAATTTCAGCTCCGGAGGTCACGCCAAAAAGCAGAAAAAAACGACAGGTCGCGGGTTGAAAAAATGGTCAAAATTTAAAGGGCGTCAGATCTTCCCCAAAACCTGATAAAATGACAATGGGGTGGGTATTAATCGAGAAATTGCTGAGATTATAAAGAATTATCCTTGTTTCAAAGAAATTTCATCTCCGGAGGTTACCCAAAAAGCAGAAAAAATCGACAGGTCGCGGGTTGAAAGAATGGTCAAAATTTAAAGGGCGTCACATATTCCCCATAACCTGATAAAATTACAATGGGGTGGGTATTATTTGAGAAATTGCTGAGATTAGAAAGAATTATCCTTGTTCCAAAGAAATTTCAGCCCCGGAGGTCACGCCAAGAACCAGAAAAAAACAACAGGTCGTGGGTTGAAAGAATGGTCAAAATTTAAAGGGCGTCACATATTCCCCTTAACCTGATAAAATTACAATGGGGTGGGTATTAATTGAGAAATTGCTGAGATTAGAAAGAATTATCCTTGTTCCAAAGAAATTTCATCTCCGGAGGTTACCCAAAAACCAGAAAAAAACGACAGGTCGCGGGTTGAAAGAATGGTCAAAATTTAAAGGGCGTCACATCTTCCCCATAACCTGATAAAATGACAACAGGGTGGGTATTAATCGAGAAATTGCTGAGACAATGAAGAATTATCTTTGTTCCAAAGAAATTTCAGCTCCGGAGGTTACCCAAAAACCAGAAAAAAACGTCAGGTCGCGGGTTGATAAAATGGTCAAAATTTAAAGGGCGTCAGATCTTTCCCAAAACCTGATAAAATGACAATGGGGTGGGTATTAATCGAGAAATTGCTGAGATTACAAAGAATTATCTTTGCTCCAAAGACATTTCAGCTCCAGAGGTTACCCAAAAACAAGAAAAAAACGACAGGTCGTGGGTTGAAAGAATCTTCAAAATTTAAAGGGCGTCACATCTTCCCCATAACCTGATAAAATGACAACGGGGTGGACATTAATCGAGAAATTGCTGAGATAATAAAGAATTATCTTTGTTCCAAAGAAATTTCAGCTCCGGAGGTTACCCAAAAAGCAGAAAAAAACGACAGGTCGCGGGTTGATAAAATGGTCAAAATTTAAAGGGCGTCAGATCTTTCCCAAAACCTGATAAAACGACAACGGGGTGGGTATTAATCGACAAATTGCTGAGATTAGAAAGAATTATCTTTGCTCCAAAGACATTTCAGCTCCAGAGGTTACCCAAAAACCAGAAAAAAACGACAGGTCGTGGGTTGAAAGAATGTTCAAAATTTAAAGGGCGTCACATCTTCCCCATAACCTGATAAAATGACAACGGGGTGGATATTAATCGAGAAATTGCTGAGATAATAAAGAATTATCTTTGTTCCAAAGAAATTTCAGCTCCGGAGGTTACCCAAAAAGCAGAAAAAAACGACAGGTCGCGGGTTGATAAAATGGTCAAAATCTAAAGGGCGTCAGATCTTCCCCAAAACCTGATAAAATTACAATGGAGTGGGTATTAATTGAGAAATTGCTGAGATTAGAAAGAATTATCCTTGTTCCAAAGAAATTTCAGCTCCGGAGGTTACGCCAAAAACCAGAAAAAAACAACAGGTCGCGGGTTGATAAAATGGTCAAAATTTAAAGGGCGTCAGATCTTCCCCAAAACCTGATAAAATTACAATGGGGTGGGTATTAATCGAGAAATTGCTGAGATTACAAAGAATTATCTTTTCTCCAAAGACATTTCACCTCCAGAATTAACCCAAAAAGTAGGAAAAAACGACAGGTCACGGGTTGATAAAATGGTCAAAATTTAGAGGGCGTCAGATCTTCGGCAAAACCTGATAAAATTACAATGGGGTGGGTATTAATCGAGAAATTGCTGAGATTACAAAGAATTATCTTTTCTCCAAAGACATTTCACCTCCAGAATTTACCCAAAAAGCAGGAAAAAACGACAGGTCACGGGTTGATAAAATGGTCAAAATTTAAAGGGCGTCAGATCTTTCCCTAAACCTGATAAAATGACAACGGGGTGGGTATTAATTGAGAAATTGCTGAGATTATAAAGAATTATATTTGTTCCAAAGAAATTTCAATTCCGGAGGTTACCCAAAAAGCAGAAAAAAACGACAGGTCGCGGGTTGAAAAAATGGTCAAAATTTAAAGGGCGTCAAATCTTCCCCAAAACCTGATAAAATGACAACGGGGTGGGTATTAATCGAGAAATTGCTGAGATAATAAAGAATTATCTTTGCTCCAAAGACATTTCAGCTCCAGAGGTTACCCAAAAACCAGAAAAAAACGACAGGTCGTGGGTTGAAAGAATGTTCAAAATTTAAAGGGCGTCACATCTTCCCCATAACCTGATAAAATGACAACGGGGTGGGTATTAATCGAGAAATTGCTGAGATAATAAAGAATTATCTTTGTTCCAAAGAAATTTCAATTCCGGAGGTAACCTAAAAAGCAGAAAAAAACGACAGGTCACGGGTTGATAAAATGGTCAAAATTTAAATGTCGTCAGATCTTCCCCAAAACCTGATAAAATGACAATGGGGTGGGTATTAATCGAGAAATTGCTGCGATTAGAAAGAATTATCTTTTCTCCAAAGACATTTCACCTCCAGAATTTACCCAAAAAGCAGAAAAAACGACAGGTCGCGGGTTGAAAAAATGGTCAAAATTTAAAGGGCGTCACATCTTCCCCATAACCTGATGAAATGACAACGGGGTGGGTATTAATCGAGAAATTGCTGAGATTATAAAGAATTCTTCTTGTTTCAAAGAAATTTCAGCTACGGAAGTTACCCAAAAAGCAGAAAAAAACGACAGGTCGCGGGTTGATAAAATGGTCAAAATTTAAAGGGCGTCAGATCTTCCCCTAAACCTGATAAAACGACTACGGGGTGGGTATTAATTGAGAAATTGCTGAGATTAGAAAGAATTATCTTTGTTCCAAAGAAATTTCAGCTCCGGAGGTTACCCAAAAAGCAGAAAAAAACGACAGGTTGCGGGTTGAAAAAATGGTCAAAATTTAAAGGGCGTCACATCTTCCCCATAACCTGATAAAATGACAACGGGGTGGGTATTAATCGAAAAATTGCTGAGATTCTAAAGAATTATCCTTGTTTCAAAGAAATTTCAGCTCCTGAGGTTAAACAAAAAGCAGAAAAAAATGACAGGTCACGGGTTGGAAAAAATGGTCAAAATTTACAGGGCGTCAGATCTTCCCCAAAACCTGATAAAATGACAACGGGGTGGGTATTAATCGAGAAATTGCTGAGATTAGAAAGAATTATCTTTGTTCCAAAGAAATTTCAATTCCGGAGGTAACCTAAAAAGCAGAAAAAAACGACAGGTCACGGGTTGATAAAATGGTCAAAATTGAAATGTCGTCAGATCTTCCCCAAAACCTGATAAAATGACAATGGGGTGGGTATTAATCGAGAAATTGCTGAGATTAGAAAGAATTATCTTTTCTCCAAAGACATTTCAGCTCCAGAATTTACCCAAAAAGCAGAAAAAAACGACAGGTCGCGGGTTGAAAAAATGGTCAAAATTTAAAGGGCGTCACATCTTCCCCATAACCTGATAAAATGACAACAGGGTGGGTATTAATCAAGAAATTGCTGAGATTATAAAGAATTGTCCTTATTTCAAAGAAAGTTCATCTCCGGAGGTTACCCAAAAAGCAGAAAAAAACGACAGGTCGCGGGTTGAAAAAATGGTCAAAATTTAAAGGGCGTCAAATCTTCCCCAAAACCTGATAAAATGACAACGGGGTGGGTATTAATCGAGAAATTGCTGAGATTATAAAGAATTATTCTTGTTTCAAAGAAATTTCAGCTCCGGAGGTTACCCAAAGAGCAGAAAAAAACGACAGGTCGCTGGCTGATAAAATGGTCAAAATTTAAAGGGCGTCAGATCTTCCCCTAAATCTGATAAAACGACAACGGGGTGGGTATTAATTGAGAAATTGCTGAGATTAGAAAGAATTATCTTTGTTCCAAAGAAACTTCAGCTTCGGAGGTTACCCAAAAAGCAGAAAAAAACGACAGGTCGCGGGTTGAAAAAATGGTCAAAATTTAAAGGGCGTCACATCTTCCCCATAACCTGATAAAATGACAACGGGGTGGGTATTAATCGAGAAATTGCTGAGATTATAAAGAATTATTCTTGTTTCAAAGAAATTTCAGCTCCGGAGGTTACCCAAAAAGCAGAAAAAAACGACAGGTCGCTGGCTGATAAAATGGTCAAAATTTAAAGGGCGTCAGATCTTCCCCTAAATCTGATAAAACGACAACGGGGTGGGTATTAATTGAGAAATTGCTGAGATTAGAAAGAATTATCTTTGTTCCAAAGAAACTTCAGCTTCGGAGGTTACCCAAAAAGCAGAAAAAAACGACAGGTCGCGGGTTGAAAAAATGGTCAAAATTTAAAGGGCGTCACATCTTCCCCATAACCTGATAAAATGACAACGGGGTGGGTATTAATCGAGAAATTGCTGAAATTAGAAAGAATTATCTTTTCTCCAAAGACATTTCAGCTCCAGAATTTACCCAAAAAGCAGGAAAAAACGACAGGTCACAGGTTGAAAAAATGGTCAAAATTTAAAGGGCGTCAGATCTTCCCCAAAACCTGATAAAATTACAATTGGGTGGGTATTAATTGAGAAAATGCTGAGATTAGTAGGGCTGTAGTCTGTTTGTCGACTAGTCGATTAATTGGTCGATACTCTCTCATCCGACTAAATTCTCATTGGTCGAATAATCTCCGTGTATCTCTATCTCTAATTTCATGAAAGAGAAAAGTGCTACATCAGTAGCTTTCTGGGACTAATCCATTATTTTCCTGCAGCGGGGGGACAGACCAACTAACTACCTTTTGAAAACAGTGCATTCAAAACACCCCCGCTGTTTACACAACTTTGGACTCTTCCAAACTCCGGAGGTCTAACTCCGTTACAGACCGTTTCTCCTACAATTATATCAACAAGAACCCCCGCCAGGCCAAAAAATATTTTTTAATACTAGAGTTAACGCCAAATATCCACTCATTCAGAAATATTTAGCGTTTGGGAGTCTGTGCAGCCCGTGAGTCAACCACTGTGTTGTTGCCTGGGAAACGAGCAACTGTGTTATACGTCATTGCGTAGTATGTTTGCTTAGCAATTTGGACACAGAGAAAGTGACGGTGGATATGAGTGGAGCAGAGGAAAAGGTTATCGGTAAGTTGTCAGTCTGGCAGTAAATGTACAGCACAGACTACAGTGTGTCAGTTAAATGATGAAAAGTCCCATCTGTTGTTTCTCCAAGTGCTGGAAAAGTGAAGGGAGTTAGCTCCAAAGTTAGCAACGATGGGTTAGCCTAGCCTGAAGACGCTAAACAGAGAAATACAGAATTCATTGTAACATACCACCCCCCCCCCTCCCGCGCGCGACTACTCGATTAGTCGCTGATTATTTACAATTTTAGTCGACCAAAGTTTTCTTTGGTTGACTACAGCCCTAGAGATTAGAAAGAATTATCCTTGTTCCAAAGAAATTTCAGCTCCGGAGGTTACCCAAAAACCAGAAAAAACGACAGGTCGGGGGTTGATAAAATGGTCAAAATTTAAAGGGCGTCAGATCTTCCCCTAAACCTGATAAAATGAAAACGGGGTGGGCATTAATCGAGAAATTGCTGAGATTAGAAAGAATTATCTTTTCTCCAAAGACATCTCAGCTCCAGAGGTTACCCAAAAAGCAGAAAAAAACGACAGGTCGCAGGTTGAAAGAATGGTCAAAATTTAAAGGGCGTCAGATCTTCCCCAAAACCTGATAAAATGACAACGGGGTGGGTATTAATCAAGAAATTGCTGAGATTATAAAGAATTGTCCTTATTTCAAAGAAATTTCATCTCCGGAGGTTACCCAAAAAGCAGAAAAAAACGACAGGTTGCGGGTTGAAAAAATGGTCAAAGTTTAAAGGGCGTCAGATCTTCCCCAAAACCTGATAAAATTACAATGGGGTGGGTATTAATGGAGAAATTGCTGCGATTAGAAAGAATTATCCTTGTTCCAAAGAAATTTCAGCTCCGGAGGTTACGCCAAAAAGCAGAAAAAAACGACAGGTCGCGGGTTAAAAAAATGGTCAAAATTTAGAGGGCGTCAGATCTTCCCCAAAACCTGATAAAATGACAACGGGGTGGGTATTAATCGAGAAATTGCTGAGATTATAAAGAATTATCCTTGTTTCAAAGAAATTTCATCTCCGGAGGTTACCCAAAAAGCAGAAAAAATCGACAGGTCGCGGGTTGAAAGAATGGTCAAAATTTGAAGGGCGTCACATATTCCCCATAACCTGATAAAATTACAATGGGGTGGGTATTATTTGAGAAATTGCTGAGATTAGAAAGAATTATCCTTGTTCCAAAGAAATTTCAGCCCCGGAGGTCACGCCAAGAACCAGAAAAAAACAACAGGTCGTGGGTTGAAAAAATGGTCAAAATTTAAAGGGCGTCAGATCTTCCCCAAAACCTGATAAAATGACAACGGGGTGGGTATTAATCGAGAAATTGCTGAGATTATAAAGAATTATCTTTTCTCCAAAGACATCTCAGCTCCAGAGGTTACCCAAAAAGCAGAAAAAAACGACAGGTCGCGGGTTGAAATAATGGTCAAAATTTAAAGGGCGTCACATCTTCCCCATAACCTGATAAAATGACAACGGGTTGGGTATTAATCGAGAAATTGCTGAGATTAGAAAGAATTATCTTTGTTTCAAAGAAATTTCAGCTCCGGAGGTTACCCAAAAACCAGAAAAAAACGACAGGTCGCGGGTTGAAAGAATGGTCAAAATTTAAAGGGCGTCACATATTCCCCTTAACCTGATAAAATTACAATGGGGTGTGTATTAATTGAGAAATTGCTGAGATTAGAAAGAATTATCCTTGTTCCAAAGAAATTTCAGCTCCGGAGGTTAGCCAAAAAGCAGAAAAAAACGACAGGTCGTGGGTTGAAAGAATGGTCAAAATTTAAAGGGCGTCACATCTTCCCCATAACCTGATAAAATGACAACGGGGTGGATATTAATCGAGAAATTGCTGAGACAATAAAGAATTATCTTTGTTCCAAAGAAATTTCAGCTCCGGAGGTTACCCAAAAAGCAGAAAAAAACGACAGGTCGCGGGTTGAAAGACTGGTCAAAATTTAAAGGGCGTCACATCTTCCCCATAACCTGATAAAATGACAACGGGGTGGGTATTAATCGAGAAATTGCTGAGATAATAAAGAATTATTCTTGTTTCAAAGAAATTTCAGCTCCAGAGGTTACCCAAAAAGCAGAAAAAAACGACAGGTCGCAGGTTGATAAAATGGTCAAAATTTAAAGGGCGTCAGATCTTCCCCTAAACCTGATAAAATGACAACGGGGTGGGTATTAATCGAGAAATTGCTTAGATTAGAAAGAATGATCTTTTCTCCAAAGACATTTCACCTCCAGAATTAACCCAAAAAGTAGGAAAAAACGACAGGTCACGGGTTGATAAAATGGTCAAAATTTAAAGGGCGTCAGATCTTCGGCAAAACCTGATAAAATTACAATGGGGTGGGTATTAATCGAGAAATTGCTGAGATTACAAAGAATTATCTTTTCTCCAAAGACATTTCACCTCCAGAATTTACCCAAAAAGCAGGAAAAAACGACAGGTCACGGGTTGATAAAATGGTCAAAATTTAAAGGGCGTCAGATCTTCCCCAAAACCTGATAAAATTACAATGGGGTGGGTATTAATTGAGAAATTGCTGAGATTAGAAAGAATTATCCTTGTTCCAAAGAAATTTCAGCTCCGGAGGTCACGCCAAAAACCAGAAAAAAACAACAGGTTGCGGGTTGAAAAAATGGTCAAAATTTAAAGGGCGTCACATCTTTCCCTAAACCTGATAAAATGACAACGGGGTGGGTTTTAATCGAGAAATTGCTGAGATTAGAAAGAATTATATTTGTTCCAAAGAAATTTCAATTCCGGAGGTTACCCAAAAAGCAGAAAAAAACGACAGGTCGCGGGTTGAAAAAATGGTCAAAATTTAAAGGGCGTCAAATCTTCCCCAAAACCTGATAAAATGACAACGGGGTGGGTATTAATCGAGAAATTGCTGAGATAATAAAGAATTATCTTTGCTCCAAAGACATTTCAGCTCTAGAGGTTACCCAAAAACCAGAAAAAAACGACAGGTCGTGGGTTGAAAGAATGTTCAAAATTTAAAGGGCGTCACATCTTCCCCATAACCTGATAAAATGACAACCGGGTGGGTATTAATCGAGAAATTGCTGAGATAATAAAGAATTATCTTTGTTCCAAAGAAATTTCAGCTCCGGAGGTTACCCAAAAATCCGAAAAAAACGACAGGTCGCGGGTTGATAAAATGGTCAAAATTTAAAGGGCGTCAGATCTTCCCCAAAACCTGATAAAATTACAATGGAGTGGGTATTAATTGAGAAATTGCTGAGATTACAAAGAATTATCTTTGTTCCAAAGAAATTTCAGCTCCGGACGTTACGCCAAAAACCAGAAAAAAACAACAGGTCGTGGGTTGAAAGAATGGTCAAAATTTAAAGGGCGTCACATCTTCCCCATAACCCGATAAAATGACAACGGGGTGGGTATTGATCGAGAAATTGCTGCGATTAGAAAGAATTATCCTTGTTCCAAAGGAATTTCAGCTCTGGAGGTTACCCAAAAAGCAGAAAAAAACGACAGGTCGCGGGTTGAAAGAATGGTCAAAATTTAAAGGGCGTCACATCTTCCCCATAACCTGATAAAATGACAACGGGGTGGGTATTAATCGAAAAATTGCTGAGATTATAAAGAATTATCCTTGTTTCAAAGAAATTTCAGCTCCTGAGGTTACCCAAAAAGCAGAAAAAAATGACAGGTCACGGATTGAAAAAATGGTCAAAATTTACAGGGCGTCAGATCTTCCCCAAAACCTGATAAAATGACAACGGGGTGGGTATTAATCGAGAAATTGCTGAGATTAGAAAGAATTATCTTTGTTCCAAAGAAATTTCAATTCCGGAGGTAACCTAAAAAGCAGAAAAAAACGACAGGTCACGGGTTGATAAAATGGTCAAAATTTAAATGTCGTCAGATCTTCCCCAAAACCTGATAAAATGACAATGGGGTGGGTATTAATCGAGAAATTGCTGAGATTAGAAAGAATTATCTTTTCTCCAAAGACATTTCAGCTCCAGAATTTACCCAAAAAGCAGAAAAAAACGACAGGTCGCGGGTTGAAAAAATGGTCAAAATTTAAAGGGCGTCACATCTTCCCCATAACCTGATAAAATGACAACGGGGTGGGTATTAATCGAGAAATTGCTGAGATTATAAAGAATTCTTCTTGTTTCAAAGAAATTTCAGCTACGGAAGTTACCCAAAAAGCAGAAAAAAACGACAGGTCGCGGGTTGATAAAATGGTCAAAATTTAAAGGGCGTCAGATCTTCCCCATAACCTGATAAAATGACAACGGGGTGGGTATTAATCGAAAAATTGCTGAGATTATAAAGAATTATCCTTGTTTCAAAGAAATTTCAGCTCCTGAGGTTACCCAAAAAGCAGAAAAAAACGACAGGTCACGGGTTGATAAAATGGTCAAAATTTAAAGGGCGTCAGATCTTCCCCAAAACCTGATAAAATTACAATGGGGTGGGTATTAATCGAGAAATTGCTGAGATTAGAAAGAATTATCTTTTCTCCAAAGACATTTCAGCTCCAGAATTTACCCAAAAAGCAGGAAAAAACGACAGGTCACAGGTTGAAAAAATGGTCAAAATTTAAAGGGCGTCAGATCTTCCCCAAAACCTGATAAAATTACAATGGGGTGGGTATTAATTGAGAAATTGCTGAGATTAGTAGGGCTGTAGTCTGTTTGTCGACTAGTCGATTAATTGGTCGATACTCTCTCATCCGACTAAATTCTCATTGGTCGAATAATCTCCGTGTATCTCTATCTCTAATTTCATGAAAGAGAAAAGTGCTACATCAGTAGCTTTCTGGGACTAATCCATTATTTTCCTGCAGCGGGGGGACAGACCAACTAACTACCTTTTGAAAACAGTGCATTCAAAACACCCCCGCTGTTTACACAACTTTGGACTCTTCCAAACTCCGGAGGTCTAACTCCGTTACAGACCGTTTCTCCTACAATTATATCAACAAGAACCCCCGCCAGGCCAAAAAATATTTTTTAATACTAGAGTTAACGCCAAATATCCACTCATTCAGAAATATTTAGCGTTTGGGAGTCTGTGCAGCCCGTGAGTCAACCACTGTGTTGTTGCCTGGGAAACGAGCAACTGTGTTATACGTCATTGCGTAGTATGTTTGCTTAGCAATTTGGACACAGAGAAAGTGACGGTGGATATGAGTGGAGCAGAGGAAAAGGTTATCGGTAAGTTGTCAGTCTGGCAGTAAATGTACAGCACAGACTACAGTGTGTCAGTTAAATGATGAAAAGTCCCGTCTGTTGTTTCTCCAAGTGCTGGAAAAGTGAAGGGAGTTAGCTCCAAAGTTAGCAACGATGGGTTAGCCTAGCCTGAAGACGCTAAACAGAGAAATACAGAATTCATTGTAACATACCACCCCCCCCCCCTCCCGCGCGCGACTAATCGATTAGTCGCTGATTATTTACAATTTTAGTCGACCAAGGTTTTCTTTGGTTGACTACAGCCCTAGAGATTAGAAAGAATTATCCTTGTTCCAAAGAAATTTCAGCTCCGGAGGTTACCCAAAAACCAGAAAAAAACGACAGGTCGCGGGTTGATAAAATGGTCAAAATTTAAAGGGCGTCACATCTTCCCCTAAACCTGATAAAATGACAACGGGGTGGGTATTAATCGAGAAATTGCTGAGATTACAAAGAATTATCTTTTCTCCAAAGACATTTCAGCTCCAGAGGTTACCCAAAAAGCAGAAAAAAACGACAGGTCGCGGGTTGAAAAAATGGTCAAAATTTAAAGGGCGTCAAATCTTCCCCAAAACCCGATAAAATGACAACGGGGTGGGTATTGATCGAGAAATTGCTGAGATTAGAAAGAATTATCTTTGTTCCAAAGAAATTTCAGCTCCGGAGGTTACGCCAAAAACCAGAAAAAAACGACCGGTCGCGGGTTGAAAAAATGGTCAAAATTTAAAGGGCGTCACATCTTTCCCTGAACCTGATAAAATGACAACGGGGTGGGTATTAATCGAGAAATTGCTGAGATTAGAAAGAATTATCTTTGTTCCAAAGAAATTTCAATTCCGGAGGTTACCTAAAAAGCAGAAAAAAACGACAGGTCGCGGGTTGAAAAAATGGTCAATATTTAAAGGGCGTCACATCTTCCCCAAAACCTGATAAAATTACAAAGGGGTGGGTATTGATCGAGAAATTGCTGCGATTAGAAAGAATAATCTTTGTTCCAAAGACATTTCAGCTTCAGAGGTGACGCCAAAGACCGGTAAAAAACGACAGGTCGCGGGTTGAAAAAATGGTCAAAATTCAAAGTGCGTCACATCTTCCCCTAAAACTGATAAAATGACAACAGGGTGGGTATTAATCGAGAAATTGCTGAGATTAGAAAGAATTATCTTTGTTCCAAAGAAATTTCAGCTCCGGAGGTTACCCAAAAAGCAGAAAAAAAACGACAGGTCACAGGTTGAAAGAATGGTCAAAATTTAAAGGGCGTCACATCTTCCCCTAAACCTGATAAAATGACAACAGGGTGGGTATTAATCGAGAAATTGCTGCGATTAGAAAGAATTATCTTTGTTCTAAAGAAATTTCTGCTTCAGAGGTCACGCCAAAAAGACCAGAAAAAAACGACAGGTCGTGGGTTGAAAAAATGGTCAAAATTTAATGGGCGTCAGATCTTCCCCAAAACCTGATAAAATGACACCTTGGTGGGTATTAATCGAGAAATTGCTGAGATTATAAAGAATTATCCTTGTTTCAAAGAAATTTCATCTCCGGAGGTTACCCAAAAAGCAGAAAAAAACGACAGGTCGCGGGTTGATAAAATGGTCAAAATTTAAAGGGCGTCAGATCTTCCCCTAAACCTGATAAAACGACAACGGGGTGGGTATTAATTGAGAAATTGCTGAGATTGGAAAGAATTATCTTTGTTCCAAAGAAATTTCAGCTCCGGAGGTTACCCAAAAAGCAGAAAAAAACGACAGGTCGCGGGTTGAAAAAATGGTCAAAATTTAAAGGGCGTCACATCTTCCCCTAAACCTGATAAAACGACAACGGGGTGGGTATTAATTGAGAAATTGCTGAGATTATAAAGAATTATCCTTGTTTCAAAGAAATTTCAGCTCCTGAGGTTACCCAAAAAGCAGAAAAAAATGACGGGTCACGGGTTGAAAAAATGGTCAAAATTTACAGGGCGTCAGATCTTTCCCTAAACCTGATAAAATGACAACGGGGTGGGTATTAATCGAGAAATTGCTGAGATTAGAAAGAATTATCTTTGTTCCAAAGAAATTTCAATTCCGGAGGTTACCTAAAAACCAGAAAAAAACGACAGGTCGCGGGTTGAAAAAATGGTCAAAATTTAAAGGGCGTCACATCTTTCCCTGAACCTGATAAAATGACAACGGGGTGGGTATTAATCGAGAAATTGCTGAGATTAGAAAGAATTATCTTTGTTCCAAAGAAATTTCAATTCCGGAGGTTACCTAAAAAGCAGAAAAAAACGACAGGTCGCGGGTTGAAAAAATGGTCAATATTTAAAGGGCGTCACATCTTCCCCAAAACCAGATAAAATTACAAAGGGGTGGGTATTGATCGAGAAATTGCTGCGATTAGAAAGAATAATCTTTGTTCCAAAGACATTTCAGCTTCAGAGGTGACGCCAAAGACCGGTAAAAAACGACAGGTCGCGGGTTGAAAAAATGGTCAAAATTCAAAGTGCGTCACATCTTCCCCTAAAACTGATAAAATGACAACAGGGTGGGTATTAATCGAGAAATTGCTGAGATTAGAAAGAATTATCTTTGTTCCAAAGAAATTTCAGCTCCGGAGGTTACCCAAAAAGCAGAAAAAAAACGACAGGTCACAGGTTGAAAGAATGGTCAAAATTTAAAGGGCGTCACATCTTCCCCTAAACCTGATAAAATGACAACAGGGTGGGTATTAATCGAGAAATTGCTGCGATTAGAAAGAATTATCTTTGTTCTAAAGAAATTTCTGCTTCAGAGGTCACGCCAAAAAGACCAGAAAAAAACGACAGGTCGTGGGTTGAAAAAATGGTCAAAATTTAATGGGCGTCAGATCTTCCCCAAAACCTGATAAAATGACACCTTGGTGGGTATTAATCGAGAAATTGCTGAGATTATAAAGAATTATCCTTGTTTCAAAGAAATTTCATCTCCGGAGGTTACCCAAAAAGCAGAAAAAAACGACAGGTCGCGGGTTGATAAAATGGTCAAAATTTAAAGGGCGTCAGATCTTCCCCTAAACCTGATAAAACGACAACGGGGTGGGTATTAATTGAGAAATTGCTGAGATTGGAAAGAATTATCTTTGTTCCAAAGAAATTTCAGCTCCGGAGGTTACCCAAAAAGCAGAAAAAAACGACAGGTCGCGGGTTGAAAAAATGGTCAAAATTTAAAGGGCGTCACATCTTCCCCTAAACCTGATAAAACGACAACGGGGTGGGTATTAATTGAGAAATTGCTGAGATTATAAAGAATTATCCTTGTTTCAAAGAAATTTCAGCTCCTGAGGTTACCCAAAAAGCAGAAAAAAATGACGGGTCACGGGTTGAAAAAATGGTCAAAATTTACAGGGCGTCAGATCTTTCCCTAAACCTGATAAAATGACAACGGGGTGGGTATTAATCGAGAAATTGCTGAGATTAGAAAGAATTATCTTTGTTCCAAAGAAATTTCAATTCCGGAGGTTACCTAAAAAGCAGAAAAAAACGACAGGTCGCGGGTTGAAAAAATGGTCAATATTTAAAGGGCGTCACATCTTCCCCAAAACCAGATAAAATTACAAAGGGGTGGGTATTGATCGAGAAATTGCTGCGATTAGAAAGAATTATCTTTGTTCCAAAGACATTTCAGCTTCAGAGGTGACGCCAAAGACCGGTAAAAAACGACAGGTCGCGGGTTGAAAAAATGGTCAAAATTTAAAGTGCGTCACATCTTCCCCATAACCTGATAAAATGACAACGGGGTGGGTATTAATCGAAAAATTGCTGAGATTATAAAGAATTATCCTTGTTCCAAAGAAATTTCAGCTCCGGAGGTTACCCAAAAAGCAGAAAAAAATGACAGGTCGCGGGTTGATAAAATGTTCAAAATTTAAAGGGCGTCAGATCTTCCCCTAAACCTGATAAAACGACAACGGGGTGGGTATTAATTGAGAAATTGCTGAGATTAGAAAGAATTATCCTTGTTCCAAAGAAATTTCAGCTCCGGAGGTTACCCAAAAAGCAGAAAAAAACGACAGGTCGCGGGTTGAAAAAATGGTCAAAATTTAAAGGGCGTCACATCTTCCCCATAACCTGATAAAATGACAACGGGGTGGGTATTAATCGAGAAATTGCTGAGATTAGAAAGAATTATCCTTGTTCCAAAGAAATTTCAGCTCCGGAGGTTACCCAAAAACCAGAAAAAAACGACAGGTCGCGGGTTGAAAGAATGGTCAAAATTTAAAGGGCGTCACATCTTCCCCATAACCTGATAAAATGACAACGGGGTGGGTATTAATCGAGAAATTGCTGAGATAATAAAGAATTATTTTTGTTTCAAAGAAATTTCAGCTCCGGAGGTTACCCAAAAAGCAGAAAAAAACGACAGGTCGCGGGTTGATAAAATGGTCAAAATTTAAAGGGCGTCAGATCTTCCCCATAACCTGATAAAATGACAATGGGGTGGGTATTAATCGAGAAATTGCTGAGATTACAAAGAATTATCTTTGCTCCAAAGACATTTCAGCTCCAGAGGTTACCCAAAAAGCAGAAAAAAACGACAGGTCACGGGTTGAAAAAATGGTCAAAATTTAAAGGGCGTCAAATCTTCCCCAAAACCCGATAAAATGACAACGGGGTGGGTATTGATCGAGAAATTGCTGAGATTAGAAAGAATTATCTTTGTTCCAAAGAAATTTCAGCTCCGGATGTTACGCCAAAAACCAGAAAAAAACGACAGGTCGCGCGTTGAAAGAATGGTCGATATTTAAAGGGCGTCACATCTTCCCCAAAACCTGATAAAATGACAACGGGGTGGGTATTAATCGAGAAATTGCTGAGATTAGAAAGAATTATCTTTGTTCCAAAGAAATTTCAATTGCAGAGGTTACCTAAAAAGCAGAAAAAAATGACAGGTCGCGGGTTGAAAAAATGGTCAAAATTTAAAGGGCGTCACATCTTCCCCAAAACCTGATAAAATGACAACGGGGTGGGTATTAATCGAGAAATTCCTGAGATTATAAAGAATTATCCTTGTTTCAAAGAAATTTCATCTCCGGAGGTTACCCAAAAACCAGAAAAAAACGACAGGTCGCTGGTTGATAAAATGGTCAAAATTTAAAGGGCATCACATATTCCCCATAACCTGATAAAATTGCAATGGGGTGGGTATTAATTGAGAAATTGCTGAGATTACAAAGAATAATCTTTGCTCCAAAGACATTTCAGCTCCAGAGGTTACCCAAAAATCAGAAAAAAACAACAGGTCGTGGGTTGAAAAAATGGTCAAAATTTAAAGGGCGTCAGATCTTCCCCAAAACCTGATAAAATGAAAACGGGGTGGGTATTAATCGAGAAATTGCTGAGATTAGAAAGAATTATCTTTGTTCCAAAGAAATTTCAATTCCGGAGGTTACCCAAAAAGCAGAAAAAGACGACAGGTCGCGGGTTGAAAGAATGGTCAAAATTTAAAGGGCGTCACATCTTCCCCATAACCTGATAAAATGATAACGGGGTGGGTATTAATCGAGAAATTGCTGAGATAATAAAGAATTATTCTTGTTTCAAAGAAATTTCAGCTCCTGAGGTTACCCAAAAAGCAGAAAAAAACGACAGGTCGCGGGTTGAAAGAATGGTCAAAATTTAAAGGGCGTCACATCTTCCCCTAAACCTGATAAAATGACAACGGGGTGGGTATTAATCGAGAAATTGCTGAGATTAGAAAGAATTATCTTTGTTCCAAAGAAATTTCAATTCCGGAGGTTACCCAAAAAGCAGAAAAAAACGACAGGTCGCGGGTCGAAAAAATGGTCAAAATTTAAAGGGCGTCACATCTTCCCCAGAACCTGATAAAATGACAACGGGGTTGGTATTAATCGAGAAATTGCTGAGATTAGAAAGAATTATCCTTGTTCCAAAGAAATTTCACCTCCGGAGGTCACGCCAAAAACCAGAAAAAAACAACAGGTCGTGGGTTGAAAAAATGGTCAAAATTTAAAGGGCGTCAGATCTTCCCCAAAACCTGATAAAATGACAACGGGGTGGGTATTAATCGAGAAATTGCTGAGATTAGAAAGAATTATCCTTGTTCCAAAGAAATTTCAGCTCCGGAGGTTACCCAAAAACCAGAAAAAAACGACAGGTCGCGGGTTGAAAGAATGGTCAAAATTTAAAGGGCGTCACATCTTCCCCATAACCTGATAAAATGACAACGGGGTGGGTATTAATCGAGAAATTGCTGAGATAATAAAGAATTATTCTTGTTTCAAAGAAATTTCAGCTCCGGAGGTTACCCAAAAAGCAGAAAAAAACGACAGGTCGCGGGTTGAAAGAATGGTCAATATTTAAAGGGCGTCACATCTTCCCCAAAACCAGATAAAATTACAAAGGGGTGGGTATTGATCGAGAAATTGCTGCAATTAGAAAGAATTATCTTTGTTCCAAAGACATTTCAGCTTCAGAGGTGACGCCAAAGACCGGTAATAAACGACAGGTCGCGGGTTGAAAAAATGGTCAAAATTTAAAGTGCGTCACATCTTCCCCATAACCTGATAAAATGACAACGGGGTGGGTATTAATCGAAAAATTGCTGAGATTATAAAGAATTATCCTTGTTCCAAAGAAATTTCAGCTCCGGAGGTTACCCAAAAAGCAGAAAAAAATGACAGGTCGCGGGTTGATAAAATGTTCAAAATTTAAAGGGCGTCAGATCTTCCCCTAAACCTGATAAAACGACAACGGGGTGGGTATTAATTGAGAAATTGCTGAGATTAGAAAGAATTATCCTTGTTCCAAAGAAATTTCAGCTCCGGAGGTTACCCAAAAACCAGAAAAAAACGACAGGTCGCGGGTTGAAAAAATGGTCAAAATTTAAAGGGCGTCACATCTTCCCCATAACCTGATAAAATGACAACGGGGTGGGTATTAATCGAGAAATTGCTGAGATTAGAAAGAATTATCCTTGTTCCAAAGAAATTTCAGCTCCGGAGGTTACCCAAAAACCAGAAAAAAACGACAGGTCGCGGGTTGAAAGAATGGTCAAAATTTAAAGGGCGTCACATCTTCCCCATAACCTGATAAAATGACAACGGGGTGGGTATTAATCGAGAAATTGCTGAGATAATAAAGAATTATTCTTGTTTCAAAGAAATTTCAGCTCCGGAGGTTACCCAAAAAGCAGAAAAAAACGACAGGTCGCGGGTTGATAAAATGGTCAAAATTTAAAGGGCGTCAGATCTTCCCCATAACCTGATAAAATGACAATGGGGTGGGTATTAATCGAGAAATTGCTGAGATTACAAAGAATTATCTTTGCTCCAAAGACATTTCAGCTCCAGAGGTTACCCAAAAAGCAGAAAAAAACGACAGGTCACGGGTTGAAAAAATGGTCAAAATTTAAAGGGCGTCAAATCTTCCCCAAAACCCGATAAAATGACAACGGGGTGGGTATTGATCGAGAAATTGCTGAGATTAGAAAGAATTATCTTTGTTCCAAAGAAATTTCAGCTCCGGATGTTACGCCAAAAACCAGAAAAAAACGACAGGTCGCGCGTTGAAAGAATGGTCGATATTTAAAGGGCGTCACATCTTCCCCAAAACCTGATAAAATGACAACGGGGTGGGTATTAATCGAGAAATTGCTGAGATTAGAAAGAATTATCTTTCTTCCAAAGAAATTTCAATTGCAGAGGTTACCTAAAAAGCAGAAAAAAATGACAGGTCGCGGGTTGAAAAAATGGTCAAAATTTAAAGGGCGTCACATCTTCCCCAAAACCTGATAAAATGACAACGGGGTGGGTATTAATCGAGAAATTCCTGAGATTATAAAGAATTATCCTTGTTTCAAAGAAATTTCATCTCCGGAGGTTACCCAAAAACCAGAAAAAAACGACAGGTCGCGGGTTGATAAAATGGTCAAAATTTAAAGGGCATCACATATTCCCCATAACCTGATAAAATTGCAATGGGGTGGGTATTAATTGAGAAATTGCTGAGATTACAAAGAATAATCTTTGCTCCAAAGACATTTCAGCTCCAGAGGTTACCCAAAAATCAGAAAAAAACAACAGGTCGTGGGTTGAAAAAATGGTCAAAATTTAAAGGGCGTCAGATCTTCCCCAAAACCTGATAAAATGAAAACGGGGTGGGTATTAATCGAGAAATTGCTGAGATTAGAAAGAATTATCTTTGTTCCAAAGAAATTTCAATTCTGGAGGTTACCCAAAAAGCAGAAAAAACGACAGGTCGCGGGTTGAAAGAATGGTCAAAATTTAAAGGGCGTCACATCTTCCCCATAACCTGATAAAATGATAACGGGGTGGGTATTAATCGAGAAATTGCTGAGATAATAAAGAATTATTCTTGTTTCAAAGACATTTCAGCTCCTGAGGTTACCCAAAAAGCAGAAAAAAACGACAGGTCGCGGGTTGAAAGAATGGTCAAAATTTAAAGGGCGTCACATCTTCCCCTAAACCTGATAAAATGACAACGGGGTGGGTATTAATCGAGAAATTGCTGAGATTAGAAAGAATTATCTTTGTTCCAAAGAAATTTCAATTCCGGAGGTTACCTAAAAAGCAGAAAAAAACGACAGGTCGCGGGTCGAAAAAATGGTCAAAATTTAAAGGGCGTCACATCTTCCCCAAAACCTGATAAAATGACAACGGGGTTGGTATTAATCGAGAAATTGCTGAGATTAGAAAGAATTATCCTTGTTCCAAAGAAATTTCACCTCCGGAGGTCACGCCAAAAACCAGAAAAAAACAACAGGTCGTGGGTTGAAAAAATGGTCAAAATTTAAAGGGCGTCAGATCTTCCCCAAAACCTGATAAAATGACAACGGGGTGGGTATTAATCGAGAAATTGCTGAGATTAGAAAGAATTATCCTTGTTCCAAAGAAATTTCATCTCCGGAGGTTACCCAAAAACCAGAAATAAACGACAGGTCGCGGGTTGAAAGAATGGTCAAAATTTAAAGGGCGTCACATCTTCCCCATAACCTGATAAAATGACAACGGGGTGGGTATTAATCGAGAAATTGCTGAGATAATAAAGAATTATTCTTGTTTCAAAGAAATTTCAGCTCCGGAGGTTACCCAAAAAGCAGAAAAAAACGACAGGTCGCGGGTTGATAAAATGGTCAAAATTTAAAGGGCGTCAGATCTTTCTCTAAACCTGATAAAATGACAACGGGGTGGGTATTAATCGAGAAATTGCTGAGATTATAAAGAATTATCTTTGTTCCAAAGAAATTTCAGCTCTGGAGGTCACGCCAAAAATCCGAAAAAAACGACAGGTCGCGGGTTGAAAAAATGGTCAAAATTTACAGGGCGTCAGATCTTCCCCAAAACCTGATAAAATGACAACGGGGTGGGTATTAATCGAGAAATTGCTGAGATTAGAAAGAATTAACTTTGTTCCAAAGAAATTTCAATTCCGGAGGTAACCTAAAAAGCAGAAAAAAACGACAGGTCACGGGTTGATAAAATGGTCAAAATTTAAATGTCGTCAGATCTTCCCCAAAACCTGATAAAATGACAATGGGGTGGGTATTAATCGAGAAATTGCTGACATTAGAAAGAATTATCTTTTCTCCAAAGACATTTTAGCTCCAGAATTTACCCAAAAAGCAGAAAAAAACGACAGGTCGCGGGTTGAAAAAATGGTCAAAATTTAAAGGGCGTCACATCTTCCCCATAACCTGATAAAATGACAACGGGGTGGGTATTAATCGAGAAATTGCTAAGAATTTAAAGAATTCTTCTTGTTTCAAAGAAATTTCAGCTCCGGAGGTTACCCAAAAAGCAGAAAAAAACTACAGGTCGCGGGTTGATAAAATGGTCAAAATTTAAAGGGCGTCAGATCTTTCCCTAAACCTGATAAAACGACAATGGGGTGGGTATTAATTGAGAAATTGCTGAGATTAGAAAGAATTATCTTTGTTCCAAAGAAATTTCAGCTCCGGAGGTTACCCAAAAAGCAGAAAAAAACGACAGGTCGCGGGTTGAAAAAATGGTCAAAATTTAAAGGGCGTCACATCTTCCCCATAACCTGATAAAATGACAACGGGGTGGGTATTAATCGAAAAATTGCTGAGATTATAAAGAATTATCCTTGTTTCAAAGAAATTTCATCTCCGGAGGTTACCCAAAAACCAGAAAAAAACGACAGGTCGCGGGTTGATAAAATGGTCAAAATTTAAAAGGCGTCAGATCTTCCCCATAACCTGATAAAATGACAACGGGGTGGGTATTAATCGAGAAATTGCTGAGATTAGAAAGAATTATCTTTGTTCCAAAGAAATTTCAGCTCCGGAGGTTACCCAAAAAGCAGAAAAAAACGACAGGTCGCGGGTTGAAAGAATGGTCAAAATTTAAAGGGCGTCACATCTTCCCCATAACCTGATAAAATGACAACGGGGTGGGTATTAATCGAGAAATTGCTGAGATAATAAAGAATTATTCTTGTTTCAAAGAAATTTCAGCTCCGGAGGTTACCCAAAAACCAGAAAAAAACGACAGGTCGCGGGTTGATAAAATGGTCAAAATTTAAAGGGCGTCAGATCTTTCTCTAAACCTGATAAAATGACAACGGGGTGGGTATTAATCGAGAAATTGCTGAGATTATAAAGAATTATCTTTGTTCCAAAGAAATTTCAGCTCTGGAGGTCACGCCAAAAATCCGAAAAAAACGACAGGTCGCGGGTTGAAAAAACTGGTCAAAATTTACAGGGCGTCAGATCTTCCCCAAAACCTGATAAAATGACAACGGGGTGGGTATTAATCGAGAAATTGCTGAGATTAGAAAGAATTAACTTTGTTCCAAAGAAATTTCAATTCCGGAGGTAACCTAAAAAGCAGAAAAAAACGACAGGTCACGGGTTGATAAAATGGTCAAAATTTAAATGTCGTCAGATCTTCCCCAAAACCTGATAAAATTACAATGGAGTGGGTATTAATCGAGAAATTGCTGCGATTAGAAAGAATTATCTTTGTTCCAAAGAAATTTCAATTCCAGAGGTTACCTAAAAAGCAGAAAAAAACGACTGGTCGCGGGTTGAAAAAATGGTCAAAATTTAAAGGGCGTCAGATCTTCCCCAAAACCTGATAAAATGACAACGGGGTGGGTATTAATCGAGAAATTGCTGAGATTAGAAAGAATTATCTTTGTTCCAAAGAAATTTCAGCTCCGGAGGTTACCCAAAAACCAGAAAAAAAACGACAGGTCGCGGGTTGAAAGAATGGTCAAAATTTAAAGGGCGTCACATCTTCCCCATAACCTGATAAAATGACAACGGGGTGGGTATTAATCGAGAAATTGCTGAGATAATAAAGAATTATCTTTGTTCCAAAGAAATTTCAGCTCCGGAGGTTAGCCAAAAAGCAGAAAAAAACGACAGGTCGCGGGTTGAAAGAATGGTCAAAATTTAAAGGGCGTCACATCTTCCCCATAACCTGATAAAATGACAACGGGGTGGGTATTAATCGAGAAATTGCTGAGATAATAAAGAATTATTCTTGTTTCAAAGAAATTTCAGCTCCGGAGGTTACCCAAAAAGCAGAAAAAAACGACAGGTCGCGGGTTGAAAGAATGGTCAAAATTTAAAGGGCGTCACATCTTCCCCATAACCTGATAAAATGACAACGGGGTGGGTATTAATCGAGAAATTGCTGAGATAATAAAGAATTATTCTTGTTTCAAAGAAATTTCAGCTCCGGAGGTTACCCAAAAAGCAGAAAAAAACGACAGGTCGCGGGTTGAAAGAATGGTCAATATTTAAAGGGCGTCACATCTTCCCCAAAACCAGATAAAATTACAAAGGGGTGGGTATTGATCGAGAAATTGCTGCGATTAGAAAGAATTATCTTTGTTCCAAAGACATTTCAGCTTCAGAGGTGACGCCAAAGACCGGTAATAAACGACAGGTCGCGGGTTGAAAAAATGGTCAAAATTTAAAGTGCGTCACATCTTCCCCATAACCTGATAAAATGACAACGGGGTGGGTATTAATCGAAAAATTGCTGAGATTATAAAGAATTATCCTTGTTCCAAAGAAATTTCAGCTCCGGAGGTTACCCAAAAAGCAGAAAAAAATGACAGGTCGCGGGTTGATAAAATGTTCAAAATTTAAAGGGCGTCAGATCTTCCCCTAAACCTGATAAAACGACAACGGGGTGGGTATTAATTGAGAAATTGCTGAGATTAGAAAGAATTATCCTTGTTCCAAAGAAATTTCAGCTCCGGAGGTTACCCAAAAACCAGAAAAAAACGACAGGTCGCGGGTTGAAAAAATGGTCAAAATTTAAAGGGCGTCACATCTTCCCCATAACCTGATAAAATGACAACGGGGTGGGTATTAATCGAGAAATTGCTGAGATTAGAAAGAATTATCCTTGTTCCAAAGAAATTTCAGCTCCGGAGGTTACCCAAAAACCAGAAAAAAACGACAGGTCGCGGGTTGAAAGAATGGTCAAAATTTAAAGGGCGTCACATCTTCCCCATAACCTGATAAAATGACAACGGGGTGGGTATTAATCGAGAAATTGCTGAGATAATAAAGAATTATTCTTGTTTCAAAGAAATTTCAGCTCCGGAGGTTACCCAAAAAGCAGAAAAAAACGACAGGTCGCGGGTTGATAAAATGGTCAAAATTTAAAGGGCGTCAGATCTTCCCCATAACCTGATAAAATGACAATGGGGTGGGTATTAATCGAGAAATTGCTGAGATTACAAAGAATTATCTTTGCTCCAAAGACATTTCAGCTCCAGAGGTTACCCAAAAAGCAGAAAAAAACGACAGGTCACGGGTTGAAAAAATGGTCAAAATTTAAAGGGCGTCAAATCTTCCCCAAAACCCGATAAAATGACAACGGGGTGGGTATTGATCGAGAAATTGCTGAGATTAGAAAGAATTATCTTTGTTCCAAAGAAATTTCAGCTCCGGATGTTACGCCAAAAACCAGAAAAAAACGACAGGTCGCGCGTTGAAAGAATGGTCGATATTTAAAGGGCGTCACATCTTCCCCAAAACCTGATAAAATGACAACGGGGTGGGTATTAATCGAGAAATTGCTGAGATTAGAAAGAATTATCTTTGTTCCAAAGAAATTTCAATTGCAGAGGTTACCTAAAAAGCAGAAAAAAATGACAGGTCGCGGGTTGAAAAAATGGTCAAAATTTAAAGGGCGTCACATCTTCCCCAAAACCTGATAAAATGACAACGGGGTGGGTATTAATCGAGAAATTCCTGAGATTATAAAGAATTATCCTTGTTTCAAAGAAATTTCATCTCCGGAGGTTACCCAAAAACCAGAAAAAAACGACAGGTCGCGGGTTGATAAAATGGTCAAAATTTAAAGGGCATCACATATTCCCCATAACCTGATAAAATTGCAATGGGGTGGGTATTAATTGAGAAATTGCTGAGATTACAAAGAATAATCTTTGCTCCAAAGACATTTCAGCTCCAGAGGTTACCCAAAAATCAGAAAAAAACAACAGGTCGTGGGTTGAAAAAATGGTCAAAATTTAAAGGGCGTCAGATCTTCCCCAAAACCTGATAAAATGAAAACGGGGTGGGTATTAATCGAGAAATTGCTGAGATTAGAAAGAATTATCTTTGTTCCAAAGAAATTTCAATTCTGGAGGTTACCCAAAAAGCAGAAAAAACGACAGGTCGCGGGTTGAAAGAATGGTCAAAATTTAAAGGGCGTCACATCTTCCCCATAACCTGATAAAATGATAACGGGGTGGGTATTAATCGAGAAATTGCTGAGATAATAAAGAATTATTCTTGTTTCAAAGACATTTCAGCTCCTGAGGTTACCCAAAAAGCAGAAAAAAACGACAGGTCGCGGGTTGAAAGAATGGTCAAAATTTAAAGGGCGTCACATCTTCCCCTAAACCTGATAAAATGACAACGGGGTGGGTATTAATCGAGAAATTGCTGAGATTAGAAAGAATTATCTTTGTTCCAAAGAAATTTCAATTCCGGAGGTTACCTAAAAAGCAGAAAAAAACGACAGGTCGCGGGTCGAAAAAATGGTCAAAATTTAAAGGGCGTCACATCTTCCCCAAAACCTGATAAAATGACAACGGGGTTGGTATTAATCGAGAAATTGCTGAGATTAGAAAGAATTATCCTTGTTCCAAAGAAATTTCACCTCCGGAGGTCACGCCAAAAACCAGAAAAAAACAACAGGTCGTGGGTTGAAAAAATGGTCAAAATTTAAAGGGCATCAGATCTTCCCCAAAACCTGATAAAATGACAACGGGGTGGGTATTAATCGAGAAATTGCTGAGATTAGAAAGAATTATCCTTGTTCCAAAGAAATTTCAGCTCCGGAGGTTACCCAAAAACCAGAAATAAACGACAGGTCGCGGGTTGAAAGAATGGTCAAAATTTAAAGGGCGTCACATCTTCCCCATAACCTGATAAAATGACAACGGGGTGGGTATTAATCGAGAAATTGCTGAGATAATAAAGAATTATTCTTGTTTCAAAGAAATTTCAGCTCCGGAGGTTACCCAAAAAGCAGAAAAAAACGACAGGTCGCGGGTTGATAAAATGGTCAAAATTTAAAGGGCGTCACATCTTCCCCAAAACCTGATGAAATGACAACGGGGTGGGTATTAATCGAGAAATTGCTGAGATTATAAAGAATTATCTTTGTTCCAAAGAAATTTCAGCTCCGGAGGTTACCCAAAAACCAGAAAAAAACGTACAGGTCGCGGGTTGAAAGAATGGTCAAAATTTAATGGGCGTCACATCTTCCCCATAACCTGATAAAATGACAACGGGGTGGGCATTAATCGAGAAATTGCTGAGATAATAAAGAATTATCTTTATTCCAAAGAAATTTCAACTTCGGAGGTTACCCAAAAAGCAGAAAAAAACGACAGGTCGCGGGTTGAAAGAATGGTCAAAATTTAAAGGGCGTCACATCTTCCCCGTCACCTGATAAAATGACAACGGGGTGGGTATTAATCGAGTTGCTGAAATAATAAAGAATTATCTTTGCTCCAAAGAAATTTCAGCTCCGGAGGTTACCCAAAAAGCAGAAAAAAACGACAGGTCGCGGGTTGAAAGAATGGTCAAAATTTAAAGGGCGTCACATCTTCCCCATAACCAGATAAAATGACAACGGGGTGGGTATTAATCGAGGAATTGCTGAGATAATAAAGAATTATCTTTGTTCCAAAGAAATTTCAGCTTCGGAGGTTACCCAAAAAGCAGAAAAAAAAGACAGGTCGCGGGTTGAAAGAATGGTCAAAATTTAAAGGGCGTCACATCTTCCCCAAAACCTGATAAAATGACAACGGGGTGGGTATTAATCGAGAAATTGCTGAGATAATAAAGAATTGTCTTTGCTCCAAAGACATTTCAGCTCCAGAGGTTACCCAAAAACCAGAAAAAAACGACAGGTCGTGGGTTGAAAGAATGTTCAAAATTTAAAGGGCGTCACATCTTCCCCATAACCTGATAAAATGACAATGGGGTGGATATTAATCGAGAAATTGCTGAGATAATAAAGAATTATCTTTGCTCCAAAGACATTTCAGCTCCAGAGGTTACCCAAAAACCAGAAAAAAACGACAGGTCGTGGGTTGAAAGAATGTTCAAAATTTAAAGGGCGTCACATCTTCCCCATAACCTGATAAAATGACAACGGGGTGGGTATTAATCGAGAAATTGCTGAGATAATAAAGAATTATCTTTGTTCCAAAGAAATTTCAGCTCCGGAGGTTACCCAAAAAGCAGAAAAAAACGACAGGTCGTGGGTTGATAAAATGGTCAAAATTTAAAGGGCGTCAGATGTTCCCCAAAACCTGATAAAATTACAATGGAGTGGGTATTAATTGAGAAATTGCTGAGATTACAAAGAATTATCCTTGTTCCAAAGAAATTTCAGCTCCGGACGTTACGCCAAAAACCAGAAAAAAACAACAGGTCGAGGGTTAAAAAAATGGTCAAAATTTAAAGGGCGTCACATCTTTCCCTGAACCTGATAAAATGACAATGGGGTGGATATTAATCGAGAAATTGCTGAGATAATAAAGAATTATCCTTGTTTCAAAGAAATTTCAGCTCCTGAGGTTACCCAAAAAGCAGAAAAAAACGACAGGTCACGGGTTGATAAAATGGTCAAAATTTAAAGGGCGTCAGATCTTCCCCAAAACCTGATAAAATTACAAAGGGGTGGGTATTAATCGAGAAATTGCTGAGATTAGAAAGAATTATCTTTTCTCCAAAGACATTTCACCTCCAGAATTTACCCAAAAAGCAGGTAAAAACGAAAGGTCACGGGTTGATAAAATGATCAAAATTTAAAGGGCGTCACATCTTCCCCAAAACCTGATAAAATTACAATGGGATGGGTATTAATTGAGAAATTGCTGAGATAATAAAGGATTATCCTTGTTCCAAAGAAATTTCAGCTCCGGAGGTTTCGCCAAAAAGCAGAAAAAAACGACAGGTCGCGGGTTGAAAGAATGGTCAAAATTTAAAGGGCGTCACATCTTCCCCATAACCAGATAAAATGACAACGGGGTGGGTATTAATCGAGAAATTGCTGAGATTAGAAAGAATTATCTTTGCTCCAAAGACATTTCAGCTCTAGAGGTTACCTAAAAAGCAGAAAAAAACGATAGGTCGCGGGTTGAAAAAATGGTCAAAATTTAAAGGGTGTCAGATCTTCCCCAAAACCTGATAAAATGAAAACGGAGAGGGTATTAATCGAGAAATTGCTGAGATTATAAAGAATTATCCTTGTTTCAAAGAAATTTCATCTCCGGAGGTTACCCAAAATCCAGAAAAAAACGACAGGTCGCGGGTTGATAAAATGGTCAAAATTTAAAGGGCGTCACATCTTCCCCAAAACCTGATGAAATGACAACGGGGTGGGTATTAATCGAGAAAGTGCTGAGATTAGAAAGAATTATCTTTGTTCCAAAGAAATTTCAGCTCCGGAGGTTACCCAAAAACCAGAAAAAAACGTACAGGTCGCGGGTTGAAAGAATGGTCAAAATTTAATGGGCGTCACATCTTCCCCATAACCTGATAAAATGACAACGGGGTGGGCATTAATCGAGAAATTGCTGAGATAATAAAGAATTATCTTTATTCCAAAGAAATTTCAGCTTCGGAGGTTACCCAAAAAGCAGAAAAAAACGACAGGTCGCGGGTTGAAAGAATGGTCAAAATTTAAAGGGCGTCACATCTTCCCCGTCACCTGATAAAATGACAACGGGGTGGGTATTAATCGAGTTGCTGAAATAATAAAGAATTATCTTTGCTCCAAAGAAATTTCAGCTCCGGAGGTTACCCAAAAAGCAGAAAAAAACGACAGGTCGCGGGTTGATAAAATGGTCAAAATTTAAAGGGCGTCAGATCTTCCCCAAAACCTGATAAAATTACAATGGAGTGGGTATTAATTGAGAAATTGCTGAGATTAGAAAGAATTATCTTTTCTCCAAAGACATTTCACCTCCAGAATTTACCCAAAAAGCAGGAAAAAACGACAGGTCACGGGTTGATAAAATGATCAAAATTTAAAGGGCATCAGATCTTCCCCAAAACCTGATAAAATTACAATGGGATGGGAATTAATTGAGAAATTGCTGAGATTTGAAAGAATTATCCTTGTTCCAAAGAAATTTCAGCTCCGGAGGTTACGCCAAAAACCAGAAAAAAACTACAGGTCGCGGGTTGAAAGAATGGTCAAAATTTAAAGGGCGTCACATCTTCCCCATAACCAGATAAAATGACAACGGGGTGGGTATTAATCGAGAAATTGCTGAGATTACAAAGAATTATCTTTGCTCCAAAGACATTTCAGCTCTAGAGGTTAACTAAAAAGCAGAAAAAAACGATAGGTCGCGGGTTGAAAAAATGGTCAAAATTTAAAGGGCGTCAGATCTTCCCCAAAACCTGATAAAATGAAAACGGGGAGGGTATTAATCGAGAAATTGCTGAGATTATAAAGAATTATCCTTGTTTCAAAGAAATTTCATCTCCGGAGGTTACCCAAAATCCAGAAAAAAACGACAGGTCGTGGGTTGATAAAATGGTCAAAATTTAAAGGGCGTCACATCTTCCCCAAAACCTGATGAAATGACAACGGGGTGGGTATTAATCGAGGAATTGCTGAGATAATAAAGAATTATCTTTGTTCCAAAGAAATTTCAGCTTCGGAGGTTACCCAAAAAGCAGAAAAAAACGACAGGTCGCGGGTTGAAAGAATGGTCAAAATTTAAAGGGCGTCACATCTTCCCCAAAACCTGATAAAATGACAACGGGGTGGGTATTAATCGAGAAATTGCTGAGATAATAAAGAATTGTCTTTGCTCCAAAGACATTTCAGCTCCAGAGGTTACCCAAAAACCAGAAAAAAACGACAGGTCGTGGGTTGAAAGAATGTTCAAAATTTAAAGGGCGTCACATCTTCCCCATAACCTGATAAAATGACAACGGGGTGGGTATTAATCGAAAAATTGCTGAGATTAGAAAGAATTATCCCTGTTCCAAAGAAATTTCAGCTCCGGAGGTTACGCCAAAAACCAGAAAAAAACGACAGGTCACGGGTTGAAAGAATGGTCAAAATTTAAAGGGCGTCACATCTTCCCCATAACCTGATAAAATGACAACGGGGTGGGTATTAATCGAGAAATTGCTGAGATAATAAAGAATTATCTTTGCTCCAAAGACATTTCAGCTCCAGAGGTTACCCAAAAACCAGAAAAAAACGACAGGTCGTGGGTTGAAAGAATGTTCAAAATTTAAAGGGCGTCACATCTTCCCCATAACCTGATAAAATGACAACGGGGTGGGTATTAATCGAGAAATTGCTGAGATAATAAAGAATTATCTTTGTTCCAAAGAAATTTCAGCTCCGGAGGTTACCCAAAAAGCAGAAAAAAACGACAGGTCGTGGGTTGATAAAATGGTCAAAATTTAAAGGGCGTCAGATGTTCCCCAAAACCTGATAAAATTACAATGGAGTGGGTATTAATTGAGAAATTGCTGAGATTACAAAGAATTATCCTTGTTCCAAAGAAATTTCAGCTCCGGACGTTACGCCAAAAACCAGAAAAAAACAACAGGTCGTGGGTTAAAAAAATGGTCAAAATTTAAAGGGCGTCACATCTTTCCCTGAACCTGATAAAATGACAACGGGGTGGGTATTAATCGAGAAATTGCTGAGATTAGAAAGAATTATCTTTGTTCCAAATAAATTTCAGCTCCAGAGGTTACCCTAAAACCAGAAAAAAACGACAGGTCGCGGGTTGATAAAATGGTCAGAATTTAAAGGGCGTCAGATCTTCCCCTAAACCTGATAAAATGACAACGGGGTGGGTATTAATCGAGAAATTGCTGAGATTACAAAGAATTACCTTTGCTCCAAAGACATTTCAGCTCCGGAGGTTACCCAAAAAGCAGAAAAAAACGACAGGTCGTGGGTTGATAAATTTGTCAAAATCTAAAAGGCGTCAGATCTTCCTCAAAACCTGATAAAATTACAATGGAGTGGGTATTAATTGAGAAATTGCTGAGATTACAAAGAATTATCCTTGTTCCAAAGAAATTTCAGCTCCGGACGTTACGCCAAAAACCAGAAAAAAACAACAGGTCGTGGGTTGAAAAAATGGTCAAAATTTAAAGGGCGTCACATCTTTCCCTGAACCTGATAAAATGACAACGGGGTGGGTATTAATCGAGAAATTGCTGAGATTAGAAAGAATTATCTTTGTTCCAAAGAAATTTCAGCTCCGGAGGTTACCCAAAAAGCAGAAAAAAACGACAGGTCGCGGGTTGAAAGAATGGTCAAAATTTAAAGGGCGTCACATCTTCCCCATAACCCGATAAAATGACAACGGGGTGGGTATTGATCGAGAAATTGCTGCGATTAGAAAGAATTATCCTTGTTCCAAAGAAATTTCAGCTCTGGAGGTTACCCAAAAAGCAGAAAAAAACGACAGGTCGCGGGTTGAAAGAATGGTCAAAATTTAAAGGGCGTCAAATCTTCCCCAAAACCTGATAAAATGACAACGGGGTGGGTATTAATCGAAAAATTGCTGAGATTATAAAGAATTATCTTTGCTCCAAAGACATTTCAGCTCCAGAGGTTACCCAAAAACCAGAAAAAAAACGACAGGTCGTGGGTTGAAAGAATGTTCAAAATTTAAAGGGCGTCACATCTTCCCCAAAACCTGATAAAATGACAATGGAGTGGGTATTAATTGAGAAATTGCTGAGATTACAAAGAATTATCCTTGTTCCAAAGAAATTTCAGCTCCGGACGTTACGCCAAAAACCAGAAAAAAACAACAGGTCGTGGGTTGAAAAAATGGTCAAAATTTAAAGGGCGTCACATCTTTCCCTGAACCTGATAAAATGACAACGGGGTGGGTGTTAATCGAGAAATTGCTGAGATTAGAAAGAATTATCTTTGTTCCAAAGAAATTTCAGCTCCGGAGGTTACCCAAAAAGCAGAAAAAAACGACAGGTCGCGGGTTGAAAGAATGGTCAAAATTTAAAGGGCGTCACATCTTCCCCATAACCTGATAAAATGACAACGGGGTGGGTATTAATCGAGAAATTGCTGAGATAATAAAGAATTATCTTTGTTCCAAAGAAATTTCAGCTCCGGAGGTTACCCAAAAAGCAGAAAAAAACGACAGGTCGTGGGTTGATAAAATGGTCAAAATTTAAAGGGCGTCAGATGTTCCCCAAAACCTGATAAAATTACAATGGAGTGGGTATTAATTGAGAAATTGCTGAGATTACAAAGAATTATCCTTGTTCCAAAGAAATTTCAGCTCCGGACGTTACGCCAAAAACCAGAAAAAAAACAACAGGTCGTGGGTTAAAAAAATGGTCAAAATTTAAAGGGCGTCACATCTTTCCCTGAACCTGATAAAATGACAACGGGGTGGGTATTAATCGAGAAATTGCTGAGATTAGAAAGAATTATCTTTGTTCCAAATAAATTTCAGCTCCAGAGGTTACCCTAAAACCAGAAAAAAACGACAGGTCGCGGGTTGATAAAATGGTCAGAATTTAAAGGGCGTCAGATCTTCCCCTAAACCTGATAAAATGACAACGGGGTGGGTATTAATCGAGAAATTGCTGAGATTACAAAGAATTACCTTTGCTCCAAAGACATTTCAGCTCCGGAGGTTACCCAAAAAGCAGAAAAAAACGACAGGTCGTGGGTTGATAAATTTGTCAAAATCTAAAAGGCGTCAGATCTTCCTCAAAACCTGATAAAATTACAATGGAGTGGGTATTAATTGAGAAATTGCTGAGATTACAAAGAATTATCCTTGTTCCAAAGAAATTTCAGCTCCGGACGTTACGCCAAAAACCAGAAAAAAAACAACAGGTCGTGGGTTGAAAAAATGGTCAAAATTTAAAGGGCGTCACATCTTTCCCTGAACCTGATAAAATGACAACGGGGTGGGTATTAATCGAGAAATTGCTGAGATTAGAAAGAATTATCTTTGTTCCAAAGAAATTTCAGCTCCGGAGGTTACCCAAAAAGCACAAAAAAACGACAGGTCGCGGGTTGAAAGAATGGTCAAAATTTAAAGGGCGTCACATCTTCCCCATAACCCGATAAAATGACAACGGGGTGGGTATTGATCGAGAAATTGCTGCGATTAGAAAGAATTATCCTTGTTCCAAAGAAATTTCAGCTCTGGAGGTTACCCAAAAAGCAGAAAAAAAACGACAGGTCGCGGGTTGAAAGAATGGTCAAAATTTAAAGGGCGTCAAATCTTCCCCAAAACCTGATAAAATGACAACGGGGTGGGTATTAATCGAAAAATTGCTGAGATTATAAAGAATTATCTTTGCTCCAAAGACATTTCAGCTCCAGAGGTTACCCAAAAACCAGAAAAAAACGACAGGTCGTGGGTTGAAAGAATGTTCAAAATTTAAAGGGCGTCACATCTTCCCCAAAACCTGATAAAATGACAATGGAGTGGGTATTAATTGAGAAATTGCTGAGATTACAAAGAATTATCCTTGTTCCAAAGAAATTTCAGCTCCGGACGTTACGCCAAAAACCAGAAAAAAACAACAGGTCGTGGGTTGAAAAAATGGTCAAAATTTAAAGGGCGTCACATCTTTCCCTGAACCTGATAAAATGACAACGGGGTGGGTGTTAATCGAGAAATTGCTGAGATTAGAAAGAATTATCTTTGTTCCAAAGAAATTTCAGCTCCGGAGGTTACCCAAAAAGCAGAAAAAAACGACAGGTCGCGGGTTGAAAGAATGGTCAAAATTTAAAGGGCGTCACATCTTCCCCATAACCTGATAAAATGACAACGGGGTGGGTATTAATCGAGAAATTGCTGCGATTAGAAAGAATTATCTTTGTTCCAAAGAAATTTCAATTCCGGAGGTTACCTAAAAAGCAGAAAAAAACGACTGGTCGCGGGTTGAAAAAATGGTCAAAATTTAAAGGGCGTCAGATCTTCCCCAAAACCTGATAAAATTACAATGGAGTGGGTATTAATCGAAAAATTGCTGAGAGTATAAAGAATTATCCTTGTTTCAAAGAAATTTCAGCTCCTGAGGTTACCCAAAAAGCAGAAAAAAACGACAGGTCACGGGTTGATAAAATGGTCAAAATTTAAAGGGCGTCAGATCTTCCCCAAAACCTGATAAAATTACAATGGGGTGGGTATTAATCGAGAAATTGCTGAGATTAGAAAGAATTATCTTTTCTCCGAAGACATTTCACCTCCAGAATTTACCCAAAAAGCAGGAAAAAACGACAGGTCACGGGTTGATAAAATGATCAAAATTTAAAGGGCGTCAGATCTTCCCCAAAACCTGATAAAATTACAATGGGATGGGTATTAATTGAGAAATTGCTGAGATTAGAAAGAATTATCCTTGTTCCAAAGAAATTTCAGCTCCGGAGGTTACGCCAAAAACCAGAAAAAAACGACAGGTCGCGGGTTGAAAGAATGGTCAAAATTTAAAGGGCGTCACATCTTCCCCATAACCAGATAAAATGACAACGGGGTGGGTATTAATCGAGAAATTGCTGAGATTACAAAGAATTATCTTTGCTCCAAAGACATTTCAGGTCTAGAGGTTACCTAAAAAGCAGAAAAAAACGATAGGTCGCGGGTTGAAAAAATGGTCAAAATTTAAAGGGCGTCAGATCTTCCCCAAAACCTGATAAAATGAAAACGGGGTGGGTATTAATCGAGAAATTGCTGAGATTATAAAGAATTATCCTTGTTTCAAAGAAATTTCATCTCCGGAGGGTACCCAAAATCCAGAAAAAAACGACAGGTCCCGGGTTGATAAAATGGTCAAAATTTAAAGGGCGTCACATCTTCCCCAAAACCTGATGAAATGACAACGGGGTGGGTATTAATCGAGAAATTGCTGAGATTAGAAAGAATTATCTCTGTTCCAAAGAAATTTCAGCTCCGGAGGTTACGCCAAAAACCAGAAAAAAAACGTACAGGTCGCGGGTTGAAAGAATGGTCAAAATTTAATGGGCGTCACATCTTCCCCATAACCTGATAAAATGACAACGGGATGGGCATTAATCGAGAAATTGCTGAGATAATAAAGAATTATCTTTGTTCCAAAGAAATTTCAGCTTCGGAGGTTACCCAAAAAGCAGAAAAATACGACAGGTCGCGGGTTGAAAGAATGGTCAAAATTTAAAGGGCGTCACATCTTCCCCATAACCTGATAAAATGACAACGGGGTGGGTATTAATCGAGAAATTGCTGAGATTAGAAAGAATTATCTTTGTTCCAAAGAAATTTCAGCTCCGGAGGTTACCCAAAAAGCAGAAAAAAACGACAGGTCGCGGGTTGAAAGAATGGTCAAAATTTAAAGGGCGTCAGATCTTCCCCATAACCTGATAAAATGACAACGGGGTGGGTATTAATCGAGAAATTGCTGCGATTAGAAAGAATTATCTTTGTTCCAAAGAAATTTCAATTCCGGAGGTTACCTAAAAAGCAGAAAAAAACGATTGGTCGCGGGTTGAAAAAATGGTCAAAATTTAAAGGGCGTCAGATCTTCCCCAAAACCTGATAAAATGACAACGGGGTGGGTATTAATCGAGAAATTGCTGAGATTAGAAAGAATTATCTTTGTTCCAAAGAAATTTCAGCTCCGGAGGTTACCCAAAAACCAGAAAAAAAAGGACAGGTCGCGGGTTGAAAGAATGGTCAAAATTTAAAGGGCGTCACATCTTCCCCATAACCTGATAAAATGACAACGGGGTGGATATTAATCGAGAAATTGCTGAGACAATAAAGAATTATATTTGTTCCAAAGAAATTTCAGCCTCGGAGGTTACCCAAAAACCAGAAAAAAACGACAGGTCGCGGGTTGAAAGAATGGTCAAAATATAAAGGGCGTCACATCTTCCCCATAACCTGATAAAATGACAACAGGGTGGGTATTAATCGAGAAATTGCTGAGATAATAAAGAATTATTCTTGTTTCAAAGAAATTTCAGCTCCAGAGGTTACCCTAAAACCAGAAAAAAACGACAGGTCACGGGTTGATAAAATGGTCAAAATTTAAAGGGCGTCAGATCTTCCCCTAAACCTGATAAAATGACAACGGGGTGGGTATTAATCGAGAAATTGCTGAGATTACAAAGAATTATCTTTGCTCCAAAGATATTTCAGCTCCGGAGGTTACCCAAAAAGCAGAAAAAAACGACAGGTCGCGGGTTGATATAATGGTCAAAATCTAAAGGGCGTCAGATCTTCCTCAAAACCTGATAAAATTACAATGGAGTGGGTATTAATTGAGAAATTGCTGAGATTACAAAGAATTATCCTTGTTCCAAAGAAATTTCAGCTCCGCACGTTACGCCAAAAACCAGAAAAAAACAACAGGTCGTGGGTTGAAAAAATGGTCAAAATTTAAAGGGCGTCACATCTTTCCCTGAACCTGATAAAATGACAACGGGGTGGGTATTAATCGAGAAATTGCTGAGATTAGAAAGAATTATCTTTGTTCCAAAGAAATTTCAGCTCCGGAGGTTACCCAAAAAGCAGAAAAAAACGACAGGTCACGGGTTGATAAAATGGTCAAAATTTATAGGGTGTCAGATCTTCCCCAAAACCTGATAAAATTACAATGGAGTGGGTATTAATTGAGAAATTGCTGAGATTAGAAAGAATTATCTTTGTTCCAAAGAAATTTCAGCTCCGGAGGTTACCCAAAAAGCAGAAAAAAACGACAGGTCGCGGGTTGAAAGAATGGTCAAAATTTAAAGGGCGTCAGATCTTCCCCAAAACCTGATAAAATTACAATGGGGTGGGTATTAATCGAGAAATTGCTGAGATTAGAAAGAATTATCTTTTCTCCGAAGACATTTCACCTCCAGAATTTACCCAAAAAGCAGGAAAAAACGACAGGTCACGGGTTGATAAAATGATCAAAATTTAAAGGGCGTCAGATCTTCCCCAAAACCTGATAAAATTACAATGGGATGGGTATTAATTGAGAAATTGCTGAGATTAGAAAGAATTATCCTTGTTCCAAAGAAATTTCAGCTCCGGAGGTTACGCCAAAAACCAGAAAAAGACGACAGGTCGCGGGTTGAAAGAATGGTCAAAATTTAAAGGGCGTCACATTTTCCCCATAACCTGATAAAATGACAACGGGGTGGGTATTAATCAAGAAATTGCTGAGATTATAAAGAATTATCTTTGCTCCAAAGACATTTCAGCTCCAGAGGTTACCCAAAAACCAGAAAAAAACGACAGGTCGTGGGTTGAAAGAATGTTCAAAATTTAAAGGGCGTCACATCTTCCCCAAAACCTGATAAAATTACAATGGAGTGGGTATTAATTGAGAAATTGCTGAGATTATAAAGAATTATCCTTGTTCCAAAGAAATTTCAGCTCCGGACGTTACGCCAAAAACCAGAAAAAAACAACAGGTCGTGGGTTGAAAAAATGGTCAAAATTTAAAGGGCGTCACATCTTTCCCTGAACCTGATAAAATGACAACGGGGTGGGTATTAATCGAGAAATTGCTGAGATTAGAAAGAATTATCTTTGTTCCAAAGAAATTTCATCTCCGGAGGTTACCCAAAAAGCAGAAAAAAACGACAGGTCGCGGGTTGAAAGAATGGTCAAAATTTAAAGGGCGTCAGATCTTCCCCATAACCCGATAAAATGACAACGGGGTGGGTATTGATCGAGAAATTGCTGCGATTAGAAAGAATTATCCTTGTTCCAAAGGAATTTCAGCTCTGGAGGTTACCCAAAAAGCAGAAAAAAACGACAGGTCGCGGGTTGAAAGAATGGTCAAAATTTAAAGGGCGTCACATCTTCCCCATAACCTGATAAAATGACAACGGGGTGGGTATTAATCGAAAAATTGCTGAGATTATAAAGAATTATCCTTGTTTCAAAGAAATTTCAGCTCCTGAGGTTACCCAAAAAGCAGAAAAAAACGACAGGTCACGGGTTGATAAAATGGTCAAAATTTAAAGGGCGTCAGATCTTCCCCAAAACCTGATAAAATTACAATGGGGTGGGTATTAATCGAGAAATTGCTGAGATTAGAAAGAATTATCTTTTCTCCGAAGACATTTCACCTCCAGAATTTACCCAAAAAGCAGGAAAAAACGACAGGTCACGGGTTGATAAAATGATCAAAATTTAAAGGGCATCAGATCTTCCCCAAAACCTGATAAAATTACAATGGGATGGGTATTAATTGAGAAATTGCTGAGATTAGAAAGAATTATCCTTGTTCCAAAGAAATTTCAGCTCCGGAGGTTACGCCAAAAACCAGAAAAAAACGACAGGTCGCGGGTTGAAAGAATGGTCAAAATTTAAAGGGCGTCACATCTTCCCCATAACCAGATAAAATGACAACGGGGTGGGTATTAATCGAGAAATTGCTGAGATTACAAAGAATTATCTTTGCTCCAAAGACATTTCAGCTCTAGAGGTTACCTAAAATCAGAAAAAAACGATAGGTCGCGGGTTGAAAAAATGGTCAAAATTTAAAGGGCGTCAGATCTTCCCCAAAACCTGATAAAATGAAAACGGGGAGGGTATTATTCGAGAAATTGCTGAGATTCTAAAGAATTATCCTTGTTTCAAAGAAATTTCATCTCCGGAGGGTACCCAAAATCCAGAAAAAAACGACAGGTCGCGGGTTGATAAAATGGTCAAAATTTAAAGGGCGTCACATCTTCCCCAAAACCTGATGAAATGACAACGGGGTGGGTATTAATCGAGAAATTGCTGAGATTAGAAAGAATTATCTCTGTTCCAAAGAAATTTCAGCTCCGGAGGTTACCCAAAAACCAGAAAAAAAACGTACAGGTCGCGGGTTGAAAGAATGGTCAAAATTTAATGGGCGTCACATCTTCCCCATAACCTGATAAAATGACAACGGGGTGGGCATTAATCGAGAAATTGCTGAGATAATAAAGAATTATCTTTGTTCCAAAGAAATTTCAGCTTCGGAGGTTACCAAAAAAGCAGAAAAATACGACAGGTCGCGGGTTGAAAGAATGGTCAAAATTTAAAGGGCGTCACATCTTCCCCGTCACCTGATAAAATGACAACGGGGTGGGTATTAATCGAGAAATTGCTGAGATAATAAAGAATTGTCTTTGCTCCAAAGACATTTCAGCTCCAGAGGTTACCCAAAAACCAGAAAAAAACGACAGGTCGTGGGTTGAAAGAATGTTCAAAATTTAAAGGGCGTCACATCTTCCCCAAAACCTGATAAAATTACAATGGAGTGGGTATTAATTGAGAAATTGCTGAGATTACAAAGAATTATCCTTGTTCCAAAGAAATTTCAGCTCCGGACGTTACGCCAAAAACCAGAAAAAAACAACAGGTCGTGGGTTAAAAAAATGGTCAAAATTTCAAGGGCGTCACATCTTCCCCATAACCTGATAAAATGACAACGGGGTGGGTATTAATCGAGAAATTGCTGAGATTAGAAAGAATTATCTTTTCTCCGAAGACATTTCAGCTCCCGAATTTACCCAAAAAGCAGAAAAAAACGACAGGTCGCGGGGTGAAAAAATGGTCAAAATTTAAAGGGCGTCACATCTTCCCCATAACCTGATAAAATGACAACGGGGTGGGTATTAATCGAGAAATTGCTGAGATTAGAAAGAATTATCTTTGTTCCAAAGAAATTTCAGCTCCGGAGGTTACCCAAAAAGCAGAAAAAAACGACAGGTCGCGGGTTGAAAGAATGGTCAAAATTTAAAGGGCGTCACATCTTCCCCATAACCAGATAAAATGACAACGGGGTGGGTATTAATCGAGAAATTGCTGAGATTATAAAGAATTATCTTTGCTCCAAAGACATTTCAGCTCCAGAGGTTACCCAAAAACCAGAAAAAAACGACAGGTCGTGGGTTGAAAGAATGGTCAAAATTTAAAGGGCGTCACATCTTCCCCAAAACCTGATAAAATTACAATGGAGTGGGTATTAATTGAGAAATTGCTGAGATTACAAAGAATTATCCTTGTTCCAAAGAAATTTCAGCTCCAGACGTTACGCCAAAAACCAGAAAAAAACAACAGGTCGTGGGTTGAAAAAATGGTCAAAATTTAAAGGGCGTCACATCTTTCCCTGAACCTGATAAAATGACAACGGGGTGGGTATTAATCGAGAAATTGCTGAGATTAGAAAGAATTATCTTTGTTCCAAAGAAATTTCAGCTCCGGAGGTTACCCAAAAAGCAGAAAAAAACGACAGGTCGCGGGTTGAAAGAATGGTCAAAATTTAAAGGGCGTCACATCTTCCCCATAACCCGATAAAATGACAACGGGGTGGGTATTGATCGAGAAATTGCTGCGATTAGAAAGAATTATCCTTGTTCCAAAGGAATTTCAGCTCTGGAGGTTACCCAAAAAGCAGAAAAAAACGACAGGTCGCGGGTTGAAAGAATGGTCAAAATTTAAAGGGCGTCACATCTTCCCCATAACCTGATAAAATGACAACGGGGTGGGTATTAATCGAAAAATTGCTGAGATTATAAAGAATTATCCTTGTTTCAAAGAAATTTCAGCTCCTGAGGTTACCCAAAAAGCAGAAAAAAACGACAGGTCACGGGTTGATAAAATGGTCAAAATTTAAAGGGCGTCAGATCTTCCCCAAAACCTGATAAAATTACAATGTGGTGGGTATTAATCGAGAAATTGCTGAGATTAGAAAGAATTATCTTTTCTCCGAAGACATTTCACCTCCAGAATTTACCCAAAAAGCAGGAAAAAACGACAGGTCGCGGGGTGAAAAAATGGTCAAAATTTAAAGGGCGTCACATCTTCCCCATAACCTGATAAAATGACAACGGGGTGGGTATTAATCGAGAAATTGCTGAGATTAGAAAGAATTATCTTTGTTCCAAAGAAATTTCAGCTCCGGAGGTTACCCAAAAAGCAGAAAAAAACGACAGGTCGCGGGTTGAAAGAATGGTCAAAATTTAAAGGGCGTCACATCTTCCCCATAACCCGATAAAATGACAACGGGGTGGGTATTGATCGAGAAATTGCTGCGATTAGAAAGAATTATCCTTGTTCCAAAGAAATTTCATCTCCGGAGGTTACCCAAAAAGCAGAAAAAAACGACAGGTCACGGGTTGATAAAATGGTCAAAATTTAAAGGGCGTCAGATCTTCCCCAAAACCTGATAAAATTACAATGGGGTGGGTATTAATCGAGAAATTGCTGAGATTAGAAAGAATTATCTTTTCTCCGAAGACATTTCACCTCCAGAATTTACCCAAAAAGCAGGAAAAAACGACAGGTCACGGGTTGATAAAATGATCAAAATTTAAAGGGCGTCAGATCTTCCCCAAAACCTGATAAAATTACAATGGGATGGGTATTAATTGAGAAATTGCTGAGATTAGAAAGAATTATCCTTGTTCCAAAGAAATTTCAGCTCCGGAGGTTACGCCAAAAACCAGAAAAAAACGACAGGTCGCGGGTTGAAAGAATGGTCAAAATTTAAAGGGCGTCACATCTTCCCCATAACCTGATAAAATGACAACGGGGTGGGTATTAATCGAGAAATTGCTGAGATTATAAAGAATTATCTTTGCTCCAAAGACATTTGAGCTCCAGAGGTCACCCAAAAACCAGAAAAAAACGACAGGTCGTGGGTTGAAAGAATGTTCAAAATTTAAAGGGCGTCACATCTTCCCCAAAACCTGATAAAATTACAATGGAGTGGGTATTAATTGAGAAATTGCTGAGATTACAAAGAATTATCCTTGTTCCAAAGAAATTTCAGCTCCGGACGTTACGCCAAAAACCAGAAAAAAACAACAGGTCGTGGGTTGAAAAAATGGTCAAAATTTAAAGGGCGTCACATCTTTCCCTGAACCTGATAAAATGACAATGGGGTGGGTATTAATCGAGAAATTGCTGAGATTAGAAAGAATTATCTTTGTTCCAAAGAAATTTCAGCTCCGGAGGTTACCCAAAAAGCAGAAAAAAAACGACAGGTCGCGGGTTGAAAGAATGGTCAAAATTTAAAGGGCGTCACATCTTCCCCATAACCCGATAAAATGACAACGGGGTGGGTATTGATCGAGAAATTGCTGCGATTAGAAAGACTTATCCTTGTTCCAAAGGAATTTCAGCTCTGGAGGTTACCCAAAAAGCAGAAAAAAACGACAGGTCGCGGGTTGAAAGAATGGTCAAAATTTAAAGGGCGTCACATCTTCCCCATAACCTGATAAAATGACAACGGGGTGGGTATTAATCGAAAAATTGCTGAGATTATAAAGAATTATCCTTGTTTCAAAGAAATTTCAGCTCCTGAGGTTACCCAAAAAGCAGAAAAAAACGACAGGTCACGGGTTGATAAAATGGTCAAAATTTAAAGGGCGTCAGATCTTCCCCAAAACCTGATAAAATTACAATGGGGTGGGTATTAATCGAGAAATTGCTGAGATTAGAAAGAATTATCTTTTCTCCGAAGACATTTCACCTCCAGAATTTACCCAAAAAGCAGGAGAAAACGATAGGTCACGGGTTGATAAAATGATCAAAATTTAAAGGGCGTCAGATCTTCCCCAAAACCTGATAAAATTACAATGGGATGGGTATTAATTGAGAAATTGCTGAGATTATAAAGAATTATCCTTGTTCCAAAGAAATTTCAGCTCCGGAGGTTACGCCAAAAACCAGAAAAAAACGACAGGTCGCGGGTTGAAAGAATGGTCAAAATTTAAAGGGCGTCACATCTTCCCCATAACCCGATAAAATGACAACGGGGTGGGTATTGATCGAGAAATTGCTGCGATTAGAAAGAATTATCTTTGCTCCAAAGTCATTTCAGCTCTAGAGGTTACCTAAAAAGCAGAAAAAAACGATAGGTCGCGGGTTGATAAAATGGTCAAAATTTAAAGGGCGTCAGATCTTCCCCAAAACCTGATAAAATTACAATGGGGTGGGTATTAATCGAGAAATTGCTGAGATTAGAAAGAATTATCTTTTCTCCGAAGACATTTCACCTCCAGAATTTACCCAAAAAGCAGGAAAAAACGACAGGTCACGGGTTGATAAAATGATCAAAATTTAAAGGGCGTCAGATCTTCCCCAAAACCTGATAAAATTACAATGGGATGGGTATTAATTGAGAAATTGCTGAGATTAGAAAGAATTATCCTTGTTCCAAAGAAATTTCAGCTCCGGAGGTTACGCCAAAAACCAGAAAAAAACGACAGGTCGCGGGTTGAAAGAATGGTCAAAATTTAAAGGGCGTCACATCTTCCCCATAACCTGATAAAATGACAACGGGGTGGGTATTAATCGAGAAATTGCTGAGATTATAAAGAATTTTCTTTGCTCCAAAGACATTTGAGCTCCAGAGGTCACCCAAAAACCAGAAAAAAACGACAGGTCGTGGGTTGAAAGAATGTTCAAAATTTAAAGGGCGTCACATCTTCCCCAAAACCTGATAAAATTACAATGGAGTGGGTATTAATTGAGAAATTGCTGAGATTACAAAGAATTATCCTTGTTCCAAAGAAATTTCAGCTCCGGACGTTACGCCAAAAACCAGAAAAAAACAACAGGTCGTGGGTTGAAAAAATGGTCAAAATTTAAAGGGCGTCACATCTTTCCCTGAACCTGATAAAATGACAATGGGGTGGGTATTAATCGAGAAATTGCTGAGATTAGAAAGAATTATCTTTGTTCCAAAGAAATTTCAGCTCCGGAGGTTACCCAAAAAGCAGAAAAAAACGACAGGTCGCGGGTTGAAAGAATGGTCAAAATTTAAAGGGCGTCACATCTTCCCCATAACCCGATAAAATGACAACGGGGTGGGTATTGATCGAGAAATTGCTGCGATTAGAAAGACTTATCCTTGTTCCAAAGGAATTTCAGCTCTGGAGGTTACCCAAAAAGCAGAAAAAAACGACAGGTCGCGGGTTGAAAGAATGGTCAAAATTTAAAGGGCGTCACATCTTCCCCATAACCTGATAAAATGACAACGGGGTGGGTATTAATCGAAAAATTGCTGAGATTATAAAGAATTATCCTTGTTTCAAAGAAATTTCAGCTCCTGAGGTTACCCAAAAAGCAGAAAAAAACGACAGGTCACGGGTTGATAAAATGGTCAAAATTTAAAGGGCGTCAGATCTTCCCCAAAACCTGATAAAATTACAATGGGGTGGGTATTAATCGAGAAATTGCTGAGATTAGAAAGAATTATCTTTTCTCCGAAGACATTTCACCTCCAGAATTTACCCAAAAAGCAGGAGAAAACGATAGGTCACGGGTTGATAAAATGATCAAAATTTAAAGGGCGTCAGATCTTCCCCAAAACCTGATAAAATTACAATGGGATGGGTATTAATTGAGAAATTGCTGAGATTATAAAGAATTATCCTTGTTCCAAAGAAATTTCAGCTCCGGAGGTTACGCCAAAAACCAGAAAAAAACGACAGGTCGCGGGTTGAAAGAATGGTCAAAATTTAAAGGGCGTCACATCTTCCCCATAACCAGATAAAATGACAACGGGGTGGGTATTAATCGAGAAATTGCTGAGATTACAAAGAATTATCTTTGCTCCAAAGTCATTTCAGCTCTAGAGGTTACCTAAAAAGCAGAAAAAAACGATAGGTCGCGGGTTGAAAAAATGGTCAAAATTTAAAGGGCGTCAGATCTTCCCCAAAACCTGATAAAATGAAAACGGGGTGGGTATTATTCGAGAAATTGCTGAGATTATAAAGAATTATCCTTGTTTCAAAGAAATTTCATCTCCGGAGGGTACCCAAAATCCAGAAAAAAACGACAGGTCGCGGGTTGATAAAATGGTCAAAATTTAAAGGGCGTCACATCTTCCCCAAAACCTGATGAAATGGCAACGGCGTGGGTATTAATCGAGAAATTGCTGAGATTAGAAAGAATTATCTCTGTTCCAAAGAAATTTCAGCTCCGGAGGTTACCCAAAAACCAGAAAAAAAACGTACAGGTCGCGGGTTGAAAGAATGGTCAAAATTTAATGGGCGTCACATCTTCCCCATAACCTGATAAAATGACAACGGGGTGGGCATTAATCGAGAAATTGCTGAGATAATAAAGAATTATCTTTGTTCCAAAGAAATTTCAGCTTCGGAGGTTACCCAAAAAGCAGAAAAATACGACAGGTCGCGGGTTGAAAGAATGGTCAAAATTTAAAGGGCGTCACATCTTCCCCATAACCTGATAAAATGACAACGGGGTGGGTATTAATCGAGAAATTGCTGAGATAATAAAGAATTATCTTTGCTCCAAAGACATTTCAGCTCCAGAGGTTACCCAAAAACCAGAAAAAAACGACAGGTCGTGGGTTGAAAGAATGTTCAAAATTTAAAGGGCGTCACATCTTCCCCAAAACCTGATAAAATTACAATGGAGTGGGTATTAATTGAGAAATTGCTGAGATTACAAAGAATTATCCTTGTTCCAAAGAAATTTCAGCTCCGGACGTTACGCCAAAAACCAGAAAAAAACAACAGGTCGTGGGTTAAAAAAATGGTCAAAATTTAAAGGGCGTCACATCTTTCCCTGAACCTGATAAAATGACAACGGGGTGGGTATTAATCGAGAAATTGCTGAGATTAGAAAGAATTATCTTTTCTCCAAAGACATTTCAGCTCCCGAATTTACCCAAAAAGCAGAAAAAAACGACAGGTCGCGGGGTGAAAAAATGGTCAAAATTTAAAGGGCGTCACATCTTCCCCATAACCTGATAAAATGGCAACGGGGTGGGTATTAATCGAGAAATTGCTGAGATTATAAAGAATTCTTCTTGTTTCAAAGAAATTTCAGCTCCGGAGGTTACCCAAAAAGCAGAAAAAAACGACAGGTCGCGGGTTGAGAAAATGGTCAAAATTTAAAGGGCGTCAGATCTTCCCCTAAACCTGATAAAACGACAACGGGGTGGGTATTAATTGAGAAATTGCTGAGATTAGAAAGAATTATCTTTGTTCCAAAGAAATTTCACCTCCGGAGGTCACCCAAAAACCAGAAAAAACGACAGGTCGCGGGTTGAAAAAATGGTCAAAATTTAAAGGGCGTCACATCTTCCCCAAAACCTGATAAAATTACAATGGAGTGGGTATTAATTGAGAAATTGCTGAGATAATAAAGAATTATCCTTGTTCCAAAGAAATTTCAGCTCCGGACGTTACGCCAAAAACCAGAAAAAAACAACAGGTCGTGGGTTAAAAAAATGGTCAAAATTTAAAGGGCGTCACATCTTTCCCTGAACCTGATAAAATGACAACGGGGTGGGTATTAATCGAGAAATTGCTGAGATTAGAAAGAATTATCTTTTCTCCAAAGACATTTCAGCTCCAGAATTTACCCAAAAAGCAGAAAAAAAACGACAGGTCGCGGGTTGAAAAAATGGTCAAAATTTAAAGGGCGTCACATCTTCCCCATAACCTGATAAAATGACAACGGGGTGGGTATTAATCGAGAAATTGCTGAGATTAGAAAGAATTATCTTTGCTCCAAAGACATTTGAGCTCCAGAGGTCACCCAAAAACCAGAAAAAAACGACAGGTCGTGGGTTGAAAGAATGTTCAAAATTTAAAGGGCGTCACATCTTCCCCAAAACCTGATAAAATTACAATGGAGTGGGTATTAATTGAGAAATTGCTGAGATTACAAAGAATTATCCTTGTTCCAAAGAAATTTCAGCTCCGGACGTTACGCCAAAAACCAGAAAAAAACAACAGGTCGTGGGTTGAAAAAATGGTCAAAATTTAAAGGGCGTCACATCTTTCCCTGAACCTGATAAAATGACAATGGGGTGGGTATTAATCGAGAAATTGCTGAGATTAGAAAGAATTATCTTTGTTCCAAAGAAATTTCAGCTCCGGAGGTTACCCAAAAAGCAGAAAAAAACGACAGGTCGCGGGTTGAAAGAATGGTCAAAATTTAAAGGGCGTCACATCTTCCCCATAACCCGATAAAATGACAACGGGGTGGGTATTGATCGAGAAATTGCTGCGATTAGAAAGACTTATCCTTGTTCCAAAGGAATTTCAGCTCTGGAGGTTACCCAAAAAGCAGAAAAAAACGACAGGTCGCGGGTTGAAAGAATGGTCAAAATTTAAAGGGCGTCACATCTTCCCCATAACCTGATAAAATGACAACGGGGTGGGTATTAATCGAAAAATTGCTGAGATTATAAAGAATTATCCTTGTTTCAAAGAAATTTCAGCTCCTGAGGTTACCCAAAAAGCAGAAAAAAACGACAGGTCACGGGTTGATAAAATGGTCAAAATTTAAAGGGCGTCAGATCTTCCCCAAAACCTGATAAAATTACAATGGGGTGGGTATTAATCGAGAAATTGCTGAGATTAGAAAGAATTATCTTTTCTCCGAAGACATTTCACCTCCAGAATTTACCCAAAAAGCAGGAGAAAACGATAGGTCACGGGTTGATAAAATGATCAAAATTTAAAGGGCGTCAGATCTTCCCCAAAACCTGATAAAATTACAATGGGATGGGTATTAATTGAGAAATTGCTGAGATTATAAAGAATTATCCTTGTTCCAAAGAAATTTCAGCTCCGGAGGTTACGCCAAAAACCAGAAAAAAACGACAGGTCGCGGGTTGAAAGAATGGTCAAAATTTAAAGGGCGTCACATCTTCCCCATAACCAGATAAAATGACAACGGGGTGGGTATTAATCGAGAAATTGCTGAGATTACAAAGAATTATCTTTGCTCCAAAGTCATTTCAGCTCTAGAGGTTACCTAAAAAGCAGAAAAAAACGATAGGTCGCGGGTTGAAAAAATGGTCAAAATTTAAAGGGCGTCAGATCTTCCCCAAAACCTGATAAAATGAAAACGGGGTGGGTATTATTCGAGAAATTGCTGAGATTATAAAGAATTATCCTTGTTTCAAAGAAATTTCATCTCCGGAGGGTACCCAAAATCCAGAAAAAAACGACAGGTCGCGGGTTGATAAAATGGTCAAAATTTAAAGGGCGTCACATCTTCCCCAAAACCTGATGAAATGGCAACGGCGTGGGTATTAATCGAGAAATTGCTGAGATTAGAAAGAATTATCTCTGTTCCAAAGAAATTTCAGCTCCGGAGGTTACCCAAAAACCAGAAAAAAAACGTACAGGTCGCGGGTTGAAAGAATGGTCAAAATTTAATGGGCGTCACATCTTCCCCATAACCTGATAAAATGACAACGGGGTGGGCATTAATCGAGAAATTGCTGAGATAATAAAGAATTATCTTTGTTCCAAAGAAATTTCAGCTTCGGAGGTTACCCAAAAAGCAGAAAAATACGACAGGTCGCGGGTTGAAAGAATGGTCAAAATTTAAAGGGCGTCACATCTTCCCCATAACCTGATAAAATGACAACGGGGTGGGTATTAATCGAGAAATTGCTGAGATAATAAAGAATTATCTTTGCTCCAAAGACATTTCAGCTCCAGAGGTTACCCAAAAACCAGAAAAAAACGACAGGTCGTGGGTTGAAAGAATGTTCAAAATTTAAAGGGCGTCACATCTTCCCCAAAACCTGATAAAATTACAATGGAGTGGGTATTAATTGAGAAATTGCTGAGATTACAAAGAATTATCCTTGTTCCAAAGAAATTTCAGCTCCGGACGTTACGCCAAAAACCAGAAAAAAACAACAGGTCGTGGGTTAAAAAAATGGTCAAAATTTAAAGGGCGTCACATCTTTCCCTGAACCTGATAAAATGACAACGGGGTGGGTATTAATCGAGAAATTGCTGAGATTAGAAAGAATTATCTTTTCTCCAAAGACATTTCAGCTCCCGAATTTACCCAAAAAGCAGAAAAAAACGACAGGTCGCGGGGTGAAAAAATGGTCAAAATTTAAAGGGCGTCACATCTTCCCCATAACCTGATAAAATGGCAACGGGGTGGGTATTAATCGAGAAATTGCTGAGATTATAAAGAATTCTTCTTGTTTCAAAGAAATTTCAGCTCCGGAGGTTACCCAAAAAGCAGAAAAAAACGACAGGTCGCGGGTTGAGAAAATGGTCAAAATTTAAAGGGCGTCAGATCTTCCCCTAAACCTGATAAAACGACAACGGGGTGGGTATTAATTGAGAAATTGCTGAGATTAGAAAGAATTATCTTTGTTCCAAAGAAATTTCACCTCCGGAGGTCACCCAAAAACCAGAAAAAACGACAGGTCGCGGGTTGAAAAAATGGTCAAAATTTAAAGGGCGTCACATCTTCCCCAAAACCTGATAAAATTACAATGGAGTGGGTATTAATTGAGAAATTGCTGAGATAATAAAGAATTATCCTTGTTCCAAAGAAATTTCAGCTCCGGACGTTACGCCAAAAACCAGAAAAAAACAACAGGTCGTGGGTTAAAAAAATGGTCAAAATTTAAAGGGCGTCACATCTTTCCCTGAACCTGATAAAATGACAACGGGGTGGGTATTAATCGAGAAATTGCTGAGATTAGAAAGAATTATCTTTTCTCCAAAGACATTTCAGCTCCAGAATTTACCCAAAAAGCAGAAAAAAACGACAGGTCGCGGGTTGAAAAAATGGTCAAAATTTAAAGGGCGTCACATCTTCCCCATAACCTGATAAAATGACAACGGGGTGGGTATTAATCGAGAAATTGCTGAGATTAGAAAGAATTATCTTTGCTCCAAAGACATTTCAGCTCTAGAGGTTAACTAAAAAGCAGAAAAAAACGACAGGTCGTGGGTTGAAAAAATGGTCAAAATTTAAAGGGCGTCAGATCTTCCCCAAAACCTGATAAAATGAAAACGGGGAGGGTATTAATCGAGAAATTGCTGAGATTATAAAGAATTATCCTTGTTTCAAAGAAATTTCATCTCCGGAGGGTACCCAAAATCCAGAAAAAAACGACAGGTCGCGGGTTGATAAAATGGTCAAAATTTAAAGGGCGTCACATCTTCCCCAAAACCTGATGAAATGACAACGGGGTGGGTATTAATCGAGAAATTGCTGAGATTAGAAAGAATTATCTCTGTTCCAAAGAAATTTCAGCTCCGGAGGTTACCCAAAAACCAGAAAAAAAACGTACAGGTCGCGGGTTGAAAGAATGGTCAAATTTAATGGGCGTCACATCTTCCCCATAACCTGATAAAATGACAACGGGGTGGGCATTAATCGAGAAATTGCTGAGATAATAAAGAATTATCTTTGCTCCAAAGACATTTCAGCTCCAGAGGTTACCCAAAAACCAGAAAAAAACGACAGGTCGTGGGTTGAAAGAATGTTCAAAATTTAAAGGGCGTCACATCTTCCCCAAAACCTGATAAAATTACAATGGAGTGGGTATTAATTGAGAAATTGCTGAGATTACAAAGAATTATCCTTGTTCCAAAGAAATTTCAGCTCCGGACGTTACGCCAAAAACCAGAAAAAAACAACAGGTCGTGGGTTAAAAAAATGGTCAAAATTTAAAGGGCGTCACATCTTTCCCTGAACCTGATAAAATGACAACGGGGTGGGTATTAATCGAGAAATTGCTGAGATTAGAAAGACTTATCTTTGTTCCAAAGAAATTTCAGCTCCGGAGGTTACCCAAAAAGCAGAAAAAAACGACAGGTCGCGGGTTGAAAGAATGGTCAAAATTTAAAGGGCGTCACATCTTCCCCATAACCTGATAAAATGACAACGGGGTGGGTATTAATCGAGAAATTGCTGAGATTAGAAAGAATTATCTTTTCTCCAAAGACATTTCAGCTCCAGAATTTACCCAAAAAGCAGAAAAAAACGACAGGTCGCGGGTTGAAAAAATGGTCAAAATTTAAAGGGCGTCACATCTTCCCCATAACCTGATAAAATGACAACGGGGTGGGTATTAATCGAGAAATTGCTGAGATTATAAAGAATTCTTCTTGTTTCAAAGAAATTTCAGCTCCGGAGGTTACCCAAAAAGCAGAAAAAAACGACAGGTCGCGGGTTGATAAAATGGTCAAAATTTAAAGGGCGTCAGATCTTCCCCTAAACCTGATAAAACGACAACGGGGTGGGTATTAATTGAGAAATTGCTGAGATTATGAAGAATTATCCTTGTTCCAAAGAAATTTCAGCTCCGGACGTTACGCCAAAAACCAGAAAAAAACAACAGGTCGTGGGTTGAAAAAATGGTCAAAATTTAAAGGGCGTCACATCTTTCCCTGAACCTGATAAAATGACAACGGGGTGGGTATTAATCGAGAAATTGCTGAGATTAGAAAGAATTATCTTTGTTCCAAAGAAATTTCAGCTCCGGAGGTTACCCAAAAAGCAGAAAAAAACGACAGGTCGCGGGTTGAAAGAATGGTCAAAATTTAAAGGGCGTCACATCTTCCCCATAACCCGATAAAATGACAACGCGGTGGGTATTGATCGAGAAATTGCTGCGATTAGAAAGAATTATCCTTGTTCCAAAGAAATTTCAGCTCTGGAGGTTACCCAAAAAGCAGAAAAAAACGACAGGTCGCGGATTGAAAAAATGGTCAAAATTTAAAGGGCGTCACATCTTCCCCATAACCTGATAAAATGACAACGGGGTGGGTATTAATCGAAAAATTGCTGAGATTATAAAGAATTATCCTTGTTTCAAAGAAATTTCAGCTCCTGAGGTTACCCAAAAAGCAGAAAAAAACGACAGGTCACGGGTTGATAAAATGGTCAAAATTTAAAGGGCGTCAGATCTTCCCCAAAACCTGATAAAATTACAATGGGGTGGGTATTAATCGAGAAATTGCTGAGATTAGAAAGAATTATCTTTTCTCCGAAGACATTTCACCTCCAGAATTTACCCAAAAAGCAGGAAAAAACGACAGGTCACGGGTTGATAAAATGATCAAAATTTAAAGGGCGTCAGATCTTCCCCAAAACCTGATAAAATTACAATGGGATGGGTATTAATCGAGAAATTGCTGAGATTATAAAGAATTCTTCTTGTTTCAAAGAAATTTCAGCTCCGGAGGTTACCCAAAAAGCAGAAAAAAACGACAGGTCGCGGGTTGATAAAATGGTCAAAATTTAAAGGGCGTCAGATCTTCCCCTAAACCTGATAAAACGACAACGGGGTGGGTATTAATTGAGAAATTGCTGAGATTAGAAAGAATTATCTTTGTTTCAAAGAAATTTCAGCTCTGGAGGTTACCCAAAAAGCAGAAAAAAACGACAGGTCGCGGGTTGAAAAAATGGTCAAAATTTAAAGGGCGTCACATCTTCCCCAAAACCTGATAAAATTACAATGGAGTGGGTATTAATTGAGAAATTGCTGAGATTACAAAGAATTATCCTTGTTCCAAAGAAATTTCAGCTCCGGACGTTACGCCAAAAACCAGAAAAAAACAACAGGTCGTGGGTTAAAAAAATGATCAAAATTTAAAGGGCGTCACATCTTTCCCTGAACCTGATAAAATGACAACGGGGTGGGTATTAATTGAGAAATTGCTGAGATTAGAAAGAATTATCCTTGTTTCAAAGAAATTTCAGCTCCTGAGGTTACCCAAAAAGCAGAAAAAAACGACAGGTCACGGGTTGATAAAATGGTCAAAATTTAAAGGGCGTCAGATCTTCCCCAAAACCTGATAAAATTACAATGGGGTGGGTATTAATCGAGAAATTGCTGAGATTAGAAAGAATTATCTTTTCTCCGAAGACATTTCACCTCCAGAATTTACCCAAAAAGCAGGAAAAAACGACAGGTCACGGGTTGATAAAATGATCAAAATTTAAAGGGCGTCAGATCTTCCCCAAAACCTGATAAAATTACAATGGGATGGGAATTAATTGAGAAATTGCTGAGATTTGAAAGAATTATCCTTGTTCCAAAGAAATTTCAGCTCCGGAGGTTACGCCAAAAACCAGAAAAAAACGACAGGTCGCAGGTTGAAAGAATGGTCAAAATTTAAAGGGCGTCACATCTTCCCCATAACCAGATAAAATGACAACGGGGTGGGTATTAATCGAGAAATTGCTGAGATTACAAAGAATTATCTTTGCTCCAAAGACATTTCAGCTCTAAAGGTTAACTAAAAAGCAGAAAAAAAACGATAGGTCGCGGGTTGAAAAAATGGTCAAAATTTAAAATGCGTCACATCTTCCCCAAAACCTGATAGAATGAAAACGGGGAGGGTATTAATCGAGAAATTGCTGAGATTATAAAGAATTATCCTTGTTTCAAAGAAATTTCATCTCCGGAGGGTACCCAAAATCCAGAAAAAAAACGACAGGTCGCGGGTTGATAAAATGGTCAAAATTTAAAGTGCGTCACATCTTCCCCATAACCTGATAAAATGACAACGGGGTGGGCATTAATCGAGAAATTGCTGAGATAATAAAGAATTATCTTTGCTCCAAAGACATTTCAGCTCCAGAGGTTACCCAAAAACCAGAAAAAAACGACAGGTCGTGGGTTGAAAGAATGTTCAAAATTTAAAGGGCATCACATCTTCCCCAAAACCTGATAAAATTACAATGGAGTGGGTATTAATTGAGAAATTGCTGAGAGTACAAAGAATTATCCTTGTTCCAAAGAAATTTCAGCTCCGGACGTTACGCCAAAAACCAGAAAAAAACAACAGGTCGTGGGTTAAAAAAATGGTCAAAATTTAAAGGGCGTCACATCTTTCCCTGAACCTGATAAAATGACAACGGGGTGGGTATTAATCGAGAAATTGCTGAGATTAGAAAGACTTATCTTTGTTCCAAAGAAATTTCAGCTCCGGAGGTTACCCAAAAAGCAGAAAAAAACGACAGGTCGCGGGTTGAAAGAATGGTCAAAATTTAAAGGGCGTCACATCTTCCCCATAACCTGATAAAATGACAACGGGGTGGGTATTAATCGAGAAATTGCTGAGATTAGAAAGAATTATCTTTTCTCCAAAGACATTTCAGCTCCAGAATTTACCCAAAAAGCAGAAAAAAAACGACAGGTCGCGGGTTGAAAAAATGGTCAAAATTTAAAGGGCGTCACATCTTCCCCATAACCTGATAAAATGACAACGGGGTGGGTATTAATCGAGAAATTGCTGAGATTATAAAGAATTCTTCTTGTTTCAAAGAAATTTCAGCTCCGGAGGTTACCCAAAAAGCAGAAAAAAACGACAGGTCGCGGGTTGATAAAATGGTCAAAATTTAAAGGGCGTCAGATCTTCCCCTAAACCTGATAAAACGACAACGGGGTGGGTATTAATTGAGAAATTGCTGAGATTATAAAGAATTATCCTTGTTCCAAAGAAATTTCAGCTCCGGACGTTACGCCAAAAACCAGAAAAAAACAACAGGTCGTGGGTTGAAAAAATGGTCAAAATTTAAAGGGCGTCACATCTTTCCCTGAACCTGATAAAATGACAACGGGGTGGGTATTAATCGAGAAATTGCTGAGATTAGAAAGAATTATCTTTGTTCCAAAGAAATTTCAGCTCCGGAGGTTACCCAAAAAGCAGAAAAAAACGACAGGTCGCGGGTTGAAAGAATGGTCAAAATTTAAAGGGCGTCACATCTTCCCCATAACCTGATAAAATGACAACGGGGTGGGTATTAATCGAGAAATTGCTGAGATTAGAAAGAATTATCTTTTCTCCAAAGACATTTCAGCTCCAGAATTTACCCAAAAAGCAGAAAAAAAACGACAGGTCGCGGGTTGAAAAAATGGTCAAAATTTAAAGGGCGTCACATCTTCCCCATAACCTGATAAAATGACAACGGGGTGGGTATTAATCGAGAAATTGCTGAGATTATAAAGAATTCTTCTTGTTTCAAAGAAATTTCAGCTCCGGAGGTTACCCAAAAAGCAGAAAAAAAACGACAGGTCGCGGGTTGATAAAATGGTCAAAATTTTAAGGGCGTCAGATCTTCCCCTAAACCTGATAAAACGACAACGGGGTGGGTATTAATTGAGAAATTGCTGAGATTATGAAGAATTATCCTTGTTCCAAAGAAATTTCAGCTCCGGACGTTACGCCAAAAACCAGAAAAAAACAACAGGTCGTGGGTTGAAAAAATGGTCAAAATTTAAAGGGCGTCACATCTTTCCCTGAACCTGATAAAATGACAACGGGGTGGGTATTAATCGAGAAATTGCTGAGATTAGAAAGAATTATCTTTGTTCCAAAGAAATTTCAGCTCCGGAGGTTACCCAAAAAGCAGAAAAAAACGACAGGTCGCGGGTTGAAAGAATGGTCAAAATTTAAAGGGCGTCACATCTTCCCCATAACCCGATAAAATGACAACGCGGTGGGTATTGATCGAGAAATTGCTGCGATTAGAAAGAATTATCCTTGTTCCAAAGAAATTTCAGCTTCGGAGGTTACCCAAAAAGCAGAAAAAAACGACAGGTCGCGGATTGAAAAAATGGTCAAAATTTAAAGGGCGTCACATCTTCCCCATAACCTGATAAAATGACAACGGGGTGGGTATTAATCGAAAAATTGCTGAGATTATAAAGAATTATCCTTGTTTCAAAGAAATTTCAGCTCCTGAGGTTACCCAAAAAGCAGAAAAAAACGACAGGTCACGGGTCGATAAAATGGTCAAAATTTAAAGGGCGTCAGATCTTCCCCAAAACCTGATAAAATTACAATGGGGTGGGTATTAATCGAGAAATTGCTGAGATTAGAAAGAATTATCTTTTCTCCGAAGACATTTCACCTCCAGAATTTACCCAAAAAGCAGGAAAAAACGACAGGTCACGGGTTGATAAAATGATCAAAATTTAAAGGGCGTCAGATCTTCCCCAAAACCTGATAAAATTACAATGGGATGGGTATTAATCGAGAAATTGCTGAGATTATAAAGAATTCTTCTTGTTTCAAAGAAATTTCAGCTCCGGAGGTTACCCAAAAAGCAGAAAAAAACGACAGGTCGCGGGTTGATAAAATGGTCAAAATTTAAAGGGCGTCAGATCTTCTCCTAACCTGATAAAACGACAACGGGGTGGGTATTAATTGAGAAATTGCTGAGATTAGAAAGAATTATCTTTGTTCCAAAGAAATTTCAGCTCTGGAGGTTACCCAAAAAGCAGAAAAAAACGACAGGTCGCGGGTTGAAAAAATGGTCAAAATTTAAAGGGCGTCACATCTTCCCCAAAACCTGATAAAATTACAATGGAGTGGGTATTAATTGAGAAATTGCTGAGATTACAAAGAATTATCCTTGTTCCAAAGAAATTTCAGCTCCGGACGTTACGCCAAATAACCAGAAAAAAACAACAGGTCGTGGGTTAAAAAAATGATCAAAATTTAAAGGGCGTCACATCTTTCCCTGAACCTGATAAAATGACAACGGGGTTGGGTATTAATCGAGAAATTGCTGAGATTAGAAAGAATTATCCTTGTTTCAAAGAAATTTCAGCTCCTGAGGTTACCCAAAAAGCAGAAAAAAACGACAGGTCACGGGTTGATAAAATGGTCAAAATTTAAAGGGCGTCAGATCTTCCCCAAAACCTGATAAAATTACAATGGGGTGGGTATTAATCGAGAAATTGCTGAGATTAGAAAGAATTATCTTTTCTCCGAAGACATTTCACCTCCAGAATTTACCCAAAAAGCAGGAAAAAAACGACAGGTCACGGGTTGATAAAATGATCAAAATTTAAAGGGCGTCAGATCTTCCCCAAAACCTGATAAAATTACAATGGGATGGGAATTAATTGAGAAATTGCTGAGATTTGAAAGAATTATCCTTGTTCCAAAGAAATTTCAGCTCCGGAGGTTACGCCAAAAACCAGAAAAAAACGACAGGTCGCAGGTTGAAAGAATGGTCAAAATTTAAAGGGCGTCACATCTTCCCCATAACCAGATAAAATGACAACGGGGTGGGTATTAATCGAGAAATTGCTGAGATTACAAAGAATTATCTTTGCTCCAAAGACATTTCAGCTCTAGAGGTTAACTAAAAAGCAGAAAAAAACGATAGGTCGCGGGTTGAAAAAAATGGTCAAAATTTAAAATGCGTCACATCTTCCCCAAAACCTGATAGAATGAAAACGGGGAGGGTATTAATCGAGAAATTGCTGAGATTATAAAGAATTATCCTTGTTTCAAAGAAATTTCATCTCCGGAGGGTACCCAAAATCCAGAAAAAAACGACAGGTCGCGGGTTGATAAAATGGTCAAAATTTAAAGTGCGTCACATCTTCCCCATAACCTGATAAAATGACAACGGGGTGGGCATTAATCGAGAAATTGCTGAGATAATAAAGAATTATCTTTGCTCCAAAGACATTTCAGCTCCAGAGGTTACCCAAAAACCAGAAAAAAACGACAGGTCGTGGGTTGAAAGAATGTTCAAAATTTAAAGGGCGTCACATCTTCCCCAAAACCTGATAAAATTACAATGGAGTGGGTATTAATTGAGAAATTGCTGAGATTACAAAGAATTATCCTTGTTCCAAAGAAATTTCAGCTCCGGACGTTACGCCAAAAACCAGAAAAAAACAACAGGTCGTGTGTTGATAAAATGGTCAAAATTTAAAGGGCGTCAGATCTTCTCCTAAACCTGATAAAACGACAACGGGGTGGGTATTAATTGAGAAATTGCTGAGATTAGAAAGAATTATCTTTGTTCCAAAGAAATTTCAGCTCTGGAGGTTACCCAAAAAGCAGAAAAAAACGACAGGTCGCGGGTTGAAAAAATGGTCAAAATTTAAAGGGCGTCACATCTTCCCCAAAACCTGATAAAATTACAATGGAGTGGGTATTAATTGAGAAATTGCTGAGATTACAAAGAATTATCCTTGTTCCAAAGAAATTTCAGCTCCGGACGTTACGCCAAAAACCAGAAAAAAACAACAGGTCGTGGGTTAAAAAAATGATCAAAATTTAAAGGGCGTCACATCTTTCCCTGAACCTGATAAAATGACAACGGGGTGGGTATTAATCGAGAAATTGCTGAGATTAGAAAGAATTCTTCTTGTTTCAAAGAAATTTCAGCTCCTGAGGTTACCCAAAAAGCAGAAAAAAACGACAGGTCACGGGTTGATAAAATGGTCAAAATTTAAAGGGCGTCAGATCTTCCCCAAAACCTGATAAAATTACAATGGGGTGGGTATTAATCGAGAAATTGCTGAGATTAGAAAGAATTATCTTTTCTCCGAAGACATTTCACCTCCAGAATTTACCCAAAAAGCAGGAAAAAACGACAGGTCACGGGTTGATAAAATGATCAAAATTTAAAGGGCGTCAGATCTTCCCCAAAACCTGATAAAATTACAATGGGATGGGAATTAATTGAGAAATTGCTGAGATTTGAAAGAATTATCCTTGTTCCAAAGAAATTTCAGCTCCGGAGGTTACGCCAAAAACCAGAAAAAAACGACAGGTCGCAGGTTGAAAGAATGGTCAAAATTTAAAGGGCGTCACATCTTCCCCATAACCAGATAAAATGACAACGGGGTGGGTATTAATCGAGAAATTGCTGAGATTACAAAGAATTATCTTTGCTCCAAAGACATTTCAGCTCTAGAGGTTAACTAAAAAGCAGAAAAAAACGATAGGTCGCGGGTTGAAAAAATGGTCAAAATTTAAAATGCGTCACATCTTCCCCAAAACCTGATAGAATGAAAACGGGGAGGGTATTAATCGAGAAATTGCTGAGATTATAAAGAATTATCCTTGTTTCAAAGAAATTTCATCTCCGGAGGGTACCCAAAATCCAGAAAAAAACGACAGGTCGCGGGTTGATAAAATGGTCAAAATTTAAAGTGCGTCACATCTTCCCCATAACCTGATGAAATGACAACGGGGTGGGCATTAATCGAGAAATTGCTGAGATAATAAAGAATTATCTTTGCTCCAAAGACATTTCAGCTCCAGAGGTTACCCAAAAACCAGAAAAAAACGACAGGTCGTGGGTTGAAAGAATGTTCAAAATTTAAAGGGCGTCACATCTTCCCCAAAACCTGATAAAATTACAATGGAGTGGGTATTAATTGAGAAATTGCTGAGATTACAAAGAATTATCCTTGTTCCAAAGAAATTTCAGCTCCGGACGTTACGCCAAAAACCAGAAAAAAACAACAGGTCGTGGGTTAAAAAAATGGTCAAAATTTAAAGGGCGTCAGATCTTTCCCTGAACCTGATAAAATGACAACGGAGTGGGTATTAATCGAGAAATTGCTGAGATTAGAAAGAATTATCTTTGTTCCAAAGAAATTTCAGCTCCGGAGGTTACCCAAAAAGCAGAAAAAAACGACAGGTCGCGTGTTGAAAGAATGGTCAAAATTTAAAGGGCGTCACATCTTCCCCATAACCTGATAAAATGACAACGGGGTGGGTATTAATCGAGAAATTGCTGAGATTAGAAAGAATTATCTTTTCTCCAAAGACATTTCAGCTCCAGAATTTACCCAAAAAGCAGAAAAAAACGACAGGTCGCGGGTTGAAAAAATGGTCAAAATTTAAAGGGCGTCACATCTTCCCCATAACCTGATAAAATGACAACGGGGTGGGTATTAATCGAGAAATTGCTGAGATTATAAAGAATTCTTCTTGTTTCAAAGAAATTTCAGCTCCGGAGGTTACCCAAAAAGCAGAAAAAAACGACAGGTCGCGGGTTGATAAAATGGTCAAAATTTAAAGGGCGTCAGATCTTCCCCTAAACCTGATAAAACGACAACGGGGTGGGTATTAATCGAGAAATTGCTGAGATTAGAAAGAATTATCCTTGTTTCAAAGAAATTTCAGCTCCTGAGGTTACCCAAAAAGCAGAAAAAAAACGACAGGTCGCGGGTTGATAAAATGGTCAAAATCTAAAAGGCGTCAGATCTTCCTCAAAACCTGATAAAATTACAATGGAGTGGGTATTAATTGAGAAATTGCTGAGATTACAAAGAATTATCCTTGTTCCAAAGAAATTTCAGCTCCGGACGTTACGCCAAAAACCAGAAAAAAACAACAGGTCGTGGGTTGAAAAAATGGTCAAAATTTAAAGGGCGTCACATCTTTCCCTGAACCTGATAAAATGACAACGGGGTGGGTATTAATCGAGAAATTGCTGAGATTAGAAAGAATTATCTTTGTTCCAAAGAAATTTCAGCTCCGGAGGTTACCCAAAAAGCAGAAAAAAACGACAGGTCGCGGGTTGAAAGAATGGTCAAAATTTAAAGGGCGTCACATCTTCCCCATAACCTGATAAAATGACAACGGGGTGGGTATTAATCGAGAAATTGCTGAGATTAGAAAGAATTATCTTTTCTCCAAAGACATTTCAGCTCCAGAATTTACCCAAAAAGCAGAAAAAAACGACAGGTCGCGGGTTGAAAAAATGGTCAAAATTTAAAGGGCGTCACATCTTCCCCATAACCTGATAAAATGACAACGGGGTGGGTATTAATCGAGAAATTGCTGAGACTATAAAGAATTCTTCTTGTTTCAAAGAAATTTCAGCTCCGGAGGTTACCCAAAAAGCAGAAAAAAACGACAGGTCGCGGGTTGATAAAATGGTCAAAATTTAAAGGGCGTCAGATCTTCCCCTAAACCTGATAAAACGACAACGGGGTGGGTATTAATTGAGAAATTGCTGAGATTAGAAAGAATTATCTTTGTTCCAAAGAAATTTCACCTCCGGAGGTTACCCAAAAAGCAGAAAAAAACGACAGGTCGCGGGTTGAAAGAATGGTCAAAATTTAAAGGGCGTCACATCTTCCCCAAAACCTGATAAAATTACAATGGAGTGGGTATTAATTGAGAAATTGCTGAGATTACAAAGAATTATCCTTGTTCCAAAGAAATTTCAGCTCCGGACGTTACGCCAAAAACCAGAAAAAAACAACAGGTCGTGGGTTAAAAAAATGGTCAAAATTTAAAGGGCGTCACATCTTTCCCTGAACCTGATAAAATGACAACGGGGTGGGTATTAATCGAGAAATTGCTGAGATTAGAAAGAATTATCCTTGTTTCAAAGAAATTTCAGCTCCTGAGGTTACCCAAAAAGCAGAAAAAAACGACAGGTCACGGGTTGATAAAATGGTCAAAATTTAAAGGGCGTCAGATCTTCCCCAAAACCTGATAAAATTACAATGGGGTGGGTATTAATCGAGAAATTGCTGAGATTAGAAAGAATTATCTTTTCTCCGAAGACATTTCAACTCCAGAATTTACCCAAAAAGCAGTAAAAAACGACAGGTCACGGGTTGATAAAATGATCAAAATTTAAAGGGCGTCAGATCTTCCCCAAAACCTGATAAAATTACAATGGGATGGGAATTAATTGAGAAATTGCTGAGATTTGAAAGAATTATCCTTGTTCCAAAGAAATTTCAGCTCCGGAGGTTACGCCAAAAACCAGAAAAAAACGACAGGTCGCGGGTTGAAAGAATGGTCGAAATTTAAAGGGCGTAACATCTTCCCCATAACCAGATAAAATGACAACGGGGTGGGTATTAATCGAGAAATTGCTGAGATTACAAAGAATTATCTTTGCTCCAAAGACATTTCAGCTCTAGAGGTTAACTAAAAAGCAGAAAAAAACGACAGGTCGCGGGTTGAAAAAATGGTCAAAATTTAAAGGGCGTCAGATCTTCCCCAAAACCTGATAAAATGAAAACGGGGAGGGTATTAATCGAGAAATTGCTGAGATTATAAAGAATTATCCTTGTTTCAAAGAAATTTCATCTCCGGAGGGTACCCAAAATCCAGAAAAAAACGTCAGGTCGCGGGTTGATAAAATGGTCAAAATTTAAAGGGCGTCACATCTTCCCCAAAACCTGATGAAATGACAACGGGGTGGGTATTAATCGAGAAATTGCTGAGATTAGAAAGAATTATCTCTGTTCCAAAGAAATTTCAGCTCCGGAGGTTACCCAAAAACCAGAAAAAAAATGTACAGGTCGCGGGTTGAAAGAATGGTCAAATTTAATGGGCGTCACATCTTCCCCATAACCTGATAAAATGACAACGGGGTGGGCATTAATCGAGAAATTGCTGAGATAATAAAGAATTATCTTTGCTCCAAAGACATTTCAGCTCCAGAGGTTACCCAAAAACCAGAAAAAAACGACAGGTCGTGGGTTGAAAGAATGTTCAAAATTTAAAGGGCGTCACATCTTCCCCAAAACCTGATAAAATTACAATGGAGTGGGTATTAATTGAGAAATTGCTGAGATTACAAAGAATTATCCTTGTTCCAAAGAAATTTCAGCTCCGGACGTTACGCCAAAAACCAGAAAAAAACAACAGGTCGTGGGTTAAAAAAATGGTCAAAATTTAAAGGGCGTCACATCTTTCCCTGAACCTGATAAAATGACAACGGGGTGGGTATTAATCGAGAAATTGCTGAGATTAGAAAGACTTATCTTTGTTCCAAAGAAATTTCAGCTCCGGAGGTTACCCAAAAAGCAGAAAAAAACGACAGGTCGCGGGTTGAAAGAATGGTCAAAATTTAAAGGGCGTCACATCTTCCCCATAACCTGATAAAATGACAACGGGGTGGGTATTAATCGAGAAATTGCTGAGATTAGAAAGAATTATCTTTTCTCCAAAGACATTTCAGCTCCAGAATTTACCCAAAAAGCAGAAAAAAACGACAGGTCGCGGGTTGAAAAAATGGTCAAAATTTAAAGGGCGTCACATCTTTCCCATAACCTGATAAAATGACAACGGGGTGGGTATTAATCGAGAAATTGCTGAGATTATAAAGAATTCTTCTTGTTTCAAAGAAATTTCAGCTCCGGAGGTTACCCAAAAAGCAGAAAAAAAACGACAGGTCGCGGGTTGATAAAATGGTCAAAATTTAAAGGGCGTCAGATCTTCCCCTAAACCTGATAAAACGACAACGGGGTGGGTATTAATTGAGAAATTGCTGAGATTATAAAGAATTATCCTTGTTCCAAAGAAATTTCAGCTCCGGACGTTATGCCAAAAACCAGAAAAAAACAACAGGTCGTGGGTTGAAAAAATGGTCAAAATTTAAAGGGCGTCACATCTTTCCCTGAACCTGATAAAATGACAACGGGGTGGGTATTAATCGAGAAATTGCTGAGATTAGAAAGAATTATCTTTGTTCCAAAGAAATTTCAGCTCCGGAGGTTACCCAAAAAGCAGAAAAAAACGACAGGTCGCGGGTTGAAAGAATGGTCAAAATTTAAAGGGCGTCACATCTTCCCCATAACCCGATAAAATGACAACGGGGTGGGTATTGATCGAGAAATTGCTGCGATTAGAAAGAATTATCCTTGTTCCAAAGAAATTTCAGCTCTGGAGGTTACCCAAAAAGCAGAAAAAAACGACAGGTCGCGGATTGAAAAAATGGTCAAAATTTAAAGGGCGTCACATCTTCCCCGTAACCTGATAAAATGACAACGGGGTGGGTATTAATCGAAAAATTGCTGAGATTATAAAGAATTATCCTTGTTTCAAAGAAATTTCAGCTCCTGAGGTTACCCAAAAAGCAGAAAAAAACGACAGGTCACGGGTTGATAAAATGGTCAAAATTTAAAGGGCGTCAGATCTTCCCCAAAACCTGATAAAATTACAATGGGGTGGGTATTAATCGAGAAATTGCTGAGATTAGAAAGAATTATCTTTTCTCCGAAGACATTTCACCTCCAGAATTTACCCAAAAAGCAGGAAAAAACGACAGGTCACGGGTTGATAAAATGATCAAAATTTAAAGGGCGTCAGATCTTCCCCAAAACCTGATAAAATTACAATGGGATGGGTATTAATCGAGAAATTGCTGAGATTATAAAGAATTCTTCTTGTTTCAAAGAAATTTCAGCTCCGGAGGTTACCCAAAAAGCAGAAAAAAACGACAGGTCGCGGGTTGATAAAATGGTCAAAATTTAAAGGGCGTCAGATCTTCCCCTAAACCTGATAAAACGACAACGGGGTGGGTATTAATTGAGAAATTGCTGAGATTAGAAAGAATTATCTTTGTTCCAAAGAAATTTCAGCTCTGGAGGTTACCCAAAAAGCAGAAAAAAACGACAGGTCGCGGGTTGAAAAAATGGTCAAAATTTAAAGGGCGTCACATCTTCCCCAAAACCTGATAAAATTACAATGGAGTGGGTATTAATTGAGAAATTGCTGAGATTACAAAGAATTATCCTTGTTCCAAAGAAATTTCAGCTCCGGACGTTACGCCAAAAACCAGAAAAAAACAACAGGTCGTGGGTTAAAAAAATGATCAAAATTTAAAGGGCGTCACATCTTTCCCTGAACCTGATAAAATGACAACGGGGTGGGTATTAATCGAGAAATTGCTGAGATTAGAAAGAATTATCCTTTTTTCAAAGAAATTTCAGCTCCTGAGGTTACCCAAAAAGCAGAAAAAAACGACAGGTCACGGGTTGATAAAATGGTCAAAATTTAAAGGGCGTCAGATCTTCCCCAAAACCTGATAAAATTACAATGGGGTGGGTATTAATCGAGAAATTGCTGAGATTAGAAAGAATTATCTTTTCTCCGAAGACATTTCACCTCCAGAATTTACCCAAAAAGCAGGAAAAAACGACAGGTCACGGGTTGATAAAATGATCAAAATTTAAAGGGCGTCAGATCTTCCCCAAAACCTGATAAAATTACAATGGGATGGGAATTAATTGAGAAATTGCTGAGATTTGAAAGAATTATCCTTGTTCCAAAGAAATTTCAGCTCCGGAGGTTACGCCAAAAACCAGAAAAAAACGACAGGTCGCAGGTTGAAAGAATGGTCAAAATTTAAAGGGCGTCACATCTTCCCCATAACCAGATAAAATGACAACGGGGTGGGTATTAATCGAGAAATTGCTGAGATTACAAAGAATTATCTTTGCTCCAAAGACATTTCAGCTCTAGAGGTTAACTAAAAAGCAGAAAAAAACGATAGGTCGCGGGTTGAAAAAATGGTCAAAATTTAAAGGGCGTCAGATCTTCCCCAAAACCTGATAAAATGAAAACGGGGAGGGTATTAATCGAGAAATTGCTGAGATTATAAAGAATTATCCTTGTTTCAAAGAAATTTCATCTCCGGAGGGTACCCAAAATCCAGAAAAAAACGACAGGTCGCGGGTTGGTAAAATGGTCAAAATTTAAAGGGCGTCACATCTTCCCCAAAACCTGATGAAATGACAACGGGGTGGGTATTAATCGAGAAATTGCTGAGATTAGAAAGAATTATCTCTGTTCCAAAGAAATTTCAGCTCCGGAGGTTACCCAAAAACCAGAAAAAAAACGTACAGGTCGCGGGTTGAAAGAATGGTCAAATTTAATGGGCGTCACATCTTCCCCATAACCTGATAAAATGACAACGGGGTGGGCATTAATCGAGAAATTGCTGAGATAATAAAGAATTATCTTTGCTCCAAAGACATTTCAGCTCCAGAGGTTACCCAAAAACCAGAAAAAAACGACAGGTCGTGGGTTGAAAGAATGTTCAAAATTTAAAGGGCGTCACATCTTCCCCAAAACCTGATAAAATTACAATGGAGTGGGTATTAATTGAGAAATTGCTGAGATTACAAAGAATTATCCTTGTTCCAAAGAAATTTCAGCTCCGGACGTTACGCCAAAAACCAGAAAAAAACAACAGGTTGTGGGTTAAAAAAATGGTCAAAATTTAAAGGGCGTCACATCTTTCCCTGAACCTGATAAAATGACAACGGGGTGGGTATTAATCGAGAAATTGCTGAGATTAGAAAGAATTATCTTTGTTCCAAAGAAATTTCAGCTCCGGAGGTTACCCAAAAAGCAGAAAAAAACGACAGGTCGCGGGTTGAAAGAATGGTCAAAATTTAAAGGGCGTCACATCTTCCCCATAACCTGATAAAATGACAACGGGGTGGGTATTAATCGAGAAATTGCTGAGATTAGAAAGAATTCTTCTTGTTTCAAAGAAATTTCAGCTCCGGAGGTTACCCAAAAAGCAGAAAAAAACGACAGGTCGCGGGTTGATAAAATGGTCAAAATTTAAAGGGCGTCAGATCTTCCCCTAAACCTGATAAAACGACAACGGGGTGGGTATTAATCGAGAAATTGCTGAGATTAGAAAGAATTATCCTTGTTTCAAAGAAATTTCAGCTCCTGAGGTTACCCAAAAAGCAGAAAAAAACGACAGGTCGCGGGTTGATAAAATGGTCAAAATCTAAAAGGCGTCAGATCTTCCTCAAAACCTGATAAAATTACAATGGAGTGGGTATTAATTGAGAAATTGCTGAGATTACAAAGAATTATCCTTGTTCCAAAGAAATTTCAGCTCCGGACGTTACGCCAAAAACCAGAAAAAAACAACAGGTCGTGGGTTGAAAAAATGGTCAAAATTTAAAGGGCGTCACATCTTTCCCTGAACCTGATAAAATGACAACGGGGTGGGTATTAATCGAGAAATTGCTGAGATTAGAAAGAATTATCTTTGTTCCAAAGAAATTTCAGCTCCGGAGGTTACCCAAAAAGCAGAAAAAAACGACAGGTCGCGGGTTGAAAGAATGGTCAAAATTTAAAGGGCGTCACATCTTCCCCATAACCCGATAAAATGACAACGGGGTGGGTATTGATCGAGAAATTGCTGCGATTAGAAAGAATTATCTTTGTTCCAAAGAAATTTCAGCTCTGGAGGTTACCCAAAAAGCAGAAAAAAACGACAGGTCACGGGTTGAAAGAATGGTCAAAATTTAAAGGGCGTCACATCTTCCCCATAACCTGATAAAATGACAACGGGGTGGGTATTAATCGAAAAATTGCTGAGATTATAAAGAATTATCCTTGTTTCAAAGAAATTTCAGCTCCTGAGGTTACCCAAAAAGCAGAAAAAAACGACAGGTCACGGGTTGATAAAATGGTCAAAATTTAAAGGGCGTCAGATCTTCCCCAAAACCTGATAAAATTACAATGGGGTGGGTATTAATCGAGAAATTGCTGAGATTAGAAAGAATTATCTTTTCTCCGAAGACATTTCACCTCCAGAATTTACCCAAAAAGCAGGAAAAAACGACAGGTCACGGGTTGATAAAATGATCAAAATTTAAAGGGCGTCAGATCTTCCCCAAAACCTGATAAAATTACAATGGGATGGGTATTAATCGAGAAATTGCTGAGATTATAAAGAATTCTTCTTGTTTCAAAGAAATTTCAGCTCCGGAGGTTACCTAAAAAGCAGAAAAAAACGACAGGTCGCGGGTTGATAAAATGGTCAAAATTTAAAGGGCGTCAGATCTTCCCCTAAACCTGATAAAACGACAACGGGGTGGGTATTAATTGAGAAATTGCTGAGATTAGAAAGAATTATCTTTGTTCCAAAGAAATTTCAGCTCCGGAGGTTACCCAAAAAGCAGAAAAAAACGACAGGTCGCGGGTTGAAAAAATGGTCAAAATTTAAAGGGCGTCACATCTTCCCCAAAACCTGATAAAATTACAATGGAGTGGGTATTAATTGAGAAATTGCTGAGATTACAAAGAATTATCCTTGTTCCAAAGAAATTTCAGCTCCGGACGTTACGCCAAAAACCAGAAAAAAACAACAGGTCGTGGGTCAAAAAAATGATCAAAATTTAAAGGGCGTCACATCTTTCCCTGAACCTGATAAAATGACAACGGGGTGGGTATTAATCGAGAAATTGCTGAGATTAGAAAGAATTATCCTTGTTTCAAAGAAATTTCAGCTCCTGAGGTTACCCAAAAAGCAGAAAAAAACGACAGGTCACGGGTTGATAAAATGGTCAAAATTTAAAGGGCGTCAGATCTTCCCCAAAACCTGATAAAATTACAATGGGGTGGGTATTAATTGAGAAATTGCTGAGATTAGAAAGAATTATCTTTTCTCCGAAGACATTTCAGCTCCAGAATTTACCCAAAAAGCAGGAAAAAACGACAGGTCACGGGTTGATAAAATGATCAAAATTTAAAGGGCGTCAGATCTTCCCCAAAACCTGATAAAATTACAATGGGATGGGAATTAATTGAGAAATTGCTGAGATTTGAAAGAATTATCCTTGTTCCAAAGAAATTTCAGCTCCGGAGGTTACGCCAAAAACCAGAAAAAAACGACAGGTCGCGGGTTGAAAGAATGGTCAAAATTTAAAGGGCGTCACATCTTCCCCATAACCAGATAAAATGACAACGGGGTGGGTATTAATCGAGAAATTGCTGAGATTACAAAGAATTATCTTTGCTCCAAAGACATTTCAGCTCTAGAGGTTAACTAAAAAGCAGAAAAAAACGATAGGTCGCGGGTTGAAAAAATGGTCAAAATTTAAAATGCGTCAGATCTTCCCCAAAACCTGATAAAATGAAAACGGGGAGGGTATTAATCGAGAAATTGCTGAGATTAGAAAGAATTATCTTTGTTCCAAAGAAATTTCAGCTCCGGAGGTTACCCAAAAAGCAGAAAAAAACGACAGGTCGCGGGTTGAAAGAATGGTCAAAATTTAAAGGGCGTCACATCTTCCCCATAACCTGATAAAATGACAACGGGGTGGGTATTAATCGAAAAATTGCTGAGATTATAAAGAATTATCCTTGTTTCAAAGAAATTTCAGCTCCTGAGGTTACCCAAAAACCAGAAAAAAACGACAGGTCGTGGGTTGAAAGAATGTTCAAAATTTAAAGGGCGTCACATCTTCCCCAAAACCTGATAAAATTACAATGGAGTGGGTATTAATTGAGAAATTGCTGAGATTACAAAGAATTATCCTTGTTCCAAAGAAATTTCAGCTCCGGACGTTACGCCAAAAACCAGAAAAAAACAACAGGTCGTGGGTTAAAAAAATGGTCAAAATTTAAAGGGCGTCACATCTTTCCCTGAACCTGATAAAATGACAACGGGGTGGGTATTAATCGAGAAATTGCTGAGATTAGAAAGAATTATCTTTGTTCCAAAGAAATTTCAGCTCCGGAGGTTACCCAAAAAGCAGAAAAAAACGACAGGTCGCGGGTTGAAAGAATGGTCAAAATTTAAAGGGCGTCACATCTTCCCCATAACCCGATAAAATGACAACGGTGTGGGTATTAATCGAGAAATTGCTGAGATTAGAAAGAATTATCTTTTCTCCAAAGACATTTCAGCTCCAGAATTTACCCAAAAAGCAGAAAAAAACGACAGGTCGCGGGTTGAAAGAATGGTCAAAATTTAAAGGGCGTCACATCTTCCCCATAACCTGATAAAATGACAACGGGGTGGGTATTAATCGAGAAATTGCTGAGATTATAAAGAATTCTTCTTGTTTCAAAGAAATTTCAGCTCCGGAGGTTACCCAAAAAGCAGAAAAAAACGACAGGTCGCGGGTTGATAAAATGGTCAAAATTTAAAGGGCGTCAGATCTTCCCCTAAACCTGATAAAACGACAACGGGGTGGGTATTAATCGAGAAATTGCTGAGATTAGAAAGAATTCTTCTTGTTTCAAAGAAATTTCAGCTCCGGAGGTTACCCAAAAAGCAGAAAAAAACGACAGGTCGCGGGTTGATAAAATGGTCAAAATTTAAAGGGCGTCAGATCTTCCCCTAAACCTGAATAAACGACAACGGGGTGGGTATTAATCGAGAAATTGCTGAGATTAGAAAGAATTATCCTTGTTTCAAAGAAATTTCAGCTCCTGAGGTTACCCAAAAAGCAGAAAAAAACGACAGGTCGCGGGTTGATAAAATGGTCAAAATCTAAAAGGCGTCAGATCTTCCTCAAAACCTGATAAAATTACAATGGAGTGGGTATTAATTGAGAAATTGCTGAGATTACAAAGAATTATCCTTGTTCCAAAGAAATTTCAGCTCCGGACGTTACGCCAAAAACCAGAAAAAAACAACAGGTCGTGGGTTGAAAAAATGGTCAAAATTTAAAGGGCGTCACATCTTCCCCAAAACCTGATAAAATTACAATGGGATGGGAATTAATTGAGAAATTGCTGAGATTTGAAAGAATTATCCTTGTTCCAAAGAAATTTCAGCTCCGGAGGTTACGCCAAAAACCAGAAAAAGACGACAGGTCGCGGGTTGAAAGAATGGTCAAAATTTAAAGGGCGTCACATCTTCCCCATAACCAGATAAAATGACAACGGGGTGGGTATTAATCGAGAAATTGCTGAGATTACAAAGAATTATCTTTGCTCCAAAGACATTTCAGCTCTAGAGGTTAACTAAAAAGCAGAAAAAAACGATAGGTCGCGGGTTGAAAAAATGGTCAAAATTTAAAATGCGTCAGATCTTCCCCAAAACCTGATAAAATGAAAACGGGGAGGGTATTAATCGAGAAATTGCTGAGATTAGAAAGAATTATCTTTGTTCCAAAGAAATTTCAGCTCCGGAGGTTACCCAAAAAGCAGAAAAAAACGACAGGTCGCGGGTTGATAAAATGGTCAAAATTTAAAGGGCGTCAGATCTTCCCCTAAACCTGATAAAACGACAACGGGGTGGGTATTAATCGAGAAATTGCTGAGATTAGAAAGAATTCTTCTTGTTTCAAAGAAATTTCAGCTCCGGAGGTTACCCAAAAAGCAGAAAAAAACGACAGGTCGCGGGTTGATAAAATGGTCAAAATTTAAAGGGCGTCAGATCTTCCCCTAAACCTGAATAAACGACAACGGGGTGGGTATTAATCGAGAAATTGCTGAGATTAGAAAGAATTATCCTTGTTTCAAAGAAATTTCAGCTCCTGAGGTTACCCAAAAAGCAGAAAAAAACGACAGGTCGCGGGTTGATAAAATGGTCAAAATCTAAAAGGCGTCAGATCTTCCTCAAAACCTGATAAAATTACAATGGAGTGGGTATTAATTGAGAAATTGCTGAGATTACAAAGAATTATCCTTGTTCCAAAGAAATTTCAGCTCCGGACGTTACGCCAAAAACCAGAAAAAAACAACAGGTCGTGGGTTGAAAAAATGGTCAAAATTTAAAGGGCGTCACATCTTCCCCAAAACCTGATAAAATTACAATGGGATGGGAATTAATTGAGAAATTGCTGAGATTTGAAAGAATTATCCTTGTTCCAAAGAAATTTCAGCTCCGGAGGTTACGCCAAAAACCAGAAAAAGACGACAGGTCGCGGGTTGAAAGAATGGTCAAAATTTAAAGGGCGTCACATCTTCCCCATAACCAGATAAAATGACAACGGGGTGGGTATTAATCGAGAAATTGCTGAGATTACAAAGAATTATCTTTGCTCCAAAGACATTTCAGCTCTAGAGGTTAACTAAAAAGCAGAAAAAAACGATAGGTCGCGGGTTGAAAAAATGGTCAAAATTTAAAATGCGTCAGATCTTCCCCAAAACCTGATAAAATGAAAACGGGGAGGGTATTAATCGAGAAATTGCTGAGATTAGAAAGAATTATCTTTGTTCCAAAGAAATTTCAGCTCTGGAGGTTACCCAAAAAGCAGAAAAAAACGACAGGTCGCGGGTTGAAAGAATGGTCAAAATTTAAAGGGCGTCACATCTTCCCCATAACCCGATAAAATGACAACGGGGTGGGTATTGATCGAGAAATTGCTGCGATTAGAAAGAATTATCCTTGTTCCAAAGAAATTTCAGCTCTGGAGGTTACCCAAAAAGCAGAAAAAAACGACAGGTCGCGGGTTGAAAGAATGGTCAAAATTTAAAGGGCGTCACATCTTCCCCATAACCTGATAAAATGACAACGGAATGGGTATTAATCGAAAAATTGCTGAGATTATAAAGAATTATCCTTGTTTCAAAGAAATTTCAGCTCCTGAGGTTACCCAAAAAGCAGAAAAAAACGACAGGTCACGGGTTGATAAAATGGTCAAAATTTAGAGGGCGTCAGATCTTCCCCAAAACCTGATAAAATTACAATGGGGTGGGTATTAATCGAGAAATTGCTGAGATTAGAAAGAATTATCTTTTCTCCGAAGACATTTCACCTCCAGAATTTACCCAAAAAGCAGGAAAAAAACGACAGGTCACGGGTTGATAAAATGATCAAAATTTAAAGGGCATCAGATCTTCCCCAAAACCTGATAAAATTACAATGGAATGGGTATTAATCGAGAAATTGCTGAGATTATAAAGAATTCTTCTTGTTTCAAAGAAATTTCAGCTCCGGAGGTTACCCAAAAAGCAGAAAAAAACGACAGGTCGCGGGTTGATAAAATGGTCAAAATTTAAAGGGCGTCAGATCTTCCCCTAAACCTGATAAAACGACAACGGGGTGGGTATTAATTGAGAAATTGCTGAGATTAGAAAGAATTATCTTTGTTCCAAAGAAATTTCAGCTCCGGAGGTTACCCAAAAAGCAGAAAAAAACGACAGGTCGCGGGTTGAAAAAATGGTCAAAATTTAAAGGGCGTCACATCTTCCCCAAAACCTGATAAAATTACAATGGAGTGGGTATTAATTGAGAAATTGCTGAGATTACAAAGAATTATCCTTGTTCCAAAGAAATTTCAGCTCCGGACGTTACGCCAAAAACCAGAAAAAAACAACAGGTCGTGGGTTAAAAAAATGATCAAAATTTAAAGGGCGTCACATCTTTCCCTGAACCTGATAAAATGACAACGGGGTGGGTATTAATCGAGAAATTGCTGAGATTAGAAAGAATTATCCTTGTTTCAAAGAAATTTCAGCTCCTGAGGTTACCCAAAAAGCAGAAAAAAAACGACAGGTCACGGGTTGATAAAATGGTCAAAATTTAAAGGGCGTCAGATCTTCCCCAAAACCTGATAAAATTACAATGGGGTGGGTATTAATTGAGAAATTGCTGAGATTAGAAAGAATTATCTTTTCTCCGAAGACATTTCAGCTCCAGAATTTACCCAAAAAGCAGGAAAAAACGACAGGTCACGGGTTGATAAAATGATCAAAATTTAAAGGGCGTCAGATCTTCCCCAAAACCTGATAAAATTACAATGGGATGGGAATTAATTGAGAAATTGCTGAGATTTGAAAGAATTATCCTTGTTCCAAAGAAATTTCAGCTCCGGAGGTTACGCCAAAAACCAGAAAAAAACGACAGGTCGCGGGTTGAAAGAATGGTCAAAATTTAAAGGGCGTCACATCTTCCCCATAACCAGATAAAATGACAACGGGGTGGGTATTAATCGAGAAATTGCTGAGATTACAAAGAATTATCTTTGCTCCAAAGACATTTCAGCTCCAGAGGTTAACTAAAAAGCAGAAAAAAACGATAGGTCGCGGGTTGAAAAAATGGTCAAAATTTAAAATGCGTCAGATCTTCCCCAAAACCTGATAAAATGAAAACGGGGAGGGTATTAATCGAGAAATTGCTGAGATTATAAAGAATTATCCTTGTTTCAAAGAAATTTCATCTCCGGAGGGTACCCAAAATCCAGAAAAAAACGACAGGTCGCGGGTTGATAAAATGGTCAAAATTTAAAGTGCGTCACATCTTCCCCATAACCTGATAAAATGACAACGGGGTGGGCATTAATCGAGAAATTGCTGAGATAATAAAGAATTATCTTTGCTCCAAAGACATTTCAGCTCCAGAGGTTACCCAAAAACCAGAAAAAAACGACAGGTCGTGGGTTGAAAGAATGTTCAAAATTTAAAGGGCGTCACATCTTCCCCAAAACCTGATAAAATTACAATGGAGTGGGTATTAATTGAGAAATTGCTGAGATTACAAAGAATTATCCTTGTTCCAAAGAAATTTCAGCTCCGGACGTTACGCCAAAAACCAGAAAAAAACAACAGGTCGTGGGTTAAAAAAATGGTCAAAATTTAAAGGGCGTCACATCTTTCCCTGAACCTGATAAAATGACAACGGGGTGGGTATTAATCGAGAAATTGCTGAGATTAGAAAGAATTATCTTTGTTCCAAAGAAATTTCAGCTCCGGAGGTTACCCAAAAAGCAGAAAAAAACGACAGGTCGCGGGTTGAAAAAAATGGTCAAAATTTAAAGGGCGTCACATCTTCCCCATACCTGATAAAATGACAACGGGGCGGGTATTAATCGAGAAATTGCTGAGATTATAAAGAATTCTTCTTGTTTCAAAGAAATTTCAGCTCCGGAGGTTACCCAAAAAGCAGAAAAAAACGACAGGTCGCGGGTTGATAAAATGGTCAAAATTTAAAGGGCGTCAGATCTTCCCCTAAACCTGATAAAACGACAACGGGGTGGGTATTAATCGAGAAATTGCTGAGATTAGAAAGAATTCTTCTTGTTTCAAAGAAATTTCAGCTCCGGAGGTTACCCAAAAAGCAGAAAAAAACGACAGGTCGCGGGTTGATAAAATGGTCAAAATTTAAAGGGCGTCAGATCTTCCCCTAAACCTGAATAAACGACAACGGGGTGGGTATTAATCGAGAAAATTGCTGAGATTAGAAAGAATTATCCTTGTTTCAAAGAAATTTCAGCTCCTGAGGTTACCCAAAAAGCAGAAAAAAACGACAGGTCGCGGGTTGATAAAATGGTCAAAATCTAAAAGGCGTCAGATCTTCCTCAAAACCTGATAAAATTACAATGGAGTGGGTATTAATTGAGAAATTGCTGAGATTACAAAGAATTATCCTTGTTCCAAAGAAATTTCAGCTCCGGACGTTACGCCAAAAACCAGAAAAAAACAACAGGTCGTGGGTTGAAAAAATGGTCAAAATTTAAAGGGCGTCACATCTTCCCCAAAACCTGATAAAATTACAATGGGATGGGAATTAATTGAGAAATTGCTGAGATTTGAAAGAATTATCCTTGTTCCAAAGAAATTTCAGCTCCGGAGGTTACGCCAAAAACCAGAAAAAGACGACAGGTCGCGGGTTGAAAGAATGGTCAAAATTTAAAGGGCGTCACATCTTCCCCATAACCAGATAAAATGACAACGGGGTGGGTATTAATCGAGAAATTGCTGAGATTACAAAGAATTATCTTTGCTCCAAAGACATTTCAGCTCTAGAGGTTAACTAAAAAGCAGAAAAAAACGATAGGTCGCGGGTTGAAAAAATGGTCAAAATTTAAAATGCGTCAGATCTTCCCCAAAACCTGATAAAATGAAAACGGGGAGGGTATTAATCGAGAAATTGCTGAGATTATAAAGAATTCTTCTTGTTTCAAAAGAAATTTCAGCTCCGGAGGTTACCCAAAAAGCAGAAAAAAACGACAGGTCGCGGGTTGATAAAATGGTCAAAATTTAAAGGGCGTCAGATCTTCCCCTAAACCTGATAAAACGACAACGGGGTGGGTATTAATTGAGAAATTGCTGAGATTAGAAAGAATTATCTTTGTTCCAAAGAAATTTCAGCTCCGGAGGTTACCCAAAAAGCAGAAAAAAACGACAGGTCGCGGGTTGAAAAAATGGTCAAAATTTAAAGGGCGTCACATCTTCCCCAAAACCTGATAAAATTACAATGGAGTGGGTATTAATTGAGAAATTGCTGAGATTACAAAGAATTATCCTTGTTCCAAAGAAATTTCAGCTCCGGACGTTACGCCAAAAACCAGAAAAAAACAACAGGTCGTGGGTTAAAAAAATGATCAAAATTTAAAGGGCGTCACATCTTTCCCTGAACCTGATAAAATGACAACGGGGTGGGTATTAATCGAGAAATTGCTGAGATTAGAAAGAATTATCCTTGTTTCAAAGAAATTTCAGCTCCTGAGGTTACCCAAAAAGCAGAAAAAAACGACAGGTCACGGGTTGATAAAATGGTCAAAATTTAAAGGGCGTCAGATCTTCCCCAAAACCTGATAAAATTACAATGGGGTGGGTATTAATTGAGAAATTGCTGAGATTAGAAAGAATTATCTTTTCTCCGAAGACATTTCAGCTCCAGAATTTACCCAAAAAGCAGGAAAAAACGACAGGTCACGGGTTGATAAAATGATCAAAATTTAAAGGGCGTCAGATCTTCCCCAAAACCTGATAAAATTACAATGGGATGGGAATTAATTGAGAAATTGCTGAGATTTGAAAGAATTATCCTTGTTCCAAAGAAATTTCAGCTCCGGAGGTTACGCCAAAAACCAGAAAAAAACGACAGGTCGCGGGTTGAAAGAATGGTCAAAATTTAAAGGGCGTCACATCTTCCCCATAACCAGATAAAATGACAACGGGGTGGGTATTAATCGAGAAATTGCTGAGATTACAAAGAATTATCTTTGCTCCAAAGACATTTCAGCTCCAGAGGTTAACTAAAAAGCAGAAAAAAACGATAGGTCGCGGGTTGAAAAAATGGTCAAAATTTAAAATGCGTCAGATCTTCCCCAAAACCTGATAAAATGAAAACGGGGAGGGTATTAATCGAGAAATTGCTGAGATTATAAAGAATTATCCTTGTTTCAAAGAAATTTCATCTCCGGAGGGTACCCAAAATCCAGAAAAAAACGACAGGTCGCGGGTTGATAAAATGGTCAAAATTTAAAGTGCGTCACATCTTCCCCATAACCTGATAAAATGACAACGGGGTGGGCATTAATCGAGAAATTGCTGAGATAATAAAGAATTATCTTTGCTCCAAAGACATTTCAGCTCCAGAGGTTACCCAAAAACCAGAAAAAAACGACAGGTCGTGGGTTGAAAGAATGTTCAAAATTTAAAGGGCGTCACATCTTCCCCAAAACCTGATAAAATTACAATGGAGTGGGTATTAATTGAGAAATTGCTGAGATTACAAAGAATTATCCTTGTTCCAAAGAAATTTCAGCTCCGGACGTTACGCCAAAAACCAGAAAAAAACAACAGGTCGTGGGTTAAAAAAATGGTCAAAATTTAAAGGGCGTCACATCTTTCCCTGAACCTGATAAAATGACAACGGGGTGGGTATTAATCGAGAAATTGCTGAGATTAGAAAGAATTATCTTTGTTCCAAAGAAATTTCAGCTCCGGAGGTTACCCAAAAAGCAGAAAAAAACGACAGGTCGCGGGTTGAAAGAATGGTCAAAATTTAAAGGGCGTCACATCTTCCCCATAACCTGATAAAATGACAACGGGGTGGGTATTAATCGAGAAATTGCTGAGATTAGAAAGAATTATCTTTTCTCCAAAGACATTTCAGCTCCAGAATTTACCCAAAAAGCAGAAAAAAACGACAGGTCGCGGGTTGAAAAAATGGTCAAAATTTAAAGGGCGTCACATCTTCCCCATAACCTGATAAAATGACAACGGGGCGGGTATTAATCGAGAAATTGCTGAGATTATAAAGAATTCTTCTTGTTTCAAAGAAATTTCAGCTCCGGAGGTTACCCAAAAAGCAGAAAAAAACGACAGGTCGCGGGTTGATAAAATGGTCAAAATTTAAAGGGCGTCAGATCTTCCCCTAAACCTGATAAAACGACAACGGGGTGGGTATTAATCGAGAAATTGCTGAGATTAGAAAGAATTCTTCTTGTTTCAAAGAAATTTCAGCTCCGGAGGTTACCCAAAAAGCAGAAAAAAACGACAGGTCGCGGGTTGATAAAATGGTCAAAATTTAAAGGGCGTCAGATCTTCCCCTAAACCTGAATAAACGACAACGGGGTGGGTATTAATCGAGAAATTGCTGAGATTAGAAAGAATTATCCTTGTTTCAAAGAAATTTCAGCTCCTGAGGTTACCCAAAAAGCAGAAAAAAACGACAGGTCGCGGGTTGATAAAATGGTCAAAATCTAAAAGGCGTCAGATCTTCCTCAAAACCTGATAAAATTACAATGGAGTGGGTATTAATTGAGAAATTGCTGAGATTACAAAGAATTATCCTTGTTCCAAAGAAATTTCAGCTCCGGACGTTACGCCAAAAACCAGAAAAAAACAACAGGTCGTGGGTTGAAAAAATGGTCAAAATTTAAAGGGCGTCACATCTTCCCCAAAACCTGATAAAATTACAATGGGATGGGAATTAATTGAGAAATTGCTGAGATTTGAAAGAATTATCCTTGTTCCAAAGAAATTTCAGCTCCGGAGGTTACGCCAAAAACCAGAAAAAGACGACAGGTCGCGGGTTGAAAGAATGGTCAAAATTTAAAGGGCGTCACATCTTCCCCATAACCAGATAAAATGACAACGGGGTGGGTATTAATCGAGAAATTGCTGAGATTACAAAGAATTATCTTTGCTCCAAAGACATTTCAGCTCTAGAGGTTAACTAAAAAGCAGAAAAAAACGATAGGTCGCGGGTTGAAAAAATGGTCAAAATTTAAAATGCGTCAGATCTTCCCCAAAACCTGATAAAATGAAAACGGGGAGGGTATTAATCGAGAAATTGCTGAGATTAGAAAGAATTATCTTTGTTCCAAAGAAATTTCAGCTCCGGAGGTTACCCAAAAAGCAGAAAAAAACGACAGGTCGCGGGTTGAAAGAATGGTCAAAATTTAAAGGGCGTCACATCTTCCCCATAACCCGATAAAATGACAACGGGGTGGGTATTGATCGAGAAATTGCTGCGATTAGAAAGAATTATCCTTGTTCAAAAGAAATTTCAGCTCTGGAGGTTACCCAAAAAGCAGAAAAAAACGACAGGTCGCGGGTTGAAAGAATGGTCAAAATTTAAAGGGCGTCACATCTTCCCCATAACCTGATAAAATGACAACGGAATGGGTATTAATCGAAAAATTGCTGAGATTATAAAGAATTATCCTTGTTTCAAAGAAATTTCAGCTCCTGAGGTTACCCAAAAAGCAGAAAAAAACGACAGGTCACGGGTTGATAAAATGGTCAAAATTTAAAGGGCGTCAGATCTTCCCCAAAACCTGATAAAATTACAATGGGGTGGGTATTAATCGAGAAATTGCTGAGATTAGAAAGAATTATCTTTTCTCCGAAGACATTTCACCTCCAGAATTTACCCAAAAAGCAGGAAAAAACGACAGGTCACGGGTTGATAAAATGATCAAAATTTAAAGGGCATCAGATCTTCCCCAAAACCTGATAAAATTACAATGGGATGGGTATTAATCGAGAAATTGCTGAGATTATAAAGAATTCTTCTTGTTTCAAAGAAATTTCAGCTCCGGAGGTTACCCAAAAAGCAGAAAAAAACGACAGGTCGCGGGTTGATAAAATGGTCAAAATTTAAAGGGCGTCAGATCTTCCCCTAAACCTGATAAAACGACAACGGGGTGGGTATTAATTGATAAATTGCTGAGATTAGAAAGAATTATCTTTGTTCCAAAGAAATTTCAGCTCCGGAGGTCACCCAAAAAGCAGAAAAAAACGACAGGTCGCGGGTTGAAAAAATGGTCAAAATTTAAAGGGCGTCACATCTTCCCCAAAACCTGATAAAATTACAATGGAGTGGGTATTAATTGAGAAATTGCTGAGATTACAAAGAATTATCCTTGTTCCAAAGAAATTTCAGCTCCGGACGTTACGCCAAAAACCAGAAAAAAACAACAGGTCGTGGGTTAAAAAAATGATCAAAATTTAAAGGGCGTCACATCTTTCCCTGAACCTGATAAAATGACAACGGGGTGGGTATTAATCGAGAAATTGCTGAGATTAGAAAGAATTATCCTTGTTTCAAAGAAATTTCAGCTCCTGAGGTTACCCAAAAAGCAGAAAAAAACGACAGGTCACGGGTTGATAAAATGGTCAAAATTTAAAGGGCGTCAGATCTTCCCCAAAACCTGATAAAATTACAATGGGGTGGGTATTAATTGAGAAATTGCTGAGATTAGAAAGAATTATCTTTTCTCCGAAGACATTTCAGCTCCAGAATTTACCCAAAAAGCAGGAAAAAACGACAGGTCACGGGTTGATAAAATGATCAAAATTTAAAGGGCGTCAGATCTTCCCCAAAACCTGATAAAATTACAATGGGATGGGAATTAATTGAGAAATTGCTGAGATTTGAAAGAATTATCCTTGTTCCAAAGAAATTTCAGCTCCGGAGGTTACGCCAAAAACCAGAAAAAAACGACAGGTCGCGGGTTGAAAGAATGGTCAAAATTTAAAGGGCGTCACATCTTCCCCATAACCAGATAAAATGACAACGGGGCTGGGTATTAATCGAGAAATTGCTGAGATTACAAAGAATTATCTTTGCTCCAAAGACATTTCAGCTCTAGAGGTTAACTAAAAAGCAGAAAAAAACGATAGGTCGCGGGTTGAAAAAATGGTCAAAATTTAAAATGCGTCAGATCTTCCCCAAAACCTGATAAAATGAAAACGGGGAGGGTATTAATCGAGAAATTGCTGAGATTATAAAGAATTATCCTTGTTTCAAAGAAATTTCATCTCCGGAGGGTACCCAAAATCCAGAAAAAAACGACAGGTCGCGGGTTGATAAAATGGTCAAAATTTAAAGTGCGTCACATCTTCCCCATAACCTGATAAAATGACAACGGGGTGGGCATTAATCGAGAAATTGCTGAGATAATAAAGAATTATCTTTGCTCCAAAGACATTTCAGCTCCAGAGGTTACCCAAAAACCAGAAAAAAAACGACAGGTCGTGGGTTGAAAGAATGTTCAAAATTTAAAGGGCGTCACATCTTCCCCAAAAACCTGATAAAATTACAATGGAGTGGGTATTAATTGAGAAATTGCTGAGATTACAAAGAATTATCCTTGTTCCAAAGAAATTTCAGCTCCGGACGTTACGCCAAAAACCAGAAAAAAACAACAGGTCGTGGGTTAAAAAAATGGTCAAAATTTAAAGGGCGTCACATCTTTCCCTGAACCTGATAAAATGACAACGGGGTGGGTATTAATCGAGAAATTGCTGAGATTAGAAAGAATTATCTTTGTTCCAAAGAAATTTCAGCTCCGGAGGTTACCCAAAAAGCAGAAAAAAACGACAGGTCGCGGGTTGAAAGAATGGTCAAAATTTAAAGGGCGTCACATCTTCCCCATAACCCGATAAAATGACAACGGGGTGGGTATTAATCAAGAAATTGCTGAGATTAGAAAGAATTATCTTTTCTCCAAAGACATTTCAGCTCCAGAATTTACCCAAAAAGCAGAAAAAAACGACAGGTCGCGGGTTGAAAAAATGGTCAAAATTTAAAGGGCGTCACATCTTCCCCATAACCTGATAAAATGACAACGGGGTGGGTATTAATCGAGAAATTGCTGAGATTATAAAGAATTCTTCTTGTTTCAAAGAAATTTCAGCTCCGGAGGTTACCCAAAAAGCAGAAAAAAACGACAGGTCGCGGGTTGATAAAATGGTCAAAATTTAAAGGGCGTCAGATCTTCCCCTAAACCTGATAAAACGACAACGGGGTGGGTATTAATCGAGAAATTGCTGAGATTAGAAAGAATTATCCTTGTTTCAAAGAAATTTCAGCTCTTGAGGTTACCCAAAAAGCAGAAAAAAACGACAGGTCGCGGGTTGATAAAATGGTCAAAATCTAAAAGGCGTCAGATCTTCCTCAAAACCTGATAAAATTACAATGGAGTGGGTATTAATTGAGAAATTTCTGAGATTACAAAGAATTATCCTTGTTCCAAAGAAATTTCAGCTCCGGACGTTACGCCAAAAACCAGAAAAAAACAACAGGTCGTGGGTTGAAAAAATGGTCAAAATTTAAAGGGCGTCACATCTTTCCCTGAACCTGATAAAATGACAACGGGGTGGGTATTAATCGAGAAATTGCTGAGATTAGAAAGAATTATCTTTGTTCCAAAGAAATTTCAGCTCCGGAGGTTACCCAAAAAGCAGAAAAAAACGACAGGTCGCGGGTTGAAAAAATGGTCAAAATTTAAAGGGCGTCACATCTTCCCCATAACCCGATAAAATGACAACGGGGTGGGTATTGATCGAGAAATTGCTGCGATTAGAAAGAATTATCCTTGTTCCAAAGAAATTTCAGCTCTGGAGGTTACCCAAAAAGCAGAAAAAAACGACAGGTCGCGGGTTGAAAGAATGGTCAAAATTTAAAGGGCGTCACATCTTCCCGATAACCTGATAAAATGACAACGGGGTGGGTATTAATCGAAAAATTGCTGAGATTATAAAGAATTCTTCTTGTTTCAAAGAAATTTCAGCTCCGGAGGTTACCCAAAAAGCAGAAAAAAACGACAGGTCGCGGGTTGAAAGAATGGTCAAAATTTAAAGGGCGTCACATCTTCCCCATAACCTGATAAAATGACAACGGGGTGGGTATTAATCGAGAAATTGCTGAGATAATAAAGAATTATCTTTGCTTCAAAGACATTTCAGCTCCAGAGGTTACCCAAAAACCAGAAAAAAACGACATGTCGTGGGTTGAAAGAATGTTCAAAATTTAAAGGGCGTCACATCTTCCCCATAACCTGATAAAATGACAACGGGGTGGGTATTAATCGAGAAATTGCTGAGATAATAAAGAATTATCTTTGTTCCAAAGAAATTTCAGCTCCGGAGGTTACCCAAAAAGCAGAAAAAAACGACAGGTCGCGGGTTGATAAAATGGTCAAAATTTAAAGGGCGTCAGATCTTCCCCAAAACCTGATAAAATTACAAAGGAGTGGTTATTAATTGAGAAATTGCTGAGATTACAAAGAATTATCCTTGTTCCAAAGAAATTTCAGCTCCGGACGTTACGCCAAAAACCAGAAAAAAACAACAGGTCGTGGGTTAAAAAAATGGTCAAAATTTAAAGGGCGTCACATCTTTCCCTGAACCTGATAAAATGACAACGGGGTGGGTATTAATCGAGAAATTGCTGAGATTAGAAAGAATTATCTTTGTTCCAAATAAATTTCAGCTCCAGAGGTTACCCTAAAACCAGAAAAAAACGACAGGTCGCGGGTTGAAAGAATGGTCAAAATTTAAAGGGCGTCACATCTTCCCCATAACCCGATAAAATGACAACGGGGTGGGTATTGATCGAGAAATTGCTGCGATTAGAAAGAATTATCCTTGTTCCAAAGAAATTTCAGCTCTGGAGGTTACCCAAAAAGCAGAAAAAAACGACAGGTCGCGGGTTGATAAAATGGTCAAAATTTAAAGGGCGTCACATCTTCCCCATAACCTGATAAAATGACAACGGGGTGGGTATTAATCGAAAAATTGCTGAGATTATAAAGAATTATCCTTGTTTCAAAGAAATTTCAGCTCCTGAGGTTACCCAAAAAGCAGAAAAAAACGACAGGTCACGGGTTGATAAAATGGTCAAAATTTAAAGGGCGTCACATCTTCCCCATAACCTGATAAAATGACAACGGGGTGGGTATTAATCGAGAAATTGCTGAGATAATAAAGAATTATCTTTGCTCCAAAGACATTTCAGCTCCAGAGGTTACCCAAAAACCAGAAAAAAACGACAGGTCGTGGGTTGAAAGAATGTTCAAAATTTAAAGGGCGTCAGATCTTCCCCATAACCTGATAAAATGACAACGGGGTGGGTATTAATCGAGAAATTGCTGAGATAATAAAGAATTATCTTTGTTCCAAAGAAATTTCAGCTCCGGAGGTTACCCAAAAAGCAGAAAAAAACGACAGGTCGCGGGTTGATAAAATGGTCAAAATTTAAAGGGCGTCAGATCTTCCCCAAAACCTGATAAAATTACAATGGAGTGGTTATTAATTGAGAAATTGCTGAGATTACAAAGAATTATCCTTGTTCCAAAGAAATTTCAGCTCCGGACGTTACGCCAAAAACCAGAAAAAAACAACAGGTCGTGGGTTGAAAAAATGGTCACAATTTAAAGGGCGTCACATCTTTCCCTGAACCTGATAAAATGACAACGGGGTGGGTATTAATCGAGAAATTGCTGAGATTAGAAAGAATTATCTTTGTTCCAAAGAAATTTCAGCTCCGGAGGTTACCCAAAAAGCAGAAAAAAACGACAGGTCGCGGGTTGAAAGAATGGTCAAAATTTAAAGGGCGTCACATCTTCCCCATAACCTGATAAAATGACAACGGGGTGGGTATTAATCGAGAAATTGCTGAGATTAGAAAGAATTATCTTTGTTCCAAAGAAATTTCAGCTCCGGAGGTTACCCAAAAACCAGAAAAAAACGACAGGTCGCGGGTTGAAAGAATGGTCAAAATTTAAAGGGCGTCACATCTTCCCCATAACCTGATAAAATGACAACGGAGTGGGTATTAATCGAAAAATTGCTGAGATTATAAACAATTATCCTTGTTTCAAAGAAATTTCAGCTCCTGAGGTTACCCAAAAAGCAGAAAAAAACGACAGGTCACGGGTTGATAAAATGGTCAAAATTTAAAGGGCGTCAGATCTTCCCCAAAACCTGATAAAATTACAATGGGGTGGGTATTAATTGAGAAATTGCTGAGATTAGAAAGAATTATCTTTTCTCCAAAGACATTTCACCTCCAGAATTTACCCAAAAAGCAGGAAAAAACGACAGGTCACGGGTTGATAAAATGGTCAAAATTTAAAGGGCGTCAGATCTTCCCCAAAACCTGATAAAATTACAATGGGGTGGGTATTAATTGAGAAATTGCTGAGATTACAAAGAATTATCCTTGTTCCAAAGAAATTTCAGCTCCGGAGGTTACGCCAAAAACCAGAAAAAAACAACAGGTCGTGGGTTGAAAAAATGGTCAAAATTTAAAGGGCGTCACATCTTTCCCCGAACCTGATAAAATGACAACCGGGTGGGTATTAATCGAGAAATTGCTGAGATTAGAAAGAATTATCTTTGTTCCAAAGAAATTTCAGCTCCGGAGGTTACCCAAAAAGCAGAAAAAAACGACAGGTCGCGGGGTTGAAAGAATGGTCAAAATTTAAAGGGCGTCACATCTTCCCCATAACCTGATAAAATGACAACGGGGTGGGTATTAATAGAGAAATTGCTGAGATAATAGAGAATTATTCTTGTTTCAAAGACATTTCAGTTCCAGAGGTTACCCAAAAAGCAGAAAAAAACGACAGGTCGCGGGTTGAAAGAATGGTCAAAATTTAAAGGGCGTCACATATTCCCCTTAACCTGATAAAATTACAATGGGGTGGGTATTAATTGAGAAATTGCTGAGATTAGAAAGAATTATCCTTGTTCCAAAGAAATTTCAGCTCCGGAGGTTAGCCAAAAAGCAGAAAAAAACGACAGGTCGCGGGTTGAAAGAATGGTCAAAATTTAAAGGGCGTCACATCTTCCCCATAACCTGATAAAATGACAACGGGGTGGATATTAATCGAGAAATTGCTGAGACAATAAAGAATTATCTTTGTTCCAAAGAAATTTCAGCTCTGGAGGTTACCCAAAAAGCAGAAAAAAAACGACAGGTCGCGGGTTGAAAGAATGGTCAAAATTTAAAGGGCGTCACATCTTCCCCATAACCTGATAAAATGACAACGGGGTGGGTATTAATCGAGAAATTGCTGAGATAATAAAGAATTATTCTTGTTTCAAAGAAATTTCAGCTCCAGAGGTTACCCAAAAACCAGAAAAAAACGACAGGTCGCGGGTTGATAAAATGGTCAAAATTTAAAGGGCGTCAGATCTTCCCCTAAACCTGATAAAATGACAACGGGGTGGGTATTAATCGAGAAATTGCTGAGATTACAAAGAATTTTCTTTGCTCCAAAGACATTTCAGCTCCAGAGGTTACCCAAAAACCAGAAAAAAACGACAGGTCGTGGGTTGAAAGAATGTTCAAAATTTAAAGGGCGTCACATCTTCCCCATAACCTGATAAAATGACAACGGGGTGGATATTAATCGAGAAATTGCTGAGATAATAAAGAATTATCTTTGTTCCAAAGAAATTTCAGTTCCGGAGGTTACCCAAAAAGCAGAAAAAAACGACAGGTCGCGGGTTGAAAGAATGGTCAAAATTTAAAGGGCGTCAAATATTCCCCATAACCTGATAAAATTACAATGGGGTGGGTATTAATTGAGAAATTGCTGAGATTAGAAAGAATTATCCTTGTTCCAAAGAAATTTCAGCTCCGGAGGTCACGCCAAAAAGCAGAAAAAAACGACAGGTCGCGGGTTGAAAAAATGGTCAAAATTTAAAGGGCGTCAGATCTTCCCCAAAACCTGATAAAATGACAATAGGGTGGGTATTAATCGAGAAATTGCTGAGATTATAAAGAATTATCCTTGTTTCAAAGAAATTTCATCTCCGGAGGTTACCCAAAAAGCAGAAAAAAACGACAGGTCGCGGGTTGAAAGAATGGTCAAAATTTAAAGGGCGTCACATATTCCCCATAACCTGATAAAATTACAATGGGGTGGGTATTATTTGAGAAATTGCTGAGATTAGAAAGAATTATCCTTGTTCCAAAGAAATTTCAGCTCCGGAGGTCACGCCAAGAACCAGAAAAAAACAACAGGTCGTGGGTTGAAAAAATGGTCAAAATTTAAAGGGCGTCAGATCTTCCCCAAAACCTGATAAAATGACAACGGGGTGGGTATTAATCGAGAAATTGCTGAGATTATAAAGAATTATCTTTTCTCCAAAGACATCTCAGCTCCAGAGGTTACCCAAAAACCAGAAAAAAACGACAGGTCGCGGGTTGAAAGAATGGTCAAAATTTAAAGGGCGTCACATCTTCCCCATAACCTGATAAAATGACAACGGGGTGGGTATTCATCGAGAAATTGCTGAGATTATAAAGAATTATCCTTGTTTCAAAGAAATTGGTTACCTAAAAAGCAGAAAAAAACGACAGGTCGCGGGTTGAAAGAATGGTCAAAATTTAAAGGGCGTCAAATATTCCCCATAACCTGATAAAATTACAATGGGGTGGGTATTAATCGAAAAATTGCTGAGATTATAAAGAATTATCCTAGTTTCAAAGAAATTTCAGCTCCTGAGGTTACCCAAAAAGCAGAAAAAAATGACAGGTCACGGGTTGAAAAAATGGTCAAAATTTACAGGGCGTCAGATCTTCCCCAAAACCTGATAAAATGACAACGGGGTGGGTATTAATCGAGAAATTGCTGAGATTAGAAAGAATTATCTTTGTTCCAAAGAAATTTCAATTCCGGAGGTAACCTAAAAAGCAGAAAAAAACGACAGGTCACGGGTTGATAAAATGGTCAAAATTTAAAGGGCGTCACATCTTCCCCATAACCTGATAAAATGACAACGGGGTGGGTATTAATCGAGAAATTGCTGAGATAATAAAGAATTATCTTTGCTCCAAAGACATTTCAGCTCCAGAGGTTACCCAAAAACCAGAAAAAAACGACAGGTCGTGGGTTGAAAGAATGTTCAAAATTTAAAGGGCGTCAGATCTTCCCCATAACCTGATAAAATGACAACGGGGTGGGTATTAATCGAGAAATTGCTGAGATAATAAAGAATTATCTTTGTTCCAAAGAAATTTCAGCTCCGGAGGTTACCCAAAAAGCAGAAAAAAACGACAGGTCGCGGGTTGATAAAATGGTCAAAATTTAAAGGGCGTCAGATCTTCCCCAAAACCTGATAAAATTACAATGGAGTGGTTATTAATTGAGAAATTGCTGAGATTACAAAGAATTATCCTTGTTCCAAAGAAATTTCAGCTCCGGACGTTACGCCAAAAACCAGAAAAAAACAACAGGTCGTGGGTTGAAAAAATGGTCACAATTTAAAGGGCGTCACATCTTTCCCTGAACCTGATAAAATGACAACGGGGTGGGTATTAATCGAGAAATTGCTGAGATTAGAAAGAATTATCTTTGTTCCAAAGAAATTTCAGCTCCGGAGGTTACCCAAAAAGCAGAAAAAAACGACAGGTCGCGGGTTGAAAGAATGGTCAAAATTTAAAGGGCGTCACATCTTCCCCATAACCTGATAAAATGACAACGGGGTGGGTATTAATCGAGAAATTGCTGAGATTAGAAAGAATTATCTTTGTTCCAAAGAAATTTCAGCTCCGGAGGTTACCCAAAAACCAGAAAAAAACGACAGGTCGCGGGTTGAAAGAATGGTCAAAATTTAAAGGGCGTCACATCTTCCTCATAACCTGATAAAATGACAACGGAGTGGGTATTAATCGAAAAATTGCTGAGATTATAAACAATTATCCTTGTTTCAAAGAAATTTCAGCTCCTGAGGTTACCCAAAAAGCAGAAAAAAACGACAGGTCACGGGTTGATAAAATGGTCAAAATTTAAAGGGCGTCAGATCTTCCCCAAAACCTGATAAAATTACAATGGGGTGGGTATTAATTGAGAAATTGCTGAGATTAGAAAGAATTATCTTTTCTCCAAAGACATTTCACCTCCAGAATTTACCCAAAAAGCAGGAAAAAACGACAGGTCACGGGTTGATACAATGGTCAAAATTTAAAGGGCGTCAGATCTTCCCCAAAACCTGATAAAATTACAATGGGGTGGGTATTAATTGAGAAATTGCTGAGATTACAAAGAATTATCCTTGTTCCAAAGAAATTTCAGCTCCGGAGGTTACGCCAAAAACCAGAAAAAAACAACAGGTCGTGGGTTGAAAAAATGGTCAAAATTTAAAGGGCGTCACATCTTTCCCCGAACCTGATAAAATGACAACCGGGTGGGTATTAATCGAGAAATTGCTGAGATTAGAAAGAATTATCTTTGTTCCAAAGAAATTTCAGCTCCGGAGGTTACCCAAAAAGCAGAAAAAAACGACAGGTCGCGGGGTTGAAAGAATGGTCAAAATTTAAAGGGCGTCACATCTTCCCCATAACCTGATAAAATGACAACGGGGTGGGTATTAATAGAGAAATTGCTGAGATAATAGAGAATTATTCTTGTTTCAAAGACATTTCAGTTCCAGAGGTTACCCAAAAAGCAGAAAAAAACGACAGGTCGCGGGTTGAAAGAATGGTCAAAATTTAAAGGGCGTCACATATTCCCCTTAACCTGATAAAATTACAATGGGGTGGGTATTAATTGAGAAATTGCTGAGATTAGAAAGAATTATCCTTGTTCCAAAGAAATTTCAGCTCCGGAGGTTAGCCAAAAAGCAGAAAAAAACGACAGGTCGCGGGTTGAAAGAATGGTCAAAATTTAAAGGGCGTCACATCTTCCCCATAACCTGATAAAATGACAACGGGGTGGATATTAATCGAGAAATTGCTGATACAATAAAGAATTATCTTTGTTCCAAAGAAATTTCAGCTCTGGAGGTTACCCAAAAAGCAGAAAAAAACGACAGGTCGCGGGTTGAAAGAATGGTCAAAATTTAAAGGGCGTCACATCTTCCCCATAACCTGATAAAATGACAACGGGGTGGGTATTAATCGAGAAATTGCTGAGATAATAAAGAATTATTCTTGTTTCAAAGAAATTTCAGCTCCAGAGGTTACCCAAAAACCAGAAAAAAACGACAGGTCGCGGGTTGATAAAATGGTCAAAATTTAAAGGGCGTCAGATCTTCCCCTAAACCTGATAAAATGACAACGGGGTGGGTATTAATCGAGAAATTGCTGAGATTACAAAGAATTTTCTTTGCTCCAAAGACATTTCAGCTCCAGAGGTTACCCAAAAACCAGAAAAAAACGACAGGTCGTGGGTTGAAAGAATGTTCAAAATTTAAAGGGCGTCACATCTTCCCCATAACCTGATAAAATGACAACGGGGTGGATATTAATCGAGAAATTGCTGAGATAATAAAGAATTATCTTTGTTCCAAAGAAATTTCAGTTCCGGAGGTTACCCAAAAAGCAGAAAAAAACGACAGGTCGCGGGTTGAAAGAATGGTCAAAATTTAAAGGGCGTCAAATATTCCCCATAACCTGATAAAATTACAATGGGGTGGGTATTAATTGAGAAATTGCTGAGATTAGAAAGAATTATCCTTGTTCCAAAGAAATTTCAGCTCCGGAGGTCACGCCAAAAAGCAGAAAAAAACGACAGGTCGCGGGTTGAAAAAATGGTCAAAATTTAAAGGGCGTCAGATCTTCCCCAAAACCTGATAAAATGACAATAGGGTGGGTATTAATCGAGAAATTGCTGAGATTATAAAGAATTATCCTTGTTTCAAAGAAATTTCATCTCCGGAGGTTACCCAAAAAGCAGAAAAAAACGACAGGTCGCGGGTTGAAAGAATGGTCAAAATTTAAAGGGCGTCACATATTCCCCATAACCTGATAAAATTACAATGGGGTGGGTATTATTTGAGAAATTGCTGAGATTAGAAAGAATTATCCTTGTTCCAAAGAAATTTCAGCTCCGGAGGTCACGCCAAGAACCAGAAAAAAACAACAGGTCGTGGGTTGAAAAAATGGTCAAAATTTAAAGGGCGTCAGATCTTCCCCAAAACCTGATAAAATGACAACGGGGTGGGTATTAATCGAGAAATTGCTGAGATTATAAAGAATTATCTTTTCTCCAAAGACATCTCAGCTCCAGAGGTTACCCAAAAACCAGAAAAAAACGACAGGTCGCGGGTTGAAAGAATGGTCAAAATTTAAAGGGCGTCACATCTTCCCCATAACCTGATAAAATGACAACGGGGTGGGTATTCATCGAGAAATTGCTGAGATTATAAAGAATTATCCTTGTTTCAAAGAAATTGGTTACCTAAAAAGCAGAAAAAAACGACAGGTCGCGGGTTGAAAGAATGGTCAAAATTTAAAGGGCGTCAAATATTCCCCATAACCTGATAAAATTACAATGGGGTGGGTATTAATCGAAAAATTGCTGAGATTATAAAGAATTATCCTAGTTTCAAAGAAATTTCAGCTCCTGAGGTTACCCAAAAAGCAGAAAAAAATGACAGGTCACGGGTTGAAAAAATGGTCAAAATTTACAGGGCGTCAGATCTTCCCCAAAACCTGATAAAATGACAACGGGGTGGGTATTAATCGAGAAATTGCTGAGATTAGAAAGAATTATCTTTGTTCCAAAGAAATTTCAATTCCGGAGGTAACCTAAAAAGCAGAAAAAAACGACAGGTCACGGGTTGATAAAATGGTCAAAATTTAAATGTCGTCAGATCTTCCCCAAAACCTGATAAAATGACAATGGGGTGGGTATTAATCGAGAAATTGCTGAGATTAGAAAGAATTATCTTTTCTCCAAAGACATTTCAGCTCCAGAATTTACCCAAAAAGCAGAAAAAAACGACAGGTCGCGGGTTGAAAAAATGGTCAAAATTTAAAGGGCGTCACATCTTCCCCATAACCTGATAAAATGACAACGGGGTGGGTATTAATCGAGAAATTGCTGAGAGTATAAAGAATTATTCTTGTTTCAAAGAAATTTCAGCTCCGGAGGTTACCCAAAAAGCAGAAAAAAACGACAGGTCGCGGGCTGATAAAATGGTCAAAATTTAAAGGGCGTCAGATCTTCCCCTAAACCTGATAAAACGACAACGGGGTGGGTATTAATTGTGAAATTGCTGAGATTAGAAAGAATTATCTTTGTTCCAAAGAAACTTCAGCTTCGGAGGTTACCCAAAAAGCAGAAAAAAACGACAGGTCGCGGGTTGAAAAAATGGTCAAAATTTAAAGGGCGTCACATCTTCCCCATAACCTGATAAAATGACAACGGGGTGGGTATTAATCGAGAAATTGCTGAGATTATAAAAAATTATCCTTGTTTCAAAGAAATTTCAGCTCCTGAGGTTACCCAAAAAGCAGAAAAAAACGACAGGTCACGGGTTGATAAAATGGTCAAAATTTAAAGGGCGTCAGATCTTCCCCAAAACCTGATAAAATTACAATGGGGTGGGTATTAATCGAGAAATTGCTGAGATTAGAAAGAATTATCTTTTCTCCAAAGACATTTCAGCTCCAGAATTTACCCAAAAAGCAGGAAAAAACGACAGGTCACAGGTTGAAAAAATGGTCAAAATTTAAAGGGCGTCAGATCTTCCCCAAAACCTGATAAAATTACAATGGGGTGGGTATTAATTGAGAAATTGCTGAGATTAGTAGGGCTGTAGTCTGTTTGTCGACTAGTCGATTAATTGGTCGATACTCTCTCATCCGACTAAATTCTCATTGGTCGAATAATCTCCGTGTATCTCTATCTCTAATTTCATGAAAGAGAAAAGTGCTACATCAGTAGCTTTCTGGGACTAATCCATTATTTTCCTGCAGCGGGGGGACAGACCAACTAACTACCTTTTGAAAACAGTGCATTCAAAACACCCCCGCTGTTTACACAACTTTGGACTCTTCCAAACTCCGGAGGTCTAACTCCGTTACAGACCGTTTCTCCTACAATTATATCAACAAGAACCCCCGCCAGGCCAAAAAATATTTTTTAATACTAGAGTTAACGCCAAATATCCACTCATTCAGAAATATTTAGCGTTTGGGAGTCTGTGCAGCCCGTGAGTCAACCACTGTGTTGTTGCCTGGGAAACGAGCAACTGTGTTATACGTCATTGCGTAGTATGTTTGCTTAGCAATTTGGACACAGAGAAAGTGACGGTGGATATGAGTGGAGCAGAGGAAAAGGTTATCGGTAAGTTGTCAGTCTGGCAGTAAATGTACAGCACAGACTACAGTGTGTCAGTTAAATGATGAAAAGTCCCGTCTGTTGTTTCTCCAAGTGCTGGAAAAGTGAAGGGAGTTAGCTCCAAAGTTAGCAACGATGGGTTAGCCTAGCCTGAAGACGCTAAACAGAGAAATACAGAATTCATTGTAACATACCACCCCCCCCCCTCCCGCGCGCGACTACTCGATTAGTCGCTGATTATTTACAATTTTAGTTGACCAAGGTTTTCTTTGGTTGACTACAGCCCTAGAGATTAGAAAGAATTATCCTTGTTCCAAAGAAATTTCAGCTCCGGAGGTTACGCCAAAAAGCAGAAAAAAACGACAGGTCGCGGGTTAAAAAAAAGGTCAAAATTTAAAGGGCGTCAGATCTTCCCCAAAACCTGATAAAATGACAACGGGGTGGGTATTAATCGAGAAATTGCTGAGATTATAAAGAATTATCCTTGTTTCAAAGAAATTGGTTACCTAAAAAGCAGAAAAAAACGACAGGTCGCGGGTTGAAAGAATGGTCAAAATTTAAAGGGCGTCAAATATTCCCCATAACCTGATAAAATTACAATGGGGTGGGTATTAATTGAGAAATTGCTGAGATTAGAAAGAATTATCCTTGTTCCAAAGAAATTTCAGCTCCGGAGGTCACGCCAAAAAGCAGAAAAAAACGACAGGTCGCGGGTTGAAAAAATGGTCAAAATTTAAAGGGCGTCAAATCTTCCCCAAAACCTGATAAAATGACAACGGGGTGGGTATTAAGCGAGAAATTGCTGAGATAATAAAGAATTATCTTTGCTCCAAAGACATTTCAGCTCCAGAGGTTACCCAAAAAGCAGAAAAAAACGACAGGTCGCGGGTTGATAAAATGGTCAAAATTTAAAGGGCGTCAGATCTTCCCCAAAACCTGATAAAATTACAATGGAGTGGGTATTAATTGAGAAATTGCTGAGATTACAAAGAATTATCCTTGTTCCAAAGAAATTTCAGCTCCGGACGTTACGCCAAAAACCAGAAAAAAACAACAGGTCGTGGGTTGAAAAAATGGTCAAAATTTAAAGGGCGTCACATCTTCCCCTAAACGTGATAAAATGACAACAGGGTGGGTATAAATCGAGAAATTGCTGCGATTAGAAAGAATTATCTTTGTTCCAAAGAAATTTCTGCTTCAGAGGTCACGCCAAAAAGACCAGAAAAAAACGACAGGTCGCGGGTTGAAAAAATGGTCAAAATTTAAAGGGCGTCAGATCTTCCCCAAAACCTGATAAAATGACAACGGGGTGGGTATTAATCGAGAAATTGCTGAGATTAGAAAGAATTATCTTTGTTCCAAAGAAATTTCAATTCCGGAGGTAACCTAAAAAGCAGAAAAAAACGACAGGTCACGGGTTGATAAAATGGTCAAAATTTAAATGTCGTCAGATCTTCCCCAAAACCTGATAAAATGACAATGGGGTGGGTATTAATCGAGAAATTGCTGCGATTAGAAAGAATTATCTTTTCTCCAAAGACATTTCACCTCCAGAATTTACCCAAAAAGCAGAAAAAACGACAGGTCGCGGGTTGAAAAAATGGTCAAAATTTAAAGGGCGTCACATCTTCCCCATAACCTGATAAAATGACAACGGGGTGGGTATTAATCGAGAAATTGCTGAGATTATAAAGAATTCTTCTTGTTTCAAAGAAATTTCAGCTACGGAAGTTACCCAAAAAGCAGAAAAAAACGACAGGTCGCGGGTTGATAAAATGGTCAAAATTTAAAGGGCGTCAGATCTTCCCCTAAACCTGATAAAACGACAACGGGGTGGGTATTAATTGAGAAATTGCTGAGATTAGAAAGAATTATCTTTGTTCCAAAGAAATTTCAGCTCCGGAGGTTACCCAAAAAGCAGAAAAAAACGACAGGTTGCGGGTTGAAAAAATGGTCAAAATTTAAAGGGCGTCACATCTTCCCCATAACCTGATAAAATGACAACGGGGTGGGTATTAATCGAAAAATTGCTGAGATTATAAAGAATTATCCTTGTTTCAAATAAATTTCAGCTCCTGAGGTTACCCAAAAAGCAGAAAAAAATGACAGGTCGCGGGTTGAAAAAATGGTCAAAATTTACAGGGCGTCAGATCTTCCCCAAAACCTGATAAAATGACAACGGGGTGGGTATTAATCGAGAAATTGCTGAGATTAGAAAGAATTATCTTTGTTCCAAAGAAATTTCAATTCCGGAGGTAACCTAAAAAGCAGAAAAAAACGACAGGTCACGGGTTGATAAAATGGTCAAAATTTAAATGTCGTCAGATCTTCCCCAAAACCTGATAAAATGACAATGGGGTGGGTATTAATCGAGAAATTGCTGAGATTAGAAAGAATTATCTTTTCTCCAAAGACATTTCAGCTCCAGAATTTACCCAAAAAGTAGAAAAAAACGACAGGTCGCGGGTTGAAAAAATGGTCAAAATTTAAAGGGCGTCAGATCTTCCCCATAACCTGATAAAATGACAACAGGGTGGGTATTAATCAAGAAATTGCTGAGATTATAAAGAATTGTCCTTATTTCAAAGAAATTTCATCTCCGGAGGTTACCCAAAAACCAGAAAAAAACGACAGGTTGCGGGTTGAAAAAATGGTCAAAATTTAAAGGGCGTCAGATCTTCCCCAAAACCTGATAAAATGACAATGGGGTGGGTATTAATGGAGAAATTGCTGCGATTAGAAAGAATTATCCTTGTTCCAAAGAAATTTCAGCTCCGGAGGTTACGCCAAAAAGCAGAAAAAAACGACAGGTCGCGGGTTAAAAAAAATGGTCAAAATTTAAAGGGCGTCAGATCTTCCCCAAAACCTGATAAAATGACAACGGGGTGGGTATTAATCGAGAAATTGCTGAGATTATAAAGAATTATCCTTGTTTCAAAGAAATTGGTTACCTAAAAAGCAGAAAAAAACGACAGGTCGCGGGTTGAAAGAATGGTCAAAATTTAAAGGGCGTCAAATATTCCCCATAACCTGATAAAATTACAATGGGGTGGGTATTAATTGAGAAATTGCTGAGATTAGAAAGAATTATCCTTGTTCCAAAGAAATTTCAGCTCCGGAGGTCAAGCCAAAAACCAGAAAAAAACGACAGGTCGCGGGTTGAAAAAATGGTCAAAATTTAAAGGGCGTCACATCTTCCCCATAACCTGATAAAATGACAACGGGGTGGGTATTAATCGAGAAATTGCTGAGATTATAAAGAATTATCCTTGTTTCAAAGAAATTTCATCTCCGGAGGTTACCCAAAAAGCAGAAAAAATCGACAGGTCGTGGGTTGAAAGAATGGTCAAAATTTAAAGGGCGTCACATATTCCCCATAACCTGATAAAATTAGAATGGGGTGGGTAGTATTTGAGAAATTGCTGAGATTAGAAAGAATTATCCTTGTTCCAAAGAAATTTCAGCCCCGGAGGTCACGCCAAGAACCAGAAAAAAACAACAGGTCGTGGGTTGAAAAAATGGTCAAAATTTAAAGGGCGTCAGATCTTCCCCAAAACCTGATAAAATGACAACGGGGTGGGTATTAATCGAGAAATTGCTGAGATTATAAAGAATTATCTTTTCTCCAAAGACATCTCAGCTCCAGAGGTTACCCAAAAAGCAGAAAAAAACGACAGGTCGCGGGTTGAAAGAATGGTCAAAATTTAAAGGGCGTCACATCTTCCCCATAACCTGATAAAATGACAACGGGGTGGATATTAATCGAGAAATTGCTGAGACAATAAAGATTTATCTTTGTTCCAAAGAAATTTCAGCTCCGGAGGTTACCCAAAAAGCAGAAAAAAACGACAGGTCGCGGGTTGAAAGAATGGTCAAAATTTAAAGGGCGTCACATCTTCCCCATAACCTGATAAAATGACAACGGGGTGGGTATTAATCGAGAAATTGCTGAGATAATAAAGAATTATTCTTGTTTCAAAGAAATTTCAGCTCCAGAGGTTACCCAAAAACCAGAAAAAAACGACAGGTCGCGGGTTGATAAAATGGTCAAAATTTAAAGGGCGTCAGATCTTCCCCTAAACCTGATAAAATGACAACGGGGTGGGTATTAATCGAGAAATTGCTGAGATTACAAAGAATTATCTTTGCTCCAAAGACATTTCAGCTCCAGAGGTTACCCAAAAACCAGAAAAAAACGACAGGTCGTGGGTTGAAAGAATGTTCAAAATTTAAAGGGCGTCACATCTTCCCCATAACCTGATAAAATGACAACGGGGTGGATATTAATCGAGAAATTGCTGAGATAATAAAGAATTATCTTTGTTCCAAAGAAATTTCAGCTCCGGAGGTTACCCAAAAAGCAGAAAAAAACGACAGGTCGCGGGTTGATAAAATGGTCAAAATTTAAAGGGCGTCACATCTTTCCCAAAACCTGATAAAATGACAACGGGGTGGGTATTAATCGAAAAATTGCTGAGATTATAAAAAATTATCCTTGTTTCAAAGAAATTTCAGCTCCTGAGGTTACCCAAAAAGCAGAAAAAAACGACAGGTCACGGGTTGATAAAATGGTCAAAATTTAAAGGGCGTCAGATCTTCCCCAAAACCTGATAAAATTACAATGGGGTGGGTATTAATCGAGAAATTGCTGAGATTAGAAAGAATTATCTTTTCTCCAAAGACATTTCAGCTCCAGAATTTACCCAAAAAGCAGGAAAAAACGACAGGTCACAGGTTGAAAAAATGGTCAAAATTTAAAGGGCGTCAGATCTTCCCCAAAACCTGATAAAATTACAATGGGGTGGGTATTAATTGAGAAATTGCTGAGATTAGTAGGGCTGTAGTCTGTTTGTCGACTAGTCGATTAATTGGTCGATACTCTCTCATCCGACTAAATTCTCATTGGTCGAATAATCTCCGTGTATCTCTATCTCTAATTTCATGAAAGAGAAAAGTGCTACATCAGTAGCTTTCTGGGACTAATCCATTATTTTCCTGCAGCGGGGGGACAGACCAACTAACTACCTTTTGAAAACAGTGCATTCAAAACACCCCCGCTGTTTACACAACTTTGGACTCTTCCAAACTCCGGAGGTCTAACTCCGTTACAGACCGTTTCTCCTACAATTATATCAACAAGAACCCCCGCCAGGCCAAAAAATATTTTTTAATACTAGAGTTAACGCCAAATATCCACTCATTCAGAAATATTTAGCATTTGGGAGTCTGTGCAGCCCGTGAGTCAACCACTGTGTTGTTGCCTGGGAAACGAGCAACTGTGTTATACGTCATTGCGTAGTATGTTTGCTTAGCAATTTGGACACAGAGAAAGTGACGGTGGATATGAGTGGAGCAGAGGAAAAGGTTATCGGTAAGTTGTCAGTCTGGCAGTAAATGTACAGCACAGACTACAGTGTGTCAGTTAAATGATGAAAAGTCCCGTCTGTTGTTTCTCCAAGTGCTGGAAAAGTGAAGGGAGTTAGCTCCAAAGTTAGCAACGATGGGTTAGCCTAGCCTGAAGACGCTAAACAGAGAAATACAGAATTCATTGTAACATACCACCCCCCCCCCTCCCGCGCGCGACTACTCGATTAGTCGCTGATTATTTACAATTTTAGTCGACCAAGGTTTTCTTTGGTTGACTACAGCCCTAGAGATTAGAAAGAATTATCCTTGTTCCAAAGAAATTTCAGCTCCGGAGGTTACCCAAAAACCAGAAAAAACGACAGGTCGGGGGTTGATAAAATGGTCAAAATTTAAAGGGCGTCAGATCTTCCCCTAAACCTGATAAAATGAAAACGGGGTGGGCATTAATCGAGAAATTGCTGAGATTAGAAAGAATTATCTTTTCTCCAAAGACATCTCAGCTCCAGAGGTTACCCAAAAAGCAGAAAAAAACGACAGGTCGCAGGTTGAAAGAATGGTCAAAATTTAAAGGGCGTCAGATCTTCCCCAAAACCTGATAAAATGACAACGGGGTGGGTATTAATCAAGAAATTGCTGAGATTATAAAGAATTGTCCTTATTTCAAAGAAATTTCATCTCCGGAGGTTACCCAAAAAGCAGAAAAAAACGACAGGTTGCGGGTTGAAAAAATGGTCAAAATTTAAAGGGCGTCAGATCTTCCCCAAAACCTGATAAAATTACAATGGGGTGGGTATTAATGGAGAAATTGCTGCGATTAGAAAGAATTATCCTTGTTCCAAAGAAATTTCAGCTCCGGAGGTTACGCCAAAAAGCAGAAAAAAACGACAGGTCGCGGGTTAAAAAAAAGGTCAAAATTTAAAGGGCGTCAGATCTTCCCCAAAACCTGATAAAATGACAACGGAGTGGGTATTAATCGAGAAATTGCTGAGATTATAAAGAATTATCCTTGTTTCAAAGAAATTGGTTACCTAAAAAGCAGAAAAAAACGACAGGTCGCGGGTTGAAAGAATGGTCAAAATTTAAAGGGCGTCAAATATTCCCCATAACCTGATAAAATTACAATGGGGTGGGTATTAATTGAGAAATTGCTGAGATTAGAAAGAATTATCCTTGTTCCAAAGAAATTTCAGCTCCGGAGGTCACGCCAAAAAGCAGAAAAAAACGACAGGTCGCGGGTTGAAAAAATGGTCAAAATTTAAAGGGCGTCAGATCTTCCCCAAAACCTGATAAAATGACAACGGGGTGGGTATTAATTGAGAAATTGCTGAGATTAGAAAGAATTATATTTGTTCCAAAGAAATTTCAATTCCGGAGGTTACCCAAAAAGCAGAAAAAAACGACAGGTCGCGGGTTGAAAAAATGGTCAAAATTTAAAGGGCGTCACATATTCCCCATAACCTGATAAAATTAGAATGGGGTGGGTATTATTTGAGAAATTGCTGAGATTAGAAAGAATTATCCTTGTTCCAAAGAAATTTCAGCCCCGGAGGTCACGCCAAGAACCAGAAAAAAACAACAGGTCGTGGGTTGAAAAAATGGTCAAAATTTAAAGGGCGTCAGATCTTCCCCAAAACCTGATAAAATGACAACGGGGTGGGTATTAATCGAGAAATTGCTGAGATTATAAAGAATTATCTTTTCTCCAAAGACATCTCAGCTCCAGAGGTTACCCAAAAAGCAGAAAAAAACGACAGGTCGCGGGTTGAAAGAATGGTCAAAATTTAAAGGGCGTCACGTCTTCCCCATAACCTGATAAAATGACAACGGGGTGGGTATTAATAGAGAAATTGCTGAGATTAGAAAGAATTATCCTTGTTTCAAAGAAATTTCATCTCCGGAGGTTACCCAAAAAGCAGAAAAAAACGACAGGTCGCGGGTTGAAAGAATGGTCAAAATTTAAAGGGCGTCACATATTCCCCTTAACCTGATAAAATTACAATGGGGTGGGCATTAATTGAGAAATTGCTGAGATTAGAAAGAATTATCCTTGTTCCAAAGAAATTTCAGCTCCGGAGGTTAGCCAAAAAGCAGAAAAAAACGACAGGTCGCGGGTTGAAAGATTGGTCAAAATTTAAAGGGCGTCACATCTTCCCCATAACCTGATAAAATGACAACGGGGTGGATATTAATCGAGAAATTGCTGAGACAATAAAGATTTATCTTTGTTCCAAAGAAATTTCAGCTCCGGAGGTTACCCAAAAAGCAGAAAAAAACGACAGGTCGCGGGTTGAAAGAATGGTCAAAATTTAAAGGGCGTCACATCTTCCCCATAACCTGATAAAATGACAACGGGGTGGGTATTAATCGAGAAATTGCTGAGATAATAAAGAATTATTCTTGTTTCAAAGAAATTTCAGCTCCAGAGGTTACCCAAAAACCAGAAAAAAACGACAGGTCGCGGGTTGATAAAATGGTCAAAATTTAAAGGGCGTCAGATCTTCCCCTAAACCTGATAAAATGACAACGGGGTGGGTATTAATCGAGAAATTGCTGAGATTACAAAGAATTATCATTGCTCCAAAGACATTTCAGCTCCAGAGGTTACCCAAAAACCAGAAAAAAACGACAGGTCGTGGGTTGAAAGAATGTTCAAAATTTAAAGGGCGTCACATCTTCCCCATAACCTGATAAAATGACAACGGGGTGGATATTAATCGAGAAATTGCTGAGATAATAAAGAATTATCTTTGTTCCAAAGAAATTTCAGCTCCGGAGGTTACCCAAAAAGCAGAAAAAAACGACAGGTCGCGGGTTGATAAAATGGTCAAAATTTAAAGGGCGTCAGATCTTTCCCAAAACCTGATAAAATGACAACGGGGTGGGTATTAATCGACAAATTGCTGAGATTAGAAAGAATTATCTTTGCTCCAAAGACATTTCAGCTCCAGAGGTTACCCAAAAAGCAGAAAAAAACGACAGGTCGTGGGTTGAAAGAATGTTCAAAATTTAAAGGGCGTCACATCTTCCCCATAACCTGATAAAATGACAACGGGGTGGATATTAATCGAGAAATTGCTGAGACAATAAAGAATTATCTTTGTTCCAAAGAAATTTCAGCTCCGGAGGTTACCCAAAAAGCAGAAAAAAACGACAGGTCGCGGGTTGAAAGAATGGTCAAAATTTAAAGGGCGTCACATCTTCCCCATAACCTGATAAAATGACAACGGGGTGGGTATTAATCGAGAAATTGCTGAGATAATAAAGAATTATTCTTGTTTCAAAGAAATTTCAGCTCCAGAGGTTACCCAAAAACCAGAAAAAAACGACAGGTCGCGGGTTGATAAAATGGTCAAAATTTAAAGGGCGTCAGATCTTCCCCTAAACCTGATAAAATGACAACGGGGTGGGTATTAATCGAGAAATTGCTGAGATTACAAAGAATTATCTTTGCTCCAAAGACATTTTAGCTCCAGAGGTTACCCAAAAACCAGAAAAAAACGACAGGTCGTGGGTTGAAAGAATGTTCAAAATTTAAAGGGCGTCACATCTTCCCCATAACCTGATAAAATGACAACGGGGTGGATATTAATCGAGATATTGCTGAGATAATAAAGAATTATCTTTGTTCCAAAGAAATATCAGCTCCGGAGGTTACCCAAAAAGCAGAAAAAAACGACAGGTCGCGGGTTGATAAAATGGTCAAAATTTAAAGGGCGTCAGATCTTTCCCAAAACCTGATAAAATGACAACGGGGTGGGTATTAATCGACAAATTGCTGAGATTACAAAGAATTATCCTTGTTCCAAAGAAATTTCAGCTCCGGAGGTTACGCCAAAAACCAGAAAAAAACAACAGGTCGCGGGTTGATAAAATGGTCAAAATTTAAAGGGCGTCAGATCTTCCCCAAAACCTGATAAAATTACAATGGGGTGGGTATTAATCGAGAAATTGCTGAGATTACAAAGAATTATCTTTTCTCCAAAGACATTTCACCTCCAGAATTAACCCAAAAAGTAGGAAAAAACGACAGGTCACAGGTTGATAAAATGGTCAAAATTTAAAGGGCGTCAGATCTTCGGCAAAACCTGATAAAATTACAATGGGGTGGGTATTAATCGAGAAATTGCTGAGATTACAAAGAATTATCTTTTCTCCAAAGACATTTCACCTCCAGAATTTACCCAAAAAGCAGGAAAAAACTACAGGTCACGGGTTGATAAAATGGTCAAAATTTAAAGGGCGTCAGATCTTTCCCTAAACCTGATAAAATGACAACGGGGTGGGTATTAATCGACAAATTGCTGAGATTAGAAAGAATTATCTTTGCTCCAAAGACATTTCAGCTCCAGAGGTTACCCAAAAACCAGAAAAAAACGACAGGTCGTGGGTTGAAAGAATGTTCAAAATTTAAAGGGCGTCACATCTTCCCCATAACCTGATAAAATGACAACGGGGTGGATATTAATCGAGAAATTGCTGAGACAATAAAGAATTATCTTTGTTCCAAAGAAATTTCAGCTCCGGAGGTTACCCAAAAAGCAGAAAAAAACGACAGGTCGCGGGTTGAAAGAATGGTCAAAATTTAAAGGGCGTCACATCTTCCCCATAACCTGATAAAATGACAACGGGGTGGGTATTAATCGAGAAATTGCTGAGATAATAAAGAATTATTCTTGTTTCAAAGAAATTTCAGCTCCAGAGGTTACCCAAAAACCAGAAAAAAACGACAGGTCGCGGGTTGATAAAATGGTCAAAATTTAAAGGGCGTCAGATCTTCCCCTAAACCTGATAAAATGACAACGGGGTGGGTATTAATCGAGAAATTGCTGAGATTACAAAGAATTATCTTTGCTCCAAAGACATTTTAGCTCCAGAGGTTACCCAAAAACCAGAAAAAAACGACAGGTCGTGGGTTGAAAGAATGTTCAAAATTTAAAGGGCGTCACATCTTCCCCATAACCTGATAAAATGACAACGGGGTGGATATTAATCGAGATATTGCTGAGATAATAAAGAATTATCTTTGTTCCAAAGAAATATCAGCTCCGGAGGTTACCCAAAAAGCAGAAAAAAACGACAGGTCGCGGGTTGATAAAATGGTCAAAATTTAAAGGGCGTCAGATCTTTCCCAAAACCTGATAAAATGACAACGGGGTGGGTATTAATCGACAAATTGCTGAGATTACAAAGAATTATCCTTGTTCCAAAGAAATTTCAGCTCCGGAGGTTACGCCAAAAACCAGAAAAAAACAACAGGTCGCGGGTTGATAAAATGGTCAAAATTTAAAGGGCGTCAGATCTTCCCCAAAACCTGATAAAATTACAATGGGGTGGGTATTAATCGAGAAATTGCTGAGATTACAAAGAATTATCTTTTCTCCAAAGACATTTCACCTCCAGAATTAACCCAAAAAGTAGGAAAAAACGACAGGTCACAGGTTGATAAAATGGTCAAAATTTAAAGGGCGTCAGATCTTCGGCAAAACCTGATAAAATTACAATGGGGTGGGTATTAATCGAGAAATTGCTGAGATTACAAAGAATTATCTTTTCTCCAAAGACATTTCACCTCCAGAATTTACCCAAAAAGCAGGAAAAAACTACAGGTCACGGGTTGATAAAATGGTCAAAATTTAAAGGGCGTCAGATCTTTCCCTAAACCTGATAAAATGACAACGGGGTGGGTATTAATCGACAAATTGCTGAGATTAGAAAGAATTATCTTTGCTCCAAAGACATTTCAGCTCCAGAGGTTACCCAAAAACCAGAAAAAAACGACAGGTCGTGGGTTGAAAGAATGTTCAAAATTTAAAGGGCGTCACATCTTCCCCATAACCTGATAAAATGACAACGGGGTGGATATTAATCGAGAAATTGCTGAGATAATAAAGAATTATCTTTGTTCCAAACAAATTTCAGTTCCGGAGGTTACCCAAAAAGCAGAAAAAAACGACAGGTCGCGGGTTGATAAAATGGTCAAAATCTAAAGGGCGTCAGATCTTCCCCAAAACCTGATAAAATTACAATGGAGTGGGTATTAATTGAGAAATTGCTGAGATTACAAAGAATTATCCTTGTTCCAAAGAAATTTCAGCTCCGGAGGTTACGCCAAAAACCAGAAAAAAACAACAGGTCGCGGGTTGATAAAATGGTCAAAATTTAAAGGGCGTCAGATCTTCCCCAAAACCTGATAAAATTACAATGGGGTGGGTATTAATCGAGAAATTGCTGAGATTACAAAGAATTATCTTTTCTCCAAAGACATTTCACCTCCAGAATTAACCCAAAAAGTAGGAAAAAACGACAGGTCACAGGTTGATAAAATGGTCAAAATTTAAAGGGCGTCAGATCTTCGGCAAAACCTGATAAAATTACAATGGGGTGGGTATTAATCGAGAAATTGCTGAGATTACAAAGAATTATCTTTTCTCCAAAGACATTTCACCTCCAGAATTTACCCAAAAAGCAGGAAAAAACGACAGGTCACGGGTTGATAAAATGGTCAAAATTTAAAGGGCGTCAGATCTTTCCCTAAACCTGATAAAATGACAACGGGGTGGGTATTAATTGAGAAATTGCTGAGATTAGAAAGAATTATATTTGTTCCAAAGAAATTTCAATTCCGGAGGTTACCCAAAAAGCAGAAAAAAACGACAGGTCGCGGGTTGAAAAAATGGTCAAAATTTAAAGGGCGTCAAATCTTCCCCAAAACCTGATAAAATGACAACGGGGTGGGTATTAATCGAGAAATTGCTGAGATAATAAAGAATTATCTTTGCTCCAAAGACATTTCAGCTCCAGAGGTTACCCAAAAACCAGAAAAAAACGACAGGTCGTGGGTTGAAAGAATGTTCAAAATTTAAAGGGCGTCACATCTTCCCCATAACCTGATAAAATGACAACGGGGTGGGTATTAATCGAGAAATTGCTGAGAAAATAAAGAATTATCTTTGTTCCAAAGAAATTTCAATTCCGGAGGTAACCTAAAAAGCAGAAAAAAACGACAGGTCACGGGTTGATAAAATGGTCAAAATTTAAATGTCGTCAGATCTTCCCCAAAACCTGATAAAATGACAATGGGGTGGGTATTAATCGAGAAATTGCTGCGATTAGAAAGAATTATCTTTTCTCCAAAGACATTTCACCTCCAGAATTTACCCAAAAAGCAGAAAAAACGACAGGTCGCGGGTTGAAAAAATGGTCAAAATTTAAAGGGCGTCACATCTTCCCCATAACCTGATGAAATGACAACGGGGTGGGTATTAATCGAGAAATTGCTGAGATTATAAAGAATTCTTCTTGTTTCAAAGAAATTTCAGCTACGGAAGTTACCCAAAAAGCAGAAAAAAACGACAGGTCGCGGGTTGATAAAATGGTCAAAATTTAAAGGGCGTCAGATCTTCCCCTAAACCTGATAAAACGACTACGGGGTGGGTATTAATTGAGAAATTGCTGAGATTAGAAAGAATTATCTTTGTTCCAAAGAAATTTCAGCTCCGGAGGTTACCCAAAAAGCAGAAAAAAACGACAGGTTGCGGGTTGAAAAAATGGTCAAAATTTAAAGGGCGTCACATCTTCCCCATAACCTGATAAAATGACAACGGGGTGGGTATTAATCGAAAAATTGCTGAGATTATAAAGAATTATCCTTGTTTCAAAGAAATTTCAGCTCCTGAGGTTACCCAAAAAGCAGAAAAAAATGACAGGTCACGGGTTGAAAAAATGGTCAAAATTTACAGGGCGTCAGATCTTCCCCAAAACCTGATAAAATGACAACGGGGTGGGTATTAATCGAGAAATTGCTGAGATTAGAAAGAATTATCTTTGTTCCAAAGAAATTTCAATTCCGGAGGTAACCTAAAAAGCAGAAAAAAACGACAGGTCACGGGTTGATAAAATGGTCAAAATTGAAATGTCGTCAGATCTTCCCCAAAACCTGATAAAATGACAATGGGGTGGGTATTAATCGAGAAATTGCTGAGATTAGAAAGAATTATCTTTTCTCCAAAGACATTTCAGCTCCAGAATTTACCCAAAAAGCAGAAAAAAACGACAGGTCGCGGGTTGAAAAAATAGTCAAAATTTAAAGGGCGTCACATCTTCCCCATAACCTGATAAAATGACAACAGGGTGGGTATTAATCAAGAAATTGCTGAGATTATAAAGAATTGTCCTTATTTCAAAGAAAGTTCATCTCCGGAGGTTACCCAAAAAGCAGAAAAAAACGACAGGTCGCGGGTTGAAAAAATGGTCAAAATTTAAAGGGCGTCAAATCTTCCCCAAAACCTGATAAAATGACAACGGGGTGGATATTAATCGAGAAATTGCTGAGATTATAAAGAATTATTCTTGTTTCAAAGAAATTTCAGCTCCGGAGGTTACCCAAAGAGCAGAAAAAAACGACAGGTCGCTGGCTGATAAAATGGTCAAAATTTAAAGGGCGTCAGATCTTCCCCTAAATCTGATAAAACGACAACGGGGTGGGTATTAATTGAGAAATTGCTGAGATAAGAAAGAATTATCTTTGTTCCAAAGAAACTTCAGCTTCGGAGGTTACCCAAAAAGCAGGAAAAAACGACAGGTCACAGGTTGAAAAAATGGTCAAAATTTAAAGGGCGTCAGATCTTCCCCAAAACCTGATAAAATTACAATTGGGTGGGTATTAATTGAGAAATTGCTGAGATTAGTAGGGCTGTAGTCTGTTTGTCGACTAGTCGATTAATTGGTCGATACTCTCTCATCCGACTAAATTCTCATTGGTCGAATAATCTCCGTGTATCTCTATCTCTAATTTCATGAAAGAGAAAAGTGCTACATCAGTAGCTTTCTGGGACTAATCCATTATTTTCCTGCAGCGGGGGGACAGACCAACTAACTACCTTTTGAAAACAGTGCATTCAAAACACCCCCGCTGTTTACACAACTTTGGACTCTTCCAAACTCCGGAGGTCTAACTCCGTTACAGACCGTTTCTCCTACAATTATATCAACAAGAACCCCCGCCAGGCCAAAAAATATTTTTTAATACTAGAGTTAACGCCAAATATCCACTCATTCAGAAATATTTAGCGTTTGGGAGTCTGTGCAGCCCGTGAGTCAACCACTGTGTTGTTGCCTGGGAAACGAGCAACTGTGTTATACGTCATTGCGTAGTATGTTTGCTTAGCAATTTGGACACAGAGAAAGTGACGGTGGATATGAGTGGAGCAGAGGAAAAGGTTATCGGTAAGTTGTCAGTCTGGCAGTAAATGTACAGCACAGACTACAGTGTGTCAGTTAAATGATGAAAAGTCCCATCTGTTGTTTCTCCAAGTGCTGGAAAAGTGAAGGGAGTTAGCTCCAAAGTTAGCAACGATGGGTTAGCCTAGCCTGAAGACGCTAAACAGAGAAATACAGAATTCATTGTAACATACCACCCCCCCCCTCCCGCGCGCGACTACTCGATTAGTCGCTGATTATTTACAATTTTAGTCGACCAAGGTTTTCTTTGGTTGACTACAGCCCTAGAGATTAGAAAGAATTATCCTTGTTCCAAAGAAATTTCAGCTCCGGAGGTTACCCAAAAACCAGAAAAAACGACAGGTCGGGGGTTGATAAAATGGTCAAAATTTAAAGGGCGTCAGATCTTCCCCTAAACCTGATAAAATGAAAACGGGGTGGGCATTAATCGAGAAATTGCTGAGATTAGAAAGAATTATCTTTTCTCCAAAGACATCTCAGCTCCAGAGGTTACCCAAAAAGCAGAAAAAAACGACAGGTCGCAGGTTGAAAGAATGGTCAAAATTTAAAGGGCGTCAGATCTTCCCCAAAACCTGATAAAATGACAACGGGGTGGGTATTAATCAAGAAATTGCTGAGATTATAAAGAATTGTCCTTATTTCAAAGAAATTTCATCTCCGGAGGTTACCCAAAAAGCAGAAAAAAACGACAGGTCGCGGGTTGATAAAATGGTCAAAATTTAAAGGGCGTCAGATCTTTCCCAAAACCTGATAAAATGACAACGGGGTGGGTATTAATCGACAAATTGCTGAGATTACAAAGAATTATCCTTGTTCCAAAGAAATTTCAGCTCCGGAGGTTACGCCAAAAACCAGAAAAAAACAACAGGTCGCGGGTTGATAAAATGGTCAAAATTTAAAGGGCGTCAGATCTTCCCCAAAACCTGATAAAATTACAATGGGGTGGGTATTAATCGAGAAATTGCTGAGATTACAAAGAATTATCTTTTCTCCAAAGACATTTCACCTCCAGAATTAACCCAAAAAGTAGGAAAAAACGACAGGTCACAGGTTGATAAAATGGTCAAAATTTAAAGGGCGTCAGATCTTCGGCAAAACCTGATAAAATTACAATGGGGTGGGTATTAATCGAGAAATTGCTGAGATTACAAAGAATTATCTTTTCTCCAAAGACATTTCACCTCCAGAATTTACCCAAAAAGCAGGAAAAAACTACAGGTCACGGGTTGATAAAATGGTCAAAATTTAAAGGGCGTCAGATCTTTCCCTAAACCTGATAAAATGACAACGGGGTGGGTATTAATCGACAAATTGCTGAGATTAGAAAGAATTATCTTTGCTCCAAAGACATTTCAGCTCCAGAGGTTACCCAAAAACCAGAAAAAAACGACAGGTCGTGGGTTGAAAGAATGTTCAAAATTTAAAGGGCGTCACATCTTCCCCATAACCTGATAAAATGACAACGGGGTGGATATTAATCGAGAAATTGCTGAGACAATAAAGAATTATCTTTGTTCCAAAGAAATTTCAGCTCCGGAGGTTACCCAAAAAGCAGAAAAAAACGACAGGTCGCGGGTTGAAAGAATGGTCAAAATTTAAAGGGCGTCACATCTTCCCCATAACCTGATAAAATGACAACGGGGTGGGTATTAATCGAGAAATTGCTGAGATAATAAAGAATTATTCTTGTTTCAAAGAAATTTCAGCTCCAGAGGTTACCCAAAAACCAGAAAAAAACGACAGGTCGCGGGTTGATAAAATGGTCAAAATTTAAAGGGCGTCAGATCTTCCCCTAAACCTGATAAAATGACAACGGGGTGGGTATTAATCGAGAAATTGCTGAGATTAGAAAGAATTATCTTTGCTCCAAAGACATTTCAGCTCCAGAGGTTACCCAAAAACCAGAAAAAAACGACAGGTCGTGGGTTGAAAGAATGTTCAAAATTTAAAGGGCGTCACATCTTCCCCATAACCTGATAAAATGACAACGGGGTGGATATTAATCGAGAAATTGCTGAGACAATAAAGAATTATCTTTGTTCCAAAGAAATTTCAGCTCCGGAGGTTACCCAAAAAGCAGAAAAAAACGACAGGTCGCGGGTTGAAAGAATGGTCAAAATTTAAAGGGCGTCACATCTTCCCCATAACCTGATAAAATGACAACGGGGTGGGTATTAATCGAGAAATTGCTGAGATAATAAAGAATTATTCTTGTTTCAAAGAAATTTCAGCTCCAGAGGTTACCCAAAAACCAGAAAAAAACGACAGGTCGCGGGTTGATAAAATGGTCAAAATTTAAAGGGCGTCAGATCTTCCCCTAAACCTGATAAAATGACAACGGGGTGGGTATTAATCGAGAAATTGCTGAGATTACAAAGAATTATCTTTGCTCCAAAGACATTTTAGCTCCAGAGGTTACCCAAAAACCAGAAAAAAACGACAGGTCGTGGGTTGAAAGAATGTTCAAAATTTAAAGGGCGTCACATCTTCCCCATAACCTGATAAAATGACAACGGGGTGGATATTAATCGAGATATTGCTGAGATAATAAAGAATTATCTTTGTTCCAAAGAAATATCAGCTCCGGAGGTTACCCAAAAAGCAGAAAAAAACGACAGGTCGCGGGTTGATAAAATGGTCAAAATTTAAAGGGCGTCAGATCTTTCCCAAAACCTGATAAAATGACAACGGGGTGGGTATTAATCGACAAATTGCTGAGATTACAAAGAATTATCCTTGTTCCAAAGAAATTTCAGCTCCGGAGGTTACGCCAAAAACCAGAAAAAAACAACAGGTCGCGGGTTGATAAAATGGTCAAAATTTAAAGGGCGTCAGATCTTCCCCAAAACCTGATAAAATTACAATGGGGTGGGTATTAATCGAGAAATTGCTGAGATTACAAAGAATTATCTTTTCTCCAAAGACATTTCACCTCCAGAATTAACCCAAAAAGTAGGAAAAAACGACAGGTCACAGGTTGATAAAATGGTCAAAATTTAAAGGGCGTCAGATCTTCGGCAAAACCTGATAAAATTACAATGGGGTGGGTATTAATCGAGAAATTGCTGAGATTACAAAGAATTATCTTTTCTCCAAAGACATTTCACCTCCAGAATTTACCCAAAAAGCAGGAAAAAACTACAGGTCACGGGTTGATAAAATGGTCAAAATTTAAAGGGCGTCAGATCTTTCCCTAAACCTGATAAAATGACAACGGGGTGGGTATTAATCGACAAATTGCTGAGATTAGAAAGAATTATCTTTGCTCCAAAGACATTTCAGCTCCAGAGGTTACCCAAAAACCAGAAAAAAACGACAGGTCGTGGGTTGAAAGAATGTTCAAAATTTAAAGGGCGTCACATCTTCCCCATAACCTGATAAAATGACAACGGGGTGGATATTAATCGAGAAATTGCTGAGATAATAAAGAATTATCTTTGTTCCAAACAAATTTCAGTTCCGGAGGTTACCCAAAAAGCAGAAAAAAACGACAGGTCGCGGGTTGATAAAATGGTCAAAATCTAAAGGGCGTCAGATCTTCCCCAAAACCTGATAAAATTACAATGGAGTGGGTATTAATTGAGAAATTGCTGAGATTATAAAGAATTATTCTTGTTTCAAAGAAATTTCAGCTCCGGAGGTTACCCAAAGAGCAGAAAAAAACGACAGGTCGCTGGCTGATAAAATGGTCAAAATTTAAAGGGCGTCAGATCTTCCCCTAAATCTGATAAAACGACAACGGGGTGGGTATTAATTGAGAAATTGCTGAGATAAGAAAGAATTATCTTTGTTCCAAAGAAACTTCAGCTTCGGAGGTTACCCAAAAAGCAGGAAAAAACGACAGGTCACAGGTTGAAAAAATGGTCAAAATTTAAAGGGCGTCAGATCTTCCCCAAAACCTGATAAAATTACAATTGGGTGGGTATTAATTGAGAAATTGCTGAGATTAGTAGGGCTGTAGTCTGTTTGTCGACTAGTCGATTAATTGGTCGATACTCTCTCATCCGACTAAATTCTCATTGGTCGAATAATCTCCGTGTATCTCTATCTCTAATTTCATGAAAGAGAAAAGTGCTACATCAGTAGCTTTCTGGGACTAATCCATTATTTTCCTGCAGCGGGGGGACAGACCAACTAACTACCTTTTGAAAACAGTGCATTCAAAACACCCCCGCTGTTTACACAACTTTGGACTCTTCCAAACTCCGGAGGTCTAACTCCGTTACAGACCGTTTCTCCTACAATTATATCAACAAGAACCCCCGCCAGGCCAAAAAATATTTTTTAATACTAGAGTTAACGCCAAATATCCACTCATTCAGAAATATTTAGCGTTTGGGAGTCTGTGCAGCCCGTGAGTCAACCACTGTGTTGTTGCCTGGGAAACGAGCAACTGTGTTATACGTCATTGCGTAGTATGTTTGCTTAGCAATTTGGACACAGAGAAAGTGACGGTGGATATGAGTGGAGCAGAGGAAAAGGTTATCGGTAAGTTGTCAGTCTGGCAGTAAATGTACAGCACAGACTACAGTGTGTCAGTTAAATGATGAAAAGTCCCATCTGTTGTTTCTCCAAGTGCTGGAAAAGTGAAGGGAGTTAGCTCCAAAGTTAGCAACGATGGGTTAGCCTAGCCTGAAGACGCTAAACAGAGAAATACAGAATTCATTGTAACATACCACCCCCCCCCTCCCGCGCGCGACTACTCGATTAGTCGCTGATTATTTACAATTTTAGTCGACCAAGGTTTTCTTTGGTTGACTACAGCCCTAGAGATTAGAAAGAATTATCCTTGTTCCAAAGAAATTTCAGCTCCGGAGGTTACCCAAAAACCAGAAAAAACGACAGGTCGGGGGTTGATAAAATGGTCAAAATTTAAAGGGCGTCAGATCTTCCCCTAAACCTGATAAAATGAAAACGGGGTGGGCATTAATCGAGAAATTGCTGAGATTAGAAAGAATTATCTTTTCTCCAAAGACATCTCAGCTCCAGAGGTTACCCAAAAAGCAGAAAAAAACGACAGGTCGCAGGTTGAAAGAATGGTCAAAATTTAAAGGGCGTCAGATCTTCCCCAAAACCTGATAAAATGACAACGGGGTGGGTATTAATCAAGAAATTGCTGAGATTATAAAGAATTGTCCTTATTTCAAAGAAATTTCATCTCCGGAGGTTACCCAAAAAGCAGAAAAAAACGACAGGTTGCGGGTTGAAAAAATGGTCAAAGTTTAAAGGGCGTCAGATCTTCCCCAAAACCTGATAAAATTACAATGGGGTGGGTATTAATGGAGAAATTGCTGCGATTAGAAAGAATTATCCTTGTTCCAAAGAAATTTCAGCTCCGGAGGTTACGCCAAAAAGCAGAAAAAAACGACAGGTCGCGGGTTAAAAAAATGGTCAAAATTTAAAGGGCGTCAGATCTTCCCCAAAACCTGATAAAATGACAACGGGGTGGGTATTAATCGAGAAATTGCTGAGATTATAAAGAATTATCCTTGTTTCAAAGAAATTTCATCTCCGGAGGTTACCCAAAAAGCAGAAAAAATCGACAGGTCGCGGGTTGAAAGAATGGTCAAAATTTAAAGGGCGTCACATATTCCCCATAACCTGATAAAATTACAATGGGGTGGGTATTATTTGAGAAATTGCTGAGATTAGAAAGAATTATCCTTGTTCCAAAGAAATTTCAGCCCCGGAGGTCACGCCAAGAACCAGAAAAAAACAACAGGTCGTGGGTTGAAAAAATGGTCAAAATTTAAAGGGCGTCAGATCTTCCCCAAAACCTGATAAAATGACAACGGGGTGGGTATTAATCGAGAAATTGCTGAGATTATAAAGAATTATCTTTTCTCCAAAGACATCTCAGCTCCAGAGGTTACCCAAAAAGCAGAAAAAAACGACAGGTCGCGGGTTGAAAGAATGGTCAAAATTTAAAGGGCGTCACATCTTCCCCATAACCTGATAAAATGACAACGGGTTGGGTATTAATCGAGAAATTGCTGAGATTAGAAAGAATTATCTTTGTTTCAAAGAAATTTCATCTCCGGAGGTTACCCAAAAACCAGAAAAAAACGACAGGTCGCGGGTTGAAAGAATGGTCAAAATTTAAAGGGCGTCACATATTCCCCTTAACCTGATAAAATTACAATGGGGTGTGTATTAATTGAGAAATTGCTGAGATTAGAAAGAATTATCCTTGTTCCAAAGAAATTTCAGCTCCGGAGGTTAGCCAAAAAGCAGAAAAAAACGACAGGTCGCGGGTTGAAAGAATGGTCAAAATTTAAAGGGCGTCACATCTTCCCCATAACCTGATAAAATGACAACGGGGTGGATATTAATCGAGAAATTGCTGAGACAATAAAGAATTATCTTTGTTCCAAAGAAATTTCAGCTCCGGAGGTTACCCAAAAAGCAGAAAAAAACGACAGGTCGCGGGTTGAAAGAATGGTCAAAATTTAAAGGGCGTCACATCTTCCCCATAACCTGATAAAATGACAACGGGGTGGGTATTAATCGAGAAATTGCTGAGATAATAAAGAATTATTCTTGTTTCAAATAAATTTCAGCTCCAGAGGTTACCCAAAAAGCAGAAAAAAACGACAGGTCGCGGGTTGATAAAATGGTCAAAATTTAAAGGGCGTCAGATCTTCCCCTAAACCTGATAAAATGACAACGGGGTGGGTATTAATCGAGAAATTGCTGAGATTACAAAGAATTATCTTTGCTCCAAAGACATTTCAGCTCTAGAGGTTACCCAAAAACCAGAAAAAAACGACAGGTCGTGGGTTGAAAGAATGTTCAAAATTTAAAGGGCGTCACATCTTCCCCATAACCTGATAAAATGACAACGGGGTGGATATTAATCGAGAAATTGCTAAGATAATAAAGAATTATCTTTGTTCCAAAGAAATTTCAGCTCCGGAGGTTACCCAAAAAGCAGAAAAAAACGACAGGTCGCGGGTTGATAAAATGGTCAAAATTTAAAGGGCGTCAGATCTTCCCCAAAACCTGATAAAATTACAATGGGGTGGGTATTAATCGAGAAATTGCTTAGATTAGAAAGAATGATCTTTTCTCCAAAGACATTTCACCTCCAGAATTAACCCAAAAAGTAGGAAAAAACGACAGGTCACGGGTTGATAAAATGGTCAAAATTTAAAGGGCGTCAGATCTTCGGCAAAACCTGATAAAATTACAATGGGGTGGGTATTAATCGAGAAATTGCTGAGATTACAAAGAATTATCTTTTCTCCAAAGACATTTCACCTCCAGAATTTACCCAAAAAGCAGGAAAAAAACGACAGGTCACGGGTTGATAAAATGGTCAAAATTTAAAGGGTGTCAGATCTTCCCCAAAACCTGATAAAATTACAATGGGGTGGGTATTAATTGAGAAATTGCTGAGATTAGAAAGAATTATCCTTGTTCCAAAGAAATTTCAGCTCCGGAGGTCACGCCAAAAACCAGAAAAAAACAACAGGTCGTGGGTTGAAAAAATGGTCAAAATTTAAAGGGCGTCACATCTTTCCCTAAACCTGATAAAATGACAATGGGGTGGGTTTTAATCGAGAAATTGCTGAGATTAGAAAGAATTATATTTGTTCCAAAGAAATTTCAATTCCGGAGGTTACCCAAAAAGCAGAAAAAAACGACAGGTCGCGGGTTGAAAAAATGGTCAAAATTTAAAGGGCGTCAAATCTTCCCCAAAACCTGATAAAATGACAACGGGGTGGGTATTAATCGAGAAATTGCTGAGATAATAAAGAATTATCTTTGCTCCAAAGACATTTCAGCTCCAGAGGTTACCCAAAAACCAGTAAAAAACGACAGGTCGTGGGTTGAAAGAATGTTCAAAATTTAAAGGGCGTCACATCTTCCCCATAACCTGATAAAATGACAACCGGGTGGGTATTAATCGAGAAATTGCTGAGATAATAAAGAATTATCTTTGTTCCAAAGAAATTTCAGCTCCGGAGGTTACCCAAAAAGCAGAAAAAAACGACAGGTCGCGGGTTGATAAAATGGTCAAAATTTAAAGGGCGTCAGATCTTCCCCAAAACCTGATAAAATTACAATGGAGTGGGTATTAATTGAGAAATTGCTGAGATTACAAAGAATTATCTTTGTTCCAAAGAAATTTCAGCTCCGGACGTTACGCCAAAAACCAGAAAAAAACAACAGGTCGTGGGTTGAAAGAATGGTCAAAATTTAAAGGGCGTCACATCTTCCCCATAACCCGATAAAATGACAACGGGGTGGGTATTGATCGAGAAATTGCTGCGATTAGAAAGAATTATCCTTGTTCCAAAGGAATTTCAGCTCTGGAGGTTACCCAAAAAGCAGAAAAAAACGACAGGTCGCGGGTTGAAAGAATGGTCAAAATTCAAAGGGCGTCACATCTTCCCCATAACCTGATAAAATGACAACGGGGTGGGTATTAATCGAAAAATTGCTGAGATTATAAAGAATTATCCTTGTTTCAAAGAAATTTCAGCTCCTGAGGTTACCCAAAAAGCAGAAAAAAATGACAGGTCACGGATTGAAAAAATGGTCAAAATTTACAGGGCGTCAGATCTTCCCCAAAACCTGATAAAATGACAACGGGGTGGGTATTAATCGAGAAATTGCTGAGATTAGAAAGAATTATCTTTGTTCCAAAGAAATTTCAATTCCGGAGGTAACCTAAAAAGCAGAAAAAAACGACAGGTCACGGGTTGATAAAATGGTCAAAATTTAAATGTCGTCAGATCTTCCCCAAAACCTGATAAAATGACAACGGGGTGGGTATTAATCGAGAAATTGCTGAGATTAGAAAGAATTATCTTTTCTCCAAAGACATTTCAGCTCCAGAATTTACCCAAAAAGCAGAAAAAAACGACAGGTCGCGGGTTGAAAAAATGGTCAAAATTTAAAGGGCGTCACATCTTCCCCATAACCTGATAAAATGACAACGGGGTGGGTATTAATCGAGAAATTGCTGAGATTATAAAGAATTCTTCTTGTTTCAAAGAAATTTCAGCTACGGAAGTTACCCAAAAAGCAGAAAAAAACGACAGGTCGCGGGTTGATAAAATGGTCAAAATTTAAAGGGCGTCAGATCTTCCCCATAACCTGATAAAATGACAACGGGGTGGGTATTAATCGAAAAATTGCTGAGATTATAAAGAATTATCTTTTCTCCAAAGACATTTCAGCTCCAGAATTTACCCAAAAAGCAGGAAAAAACGACAGGTCACAGGTTGAAAAAATGGTCAAAATTTAAAGGGCGTCAGATCTTCCCCAAAACCTGATAAAATTACAATGGGGTGGGTATTAATTGAGAAATTGCTGAGATTAGTAGGGCTGTAGTCTGTTTGTCGACTAGTCGATTAATTGGTCGATACTCTCTCATCCGACTAAATTCTCATTGGTCGAATAATCTCCGTGTATCTCTATCTCTAATTTCATGAAAGAGAAAAGTGCTACATCAGTAGCTTTCTGGGACTAATCCATTATTTTCCTGCAGCGGGGGGACAGACCAACTAACTACCTTTTGAAAACAGTGCATTCAAAACACCCCCGCTGTTTACACAACTTTGGACTCTTCCAAACTCCGGAGGTCTAACTCCGTTACAGACCGTTTCTCCTACAATTATATCAACAAGAACCCCCGCCAGGCCAAAAAATATTTTTTAATACTAGAGTTAACGCCAAATATCCACTCATTCAGAAATATTTAGCGTTTGGGAGTCTGTGCAGCCCGTGAGTCAACCACTGTGTTGTTGCCTGGGAAACGAGCAACTGTGTTATACGTCATTGCGTAGTATGTTTGCTTAGCAATTTGGACACAGAGAAAGTGACGGTGGATATGAGTGGAGCAGAGGAAAAGGTTATCGGTAAGTTGTCAGTCTGGCAGTAAATGTACAGCACAGACTACAGTGTGTCAGTTAAATGATGAAAAGTCCCGTCTGTTGTTTCTCCAAGTGCTGGAAAAGTGAAGGGAGTTAGCTCCAAAGTTAGCAACGATGGGTTAGCCTAGCCTGAAGACGCTAAACAGAGAAATACAGAATTCATTGTAACATACCACCCCCCCCCTCCCGCGCGCGACTAATCGATTAGTCGCTGATTATTTACAATTTTAGTCGACCAAGGTTTTCTTTGGTTGACTACAGCCCTAGAGATTAGAAAGAATTATCCTTGTTCCAAAGAAATTTCAGCTCCGGAGGTTACCCAAAAACCAGAAAAAAACGACAGGTCGCGGGTTGATAAAATGGTCAAAATTTAAAGGGCGTCACATCTTCCCCTAAACCTGATAAAATGACAACGGGGTGGGTATTAATCGAGAAATTGCTGAGATTACAAAGAATTATCTTTTCTCCAAAGACATTTCAGCTCCAGAGGTTACCCAAAAAGCAGAAAAAAACGACAGGTCGCGGGTTGAAAAAATGGTCAAAATTTAAAGGGCGTCAAATCTTCCCCAAAACCCGATAAAATGACAACGGGGTGGGTATTGATCGAGAAATTGCTGAGATTAGAAAGAATTATCTTTGTTCCAAAGAAATTTCAGCTCCGGAGGTTACGCCAAAAACCAGAAAAAAACGACCGGTTGCGGGTTGAAAAAATGGTCAAAATTTAAAGGGCGTCACATCTTTCCCTGAACCTGATAAAATGACAACGGGGTGGGTATTAATCGAGAAATTGCTGAGATTAGAAAGAATTATCTTTGTTCCAAAGAAATTTCAATTCCGGAGGTTACCTAAAAAGCAGAAAAAAACGACAGGTCGCGGGTTGAAAAAATGGTCAAAATTTAAAGGGCGTCACATCTTCCCCTAAACCTGATAAAGTGACAACGGGGTGGGTATTAATCGAGAAATTGCTGAGATTACAAAGAATTATCTTTTCTCCAAAGACATTTCAGCTCCTGAGGTTACCCAAAAAGCAGAAAAAAACGACAGGTCGCGGGTTGAAAAAATGGTCAAAATTTAAAGGGCGTCAAATCTTCCCCAAAACTCGATAAAATGACAACGGGGTGGGTATTGATCGAGAAATTGCTGAGATTAGAAAGAATTATCTTTGTTCCAAAGAAATTTCAGCTCCGGAGGTTACGCCAAAAACCAGAAAAAAACGACCGGTCGCGGGTTGAAAAAATGGTCAAAATTTAAAGGGCGTCACATCTTTCCCTGAACCTGATAAAATGACAGCGGGGTGGGTATTAATCGAGAAATTGCTGAGATTAGAAAGAATTATCTTTGTTCCAAAGAAATTTCAATTCCGGAGGTTACCTAAAAAGCAGAAAAAAACGACAGGTCGCGGGTTGAAAAAATGGTCAATATTTAAAGGGCGTCACATCTTCCCCAAAACCAGATAAAATTACAAAGGGGTGGGTATTGATCGAGAAATTGCTGCGATTAGAAAGAATAATCTTTGTTCCAAAGACATTTCAGCTTCAGAGGTGACGCCAAAGACCGGTAAAAAACGACAGGTCGCGGGTTGAAAAAATGGTCAAAATTCAAAGTGCGTCACATCTTCCCCTAAAACTGATAAAATGACAACAGGGTGGGTATTAATCGAGAAATTGCTGAGATTAGAAAGAATTATCTTTGTTCCAAAGAAATTTCAGCTCCGGAGGTTACCCAAAAAGCAGAAAAAAAACGACAGGTCACAGGTTGAAAGAATGGTCAAAATTTAAAGGGCGTCACATCTTCCCCTAAACCTGATAAAATGACAACAGGGTGGGTATTAATCGAGAAATTGCTGCGATTAGAAAGAATTATCTTTGTTCTAAAGAAATTTCTGCTTCAGAGGTCACGCCAAAAAGACCAGAAAAAAACGACAGGTCGTGGGTTGAAAAAATGGTCAAAATTTAATGGGCGTCAGATCTTCCCCAAAACCTGATAAAATGACACCTTGGTGGGTATTAATCGAGAAATTGCTGAGATTATAAAGAATTATCCTTGTTTCAAAGAAATTTCATCTCCGGAGGTTACCCAAAAAGCAGAAAAAAACGACAGGTCGCGGGTTGATAAAATGGTCAAAATTTAAAGGGCGTCAGATCTTCCCCTAAACCTGATAAAACGACAACGGGGTGGGTATTAATTGAGAAATTGCTGAGATTGGAAAGAATTATCTTTGTTCCAAAGAAATTTCAGCTCCGGAGGTTACCCAAAAAGCAGAAAAAAACGACAGGTCGCGGGTTGAAAAAATGGTCAAAATTTAAAGGGCGTCACATCTTCCCCTAAACCTGATAAAACGACAACGGGGTGGGTATTAATTGAGAAATTGCTGAGATTATAAAGAATTATCCTTGTTTCAAAGAAATTTCAGCTCCTGAGGTTACCCAAAAAGCAGAAAAAAATGACGGGTCACGGGTTGAAAAAATGGTCAAAATTTACAGGGCGTCAGATCTTTCCCTAAACCTGATAAAATGACAACGGGGTGGGTATTAATCGAGAAATTGCTGAAATTAGAAAGAATTATCTTTGTTCCAAAGAAATTTCAATTCCGGAGGTTACCTAAAAAGCAGAAAAAAACGACAGGTCGCGGGTTGAAAAAATGGTCAATATTTAAAGGGCGTCACATCTTCCCCAAAACCAGATAAAATTACAAAGGGGTGGGTATTGATCGAGAAATTGTTGCGATTAGAAAGAATTATCTTTGTTCCAAAGACATTTCAGCTTCAGAGGTGACGCCAAAGACCGGTAAAAAACGACAGGTCGCGGGTTGAAAAAATGGTCAAAATTTAAAGTGCGTCACATCTTCCCCATAACCTGATAAAATGACAACGGGGTGGGTATTAATCGAAAAATTGCTGAGATTATAAAGAATTATCCTTGTTCCAAAGAAATTTCAGCTCCGGAGGTTACCCAAAAAGCAGAAAAAAATGACAGGTCGCGGGTTGATATAATGTTCAAAATTTAAAGGGCGTCAGATCTTCCCCTAAACCTGATAAAACGACAACGGGGTGGGTATTAATTGAGAAATTGCTGAGATTAGAAAGAATTATCCTTGTTCCAAAGAAATTTCAGCTCCGGAGGTTACCCAAAAACCAGAAAAAAACGACAGGTCGCGGGTTGAAAAAATGGTCAAAATTTAAAGGGCGTCACATCTTCCCCATAACCTGATAAAATGACAACGGGGTGGGTATTAATCGAGAAATTGCTGAGATTAGAAAGAATTATCCTTGTTCCAAAGAAATTTCAGCTCCGGAGGTTACCCAAAAACCAGAAAAAAACGACAGGTCGCGGGTTGAAAGAATGGTCAAAATTTAAAGGGCGTCACATCTTCCCCATAACCTGATAAAATGACAACGGGGTGGGTATTAATAGAGAAATTGCTGAGATAATAAAGAATTATTCTTGTTTCAAAGAAATTTCAGCTACGGAGGTTACCCAAAAACCAGAAAAAAACGACAGGTCGCGGGTTGATAAAATGGTCAAAATTTAAAGGGCGTCAGATCTTCCCCATAACCTGATAAAATGACAATGGGGTGGGTATTAATCGAGAAATTGCTGAGATTACAAAGAATTATCTTTGCTCCAAAGACATTTCAGCTCCAGAGGTTACCCAAAAAGCAGAAAAAAACGACAGGTCACGGGTTGAAAAAATGGTCAAAATTTAAAGGGCGTCAAATCTTCCCCAAAACCCGATAAAATGACAACGGGGTGGGTATTGATCGAGAAATTGCTGAGATTAGAAAGAATTATCTTTGTTCCAAAGAAATTTCAGCTCCGGATGTTACGCCAAAAACCAGAAAAAAACGACAGGTCGCGCGTTGAAAAAATGGTCGATATTTAAAGGGCGTCACATCTTCCCCAAAACCTGATAAAATGACAACGGGGTGGGTATTAATCGAGAAATTGCTGAGATTAGAAAGAATTATCTTTGTTCCAAAGAAATTTCAATTGCAGAGGTTACCTAAAAAGCAGAAAAAAATGACAGGTCACGGGTTGAAAAAATGGTCAAAATTTAAAGGGCGTCACATCTTCCCCAAAACCTGATAAAATGACAACGGGGTGGGTATTAATCGAGAAATTCCTGAGATTATAAAGAATTATCCTTGTTTCAAAGAAATTTCATCTCCGGAGGTTACCCAAAAACCAGAAAAAAACGACAGGTCGCGGGTTGATAAAATGGTCAAAATTTAAAGGGCATCACATATTCCCCATAACCTGATAAAATTGCAATGGGGTGGGTATTAATTGAGAAATTGCTGAGATTACAAAGAATAATCTTTGCTCCAAAGACATTTCAGCTCCAGAGGTTACCCAAAAATCAGAAAAAAACAACAGGTCGTGGGTTGAAAAAATGGTCAAAATTTAAAGGGCGTCAGATCTTCCCCAAAACCTGATAAAATGAAAACGGGGTGGGTATTAATCGAGAAATTGCTGAGATTAGAAAGAATTATCTTTGTTCCAAAGAAATTTCAATTCCGGAGGTTACCCAAAAAGCAGAAAAAGACGACAGGTCGCGGGTTGAAAGAATGGTCAAAATTTAAAGGGCGTCACATCTTCCCCATAACCTGATAAAATGATAACGGGGTGGGTATTAATCGAGAAATTGCTGAGATAATAAAGAATTATTCTTGTTTCAAAGAAATTTCAGCTCCTGAGGTTACCCAAAAAGCAGAAAAAAACGACAGGTCGCGGGTTGAAAGAATGGTCAAAATTTAAAGGGCGTCACATCTTCCCCTAAACCTGATAAAATGACAACGGGGTGGGTATTAATCGAGAAATTGCTGAGATTAGAAAGAATTATCTTTGTTCCAAAGAAATTTCAATTCCGGAGGTTACCTAAAAAGCAGAAAAAAACGACAGGTCGCGGGTCGAAAAAATGGTCAAAATTTAAAGGGCGTCACATCTTCCCCAAAACCTGATAAAATGACAACGGGGTTGGTATTAATCGAGAAATTGCTGAGATTAGAAAGAATTATCCTTGTTCCAAAGAAATTTCACCTCCGGAGGTCACGCCAAAAACCAGAAAAAAACAACAGGTCGTGGGTTGAAAAAATGGTCAAAATTTAAAGGGCGTCAGATCTTCCCCAAAACCTGATAAAATGACAACGGGGTGGGTATTAATCGAGAAATTGCTGAGATTAGAAAGAATTATCTTTGTTCCAAAGAAATTTCAGCTCCGGAGGTTACCCAAAAACCAGAAAAAAACGACAGGTCGCGGGTTGAAAGAATGGTCAAAATTTAAAGGGCGTCACATCTTCCCCATAACCTGATAAAATGACAACGGGGTGGGTATTAATCGAGAAATTGCTGAGATTAGAAAGAATTAACTTTGTTCCAAAGAAATTTCAATTCCGGAGGTAACCTAAAAAGCAGAAAAAAACGACAGGTCACGGGTTGATAAAATGGTCAAAATTTAAATGTCGTCAGATCTTCCCCAAAACCTGATAAAATGACAATGGGGTGGGTATTAATCGAGAAATTGCTGACATTAGAAAGAATTATCTTTTCTCCAAAGACATTTTAGCTCCAGAATTTACCCAAAAAGCAGAAAAAAACGACAGGTCGCGGGTTGAAAAAATGGTCAAAATTTAAAGGGCGTCACATCTTCCCCATAACCTGATAAAATGACAACGGGGTGGGTATTAATCGAGAAATTGCTAAGAATTTAAAGAATTCTTCTTGTTTCAAAGAAATTTCAGCTCCGGAGGTTACCCAAAAAGCAGAAAAAAACGACAGGTCGCGGGTTGATAAAATGGTCAAAATTTAAAGGGCGTCAGATCTTTCCCTAAACCTGATAAAACGACAATGGGGTGGGTATTAATTGAGAAATTGCTGAGATTAGAAAGAATTATCTTTGTTCCAAAGAAATTTCAGCTCCTGAGGTTACCCAAAAAGCAGAAAAAAACGACAGGTCGCGGGTTGAAAAAATGGTCAAAATTTAAAGGGCGTCACATCTTCCCCATAACCTGATAAAATGACAACGGGGTGGGTATTAATCGAAAAATTGCTGAGATTATAAAGAATTATCCTTGTTTCAAAGAAATTTCATCTCCGGAGGTTACCCAAAAACCAGAAAAAAACGACAGGTCGCGGGTTGATAAAATGGTCAAAATTTAAAAGGCGTCAGATCTTCCCCATAACCTGATAAAATGACAACGGGGTGGGTATTAATCGAGAAATTGCTGAGATTAGAAAGAATTATCTTTGTTCCAAAGACATTTCAGCTCCAGAGGTTACCCAAAAAGCAGAAAAAAACGACAGGTCGCGGGTTGAAAGAATGGTCAAAATTTAAAGGGCGTCACATCTTCCCCATAACCTGATAAAATGACAACGGGGTGGGTATTAATCGAGAAATTGCTGAGATAATAAAGAATTATTCTTGTTTCAAAGAAATTTCAGCTCCGGAGGTTACCCAAAAACCAGAAAAAAACGACAGGTCGCGGGTTGATAAAATGGTCAAAATTTAAAGGGCGTCAGATCTTTCTCTAAACCTGATAAAATGACAACGGGGTGGGTATTAATCGAGAAATTGCTGAGATTATAAAGAATTATCTTTGTTCCAAAGAAATTTCAGCTCTGGAGGTCACGCCAAAAATCCGAAAAAAACGACAGGTCGCGGGTTGAAAAAACTGGTCAAAATTTACAGGGCGTCAGATCTTCCCCAAAACCTGATAAAATGACAACGGGGTGGGTATTAATCGAGAAATTGCTGAGATTAGAAAGAATTATCTTTGTTCCAAAGAAATTTCAATTCCGGAGGTTACCCAAAAAGCAGAAAAAGACGACAGGTCGCGGGTTGAAAGAATGGTCAAAATTTAAAGGGCGTCACATCTTCCCCATAACCTGATAAAATGATAACGGGGTGGGTATTAATCGAGAAATTGCTGAGATAATAAAGAATTATTCTTGTTTCAAAGAAATTTCAGCTCCTGAGGTTACCCAAAAAGCAGAAAAAAACGACAGGTCGCGGGTTGAAAGAATGGTCAAAATTTAAAGGGCGTCACATCTTCCCCTAAACCTGATAAAATGACAACGGGGTGGGTATTAATCGAGAAATTGCTGAGATTAGAAAGAATTATCTTTGTTCCAAAGAAATTTCTATTCCGGAGGTTACCTAAAAAGCAGAAAAAAACGACAGGTCGCGGGTCGAAAAAATGGTCAAAATTTAAAGGGCGTCACATCTTCCCCAAAACCTGATAAAATGACAACGGGGTTGGTATTAATCGAGAAATTGCTGAGATTAGAAAGAATTATCCTTGTTCCAAAGAAATTTCACCTCCGGAGGTCACGCCAAAAACCAGAAAAAAACAACAGGTCGTGGGTTGAAAAAATGGTCAAAATTTAAAGGGCGTCAGATCTTCCCCAAAACCTGATAAAATGACAACGGGGTGGGTATTAATCGAGAAATTGCTGAGATTAGAAAGAATTATCTTTGTTCCAAAGAAATTTCAGCTCCGGAGGTTACCCAAAAACCAGAAAAAAACGACAGGTCGCGGGTTGAAAGAATGGTCAAAATTTAAAGGGCGTCACATCTTCCCCATAACCTGATAAAATGACAACGGGGTGGGTATTAATCGAGAAATTGCTGAGATAATAAAGAATTATTCTTGTTTCAAAGAAATTTCAGCTCCGGAGGTTACCCAAAAAGCAGAAAAAAACGACAGGTCGCGGGTTGATAAAATGGTCAAAATTTAAAGGGCGTCAGATCTTTCTCTAAACCTGATAAAATGACAACGGGGTGGGTATTAATCGAGAAATTGCTGAGATTATAAAGAATTATCTTTGTTCCAAAGAAATTTCAGCTCTGGAGGTCACGCCAAAAATCCGAAAAAAACGACAGGTCGCGGGTTGAAAAAATGGTCAAAATTTACAGGGCGTCAGATCTTCTCCAAAACCTGATAAAATGACAACGGGGTGGGTATTAATCGAGAAATTGCTGAGATTAGAAAGAATTAACTTTGTTCCAAAGAAATTTCAATTCCGGAGGTAACCTAAAAAGCAGAAAAAAACGACAGGTCACGGGTTGATAAAATGGTCAAAATTTAAATGTCGTCAGATTTCAGGTTTTGGGGAAGCCCAAAACCTGATAAAATGACAATGGGGTGGGTATTAATCGAGAAATTGCTGACATTAGAAAGAATTATCTTTTCTCCAAAGACATTTTAGCTCCAGAATTTACCCAAAAAGCAGAAAAAAACGACAGGTCGCGGGTTGAAAAAATGGTCAAAATTTAAAGGGCGTCACATCTTCCCCATAACCTGATAAAATGACAACGGGGTGGGTATTAATCGAGAAATTGCTAAGAATTTAAAGAATTCTTCTTGTTTCAAAGAAATTTCAGCTCCGGAGGTTACCCAAAAAGCAGAAAAAAACGACAGGTCGCGGGTTGATAAAATGGTCAAAATTTAAAGGGCGTCAGATCTTTCCCTAAACCTGATAAAACGACAATGGGGTGGGTATTAATTGAGAAATTGCTGAGATTAGAAAGAATTATCTTTGTTCCAAAGAAATTTCAGCTCCTGAGGTTACCCAAAAAGCAGAAAAAAACGACAGGTCGCGGGTTGAAAAAATGGTCAAAATTTAAAGGGCGTCACATCTTCCCCATAACCTGATAAAATGACAACGGGTAGGGTATTAATCGAAAAATTGCTGAGATTATAAAGAATTATCCTTGTTTCAAAGAAATTTCATCTCCGGAGGTTACCCAAAAACCAGAAAAAAACGACAGGTCGCGGGTTGATAAAATGGTCAAAATTTAAAAGGCGTCAGATCTTCCCCATAACCTGATAAAATGACAACGGGGTGGGTATTAATCGAGAAATTGCTGAGATTAGAAAGAATTATCTTTGTTCCAAAGAAATTTCAGCTCCAGAGGTTACCCAAAAAGCAGAAAAAAACGACAGGTCGCGGGTTGAAAGAATGGTCAAAATTTAAAGGGCGTCACATCTTCCCCATAACCTGATAAAATGACAACGGGGTGGGTATTAATCGAGAAATTGCTGAGATAATAAAGAATTATTCTTGTTTCAAAGAAATTTCAGCTCCGGAGGTTACCCAAAAACCAGAAAAAAACGACAGGTCGCGGGTTGATAAAATGGTCAAAATTTAAAGGGCGTCAGATCTTTCTCTAAACCTGATAAAATGACAACGGGGTGGGTATTAATCGAGAAATTGCTGAGATTATAAAGAATTATCTTTGTTCCAAAGAAATTTCAGCTCTGGAGGTCACGCCAAAAATCCGAAAAAAACGACAGGTCGCGGGTTGAAAAAACTGGTCAAAATTTACAGGGCGTCAGATCTTCCCCAAAACCTGATAAAATGACAACGGGGTGGGTATTAATCGAGAAATTGCTGAGATTAGAAAGAATTAACTTTGTTCCAAAGAAATTTCAATTCCGGAGGTAACCTAAAAAGCAGAAAAAAACGACAGGTCACGGGTTGATAAAATGGTCAAAATTTAAATGTCGTCAGATCTTCCCCAAAACCTGATAAAATTACAATGGAGTGGGTATTAATCGAGAAATTGCTGCGATTAGAAAGAATTATCTTTGTTCCAAAGAAATTTCAATTCCAGAGGTTACCTAAAAAGCAGAAAAAAACGACTGGTCGCGGGTTGAAAAAATGGTCAAAATTTAAAGGGCGTCAGATCTTCCCCAAAACCTGATAAAATGACAACGGGGTGGGTATTAATCGAGAAATTGCTGAGATTAGAAAGAATTATCTTTGTTCCAAAGAAATTTCAGCTCCGGAGGTTACCCAAAAACCAGAAAAAAAACGACAGGTCGCGGGTTGAAAGAATGGTCAAAATTTAAAGGGCGTCACATCTTCCCCATAACCTGATAAAATGACAACGGGGTGGGTATTAATCGAGAAATTGCTGAGATAATAAAGAATTATCTTTGTTCCAAAGAAATTTCAGCTCCGGAGGTTAGCCAAAAAGCAGAAAAAAACGACAGGTCGCGGGTTGAAAGAATGGTCAAAATTTAAAGGGCGTCACATCTTCCCCATAACCTGATAAAATGACAACGGGGTGGATATTAATCGAGAAATTGCTGAGACAATAAAGAATTATCTTTGTTCCAAAGAAATTTCATCTCCGGAGGTTACCCAAAAAGCAGAAAAAAACGACAGGTCGCGGGTTGAAAGAATGGTCAAAATTTAAAGGGCGTCAGATCTTCCCCAAAACCTGATAAAATTACAATGGGGTTGGTATTAATCGAGAAATTGCTGAGATTAGAAAGAATTATCTTTTCTCCAAAGACATTTCACCTCCAGAATTTACCCAAAAAGCAGGTAAAAACGACAGGTCACGGGTTGATAAAATGATCAAAATTTAAAGGGCGTCAGATCTTCCCCAAAACCTGATAAAATTACAATGGGATGGGTATTAATTGAGAAATTGCTGAGATAATAAAGGATTATCCTTGTTCCAAAGAAATTTCAGCTCCGGAGGTTTCGCCAAAAAGCAGAAAAAAACGACAGGTCGCGGGTTGAAAGAATGGTCAAAATTTAAAGGGCGTCACATCTTCCCCATAACCAGATAAAATGACAACGGGGTGGGTATTAATCGAGAAATTGCTGAGATTAGAAAGAATTATCTTTGCTCCAAAGACATTTCAGCTCTAGAGGTTACCTAAAAAGCAGAAAAAAACGATAGGTCGCGGGTTGAAAAAATGGTCAAAATTTAAAGGGTGTCAGATCTTCCCCAAAACCTGATAAAATGAAAACGGAGAGGGTATTAATCGAGAAATTGCTGAGATTATAAAGAATTATCCTTGTTTCAAAGAAATTTCATCTCCGGAGGTTACCCAAAATCCAGAAAAAAACGACAGGTCGCGGGTTGATAAAATGGTCAAAATTTAAAGGGCGTCACATCTTCCCCAAAACCTGATGAAATGACAACGGGGTGGGTATTAATCGAGAAATTGCTGAGATTAGAAAGAATTATCTTTGTTCCAAAGAAATTTCAATTCCAGAGGTTACCTAAAAAGCAGAAAAAAACGACTGGTCGCGGGTTGAAAAAATGGTCAAAATTTAAAGGGCGTCAGATCTTCCCCAAAACCTGATAAAATGACAACGGGGTGGGTATTAATCGAGAAATTGCTGAGATTAGAAAGAATTATCTTTGTTCCAAAGAAATTTCAGCTCCGGAGGTTACCCAAAAACCAGAAAAAAAAGGACAGGTCGTGGGTTGAAAGAATGGTCAAAATTTAAAGGGCGTCACATCTTCCCCATAACCTGATAAAATGACAACGGGGTGGGTATTAATCGAGAAATTGCTGAGATAATAAAGATTTATCTTTGTTCCAAAGAAATTTCAGCTCCGGAGGTTAGCCAAAAAGCAGAAAAAAACGACAGGTCGCGGGTTGAAAGAATGGTCAAAATTTAAAGGGCGTCACATCTTCCCCATAACCTGATAAAATGACAACGGGGTGGATATTAATCGAGAAATTGCTGAGACAATAAAGAATTATCTTTGTTCCAAAGAAATTTCAGCTCCGGAGGTTACCCAAAAAGCAGAAAAAAACGACAGGTCGCGGGTTGAAAGAATGGTCAAAATTTAAAGGGCGTCACATCTTCCCCATAACCTGATAAAATGACAACGGGGTGGGTATTAATCGAGAAATTGCTGAGATAATAAAGAATTATTCTTATTTCAAAGAAATTTCAGCTCCAGAGGTTACCCTAAAACCAGAAAAAAACGACAGGTCACGGATTGATAAAATGGTCAAAATTTAAAGGGCGTCACATCTTCCCCTAAACCTGATAAAATGACAACGGGGTGGGTATTAATCGAGAAATTGCTGAGATTACAAAGAATTATCTTTGCTCCAAAGACATTTCAGCTCCGGAGGTTACCCAAAAAGCAGAAAAAAACGACAGGTCGCGGGTTGATAAAATGGTCAAAATCTAAAGGGCGTCAGATCTTCCCCTAAACCTGATAAAACGACAACGGGGTGGGTATTAATTGAGAAATTGCTGAGATTAGAAAGAATTATCTTTGTTCCAAAGAAATTTCAGCTCTGGAGGTTACCCAAAAAGCAGAAAAAGACGACAGGTCGCGGGTTGAAAGAATGGTCAAAATTTAAAGGGCGTCACATCTTCCCCATAACCTGATAAAATGACAATGGGGTGGATATTAATCGAGAAATTGCTGAGATAATAAAGAATTATCCTTGTTTCAAAGAAATTTCAGCTCCTGAGGTTACCCAAAAAGCAGAAAAAAACGACAGGTCACGGGTTGATAAAATGGTCAAAATTTAAAGGGCGTCAGATCTTCCCCAAAACCTGATAAAATTACAAAGGGGTGGGTATTAATTGAGAAATTGCTGAGATAATAAAGGATTATCCTTGTTCCAAAGAAATTTCAGCTCCGGAGGTTTCGCCAAAAAGCAGAAAAAAACGACAGGTCGCGGGTTGAAAGAATGGTCAAAATTTAAAGGGCGTCACATCTTCCCCATAACCAGATAAAATGACAACGGGGTGGGTATTAATCGAGAAATTGCTGAGATTAGAAAGAATTATCTTTGCTCCAAAGACATTTCAGCTCTAGAGGTTACCTAAAAAGCAGAAAAAAACGATAGGTCGCGGGTTGAAAAAATGGTCAAAATTTAAAGGGTGTCAGATCTTCCCCAAAACCTGATAAAATGAAAACGGAGAGGGTATTAATCGAGAAATTGCTGAGATTATAAAGAATTATCCTTGTTTCAAAGAAATTTCATCTCCGGAGGTTACCCAAAATCCAGAAAAAAACGACAGGTCGCGGGTTGATAAAATGGTCAAAATTTAAAGGGCGTCAGATCTTCCCCAAAACCTGATAAAATTACAAAGGGGTGGGTATTAATCGAGAAATTGCTGAGATTAGAAAGAATTATCTTTTCTCCAAAGACATTTCACCTCCAGAATTTACCCAAAAAGCAGGTAAAAACGACAGGTCACGGGTTGATAAAATGATTAAAAATTTAAAGGGCGTCACATCTTCCCCAAAACCTGATAAAATTACAATGGGATGGGTATTAATTGAGAAATTGCTGAGATAATAAAGGATTATCCTTGTTCCAAAGAAATTTCAGCTCCGGAGGTTTCGCCAAAAAGCAGAAAAAAACGACAGGTCGCGGGTTGAAAGAATGGTCAAAATTTAAAGGGTGTCAGATCTTCCCCAAAACCTGATAAAATGAAAACGGAGAGGGTATTAATCGAGAAATTGCTGAGATTATAAAGAATTATCCTTGTTTCAAAGAAATTTCATCTCCGGAGGTTACCCAAAATCCAGAAAAAAACGACAGGTCGCGGGTTGATAAAATGGTCAAAATTTAAAGGGCGTCACATCTTCCCCAAAACCTGATGAAATGACAACGGGGTGGGTATTAATCGAGAAATTGCTGAGATTAGAAAGAATTATCTTTGTTCCAAAGAAATTTCAGCTCCGGAGGTTACCCAAAAACCAGAAAAAAAACGTACAGGTCGCGGGTTGAAAGAATGGTCAAAATTTAAAGGGCGTCACATCTTCCCCATAACCTGATAAAATGACAACGGGGTGGGTATTAATCGAGAAATTGCTGAGATAATAAAGAATTATCTTTGTTCCAAAGAAATTTCAGCTCCGGAGGTTAGCCAAAAAGCAGAAAAAAACGACAGGTCGCGGGTTGAAAGAATGGTCAAAATTTAAAGGGCGTCACATCTTCCCCATAACCTGATAAAATGACAACGGGGTGGATATTAATCGAGAAATTGCTGAGACAATAAAGAATTATCTTTGTTCCAAAGAAATTTCATCTCCGGAGGTTACCCAAAAAGCAGAAAAAAACGACAGGTCGCGGGTTGAAAGAATGGTCAAAATTTAAAGGGCGTCACATCTTCCCCATAACCTGATAAAATGACAACGGGGTGGGTATTAATCGAGAAATTGCTGAGATAATAAAGAATTATCCTTGTTTCAAAGAAATTTCAGCTCCTGAGGTTACCCAAAAAGCAGAAAAAAACGACAGGTCACGGGTTGATAAAATGGTCAAAATTTAAAGGGCGTCAGATCTTCCCCAAAACCTGATAAAATTACAATGGGGTTGGTATTAATCGAGAAATTGCTGAGATTAGAAAGAATTATCTTTTCTCCAAAGACATTTCACCTCCAGAATTTACCCAAAAAGCAGGTAAAAACGACAGGTCACGGGTTGATAAAATGATCAAAATTTAAAGGGCGTCAGATCTTCCCCAAAACCTGATAAAATTACAATGGGATGGGTATTAATTGAGAAATTGCTGAGATTAGAAAGGATTATCCTTGTTCCAAAGAAATTTCAGCTCCGGAGGTTACGCCAAAAACCAGAAAAAAACGACAGGTCGCGGGTTGAAAGAATGGTCAAAATTTAAAGGGCGTCACATCTTCCCCATAACCAGATAAAATGACAACGGGGTGGGTATTAATCGAGAAATTGCTGAGATTACAAAGAATTATCTTTGCTCCAAAGACATTTCAGCTCTAGAGGTTACCTAAAAAGCAGAAAAAAACGATAGGTCGCGGGTTGAAAAAATGGTCAAAATTTAAAGGGTGTCAGATCTTCCCCAAAACCTGATAAAATGAAAACGGGGAGGGTATTAATCGAGAAATTGCTGAGATTATAAAGAATTATCCTTGTTTCAAAGAAATTTCATCTCCGGAGGTTACCCAAAATCCAGAAAAAAACGACAGGTCGCGGGTTGATAAAATGGTCAAAATTTAAAGGGCGTCACATCTTCCCCAAAACCTGATGAAATGACAACGGGGTGGGTATTAATCGAGAAATTGCTGAGATTAGAAAGAATTATCTTTGTTCCAAAGAAATTTCAATTCCAGAGGTTACCTAAAAAGCAGAAAAAAACGACTGGTCGCGGGTTGAAAAAATGGTCAAAATTTAAAGGGCGTCAGATCTTCCCCAAAACCTGATAAAATGACAACGGGGTGGGTATTAATCGAGAAATTGCTGAGATTATAAAGAATTATCTTTGTTCCAAAGAAATTTCAGCTCCGGAGGTTACCCAAAAACCAGAAAAAAAACGACAGGTCGCGGGTTGAAAGAATGGTCAAAATTTAAAGGGCGTCACATCTTCCCCATAACCTGATAAAATGACAACGGGGTGGGTATTAATCGAGAAATTGCTGAGATAATAAAGAATTATCTTTGTTCCAAAGAAATTTCAGCTCCGGAGGTTAGCCAAAAAGCAGAAAAAAACGACAGGTCGCGGGTTGAAAGAATGGTCAAAATTTAAAGGGCGTCACATCTTCCCCATAACCTGATAAAATGACAACGGGGTGGATATTAATCGAGAAATTGCTGAGACAATAAAGAATTATCTTTGTTCCAAAGAAATTTCATCTCCGGAGGTTACCCAAAAAGCAGAAAAAAACGACAGGTCGCGGGTTGAAAGAATGGTCAAAATTTAAAGGGCGTCACATCTTCCCCATAACCTGATAAAATGACAACGGGGTGGGTATTAATCGAGAAATTGCTGAGATAATAAAGAATTATCCTTGTTTCTAAGAAATTTCAGCTCCTGAGGTTACCCAAAAAGCAGAAAAAAACGACAGGTCACGGGTTGATAAAATGGTCAAAATTTAAAGGGCGTCAGATCTTCCCCAAAACCTGATAAAATTACAATGGGGTTGGTATTAATCGAGAAATTGCTGAGATTAGAAAGAATTATCTTTTCTCCAAAGACATTTCACCTCCAGAATTTACCCAAAAAGCAGGTAAAAACGACAGGTCACGGGTTGATAAAATGATCAAAATTTAAAGGGCGTCAGATCTTCCCCAAAACCTGATAAAATTACAATGGGATGGGTATTAATTGAGAAATTGCTGAGATAATAAAGGATTATCCTTGTTCCAAAGAAATTTCAGCTCCGGAGGTTTCGCCAAAAAGCAGAAAAAAACGACAGGTCGCGGGTTGAAAGAATGGTCAAAATTTAAAGGGCGTCACATCTTCCCCATAACCAGATAAAATGACAACGGGGTGGGTATTAATCGAGAAATTGCTGAGATTAGAAAGAATTATCTTTGCTCCAAAGACATTTCAGCTCTAGAGGTTACCTAAAAAGCAGAAAAAAACGATAGGTCGCGGGTTGAAAAAATGGTCAAAATTTAAAGGGTGTCAGATCTTCCCCAAAACCTGATAAAATGAAAACGGAGAGGGTATTAATCGAGAAATTGCTGAGATTATAAAGAATTATCCTTGTTTCAAAGAAATTTCATCTCCGGAGGTTACCCAAAATCCAGAAAAAAACGACAGGTCGCGGGTTGATAAAATGGTCAAAATTTAAAGGGCGTCACATCTTCCCCAAAACCTGATGAAATGACAACGGGGTGGGTATTAATCGAGAAATTGCTGAGATTAGAAAGAATTATCTTTGTTCCAAAGAAATTTCAATTCCAGAGGTTACCTAAAAAGCAGAAAAAAACGACTGGTCGCGGGTTGAAAAAATGGTCAAAATTTAAAGGGCGTCAGATCTTCCCCAAAACCTGATAAAATGACAACGGGGTGGGTATTAATCGAGAAATTGCTGAGATTAGAAAGAATTATCTTTGTTCCAAAGAAATTTCAGCTCCGGAGGTTACCCAAAAACCAGAAAAAAAAGGACAGGTCGTGGGTTGAAAGAATGGTCAAAATTTAAAGGGCGTCACATCTTCCCCATAACCTGATAAAATGACAACGGGGTGGGTATTAATCGAGAAATTGCTGAGATAATAAAGATTTATCTTTGTTCCAAAGAAATTTCAGCTCCGGAGGTTAGCCAAAAAGCAGAAAAAAACGACAGGTCGCGGGTTGAAAGAATGGTCAAAATTTAAAGGGCGTCACATCTTCCCCATAACCTGATAAAATGACAACGGGGTGGATATTAATCGAGAAATTGCTGAGACAATAAAGAATTATCTTTGTTCCAAAGAAATTTCAGCTCCGGAGGTTACCCAAAAAGCAGAAAAAAACGACAGGTCGCGGGTTGAAAGAATGGTCAAAATTTAAAGGGCGTCACATCTTCCCCATAACCTGATAAAATGACAACGGGGTGGGTATTAATCGAGAAATTGCTGAGATAATAAAGAATTATTCTTATTTCAAAGAAATTTCAGCTCCAGAGGTTACCCTAAAACCAGAAAAAAACGACAGGTCACGGATTGATAAAATGGTCAAAATTTAAAGGGCGTCACATCTTCCCCTAAACCTGATAAAATGACAACGGGGTGGGTATTAATCGAGAAATTGCTGAGATTACAAAGAATTATCTTTGCTCCAAAGACATTTCAGCTCCGGAGGTTACCCAAAAAGCAGAAAAAAACGACAGGTCGCGGGTTGATAAAATGGTCAAAATCTAAAGGGCGTCAGATCTTCCCCTAAACCTGATAAAACGACAACGGGGTGGGTATTAATTGAGAAATTGCTGAGATTAGAAAGAATTATCTTTGTTCCAAAGAAATTTCAGCTCTGGAGGTTACCCAAAAAGCAGAAAAAGACGACAGGTCGCGGGTTGAAAGAATGGTCAAAATTTAAAGGGCGTCACATCTTCCCCATAACCTGATAAAATGACAATGGGGTGGATATTAATCGAGAAATTGCTGAGATAATAAAGAATTATCCTTGTTTCAAAGAAATTTCAGCTCCTGAGGTTACCCAAAAAGCAGAAAAAAACGACAGGTCACGGGTTGATAAAATGGTCAAAATTTAAAGGGCGTCAGATCTTCCCCAAAACCTGATAAAATTACAAAGGGGTGGGTATTAATTGAGAAATTGCTGAGATAATAAAGGATTATCCTTGTTCCAAAGAAATTTCAGCTCCGGAGGTTTCGCCAAAAAGCAGAAAAAAACGACAGGTCGCGGGTTGAAAGAATGGTCAAAATTTAAAGGGTGTCAGATCTTCCCCAAAACCTGATAAAATGAAAACGGAGAGGGTATTAATCGAGAAATTGCTGAGATTATAAAGAATTATCCTTGTTTCAAAGAAATTTCATCTCCGGAGGTTACCCAAAATCCAGAAAAAAACGACAGGTCGCGGGTTGATAAAATGGTCAAAATTTAAAGGGCGTCACATCTTCCCCAAAACCTGATGAAATGACAACGGGGTGGGTATTAATCGAGAAATTGCTGAGATTAGAAAGAATTATCTTTGTTCCAAAGAAATTTCAGCTCCGGAGGTTACCCAAAAACCAGAAAAAAAACGTACAGGTCGCGGGTTGAAAGAATGGTCAAAATTTAAAGGGCGTCACATCTTCCCCATAACCTGATAAAATGACAACGGGGTGGGTATTAATCGAGAAATTGCTGAGATAATAAAGAATTATCTTTGTTCCAAAGAAATTTCAGCTCCGGAGGTTAGCCAAAAAGCAGAAAAAAACGACAGGTCGCGGGTTGAAAGAATGGTCAAAATTTAAAGGGCGTCACATCTTCCCCATAACCTGATAAAATGACAACGGGGTGGATATTAATCGAGAAATTGCTGAGACAATAAAGAATTATCTTTGTTCCAAAGAAATTTCATCTCCGGAGGTTACCCAAAAAGCAGAAAAAAACGACAGGTCGCGGGTTGAAAGAATGGTCAAAATTTAAAGGGCGTCACATCTTCCCCATAACCTGATAAAATGACAACGGGGTGGGTATTAATCGAGAAATTGCTGAGATAATAAAGAATTATCCTTGTTTCAAAGAAATTTCAGCTCCTGAGGTTACCCAAAAAGCAGAAAAAAACGACAGGTCACGGGTTGATAAAATGGTCAAAATTTAAAGGGCGTCAGATCTTCCCCAAAACCTGATAAAATTACAATGGGGTTGGTATTAATCGAGAAATTGCTGAGATTAGAAAGAATTATCTTTTCTCCAAAGACATTTCACCTCCAGAATTTACCCAAAAAGCAGGTAAAAACGACAGGTCACGGGTTGATAAAATGATCAAAATTTAAAGGGCGTCAGATCTTCCCCAAAACCTGATAAAATTACAATGGGATGGGTATTAATTGAGAAATTGCTGAGATTAGAAAGGATTATCCTTGTTCCAAAGAAATTTCAGCTCCGGAGGTTACGCCAAAAACCAGAAAAAAACGACAGGTCGCGGGTTGAAAGAATGGTCAAAATTTAAAGGGCGTCACATCTTCCCCATAACCAGATAAAATGACAACGGGGTGGGTATTAATCGAGAAATTGCTGAGATTACAAAGAATTATCTTTGCTCCAAAGACATTTCAGCTCTAGAGGTTACCTAAAAAGCAGAAAAAAACGATAGGTCGCGGGTTGAAAAAATGGTCAAAATTTAAAGGGTGTCAGATCTTCCCCAAAACCTGATAAAATGAAAACGGGGAGGGTATTAATCGAGAAATTGCTGAGATTATAAAGAATTATCCTTGTTTCAAAGAAATTTCATCTCCGGAGGTTACCCAAAATCCAGAAAAAAACGACAGGTCGCGGGTTGATAAAATGGTCAAAATTTAAAGGGCGTCACATCTTCCCCAAAACCTGATGAAATGACAACGGGGGTGGGTATTAATCGAGAAATTGCTGAGATTAGAAAGAATTATCTTTGTTCCAAAGAAATTTCAATTCCAGAGGTTACCTAAAAAGCAGAAAAAAACGACTGGTCGCGGGTTGAAAAAATGGTCAAAATTTAAAGGGCGTCAGATCTTCCCCAAAACCTGATAAAATGACAACGGGGTGGGTATTAATCGAGAAATTGCTGAGATTAGAAAGAATTATCTTTGTTCCAAAGAAATTTCAGCTCCGGAGGTTACCCAAAAACCAGAAAAAAAAGGACAGGTCGTGGGTTGAAAGAATGGTCAAAATTTAAAGGGCGTCACATCTTCCCCATAACCTGATAAAATGACAACGGGGTGGGTATTAATGGAGAAATTGCTGAGATTAGAAAGAATTATCTTTTCTCCAAAGACATTTCAGCTCCAGAATTTACCCAAAAAGCAGGAAAAAACGACAGGTCACGGGTTGAAAGAATGGTCAAAATTTAAAGGGCGTCACATCTTCCCCATAACCTGATAAAATGACAACGGGGTGGATATTAATCGAGAAATTGCTGAGACAATAAAGAATTATCTTTGTTCCAAAGAAATTTCAGCTCCGGAGGTTACCCAAAAAGCAGAAAAAAACGACAGGTCGCGGGTTGAAAGAATGGTCAAAATTTAAAGGGCGTCACATCTTCCCCATAACCTGATAAAATGACAACGGGGTGGGTATTAATCGAGAAATTGCTGAGATAATAAAGAATTATTCTTGTTTCAAAGAAATTTCAGCTCCAGAGGTTACCCTAAAACCAGAAAAAAACGACAGGTCACGGATTGATAAAATGGTCAAAATTTAAAGGGCGTCACATCTTCCCCTAAACCTGATAAAATGACAACGGGGTGGGTATTAATCGAGAAATTGCTGAGATTACAAAGAATTATCTTTGCTCCAAAGACATTTCAGCTCCGGAGGTTACCCAAAAAGCAGAAAAAAACGACAGGTCGCGGGTTGATAAAATGGTCAAAATCTAAAGGGTGTCAGATCTTCCCCTAAACCTGATAAAACGACAACGGTGTGGGTATTAATTGAGAAATTGCTGAGATTAGAAAGAATTATCTTTGTTCCAAAGAAATTTCAGCTCTGGAGGTTACCCAAAAAGCAGAAAAAGACGACAGGTCGCGGGTTGAAAGAATGGTCAAAATTTAAAGGGCGTCACATCTTCCCCATAACCTGATAAAATGACAATGGGGTGGATATTAATCGAGAAATTGCTGAGATAATAAAGAATTATCCTTGTTTCAAAGAAATTTCAGCTCCTGAGGTTACCCAAAAAGCAGAAAAAAACGACAGGTCACGGGTTGATAAAATGGTCAAAATTTAAAGGGCGTCAGATCTTCCCCAAAACCTGATAAAATTACAAAGGGGTGGGTATTAATCGAGAAATTGCTGAGATTAGAAAGAATTATCTTTTCTCCAAAGACATTTCACCTCCAGAATTTACCCAAAAAGCAGGTAAAAACGACAGGTCACGGGTTGATAAAATGATTAAAAATTTAAAGGGCGTCACATCTTCCCCAAAACCTGATAAAATTACAATGGGATGGGTATTAATTGAGAAATTGCTGAGATAATAAAGGATTATCCTTGTTCCAAAGAAATTTCAGCTCCGGAGGTTTCGCCAAAAAGCAGAAAAAAACGACAGGTCGCGGGTTGAAAGAATGGTCAAAATTTAAAGGGCGTCACATCTTCCCCATAACCAGATAAAATGACAACGGGGTGGGTATTAATCGAGAAATTGCTGAGATTAGAAAGAATTATCTTTGCTCCAAAGACATTTCAGCTCTAGAGGTTACCTAAAAAGCAGAAAAAAACGATAGGTCGCGGGTTGAAAAAATGGTCAAAATTTAAAGGGTGTCAGATCTTCCCCAAAACCTGATAAAATGAAAACGGAGAGGGTATTAATCGAGAAATTGCTGAGATTATAAAGAATTATCCTTGTTTCAAAGAAATTTCAGCTCCAGAGGTTACCCTAAAACCAGAAAAAAACGACAGGTCACGGATTGATAAAATGGTCAAAATTTAAAGGGCGTCACATCTTCCCCTAAACCTGATAAAATGACAACGGGGTGGGTATTAATCGAGAAATTGCTGAGATTACAAAGAATTATCTTTGCTCCAAAGACATTTCAGCTCCGGAGGTTACCCAAAAAGCAGAAAAAAACGACAGGTCGCGGGTTGATAAAATGGTCAAAATCTAAAGGGCGTCAGATCTTCCCCTAAACCTGATAAAACGACAACGGGGTGGGTATTAATTGAGAAATTGCTGAGATTAGAAAGAATTATCTTTGTTCCAAAGAAATTTCAGCTCTGGAGGTTACCCAAAAAGCAGAAAAAGACGACAGGTCGCGGGTTGAAAGAATGGTCAAAATTTAAAGGGCGTCACATCTTCCCCATAACCTGATAAAATGACAATGGGGTGGATATTAATCGAGAAATTGCTGAGATAATAAAGAATTATCCTTGTTTCAAAGAAATTTCAGCTCCTGAGGTTACCCAAAAAGCAGAAAAAAACGACAGGTCACGGGTTGATAAAATGGTCAAAATTTAAAGGGCGTCAGATCTTCCCCAAAACCTGATAAAATTACAAAGGGGTGGGTATTAATCGAGAAATTGCTGAGATTAGAAAGAATTATCTTTTCTCCAAAGACATTTCACCTCCAGAATTTACCCAAAAAGCAGGTAAAAACGACAGGTCACGGGTTGATAAAATGATTAAAAATTTAAAGGGCGTCACATCTTCCCCAAAACCTGATAAAATTACAATGGGATGGGTATTAATTGAGAAATTGCTGAGATAATAAAGGATTATCCTTGTTCCAAAGAAATTTCAGCTCCGGAGGTTTCGCCAAAAAGCAGAAAAAAACGACAGGTCGCGGGTTGAAAGAATGGTCAAAATTTAAAGGGCGTCACATCTTCCCCATAACCAGATAAAATGACAACGGGGTGGGTATTAATCGAGAAATTGCTGAGATTAGAAAGAATTATCTTTGCTCCAAAGACATTTCAGCTCTAGAGGTTACCTAAAAAGCAGAAAAAAACGATAGGTCGCGGGTTGAAAAAATGGTCAAAATTTAAAGGGTGTCAGATCTTCCCCAAAACCTGATAAAATGAAAACGGAGAGGGTATTAATCGAGAAATTGCTGAGATTATAAAGAATTATCCTTGTTTCAAAGAAATTTCATCTCCGGAGGTTACCCAAAATCCAGAAAAAAACGACAGGTCGCGGGTTGATAAAATGGTCAAAATTTAAAGGGCGTCAGATCTTCCCCAAAACCTGATAAAATTACAAAGGGGTGGGTATTAATCGAGAAATTGCTGAGATTAGAAAGAATTATCTTTTCTCCAAAGACATTTCACCTCCAGAATTTACCCAAAAAGCAGGTAAAAACGACAGGTCACGGGTTGATAAAATGATTAAAAATTTAAAGGGCGTCACATCTTCCCCAAAACCTGATAAAATTACAATGGGATGGGTATTAATTGAGAAATTGCTGAGATAATAAAGGATTATCCTTGTTCCAAAGAAATTTCAGCTCCGGAGGTTTCGCCAAAAAGCAGAAAAAAACGACAGGTCGCGGGTTGAAAGAATGGTCAAAATTTAAAGGGCGTCACATCTTCCCCATAACCAGATAAAATGACAACGGGGTGGGTATTAATCGAGAAATTGCTGAGATTAGAAAGAATTATCTTTGCTCCAAAGACATTTCAGCTCTAGAGGTTACCTAAAAAGCAGAAAAAAACGATAGGTCGCGGGTTGAAAAAATGGTCAAAATTTAAAGGGTGTCAGATCTTCCCCATAACCTGATAAAATGAAAACGGAGAGGGTATTAATCGAGAAATTGCTGAGATTATAAAGAATTATCCTTGTTTCAAAGAAATTTCATCTCCGGAGGTTACCCAAAATCCAGAAAAAAACGACAGGTCGCGGGTTGATAAAATGGTCAAAATTTAAAGGGCGTCACATCTTCCCCAAAACCTGATGAAATGACAACGGGGTGGGTATTAATCGAGAAATTGCTGAGATTAGAAAGAATTATCTTTGTTCCAAAGAAATTTCAGCTCCGGAGGTTACCCAAAAACCAGAAAAAAAACGTACAGGTCGCGGGTTGAAAGAATGGTCAAAATTTAAAGGGCGTCACATCTTCCCCATAACCTGATAAAATGACAACGGGGTGGGTATTAATCGAGAAATTGCTGAGATAATAAAGAATTATCTTTGTTCCAAAGAAATTTCAGCTCCGGAGGTTAGCCAAAAAGCAGAAAAAAACGACAGGTCGCGGGTTGAAAGAATGGTCAAAATTTAAAGGGCGTCACATCTTCCCCATAACCTGATAAAATGACAACGGGGTGGATATTAATCGAGAAATTGCTGAGACAATAAAGAATTATCTTTGTTCCAAAGAAATTTCATCTCCGGAGGTTACCCAAAAAGCAGAAAAAAACGACAGGTCGCGGGTTGAAAGAATGGTCAAAATTTAAAGGGCGTCACATCTTCCCCATAACCTGATAAAATGACAACGGGGTGGATATTAATCGAGAAATTGCTGAGACAATAAAGAATTATCTTTGTTCCAAAGAAATTTCAGCTCCGGAGGTTACCCAAAAAGCAGAAAAAAACGACAGGTCGCGGGTTGAAAGAATGGTCAAAATTTAAAGGGCGTCACATCTTCCCCATAACCAGATAAAATGACAACGGGGTGGGTATTAATCGAGAAATTGCTGAGATTAGAAAGAATTATCTTTGCTCCAAAGACATTTCAGCTCTAGAGGTTACCTAAAAAGCAGAAAAAAACGATAGGTCGCGGGTTGAAAAAATGGTCAAAATTTAAAGGGTGTCAGATCTTCCCCAAAACCTGATAAAATGAAAACGGAGAGGGTATTAATCGAGAAATTGCTGAGATTATAAAGAATTATCCTTGTTTCAAAGAAATTTCATCTCCGGAGGTTACCCAAAATCCAGAAAAAAACGACAGGTCGCGGGTTGATAAAATGGTCAAAATTTAAAGGGCGTCACATCTTCCCCAAAACCTGATGAAATGACAACGGGGTGGGTATTAATCGAGAAATTGCTGAGATTAGAAAGAATTATCTTTGTTCCAAAGAAATTTCAGCTCCGGAGGTTACCCAAAAACCAGAAAAAAAACGTACAGGTCGCGGGTTGAAAGAATGGTCAAAATTTAAAGGGCGTCACATCTTCCCCATAACCTGATAAAATGACAACGGGGTGGGTATTAATCGAGAAATTGCTGAGATAATAAAGATTTATCTTTGTTCCAAAGAAATTTCAGCTCCGGAGGTTAGCCAAAAAGCAGAAAAAAACGACAGGTCGCGGGTTGAAAGAATGGTCAAAATTTAAAGGGCGTCACATCTTCCCCATAACCTGATAAAATGACAACGGGGTGGATATTAATCGAGAAATTGCTGAGACAATAAAGAATTATCTTTGTTCCAAAGAAATTTCAGCTCCGGAGGTTACCCAAAAAGCAGAAAAAAACGACAGGTCGCGGGTTGAAAGAATGGTCAAAATTTAAAGGGCGTCACATCTTCCCCATAACCTGATAAAATGACAACGGGGTGGGTATTAATCGAGAAATTGCTGAGATAATAAAGAATTATTCTTGTTTCAAAGAAATTTCAGCTCCAGAGGTTACCCTAAAACCAGAAAAAAACGACAGGTCACGGATTGATAAAATGGTCAAAATTTAAAGGGCGTCACATCTTCCCCTAAACCTGATAAAATGACAACGGGGTGGGTATTAATCGAGAAATTGCTGAGATTACAAAGAATTATCTTTGCTCCAAAGACATTTCAGCTCCGGAGGTTACCCAAAAAGCAGAAAAAAACGACAGGTCGCGGGTTGATAAAATGGTCAAAATCTAAAGGGCGTCAGATCTTCCCCTAAACCTGATAAAACGACAACGGGGTGGGTATTAATTGAGAAATTGCTGAGATTAGAAAGAATTATCTTTGTTCCAAAGAAATTTCAGCTCTGGAGGTTACCCAAAAAGCAGAAAAAGACGACAGGTCGCGGGTTGAAAGAATGGTCAAAATTTAAAGGGCGTCACATCTTCCCCATAACCTGATAAAATGACAATGGGGTGGATATTAATCGAGAAATTGCTGAGATAATAAAGAATTATCCTTGTTTCAAAGAAATTTCAGCTCCTGAGGTTACCCAAAAAGCAGAAAAAAACGACAGGTCACGGGTTGATAAAATGGTCAAAATTTAAAGGGCGTCAGATCTTCCCCAAAACCTGATAAAATTACAAAGGGGTGGGTATTAATCGAGAAATTGCTGAGATTAGAAAGAATTATCTTTTCTCCAAAGACATTTCACCTCCAGAATTTACCCAAAAAGCAGGTAAAAACGACAGGTCACGGGTTGATAAAATGATTAAAAATTTAAAGGGCGTCACATCTTCCCCAAAACCTGATAAAATTACAATGGGATGGGTATTAATTGAGAAATTGCTGAGATAATAAAGGATTATCCTTGTTCCAAAGAAATTTCAGCTCCGGAGGTTTCGCCAAAAAGCAGAAAAAAACGACAGGTCGCGGGTTGAAAGAATGGTCAAAATTTAAAGGGCGTCACATCTTCCCCATAACCAGATAAAATGACAACGGGGTGGGTATTAATCGAGAAATTGCTGAGATTAGAAAGAATTATCTTTGCTCCAAAGACATTTCAGCTCTAGAGGTTACCTAAAAAGCAGAAAAAAACGATAGGTCGCGGGTTGAAAAAATGGTCAAAATTTAAAGGGTGTCAGATCTTCCCCAAAACCTGATAAAATGAAAACGGAGAGGGTATTAATCGAGAAATTGCTGAGATTATAAAGAATTATCCTTGTTTCAAAGAAATTTCATCTCCGGAGGTTACCCAAAATCCAGAAAAAAACGACAGGTCGCGGGTTGATAAAATGGTCAAAATTTAAAGGGCGTCACATCTTCCCCAAAACCTGATGAAATGACAACGGGGTGGGTATTAATCGAGAAATTGCTGAGATTAGAAAGAATTATCTTTGTTCCAAAGAAATTTCAGCTCCGGAGGTTACCCAAAAACCAGAAAAAAAACGTACAGGTCGCGGGTTGAAAGAATGGTCAAAATTTAAAGGGCGTCACATCTTCCCCATAACCTGATAAAATGACAATGGGGTGGGTATTAATCGAGAAATTGCTGAGATAATAAAGAATTATCTTTGTTCCAAAGAAATTTCAGCTCCGGAGGTTAGCCAAAAAGCAGAAAAAAACGACAGGTCGCGGGTTGAAAGAATGGTCAAAATTTAAAGGGCGTCAGATCTTCCCCAAAACCTGATAAAATTACAATGGGGTTGGTATTAATCGAGAAATTGCTGAGATTAGAAAGAATTATCTTTTCTCCAAAGACATTTCACCTCCAGAATTTACCCAAAAAGCAGGTAAAAACGACAGGTCACGGGTTGATAAAATGATCAAAATTTAAAGGGCGTCAGATCTTCCCCAAAACCTGATAAAATTACAATGGGATGGGTATTAATTGAGAAATTGCTGAGATTAGAAAGGATTATCCTTGTTCCAAAGAAATTTCAGCTCCGGAGGTTACGCCAAAAACCAGAAAAAAACGACAGGTCGCGGGTTGAAAGAATGGTCAAAATTTAAAGGGCGTCACATCTTCCCCATAACCAGATAAAATGACAACGGGGTGGGTATTAATCGAGAAATTGCTGAGATTACAAAGAATTATCTTTGCTCCAAAGACATTTCAGCTCTAGAGGTTACCTAAAAAGCAGAAAAAAACGATAGGTCGCGGGTTGAAAAAATGGTCAAAATTTAAAGGGTGTCAGATCTTCCCCAAAACCTGATAAAATGAAAACGGGGAGGGTATTAATCGAGAAATTGCTGAGATTATAAAGAATTATCCTTGTTTCAAAGAAATTTCATCTCCGGAGGTTACCCAAAATCCAGAAAAAAACGACAGGTCGCGGGTTGATAAAATGGTCAAAATTTAAAGGGCGTCACATCTTCCCCAAAACCTGATGAAATGACAACGGGGTGGGTATTAATCGAGAAATTGCTGAGATTAGAAAGAATTATCTTTGTTCCAAAGAAATTTCAATTCCAGAGGTTACCTAAAAAGCAGAAAAAAACGACTGGTCGCGGGTTGAAAAAATGGTCAAAATTTAAAGGGCGTCAGATCTTCCCCAAAACCTGATAAAATGACAACGGGGTGGGTATTAATCGAGAAATTGCTGAGATTAGAAAGAATTATCTTTGTTCCAAAGAAATTTCAGCTCCGGAGGTTACCCAAAAACCAGAAAAAAAAGGACAGGTCGTGGGTTGAAAGAATGGTCAAAATTTAAAGGGCGTCACATCTTCCCCATAACCTGATAAAATGACAACGGGGTGGGTATTAATCGAGAAATTGCTGAGATAATAAAGATTTATCTTTGTTCCAAAGAAATTTCAGCTCCGGAGGTTAGCCAAAAAGCAGAAAAAAACGACAGGTCGCGGGTTGAAAGAATGGTCAAAATTTAAAGGGCGTCACATCTTCCCCATAACCTGATAAAATGACAACGGGGTGGATATTAATCGAGAAATTGCTGAGACAATAAAGAATTATCTTTGTTCCAAAGAAATTTCAGCTCCGGAGGTTACCCAAAAAGCAGAAAAAAACGACAGGTCGCGGGTTGAAAGAATGGTCAAAATTTAAAGGGCGTCACATCTTCCCCATAACCTGATAAAATGACAACGGGGTGGGTATTAATCGAGAAATTGCTGAGATAATAAAGAATTATTCTTGTTTCAAAGAAATTTCAGCTCCAGAGGTTACCCTAAAACCAGAAAAAAACGACAGGTCACGGATTGATAAAATGGTCAAAATTTAAAGGGCGTCACATCTTCCCCTAAACCTGATAAAATGACAACGGGGTGGGTATTAATCGAGAAATTGCTGAGATTACAAAGAATTATCTTTGCTCCAAAGACATTTCAGCTCCGGAGGTTACCCAAAAAGCAGAAAAAAACGACAGGTCGCGGGTTGATAAAATGGTCAAGATCTAAAGGGCGTCAGATCTTCCCCTAAACCTGATAAAACGACAACGGGGTGGGTATTAATTGAGAAATTGCTGAGATTAGAAAGAATTATCTTTGTTCCTGAGATAATAAAGAATTATCTTTGTTCCAAAGAAATTTCAGCTTCGGAGGTTACCCAAAAAGCAGAAAAAAACGACAGGTCGCGGGTTGAAAGAATGGTCAAAATTTAAAGGGCGTCACATCTTCCCCGTCACCTGATAAAATGACAACGGGGTGGGTATTAATCGAGAAATTGCTGAGATAATAAAGAATTATCTTTGCTCCAAAGACATTTCAGCTCCAGAGGTTACCCAAAAACCAAAAAAAAACGACAGGTCGTGGGTTGAAAGAATGTTCAAAATTTAAAGGGCGTCACATCTTCCCCATAACCTGATAAAATGACAATGGGGTGGATATTAATCGAGAAATTGCTGAGATAATAAAGAATTATCCTTGTTTCAAAGAAATTTCAGCTCCTGAGGTTACCCAAAAAGCAGAAAAAAACGACAGGTCACGGGTTGATAAAATGGTCAAAATTTAAAGGGCGTCAGATCTTCCCCAAAACCTGATTAAATGAAAACGGAGAGGGTATTAATCGAGAAATTGCTGAGATTATAAAGAATTATCCTTGTTTCAAAGAAATTTCATCTCCGGAGGTTACCCAAAATCCAGAAAAAAACGACAGGTCGCGGGTTGATAAAATGGTCAAAATTTAAAGGGCGTCACATCTTCCCCAAAACCTGATGAAATGACAACGGGGTGGGTATTAATCGAGAAATTGCTGAGATTAGAAAGAATTATCTTTGTTCCAAAGAAATTTCAGCTCCGGAGGTTACCCAAAAACCAGAAAAAAAACGTACAGGTCGCGGGTTGAAAGAATGGTCAAAATTTAATGGGCGTCACATCTTCCCCATAACCTGATAAAATGACAACGGGGTGGGCATTAATCGAGAAATTGCTGAGATAATAAAGAATTATCTTTGTTCCAAAGAAATTTCAGCTTCGGAGGTTACCCAAAAAGCAGAAAAAACGACAGGTCGCGGGTTGAAAGAATGGTCAAAATTTAAAGTGCGTCACATCTTCCCCGTCACCTGATAAAATGACAACGGGGTGGGTATTAATCGAGAAATTGCTGAGATAATAAAGAATTATCTTTGCTCCAAAGACATTTCAGCTCCAGAGGTTACCCAAAAACCAGAAAAAAACGACAGGTCGTGGGTTGAAAGAATGGTCAAAATTTAAAGGGCGTCACATCTTCCCCATAACCTGATAAAATGACAATGGGGTGGATATTAATCGAGAAATTGCTGAGATAATAAAGAATTATCCTTGTTTCAAAGAAATTTCAGCTCCTGAGGTTACCCAAAAAGCAGAAAAAAACGACAGGTCACGGGTTGATAAAATGGTCAAAATTTAAAGGGCGTCAGATCTTCCCCAAAACCTGATAAAATTACAAAGGGGTGGGTATTAATCGAGAAATTGCTGAGATTAGAAAGAATTATCTTTTCTCCAAAGACATTTCACCTCCAGAATTTACCCAAAAAGCAGGTAAAAACGACAGGTCACGGGTTGATAAAATGATTAAAAATTTAAAGGGCGTCACATCTTCCCCAAAACCTGATAAAATTACAATGGGATGGGTATTAATTGAGAAATTGCTGAGATAATAAAGGATTATCCTTGTTCCAAAGAAATTTCAGCTCCGGAGGTTTCGCCAAAAAGCAGATAAAAACGACAGGTCGCGGGTTGAAAGAATGGTCAAAATTTAAAGGGCGTCACTTCTTCCCCATAACCAGATAAAATGACAACGGGGTGGGTATTAATCGAGAAATTGCTGAGATTAGAAAGAATTATCTTTGCTCCAAAGACATTTCAGCTCTAGAGGTTACCTAAAAAGCAGAAAAAAACGATAGGTCGCGGGTTGAAAAAATGGTCAAAATTTAAAGGGTGTCAGATCTTCCCCAAAACCTGATAAAATGAAAACGGAGAGGGTATTAATCGAGAAATTGCTGAGATTATAAAGAATTATCCTTGTTTCAAAGAAATTTCATCTCCGGAGGTTACCCAAAATCCAGAAAAAAACGACAGGTCACGGGTTGATAAAATGGTCAAAATTTAAAGGGCGTCACATCTTCCCCAAAACCTGATGAAATGACAACGGGGTGGGTATTAATCGAGAAATTGCTGAGATTAGAAAGAATTATCTTTGTTCCAAAGAAATTTCAGCTCCGGAGGTTACCCAAAAACCAGAAAAAAAACGTACAGGTCGCGGGTTGAAAGAATGGTCAAAATTTAATGGGCGTCACATCTTCCCCATAACCTGATAAAATGACAACGGGGTGGGCATTAATCGAGAAATTGCTGAGATAATAAAGAATTATCTTTGTTCCAAAGAAATTTCAGCTTCAGAGGTTACCCAAAAAGCAGAAAAAAACGACAGGTCGCGGGTTGAAAGAATGGTCAAAATTTAAAGGGCGTCACATCTTCCCCGTCACCTGATAAAATGACAACGGGGTGGGTATTAATCGAGAAATTGCTGAGATAATAAAGAATTATCTTTGCTCCAAAGACATTTCAGCTCCAGAGGTTACCCAAAAACCAGAAAAAAACGACAGGTCGTGGGTTGAAAGAATGTTCAAAATTTAAAGGGCGTCACATCTTCCCCATAACCTGATAAAATGACAATGGGGTGGGTATTAATCGAGTTGCTGAAATAATAAAGAATTATCTTTGCTCCAAAGAAATTTCAGCTCCGGAGGTTACCCAAAAAGCAGAAAAAAACGACAGGTCGCGGGTTGATAAAATGGTCAAAATTTAAAGGGCGTCAGATCTTCCCCAAAACCTGATAAAATTACAATGGAGTGGGTATTAATTGAGAAATTGCTGAGATTAGAAAGAATTATCTTTTCTCCAAAGACATTTCACCTCCAGAATTTACCCAAAAAGCAGGAAAAAACGACAGGTCACGGGTTGATAAAATGATCAAAATTTAAAGGGCATCAGATCTTCCCCAAAACCTGATAAAATTACAATGGGATGGGAATTAATTGAGAAATTGCTGAGATTTGAAAGAATTATCCTTGTTCCAAAGAAATTTCAGCTCCGGAGGTTACGCCAAAAACCAGAAAAAAACTACAGGTCGCGGGTTGAAAGAATGGTCAAAATTTAAAGGGCGTCACATCTTCCCCATAACCAGATAAAATGACAACGGGGTGGGTATTAATCGAGAAATTGCTGAGATTACAAAGAATTATCTTTGCTCCAAAGACATTTCAGCTCTAGAGGTTAACTAAAAAGCAGAAAAAAACGATAGGTCGCGGGTTGAAAAAATGGTCAAAATTTAAAGGGCGTCAGATCTTCCCCAAAACCTGATAAAATGAAAACGGGGAGGGTATTAATCGAGAAATTGCTGAGATTATAAAGAATTATCCTTGTTTCAAAGAAATTTCATCTCCGGAGGTTACCCAAAATCCAGAAAAAAACGACAGGTCGTGGGTTGATAAAATGGTCAAAATTTAAAGGGCGTCACATCTTCCCCACCTGATGAAATGACAACGGGGTGGGTATTAATCGAGGAATTGCTGAGATAATAAAGAATTATCTTTGTTCCAAAGAAATTTCAGCTTCGGAGGTTACCCAAAAAGCAGAAAAAAACGACAGGTCGCGGGTTGAAAGAATGGTCAAAATTTAAAGGGCGTCACATCTTCCCCGTCACCTGATAAAATGACAACGGGGTGGGTATTAATCGAGAAATTGCTGAGATAATAAAGAATTGTCTTTGCTCCAAAGACATTTCAGCTCCAGAGGTTACCCAAAAACCAGAAAAAAACGACAGGTCGTGGGTTGAAAGAATGTTCAAAATTTAAAGGGCGTCACATCTTCCCCATAACCTGATAAAATGACAACGGGGTGGGTATTAATCGAAAAATTGCTGAGATTAGAAAGAATTATCCTTGTTCCAAAGAAATTTCAGCTCCGGAGGTTACGCCAAAAACCAGAAAAAAACGACAGGTCGCGGGTTGAAAGAATGGTCAAAATTTAAAGGGCGTCACATCTTCCCCATAACCTGATAAAATGACAACGGGGTGGGTATTAATCGAGAAATTGCTGAGATAATAAAGAATTATCTTTGCTCCAAAGACATTTCAGCTCCAGAGGTTACCCAAAAACCAGAAAAAAAACGACAGGTCGCGGGTTGAAAGAATGTTCAAAATTTAAAGGGCGTCACATCTTCCCCAAAACCTGATAAAATGACAATGGAGTGGGTATTAATTGAGAAATTGCTGAGATTACAAAGAATTATCCTTGTTCCAAAGAAATTTCAGCTCCGGACGTTACGCCAAAAACCAGAAAAAAACAACAGGTCGTGGGTTGAAAAAATGGTCAAAATTTAAAGGGCGTCACATCTTTCCCTGAACCTGATAAAATGACAACGGGGTGGGTGTTAATCGAGAAATTGCTGAGATTAGAAAGAATTATCTTTGTTCCAAAGAAATTTCAGCTCCGGAGGTTACCCAAAAAGCAGAAAAAAACGACAGGTCGCGGGTTGAAAGAATGGTCAAAATTTAAAGGGCGTCACATCTTCCCCATAACCTGATAAAATGACAACGGGGTGGGTATTAATCGAGAAATTGCTGCGATTAGAAAGAATTATCTTTGTTCCAAAGAAATTTCAATTCCGGAGGTTACCTAAAAAGCAGAAAAAAACGACTGGTCGCGGGTTGAAAAAATGGTCAAAATTTAAAGGGCGTCAGATCTTCCCCAAAACCTGATAAAATTACAATGGAGTGGGTATTAATCGAAAAATTGCTGAGAGTATAAAGAATTATCCTTGTTTCAAAGAAATTTCAGCTCCTGAGGTTACCCAAAAAGCAGAAAAAAACGACAGGTCACGGGTTGATAAAATGGTCAAAATTTAAAGGGCGTCAGATCTTCCCCAAAACCTGATAAAATTACAATGGGGTGGGTATTAATCGAGAAATTGCTGAGATTAGAAAGAATTATCTTTTCTCCGAAGACATTTCACCTCCAGAATTTACCCAAAAAGCAGGAAAAAACGACAGGTCACGGGTTGATAAAATGATCAAAATTTAAAGGGCGTCACATCTTCCCCATAACCAGATAAAATGACAACGGGGTGGGTATTAATCGAGAAATTGCTGAGATTAGAAAGAATTATCTTTGCTCCAAAGACATTTCAGCTCTAGAGGTTACCTAAAAAGCAGAAAAAAACGATAGGTCGCGGGTTGAAAAAATGGTCAAAATTTAAAGGGTGTCAGATCTTCCCCAAAACCTGATAAAATGAAAACGGAGAGGGTATTAATCGAGAAATTGCTGAGATTATAAAGAATTATCCTTGTTTCAAAGAAATTTCATCTCCGGAGGTTACCCAAAATCCAGAAAAAAACGACAGGTCGCGGGTTGATAAAATGGTCAAAATTTAAAGGGCGTCACATCTTCCCCAAAACCTGATGAAATGACAACGGGGTGGGTATTAATCGAGAAATTGCTGAGATTAGAAAGAATTATCTTTGTTCCAAAGAAATTTCAGCTCCGGAGGTTACCCAAAAACCAGAAAAAAAACGTACAGGTCGCGGGTTGAAAGAATGGTCAAAATTTAATGGGCGTCACATCTTCCCCATAACCTGATAAAATGACAACGGGGTGGGCATTAATCGAGAAATTGCTGAGATAATAAAGAATTATCTTTGTTCCAAAGAAATTTCAGCTTCGGAGGTTACCCAAAAAGCAGAAAAAAACGACAGGTCGCGGGTTGAAAGAATGGTCAAAATTTAAAGGGCGTCACATCTTCCCCGTCACCTGATAAAATGACAACGGGGTGGGTATTAATCGAGAAATTGCTGAGATAATAAAGAATTATCTTTGCTCCAAAGACATTTCAGCTCCAGAGGTTACCCAAAAACCAGAAAAAAACGACAGGTCGTGGGTTGAAAGAATGTTCAAAATTTAAAGGGCGTCACATCTTCCCCATAACCTGATAAAATGACAATGGGGTGGGTATTAATCGAGTTGCTGAAATAATAAAGAATTATCTTTGCTCCAAAGAAATTTCAGCTCCGGAGGTTACCCAAAAAGCAGAAAAAAACGACAGGTCGCGGGTTGATAAAATGGTCAAAATTTAAAGGGCGTCAGATCTTCCCCAAAACCTGATAAAATTACAATGGAGTGGGTATTAATTGAGAAATTGCTGAGATTAGAAAGAATTATCTTTTCTCCAAAGACATTTCACCTCCAGAATTTACCCAAAAAGCAGGAAAAAACGACAGGTCACGGGTTGATAAAATGATCAAAATTTAAAGGGCATCAGATCTTCCCCAAAACCTGATAAAATTACAATGGGATGGGAATTAATTGAGAAATTGCTGAGATTTGAAAGAATTATCCTTGTTCCAAAGAAATTTCAGCTCCGGAGGTTACGCCAAAAACCAGAAAAAAACGACAGGTCGCGGGTTGAAAGAATGGTCAAAATTTAAAGGGCGTCACATCTTCCCCATAACCAGATAAAATGACAACGGGGTGGGTATTAATCGAGAAATTGCTGAGATTACAAAGAATTATCTTTGCTCCAAAGACATTTCAGCTCTAGAGGTTAACTAAAAAGCAGAAAAAAACGACAGGTCGCGGGTTGAAAAAATGGTCAAAATTTAAAGGGCGTCAGATCTTCCCCAAAACCTGATAAAATGAAAACGGGGAGGGTATTAATCGAGAAATTGCTGAGATTATAAAGAATTATCCTTGTTTCAAAGAAATTTCATCTCCGGAGGTTACCCAAAATCCAGAAAAAAACGACAGGTCGTGGGTTGATAAAATGGTCAAAATTTAAAGGGCGTCACATCTTCCCCAAAACCTGATGAAATGACAACGGGGTGGGTATTAATCGAGGAATTGCTGAGATAATAAAGAATTATCTTTGTTCCAAAGAAATTTCAGCTTCGGAGGTTACCCAAAAAGCAGAAAAAAACGACAGGTCGCGGGTTGAAAGAATGGTCAAAATTTAAAGGGCGTCACATCTTCCCCATAACCTGATAAAATGACAACGGGGGTGGGTATTAATCGAGAAATTGCTGAGATAATAAAGAATTGTCTTTGCTCCAAAGACATTTCAGCTCCAGAGGTTACCCAAAAACCAGAAAAAAACGACAGGTCGTGGGTTGAAAGAATGTTCAAAATTTAAAGGGCGTCACATCTTCCCCATAACCTGATAAAATGACAACGGGGTGGGTATTAATCGAGAAATTGCTGAGATTATAAAGAATTATCCTTGTTTCAAAGAAATTTCAGCTCCGGAGGTTACGCCAAAAACCAGAAAAAAACGACAGGTCGCGGGTTGAAAGAATGGTCAAAATTTAAAGGGCGTCACATCTTCCCCATAACCTGATAAAATGACAACGGGGTGGGTATTAATCGAGAAATTGCTGAGATAATAAAGAATTATCTTTGCTCCAAAGACATTTCAGCTCCAGAGGTTACCCAAAAACCAGAAAAAAACGACAGGTCGTGGGTTGAAAGAATGTTCAAAATTTAAAGGACGTCACATCTTCCCCATAACCTGATAAAATGACAACGGGGGTGGGTATTAATCGAGAAATTGCTGAGATAATAAAGAATTATCTTTGTTCAAAGAAATTTCAGCTCCGGAGGTTACCCAAAAAGCAGAAAAAAACGACAGGTCGTGGGTTGATAAAATGGTCAAAATTTAAAGGGCGTCAGATGTTCCCCAAAACCTGATAAAATTACAATGGAGTGGGTATTAATTGAGAAATTGCTGAGATTACAAAGAATTATCCTTGTTCCAAAGAAATTTCAGCTCCGGACGTTACGCCAAAAACCAGAAAAAAACAACAGGTCGTGGGTTAAAAAAATGGTCAAAATTTAAAGGGCGTCACATCTTTCCCTGAACCTGATAAAATGACAACGGGGTGGGTATTAATCGAGAAATTGCTGAGATTAGAAAGAATTATCTTTGTTCCAAATAAATTTCAGCTCCAGAGGTTACCCTAAAACCAGAAAAAAACGACAGGTCGCGGGTTGATAAAATGGTCAGAATTTAAAGGGCGTCAGATCTTCCCCTAAACCTGATAAAATGACAACGGGGTGGGTATTAATCGAGAAATTGCTGAGATTACAAAGAATTACCTTTGCTCCAAAGACATTTCAGCTCCGGAGGTTACCCAAAAAGCAGAAAAAAACGACAGGTCGCGGGTTGATAAATTTGTCAAAATCTAAAAGGCGTCAGATCTTCCTCAAAACCTGATAAAATTACAATGGAGTGGGTATTAATTGAGAAATTGCTGAGATTACAAAGAATTATCCTTGTTCCAAAGAAATTTCAGCTCCGGACGTTACGCCAAAAACCAGAAAAAAACAACAGGTCGTGGGTTGAAAAAATGGTCAAAATTTAAAGGGCGTCACATCTTTCCCTGAACCTGATAAAATGACAACGGGGTGGGTATTAATCGAGAAATTGCTGAGATTAGAAAGAATTATCTTTGTTCCAAAGAAATTTCAGCTCCGGAGGTTACCCAAAAAGCACAAAAAAACGACAGGTCGCGGGTTGAAAGAATGGTCAAAATTTAAAGGGCGTCAAATCTTCCCCAAAACCTGATAAAATGACAACGGGGTGGGTATTAATCGAAAAATTGCTGAGACTATAAAGAATTATCTTTGCTCCAAAGACATTTCAGCTCCAGAGGTTACCCAAAAACCAGAAAAAAACGACAGGTCGTGGGTTGAAAGAATGTTCAAAATTTAAAGGGCGTCACATCTTCCCCAAAACCTGATAAAATGACAATGGAATGGGTATTAATTGAGAAATTGCTGAGATTACAAAGAATTATCCTTGTTCCAAAGAAATTTCAGCTCCGGACGTTACGCCAAAAACCAGAAAAAAACAACAGGTCGTGGGTTGAAAAAATGGTCAACATTTAAAGGGCGTCACATCTTTCCCTGAACCTGATAAAATGACAACGGGGTGGGTGTTAATCGAGAAATTGCTGAGATTAGAAAGAATTATCTTTGTTCCAAAGAAATTTCAGCTCCGGAGGTTACCCAAAAAGCAGAAAAAAACGACAGGTCGCGGGTTGAAAGAATGGTCAAAATTTAAAGGGCGTCACATCTTCCCCATAACCTGATAAAATGACAACGGGGTGGGTATTAATCGAGAAATTGCTGCGATTAGAAAGAATTATCTTTGTTCCAAAGAAATTTCAATTCCGGAGGTTACCTAAAAAGCAGAAAAAAACGACTGGTCGCGGGTTGAAAAAATGGTCAAAATTTAAAGGGCGTCAGATCTTCCCCAAAACCTGATAAAATTACAATGGAGTGGGTATTAATCGAAAAATTGCTGAGAGTATAAAGAATTATCCTTGTTTCAAAGAAATTTCAGCTCCTGAGGTTACCCAAAAAGCAGAAAAAAACGACAGGTCACGGGTTGATAAAATGGTCAAAATTTAAAGGGCGTCAGATCTTCCCCAAAACCTGATAAAATTACAATGGGGTGGGTATTAATCGAGAAATTGCTGAGATTAGAAAGAATTATCTTTTCTCCGAAGACATTTCACCTCCAGAATTTACCCAAAAAGCAGGAAAAAACGACAGGTCACGGGTTGATAAAATGATCAAAATTTAAAGGGCGTCAGATCTTCCCCAAAACCTGATAAAATTACAATGGGATGGGTATTAATTGAGAAATTGCTGAGATTAGAAAGAATTATCCTTGTTCCAAAGAAATTTCAGCTCCGGAGGTTACGCCAAAAACCAGAAAAAAACGACAGGTCGCGGGTTGAAAGAATGGTCAAAATTTAAAGGGCGTCACATCTTCCCCATAACCAGATAAAATGACAACGGGGTGGGTATTAATCGAGAAATTGCTGAGATTACAAAGAATTATCTTTGCTCCAAAGACATTTCAGGTCTAGAGGTTACCTAAAAAGCAGAAAAAAACGACAGGTCGCGGGTTGAAAAAATGGTCAAAATTTAAAGGGCGTCAGATCTTCCCCAAAACCTGATAAAATGAAAACGGGGTGGGTATTAATCGAGAAATTGCTGAGATTATAAAGAATTATCCTTGTTTCAAAGAAATTTCATCTCCGGAGGGTACCCAAAATCCAGAAAAAAACGACAGGTCGCGGGTTGATAAAATGGTCAAAATTTAAAGGGCGTCACATCTTCCCCAAAACCTGATGAAATGACAACGGGGTGGGTATTAATCGAGAAATTGCTGAGATTAGAAAGAATTATCTCTGTTCCAAAGAAATTTCAGCTCCGGAGGTTACGCCAAAAACCAGAAAAAAAATGTACAGGTCGCGGGTTGAAAGAATGGTCAAAATTTAATGGGCGTCACATCTTCCCCATAACATGATAAAATGACAACGGGATGGGCATTAATCGAGAAATTGCTGAGATAATAAAGAATTGTCTTTGTTCCAAAGAAATTTCAGCTTCGGAGGTTACCCAAAAAGCAGAAAAATACGACAGGTCGCGGGTTGAAAGAATGGTCAAAATTTAAAGGGCGTCACATCTTCCCCATAACCTGATAAAATGACAACGGGGTGGGTATTAATCGAGAAATTGCTGAGATTAGAAAGAATTATCTTTGTTCCAAAGAAATTTCAGCTCCGGAGGTTACCCAAAAAGCAGAAAAAAACGACAGGTCGCGGGTTGAAAGAATGGTCAAAATTTAAAGGGCGTCAGATCTTCCCCATAACCTGATAAAATGACAACGGGGTGGGTATTAATCGAGAAATTGCTGCGATTAGAAAGAATTATCTTTGTTCCAAAGAAATTTCAATTCCGGAGGTTACCTAAAAGCAGAAAAAAACGATTGGTCGCGGGTTGAAAAAATGGTCAAAATTTAAAGGGCGTCAGATCTTCCCCAAAACCTGATAAAATGACAACGGGGTGGGTATTAATCGAGAAATTGCTGAGATTAGAAAGAATTATCTTTGTTCCAAAGAAATTTCAGCTCCGGAGGTTACCCAAAAACCAGAAAAAAAAAGGACAGGTCGCGGGTTGAAAGAATGGTCAAAATTTAAAGGGCGTCACATCTTCCCCATAACCTGATAAAATGACAACGGGGTGGATATTAATCGAGAAATTGCTGAGACAATAAAGAATTATATTTGTTCCAAAGAAATTTCAGCCTCGGAGGTTACCCAAAAAACCAGAAAAAAATGACAGGTCGCGGGTTGAAAGAATGGTCAAAATATAAAGGGCGTCACATCTTCCCCATAACCTGATAAAATGACAACAGGGTGGGTATTAATCGAGAAATTGCTGAGATAATAAAGAATTATTCTTGTTTCAAAGAAATTTCAGCTCCAGAGGTTAACCTAAAACCAGAAAAAAACGACAGGTCACGGGTTGATAAAATGGTCAAAATTTAAAGGGCGTCAGATCTTCCCCTAAACCTGATAAAATGACAACGGGGTGGGTATTAATCGAGAAATTGCTGAGATTACAAAGAATTATCTTTGCTCCAAAGATATTTCAGCTCCGGAGGTTACCCAAAAAGCAGAAAAAAACGACAGGTCGCGGGTTGATAAAATGGTCAAAATCTAAAGGGCGTCAGATCTTCCTCAAAACCTGATAAAATTACAATGGAGTGGGTATTAATTGAGAAATTGCTGAGATTACAAAGAATTATCCTTGTTCCAAAGAAATTTCAGCTCCGCACGTTACGCCAAAAACCAGAAAAAAACAACAGGTCGTGGGTTGAAAAAATGGTCAAAATTTAAAGGGCGTCACATCTTTCCCTGAACCTGATAAAATGACAACGGGGTGGGTATTAATCGAGAAATTGCTGAGATTAGAAAGAATTATCTTTGTTCCAAAGAAATTTCGGCTCCAGAGGTTACCCAAAAAGCAGAAAAAAACGACAGGTCGCGGGTTGAAAGAATGGTCAAAATTTAAAGGGCGTCAGATCTTCCCCAAAACCTGATAAAATTACAATGGGGTGGGTATTAATCGAGAAATTGCTGAGATTAGAAAGAATTATCTTTTCTCCGAAGACATTTCACCTCCAAAATTTACCCAAAAAGCAGGAAAAAACGACAGGTCACGGGTTGATAAAATGATCAAAATTTAAAGGGCGTCAGATCTTCCCCATAACCTGATAAAATGACAACGGGGTGGGTATTAATCGAAAAATTGCTGAGATTATAAAGAATTATCTTTGCTCCAAAGAAATTTCAGCTCCGGAGGTTACCCAAAAAGCAGAAAAAAACGACAGGTCGCGGGTTGAAAAAATGGTCAAAATTTAAAGGGCGTCAGATCTTCCCCAAAACCTGATAAAATGACAACGGGGTGGGTATTAATCGAGAAATTGCTGAGATAATAAAGAATTATCTTTGTTCCAAAGAAATTTCAGCTCCGGAGGTTACCCAAAAAGCAGAAAAAAACGACAGGTCACGGGTTGATAAAATGGTCAAAATTTAAAGGGCGTCAGATCTTCCCCAAAAACTTATAAAATTACAATGGAGTGGGTATTAATTGAGAAATTGCTGAGATTACAAAGAATTATCCTTGTTCCAAAGAAATTTCAGCTCCGGACGTTACGCCAAAAACCAGAAAAAAACAACAGGTCGTGGGTTGAAAAAATGGTCAAAATTTAAAGGGCGTCACATCTTTCCCTGAACCTGATAAAATGACAACGGGGTGGGTATTAATCGAGAAATTGCTGAGATTAGAAAGAATTATCTTTGTTCCAAAGAAATTTCAGCTCCGGAGGTTACCCAAAAAGCAGAAAAAAACGACAGGTCGCGGGTTGAAAGAATGGTCAAAATTTAAAGGGCGTCAGATCTTCCCCAAAACCTGATAAAATTACAATGGGGTGGGTATTAATCGAGAAATTGCTGAGATTAGAAAGAATTATCTTTTCTCCGAAGACATTTCACCTCCAGAATTTACCCAAAAAGCAGGAAAAAACGACAGGTCACGGGTTGATAAAATGATCAAAATTTAAAGGGCGTCAGATCTTCCCCAAAACCTGATAAAATTACAATGGGATGGGTATTAATTGAGAAATTGCTGAGATTAGAAAGAATTATCCTTGTTCCAAAGAAATTTCAGCTCCGGAGGTTACGCCAAAAACCAGAAAAAGACGACAGGTCGCGGGTTGAAAGAATGGTCAAAATTTAAAGGGCGTCACATTTTCCCCATAACCTGATAAAATGACAACAGGGTGGGTATTAATCAAGAAATTGCTGAGATTATAAAGAATTATCTTTGCTCCAAAGACATTTCAGCTCCAGAGGTTACCCAAAAACCAGAAAAAAACGACAGGTCGTGGGTTGAAAGAATGTTCAAAATTTAAAGGGCGTCACATCTTCCCCAAAACCTGATAAAATTACAATGGAGTGGGTATTAATTGAGAAATTGCTGAGATTATAAAGAATTATCCTTGTTCCAAAGAAATTTCAGCTCCGGACGTTACGCCAAAAACCAGAAAAAAACAACAGGTCGTGGGTTGAAAAAATGGTCAAAATTTAAAGGGCGTCACATCTTTCCCTGAACCTGATAAAATGACAACGGGGTGGGTATTAATCGAGAAATTGCTGAGATTAGAAAGAATTATCTTTGTTCCAAAGAAATTTCATCTCCGGAGGTTACCCAAAAAGCAGAAAAAAACGACAGGTCGCGGGTTGAAAGAATGGTCAAAATTTAAAGGGCGTCACATCTTCCCCATAACCCGATAAAATGACAACGGGGTGGGTATTAATCGAGAAATTGCTGAGATAATAAAGAATTATCTTTGCTCCAAAGACATTTCAGCTCCAGAGGTTACCGGAAAAACCAGAAAAAAACGACAGGTCGTGGGTTGAAAGAATGTTCAAAATTTAAAGGGCGTCACATCTTCCCCAAAACCTGATAAAATTACAATGGAGTGGGTATTAATTGAGAAATTGCTGAGATTACAAAGAATTATCCTTGTTCCAAAGAAATTTCAGCGCCGGACGTTACGCCAAAAACCAGAAAAAAACAACAGGTCGTGGGTTAAAAAAATGGTCAAAATTTCAAGGGCGTCACATCTTCCCCATAACCTGATAAAATGACAACGGGGTGGGTATTAATCGAGAAATTGCTGAGATTAGAAAGAATTATCTTTTCTCCGAAGACATTTCAGCTCCCGAATTTACCCAAAAAGCAGAAAAAAACGACAGGTCGCGGGGTGAAAAAATGGTCAAAATTTAAAGGGCGTCACATCTTCCCCATAACCTGATAAAATGACAACGGGGTGGGTATTAATCGAGAAATTGCTGAGATTAGAAAGAATTATCTTTGTTCCAAAGAAATTTCAGCTCCGGAGGTTACCCAAAAAGCAGAAAAAAACGACAGGTCGCGGGTTGAAAGAATGGTCAAAATTTAAAGGGCGTCACATCTTCCCCATAACCAGATAAAATGATAACGGGGTGGGTATTAATCGAGAAATTGCTGAGATTATAAAGAATTATCTTTGCTCCAAAGACATTTCAGCTCCAGAGGTTACCCAAAAACCAGAAAAAAACGACAGGTCGTGGGTTGAAAGAATGTTCAAAATTTAAAGGGCGTCACATCTTCCCCAAAACCTGATAAAATTACAATGGAGTGGGTATTAATTGAGAAATTGCTGAGATTACAAAGAATTATCCTTGTTCCAAAGAAATTTCAGCTCCGGACGTTACGCCAAAAACCAGAAAAAAACAACAGGTCGTGGGTTGAAAAAATGGTCAAAATTTAAAGGGCGTCACATCTTTCCCTGAACCTGATAAAATGACAACGGGGTGGGTATTAATCGAGAAATTGCTGAGATTAGAAAGAATTATCTTTGTTCCAAAGAAATTTCAGCTCCGGAGGTTACCCAAAAAGCAGAAAAAAACGACAGGTCGCGGGTTGAAAGAATGGTCAAAATTTAAAGGGCGTCACATCTTCCCCATAACCTGATAAAATGACAACGGGGTGGGTATTAATCGAGAAATTGCTGAGATTAGAAAGAATTATCTTTGTTCCAAAGAAATTTCATCTCCGGAGGTTACCCAAAAAGCAGAAAAAAACGACAGGTCGCGGGTTGAAAGAATGGTCAAAATTTAAAGGGCGTCACATCTTCCCCATAACCCGATAAAATGACAACGGGGTGGGTATTGATCGAGAAATTGCTGCGATTAGAAAGAATTATCCTTGTTCCAAAGAAATTTCATCTCCGGAGGTTACCCAAAAAGCAGAAAAAAACGACAGGTCGCGGGTTGAAAGAATGGTCAAAATTTAAAGGGCGTCACATCTTCCCCATAACCTGATAAAATGACAACGGGGTGGGTATTAATCGAAAAATTGCTGAGATTATAAAGAATTATCCTTGTTTCAAAGAAATTTCAGCTCCTGAGGTTACCCAAAAAGCAGAAAAAAAACGACAGGTCACGGGTTGATAAAATGGTCAAAATTTAAAGGGCGTCAGATCTTCCCCAAAACCTGATAAAATTACAATGGGGTGGGTATTAATCGAGAAATTGCTGAGATTAGAAAGAATTATCTTTTCTCCGAAGACATTTCACCTCCAGAATTTACCCAAAAAGCAGGAAAAAACGACAGGTCACGGGTTGATAAAATGATCAAAATTTAAAGGGCGTCAGATCTTCCCCAAAACCTGATAAAATTACAATGGGATGGGTATTAATTGAGAAATTGCTGAGATTAGAAAGAATTATCCTTGTTCCAAAGAAATTTCAGCTCCGGAGGTTACGCCAAAAACCAGAAAAAAACGACAGGTCGCGGGTTGAAAGAATGGTCAAAATTTAAAGGGCGTCACATCTTCCCCATAACCTGATAAAATGACAACGGGGTGGGTATTAATCGAGAAATTGCTGAGATTATAAAGAATTATCTTTGCTCCAAAGACATTTCAGCTCCAGAGGTCACCCAAAAACCAGAAAAAAACGACAGGTCGTGGGTTGAAAGAATGTTCAAAATTTAAAGGGCGTCACATCTTCCCCAAAACCTGATAAAATTACAATGGAGTGGGTATTAATTGAGAAATTGCTGAGATTACAAAGAATTATCCTTGTTCCAAAGAAATTTCAGCTCCGGACGTTACGCCAAAAACCAGAAAAAAACAACAGGTCACGGGTTGATAAAATGGTCAAAATTTAAAGGGCGTCAGATCTTCCCCAAAACCTGATAAAATTACAATGGGGTGGGTATTAATCGAGAAATTGCTGAGATTAGAAAGAATTATCTTTTCTCCGAAGACATTTCACCTCCAGAATTTACCCAAAAAGCAGGAAAAAACAACAGGTCACGGGTTGATAAAATGATCAAAATTTAAAGGGCGTCAGATCTTCCCCAAAACCTGATAAAATTACAATGGGATGGGTATTAATTGAGAAATTGCTGAGATTAGAAAGAATTATCCTTGTTCCAAAGAAATTTCAGCTCCGGAGGTTACGCCAAAAACCAGAAAAAAACGACAGGTCGCGGGTTGAAAGAATGGTCAAAATTTAAAGGGCGTCACATCTTCCCCATAACCTGATAAAATGACAACGGGGTGGGTATTAATCGAGAAATTGCTGAGATTATAAAGAATTATCTTTGCTCCAAAGACATTTCAGCTCCAGAGGTCACCCAAAAACCAGAAAAAAACGACAGGTCGTGGGTTGAAAGAATGTTCAGAATTTAAAGGGCGTCACATCTTCCCCAAAACCTGATAAAATTACAATGGAGTGGGTATTAATTGAGAAATTGCTGAGATTACAAAGAATTATCCTTGTTCCAAAGAAATTTCAGCTCCGGACGTTACGCCAAAAACCAGAAAAAAACAACAGGTCACGGGTTGATAAAATGGTCAAAATTTAAAGGGCGTCAGATCTTCCCCAAAACCTGATAAAATTACAATGGGGTGGGTATTAATCGAGAAATTGCTGAGATTAGAAAGAATTATCTTTTCTCCGAAGACATTTCACCTCCAGAATTTACCCAAAAAGCAGGAAAAAACGACAGGTCACGGGTTGATAAAATGATCAAAATTTAAAGGGCGTCAGATCTTCCCCAAAACCTGATAAAATTACAATGGGATGGGTATTAATTGAGAAATTGCTGAGATTAGAAAGAATTATCCTTGTTCCAAAGAAATTTCAGCTCCGGAGGTTACGCCAAAAACCAGAAAAAAACGACAGGTCGCGGGTTGAAAGAATGGTCAAAATTTAAAGGGCGTCACATCTTCCCCATAACCAGATAAAATGACAACGGGGTGGGTATTAATCGAGAAATTGCTGAGATTACAAAGAATTATCTTTTCTCTAAAGACATTTCAGCTCCAAAATTTACCCAAAAAGCAGAAAAAAACGACAGGTCGCGGGTTGAAAAAATGGTCAAAATTTAAAGGGCGTCACATCTTCCCCATAACCTGATAAAATGACAACGGGGTGGGTATTAATCGAGAAATTGCTGAGATTATAAAGAATTCTTCTTGTTTCAAAGAAATTTCAGCTCCGGAGGTTACCCAAAAAGCAGAAAAAAACGACAGGTCACGGGTTGATAAAATGGTCAAAATTTAAAGGGCGTCAGATCTTCCCCTAAACCTGATAAAATGACAACGGGGAGGGTATTATTCGAGAAATTGCTGAGATTATAAAGAATTATCCTTGTTTCAAAGAAATTTCATCTCCGGAGGGTACCCAAAATCCAGAAAAAAACGACAGGTCGCGGGTTGATAAAATGGTCAAAATTTAAAGGGCGTCACATCTTCCCCAAAACCTGATGAAATGGCAACGGGGTGGGTATTAATCGAGAAATTGCTGAGATTAGAAAGAATTATCTCTGTTCCAAAGAAATTTCAGCTCCGGAGGTTACCCAAAAACCAGAAAAAAAACGTACAGGTCGCGGGTTGAAAGAATGGTCAAAATTTAATGGGCGTCACATCTTCCCCATAACCTGATAAAATGACAACGGGGTGGGCATTAATCGAGAAATTGCTGAGATAATAAAGAATTATCTTTGTTCCAAAGAAATTTCAGCTTCGGAGGTTACCCAAAAAGCAGAAAAATACGACAGGTCGCGGGTTGAAAGAATGGTCAAAATTTAAAGGGCGTCACATCTTCCCCATAACCTGATAAAATGACAACGGGGTGGGTATTAATCGAGAAATTGCTGAGATAATAAAGAATTATCTTTGCTCCAAAGACATTTCAGCTCCAGAGGTTACCCAAAAACCAGAAAAAAACGACAGGTCGTGGGTTGAAAGAATGTTCAAAATTTAAAGGGCGTCACATCTTCCCCAAAACCTGATAAAATTACAATTGAGTGGGTATTAACTGAGAAATTGCTGCGATTACAAAGAATTATCCTTGTTCCAAAGAAATTTCAGCTCCGGACGTTACGCCAAAAACCAGAAAAAAACAACAGGTCGTGGGTTAAAAAAATGGTCAAAATTTAAAGGGCGTCACATCTTCCCCATAACCTGATGAAATGACAACGGGGTGGGTATTAATCGAGAAATTGCTGAGATTAGAAAGAATTATCTTTTCTCCAAAGACATTTCAGCTCCCGAATTTACCCAAAAAGCAGAAAAAAACGACAGGTCGCGGGGTGAAAAAAATGGTCAAAATTTAAAGGGCGTCACATCTTCCCCATAACCTGATAAAATGACAACGGGGTGGGTATTAATCGAGAAATTGCTGAGATTATAAAGAATTCTTCTTGTTTCAAAGAAATTTCAGCTCCGGAGGTTACCCAAAAAGCAGAAAAAAACGACAGGTCGCGGGTTGATAAAATGGTCAAAATTTAAAGGGCGTCAGATCTTCCCCTAAACCTGATAAAACGACAACGGGGTGGGTATTAATTGAGAAATTGCTGAGATTAGAAAGAATTATCTTTGTTCCAAAGAAATTTCACCTCCGGAGGTCACCCAAAAACCAGAAAGAACGACAGGTCGCGGGTTGAAAAAATGGTCAAAATTTAAAGGGCGTCACATCTTCCCCAAAACCTGATAAAATTACAATGGAGTGGGTATTAATTGAGAAATTGCTGAGATAATAAAGAATTATCCTTGTTCCAAAGAAATTTCAGCTCCGGACGTTACGCCAAAAACCAGAAAAAAACAACAGGTCGTGGGTTAAAAAAATGGTCAAAATTTAAAGGGCGTCACATCTTTCCCTGAACCTGATAAAATGACAACGGGGTGGGTATTAATCGAGAAATTGCTGAGATTAGAAAGAATTATCTTTGTTCCAAAGAAATTTCAGCTCCGGAGGTTACCCAAAAAGCAGAAAAAAACGACAGGTCGCTGGTTGATAAAATGGTCAAAATTTAAATGTCGTCAGATCTTCCCCAAAACCTGATAAAATGACAATGGGGTGGGTATTAATCGAGAAATTGCTGAGATTAGAAAGAATTATCTTTTCTCTAAAGACATTTCAGCTCCAAAATTTACCCAAAAAGCAGAAAAAAACGACAGGTCGCGGGTTGAAAAAATGGTCAAAATTTAAAGGGCGTCACATCTTCCCCATAACCTGATAAAATGACAACGGGGTGGGTATTAATCGAGAAATTGCTGAGATTATAAAGAATTCTTCTTGTTTCAAAGAAATTTCAGCTCCGGAGGTTACCCAAAAAGCAGAAAAAAACGACAGGTCGCGGGTTGATAAAATGGTCAAAATTTAAAGGGCGTCAGATCTTCCCCTAAACCTGATAAAATGACAACGGGGTGGGTATTAATTGAGAAATTGCTGAGATTAGAAAGAATTATCTTTGTTCCAAAGAAATTTCAGCTCTGGAGGTTACCCAAAAAGCAGAAAAAAACGACAGGTCGCGGGTTGATAAAATGGTCAAAATTTAAAGGGCGTCAGATCTTCCCCAAAACCTGATAAAATTACAATGGAGTGGGTATTAATTGAGAAATTGCTGAGATTACAAAGAATTATCCTTGTTCCAAAGAAATTCAGCTCCGGACATTACGCCAAAAACCAGAAAAAAACAACAGGTCGTGGGTTAAAAAAATGGTCAAAATTTAAAGGGCGTCACATCTTTCCCTGAACCTGATAAAATGACAACGGGGTGGGTATTAATCGAGAAATTGCTGAGATTAGAAAGAATTATCTTTGTTCCAAAGAAATTTCAGCTCCGGAGGTTAACTAAAAAGCAGAAAAAAACGACAGGTCGCGGGTTGAAAGAATGGTCAAAATTTAAAGGGCGTCACATCTTCCCCATAACCTGATAAAATGACAACGGGGTGGGTATTAATCGAGAAATTGCTGCGATTATAAAGAATTATCCTTGTTCCAAAGAAATTTCAATTCCGGAGGTTACCTAAAAAGCAGAAAAAAACGACAGGTCGCGGGTTGAAAAAATGGTCAAAATTTAAAGGGCGTCAGATCTTCCCCAAAACCTGATAAAATGACAACGGGGTGGGTATTAATCGAGAAATTGCTGAGATTAGAAAGAATTATCTTTGTTCCAAAGAAATTTCAGCTCCGGACGTTACGCCAAAAACCAGAAAAAAACAACAGGTCGTGGGTTGAAAAAATGGTCAAAATTTAAAGGGCGTCACATCTTTCCCTGAACCTGATAAAATGACAACGGGGTGGGTATTAATCGAGAAATTGCTGAGATTAGAAAGAATTATCTTTGTTCCAAAGAAATTTCAGCTCCGGAGGTTACCCAAAAAGCAGAAAAAAACGACAGGTCGCGGGTTGAAAGAATGGTCAAAATTTAAAGGGCGTCACATCTTCCCCATAACCCGATAAAATGACAACGGGGTGGGTATTGATAGAGAAATTGCTGCGATTAGAAAGAATTATCCTTGTTCCAAAGAAATTTCAGCTCTGGAGGTTACCCAAAAAGCAGAAAAAAACGACAGGTCGCGGGTTGAAAGAATGGTCAAAATTTAAAGGGCGTCACATCTTCCCCATAACCTGATAAAATGACAACGGGGTGGGTATTAATCGAAAAATTGCTGAGATTATAAAGAATTATCCTTGTTTCAAAGAAATTTCAGCTCCTGAGGTTACCCAAAAAGCAGAAAAAAACGACAGGTCACGGGTTGATAAAATGGTCAAAATTTAAAGGGCGTCAGATCTTCCCCAAAACCTGATAAAATTACAATGGGGTGGGTATTAATCGAGAAATTGCTGAGATTAGAAAGAATTATCTTTTCTCCGAAGACATTTCAACTCCAGAATTTACCCAAAAAGCAGGAAAAAACGACAGGTCACGGGTTGATAAAATGATCAAAATTTAAAGGGCGTCAGATCTTCCCCAAAACCTGATAAAATTACAATGGGATGGGAATTAATTGAGAAATTGCTGAGATTTGAAAGAATTATCCTTGTTCCAAAGAAATTTCAGCTCCGGAGGTTACGCCAAAAACCAGAAAAAAACGACAGGTCGCGGGTTGAAAGAATGGTCGAAATTTAAAGGGCGTAACATCTTCCCCATAACCAGATAAAATGACAACGGGGTGGGTATTAATCGAGAAATTGCTGAGATTACAAAGAATTATCTTTGCTCCAAAGACATTTCAGCTCTAGAGGTTAACTAAAAAGCAGAAAAAAACGATAGGTCGCGGGTTGAAAAAATGGTCAAAATTTAAAGGGCGTCAGATCTTCCCCAAAACCTGATAAAATGAAAACGGGGAGGGTATTAATCGAGAAATTGCTGAGATTATAAAGAATTATCCTTGTTTCAAAGAAATTTCATCTCCGGAGGGTACCCAAAATCCAGAAAAAAACGACAGGTCGCGGGTTGATAAAATGGTCAAAATTTAAAGGGCGTCACATCTTCCCCAAAACCTGATGAAATGACAACGGGGTGGGTATTAATCGAGAAATTGCTGAGATTAGAAAGAATTATCTTTGTTCCAAAGAAATTTCAGCTCCGGAGGTTACCCAAAAACCAGAAAAAAAACGTACAGGTCGCGGGTTGAAAGAATGGTGAAATTTAATGGGCGTCACATCTTCCCCATAACCTGATAAAATGACAACGGGGTGGGCATTAATCGAGAAATTGCTGAGATAATAAAGAATTATCTTTGCTCCAAAGACATTTCAGCTCCAGAGGTTACCCAAAAACCAGAAAAAAACGACAGGTCGTGGGTTGAAAGAATGTTCAAAATTTAAAGGGCGTCACATCTTCCCCAAAACCTGATAAAATTACAATGGAGTGGGTATTAATTGAGAAATTGCTGAGATTACAAAGAATTATCCTTGTTCCAAAGAAATTTCAGCTCCGGACGTTACGCCAAAAACCAGAAAAAAACAACAGGTCGTGGGTTAAAAAAATGGTCAAAATTTAAAGGGCGTCACATCTTTCCCTGAACCTGATAAAATGACAACGGGGTGGGTATTAATCGAGAAATTGCTGACATTAGAAAGAATTATCTTTGTTCCAAAGAAATTTCAGCTCCGGAGGTTACCCAAAAAGCAGAAAAAAACGACAGGTCGCGGGTTGAAAGAATGGTCAAAATTTAAAGGGCGTCACATCTTCCCCATAACCTGATAAAATGACAACGGGGTGGGTATTAATCGAGAAATTGCTGAGATTAGAAAGAATTATCTTTTCTCCAAAGACATTTTAGCTCCAGAATTTACCCAAAAAGCAGAAAAAAACGACAGGTCGCGGGTTGAAAAAATGGTCAAAATTTAAAGGGCGTCACATCTTCCCCATAACCTGATAAAATGACAACGGGGTGGGTATTAATCGAGAAATTGCTGAGACTATAAAGAATTCTTCTTGTTTCAAAGAAATTTCAGCTCCGGAGGTTACCCAAAAAGCAGAAAAAAACGACAGGTCGCGGGTTGATAAAATGGTCAAAATTTAAAGGGCGTCAGATCTTCCCCTAAACCTGATAAAATGACAACGGGGTGGGTATTAATCGAGAAATTGCTGAGATTAGAAAGAATTATCTTTGTTCCAAAGAAATTTCAGCTCCGGAGGTTACCCAAAAAGCAGAAAAAAACGACAGGTCGCGGGTTGAAAGAATGGTCAAAATTTAAAGGGCGTCACATCTTCCCCATAACCCGATAAAATGACAACGGGGTGGGTATTGATCGAGAAATTGCTGCGATTAGAAAGAATTATCCTTGTTCCAAAGAAATTTCAGCTCTGGAGGTTACCCAAAAAGCAGAAAAAAACGACAGGTCGCGGATTGAAAAAATGGTCAAAATTTAAAGGGCGTCACATCTTCCCCAAAACCTGATAAAATTACAATGGAGTGGGTATTAATTGAGGAATTGCTGAGATTACAAAGAATTATCCTTGTTCCAAAGAAATTTCAGCTCCGGAGGTTACCCAAAAAGCAGAAAAAAACGACAGGTCGCGGGTTGAAAGAATGGTCAAAATTTAAAGGGCGTCACATCTTCCCCATAACCTGATAAAATGACAACGGGGTGGGTATTAATCGAGAAATTGCTGAGATTAGAAAGAATTATCTTTTCTCCAAAGACATTTCAGCTCCAGAATTTACCCAAAAAGCAGAAAAAAACGACAGGTCGCGGGTTGAAAAAATGGTCAAAATTTAAAGGGCGTCACATCTTCCCCATAACCTGATAAAATGACAACGGGGTGGGTATTAATCGAGAAATTGCTGAGACTATAAAGAATTCTTCTTGTTTCAAAGAAATTTCAGCTCCGGAGGTTACCCAAAAAGCAGAAAAAAACGACAGGTCGCGGGTTGATAAAATGGTCAAAATTTAAAGTGCGTCAGATCTTCCCCTAAACCTGATAAAATGACAACGGGGTGGGTATTAATCGAGAAATTGCTGAGATTAGAAAGAATTATCTTTGTTCCAAAGAAATTTCAGCTCCGGAGGTTACCCAAAAAGCAGAAAAAAACGACAGGTCGCGGGTTGAAAGAATGGTCAAAATTTAAAGGGCGTCACATCTTCCCCATAACCCGATAAAATGACAACGGGGTGGGTATTGATCGAGAAATTGCTGCGATTAGAAAGAATTATCCTTGTTCCAAAGAAATTTCAGCTCTGGAGGTTACCCAAAAAGCAGAAAAAAACGACAGGTCGCGGATTGAAAAAATGGTCAAAATTTAAAGGGCGTCACATCTTCCCCAAAACCTGATAAAATTACAATGGAGTGGGTATTAATTGAGAAATTGCTGAGATTACAAAGAATTATCCTTGTTCCAAAGAAATTTCAGCTCCGGACGTTACGCCAAAAACCAGAAAAAAACAACAGGTCGTGGGTTAAAAAAATGATCAAAATTTAAAGGGCGTCACATCTTTCCCTGAACCTGATAAAATGACAACGGGGTGGGTATTAATCGAGAAATTGCTGAGATTAGAAAGAATTATCCTTGTTTCAAAGAAATTTCAGCTCCTGAGGTTACCCAAAAAGCAGAAAAAAACGACAGGTCACGGGTTGATAAAATGGTCAAAATTTAAAGGGCGTCAGATCTTCCCCAAAACCTGATAAAATTACAATGGGGTGGGTATTAATCGAGAAATTGCTGAGATTAGAAAGAATTATCTTTTCTCCGAAGACATTTCACCTCCAGAATTTACCCAAAAAGCAGAAAAAAACGACAGGTCACGGGTTGATAAAATGATCAAAATTTAAAGGGCGTCAGATCTTCCCCAAAACCTGATAAAATTACAATGGGATGGGAATTAATTGAGAAATTGCTGAGATTTGAAAGAATTATCCTTGTTCCAAAGAAATTTCAGCTCCGGAGGTTACGCCAAAAACCAGAAAAAAACGACAGGTCGCGGGTTGAAAGAATGGTCGAAATTTAAAGGGCGTAACATCTTCCCCATAACCAGATAAAATGACAACGGGGTGGGTATTAATCGAGAAATTGCTGAGATTACAAAGAATTATCTTTGCTCCAAAGACATTTCAGCTCTATAGGTTAACTAAAAAGCAGAAAAAAACGATAGGTCGCGGGTTGAAAAAATGGTCAAAATTTAAAGGGCGTCAGATCTTCCCCAAAACCTGATAAAATGAAAACGGGGAGGGTATTAATCGAGAAATTGCTGAGATTATAAAGAATTATCCTTGTTTCAAAGAAATTTCATCTCCGGAGGGTACCCAAAATCCAGAAAAAAACGACAGGTCGCGGGTTGATAAAATGGTCAAAATTTAAAGGGCGTCACATCTTCCCCAAAACCTGATGAAATGACAACGGGGTGGGTATTAATCGAGAAATTGCTGAGATTAGAAAGAATTATCTCTGTTCCAAAGAAATTTCAGCTCCGGAGGTTACCCAAAAACCAGAAAAAAAACGTACATGTCGCGGGTTGAAAGAATGGTCAAATTTAATGGGCGTCACATCTTCCCCATAACCTGATAAAATGACAACGGGGTGGGCATTAATCGAGAAATTGCTGAGATAATAAAGAATTATCTTTGCTCCAAAGACATTTCAGCTCCAGAGGTTACCCAAAAACCAGAAAAAAACGACAGGTCGTGGGTTGAAAGAATGTTCAAAATTTAAAGGGCGTCACATCTTCCCCAAAACCTGATTAAATTACAATGGAGTGGGTATTAATTGAGAAATTGCTGAGATTACAAAGAATTATCCTTGTTCCAAAGAAATTTCAGCTCCGGACGTTACGCCAAAAACCAGAAAAAAACAACAGGTTGTGGGTTAAAAAAATGGTCAAAATTTAAAGGGCGTCACATCTTTCCCTGAACCTGATAAAATGACAACGGGGTGGATATTAATCGAGAAATTGCTGAGATTAGAAAGAATTATCTTTGTTCCAAAGAAATTTCAGCTCCGGAGGTTACCCAAAAAGCAGAAAAAAACGACAGGTCGCGGGTTGAAAGAATGGTCAAAATTTAAAGGGCGTCACATCTTCCCCATAACCTGATAAAATGACAACGGGGTGGGTATTAATCGAGAAATTGCTGAGATTAGAAAGAATTCTTCTTGTTTCAAAGAAATTTCAGCTCCGGAGGTTACCCAAAAAGCAGAAAAAAACGACAGGTCGCGGGTTGATAAAATGGTCAAAATTTAAAGGGCGTCAGATCTTCCCCTAAACCTGATAAAACGACAACGGGGTGGTTATTAATCGAGAAATTGCTGAGATTAGAAAGAATTATCCTTGTTTCAAAGAAATTTCAGCTCCTGAGGTTACCCAAAAAGCAGAAAAAAACGACAGGTCGCGGGTTGATAAAATGGTCAAAATCTAAAAGGCGTCAGATCTTCCTCAAAACCTGATAAAATTACAATGGAGTGGGTATTAATTGAGAAATTGCTGAGATTACAAAGAATTATCCTTGTTCCAAAGAAATTTCAGCTCCGGACGTTACGCCAAAAACCAGAAAAAAACAACAGGTCGTGGGTTGAAAAAATGGTCAAAATTTAAAGGGCGTCACATCTTTCCCTGAACCTGATAAAATGATAACGGGGTGGGTATTAATCGAGAAATTGCTGAGATTAGAAAGAATTATCTTTGTTCCAAAGAAATTTCAGCTCCGGAGGTTACCCAAAAAGCAGAAAAAAACGACAGGTCGCGGGTTGAAAGAATGGTCAAAATTTAAAGGGCGTCACATCTTCCCCATAACCCGATAAAATGACAACGGGGTGGGTATTGATCGAGAAATTGCTGCGATTAGAAAGAATTATCCTTGTTCCAAAGAAATTTCAGCTCTGGAGGTTACCCAAAAAGCAGAAAAAAACGACAGGTCACGGGTTGAAAGAATGGTCAAAATTTAAAGGGCGTCACATCTTCCCCATAACCTGATAAAATGACAACGGGGTGGGTATTAATCGAAAAATTGCTGAGATTATAAAGAATTATCCTTGTTTCAAAGAAATTTCAGCTCCTGAGGTTACCCAAAAAGCAGAAAAAAACGACAGGTCACGGGTTGATAAAATGGTCAAAATTTAAAGGGCGTCAGATCTTCCCCAAAACCTGATAAAATTACAATGGGGTGGGTATTAATCGAGAAATTGCTGAGATTAGAAAGAATTATCTTTTCTCCGAAGACATTTCACCTCCAGAATTTACCCAAAAAGCAGGAAAAAACGACAGGTCACGGGTTGATAAAATGGTCAAAATTTAAAGGGCGTCAGATCTTCCCCAAAACCTGATAAAATTACAATGGGGTGGGTATTAATTGAGAAATTGCTGAGATTAGAAAGAATTATCTTTTCTCCGAAGACATTTCAGCTCCAGAATTTACCCAAAAAGCCGGAAAAAACGACAGGTCACGGGTTGATAAAATGATCAAAATTTAAAGGGCGTCAGATCTTCCCCAAAACCTGATAAAATTACAATGGGATGGGAATTAATTGAGAAATTGCTGAGATTTGAAAGAATTATCCTTGTTCCAAAGAAATTTCAGCTCCGGAGGTTACGCCAAAAACCAGAAAAAAACGACAGGTCGCGGGTTGAAAGAATGGTCAAAATTTAAAGGGCGTCACATCTTCCCCATAACCAGATAGAATTACAACGGGGTGGGTATTAATCGAGAAATTGCTGAGATTACAAAGAATTATCTTTGCTCCAAAGACATTTCAGCTCTAGAGGTTAACTAAAAAGCAGAAAAAAACGATAGGTCGCGGGTTGAAAAAATGGTCAAAATTTAAAATGCGTCAGATCTTCCCCAAAACCTGATAAAATGAAAACGGGGAGGGTATTAATCGAGAAATTGCTGAGATTAGAAAGAATTATCTTTGTTCCAAAGAAATTTCAGCTCCGGAGGTTACCCAAAAAGCAGAAAAAAACGACAGGTCGCGGGTTGAAAGAATGGTCAAAATTTAAAGGGCGTCACATCTTCCCCATAACCCGATAAAATGACAACGGGGTGGGTATTGATGGAGAAATTGCTGCGATTAGAAAGAATTATCCTTGTTCCAAAGAAATTTCAGCTCTGGAGGTTACCCAAAAAGCAGAAAAAAACGACAGGTCGCGGGTTGAAAGAATGGTCAAAATTTAAAGGGCGTCACATCTTCCCCATAACCCGATAAAATGACAACGGGGTGGGTATTAATCGAAAAATTGCTGAGATTATAAAGAATTATCCTTGTTTCAAAGAAATTTCAGCTCCTGAGGTTACCCAAAAAGCAGAAAAAAACGACAGGTCACGGGTTGATAAAATGGTCAAAATTTAAAGGGCGTCACATCTTCCCCAAAACCTCATAAAATTACAATGGGGTGGGTATTAATCGAGAAATTGCTGAGATTAGAAAGAATTATCTTTTCTCCGAAGACATTTCACCTCCAGAATTTACCCAAAAAGCAGGAAAAAACGACAGGTCACGGATTGATAAAATGATCAAAATTTAAAGGGCGTCAGATCTTCCCCAAAACCTGATAAAATTACAATGGGATGGGTATTAATCGAGAAATTGCTGAGATTATAAAGAATTCTTCTTGTTTCAAAGAAATTTCAGCTCCGGAGGTTACCCAAAAAGCAGAAAAAAACGACAGGTCGCGGGTTGATAAAATGGTCAAAATTTAAAGGGCGTCAGATCTTCCCCTAAACCTGATAAAACGACAACGGGGTGGGTATTAATTGAGAAATTGCTGAGATTAGAAAGAATTATCTTTGTTCCAAAGAAATTTCAGCTCCGGAGGTTACCCAAAAAGCAGAAAAAAACGACAGGTCGCGGGTTGAAAAAATGGTCAAAATTTAAAGGGCGTCACATCTTCCCCAAAACCTGATAAAATTACAATGGAGTGGGTATTAATTGAGAAATTGCTGAGATTACAAAGAATTATCCTTGTTCTAAAGAAATTTCAGCTCCGGACGTTACGCCAAAAACCAGAAAAAAACAACAGGTCGTGGGTTAAAAAAATGATCAAAATTTAAAGGGCGTCACATCTTTCCCTGAACCTGATAAAATGACAACGGGGTGGGTATTAATCGAGAAATTGCTGAGATTAGAAAGAATTATCCTTGTTTCAAAGAAATTTCAGCTCCTGAGGTTACCCAAAAAGCAGAAAAAAACGACAGGTCACGGGTTGATAAAATGGTCAAAATTTAAAGGGCGTCAGATCTTCCCCAAAACCTGATAAAATTACAATGGGGTGGGTATTAATTGAGAAATTGCTGAGATTAGAAAGAATTATCTTTTCTCCGAAGACATTTCAGCTCCAGAATTTACCCAAAAAGCAGGAAAAAACGACAGGTCACGGGTTGATAAAATGATCAAAATTTAAAGGGCGTCACATCTTCCCCAAAACCTGATAAAATTACAATGGGATGGGAATTAATTGAGAAATTGCTGAGATTTGAAAGAATTATCCTTGTTCCAAAGAAATTTCAGCTCCGGAGGTTACGCCAAAAACCAGAAAAAAACGACAGGTCGCGGGTTGAAAGAATGGTCAAAATTTAAAGGGCGTCACATCTTCCCCATAACCAGATAAAATGACAACGGGGTGGGTATTAATCGAGAAATTGCTGAGATTACAAAGAATTATCTTTGCTCCAAAGACATTTCAGCTCTAGAGGTTAACTAAAAAGCAGAAAAAAACGATAGGTCGCGGGTTGAAAAAATGGTCAAAATTTAAAATGCGTCAGATCTTCCCCAAAACCTGATAAAATGAAAACGGGGAGGGTATTAATCGAGAAATTGCTGAGATTATAAAGAATTATCCTTGTTTCAAAGAAATTTCATCTCCGGAGGGTACCCAAAATCCAGAAAAAAACGACAGGTCGCGGGTTGATAAAATGGTCAAAATTTAAAGTGCGTCACATCTTCCCCATAACCTGATAAAATGACAACGGGGTGGGCATTAATCGAGAAATTGCTGAGATAATAAAGAATTATCTTTGCTCCAAAGACATTTCAGCTCCAGAGGTTACCCAAAAACCAGAAAAAAACGACAGGTCGTGGGTTGAAAGAATGTTCAAAATTTAAAGGGCGTCACATCTTCCCCAAAACCTGATAAAATTACAATGGAGTGGGTATTAATTGAGAAATTGCTGAGATTACAAAGAATTATCCTTGTTCCAAAGAAATTTCAGCTCCGGACGTTACGCCAAAAACCAGAAAAAAACAACAGGTCGTGGGTTAAAAAAATGGTCAAAATTTAAAGGGCGTCACATCTTTCCCTGAACCTGATAAAATGACAACGAGGTGGGTATTAATCGAGAAATTGCTGAGATTAGAAAGAATTATCTTTGTTCCAAAGAAATTTCAGCTCCGGAGGTTACCCAAAAAGCAGAAAAAAACGACAGGTCGCGGGTTGAAAGAATGGTCAAAATTTAAAGGGCGTCACATCTTCCCCATAACCCGATAAAATGACAACGGGGTGGGTATTAATCGAGAAATTGCTGAGATTAGAAAGAATTATCTTTTCTCCAAAGACATTTCAGCTCCAGAATTTACCCAAAAAGCAGAAAAAAACGACATGTCGCGGGTTGAAAAAATGATCAAAATTTAAAGGGCGTCACATCTTCCCCATAACCTGATAAAATGACAACGGGGTGGGTATTAATCGAGAAATTGCTGAGATTATAAAGAATTCTTCTTGTTTCAAAGAAATTTCAGCTCCGGAGGTTACCCAAAAAGCAGAAAAAAACGACAGGTCGCGGGTTGATAAAATGGTCAAAATTTAAAGGGCGTCAGATCTTCCCCTAAACCTGATAAAACGACAACGGGGTGGGTATTAATCGAGAAATTGCTGAGATTAGAAAGAATTATCCTTGTTTCAAAGAAATTTCAGCTCTTGAGGTTACCCAAAAAGCAGAAAAAAACGACAGGTCGCGGGTTGATAAAATGGTCAAAATCTAAAAGGCGTCAGATCTTCCTCAAAACCTGATAAAATTACAATGGAGTGGGTATTAATTGAGAAATTGCTGAGATTACAAAGAATTATCCTTGTTCCAAAGAAATTTCAGCTCCGGACGTTACGCCAAAAACCAGAAAAAAACAACAGGTCGTGGGTTGAAAAAATGGTCAAAATTTAAAGGGCGTCACATCTTTCCCTGAACCTGATAAAATGACAACGGGGTGGGTATTAATCGAGAAATTGCTGAGATTAGAAAGAATTATCTTTGTTCCAAAGAAATTTCAGCTCCGGAGGTTACCCAAAAAGCAGAAAAAAACGACAGGTCGCGGGTTGAAAGAATGGTCAAAATTTAAAGGGCGTCACATCTTCCCCATAACCCGATAAAATGACAACGGGGTGGGTATTGATCGAGAAATTGCTGCGATTAGAAAGAATTATCCTTGTTCCAAAGAAATTTCAGCTCTGGAGGTTACCCAAAAAGCAGAAAAAAACGACAGGTCGCGGGTTGAAAGAATGGTCAAAATTTAAAGGGCGTCACATCTTCCCGATAACCTGATAAAATGACAACGGGGTGGGTATTAATCGAGAAATTGCTGAGATTATAAAGAATTATCCTTGTTTCAAAGAAATTTCAGCTCCTGAGGTTACCCAAAAAGCAGAAAAAAACGACAGGTCACGGGTTGATAAAATGGTCAAAATTTAAAGGGCGTCAGATCTTCCCCAAAACCTGATAAAATTACAATGGGGTGGATATTAATCGAGAAATTGCTGAGATTAGAAAGAATTATCTTTTCTCCGAAGACATTTCACCTCCAGAATTTACCCAAAAAGCAGGAAAAAACGACAGGTCACGGGTTGATAAAATGATCAAAATTTAAAGGGCGTCAGATCTTCCCCAAAACCTGATAAAATTACAATGGGATGGGTATTAATCGAGAAATTGCTGAGATTAGAAAGAATTATCTTTTCTCCAAAGACATTTCAGCTCCAGAATTTACCCAAAAAGCAGGAAAAAACGACAGGTCGCGGGTTGAAAGAATGGTCAAAATTTAAAGGGCGTCACATCTTCCCCATAACCCGATAAAATGACAACGGGGTGGGTATTGATCGAGAAATTGCTGCGATTAGAAAGAATTATCCTTGTTCCAAAGAAATTTCAGCTCTGGAGGTTACCCAAAAAGCAGAAAAAAACGACAGGTCGCGGGTTGAAAAAATGGTCAAAATTTAAAGGGCGTCAGATCTTCCCCAAAACCTGATAAAATTACAATGGGGTGGGTATTAATCGAGAAATTGCTGAGATTAGAAAGAATTATCTTTTCTCCGACGACATTTCACCTCCAGAATTTAACCAAAAAGCAGGAAAAAACGACAGGTCACGGGTTGATAAAATGATCAAAATTTAAAGGGCGTCAGATCTTCCCCAAAACCTGATAAAATTACAATGGGATAGGTATTAATTGAGAAATTGCTGAGATTAGAAAGAATTATCCTTGTTCCAAAGAAATTTCAGCTCCGGAGGTTACCCAAAAACCAGAAAAAAAACGTACAGGTCGCGGGTTGAAAGAATCGTCAAAATTTAATGGGCGTCACATCTTCCCCATAACCTGATAAAATGACAACGGGGTGGGCATTAATCGAGAAATTGCTGAGATAATAAAGAATTATCTTTGTTCCAAAGAAATTTCAGCTTCGGAGGTTACCCAAAAAGCAGAAAAATACGACAGGTCGCGGGTTGAAAGAATGTTCAAAATTTAAAGGGCGTCACATCTTCCCCAAAACCTGATAAAATTACAATGGAGTGGGTATTAATTGAGAAATTGCTGAGATTAGAAAGAATTATTCTTGTTCCAAAGAAATTTCAGCTCCGGACGTTACGCCAAAAACCAGAAAAAAACAACAGGTCGTGGGTTGAAAAAATGGTCAAAATTTAAAGGGCGTCACATCTTTCCCTGAACCTGATAAAATGACAACGGGGTGGGTATTAATCGAGAAATTGCTGAGATTAGAAAGAATTATCTTTGTTCCAAAGAAATTTCAGCTCCGGAGGTTACCCAAAAAGCAGAAAAAAACGACAGGTCGCGGGTTGAAAGAATGGTCAAAATTTAAAGGGCGTCACATCTTCCCCATAACCCGATAAAATGACAACGGGGTGGGTATTGATCGAGAAATTGCTGCGATTAGAAAGAATTATCCTTGTTCCAAAGAAATTTCAGCTCTGGAGGTTACCCAAAAAGCAGAAAAAAACGACAGGTCGCGGGTTGAAAGAATGGTCAAAATTTAAAGGGCGTCAGATCTTCCCCAAAACCTGATAAAATTACAATGGGGTGGGTATTAATCGAGAAATTGCTGAGATTAGAAAGAATTATCTTTTCTCCGACGACATTTCACCTCCAGAATTTAACCAAAAAGCAGGAAAAAACGACAGGTCACGGGTTGATAAAATGATCAAAATTTAAAGGGCGTCAGATCTTCCCCAAAACCTGATAAAATTACAATGGGATAGGTATTAATTGAGAAATTGCTGAGATTAGAAAGAATTATCCTTGTTCCAAAGAAATTTCAGCTCCGGAGGTTACGCCAAAAACCAGAAAAAAACGACAGGTCGCGGGTTGAAAGAATGGTCAAAATTTAAAGGGCGTCACATCTTCCCCATAACCAGATAAAATGACAACGGGGTGGGTATTAATCGAGAAATTGCTGAGATTAGAAAGAATTATCTTTGCTCCAAAGACATTTCAGCTCTAGAGGTTACCTAAAAAGCAGAAAAAAACGATAGGTCGCGGGTTGAAAAAATGGTCAAAATTTAAAGGGCGTCAGATCTTCCCCAAAACCTGATAAAATTACAATGGAGTGGGTATTAATCGAGAAATTGCTGAGATTACAAAGAATTATCCTTGTTCCAAAGAAATTTCAGCTCCGGACGTTACGCCAAAAACCAGAAAAAAACAACAGGTCGTGGGTTGAAAAAATGGTCAAAATTTAAAGGGCGTCACATCTTTCCCTGAACCTGATAAAATGACAACGGGGTGGGTATTAATCGAGAAATTGCTGAGATTATAAAAGAATTATCCTTATTCCAAAGAAATTTCAGCTCCGGACGTTACGCCAAAAACCAGAAAAAAACAACAGGTCGTGGGTTGAAAAAATGGTCAAAATTTAAAGGGCGTCACATCTTTCCCTGAACCTGATAAAATGACAACGGGGTGGGTATTAATCGAGAAATTGCTGAGATTAGAAAGAATTATCTCTGTTCCAAAGAAATTTCAGCTCCGGAGGTTACCCAAAAACCAGAAAAAAAACGTACAGGTCGCGGGTTGAAAGAATCGTCAAAATTTAATGGGCGTCACATCTTCCCCATAACCTGATAAAATGACAACGGGGTGGGCATTAATCGAGAAATTGCTGAGATAATAAAGAATTATCTTTGTTCCAAAGAAATTTCAGCTTCGGAGGTTACCCAAAAAGCAAAAAAATACGACAGGTCGCGGGTTGAAAGAATGGTCAAAATTTAAAGGGCGTCACATCTTCCCCATAACCTGATAAAATGACAACGGGGTGGGTATTAATCGAGAAATTGCTGAGATAATAAAGAATTATCTTTGCTCCAAAGATATTTCAGCTCCAGAGGTTACCCAAAAACCAGAAAAAAACGACAGGTCGTGGGTTGAAAGAATGTTCAAAATTTAAAGGGCGTCACATCTTCCCCAAAACCTGATAAAATTACAATGGAGTGGGTATTAATTGAGAAATTGCTGAGATTACAAAGAATTATCCTTGTTCCAAAGAAATTTCAGCTCCGGACGTTACGCCAAAAACCAGAAAAAAACAACAGGTCGTGGGTTGAAAAAATGGTCAAAATTTAAAGGGCGTCACATCTTTCCTTGAACCTGATAAAATGACAACGGGGTGGGTATTAATCGAGAAATTGCTGAGATTAGAAAGAATTATCTTTGTTCCAAAGAAATTTCAGCTCCGGAGGTTACCCAAAAAGCAGAAAAAAACGACAGGTCGCGGGTTGAAAAAATGGTCAAAATTTAAAGGGCGTCACATCTTCCCCATAACCTGATAAAATGACAACGGGGTGGGTATTAATCGAAAAATTGCTGAGATTATAAAGAATTATCCTTGTTTCAAAAAAATTTCAGCTCCTGAGGTTACCCAAAAAGCAGAAAAAGACGACAGGTCACGGGTTGATAAAATGGTCAAAATTTAAAGGGCGTCAGATCTTCCCCAAAACCTGATAAAATTACAATGGGGTGGGCATTAATCGAGAAATTGCTGAGATTAGAAAGAATTATCTTTTCTCCAAAGACATTTCACCTCCAGAATTTACCCAAAAAGCAGGAAAAAACGACAGGTCACGGGTTGATAAAATGATCAAAATTTAAAGGGCGTCAGATCTTCCCCAAAACCTGATAAAATTACAATGGGATGGGTATTAATCGAGAAATTGCTGAGATTAGAAAGAATTATCTTTGTTCCAAAGAAATTTCAATTCCGGAGGTTACCTAAAAAGCAGAAAAAAACGACTGTTCGCGGGTTGAAAAAATGGTCAAAATTTAAAGGGCGTCAGATCTTCCCCAAAACCTGATAAAATGACAACGGGGTGGGTATTAATCGAGAAATTGCTGAGATTAGAAAGAATTATCTTTGTTCCAAAGAAATTTCAGCTCCGGAGGTTACCCAAAAACCAGAAAAAAAAGGACAGGTCGCGGGTTGAAAGAATGGTCAAAATTTAAAGGGCGTCACATCTTCCCCATAACCTGATAAAATGACAACGGGGTGGGTATTAATCAAAAAATTGCTGAGATTATAAAGAATTATCCTTGTTTCAAAGAAATTTCAGCTCCTGAGGTTACCCAAAAAGCAGAAAAAAACGACAGGTCACGGGTTGATAAAATGGTCAAAATTTAAAGGGCGTCAGATCTTCCCCAAAACCTGATAAAATTACAATGGGATGGGTATTAATCGAGAAATTGCTGAGATTAGAAAGAATTATCTTTTCTCCGAAGACATTTCACCTCCAGAATTTACCCAAAAAGCAGGAAAAAACGACAGGTCACGGGTTGATAAAATGATCAAAATTTAAAGGGCGTCAGATCTTCCCCAAAACCTGATAAAATTACAATGGGATGGGTATTAATTGAGAAATTGCTGAGATTAGAAAGAATTATCCTTGTTCCAAAGAAATTTCAGCTCCGGAGGTTACGCCAAAAACCAGAAAAAAACGACAGGTCGCGGGTTGAAAGAATGGTCAAAATTTAAAGGGCGTCACATCTTCCCCATAACCAGATAAAATGACAACGGGGTGGGTATTAATCGAGAAATTGCTGAGATTACAAAGAATTATCTTTGCTCCAAAGACATTTCAGCTCTAGAGGTTACCTAAAAAGCAGAAAAAAACGATAGGTCGCGGGTTGAAAAAATGGTCAAAATTTAAAGGGCGTCACATCTTCCCCAAAACCTGATAAAATGAAAACGGGGAGGGTATTAATCGAGAAATTGCTGAGATTATAAAGAATTATCCTTGTTTCAAAGAAATTTCATCTCCGGAGGGTACCCAAAATCCAGAAAAAAACGACAGGTCGCAGGTTGATAAAATGGTCAAAATTTAAAGGGCGTCACATCTTCCCCAAAACCTGATGAAATGACAACGGGGTGGGTATTAATCGAGAAATTGCTGAGATTAGAAAGAATTATCTCTGTTCCAAAGAAATTTCAGCTCCGGAGGTTACCCAAAAACCAGAAAAAAAACGTACAGGTCGCGTGTTGAAAGAATCGTCAAAATTTAATGGGCGTCACATCTTCCCCATAACCTGATAAAATGACAACGGGGTGGGCATTAATCGAGAAATTGCTGAGATAATAAAGAATTATCTTTGTTCCAAAGAAATTTCAGCTTCGGAGGTTACCCAAAAAGCAGAAAAATACGACAGGTCGCGGGTTGAAAGAATGGTCAAAATTTAAAGGGCGTCACATCTTCCCCATAACCTGATAAAATGACAACGGGGTGGGTATTAATCGAGAAATTGCTGAGATAATAAAGAATTATCTTTGCTCCAAAGACATTTCAGCTCCAGAGGTTACCCAAAAACCAGAAAAAAACGACAGGTCACGGGTTGATAAAATGGTCAAAATTTAAAGGGCGTCAGATCTTCCCCTAAACCTGATAAAATGACAACGGGGTGGGCATTAATCGAGAAATTGCTGAGATTACAAAGAATTATCTTTGCTCCAAAGACATTTCAGCTCCGGAGGTTACCCAAAAAGCAGAAAAAAACGACAGGTCGCGGGTTGATAAAATGGTCAAAATCTAAAGGGCGTCAGATCTTCCTCAAAACCTGATAAAATTACAATGGAGTGGGCATTAATCGAGAAATTGCTGAGATTACAAAGAATTATCTTTGCTCCAAAGACATTTCAGCTCCGGAGGTTACCCAAAAAGCAGAAAAAAACGACAGGTCGCGGGTTGATAAAATGGTCAAAATCTAAAGGGCGTCAGATCTTCCTCAAAACCTGATAAAATTACAATGGAGTGGGTATTAGTTGAGAAATTGCTGAGATTACAAAGAATTATCCTTGTTCCAAAGAAATTTCAGCTCCGGACGTTACGCCAAAAACCAGAAAAAAACAACAGGTCGTGGGTTGAAGAAATGGTCAAAATTTAAAGGGCGTCACATCTTTCCCTGAACCTGATAAAATGACAACGGGGTGGGTATTAATCGAGAAATTGCTGAGATAATAAAGAATTATCTTTATTCCAAAGAAATTTCAGCTCCGGAGGTTACCCAAAAAGCAGAAAAAAACGACAGGTCGCGGGTTGAAAGAATGGTCAAAATTTAAAGGGCGTCACATCTTCCCCATAACCTGATAAAATGACAACGGGGTAGATATTAATCGAAAAAGTGCTGAGATTATAAAGAATTATCCTTGTTTCAAAGAAATTTCAGCTCCTGAGGTTACCCAAAAAGCAGAAAAAAACGACAGGTCACGGGTTGATAAAATGGTCAAAATTTAAAGGGCGTCAGATCTTCCCCAAAACCTGATAAAATTACAATGGGGTGGGTATTAATCGAGAAATTGCTGAGATTAGAAAGAATTATCTTTTCTCCGAAGACATTTCACCTCCAGAATTTACCCAAAAAGCAGGAAAAAACGACAGGTCACGGGTTGATAAAATGATCAAAATTTAAAGGGCGTCAGATCTTCCCCAAAACCTGATAAAATTACAATGGGATGGGAATTAATTGAGAAATTGCTGAGATTTGAAAGAATTATCTTTGTTCCAAAGAAATTTCAGCTCCGGAGGTTACCCAAAAAGCAGAAAAAAACGACAGGTCGCGGGTTGAAAAAATGGTCAAAATTTAAAGGGCGTCACATCTTCCCCATAACCTGATAAAATGACAACGGGGTGGGTATTAATCGAAAAATTGCTGAGATTATAAAGAATTATCCTTGTTTCAAAAAAATTTCAGCTCCTGAGGTTACCCAAAAAGCAGAAAAAAACGACAGGTCACGGGTTGATAAAATGGTCAAAATTTAAAGGGCGTCAGATCTTCCCCAAAACCTGATAAAATTACAATGGGGTGGGCATTAATCGAGAAATTGCTGAGATTAGAAAGAATTATCTTTTCTCCAAAGACATTTCACCTCCAGAATTTACCCAAAAAGCAGGAAAAAACGACAGGTCACGGGTTGATAAAATGATCAAAATTTAAAGGGCGTCAGATTTTCCCCAAAACCTGATAAAATTACAATGGGATGGGTATTAATCGAGAAATTGCTGAGATTAGAAAGAATTATCTTTGTTCCAAAGAAATTTCAATTCCGGAGGTTACCTAAAAAGCAGAAAAAAACGACTGGTCGCGGGTTGAAAAAATGGTCAAAATTTAAAGGGCGTCAGATCTTCCCCAAAACCTGATAAAATGACAACGGGGTGGGTATTAATCGAGAAATTGCTGAGATTAGAAAGAATTATCTTTGTTCCAAAGAAATTTCAGCTCCGGAGGTTACCCAAAAACCAGAAAAAAAAGGACAGGTCGCGGGTTGAAAGAATGGTCAAAATTTAAAGGGCGTCACATCTTCCCCATAACCTGATAAAATGACAACCGGGTGGGTATTAATCAAAAAATTGCTGAGATTATAAAGAATTATCCTTGTTTCAAAGAAATTTCAGCTCCTGAGGTTACCCAAAAAGCAGAAAAAAACGACAGGTCACGGGTTGATAAAATGGTCAAAATTTAAAGGGCGTCAGATCTTCCCCAAAACCTGATAAAATTACAATGGGATGGGTATTAATCGAGAAATTGCTGAGATTAGAAAGAATTATCTTTTCTCCGAAGACATTTCACCTCCAGAATTTAACCAAAAAGCAGGAAAAAACGACAGGTCACGGGTTGATAAAATTATCAAAATTTAAAGGGCGTCAGATCTTCCCCAAAACCTGATAAAATTACAATGGGATGGGTATTAATTGAGAAATTGCTGAGATTAGAAAGAATTATCCTTGTTCCAAAGAAATTTCAGCTCCGGAGGTTACGCCAAAAACCAGAAAAAAACGACAGGTCGCGGGTTGAAAGAATGGTCAAAATTTAAAGGGCGTCACATCTTCCCCATAATCAGATAAAATGACAACGGGGTGGGTATTAATCGAGAAATTGCTGAGATTACAAAGAATTATCTTTGCTCCAAAGACATTTCAGCTCTAGAGGTTACCTAAAAAGCAGAAAAAAACGATAGGTCGCGGGTTGAAAAAATGGTCAAAATTTAAGGGGCGTCAGATCTTCCCCAAAACCTTATAAAATGAAAACGGGGAGGGTATTAATCGAGAAATTGCTGAGATTATAAAGAATTATCCTTGTTTCAAAGAAATTTCATCTCCGGAGGGTACCCAAAATCCAGAAAAAAACGACAGGTCGCAGGTTGATAAAATGGTCAAAATTTAAAGGGCGTCACATCTTCCCCAAAACCTGATGAAATGACAACGGGGTGGGTATTAATCGAGAAATTGCTGAGATTAGAAAGAATTATCTCTGTTCCAAAGAAATTTCAGCTCCGGAGGTTACCCAAAAACCAGAAAAAAAACGTACAGGTCGCGGGTTGAAAGAATCGTCAAAATTTAATGGGCGTCACATCTTCCCCATAACCTGATAAAATGACAACGGGGTGGGCATTAATCGAGAAATTGCTGAGATAATAAAGAATTATCTTTGTTCCAAAGAAATTTCAGCTTCGGAGGTTACCCAAAAAGCAGAAAAATACGACAGGTCGCGGGTTGAAATAATGGTCAAAATTTAAAGGGCGTCACATCTTCCCCATAACCTGATAAAATGACAACGGGGTGGGTATTAATCGAGAAATTGCTGAGATAATAAAGAATTATCTTTGCTCCAAAGACATTTCAGCTCCAGAGGTTACCCAAAAACCAGAAAAAAACGACAGGTCACGGGTTGATAAAATGGTCAAAATTTAAAGGGCGTCAGATCTTCCCCTAAACCTGATAAAATGACAACGGGGTGGGCATTAATCGAGAAATTGCTGAGATTACAAAGAATTATCTTTGCTCCAAAGACATTTCAGCTCCGGAGGTTACCCAAAAAGCAGAAAAAAACGACAGGTCGCGGGTTGATAAAATGGTCAAAATCTAAAGGGCGTCAGATCTTCCTCAAAACCTGATAAAATTACAATGGAGTGGGCATTAATCGAGAAATTGCTGCGATTACAAAGAATTATCTTTGCTCCAAAGACATTTCAGCTCCGGAGGTTACCCAAAAAGCAGAAAAAAACGACAGGTCGCGGGTTGATAAAATGGTCAAAATCTAAAGGGCGTCAGATCTTCCTCAAAACCTGATAAAATTACAATGGAGTGGGTATTAGTTGAGAAATTGCTGAGATTACAAAGAATTATCCTTGTTCCAAAGAAATTTCAGCTCCGGACGTTACGCCAAAAACCAGAAAAAAACAACAGGTCGTGGGTTGAAAAAATGGTCAAAATTTAAAGGGCGTCACATCTTTCCCTGAACCTGATAAAATGACAACGGGGTGGGTATTAATCGAGAAATTGCTGAGATTAGAAAGAATTATCTTTATTCCAAAGAAATTTCAGCTCCGGAGGTTACCCAAAAAGCAGAAAAAAACAACAGGTCGCGGGTTGAAAGAATGGTCAAAATTTAAAGGGCGTCACATCTTCCCCATAACCTGATAAAATGACAACGGGGTAGATATTAATCGAAAAATTGCTGAGATTATAAAGAATTATCCTTGTTTCAAAGAAATTTCAGCTCCTGAGGTTACCCAAAAAGCAGAAAAAAACGACAGGTCACGGGTTGATAAAATGGTCAAAATTTAAAGGGCGTCAGATCTTCCCCAAAACCTGATAAAATTACAATGGGGTGGGTATTAATCGAGAAATTGCTGAGATTAGAAAGAATTATCTTTTCTCCGAAGACATTTCACCTCCAGAATTTACCCAAAAAGCAGGAAAAAACGACAGGTCACGGGTTGATAAAATGATCAAAATTTAAAGGGCGTCAGATCTTCCCCAAAACCTGATAAAATTACAATGGGATGGGAATTAATTGAGAAATTGCTGAGATTTGAAAGAATTATCTTTGTTCCAAAGAAATTTCAGCTCCGGAGGTTACCCAAAAAGCAGAAAAAAACGACAGGTCGCGGGTTGAAAAAATGGTCAAAATTTAAAGGGCGTCACATCTTCCCCATAACCTGATAAAATGACAACGGGGTGGGTATTAATCGAAAAATTGCTGAGATTATAAAGAATTATCCTTGTTTCAAAAAAATTTCAGCTCCTGAGGTTACCCAAAAAGCAGAAAAAAACGACAGGTCACGGGTTGATAAAATGGTCAAAATTTAAAGGGCGTCAGATCTTCCCCAAAACCTGATAAAATTACAATGGGGTGGGCATTAATCGAGAAATTGCTGAGATTAGAAAGAATTATCTTTTCTCTAAAGACATTTCACCTCCAGAATTTACCCAAAAAGCAGGAAAAAACGACAGGTCACGGGTTGATAAAATGATCAAAATTTAAAGGGCGTCAGATCTTCCCCAAAACCTGATAAAATTACAATGGGATGGGTATTAATCGAGAAATTGCTGAGATTAGAAAGAATTATCTTTGTTCCAAAGAAATTTCAATTCCGGAGGTTACCTAAAAAGCAGAAAAAAACGACTGGTCGCGGGTTGAAAAAATGGTCAAAATTTAAAGGGCGTCAGATCTTCCCCAAAACCTGATAAAATGACAACGGGGTGGGTATTAATCGAGAAATTGCTGAGATTAGAAAGAATTATCTTTGTTCCAAAGAAATTTCAGCTCCGGAGGTTACCCAAAAACCAGAAAAAAAAGGACAGGTCGCGGGTTGAAAGAATGGTCAAAATTTAAAGGGCGTCACATCTTCCCCATAACCTGATAAAATGACAATGGGGTGGGTATTAATCAAAAAATTGCTGAGATTATAAAGAATTATCCTTGTTTCAAAGAAATTTCAGCTCCTGAGGTTACCCAAAAAGCAGAAAAAAACGACAGGTCACGGGTTGATAAAATGGTCAAAATTTAAAGGGCGTCAGATCTTCCCCAAAACCTGATAAAATTACAATGGGATGGGTATTAATCGAGAAATTGCTGAGATTAGAAAGAATTATCTTTTCTCCAAAGACATTTCACCTCCAGAATTTAACCAAAAAGTAGGAAAAAACGACAGGTCACGGGTTGATAAAATTATCAAAATTTAAAGGGCGTCAGATCTTCCCCAAAACCTGATAAAATTACAATGGGATGGGTATTAATCGAGAAATTGCTGCGATTAGAAAGAATTATCCTTGTTCCAAAGGAATTTCAGCTCTGGAGGTTACCCAAAAAGCAGAAAAAACGACATGTCGCGGGTTGAAAGAATGGTCAAAATTTAAAGGGCGTCACATCTTCCCCATAACCTGATAAAATGACAACGGGGTGGGTATTAATCGAAAAATTGCTGAGATTATAAAGAATTATCCTTGTTTCAAAGAAATTTCAGCTCCGGAGGTTACCCAAAAAGCAGAAAAAAACGACAGGTCACGGGTTGATAAAATGGTCAAAATTTAAAGGGCGTCAGATCTTCCCCAAAACCTGATAAAATTACAATGGGGTGGGTATTAATCGAGAAATTGCTGAGATTAGAAAGAATTATCTTTTCTCCGAAGACATTTCACCTCCAGAATTTACCCAAAAAGCAGGAAAAAACGACAGGTCACGGGTTGATAAAATGATCAAAATTTAAAGGGAGTCAGATCTTCCCCAAAACCTGATAAAATTACAATGGGATGGGTATTAATTGAGAAATTGCTGAGATTAGAAAGAATTATCCTTGTTCCAAAGAAATTTCAGCTCCGGAGGTTACGCCAAAAACCAGAAAAAAACGACAGGTCGCGGGTTGAAAGAATGGTCAAAATTTAAAGGGCGTCACATCTTCCCCATAACCAGATAAAATGACAACGGTGTGGGTATTAATCGAGAAATTGCTGAGATTACAAAGAATTATCTTTGCTCCAAAGACATTTCAGCTCCTGAGGTTACCCAAAAAGCAGAAAAAAACGATAGGTCGCGGGTTGAAAAAATGGTCAAAATTTAAAGGGCGTCAGATCTTCCCCAAAACCTGATAAAATGAAAACGGGGAGGGTATTAATCGAGAAATTGCTGAGATTATAAAGAATTATCCTTGTTTCAAAGAAATTTCATCTCCGGAGGGTACCCAAAATCCAGAAAAAAACGACAGGTCGCGGGTTGATAAAATGGTCAAAATTTAAAGGGCGTCACATCTTCCCCATAACCTGATAAAATGACAACGGGGTGGGTATTAATCGAGAAATTGCTGAGATTAGAAAGAATTATCTTTGTTCCAAAGAAATTTCAATTCCGGAGGTTACCTAAAAAGCAGAAAAAAACGACAGGTCGCGGGTTGAATAAATGGTCAAAATTTAAAGGGCGTCAGATCTTCCCCAAAACCAGATAAAATTACAAAGGGGTGGGTATTGATCGAGAAATTGCTGCGATTAGAAAGAATTATCTTTGTTCCAAAGAAATTTCAGCTCCGGAGGTTACGCCAAAAACCAGAAAAAAACGACAGGTCGCGGGTTGAAAGAATGGTCAAAATTTAAAGGGCGTCACATCTTCCCCATAATCAGATAAAATGACAACGGGGTGGGCATTAATCGAGAAATTGCTGAGATTAGAAAGAATTATCTTTTCTCCAAAGACATTTCACCTCCAGAATTTACCCAAAAAGCAGGAAAAAACGACAGGTCACGGGTTGATAAAATGATCAAAATTTAAAGGGCGTCAGATCTTCTCCAAAACCTGATAAAATTACAATGGGATGGGTATTAATTGAGAAATTGCTGAGATTAGAAAGAATTATCCTTGTTCCAAAGAAATTTCAGCTCCGGAGGTTACGCCAAAAACCAGAAAAAAACAACAGGTCGTGGGTTGAAAAAATGGTCAAAATTTAAAGGGCGTCACATCTTTCCCTGAACCTGATAAAATGACAACAGGGTGGGTTTAATCGAGAAATTGCTGAGATCAGAAATAATTATCCTTGTTCCAAAGAAGTTTCAGCTCTGGAGGTTACCCAAAAAGCAGAAAAAAACAACAGGTCACGGGTTGATAAAATGGTCAAAATTTATAGGGTGTCAGATCTTCCCCTAAACCTGATAAAATGACAACGGGGTGGGCATTAATCGAGAAATTGCTGAGATTACAAAGAATTATCTTTGCTCCAAAGACATTTCAGCTCCGGAGGTTACCCAAAAAGCAGAAAAAAACGACAGGTCGCGGGTTGATAAAATGGTCAAAATTTAAAGGGCGTCAGATCTTCCCCAAAACCTGATAAAATTACAATGGAGTGGGTATTAATTGAGAAATTGCTGAGATTACAAAGAATTCTTCTTGTTCCAAAGAAATTTCAGCTCCGGACGTTACGCCAAAAACCAGAAAAAAACAACAGGTCGTGGGTTGAAAAAATGGTCAAAATTTAAAGGGCGTCACATCTTTCCCTGAACCTGATAAAATGACAACGGGGTGGGTATTAATCGAGAAATTGCTGAGATTAGAAAGAATTATCTTTGTTCCAAAGAAATTTCAGCTCCGGAGGTTACCCAAAAAGCAGAAAAAAACGACAGGTCGCGGGTTGAAAGAATGGTCAAAATTTAAAGGGCGTCACATCTTCCCCATAACCCGATAAAATGACAACGGGGTGGGTATTGATCGAGAAATTGCTGCGATTAGAAAGAATTATCCTTGTTCCAAAGGAATTTCAGCTCTGGAGGTTACCCAAAAAGCAGAAAAAACGACAGGTCGCGGGTTGAAAGAATGGTCAAAATTTAAAGGGCGTCACATCTTCCCCATAACCTGATAAAATGACAACGGGGTGGGTATTAATCGAAAAATTGCTGAGATTATAAAGAATTATCCTTGTTTCAAAGAAATTTCAGCTCCGGAGGTTACCCAAAAAGCAGAAAAAAACGACAGGTCACGGGTTGATAAAATGGTCAAAATTTAAAGGGCGTCAGATCTTCCCCAAAACCTGATAAAATTACAATGGGGTGGGTATTAATCGAGAAATTGCTGAGATTAGAAAGAATTATCTTTTCTCCGAAGACATTTCACCTCCAGAATTTACCCAAAAAGCAGGAAAAAACGACAGGTCACGGGTTGATAAAATGATCAAAATTTAAAGGGAGTCAGATCTTCCCCAAAACCTGATAAAATTACAATGGGATGGGTATTAATTGAGAAATTGCTGAGATTAGAAAGAATTATCCTTGTTCCAAAGAAATTTCAGCTCCGGAGGTTACGCCAAAAACCAGAAAAAAACGACAGGTCGCGGGTTGAAAGAATGGTCAAAATTTAAAGGGCGTCACATCTTCCCCATAATCAGATAAAATGACAACGGGGTGGGCATTAATCGAGAAATTGCTGAGATTAGAAAGAATTATCTTTTCTCCAAAGACATTTCACCTCCAGAATTTACCCAAAAAGCAGGAAAAAACGACAGGTCACGGGTTGATAAAATGATCAAAATTTAAAGGGCGTCAGATCTTCTCCAAAACCTGATAAAATTACAATGGGATGGGTATTAATTGAGAAATTGCTGAGATTAGAAAGAATTATCCTTGTTCCAAAGAAATTTCAGCTCCGGAGGTTACGCCAAAAACCAGAAAAAAACAACAGGTCGTGGGTTGAAAAAATGGTCAAAATTTAAAGGGCGTCACATCTTTCCCTGAACCTGATAAAATGACAACAGGGTGGGTTTTAATCGAGAAATTGCTGAGATCAGAAATAATTATCCTTGTTCCAAAGAAATTTCAGCTCTGGAGGTTACCCAAAAAGCAGAAAAAAACAACAGGTCACGGGTTGATAAAATGGTCAAAATTTATAGGGTGTCAGATCTTCCCCTAAACCTGATAAAATGACAACGGGGTGGGCATTAATCGAGAAATTGCTGAGATTACAAAGAATTATCTTTGCTCCAAAGACATTTCAGCTCCGGAGGTTACCCAAAAAGCAGAAAAAAACGACAGGTCGCGGGTTGATAAAATGGTCAAAATTTAAAGGGCGTCAGATCTTCCCCAAAACCTGATAAAATTACAATGGAGTGGGTATTAATTGAGAAATTGCTGAGATTACAAAGAATTCTTCTTGTTCCAAAGAAATTTCAGCTCCGGACGTTACGCCAAAAACCAGAAAAAAACAACAGGTCGTGGGTTGAAAAAATGGTCAAAATTTAAAGGGCGTCACATCTTTCCCTGAACCTGATAAAATGACAACGGGGTGGGTATTAATCGAGAAATTGCTGAGATTAGAAAGAATTATCTTTGTTCCAAAGAAATTTCAGCTCCGGAGGTTACCCAAAAAGCAGAAAAAAACGACAGGTCGCGGGTTGAAAGAATGGTCAAAATTTAAAGGGCGTCACATCTTCCCCATAACCCGATAAAATGACAACGGGGTGGGTATTGATCGAGAAATTGCTGCGATTAGAAAGAATTATCCTTGTTCCAAAGGAATTTCAGCTCTGGAGGTTACCCAAAAAGCAGAAAAAACGACAGGTCGCGGGTTGAAAGAATGGTCAAAATTTAAAGGGCGTCACATCTTCCCCATAACCTGATAAAATGACAACGGGGTGGGTATTAATCGAAAAATTGCTGAGATTATAAAGAATTATCCTTGTTTCAAAGAAATTTCAGCTCCGGAGGTTACCCAAAAAGCAGAAAAAAACGACAGGTCACGGGTTGATAAAATGGTCAAAATTTAAAGGGCGTCAGATCTTCCCCAAAACCTGATAAAATTACAATGGGGTGGGTATTAATCGAGAAATTGCTGAGATTACAAAGAATTATCTTTGCTCCAAAGACATTTCAGCTCTAGAGGTTACCTAAAAAGCAGAAAAAAACGATAGGTCGCGGGTTGATAAAATGGTCAAAATTTAAAGGGCGTCAGATCTTCCCCAAAACCTGATAAAATGAAAACGGGGAGGGTATTAATCGAGAAATTGCTGAGATTATAAAGAATTATCCTTGTTTCAAAGAAATTTCATCTCCGGAGGGTACCCAAAATCCAGAAAAAAACGACAGGTCGCGGGTTGATAAAATGGTCAAAATTTAAAGGGCGTCACATCTTCCCCAAAACCTGATGAAATGACAACGGGGTGGGTATTAATCGAGAAATTGCTGAGATTAGAAAGAATTATCTTTGTTCCAAAGAAATTTCAGCTCCGGAGGTTACCCAAAAAGCAGAAAAAAACGACAGGTCGCGGGTTGAAAGAATGGTCAAAATTTAAAGGGCGTCACATCTTCCCCATAACCTGATAAAATGACAACGGGGTGGGTATTAATCGAGAAATTGTTGAGATAATAAAGAATTATCTTTGCTCCAAAGACATTTCAGCTCCAGAGGTTACCCAAAAACCAGAAAAAAACGACAGGTCGTGGCTGGAAAGAATGTTCAAAATTTAAAGGGCGTCACATCTTCCCCATAACCTGATAAAATGACAACGGGGTGGGTATTAATCGAGAAATTGCTGAGATAATAAAGAATTATCTTTGTTCCAAAGAAATTTCAGCTCCGGAGGTTACCCAAAAAGCAGAAAAAAACGACAGGTCGCGGGTTGATAAAATGGTCAAAATTTAAAGGGCGTCAGATCTTCCCCAAAACCTGATAAAATTACAATGGAGTGGGTATTAATTGAGAAATTGCTGAGATTACAAAGAATTCTTCTTGTTCCAAAGAAATTTCAGCTCCGGACGTTACGCCAAAAACCAGAAAAAAACAACAGGTCGTGGGTTGAAAAAATGGTCAAAATCTAAAGGGCGTCACATCTTTCCCTGAACCTGATAAAATGACAACGGGGTGGGTATTAATCGAGAAATTGCTGCGATTAGAAAGAATTATCCTTTTTCCAAAGAAATTTCAGCTCCGGAGGTTACCCAAAAAGCAGAAAAAAACGACAGGTCGCGGGTTGAAAAAATGGTCAAAATTTAAAGGGCGTCACATCTTCCCCATAACCTGATAAAATGACAACGGGGTGGGTATTAATTGAGAAATTGCTGAGATTAGAAAGAATTATCTTTGTTCCAAAGAAATTTCAGCTCCGGAGGTTACCTAAAAAGCAGGAAAAAACGACAGGTCGCGGGTTGATAAAATGGTCAAAATTTAAAGGGCGTCACATCTTCCCCAAAACCTGATGAAATGACAACGGGGTGGGTATTAATCGAGAAATTGCTGAGATAACAAAGAATTATCTTTGTTCCAAAGAAATTTCAGCTTCGGAGGTTACCCAAAAAGCAGAAAAAAACGACAGGTCGCGGGTTGAAAGAATGGTCAAAATTTAAAGGGCGTCACATCTTCCCCATAACCTGATAAAATGACAACGGGGTGGGTATTAATCGAGAAATTGCTGAGATAATAAAGAATTATCTTTGCTCCAAAGACATTTCAGCTCCAGAGGTTACCCAAAAACCAGAAAAAAACGACAGGTCGTGGGTTGAAAGAATGTTCAAAATTTAAAGGGCGTCACATCTTCCCCATAACCTGATAAAATGACAACGGGGTGGGTATTAATCGAGAAATTGCTGAGATAATAAAGAATTATCTTTGTTCCAAAGAAATTTCAGCTCCGGAGGTTACCCAAAAAGCAGAAAAAAACGACAGGTCGCGGGTTGATAAAATGGTCAAAATTTAAAGGGCGTCAGATCTTCCCCAAAACCTGATAAAATTACAATGGAGTGGGTATTAATTGAGAAATTGCTGAGATTACAAAGAATTCTTCTTGTTCCAAAGAAATTTCAGCTCCGGACGTTACGCCAAAAACCAGAAAAAAACAACAGGTCGTGGGTTGAAGAAATGGTCAAAATTTAAAGGGCGTCACATCTTTCCCTGAACCTGATAAAATGACAACGGGGTGGGTATTAATCGAGAAATTGCTGAGATTAGAAAGAATTATCTTTGTTCCAAAGAAATTTCAGCTCCGGAGGTTACCCAAAAAGCAGAAAAAAACGACAGGTCGCGGGTTGAAAGAATGGTCAAAATTTAAAGGGCGTCACATCTTCCCCATAACCCGATAAAATGACAACGGGGTGGGTATTGATCGAGAAATTGCTGCGATTAGAAAGAATTATCCTTGTTCCAAAGAAATTTCAGCTCCGGACGTTACGCCAAAAACCAGAAAAAAACAACAGGTCGTGGGTTGAAAAAATGGTCAAAATTTAAAGGGCGTCACATCTTTCCCTGAACCTGATAAAATGACAACGGGGTGGGTATTAATCGAGAAATTGCTGAGATTAGAAAGAATTATCTTTATTCCAAAGAAATTTCAGCTCCGGAGGTTACCCAAAAAGCAGAAAAAAACGACAGGTCGCGGGTTGAAAGAATGGTCAAAATTTAAAGGGCGTCACATCTTCCCCATAACCTGATAAAATGACAACGGGGTAGATATTAATCGAAAAATTGCTGAGATTATAAAGAATTATCCTTGTTTCAAAGAAATTTCAGCTCCTGAGGTTACCCAAAAAGCAGAAAAAAACGACAGGTCACGGGTTGATAAAATGGTCAAAATTTAAAGGGCGTCAGATCTTCCCCAAAACCTGATAAAATTACAATGGGGTGGGTATTAATCGAGAAATTGCTGAGATTAGAAAGAATTATCTTTTCTCCGAAGACATTTCACCTCCAGAATTTACCCAAAAAGCAGGAAAAAACGACAGGTCACGGGTTGATAAAATGATCAAAATTTAAAGGGCGTCAGATCTTCCCCAAAACCTGATAAAATTACAATGGGATGGGAATTAATTGAGAAATTGCTGAGATTTGAAAGAATTATCTTTGTTCCAAAGAAATTTCAGCTCCGGAGGTTACCCAAAAAGCAGAAAAAAACGACAGGTCGCGGGTTGAAAAAATGGTCAAAATTTAAAGGGCGTCACATCTTCCCCATAACCTGATAAAATGACAACGGGGTGGGTATTAATCGAAAAATTGCTGAGATTATAAAGAATTATCCTTGTTTCAAAAAAATTTCAGCTCCTGAGGTTACCCAAAAAGCAGAAAAAAACGACAGGTCACGGGTTGATAAAATGGTCAAAATTTAAAGGGCGTCAGATCTTCCCCAAAACCTGATAAAATTACAATGGGGTGGGCATTAATCGAGAAATTGCTGAGATTAGAAAGAATTATCTTTTCTCCAAAGACATTTCACCTCCAGAATTTACCCAAAAAGCAGGAAAAAACGACAGGTCACGGGTTGATAAAATGATCAAAATTTAAAGGGCGTCAGATCTTCCCCAAAACCTGATAAAATTACAATGGGATGGGTATTAATCGAGAAATTGCTGAGATTAGAAAGAATTATCTTTGTTCCAAAGAAATTTCAATTCCGGAGGTTACCTAAAAAGCAGAAAAAAACGACTGGTCGCGGGTTGAAAAAATGGTCAAAATTTAAAGGGCGTCAGATCTTCCCCAAAACCTGATAAAATGACAACGGGGTGGGTATTAATCGAGAAATTGCTGAGATTAGAAAGAATTATCTTTGTTCCAAAGAAATTTCAGCTCCGGAGGTTACCCAAAAACCAGAAAAAAAAGGACAGGTCGCGGGTTGAAAGAATGGTCAAAATTTAAAGGGCGTCACATCTTCCCCATAACCTGATAAAATGACAATGGGGTGGGTATTAATCAAAAAATTGCTGAGATTATAAAGAATTATCCTTGTTTCAAAGAAATTTCAGCTCCTGAGGTTACCCAAAAAGCAGAAAAAAACGACAGGTCACGGGTTGATAAAATGGTCAAAATTTAAAGGGCGTCAGATCTTCCCCAAAACCTGATAAAATTACAATGGGATGGGTATTAATCGAGAAATTGCTGAGATTAGAAAGAATTATCTTTTCTCCAAAGACATTTCACCTCCAGAATTTAACCAAAAAGTAGGAAAAAACGACAGGTCACGGGTTGATAAAATTATCAAAATTTAAAGGGCGTCAGATCTTCCCCAAAACCTGATAAAATTACAATGGGATGGGTATTAATCGAGAAATTGCTGCGATTAGAAAGAATTATCCTTGTTCCAAAGGAATTTCAGCTCTGGAGGTTACCCAAAAAGCAGAAAAAACGACATGTCGCGGGTTGAAAGAATGGTCAAAATTTAAAGGGCGTCACATCTTCCCCATAACCTGATAAAATGACAACGGGGTGGGTATTAATCGAAAAATTGCTGAGATTATAAAGAATTATCCTTGTTTCAAAGAAATTTCAGCTCCGGAGGTTACCCAAAAAGCAGAAAAAAACGACAGGTCACGGGTTGATAAAATGGTCAAAATTTAAAGGGCGTCAGATCTTCCCCAAAACCTGATAAAATTACAATGGGGTGGGTATTAATCGAGAAATTGCTGAGATTAGAAAGAATTATCCTTGTTCCAAAGAAATTTCAGCTCCGGAGGTTACGCCAAAAACCAGAAAAAAACGACAGGTCGCGGGTTGAAAGAATGGTCAAAATTTAAAGGGCGTCACATCTTCCCCATAACCAGATAAAATGACAACGGGGTGGGTATTAATCGAGAAATTGCTGAGATTACAAAGAATTATCTTTGCTCCAAAGACATTTCAGCTCCTGAGGTTTCCCAAAAAGCAGAAAAAAACGATAGGTCGCGGGTTGAAAAAATGGTCAAAATTTAAAGGGCGTCAGATCTTCCCCAAAACCTGATAAAATGAAAACGGGGAGGGTATTAATCGAGAAATTGCTGAGATTATAAAGAATTATCCTTGTTTCAAAGAAATTTCATCTCCGGAGGGTACCCAAAATCCAGAAAAAAACGACAGGTCGCGGGTTGATAAAATGGTCAAAATTTAAAGGGCGTCACATCTTCCCCATAACCTGATAAAATGACAACGGGGTGGGTATTAATCGAGAAATTGCTGAGATTAGAAAGAATTATCTTTGTTCCAAAGAAATTTCAATTCCGGAGGTTACCTAAAAAGCAGAAAAAAACGACAGGTCGCGGGTTGAATAAATGGTCAAAATTTAAAGGGCGTCAGATCTTCCCCAAAACCAGATAAAATTACAAAGGGGTGGGTATTGATCGAGAAATTGCTGCGATTAGAAAGAATTATCTTTGTTCCAAAGAAATTTCAGCTCCGGAGGTTACGCCAAAAACCAGAAAAAAACGACAGGTCGCGGGTTGAAAGAATGGTCAAAATTTAAAGGGCGTCACATCTTCCCCATAATCAGATAAAATGACAACGTGGTGGGCATTAATCGAGAAATTGCTGAGATTAGAAAGAATTATCTTTTCTCCAAAGACATTTCACCTCCAGAATTTACCCAAAAAGCAGGAAAAAACGACAGGTCACGGGTTGATAAAATGATCAAAATTTAAAGGGCGTCAGATCTTCTCCAAAACCTGATAAAATTACAATGGGATGGGTATTAATTGAGAAATTGCTGAGATTAGAAAGAATTATCCTTGTTCCAAAGAAATTTCAGCTCCGGAGGTTACGCCAAAAACCAGAAAAAAACAACAGGTCGTGGGTTGAAAAAATGGTCAAAATTTAAAGGGCGTCACATCTTTCCCTGAACCTGATAAAATGACAACAGGGTGGGTTTTAATCGAGAAATTGCTGAGATCAGAAATAATTATCCTTGTTCCAAAGAAATTTCAGCTCTGGAGGTTACCCAAAAAGCAGAAAAAAACAACAGGTCACGGGTTGATAAAATGGTCAAAATTTATAGGGTGTCAGATCTTCCCCTAAACCTGATAAAATGACAACGGGGTGGGCATTAATCGAGAAATTGCTGAGATTACAAAGAATTATCTTTGCTCCAAAGACATTTCAGCTCCGGAGGTTACCCAAAAAGCAGAAAAAAACGACAGGTCGCGGGTTGATAAAATGGTCAAAATTTAAAGGGCGTCAGATCTTCCCCAAAACCTGATAAAATTACAATGGAGTGGGTATTAATTGAGAAATTGCTGAGATTACAAAGAATTCTTCTTGTTCCAAAGAAATTTCAGCTCCGGACGTTACGCCAAAAACCAGAAAAAAACAACAGGTCGTGGGTTGAAAAAATGGTCAAAATTTAAAGGGCGTCACATCTTTCCCTGAACCTGATAAAATGACAACGGGGTGGGTATTAATCGAGAAATTGCTGAGATTAGAAAGAATTATCTTTGTTCCAAAGAAATTTCAGCTCCGGAGGTTACCCAAAAAGCAGAAAAAAACGACAGGTCGCGGGTTGAAAGAATGGTCAAAATTTAAAGGGCGTCACATCTTCCCCATAACCCGATAAAATGACAACGGGGTGGGTATTGATCGAGAAATTGCTGCGATTAGAAAGAATTATCCTTGTTCCAAAGGAATTTCAGCTCTGGAGGTTACCCAAAAAGCAGAAAAAACGACAGGTCACGGGTTGATAAAATGATCAAAATTTAAAGGGCGTCAGATCTTCTCCAAAACCTGATAAAATTACAATGGGATGGGTATTAATTGAGAAATTGCTGAGATTAGAAAGAATTATCCTTGTTCCAAAGAAATTTCAGCTCCGGAGGTTACGCCAAAAACCAGAAAAAAACAACAGGTCGTGGGTTGAAAAAATGGTCAAAATTTAAAGGGCGTCACATCTTTCCCTGAACCTGATAAAATGACAACAGGGTGGGTTTTAATCGAGAAATTGCTGAGATCAGAAATAATTATCCTTGTTCCAAAGAAATTTCAGCTCTGGAGGTTACCCAAAAAGCAGAAAAAAACAACAGGTCACGGGTTGATAAAATGGTCAAAATTTATAGGGTGTCAGATCTTCCCCTAAACCTGATAAAATGACAACGGGGTGGGCATTAATCGAGAAATTGCTGAGATTACAAAGAATTATCTTTGCTCCAAAGACATTTCAGCTCCGGAGGTTACCCAAAAAGCAGAAAAAAACGACAGGTCGCGGGTTGATAAAATGGTCAAAATTTAAAGGGCGTCAGATCTTCCCCAAAACCTGATAAAATTACAATGGAGTGGGTATTAATTGAGAAATTGCTGAGATTACAAAGAATTCTTCTTGTTCCAAAGAAATTTCAGCTCCGGACGTTACGCCAAAAACCAGAAAAAAACAACAGGTCGTGGGTTGAAAAAATGGTCAAAATTTAAAGGGCGTCACATCTTTCCCTGAACCTGATAAAATGACAACGGGGTGGGTATTAATCGAGAAATTGCTGAGATTAGAAAGAATTATCTTTGTTCCAAAGAAATTTCAGCTCCGGAGGTTACCCAAAAAGCAGAAAAAAACGACAGGTCGCGGGTTGAAAGAATGGTCAAAATTTAAAGGGCGTCACATCTTCCCCATAACCCGATAAAATGACAACGGGGTGGGTATTGATCGAGAAATTGCTGCGATTAGAAAGAATTATCCTTGTTCCAAAGGAATTTCAGCTCTGGAGGTTACCCAAAAAGCAGAAAAAACGACAGGTCGCGGGTTGAAAGAATGGTCAAAATTTAAAGGGCGTCACATCTTCCCCATAACCTGATAAAATGACAACGGGGTGGGTATTAATCGAAAAATTGCTGAGATTATAAAGAATTATCCTTGTTTCAAAGAAATTTCAGCTCCGGAGGTTACCCAAAAAGCAGAAAAAAACGACAGGTCACGGGTTGATAAAATGGTCAAAATTTAAAGGGCGTCAGATCTTCCCCAAAACCTGATAAAATTACAATGGGGTGGGTATTAATCGAGAAATTGCTGAGATTAGAAAGAATTATCTTTTCTCCGAAGACATTTCACCTCCAGAATTTACCCAAAAAGCAGGAAAAAACGACAGGTCACGGGTTGATAAAATGATCAAAATTTAAAGGGAGTCAGATCTTCCCCAAAACCTGATAAAATTACAATGGGATGGGTATTAATTGAGAAATTGCTGAGATTAGAAAGAATTATCCTTGTTCCAAAGAAATTTCAGCTCCGGAGGTTACGCCAAAAACCAGAAAAAAACGACAGGTCGCGGGTTGAAAGAATGGTCAAAATTTAAAGGGCGTCACATCTTCCCCATAACCAGATAAAATGACAATGGGGTGGGTATTAATCGAGAAATTGCTGAGATTACAAAGAATTATCTTTGCTCCAAAGACATTTCAGCTCTAGAGGTTACCTAAAAAGCAGAAAAAAACGATAGGTCGCGGGTTGAAAAAATGGTCAAAATTTAAAGGGCGTCAGATCTTCCCCAAAACCTGATAAAATGAAAACGGGGAGGGTATTAATCGAGAAATTGCTGAGATTATAAAGAATTATCCTTGTTTCAAAGAAATTTCATCTCCGGAGGGTACCCAAAATCCAGAAAAAAACGACAGGTCGCGGGTTGATAAAATGGTCAAAATTTAAAGGGCGTCACATCTTCCCCAAAACCTGATGAAATGACAACGGGGTGGGTATTAATCGAGAAATTGCTGAGATTAGAAAGAATTATCTTTGTTCCAAAGAAATTTCAGCTCCGGAGGTTACCCAAAAAGCAGAAAAAAACGACAGGTCGCGGGTTGAAAGAATGGTCAAAATTTAAAGGGCGTCACATCTTCCCCATAACCTGATAAAATGACAACGGGGTGGGTATTAATCGAGAAATTGTTGAGATAATAAAGAATTATCTTTGCTCCAAAGACATTTCAGCTCCAGAGGTTACCCAAAAACCAGAAAAAAACGACAGGTCGTGGCTGGAAAGAATGTTCAAAATTTAAAGGGCGTCACATCTTCCCCATAACCTGATAAAATGACAACGGGGTGGGTATTAATCGAGAAATTGCTGAGATAATAAAGAATTATCTTTGTTCCAAAGAAATTTCAGCTCCGGAGGTTACCCAAAAAGCAGAAAAAAACGACAGGTCGCGGGTTGATAAAATGGTCAAAATTTAAAGGGCGTCAGATCTTCCCCAAAACCTGATAAAATTACAATGGAGTGGGTATTAATTGAGAAATTGCTGAGATTACAAAGAATTCTTCTTGTTCCAAAGAAATTTCAGCTCCGGACGTTACGCCAAAAACCAGAAAAAAACAACAGGTCGTGGGTTGAAAAAATGGTCAAAATTTAAAGGGCGTCACATCTTCCCCATAACCAGATAAAATGACAATGGGGTGGGTATTAATCGAGAAATTGCTGAGATTACAAAGAATTATCTTTGCTCCAAAGACATTTCAGCTCTAGAGGTTACCTAAAAAGCAGAAAAAAACGATAGGTCGCGGGTTGAAAAAATGGTCAAAATTTAAAGGGCGTCAGATCTTCCCCAAAACCTGATAAAATGAAAACGGGGAGGGTATTAATCGAGAAATTGCTGAGATTATAAAGAATTATCCTTGTTTCAAAGAAATTTCATCTCCGGAGGGTACCCAAAATCCAGAAAAAAACGACAGGTCGCGGGTTGATAAAATGGTCAAAATTTAAAGGGCGTCACATCTTCCCCAAAACCTGATGAAATGACAACGGGGTGGGTATTAATCGAGAAATTGCTGAGATTAGAAAGAATTATCTTTGTTCCAAAGAAATTTCAGCTCCGGAGGTTACCCAAAAAGCAGAAAAAAACGACAGGTCGCGGGTTGAAAGAATGGTCAAAATTTAAAGGGCGTCACATCTTCCCCATAACCTGATAAAATGACAACGGGGTGGGTATTAATCGAGAAATTGTTGAGATAATAAAGAATTATCTTTGCTCCAAAGACATTTCAGCTCCAGAGGTTACCCAAAAACCAGAAAAAAACGACAGGTCGTGGCTGGAAAGAATGTTCAAAATTTAAAGGGCGTCACATCTTCCCCATAACCTGATAAAATGACAACGGGGTGGGTATTAATCGAGAAATTGCTGAGATAATAAAGAATTATCTTTGTTCCAAAGAAATTTCAGCTCCGGAGGTTACCCAAAAAGCAGAAAAAAACGACAGGTCGCGGGTTGATAAAATGGTCAAAATTTAAAGGGCGTCAGATCTTCCCCAAAACCTGATAAAATTACAATGGAGTGGGTATTAATTGAGAAATTGCTGAGATTACAAAGAATTCTTCTTGTTCCAAAGAAATTTCAGCTCCGGACGTTACGCCAAAAACCAGAAAAAAACAACAGGTCGTGGGTTGAAAAAATGGTCAAAATTTAAAGGGCGTCACATCTTTCCCTGAACCTGATAAAATGACAACGGGGTGGGTATTAATCGAGAAATTGCTGAGATTAGAAAGAATTATCTTTGTTCCAAAGAAATTTCAGCTCCGGAGGTTACCCAAAAAGCAGAAAAAAACGACAGGTCGCGGGTTGAAAGAATGGTCAAAATTTAAAGGGCGTCACATCTTCCCCATAACCTGATAAAATGACAACGGGATGGGTATTAATCGAGAAATTGCTGCGATTAGAAAGAATTATCCTTTTTCCAAAGAAATTTCAGCTCCGGAGGTTACCCAAAAAGCAGAAAAAAACGACAGGTCGCGGGTTGAAAAAATGGTCAAAATTTAAAGGGCGTCACATCTTCCCCATAACCTGATAAAATGACAACGGGGTGGGTATTAATCGAAAAATTGCTGAGATTATAAAGAATTATCCTTATTTCAAAGAAATTTCAGCTCCTGAGGTTACCCAAAAAGCAGAAAAAAACGACAGGTCACGGGTTGATAAAATTGTCAAAATTTAAAGGGCGTCAGATCTTCCCCAAAACCTGATAAAATTACAATGGGGTGGGCATTAATCGAGAAATTGCTGAGATTAGAAAGAATTATCTTTTCTCCAAAGACATTTCACCTCCAGAATTTACCCAAAAAGCAGGAAAAAACGACAGGTCACGGGTTGATAAAATGATCAAAATTTAAAGGGCGTCAGATCTTCTCCAAAACCTGATAAAATTACAATGGGATGGGTATTAATTGAGAAATTGCTGAGATTAGAAAGAATTATCCTTGTTCCAAAGAAATTTCAGCTCCGGAGGTTACGCCAAAAACCAGAAAAAAACAACAGGTCGTGGGTTGAAAAAATGGTCAAAATTTAAAGGGCGTCACATCTTTCCCTGAACCTGATAAAATGACAACAGGGTGGGTTTTAATCGAGAAATTGCTGAGATCAGAAATAATTATCCTTGTTCCAAAGAAATTTCAGCTCTGGAGGTTACCCAAAAAGCAGAAAAAAACAACAGGTCACGGGTTGATAAAATGGTCAAAATTTATAGGGTGTCAGATCTTCCCCAAAACCTGATAAAATTACAATGGAGTGGGTATTAATTGAGAAATTGCTGAGATTAGAAAGAATTATCTTTTCTCCAAAGACATTTCACCTCCAGAATTTGCCCAAAAAGCAGGAAAAAACGACAGGTCACGGGTTGATAAAATGATCAAAATTTAAAGGCCGTCAGATCTTCCCCATAACCTGATAAAATTACAATGGGGAGGGTATTAATGGAGAAATTGCTGAGATTAGAAAGAATTATCTTTTCTCCAAAGACATTTCAGCTCCAGAATTTACCCAAAAAGCAGGAAAAAACGACAGGTCACGGGTTGATAAAATGGTCAAAATTTATAGGGTGTCAGATCTTCCCCAAAACCTGATAAAATTACAATGGAGTGGGTATTAATTGAGAAATTGCTGAGATTAGAAAGAATTATCCTTGTTCCAAAGAAATTTCAGCTCTGGAGGTTACCCAAAAAGCAGAAAAAAACGACAGGTCGCGGGTTGAAAGAATGGTCAAAATTTAAAGGGCGTCACATCTTCCCCATAACCTGATAAAATGACAACAGGGTGGGTTTTAATCGAGAAATTGCTGAGATCAGAAATAATTATCCTTGTTCCAAAGAAATTTCATCTCCGGAGGGTACCCAAAATCCAGAAAAAAACGACAGGTCGCGGGTTGATAAAATGGTCAAAATTTAAAGGGCGTCACATCTTCCCCATAACCAGATAAAATGACAACGGGGTGGGTATTAATCGAGAAATTGCTGAGATTACAAAGAATTATCTTTGCTCCAAAGACATTTCAGCTCTAGAGGTTACCTAAAAAGCAGAAAAAAACGATAGGTCGCGGGTTGAAAAAATGGTCAAAATTTAAAGGGCGTCAGATCTTCCCCAAAACCTGATAAAATGAAAACGGGGAGGGTATTAATCGAGAAATTGCTGAGATTATAAAGAATTATCCTTGTTTCAAAGAAATTTCATCTCCGGAGGGTACCCAAAATCCAGAAAAAAACGACAGGTCGCGGGTTGATAAAATGGTCAAAATTTAAAGGGCGTCACATCTTCCCCAAAACCTGATGAAATGACAACGGGGTGGGTATTAATCGAGAAATTGCTGAGATTAGAAAGAATTATCTTTGTTCCAAAGAAATTTCAGCTCCGGAGGTTACCCAAAAGGCAGAAAAAAACGACAGGTCGCGGGTTGAAAGAATGGTCAAAATTTAAAGGGCGTCACATCTTCCCCATAACCTGATAAAATGACAACGGGGTGGGTATTAATCGAGAAATTGCTGAGATAATAAAGAATTATCTTTGCTCCAAAGACATTTCAGCTCCAGAGGTTACCCAAAAACCAGAAAAAAACGACAGGTCGTGGGTTGAAAGAATGTTCAAAATTTAAAGGGCGTCACATCTTCCCCATAACCTGATAAAATGACAACGGGGTGGGTATTAATCGAGAAATTGCTGAGATAATAAAGAATTATCCTTGTTCCAAAGAAATTTCAGCTCCGGAGGTTACCCAAAAAGCAGAAAAAAACGACAGGTCGCGGGTTGATAAAATGGTCAAAATTTAAAGGGCGTCAGATCTTCCCCAAAACCTGATAAAATTACAATGGAGTGGGTATTAATTGAGAAATTGCTGAGATTACAAAGAATTCTTCTTGTTCCAAAGAAATTTCAGCTCCGGACGTTACGCCAAAAACCAGAAAAAAACAACAGGTCGTGGGTTGAAAAAATGGTCAAAATTTAAAGGGCGTCACATCTTTCCCTGAACCTGATAAAATGACAACGGGGTGGGTATTAATCGAGAAATTGCTGAGATTAGAAAGAATTATCTTTGTTCCAAAGAAATTTCAGCTCCGGAGGTTACCCAAAAAGCAGAAAAAAACGACAGGTCGCGGGTTGAAAGAATGGTCAAAATTTAAAGGGCGTCACATCTTCCCCATAACCTGATAAAATGACAACGGGATGGGTATTGATCGAGAAATTGCTGCGATTAGAAAGAATTATCCTTGTTCCAAAGAAATTTCAGCTCCGGAGGTTACCCAAAAAGCAGAAAAAAACGACAGGTCGCGGGTTGAAAAAATGGTCAAAATTTAAAGGGCGTCACATCTTCCCCATAACCTGATAAAATGACAACGGGGTGGGTATTAATCGAAAAATTGCTGAGATTATAAAGAATTATCCTTATTTCAAAGAAATTTCAGCTCCTGAGGTTACCCAAAAAGCAGAAAAAAACGACAGGTCACGGGTTGATAAAATTGTCAAAATTTAAAGGGCGTCAGATCTTCCCCAAAACCTGATAAAATTACAATGGGGTGGGTATTAATCGAGAAATTGCTGAGATTAGAAAGAATTATCTTTTCTCCAAAGACATTTCACCTCCAGAATTTACCCAAAAAGCAGGAAAAAACGACAGGTCACGGGTTGATAAAATGATCAAAATTTAAAGGGCGTCAGATCTTCTCCAAAACCTGATAAAATTACAATGGGGAGGGTATTAATGGAGAAATTGCTGAGATTAGAAAGAATTATCTTTTCTCCAAAGACATTTCAGCTCCAGAATTTACCCAAAAAGCAGGAAAAAACGACAGGTCACGGGTTGATAAAATGGTCAAAATTTATAGGGTGTCAGATCTTCCCCAAAACCTGATAAAATTACAATGGAGTGGGTATTAATTGAGAAATTGCTGAGATTAGAAAGAATTATCCTTGTTCCAAAGAAATTTCAGCTCTGGAGGTTACCCAAAAAGCAGAAAAAAACGACAGGTCGCGGGTTGAAAGAATGGTCAAAATTTAAAGGGCGTCACATCTTCCCCATAACCTGATAAAATGACAACAGGGTGGGTTTTAATCGAGAAATTGCTGAGATCAGAAATAATTATCCTTGTTCCAAAGAAATTTCATCTCCGGAGGGTACCCAAAATCCAGAAAAAAACGACAGGTCGCGGGTTGATAAAATGGTCAAAATTTAAAGGGCGTCACATCTTCCCCATAACCAGATAAAATGACAACGGGGTGGGTATTAATCGAGAAATTGCTGAGATTACAAAGAATTATCTTTGCTCCAAAGACATTTCAGCTCTAGAGGTTACCTAAAAAGCAGAAAAAAACGATAGGTCGCGGGTTGAAAAATTGGTCAAAATTTAAAGGGCGTCAGATCTTCCCCAAAACCTGATAAAATGAAAACGGGGAGGGTATTAATCGAGAAATTGCTGAGATTATAAAGAATTATCCTTGTTTCAAAGAAATTTCATCTCCGGAGGGTACCCAAAATCCAGAAAAAAACGACAGGTCGCGGGTTGATAAAATGGTCAAAATTTAAAGGGCGTCACATCTTCCCCAAAACCTGATGAAATGACAACGGGGTGGGTATTAATCGAGAAATTGCTGAGATTAGAAAGAATTATCTTTGTTCCAAAGAAATTTCAGCTCCGGAGGTTACCCAAAAAGCAGAAAAAAACGACAGGTCGCGGGTTGAAAGAATGGTCAAAATTTAAAGGGCGTCACATCTTCCCCATAACCTGATAAAATGACAACGGGGTGGGTATTAATCGAGAAATTGTTGAGATAATAAAGAATTATCTTTGCTCCAAAGACATTTCAGCTCCAGAGGTTACCCAAAAACCAGAAAAAAACGACAGGTCGTGGGTTGAAAGAATGTTCAAAATTTAAAGGGCGTCACATCTTCCCCATAACCTGATAAAATGACAACGGGGTGGGTATTAATCGAGAAATTGCTGAGATAATAAAGAATTATCCTTGTTCCAAACAAATTTCAGCTCCGGAGGTTACCCAAAAAGCAGAAAAAAACGACAGGTCGCGGGTTGATAAAATGGTCAAAATTTAAAGGGCGTCAGATCTTCCCCAAAACCTGATAAAATTACAATGGAGTGGGTATTAATTGAGAAATTGCTGAGATTACAAAGAATTCTTCTTGTTCCAAAGAAATTTCAGCTCCGGACGTTACGCCAAAAACCAGAAAAAAACAACAGGTCGTGGGTTGAAAAAATGGTCAAAATTTAAAGGGCGTCACATCTTTCCCTGAACCTGATAAAATGACAACGGGGTGGGTATTAATCGAGAAATTGCTGAGATTAGAAAGAATTATCTTTGTTCCAAAGAAATTTCAGCTCCGGAGGTTACCCAAAAAGCAGAAAAAAACGACAGGTCGCGGGTTGAAAGAATGGTCAAAATTTAAAGGGCGTCACATCTTCCCCATAACCTGATAAAATGACAACGGGATGGGTATTGATCGAGAAATTGCTGCGATTAGAAAGAATTATCCTTGTTCCAAAGAAATTTCAGCTCCGGAGGTTACCCAAAAAGCAGAAAAAAACGACAGGTCGCGGGTTGAAAAAATGGTCAAAATTTAAAGGGCGTCACATCTTCCCCATAACCTGATAAAATGACAACGGGGTGGGTATTAATCGAAAAATTGCTGAGATTATAAAGAATTATCCTTATTTCAAAGAAATTTCAGCTCCTGAGGTTACCCAAAAAGCAGAAAAAAACGACAGGTCACGGGTTGATAAAATTGTCAAAATTTAAAGGGCGTCAGATCTTCCCCAAAACCTGATAAAATTACAATGGGGTGGGTATTAATCGAGAAATTGCTGAGATTAGAAAGAATTATCTTTTCTCCAAAGACATTTCACCTCCAGAATTTACCCAAAAAGCAGGAAAAAACGACAGGTCACGGGTTGATAAAATGATCAAAATTTAAAGGGCGTCAGATCTTCTCCAAAACCTGATAAAATTACAATGGGATGGGTATTAATTGAGAAATTGCTGAGATTAGAAAGAATTATCCTTGTTCCAAAGAAATTTCAGCTCCGGAGGTTACGCCAAAAACCAGAAAAAAACGTACAGGTCGTGGGTTGAAAAAATGGTCAAAATTTAAAGGGCGTCACATCTTTCCCTGAACCTGATAAAATGACAACAGGGTGGGTTTTAATCGAGAAATTGCTGAGATCAGAAATAATTATTCTTGTTCCAAAGAAATTTCAGCTCTGGAGGTTACCCAAAAAGCAGAAAAAAACAACAGGTCACGGGTTGATAAAATGGTCAAAATTTATAGGGTGTCAGATCTTCCCCAAAACCTGATAAAATTACAATGGAGTGGGTATTAATTGAGAAATTGCTGAGATTAGAAAGAATTATCTTTGTTCCAAAGAAATTTCAGCTCCGGAGGTTACCTAAAAAGCAGGAAAAAACGACAGGTCGCGGGTTGAAAGAATGGTCAAAATTTTAAGGCCGTCAGATCTTCCCCATAACCTGATAAAATTACAATGGGGAGGGTATTAATGGAGAAATTGCTGAGATTAGAAAGAATTATCTTTTCTCCAAAGACATTTCAGCTCCAGAATTTACCCAAAAAGCAGGAAAAAACGACAGGTCACGGGTTGATAAAATGGTCAAAATTTATAGGGTGTCAGATCTTCCCCAAAACCTGATAAAATTACAATGGAGTGGGTATTAATTGAGAAATTGCTGAGATTAGAAAGAATTATCCTTGTTCCAAAGAAATTTCAGCTCTGGAGGTTACCCAAAAAGCAGAAAAAAACGACAGGTCGCGGGTTGAAAGAATGGTCAAAATTTAAAGGGCGTCACATCTTCCCCATAACCTGATAAAATGACAACAGGGTGGGTTTTAATCGAGAAATTGCTGAGATCAGAAATAATTATCCTTGTTCCAAAGAAATTTCATCTCCGGAGGGTACCCAAAATCCAGAAAAAAACGACAGGTCGCGGGTTGATAAAATGGTCAAAATTTAAAGGGCGTCACATCTTCCCCAAAACCTGATAAAATGACAACGGGGTGGGTATTAATCGAGAAATTGCTGAGATTAGAAAGAATTATCTTTGTTCCAAAGAAATTTCAGCTCCGGAGGTTACCCAAAAACCAGAAAAAAAACGTACAGGTCGCGGGTTGAAAGAATCGTCAAAATTTAATGGGCGTCACATCTTCCCCATAACCTGATAAAATGACAACGGGGTGGGCATTAATCGAGAAATTGCTGAGATAACAAAGAATTATCTTTGTTCCAAAGAAATTTCAGCTTCGGAGGTTACCCAAAAAGCAGAAAAAAACGACAGGTCGCGGGTTGAAAGAATGGTCAAAATTTAAAGGGCGTCACATCTTCCCCATAACCTGATAAAATGACAACGGGGTGGGTATTAATCGAGAAATTGCTGAGATAATAAAGAATTATCTTTGCTCCAAAGACATTTCAGCTCCAGAGGTTACCCAAAAACCAGAAAAAAACGACAGGTCGTGGGTTGAAAGAATGTTCAAAATTTAAAGGGCGTCACATCTTCCCCATAACCTGATAAAATGACAACGGGGTGGGTATTAATCGAGAAATTGCTGAGATAATAAAGAATTATCTTTGTTCCAAACAAATTTCAGCTCCGGAGGTTACCCAAAAAGCAGAAAAAAACGACAGGTCGCGGGTTGATAAAATGGTCAAAATTTAAAGGGCGTCAGATCTTCCCCAAAACCTGATAAAATTACAATGGAGTGGGTATTAATTGAGAAATTGCTGAGATTACAAAGAATTCTTCTTGTTCCAAAGAAATTTCAGCTCCGGACGTTACGCCAAAAACCAGAAAAAAACAACAGGTCGTGGGTTGAAAAAATGGTCAAAATTTAAAGGGCGTCACATCTTTCCCTGAACCTGATAAAATGACAACGGGGTGGGTATTAATCGAGAAATTGCTGAGATTAGAAAGAATTATCTTTGTTCCAAAGAAATTTCAGCTCCGGAGGTTACCCAAAAAGCAGAAAAAAACGACAGGTCGCGGGTTGAAAGAATGGTCAAAATTTAAAGGGCGTCACATCTTCCCCATAACCCGATAAAATGACAACGGGGTGGGTATTGATCGAGAAATTGCTGCGATTAGAAAGAATTATCCTTGTTCCAAAGGAATTTCAGCTCTGGAGGTTACCCAAAAAGCAGAAAAAACGACAGGTCGCGGGTTGAAAGAATGGTCAAAATTTAAAGGGCGTCACATCTTCCCCATAACCTGATAAAATGACAACGGGGTGGGTATTAATCGAAAAATTGCTGAGATTATAAAGAATTATCCTTGTTTCAAAGAAATTTCAGCTCCGGAGGTTACCCAAAAAGCAGAAAAAAACGACAGGTCGCGGGTTGATAAAATGGTCAAAATTTAAAGGGCGTCAGATCTTCCCCAAAACCTGATAAAATTACAATGGGGTGGGTATTAATCGAGAAATTGCTGAGATTAGAAAGAATTATCTTTTCTCCAAAGACATTTCACCTCCAGAATTTACCCAAAAAGCAGGAAAAAACGACAGGTCACGGGTTGATAAAATGATCAAAATTTAAAGGGAGTCAGATCTTCCCCAAAACCTGATAAAATTACAATGGGATGGGTATTAATTGAGAAATTGCTGAGATTAGAAAGAATTATCCTTGTTCCAAAGAAATTTCATCTCCGGAGGTTACGCCAAAAACCAGAAAAAAACGACAGGTCGCGGGTTGAAAGAATGGTCAAAATTTAAAGGGCGTCACATCTTCCCCATAACCAGATAAAATGACAACGGGGTGGGTATTAATCGAGAAATTGCTGAGATTACAAAGAATTATCTTTGCTCCAAAGACATTTCAGCTCTAGAGGTTACCTAAAAAGCAGAAAAAAACGATAGGTCGCGGGTTGAAAAAATGGTCAAAATTTAAAGGGCGTCAGATCTTCCCCAAAACCTGATAAAATGAAAACGGGGAGGGTATTAATCGAGAAATTGCTGAGATTATAAAGAATTATCCTTGTTTCAAAGAAATTTCATCTCCGGAGGGTACCCAAAATCCAGAAAAAAACGACAGGTCGCGGGTTGATAAAATGGTCAAAATTTAAAGGGCGTCACATCTTCCCCAAAACCTGATGAAATGACAACGGGGTGGGTATTAATCGAGAAATTGCTGAGATTAGAAAGAATTATCTTTGTTCCAAAGAAATTTCAGCTCCGGAGGTTACCCAAAAAGCAGAAAAAAACGACAGGTCGCGGGTTGAAAGAATGGTCAAAATTTAAAGGGCGTCACATCTTCCCCATAACCTGATAAAATGACAACGGGGTGGGTATTAATCGAGAAATTTTTGAGATAATAAAGAATTATCTTTGCTCCAAAGACATTTCAGCTCCAGAGGTTACCCAAAAACCAGAAAAAAACGACAGGTCGTGGGTTGAAAGAATGTTCAAAATTTAAAGGGCGTCACATCTTCCCCATAACCTGATAAAATGACAACGGGGTGGGTATTAATCGAGAAATTGCTGAGATAATAAAGAATTATCTTTGTTCCAAACAAATTTCAGCTCCGGAGGTTACCCAAAAAGCAGAAAAAAACGACAGGTCGCGGGTTGATAAAATGGTCAAAATTTAAAGGGCGTCAGATCTTCCCCAAAACCTGATAAAATTACAATGGAGTGGGTATTAATTGAGAAATTGCTGAGATTACAAAGAATTCTTCTTGTTCCAAAGAAATTTCAGCTCCGGACGTTACGCCAAAAACCAGAAAAAAACAACAGGTCGTGGGTTGAAAAAATGGTCAAAATTTAAAGGGCGTCACATCTTTCCCTGAACCTGATAAAATGACAACGGGGTGGGTATTAATCGAGAAATTGCTGAGATTAGAAAGAATTATCTTTGTTCCAAAGAAATTTCAGCTCCGGAGGTTACCCAAAAAGCAGAAAAAAACGACAGGTCGCGGGTTGAAAGAATGGTCAAAATTTAAAGGGCGTCACATCTTCCCCATAACCCGATAAAATGACAACGGGGTGGGTATTGATCGAGAAATTGCTGCGATTAGAAAGAATTATCCTTGTTCCAAAGGAATTTCAGCTCTGGAGGTTACCCAAAAAGCAGAAAAAACGACAGGTCGCGGGTTGAAAGAATGGTCAAAATTTAAAGGGCGTCACATCTTCCCCATAACCTGATAAAATGACAACGGGGTGGGTATTAATCGAAAAATTGCTGAGATTATAAAGAATTATCCTTGTTTCAAAGAAATTTCAGCTCCGGAGGTTACCCAAAAAGCAGAAAAAAACGACAGGTCACGGGTTGATAAAATGGTCAAAATTTAAAGGGCGTCAGATCTTCCCCAAAACCTGATAAAATTACAATGGGGTGGGTATTAATCGAGAAATTGCTGAGATTAGAAAGAATTATCTTTTCTCCGAAGACATTTCACCTCCAGAATTTACCCAAAAAGCAGGAAAAAACGACAGGTCACGGGTTGATAAAATGATCAAAATTTAAAGGGAGTCAGATCTTCCCAAAACCTGATAAAATTACAATGGGATGGGTATTAATTGAGAAATTGCTGAGATTAGAAAGAATTATCCTTGTTCCAAAGAAATTTCAGCTCCGGAGGTTACGCCAAAAACCAGAAAAAAACGACAGGTCGCGGGTTGAAAGAATGGTCAAAATTTAAAGGGCGTCACATCTTCCCCATAACCAGATAAAATGACAACGGGGTGGGTATTAATCGAGAAATTGCTGAGATTACAAAGAATTATCTTTGCTCCAAAGACATTTCAGCTCTAGAGGTTACCTAAAAAGCAGAAAAAAACGATAGGTCGCGGGTTGAAAAAATGGTCAAAATTTAAAGGGCGTCAGATCTTCCCCAAAACCTGATAAAATGAAAACGGGGAGGGTATTAATCGAGAAATTGCTGAGATTATAAAGAATTATCCTTGTTTCAAAGAAATTTCATCTCCGGAGGGTACCCAAAATCCAGAAAAAAACGACAGGTCGCGGGTTGATAAAATGGTCAAAATTTAAAGGGCGTCACATCTTCCCCATAACCTGATAAAATGACAACGGGGTGGGTATTAATCGAGAAATTGCTGAGATTAGAAAGAATTATCTTTGTTCCAAAGAAATTTCAATTCCGGAGGTTACCTAAAAAGCAGAAAAAAACGACAGGTCGCGGGTTGAATAAATGGTCAAAATTTAAAGGGCGTCAGATCTTCCCCAAAACCAGATAAAATTACAAAGGGGTGGGTATTGATCGAGAAATTGCTGCGATTAGAAAGAATTATCTTTGTTCCAAAGAAATTTCACCTTCAAAGGTCACGCCAAAGACCGGAAAAAAACGACAGGTCGCGGGTTGAAAAAATGGTCAAAATTTAAAGGGCGTCACATCTTCCCCATAACCTGATAAAATTACAATGGGGTGGGTATTAATCGAGAAATTGCTGAGATTAGAAAGAATTATCTTTTCTCCAAAGACATTTCAGCTCCAGAATTTACCCAAAAAGCAGGAAAAAACGACAGGTCACGGGTTGATAAAATGGTCAAAATTTAAAGGGCGTCAGGTCTTCCCCAAAACCTGATAAAATTACAATGGAGTGGGTATTAATTGAGAAATTGCTGAGATTACAAAGAATTATCCTTGTTCCAAAGAAATTTCAGCTCTGGAGGTTACGCCAAAAACCAGAAAGAAACAACAGGTCGTTGGTTGAAAAAATGGTCAAAATTTAAAGGGCGTCACATCTTTCCCTGAACCTGATAAAATGACAACGGGGTGGGTATTAATCGAGAAATTGCTGAGATTAGAAAGAATTATCTTTGTTCCAAAGAAATTTCAGCTCCGGAGGTTACCCAAAAAGCAGAAAAAAACGACAGGTCACGGGTTGATAAAATGGTCAAAATTTATAGGGTGTCAGATCTTCCCCAAAACCTGATAAAATTACAATGGAGTGGGTATTAATTGAGAAATTGCTGAGATTAGAAAGAATTATCTTTGTTCCAAAGAAATTTCAGCTCCGGAGGTTACCCAAAAAGCAGAAAAAAACGACAGGTCGCGGGTTGAAAGAATGGTCAAAATTTAAAGGGCGTCACATCTTCCCCAAAACCTGATAAAATGACAACGGGGTGGGTATTAATCGAGAAATTCCTGAGATTAGAAAGAATTATCCTTGTTCCAAAGAAATTTCAGCTCCGGAGGTTACCCAAAAAGCAGAAAAAAACGACAGGTCGCGGGTTGAAAAAATGGTCAAAATTTAAAGGGCGTCACATCTTCCCCATAACCTGATAAAATGACAACGGGGTGGGTATTAATCGAAAAATTGCTGAGAATATAAAGAATTATCCTTATTTCAAAGAAATTTCAGCTCCTGAGGTTACCCAAAAAGCAGAAAAAAACGACAGGTCACGGGTTGATAAAATTGTCAAAATTTAAAGGGCGTCAGATCTTCCCCAAAACCTGATAAAATTACAATGGGGTGGGCATTAATCGAGAAATTGCTGAGATTAGAAAGAATTATCTTTTCTCCAAAGACATTTCACCTCCAGAATTTACCCAAAAAGCAGGAAAAAACGACAGGTCACGGGTTGATAAAATGATCAAAATTTAAAGGGCGTCAGATCTTCTCCAAAACCTGATAAAATTACAATGGGATGGGTATTAATTGAGAAATTGCTGAGATTAGAAAGAATTATCCTTGTTCCAAAGAAATTTCAGCTCCGGAGGTTACGCCAAAAACCAGAAAAAAACAACAGGTCGTGGGTTGAAAAAATGGTCAAAATTTAAAGGGCGTCACATCTTTCCCTGAACCTGATAAAATGACAACAGGGTGGGTTTTAATCGAGAAATTGCTGAGATCAGAAATAATTATCCTTGTTCCAAAGAAATTTCAGCTCTGGAGGTTACCCAAAAAGCAGAAAAAAACAACAGGTCACGGGTTGATAAAATGGTCAAAATTTATAGGGTGTCAGATCTTCCCCAAAACCTGATAAAATTACAATGGAGTGGGTATTAATTGAGAAATTGCTGAGATTAGAAAGAATTATCTTTGTTCCAAAGAAATTTCAGCTCCGGAGGTTACCTAAAAAGCAGGAGAAAACGACAGGTCGCGGGTTGAAAGAATGGTCAAAATTTAAAGGCCGTCAGATCTTCCCCATAACCTGATAAAATTACAATGGGGAGGGTATTAATGGAGAAATTGCTGAGATTAGAAAGAATTATCTTTTCTCCAAAGACATTTCAGCTCCAGAATTTACCCAAAAAGCAGGAAAAAACGACAGGTCACGGGTTGATAAAATGGTCAAAATTTATAGGGTGTCAGATCTTCCCCAAAACCTGATAAAATTACAATGGAGTGGGTATTAATTGAGAAATTGCTGAGATTAGAAAGAATTATCCTTGTTCCAAAGAAATTTCAGCTCCGGAGGTTACCCAAAAAGCAGAAAAAAACGACAGGTCGCGGGTTGAAAGAATGGTCAAAATTTAAAGGGCGTCACATCTTCCCCATAACCTGATAAAATGACAACAGGGTGGGTTTTAATCGAGAAATTGCTGAGATCAGAAATAATTATCCTTGTTCCAAAGAAATTTCAGCTCAGGAGGTTACCCAAAAAGCAGAAAAAAACAACAGGTTGTTGGTTGAAAAAATGGTCAAAATTTAAAGGGCGTCACATCTTTCCCTGAACCTGATTAAATGACAACGGGGTGGGTATTAATCGAAAAATTGCTGAGATTAGAAAGAATTATCTTTGTTCCAAAGAAATTTCAATTCCGGAGGTTACCTAAAAAGCAGAAAAAAACGACAGGTCGCGGGTTGAAAAAATGGTCAAAATTTAAAGGGTGTCACATCTTTCCCTGAACCTGATAAAATGACAACGGGGTGGGTTTTAATCGAGAAATTGCTGAGTTTAGAAAGAATTATCTTTGTTCCAAAGAAATTTCAGGTCCGGAGGTTACCCAAAAAGCAGAAAAAAACGACAGGTCGCGGGTTGAAAGAATGGTCAAAATTTAAAGGGCGTCAGATCTTCCCCAAAACCAGATAAAATTACAAAGGGGTGGGTATTGATCGAGAAATTGCTGCGATTAGAAAAAATCATCTCTGTTCCAAAGAAATTTCAGCTTCAGAGGTCACGCCAAAGACCGGAAAAAAACGACAGGTCGCGGGTTGAAAAAATGGCAAAAATTTAAAGGGCGTCACATCTTCCCCATAACCTGATAAAATGACAACGGGGTGGGTATTAATCGAGAAATTGCTGAGATTACAAAGAATTATCTTTGTCCCAAAGAAATTTCAGCTCCGGAGTTTACACAAAAAGCAGAAAAAAACGACAGGTCACGGGTTGAAAGAATGGTCATAATTTAAAGGGCGTCACATCTTCCCCTAAACCTGATAAAATGACAACGGGGTGGGTATTAATCGAGAAATTGCTGAGATTAGAAAGAATTATCTTTGTTCCAAAGAAATTTCAGCTCCGGAGGTTACACAAAAAGCAGAAAAAAACGACAGGTCGCAGGTTGAAAGAATGGTCAAAATTTAAAGGCCGTCACATCTTCCCCATAACCTGATAAAATTACAATGGGGAGGGTATTAATCGAGAAATTGCTGAGATTAGAAAGAATTATCTTTTCTCCAAAGACATTTCAGCTCCAGAATTTACCCAAAAAGCAGGAAAAAATGACAGGTCACGGGTTGATAAAATGAACAAAATTTATAGGGTGTCAGATCTTCCCCAAAACCTGATAAAATTACAATGGAGTGGGTATTAATTGAGAAATTGCTGAGATTAGAAAGAATTATCCTTGTTCCAAAGAAATTTCAGCTCTGGAGGTTACCCAAAAAGCAGAAAAAAACGACAGGTCGCGGGTTGAAAGAATGGTCAAAATTTAAAGGGCGTCACATCTTCCCCATAACCTGATAAAATTACAATGGGGTGGGTATTAATTGAGAAATTGCTGAGATTAGAAAGAATTATCCTTGTTCCAAAGAAATTTCAGCTCCGGAGGTTAGCCAAAAAGCAGAAAAAAACGACAGGTCGCGGGTTGAAAGAATGGTCAAAATTTAAAGGGCGTCACATATTCCCCATAACCTGATAAAATGACAACGGGGTGGGTATTAATCGAGAAATTGCTGAGATAATAAAGAATTATCTTTGTTCCAAACAAATTTCAGCTCCGGAGGTTACCCAAAAAGCAGAAAAAAACGACAGGTCGCGGGTTGATAAAATGGTCAAAATTTAAAGGGCGTCAGATCTTCCCCAAAACCTGATAAAATTACAATGGAGTGGGTATTAATTGAGAAATTGCTGAGATTACAAAGAATTCTTCTTGTTCCAAAGAAATTTCAGCTCCGGACGTTACGCCAAAAACCAGAAAAAAACAACAGGTCGTGGGTTGAAAAAATGGTCAAAATTTAAAGGGCGTCACATCTTTCCCTGAACCTGATAAAATGACAACGGGGTGGGTATTAATCGAGAAATTGCTGAGATTAGAAAGAATTATCTTTGTTCCAAAGAAATTTCAGCTCCGGAGGTTACCCAAAAAGCAGAAAAAAACGACAGGTCGCGGGTTGAAAGAATGGTCAAAATTTAAAGGGCGTCACATCTTCCCCATAACCCGATAAAATGACAACGGGGTGGGTATTGATCGAGAAATTGCTGCGATTAGAAAGAATTATCCTTGTTCCAAAGGAATTTCAGCTCTGGAGGTTACCCAAAAAGCAGAAAAAACGACAGGTCGCGGGTTGAAAGAATGGTCAAAATTTAAAGGGCGTCACATCTTCCCCATAACCTGATAAAATGACAACGGGGTGGGTATTAATCGAAAAATTGCTGAGATTATAAAGAATTATCCTTGTTTCAAAGAAATTTCAGCTCCGGAGGTTACCCAAAAAGCAGAAAAAAACGACAGGTCGCGGGTTGATAAAATGGTCAAAATTTAAAGGGCGTCAGATCTTCCCCAAAACCTGATAAAATTACAATGGGGTGGGTATTAATCGAGAAATTGCTGAGATTAGAAAGAATTATCTTTTCTCCAAAGACATTTCACCTCCAGAATTTACCCAAAAAGCAGGAAAAAACGACAGGTCACGGGTTGATAAAATGATCAAAATTTAAAGGGAGTCAGATCTTCCCCAAAACCTGATAAAATTACAATGGGATGGGTATTAATTGAGAAATTGCTGAGATTAGAAAGAATTATCCTTGTTCCAAAGAAATTTCATCTCCGGAGGTTACGCCAAAAACCAGAAAAAAACGACAGGTCGCGGGTTGAAAGAATGGTCAAAATTTAAAGGGCGTCACATCTTCCCCATAACCAGATAAAATGACAACGGGGTGGGTATTAATCGAGAAATTGCTGAGATTACAAAGAATTATCTTTGCTCCAAAGACATTTCAGCTCTAGAGGTTACCTAAAAAGCAGAAAAAAACGATAGGTCGCGGGTTGAAAAAATGGTCAAAATTTAAAGGGCGTCAGATCTTCCCCAAAACCTGATAAAATGAAAACGGGGAGGGTATTAATCGAGAAATTGCTGAGATTATAAAGAATTATCCTTGTTTCAAAGAAATTTCATCTCCGGAGGGTACCCAAAATCCAGAAAAAAACGACAGGTCGCGGGTTGATAAAATGGTCAAAATTTAAAGGGCGTCACATCTTCCCCAAAACCTGATGAAATGACAACGGGGTGGGTATTAATCGAGAAATTGCTGAGATTAGAAAGAATTATCTTTGTTCCAAAGAAATTTCAGCTCCGGAGGTTACCCAAAAAGCAGAAAAAAACGACAGGTCGCGGGTTGAAAGAATGGTCAAAATTTAAAGGGCGTCACATCTTCCCCATAACCTGATAAAATGACAACGGGGTGGGTATTAATCGAGAAATTTTTGAGATAATAAAGAATTATCTTTGCTCCAAAGACATTTCAGCTCCAGAGGTTACCCAAAAACCAGAAAAAAACGACAGGTCGTGGGTTGAAAGAATGTTCAAAATTTAAAGGGCGTCACATCTTCCCCATAACCTGATAAAATGACAACGGGGTGGGTATTAATCGAGAAATTGCTGAGATAATAAAGAATTATCTTTGTTCCAAACAAATTTCAGCTCCGGAGGTTACCCAAAAAGCAGAAAAAAACGACAGGTCGCGGGTTGATAAAATGGTCAAAATTTAAAGGGCGTCAGATCTTCCCCAAAACCTGATAAAATTACAATGGAGTGGGTATTAATTGAGAAATTGCTGAGATTACAAAGAATTCTTCTTGTTCCAAAGAAATTTCAGCTCCGGACGTTACGCCAAAAACCAGAAAAAAACAACAGGTCGTGGGTTGAAAAAATGGTCAAAATTTAAAGGGCGTCACATCTTTCCCTGAACCTGATAAAATGACAACGGGGTGGGTATTAATCGAGAAATTGCTGAGATTAGAAAGAATTATCTTTGTTCCAAAGAAATTTCAGCTCCGGAGGTTACCCAAAAAGCAGAAAAAAACGACAGGTCGCGGGTTGAAAGAATGGTCAAAATTTAAAGGGCGTCACATCTTCCCCATAACCCGATAAAATGACAACGGGGTGGGTATTGATCGAGAAATTGCTGCGATTAGAAAGAATTATCCTTGTTCCAAAGGAATTTCAGCTCTGGAGGTTACCCAAAAAGCAGAAAAAACGACAGGTCGCGGGTTGAAAGAATGGTCAAAATTTAAAGGGCGTCACATCTTCCCCATAACCTGATAAAATGACAACGGGGTGGGTATTAATCGAAAAATTGCTGAGATTATAAAGAATTATCCTTGTTTCAAAGAAATTTCAGCTCCGGAGGTTACCCAAAAAGCAGAAAAAAACGACAGGTCACGGGTTGATAAAATGGTCAAAATTTAAAGGGCGTCAGATCTTCCCCAAAACCTGATAAAATTACAATGGGGTGGGTATTAATCGAGAAATTGCTGAGATTAGAAAGAATTATCTTTTCTCCGAAGACATTTCACCTCCAGAATTTACCCAAAAAGCAGGAAAAAACGACAGGTCACGGGTTGATAAAATGATCAAAATTTAAAGGGAGTCAGATCTTCCCAAAACCTGATAAAATTACAATGGGATGGGTATTAATTGAGAAATTGCTGAGATTAGAAAGAATTATCCTTGTTCCAAAGAAATTTCAGCTCCGGAGGTTACGCCAAAAACCAGAAAAAAACGACAGGTCGCGGGTTGAAAGAATGGTCAAAATTTAAAGGGCGTCACATCTTCCCCATAACCAGATAAAATGACAACGGGGTGGGTATTAATCGAGAAATTGCTGAGATTACAAAGAATTATCTTTGCTCCAAAGACATTTCAGCTCTAGAGGTTACCTAAAAAGCAGAAAAAAACGATAGGTCGCGGGTTGAAAAAATGGTCAAAATTTAAAGGGCGTCAGATCTTCCCCAAAACCTGATAAAATGAAAACGGGGAGGGTATTAATCGAGAAATTGCTGAGATTATAAAGAATTATCCTTGTTTCAAAGAAATTTCATCTCCGGAGGGTACCCAAAATCCAGAAAAAAACGACAGGTCGCGGGTTGATAAAATGGTCAAAATTTAAAGGGCGTCACATCTTCCCCATAACCTGATAAAATGACAACGGGGTGGGTATTAATCGAGAAATTGCTGAGATTAGAAAGAATTATCTTTGTTCCAAAGAAATTTCAATTCCGGAGGTTACCTAAAAAGCAGAAAAAAACGACAGGTCGCGGGTTGAATAAATGGTCAAAATTTAAAGGGCGTCAGATCTTCCCCAAAACCAGATAAAATTACAAAGGGGTGGGTATTGATCGAGAAATTGCTGCGATTAGAAAGAATTATCTTTGTTCCAAAGAAATTTCACCTTCAAAGGTCACGCCAAAGACCGGAAAAAAACGACAGGTCGCGGGTTGAAAAAATGGTCAAAATTTAAAGGGCGTCACATCTTCCCCATAACCTGATAAAATTACAATGGGGTGGGTATTAATCGAGAAATTGCTGAGATTAGAAAGAATTATCTTTTCTCCAAAGACATTTCAGCTCCAGAATTTACCCAAAAAGCAGGAAAAAACGACAGGTCACGGGTTGATAAAATGGTCAAAATTTAAAGGGCGTCAGGTCTTCCCCAAAACCTGATAAAATTACAATGGAGTGGGTATTAATTGAGAAATTGCTGAGATTACAAAGAATTATCCTTGTTCCAAAGAAATTTCAGCTCTGGAGGTTACGCCAAAAACCAGAAAGAAACAACAGGTCGTTGGTTGAAAAAATGGTCAAAATTTAAAGGGCGTCACATCTTTCCCTGAACCTGATAAAATGACAACGGGGTGGGTATTAATCGAGAAATTGCTGAGATTAGAAAGAATTATCTTTGTTCCAAAGAAATTTCAGCTCCGGAGGTTACCCAAAAAGCAGAAAAAAACGACAGGTCACGGGTTGATAAAATGGTCAAAATTTATAGGGTGTCAGATCTTCCCCAAAACCTGATAAAATTACAATGGAGTGGGTATTAATTGAGAAATTGCTGAGATTAGAAAGAATTATCTTTGTTCCAAAGAAATTTCAGCTCCGGAGGTTACCCAAAAAGCAGAAAAAAACGACAGGTCGCGGGTTGAAAGAATGGTCAAAATTTAAAGGGCGTCACATCTTCCCCAAAACCTGATAAAATGACAACGGGGTGGGTATTAATCGAGAAATTCCTGAGATTAGAAAGAATTATCCTTGTTCCAAAGAAATTTCAGCTCCGGAGGTTACCCAAAAAGCAGAAAAAAACGACAGGTCGCGGGTTGAAAAAATGGTCAAAATTTAAAGGGCGTCACATCTTCCCCATAACCTGATAAAATGACAACGGGGTGGGTATTAATCGAAAAATTGCTGAGAATATAAAGAATTATCCTTATTTCAAAGAAATTTCAGCTCCTGAGGTTACCCAAAAAGCAGAAAAAAACGACAGGTCACGGGTTGATAAAATTGTCAAAATTTAAAGGGCGTCAGATCTTCCCCAAAACCTGATAAAATTACAATGGGGTGGGCATTAATCGAGAAATTGCTGAGATTAGAAAGAATTATCTTTTCTCCAAAGACATTTCACCTCCAGAATTTACCCAAAAAGCAGGAAAAAACGACAGGTCACGGGTTGATAAAATGATCAAAATTTAAAGGGCGTCAGATCTTCTCCAAAACCTGATAAAATTACAATGGGATGGGTATTAATTGAGAAATTGCTGAGATTAGAAAGAATTATCCTTGTTCCAAAGAAATTTCAGCTCCGGAGGTTACGCCAAAAACCAGAAAAAAACAACAGGTCGTGGGTTGAAAAAATGGTCAAAATTTAAAGGGCGTCACATCTTTCCCTGAACCTGATAAAATGACAACAGGGTGGGTTTTAATCGAGAAATTGCTGAGATCAGAAATAATTATCCTTGTTCCAAAGAAATTTCAGCTCTGGAGGTTACCCAAAAAGCAGAAAAAAACAACAGGTCACGGGTTGATAAAATGGTCAAAATTTATAGGGTGTCAGATCTTCCCCAAAACCTGATAAAATTACAATGGAGTGGGTATTAATTGAGAAATTGCTGAGATTAGAAAGAATTATCTTTGTTCCAAAGAAATTTCAGCTCCGGAGGTTACCTAAAAAGCAGGAGAAAACGACAGGTCGCGGGTTGAAAGAATGGTCAAAATTTAAAGGCCGTCAGATCTTCCCCATAACCTGATAAAATTACAATGGGGAGGGTATTAATGGAGAAATTGCTGAGATTAGAAAGAATTATCTTTTCTCCAAAGACATTTCAGCTCCAGAATTTACCCAAAAAGCAGGAAAAAACGACAGGTCACGGGTTGATAAAATGGTCAAAATTTATAGGGTGTCAGATCTTCCCCAAAACCTGATAAAATTACAATGGAGTGGGTATTAATTGAGAAATTGCTGAGATTAGAAAGAATTATCCTTGTTCCAAAGAAATTTCAGCTCCGGAGGTTACCCAAAAAGCAGAAAAAAACGACAGGTCGCGGGTTGAAAGAATGGTCAAAATTTAAAGGGCGTCACATCTTCCCCATAACCTGATAAAATGACAACAGGGTGGGTTTTAATCGAGAAATTGCTGAGATCAGAAATAATTATCCTTGTTCCAAAGAAATTTCAGCTCAGGAGGTTACCCAAAAAGCAGAAAAAAACAACAGGTTGTTGGTTGAAAAAATGGTCAAAATTTAAAGGGCGTCACATCTTTCCCTGAACCTGATTAAATGACAACGGGGTGGGTATTAATCGAAAAATTGCTGAGATTAGAAAGAATTATCTTTGTTCCAAAGAAATTTCAATTCCGGAGGTTACCTAAAAAGCAGAAAAAAACGACAGGTCGCGGGTTGAAAAAATGGTCAAAATTTAAAGGGTGTCACATCTTTCCCTGAACCTGATAAAATGACAACGGGGTGGGTTTTAATCGAGAAATTGCTGAGTTTAGAAAGAATTATCTTTGTTCCAAAGAAATTTCAGGTCCGGAGGTTACCCAAAAAGCAGAAAAAAACGACAGGTCGCGGGTTGAAAGAATGGTCAAAATTTAAAGGGCGTCAGATCTTCCCCAAAACCAGATAAAATTACAAAGGGGTGGGTATTGATCGAGAAATTGCTGCGATTAGAAAAAATCATCTCTGTTCCAAAGAAATTTCAGCTTCAGAGGTCACGCCAAAGACCGGAAAAAAACGACAGGTCGCGGGTTGAAAAAATGGCAAAAATTTAAAGGGCGTCACATCTTCCCCATAACCTGATAAAATGACAACGGGGTGGGTATTAATCGAGAAATTGCTGAGATTACAAAGAATTATCTTTGTCCCAAAGAAATTTCAGCTCCGGAGTTTACACAAAAAGCAGAAAAAAACGACAGGTCACGGGTTGAAAGAATGGTCATAATTTAAAGGGCGTCACATCTTCCCCTAAACCTGATAAAATGACAACGGGGTGGGTATTAATCGAGAAATTGCTGAGATTAGAAAGAATTATCTTTGTTCCAAAGAAATTTCAGCTCCGGAGGTTACACAAAAAGCAGAAAAAAACGACAGGTCGCAGGTTGAAAGAATGGTCAAAATTTAAAGGCCGTCACATCTTCCCCATAACCTGATAAAATTACAATGGGGAGGGTATTAATCGAGAAATTGCTGAGATTAGAAAGAATTATCTTTTCTCCAAAGACATTTCAGCTCCAGAATTTACCCAAAAAGCAGGAAAAAATGACAGGTCACGGGTTGATAAAATGAACAAAATTTATAGGGTGTCAGATCTTCCCCAAAACCTGATAAAATTACAATGGAGTGGGTATTAATTGAGAAATTGCTGAGATTAGAAAGAATTATCCTTGTTCCAAAGAAATTTCAGCTCTGGAGGTTACCCAAAAAGCAGAAAAAAACGACAGGTCGCGGGTTGAAAGAATGGTCAAAATTTAAAGGGCGTCACATCTTCCCCATAACCTGATAAAATTACAATGGGGTGGGTATTAATTGAGAAATTGCTGAGATTAGAAAGAATTATCCTTGTTCCAAAGAAATTTCAGCTCCGGAGGTTAGCCAAAAAGCAGAAAAAAACGACAGGTCGCGGGTTGAAAGAATGGTCAAAATTTAAAGGGCGTCACATATTCCCCATAACCTGATAAAATGACAACGGGGTGGATATTAATCGAGAAATTGCTGAGACAATAAAGAATTATCTTTGTTCCAAAGAAATTTCAGCTCCGGAGGTTACCCAAAAAGCAGAAAAAAACGACAGGTCGCGGGTTGAAAGAATGGTCAAAATTTAAAGGGCGTCACATCTTCCCCATAACCTGATAAAATGACAACGGGGTGGGTATTAATCGAGAAATTGCTGAGATAATAAAGAATTATCTTTGTTCCAAAGAAATTTCAGCTTCGGAGGTTACCCAAAAAGCAGAAAAATACGACAGGTCGCGGGTTGAAAGAATGGTCAAAATTTAAAGGTTGTCACATCTTCCCCATAACCTGATAAAATGACAACGGGGTGGGTATTAATCGAGAAATTGCTGAGATAATAAAGAATTACCTTTGTTCCAAAGAAATTTCAGCTCCGGAGGTTACCCAAAAACCAGAAAAAAAACGTACAGGTCGCGGGTTGAAAGAATGGTCAAAATTTAATGGGCGTCAGATCTTCCCCAAAACCTGATAAAATGACAACGGGGTGGGTATTAATCGAGAAATTGCTGAGATTAGAAAGAATTATCTTTGTTCCAAAGAAATTTCAATTCCGGAGGTAACCTAAAAAGCAGAAAAAAACGACAGGTCACGGGTTGATAAAATGGTCAAAATTTAAATGTCGTCACATCTTTCCCTAAACCTGATAAAATGACAACGAGGTGGGTATTAATCGAGAAATTGCTGAGATTAGAAAGAATTATCTTTTCTCCAAAGACATTTCACCTCCAGAATTAACCCAAAAAGTAGGAAAAAACGACAGGTCACGGGTTGAAAGAATGGTCAAAATTTAAAGGGCGTCACATATTCCCCATAACCTGATAAAATGACAACGGGGTGGATATTAATCGAGAAATTGCTGAGACAATAAAGAATTATCTTTGTTCCAAAGAAATTTCAGCTCCGGAGGTTACCCAAAAAGCAGAAAAAAACGACAGGTCGCGGGTTGAAAGAATGGTCAAAATTTAAAGGGCGTCACATCTTCCCCATAACCTGATAAAATGACAACGGGGTGGGTATTAATCGAGAAATTGCTGAGATAATAAAGAATTATCTTTGTTCCAAAGAAATTTCAGCTTCGGAGGTTACCCAAAAAGCAGAAAAATACGACAGGTCGCGGGTTGAAAGAATGGTCAAAATTTAAAGGTTGTCACATCTTCCTCATAACCTGATAAAATGACAACGGGGTGGGTATTAATCGAGAAATTGCTGAGATAATAAAGAATTACCTTTGTTCCAAAGAAATTTCAGCTCCGGAGGTTACCCAAAAACCAGAAAAAAAACGTACAGGTCGCGGGTTGAAAGAATGGTCAAAATTTAATGGGTGTCAGATCTTCCCCAAAACCTGATAAAATGACAACGGGGTGGGTATTAATCGAGAAATTGCTGAGATTAGAAAGAATTATCTTTGTTCCAAAGAAATTTCAATTCCGGAGGTAACCTAAAAAGCAGAAAAAAACGACAGGTCACAGGTTGATAAAATGGTCAAAATTTAAATGTCGTCACATCTTTCCCTAAACCTGATAAAATGACAACGAGGTGGGTATTAATCGAGAAATTGCTGAGATTAGAAAGAATTATCTTTTCTCCAAAGACATTTCACCTCCAGAATTAACCCAAAAAGTAGGAAAAAACGACAGGTCACGGGTTGATAAAATGGTCAAAATTTAAAGGGCGTCACATCTTCCCCATAACCTGATAAAATGATAACGGGGTGGGTATTAATCGAGAAATTGCTGAGATAATAAAGAATTATCTTTGCTCCAAAGACATTTCAGCTCCAGAGGTTACCCAAAAAGCAGAAAAAAACGACAGGTCGTGGGTTGAAAGAATGTTCAAAATTTAAAGGGCGTCACATCTTCCCCATAACCTGATAAAATTACAATGGGGTGGGTATTAATTGAGAAATTGCTGAGATTAGAAAGAATTATCCTTGTTCCAAAGAAATTTCAGCTCCGGAGGTTAGCCAAAAAGCAGAAAAAAACGACAGGTCGCGGGTTGAAAGAATGGTCAAAATTTAAAGGGCGTCACATATTCCCCATAACCTGATAAAATGACAACGGGGTGGGTATTAATCGAGAAATTGCTGAGATAATAAAGAATTATCTTTGTTCCAAAGAAATTTCAGCTTCGGAGGTTACCCAAAAAGCAGAAAAATACGACAGGTCGCGGGTTGAAAGAATGGTCAAAATTTAAAGGTTGTCACATCTTCCCCATAACCTGATAAAATGACAACGGGGTGGGTATTAATCGAGAAATTGCTGAGATAATAAAGAATTACCTTTGTTCCAAAGAAATTTCAGCTCCGGAGGTTACCCAAAAACCAGAAAAAAAACGTACAGGTCGCGGGTTGAAAGAATGGTCAAAATTTAATGGGCGTCAGATCTTCCCCAAAACCTGATAAAATGACAACGGGGTGGGTATTAATCGAGAAATTGCTGAGATTAGAAAGAATTATCTTTGTTCCAAAGAAATTTCAATTCCGGAGGTAACCTAAAAAGCAGAAAAAAACGACAGGTCATGGGTTGATAAAATGGTCAAAATTTAAATGTCGTCACATCTTTCCCTAAACCTGATAAAATGACAACGAGGTGGGTATTAATCGAGAAATTGCTGAGATTAGAAAGAATTATCTTTTCTCCAAAGACATTTCACCTCCAGAATTAACCCAAAAAGTAGGAAAAAACGACAGGTCACGGGTTGAAAGAATGGTCAAAATTTAAAGGGCGTCACATATTCCCCATAACCTGATAAAATGACAACGGGGTGGATATTAATCGAGAAATTGCTGAGACAATAAAGAATTATCTTTGTTCCAAAGAAATTTCAGCTCCGGAGGTTACCCAAAAAGCAGAAAAAAACGACAGGTCGCGGGTTGACAGAATGGTCAAAATTTAAAGGGCGTCACATCTTCCCCATAACCTGATAAAATGACAACGGGGTGGGTATTAATCGAGAAATTGCTGAGATAATAAAGAATTATCTTTGTTCCAAAGAAATTTCAGCTTCGGAGGTTACCCAAAAAGCAGAAAAATACGACAGGTCGCGGGTTGAAAGAATGGTCAAAGTTTAAAGGTTGTCACATCTTCCCCATAACCTGATAAAATGACAACGGGGTGGGTATTAATCGAGAAATTGCTGAGATAATAAAGAATTACCTTTGTTCCAAAGAAATTTCAGCTCCGGAGGTTACCCAAAAACCAGAAAAAAAACGTACAGGTCGCGGGTTGAAAGAATGGTCAAAATTTAATGGGTGTCAGATCTTCCCCAAAACCTGATAAAATGACAACGGGGTGGGTATTAATCGAGAAATTGCTGAGATTAGAAAGAATTATCTTTGTTCCAAAGAAATTTCAATTCCGGAGGTAACCTAAAAAGCAGAAAAAAACGACAGGTCACGGGTTGATAAAATGGTCAAAATTTAAATGTCGTCACATCTTTCCCTAAACCTGATAAAATGACAACGAGGTGGGTATTAATCGAGAAATTGCTGAGATTAGAAAGAATTATCTTTTCTCCAAAGACATTTCACCTCCAGAATTAACCCAAAAAGTAGGAAAAAACGACAGGTCACGGGTTGATAAAATGGTCAAAATTTAAAGGGCGTCACATCTTCCCCATAACCTGATAAAATGACAACGGGGTGGGTATTAATCGAGAAATTGCTGAGATAATAAAGAATTATCTTTGCTCCAAAGACATTTCAGCTCCAGAGGTTACCCAAAAACCAGAAAAAAACGACAGGTCGTGGGTTGAAAGAATGTTCAAAATTTAAAGGGCGTCACATCTTCCCCATAACCTGATAAAATGACAACGGGGTGGGTATTAATCGAGAAATTGCTGAGATAATAAAGAATTATCTTTGTTCCAAACAAATTTCAGCTCCGGAGGTTACCCAAAAAGCAGAAAAAAACGACAGGTCGCGGGTTGATAAAATGGTCAAAATTTAAAGGGCGTCAGATCTTCCCCAAAACCTGATAAAATTACAATGGAGTGGGTATTAATTGAGAAATTGCTGAGATTACAAAGAATTATCCTTGTTCCAAAGAAATTTCAGCTCTGGACGTTACGCCAAAAACCAGAAAAAAACAACAGGTCGTGGGTTGAAAAAATGGTCAAAATTTAAAGGGCGTCACATCTTCCCCTAAACCTGATAAAATGACAACAGGGTGGGTATAAATCGAGAAATTGCTGCGATTAGAAAGAATTATCTTTGTTCCAAAGAAATTTCTGCTTTAGAGGTCACGCCAAAAAGACCAGAAAAAAACGACAGGTCGCGGGTTGAAAAAATGGTCAAAATTTACAGGGCGTCAGATCTTCCCCAAAACCTGATAAAATGACAACGGGGTGGGTATTAATCGAGAAATTGCTGAGATTACAAAGAATTATCTTTGCTCCAAAGACATTTCAGCTCCAGAGGTTACCCAAAAACCAGAAAAAAACGACAGGTCGTGGGTTGAAAGAATGTTCAAAATTTAAAGGGCGTCACATCTTCCCCATAACCTGATAAAATGACAACGGGGTGGATATTAATCGAGAAATAGCTGAGATAATAAAGAATTATCTTTGTTCCAAAGAAATTTCAGCTCCGGAGGTTACCCAAAAAGCAGAAAAAAACGACAGGTCGCGGGTTGATAAAATGGTCAAAATTTAAAGGGCGTCAGATCTTTCCCAAAACCTGATAAAATGACAACGGGGTGGGTATTAATCGACAAATTGCTGAGATTAGAAAGAATTATCTTTGCTCCAAAGACATTTCAGCTACAGAGGTTACCCAAAAACCAGAAAAAAACGACAGGTCGTGGGTTGAAAGAATGTTCAAAATTTAAAGGGCGTCACATCTTCCCCATAACCTGATAAAATGACAACGGGGTGGATATTAATCGAGAAATTGCTGAGATAATAAAGAATTATCTTTGTTCCAAAGACATTTCACCTCCAGAATTTACCCAAAAAGCAGGAAAAAACGACAGGTCACGGGTTGATAAAATGGTCAAAATTTAAAGGGCGTCAGATCTTCCCCAAAACCTGATAAAATTACAATGGGGTGAGTATTAATTGAGAAATTGCTGAGATTAGAAAGAATTATCCTTGTTCCAAAGAAATTTCAGCTCCGGAGGTTACGCCAAAAACCAGAAAAAAACAACAGGTCGTGGGTTGAAAGAATGGTCAAAATTTGAAGGGCGTCACATCTTTCCCTGAACCTGATAAAATGACAACGGGGTGGGTTTTAATCGAGAAATTGCTGAGTTTAGAAAGAATTATCTTTGTTCCAAAGAAATTTCAGCTCCGGAGGTTACCCAAAAAGCAGAAAAAAACGACAGGTCGCGGGTTGATAAAATGGTCAAAATTTAAAGGGCGTCAGATCTTTCCCAAAACCTGATAAAATGACAACGGGGTGGGTATTAATCGACAAATTGCTGAGATTAGAAAGAATTATCTTTGCTCCAAAGACATTTCAGCTACAGAGGTTACCCAAAAACCAGAAAAAAACGACAGGTCGTGGGTTGAAAGAATGTTCAAAATTTAAAGGGCGTCACATCTTCCCCATAACCTGATAAAATGACAACGGGGTGGATATTAATCGAGAAATTGCTGAGATAATAAAGAATTATCTTTGTTCCAAAGACATTTCACCTCCAGAATTTACCCAAAAAGCAGGAAAAAACGACAGGTCACGGGTTGATAAAATGGTCAAAATTTAAAGGGCGTCAGATCTTCCCCAAAACCTGATAAAATTACAATGGGGTGAGTATTAATTGAGAAATTGCTGAGATTAGAAAGAATTATCTTTGTTCCAAAGAAATTTCAGCTTCGGAGGTTACCCAAAAAGCAGAAAAATACGACAGGTCGCGGGTTGAAAGAATGGTCAAAATTTAAAGGTTGTCACATCTTCCCCATAACCTGATAAAATGACAACGGGGTGGGTATTAATCGAGAAATTGCTGAGATAATAAAGAATTACCTTTGTTCCAAAGAAATTTCAGCTCCGGAGGTTACCCAAAAACCAGAAAAAAAACGTACAGGTCGCGGGTTGAAAGAATGGTCAAAATTTAATGGGCGTCAGATCTTCCCCAAAACCTGATAAAATGACAACGGGGTGGGTATTAATCGAGAAATTGCTGAGATTAGAAAGAATTATCTTTGTTCCAAAGAAATTTCAATTCCGGAGGTAACCTAAAAAGCAGAAAAAAACGACAGGTCATGGGTTGATAAAATGGTCAAAATTTAAATGTCGTCACATCTTTCCCTAAACCTGATAAAATGACAACGAGGTGGGTATTAATCGAGAAATTGCTGAGATTAGAAAGAATTATCTTTTCTCCAAAGACATTTCACCTCCAGAATTAACCCAAAAAGTAGGAAAAAACGACAGGTCACGGGTTGAAAGAATGGTCAAAATTTAAAGGGCGTCACATATTCCCCATAACCTGATAAAATGACAACGGGGTGGATATTAATCGAGAAATTGCTGAGACAATAAAGAATTATCTTTGTTCCAAAGAAATTTCAGCTCCGGAGGTTACCCAAAAAGCAGAAAAAAACGACAGGTCGCGGGTTGACAGAATGGTCAAAATTTAAAGGGCGTCACATCTTCCCCATAACCTGATAAAATGACAACGGGGTGGGTATTAATCGAGAAATTGCTGAGATAATAAAGAATTATCTTTGTTCCAAAGAAATTTCAGCTTCGGAGGTTACCCAAAAAGCAGAAAAATACGACAGGTCGCGGGTTGAAAGAATGGTCAAAGTTTAAAGGTTGTCACATCTTCCCCATAACCTGATAAAATGACAACGGGGTGGGTATTAATCGAGAAATTGCTGAGATAATAAAGAATTACCTTTGTTCCAAAGAAATTTCAGCTCCGGAGGTTACCCAAAAACCAGAAAAAAAACGTACAGGTCGCGGGTTGAAAGAATGGTCAAAATTTAATGGGTGTCAGATCTTCCCCAAAACCTGATAAAATGACAACGGGGTGGGTATTAATCGAGAAATTGCTGAGATTAGAAAGAATTATCTTTGTTCCAAAGAAATTTCAATTCCGGAGGTAACCTAAAAAGCAGAAAAAAACGACAGGTCACGGGTTGATAAAATGGTCAAAATTTAAATGTCGTCACATCTTTCCCTAAACCTGATAAAATGACAACGAGGTGGGTATTAATCGAGAAATTGCTGAGATTAGAAAGAATTATCTTTTCTCCAAAGACATTTCACCTCCAGAATTAACCCAAAAAGTAGGAAAAAACGACAGGTCACGGGTTGATAAAATGGTCAAAATTTAAAGGGCGTCACATCTTCCCCATAACCTGATAAAATGACAACGGGGTGGGTATTAATCGAGAAATTGCTGAGATAATAAAGAATTATCTTTGCTCCAAAGACATTTCAGCTCCAGAGGTTACCCAAAAACCAGAAAAAAACGACAGGTCGTGGGTTGAAAGAATGTTCAAAATTTAAAGGGCGTCACATCTTCCCCATAACCTGATAAAATGACAACGGGGTGGGTATTAATCGAGAAATTGCTGAGATAATAAAGAATTATCTTTGTTCCAAACAAATTTCAGCTCCGGAGGTTACCCAAAAAGCAGAAAAAAACGACAGGTCGCGGGTTGATAAAATGGTCAAAATTTAAAGGGCGTCAGATCTTCCCCAAAACCTGATAAAATTACAATGGAGTGGGTATTAATTGAGAAATTGCTGAGATTACAAAGAATTATCCTTGTTCCAAAGAAATTTCAGCTCTGGACGTTACGCCAAAAACCAGAAAAAAACAACAGGTCGTGGGTTGAAAAAATGGTCAAAATTTAAAGGGCGTCACATCTTCCCCTAAACCTGATAAAATGACAACAGGGTGGGTATAAATCGAGAAATTGCTGCGATTAGAAAGAATTATCTTTGTTCCAAAGAAATTTCTGCTTTAGAGGTCACGCCAAAAAGACCAGAAAAAAACGACAGGTCGCGGGTTGAAAAAATGGTCAAAATTTACAGGGCGTCAGATCTTCCCCAAAACCTGATAAAATGACAACGGGGTGGGTATTAATCGAGAAATTGCTGAGATTACAAAGAATTATCTTTGCTCCAAAGACATTTCAGCTCCAGAGGTTACCCAAAAACCAGAAAAAAACGACAGGTCGTGGGTTGAAAGAATGTTCAAAATTTAAAGGGCGTCACATCTTCCCCATAACCTGATAAAATGACAACGGGGTGGATATTAATCGAGAAATAGCTGAGATAATAAAGAATTATCTTTGTTCCAAAGAAATTTCAGCTCCGGAGGTTACCCAAAAAGCAGAAAAAAACGACAGGTCGCGGGTTGATAAAATGGTCAAAATTTAAAGGGCGTCAGATCTTTCCCAAAACCTGATAAAATGACAACGGGGTGGGTATTAATCGACAAATTGCTGAGATTAGAAAGAATTATCTTTGCTCCAAAGACATTTCAGCTACAGAGGTTACCCAAAAACCAGAAAAAAACGACAGGTCGTGGGTTGAAAGAATGTTCAAAATTTAAAGGGCGTCACATCTTCCCCATAACCTGATAAAATGACAACGGGGTGGATATTAATCGAGAAATTGCTGAGATAATAAAGAATTATCTTTGTTCCAAAGACATTTCACCTCCAGAATTTACCCAAAAAGCAGGAAAAAACGACAGGTCACGGGTTGATAAAATGGTCAAAATTTAAAGGGCGTCAGATCTTCCCCAAAACCTGATAAAATTACAATGGGGTGAGTATTAATTGAGAAATTGCTGAGATTAGAAAGAATTATCCTTGTTCCAAAGAAATTTCAGCTCCGGAGGTTACGCCAAAAACCAGAAAAAAACAACAGGTCGTGGGTTGAAAGAATGGTCAAAATTTGAAGGGCGTCACATCTTTCCCTGAACCTGATAAAATGACAACGGGGTGGGTTTTAATCGAGAAATTGCTGAGTTTAGAAAGAATTATCTTTGTTCCAAAGAAATTTCAGCTCCGGAGGTTACCCAAAAAGCAGAAAAAAACGACAGGTCGCGGGTTGATAAAATGGTCAAAATTTAAAGGGCGTCAGATCTTTCCCAAAACCTGATAAAATGACAACGGGGTGGGTATTAATCGACAAATTGCTGAGATTAGAAAGAATTATCTTTGCTCCAAAGACATTTCAGCTACAGAGGTTACCCAAAAACCAGAAAAAAACGACAGGTCGTGGGTTGAAAGAATGTTCAAAATTTAAAGGGCGTCACATCTTCCCCATAACCTGATAAAATGACAACGGGGTGGATATTAATCGAGAAATTGCTGAGATAATAAAGAATTATCTTTGTTCCAAAGACATTTCACCTCCAGAATTTACCCAAAAAGCAGGAAAAAACGACAGGTCACGGGTTGATAAAATGGTCAAAATTTAAAGGGCGTCAGATCTTCCCCAAAACCTGATAAAATTACAATGGGGTGAGTATTAATTGAGAAATTGCTGAGATTAGAAAGAATTATCCTTGTTCCAAAGAAATTTCAGCTCCGGAGGTTACGCCAAAAACCAGAAAAAAACAACAGGTCGTGGGTTGAAAGAATGGTCAAAATTTGAAGGGCGTCACATCTTTCCCTGAACCTGATAAAATGACAACGGGGTGGGTTTTAATCGAGAAATTGCTGAGTTTAGAAAGAATTATCTTTGTTCCAAAGAAATTTCAGGTCTGGAGGTTACCCAAAAAGCAGAAAAAAAACGACAGGTCGCGGGTTGAAAGAATGGTCAAAATTTAAAGGGCGTCAGATCTTCCCCAAAACCAGATAAAATTACAAAGGGGTGGGTATTGATCGAGAAATTGCTGCGATTAGAAAAAATCATCTCTGTTCCAAAGAAATTTCAGCTTCAGAGGTCACGCCAAAGACCGAAAAAAAACGACAGGTCGCGGGTTGAAAAAATGGCAAAAATTTAAAGGGCGTCACATCTTCCCCTAAACCTGATAAAATGACAACGGGGTGGGTATTAATCGAGAAATTGCTGAGATTAGAAAGAATTATCTTTGTTCCAAAGAAATTTCAGCTTCGGAGGTTACACAAAAAGCAGAAAAAAACGACAGGTCGCGGGTTGAAAGAATGGTCAAAATTTAAAGGCCGTCACATCTTCCCCATAACCTGATAAAATTACAATGGGGAGGGTATTAATGGAGAAATTGCTGAGATTAGAAAGAATTATCTTTTCTCCAAAGACATTTCAGCTCCAGAATTTACCCAAAAAGCAGGAAAAGATGACAGGTCACGGGTTGATAAAATGGTCAAAATTTATAGGGTGTCAGATCTTCCCCAAAACCTGATAAAATTACAATGGAGTGGGTATTAATTGAGAAATTGCTGAGATTAGAAAGAATTATCCTTGTTCCAAAGAAATTTCAGCTCTGGAGGTTACCCAAAAAGCAGAAAAAAACGACAGGTCGCGGGTTGAAAGAATGGTCAAAATTTAAAGGGCGTCACATCTTCCCCATAACCTGATAAAATTACAATGGGGTGGGTATTAATTGAGAAATTGCTGAGATTAGAAAGAATTATCCTTGTTCCAAAGAAATTTCAGCTCCGGAGGTTACCCAAAAAGCAGAAAAAAACGACAGGTCGCGGGTTGAAAGAATGGTCAAAATTTAAAGGGCGTCACATCTTCCCCATAACCTGATAAAATGACAACGGGGTGGGTATTAATCAAGAAATTGCTGAGATAATAAAGAATTATCTTTGTTCCAAAGAAATTTCAGCTTCGGAGGTTACCCAAAAAGCAGAAAAATACGACAGGTCGCGGGTTGAAAGAATGGTCAAAATTTAAAGGTTGTCACATCTTCCCCATAACCTGATAAAATGACAACGGGGTGGGTATTAATCGAGAAATTGCTGAGATAATAAAGAATTACCTTTGTTCCAAAGAAATTTCAGCTCCGGAGGTTACCCAAAAACCAGAAAAAAAACGTACAGGTCGCAGGTTGAAAGAATGGTCAAAATTTAATGGGCGTCAGATCTTCCCCAAAACCTGATAAAATGACAACGGGGTGGGTATTAATCGAGAAATTGCTGAGATTAGAAAGAATTATCTTTGTTCCAAAGAAATTTCAATTCCGGAGGTAACCTAAAAAGCAGAAAAAAACGACAGGTCACGGGTTGATAAAATGGTCAAAATTTAAATGTCGTCACATCTTTCCCTAAACCTGATAAAATGACAACGAGGTGGGTATTAATCGAGAAATTGCTGAGATTAGAAAGAATTATCTTTTCTCCAAAGACATTTCACCTCCAGAATTAACCCAAAAAGTAGGAAAAAACGACAGGTCACGGGTTGAAAGAATGGTCAAAATTTAAAGGGCGTCACATATTCCCCATAACCTGATAAAATGACAACGGGGTGGATATTAATCGAGAAATTGCTGAGACAATAAAGAATTATCTTTGTTCCAAAGAAATTTCAGCTCCGGAGGTTACCCAAAAAGCAGAAAAAAACGACAGGTCGCGGGTTGAAAGAATGGTCAAAATTTAAAGGGCGTCACATCTTCCCCATAACCTGATAAAATGACAACGGGGTGGGTATTAATCGAGAAATTGCTGAGATAATAAAGAATTATCTTTGTTCCAAAGAAATTTCAGCTTCGGAGGTTACCCAAAAAGCAGAAAAATACGACAGGTCGCGGGTTGAAAGAATGGTCAAAATTTAAAGGTTGTCACATCTTCCCCATAACCTGATAAAATGACAACGGGGTGGGTATTAATCGAGAAATTGCTGAGATAATAAAGAATTACCTTTGTTCCAAAGAAATTTCAGCTCCGGAGGTTACCCAAAAACCAGAAAAAAAACGTACAGGTCGCGGGTTGAAAGAATGGTCAAAATTTAATGGGTGTCAGATCTTCCCCAAAACCTGATAAAATGACAACGGGGTGGGTATTAATCGAGAAATTGCTGAGATTAGAAAGAATTATCTTTGTTCCAAAGAAATTTCAATTCCGGAGGTAACCTAAAAAGCAGAAAAAAACGACAGGTCACGGGTTGATAAAATGGTCAAAATTTAAATGTCGTCACATCTTTCCCTAAACCTGATAAAATGACAACGAGGTGGGTATTAATCGAGAAATTGCTGAGATTAGAAAGAATTATCTTTTCTCCAAAGACATTTCACCTCCAGAATTAACCCAAAAAGTAGGAAAAAACGACAGGTCACGGGTTGATAAAATGGTCAAAATTTAAAGGGCGTCACATCTTCCCCATAACCTGATAAAATGACAACGGGGTGGGTATTAATCGAGAAATTGCTGAGATAATAAAGAATTATCTTTGCTCCAAAGACATTTCAGCTCCAGAGGTTACCCAAAAACCAGAAAAAAACGACAGGTCGTGGGTTGAAAGAATGTTCAAAATTTAAAGGGCGTCACATCTTCCCCATAACCTGATAAAATGACAACGGGGTGGGTATTAATCGAGAAATTGCTGAGATAATAAAGAATTATCTTTGTTCCAAACAAATTTCAGCTCCGGAGGTTACCCAAAAAGCAGAAAAAAACGACAGGTCGCGGGTTGATAAAATGGTCAAAATTTAAAGGGCGTCAGATCTTCCCCAAAACCTGATAAAATTACAATGGAGTGGGTATTAATTGAGAAATTGCTGAGATTACAAAGAATTATCCTTGTTCCAAAGAAATTTCAGCTCTGGACGTTACGCCAAAAACCAGAAAAAAACAACAGGTCGTGGGTTGAAAAAATGGTCAAAATTTAAAGGGCGTCACATCTTCCCCTAAACCTGATAAAATGACAACAGGGTGGGTATAGATCGAGAAATTGCTGAGATTAGAAAGAATTATCTTTGTTCCAAAGAAATTTCTGCTTTAGAGGTCACGCCAAAAAGACCAGAAAAAAACGACAGGTCGCGGGTTGAAAAAATGGTCAAAATTTACAGGGCGTCAGATCTTCCCCAAAACCTGATAAAATGACAACGGGGTGGGTATTAATCGAGAAATTGCTGAGATTACAAAGAATTATCTTTGCTCCAAAGACATTTCAGCTCCAGAGGTTACCCAAAAACCAGAAAAAAACGACAGGTCGTGGGTTGAAAGAATGTTCAAAATTTAAAGGGCGTCACATCTTCCCCATAACCTGATAAAATGACAACGGGGTGGATATTAATCGAGAAATTGCTGAGATAATAAAGAATTATCTTTGTTCCAAAGAAATTTCAGCTCCGGAGGTTACCCAAAAAGCAGAAAAAAACGACAGGTCGCGGGTTGATAAAATGGTCAAAATTTAAAGGGCGTCACATCTTTCCCAAAACCTGATAAAATGACAACGGGGTGGGTATTAATCTACAAATTGCTGAGATTAGAAAGAATTATCTTTGCTCCAAAGACATTTCAGCTACAGAGGTTACCCAAAAACCAGAAAAAAACGACAGGTCGTGGGTTGAAAGAATGTTCAAAATTTAAAGGGCGTCACATCTTCCCCATAACCTGATAAAATGACAACGGGGTGGATATTAATCGAGAAATTGCTGAGATAATAAAGAATTATCTTTGTTCCAAAGACATTTCACCTCCAGAATTTACCCAAAAAGCAGGAAAAAACGACAGGTCACGGGTTGATAAAATGGTCAAAATTTAAAGGGCGTCAGATCTTCCCCAAAACCTGATAAAATTACAATGGGGTGAGTATTAATTGAGAAATTGCTGAGATTAGAAAGAATTATCCTTGTTCCAAAGAAATTTCAGCTCCGGAGGTTACGCCAAAAACCAGAAAAAAACAACAGGTCGTGGGTTGAAAAAATGGTCAAAATTTGAAGGGCGTCACATCTTTCCCTGAACCTGATAAAATGACAACGGGGTGGGTTTTAATCGAGAAATTGCTGAGTTTAGAAAGAATTATCTTTGTTCCAAAGAAATTTCAGCTCCGGAGGTTACCCAAAAAGCAGAAAAAAACGACAGGTCGCGGGTTGATAAAATGGTCAAAATTTAAAGGGCGTCAGATCTTTCCCAAAACCTGATAAAATGACAACGGGGTGGGTATTAATCGACAAATTGCTGAGATTAGAAAGAATTATCTTTGCTCCAAAGACATTTCAGCTACAGAGGTTACCCAAAAACCAGAAAAAAACGACAGGTCGTGGGTTGAAAGAATGTTCAAAATTTAAAGGGCGTCACATCTTCCCCATAACCTGATAAAATGACAACGGGGTGGATATTAATCGAGAAATTGCTGAGATAATAAAGAATTATCTTTGTTCCAAAGACATTTCACCTCCAGAATTTACCCAAAAAGCAGGAAAAAACGACAGGTCACGGGTTGATAAAATGGTCAAAATTTAAAGGGCGTCAGATCTTCCCCAAAACCTGATAAAATTACAATGGGGTGAGTATTAATTGAGAAATTGCTGAGATTAGAAAGAATTATCCTTGTTCCAAAGAAATTTCAGCTCCGGAGGTTACGCCAAAAACCAGAAAAAAACAACAGGTCGTGGGTTGAAAAAATGGTCAAAATTTGAAGGGCGTCACATCTTTCCCTGAACCTGATAAAATGACAACGGGGTGGGTTTTAATCGAGAAATTGCTGAGTTTAGAAAGAATTATCTTTGTTCCAAAGAAATTTCAGGTCTGGAGGTTACCCAAAAAGCAGAAAAAAACGACAGGTCGCGGGTTGAAAGAATGGTCAAAATTTAAAGGGCGTCAGATCTTCCCCAAAACCAGATAAAATTACAAAGGGGTGGGTATTGATCGAGAAATTGCTGCGATTAGAAAAAATCATCTCTGTTCCAAAGAAATTTCAGCTTCAGAGGTCACGCCAAAGACCGAAAAAAAACGACAGGTCGCGGGTTGAAAAAATGGCAAAAATTTAAAGGGCGTCACATCTTCCCCATAACCTGATAAAATGACAACGGGGTGGGTATTAATCGAGAAATTGCTGAGATTAGAAAGAATTATCTTTGTCCCAAAGAAATTTCAGCTCCGGAGTTTACACAAAAAGCAGAAAAAAACGACAGGTCACGGGTTGAAAGAATGGTCAAAATTTAAAGGGCGTCACATCTTCCCCTAAACCTGATAAAATGACAACGGGGTGGGTATTAATCGAGAAATTGCTGAGATTAGAAAGAATTATCTTTGTTCCAAAGAAATTTCAGCTTCGGAGGTTACACAAAAAGCAGAAAAAAACGACAGGTCGCGGGTTGAAAGAATGGTCAAAATTTAAAGGCCGTCACATCTTCCCCATAACCTGATAAAATTACAATGGGGAGGGTATTAATGGAGAAATTGCTGAGATTAGAAAGAATTATCTTTTCTCCAAAGACATTTCAGCTCCAGAATTTACCCAAAAAGCAGGAAAAAATGACAGGTCACGGGTTGATAAAATGGTCAAAATTTATAGGGTGTCAGATCTTCCCCAAAACCTGATAAAATTACAACGGAGTGGGTATTAATTGAGAAATTGCTGAGATTAGAAAGAATTATCCTTGTTCCAAAGAAATTTCAGCTCTGGAGGTTACCCAAAAAGCAGAAAAAAACGACAGGTCGCGGGTTGAAAGAATGGTCAAAATTTAAAGGGCGTCACATCTTCCCCATAACCTGATAAAATTACAATGGGGTGGGTATTAATTGAGAAATTGCTGAGATTAGAAAGAATTATCCTTGTTCCAAAGAAATTTCAGCTCCGGAGGTTACCCAAAAAGCAGAAAAAAACGACAGGTCGCGGGTTGAAAGAATGGTCAAAATTTAAAGGGCATCACATCTTCCCCATAACCTGATAAAATGACAACGGGGTGGGTATTAATCAAGAAATTGCTGAGATAATAAAGAATTATCTTTGTTCCAAAGAAATTTCAGCTTCGGAGGTTACCCAAAAAGCAGAAAAATACGACAGGTCGCGGGTTGAAAGAATGGTCAAAATTTAAAGGTTGTCACATCTTCCCCATAACCTGATAAAATGACAACGGGGTGGGTATTAATCGAGAAATTGCTGAGATAATAAAGAATTACCTTTGTTCCAAAGAAATTTCAGCTCCGGAGGTTACCCAAAAACCAGAAAAAAAACGTACAGGTCGCGGGTTGAAAGAATGGTCAAAATTTAATGGGCGTCAGATCTTCCCCAAAACCTGATAAAATGACAACGGGGTGGGTATTAATCGAGAAATTGCTGAGATTAGAAAGAATTATCTTTGTTCCAAAGAAATTTCAATTCCGGAGGTAACCTAAAAAGCAGAAAAAAACGACAGGTCACGGGTTGATAAAATGGTCAAAATTTAAATGTCGTCACATCTTTCCCTAAACCTGATAAAATGACAACGAGGTGGGTATTAATCGAGAAATTGCTGAGATAATAAAGAATTATCTTTTCTCCAAAGACATTTCACCTCCAGAATTAACCCAAAAAGTAGGAAAAAACGACAGGTCACGGGTTGAAAGAATGGTCAAAATTTAAAGGGCGTCACATATTCCCCATAACCTGATAAAATGACAACGGGGTGGATATTAATCGAGAAATTGCTGAGACAATAAAGAATTATCTTTGTTCCAAAGAAATTTCAGCTCCGGAGGTTACCCAAAAAGCAGAAAAAAACGACAGGTCGCGGGTTGAAAGAATGGTCAAAATTTAAAGGGCGTCACATCTTCCCCATAACCTGATAAAATGACAACGGGGTGGGTATTAATCGAGAAATTGCTGAGATAATAAAGAATTATCTTTGTTCCAAAGAAATTTCAGCTTCGGAGGTTACCCAAAAAGCAGAAAAATACGACAGGTCGCGGGTTGAAAGAATGGTCAAAATTTAAAGGTTGTCACATCTTCCCCATAACCTGATAAAATGACAACGGGGTGGGTATTAATCGAGAAATTGCTGAGATAATAAAGAATTACCTTTGTTCCAAAGAAATTTCAGCTCCGGAGGTTACCCAAAAACCAGAAAAAAAACGTACAGGTCGCGGGTTGAAAAAATGGTCAAAATTTAATGGGTGTCAGATCTTCCCCAAAACCTGATAAAATGACAACGGGGTGGGTATTAATCGAGAAATTGCTGAGATTAGAAAGAATTATCTTTGTTCCAAAGAAATTTCAATTCCGGAGGTAACCTAAAAAGCAGAAAAAAACGACAGGTCACGGGTTGATAAAATGGTCAAAATTTAAATGTCGTCACATCTTTCCCTAAACCTGATAAAATGACAACGAGGTGGGTATTAATCGAGAAATTGCTGAGATTAGAAAGAATTATCTTTTCTCCAAAGACATTTCACCTCCAGAATTAACCCAAAAAGTAGGAAAAAACGACAGGTCACGGGTTGATAAAATGGTCAAAATTTAAAGGGCGTCACATCTTCCCCATAACCTGATAAAATGACAACGGGGTGGGTATTAATCGAGAAATTGCTGAGATAATAAAGAATTATCTTTGCTCCAAAGACATTTCAGCTCCAGAGGTTACCCAAAAACCAGAAAAAAACGACAGGTCGTGGGTTGAAAGAATGTTCAAAATTTAAAGGGCGTCACATCTTCCCCATAACCTGATAAAATGACAACGGGGTGGGTATTAATCGAGAAATTGCTGAGATAATAAAGAATTATCTTTGTTCCAAACAAATTTCAGCTCCGGAGGTTACCCAAAAAGCAGAAAAAAACGACAGGTCGCGGGTTGATAAAATGGTCAAAATTTAAAGGGCGTCAGATCTTCCCCAAAACCTGATAAAATTACAATGGAGTGGGTATTAATTGAGAAATTGCTGAGATTACAAAGAATTATCCTTGTTCCAAAGAAATTTCAGCTCCGGACGTTACGCCAAAAACCAGAAAAAAACAACAGGTCGTGGGTTGAAAAAATGGTCAAAATTTAAAGGGCGTCACATCTTCCCCTAAACCTGATAAAATGACAACAGGGTGGGTATAAATCGAGAAATTGCTGCGATTAGAAAGAATTATCTTTGTTCCAAAGAAATTTCTGCTTTAGAGGTCACGCCAAAAAGACCAGAAAAAAACGACAGGTCGCGGGTTGAAAAAATGGTCAAAATTTACAGGGCGTCAGATCTTCCCCAAAACCTGATAAAATGACAACGGGGTGGGTATTAATCGAGAAATTGCTGAGATTACAAAGAATTATCTTTGCTCCAAAGACATTTCAGCTCCAGAGGTTACCCAAAAACCAGAAAAAAACGACAGGTCGTGGGTTGAAAGAATGTTCAAAATTTAAAGGGCGTCACATCTTCCCCATAACCTGATAAAATGACAACGGGGTGGATATTAATCGAGAAATTGCTGAGATAATAAAGAATTATCTTTGTTCCAAATAAATTTCAGCTCCGGAGGTTACCCAAAAAGCAGAAAAAAACGACAGGTCGCGGGTTGATAAAATGGTCAAAATTTAAAGGGCGTCAGATCTTCCCCAAAACCTGATAAAATTACAATGGAGTGGGTATTAATTGAGAAATTGCTGAGATAATAAAGAATTATCTTTGCTCCAAAGACATTTCAGCTCCAGAGGTTACCCAAAAACCAGAAAAAAACGACAGGTCGTGGGTTGAAAGAATGTTCAAAATTTAAAGGGCGTCACATCTTCCCCATAACCTGATAAAATGACAACGGGGTGGGTATTAATCGAGAAATTGCTGAGATAATAAAGAATTATCTTTGTTCAAAAGAAATTTCAGCTCCGGAGGTTACCCAAAAAGCAGAAAAAAACGACAGGTCGCGGGTTGATAAAATGGTCAAAATTTAAAGGGCGTCAGATCTTCCCCAAAACCTGATAAAATTACAATGGAGTGGGTATTAATTGAGAAATTGCTGAGATAATAAAGAATTATCTTTGCTCCAAAGACATTTCAGCTCCAGAGGTTACCCAAAAACCAGAAAAAAACGACAGGTCGTGGGTTGAAAGAATGTTCAAAATTTAAAGGGCGTCACATCTTCCCCATAACCTGATAAAATGACAACGGGGTGGGTATTAATCGAGAAATTGCTGAGATAATAAAGAATTATCTTTGTTCCAAACAAATTTCAGCTCCGGAGGTTACCCAAAAAGCAGAAAAAAACGACAGGTCGCGGGTTGATAAAATGGTCAAAATTTAAAGGGCGTCAGATCTTCCCCAAAACCTGATAAAATTACAATGGAGTGGGTATTAATTGAGAAATTGCTGAGATTACAAAGAATTATCCTTGTTCCAAAGAAATTTCAGCTCCGGACGTTACGCCAAAAACCAGAAAAAAACAACAGGTCGTGGGTTGAAAATATGGTCAAAATTTAAAGGGCGTCACATCTTCCCCTAAACCTGATAAAATGACAACAGGGTGGGTATAAATCGAGAAATTGCTGCGATTAGAAAGAATTATCTTTGTTCCAAAGAAATTTCTGCTTTAGAGGTCACGCCAAAAAGACCAGAAAAAAACGACAGGTCGCGGGTTGAAAAAATGGTCAAAATTTACAGGGCGTCAGATCTTCCCCAAAACCTGATAAAATGACAACGGGGTGGGTATTAATCGAGAAATTGCTGAGATTACAAAGAATTATCTTTGCTCCAAAGACATTTCAGCTCCAGAGGTTACCCAAAAACCAGAAAAAAACGACAGGTCGTGGGTTGAAAGAATGTTCAAAATTTAAAGGGCGTCACATCTTCCCCATAACCTGATAAAATGACAACGGGGTGGATATTAATCGAGAAATTGCTGAGATAATAAAGAATTATCTTTGTTCCAAAGAAATTTCAGCTCCGGAGGTTACCCAAAAAGCAGAAAAAAACGACAGGTCGCGGGTTGATAAAATGGTCAAAATTTAAAGGGCGTCAGATCTTTCCCAAAAAGCTGATAAAATGACAACGGGGTGGGTATTAATCGACAAATTGCTGAGATTAGAAAGAATTATCTTTGCTCCAAAGACATTTCAGCTACAGAGGTTACCCAAAAACCAGAAAAAAACGACAGGTCGTGGGTTGAAAGAATGTTCAAAATTTAAAGGGCGTCACATCTTCCCCATAACCTGATAAAATGACAACGGGGTGGATATTAATCGAGAAATTGCTGAGATAATAAAGAATTATCTTTGTTCCAAAGACATTTCACCTCCAGAATTTACCCAAAAAGCAGGAAAAAACGACAGGTCACGGGTTGATAAAATGGTCAAAATTTAAAGGGCGTCAGATCTTCCCCAAAACCTGATAAAATTACAATGGGGTGAGTATTAATTGAGAAATTGCTGAGATTAGAAAGAATTATCCTTGTTCCAAAGAAATTTCAGCTCCGGAGGTTACGCCAAAAACCAGAAAAAAACAACAGGTCGTGGGTTGAAAAAATGGTCAAAATTTGAAGGGCGTCACATCTTTCCCTGAACCTGATAAAATGACAACGGGGTGGGTTTTAATCGAGAAATTGCTGAGTTTAGAAAGAATTATCTTTGTTCCAAAGAAATTTCAGGTCTGGAGGTTACCCAAAAAGCAGAAAAAAACGACAGGTCGCGGGTTGAAAGAATGGTCAAAATTTAAAGGGCGTCAGATCTTCCCCAAAACCAGATAAAATTACAAAGGGGTGGGTATTGATCGAGAAATTGCTGCGATTAGAAAAAATCATCTCTGTTCCAAAGAAATTTCAGCTTCAGAGGTCACGCCAAAAACCGGAAAAAAACGACAGGTCGCGGGTTGAAAAAATGGCAAAAATTTAAAGGGCGTCACATCTTCCCCATAACCTGATAAAATGACAACGGGGTGGGTATTAATCGAGAAATTGCTGAGATTAGAAAGAATTATCTTTGTCCCAAAGAAATTTCAGCTCCGGAGTTTACACAAAAAGCAGAAAAAAACGACAGGTCACGGGTTGAAAGAATGGTCAAAATTTAAAGGGCGTCACATCTTCCCCTAAACCTGATAAAATGACAACGGGGTGGGTATTAATCGAGAAATTGCTGAGATTAGAAAGAATTATCTTTGTTCCAAAGAAATTTCAGCTTCGGAGGTTACACAAAAAGCAGAAAAAAACGACAGGTCGCGGGTTGAAAGAATGGTCAAAATTTAAAGGCCGTCACATCTTCCCCATAACCTGATAAAATTACAATGGGGAGGGTATTAATGGAGAAATTGCTGAGATTAGAAAGAATTATCTTTTCTCCAAAGACATTTCAGCTCCAGAATTTACCCAAAAAGCAGGAAAAAATGACAGGTCACGGGTTGATAAAATGGTCAAAATTTAAATGTCGTCACATCTTTCCCTAAACCTGATAAAATGACAACGAGGTGGGTATTAATCGAGAAATTGCTGAGATTAGAAAGAATTATCTTTTCTCCAAAGACATTTCACCTCCAGAATTAACCCAAAAAGTAGGAAAAAACGACAGGTCACGGGTTGATAAAATGGTCAAAATTTAAAGGGCGTCACATCTTCACCATAACCTGATAAAATGACAACGGGGTGGGTATTAATCGAGAAATTGCTGAGATAATAAAGAATTATCTTTGCTCCAAAGACATTTCAGCTCCGGAGGTTACCCAAAAAGCAGAACAAAACAATAGGTCGCGGGTTGATAAAATGGTCAAAATCTAAAGGGCGTCAGATCTTCCCCAAAACCTGATAAAATTACAAGGAGTGGGTATTAATTGAGAAATTGCTGAGATTACAAAGAATTATCCTTGTTCCAAAGAAATTTCAGCTCCGGAGGTTACGCCAAAAACCAGAAAAAAACAACTGGTCGCGGGTTGATAAGATGGTCAAAATTTAAAGGGCGTCAGATCTTCCCCAAAACCTGATAAAATTACAATGGGGTGGGTATTAATCGAGAAATTGCTGAGATTAGAAAGAATTATCTTTTCTCCAAAGACATTTCACCTCCAGAATTAACCCAAAAAGTAGGAAAAAACGACAGGTCACGGGTTGATAAAATGGTCAAAATTTAAAGGGCGTCACATCTTCCCCATAACCTGATAAAATGACAACGGGGTGGGTATTAATCGAGAAATTGCTGAGATAATAAAGAATTATCTTTGCTCCAAAGACATTTCAGCTCCAGAGGTTACCCAAAAACCAGAAAAAAACGACAGGTCGTGGGTTGAAAGAATGTTCAAAATTTAAAGGGCGTCACATCTTCCCCATAACCTGATAAAATGACAACGGGGTGGGTATTAATCGAGAAATTGCTGAGATAATAAAGAATTATCTTTGTTCCAAATAAATTTCAGCTCCGGAGGTTACCCAAAAAGCAGAAAAAAACGACAGGTCGCGGGTTGATAAAATGGTCAAAATTTAAAGGGCGTCAGATCTTCCCCAAAACCTGATAAAATTACAATGGAGTGGGTATTAATTGAGAAATTGCTGAGATTACACAGAATTATTCTTGTTCCAAAGAAATTTCAGCTCCAGACGCTACGCCAAAAACCAGAAAAAAACAACAGGTCGTGGGTTGAAAAAATGGTCAAAATTTAAAGGGCGTCACATCTTCCCCTAAACTTGATAAAATGACAACAGGGTGGGTATAAATCGAGAAATTGCTGCGATTAGAAAGAATTATCTTTGTTCCAAAGAAATTTCTGCTTCAGAGGTCACGCCAAAAAGACCAGAAAAAAACGACAGGTCGTGGGTTGAAAGAATGTTCAAAATTTAAAGGGCGTCACATATTCCCCATAAACTGATAAAATGACAACGGGGTGGGTATTAATCGAGAAATTGCTGAGATTATAAAGAATTCTTCTTGTTTCAAAGAAATTTCAGCTACGGAAGTTACCCAAAAAGCAGAAAAAAACGACAGGTCGCAGGTTGATAAAATGGTCAAAATTTAAAGGGCGTCAGATCTTCCCCTAAATCTGATAAAACGACAACGGGGTGGGTATTAATTGAGAAATTGCTGAGATTAGAAAGAATTATCTTTGTTCCAAAGAAATTTCAGCTCCGGAGGTTACCCAAAAAGCAGAAAAAAACGACAGGTCGCGGGTTGAAAAAATGGTCAAAATTTAAAGGGCGTCACATCTTCCCCATAACCTGATAAAATGACAACGGGGTGGGTATTAATCGAAAAATTGCTGAGATTATAAAGAATTATCCTTGTTTCAAAGGAATTTCAGCTCCTGAGGTTACCCAAAAAGCAGAAAAAAATGACAGGTCACGGGTTGAAAAAATGGTCAAAATTTACAGGGCGTCAGATCTTCCCCAAAACCTGATAAAATGACAACGGGGTGGGTATTAATCGAGAAATTGCTGAGATTAGAAAGAATTATCTTTGTTCCAAAGAAATTTCAATTCCGGAGGTAACCTAAAAAGCAGAAAAAAACGACAGGTCACGGGTTGATAAAATGGTCAAAATTTAAATGTCGTCAGATCTTCCCCAAAACCTGATAAAATGACAATGGGGTGGGTATTAATCGAGAAATTGCTGAGATTAGAAAGAATTATCTTTTCTCCAAAGACATTTCAGCTCCAGAATTTACTCAAAAAGCAGAAAAAAACGACAGGTCGCGGGTTGAAAAAATGGTCAAAATTTAAAGGGCGTCACATCTTCCCCATAACCTGATAAAATGACAACGGGGTGGGTATTAATCGAGAAATTGCTGAGATTATAAAGAATTATTCTTGTTTCAAAGAAATTTCAGCTCCGGAGGTTACCCAAAAAGCAGAAAAAAACGACAGGTCGCGGGCTGATAAAATGGTCAAAATTTAAAGGGCGTCAGATCTTCCCCTAAACCTGATAAAACGACAACAGAGTGGGTATTAATTGAGAAATTGCTGAGATTAGAAAGAATTATCTTTGTTCCAAAGAAACTTCAGCTCCGGAGGTTACCCAAAAAGCAGAAAAAAACGACAGGTCGTGGGTTGAAAAAATGGTCAAAATTTAAAGGGCGTCACATCTTCCCCATAACCTGATAAAATGACAATGGGGTGGGTATTAATCGAAAAATTGCTGAGATTATAAAGAATTATCCTTGTTCCAAAGAAATTTCAGCTCCTGAGGTTACCCAAAAAGCAGAAAAAAACGACAGGTCACGGGTTGATAAAATGGTCAAAATTTAAAGGGCGTCAGATCTTCCCCAAAACCTGATAAAATTACAATGGGGTGGGTATTAATCGAGAAATTGCTGAGATTAGAAAGAATTATCTTTTCTCCAAAGACATTTCAGCTCCAGAATTTACCCAAAAAGCAGGAAAAAACGACAGGTCACAGGTTGAAAAAATGGTCAAAATTTAAAGGGCGTCAGATCTTCCCCAAAACCTGATAAAATTACAATGGGGTGGGTATTAATTGAGAAATTGCTGAGATTAGTAGGGCTGTAGTCTTTTTGTCGACTAGTCGATTAATTGGTCGATACTCTCTCATCCGACTAAATTCTCATTGGTCGAATAATCTCCGTGTATCTCTATCTCTAATTTCATGAAAGAGAAAAGTGCTACATCAGTAGCTTTCTGGGACTAATCCATTATTTTCCTGCAGCGGGGGGACAGACCAACTAACTACCTTTTGAAAACAGTGCATTCAAAACACCCCCGCTGTTTACACAACTTTGGACTCTTCCAAACTCCGGAGGTCTAACTCCGTTACAGACCGTTTCTCCTACAATTATATCAACAAGAACCCCCGCCAGGCCAAAAAATATTTTTTAATACTAGAGTTAACGCCAAATATCCACTCATTCAGAAATATTTAGCGTTTGGGAGTCTGTGCAGCCCGTGAGTCAACCACTGTGTTGTTGCCTGGGAAACGAGCAACTGTGTTATACGTCATTGCGTAGTATGTTTGCTTAGCAATTTGGACACAGAGAAAGTGACGGTGGATATGAGTGGAGCAGAGGAAAAGGTTATCGGTAAGTTGTCAGTCTGGCAGTAAATGTACAGCACAGACTACAGTGTGTCAGTTAAATGATGAAAAGTCCCGTCTGTTGTTTCTCCAAGTGCTGGAAAAGTGAAGGGAGTTAGCTCCAAAGTTAGCAACGATGGGTTAGCCTAGCCTGAAGACGCTAAACAGAGAAATACAGAATTCATTGTAACATACCACCCCCCCCCCCCCCTCCCGCGCGCGACTAATCGATTAGTCGCTGATTATTTACAATTTTAGTCGACCAAGGTTTTCTTTGGTTGACTACAGCCCTAGAGATTAGAAAGAATTATCCTTGTTCCAAAGAAATTTCAGCTCCGGAGGTTACCCAAAAACCAGAAAAAACGACAGGTCGGGGGTTGATAAAATGGTCAAAATTTAAAGGGCGTCAGATCTTCCCCTAAACCTGATAAAATGAAAACGGGGTGGGTATTAATCGAGAAATTGCTGAGATTAGAGAGAATTATCTTTTCTCCAAAGACATCTCAGCTCCAGAGGTTACCCAAAAAGCAGAAAAAAACGACAGGTCGCAGGTTGAAAGAATGGTCAAAATTTAAAGGGCGTCAGATCTTCCCCAAAACCTGATAAAATGACAACAGGGTGGGTATTAATCAAGAAATTGCTGAGATTACAAAGAATTGTCCTTATTTCAAAGAAATTTCATCTCCGGAGGTTACCCAAAAACCAGAAAAAAACGACAGGTTGCGGGTTGAAAAAATGGTCAAAATTTAAAGGGCGTCAAATCTTCCCCAAAACCTGATAAAATTACAATGGGGTGGGTATTAATGGAGAAATTGCTGCGATTAGAAAGAATTATCCTTGTTCCAAAGAAATTTCAGCTCCAGAGGTTACGCCAAAAAGCAGAAAAAAACGACAGGTCGCGGGTTAAAAAAATGGTCAAAATTTAAAGGGCGTCAGATCTTCCGCAAAACCTGATAAAATGACAACGGGGTGGGTATTAATCGAGAAATTGCTGAGATTATAAAGAATTATCCTTGTTTCAAAGAAATTGGTTACCTAAAAAGCAGAAAAAAACGACAGGTCGCGGGTTGAAAGAATGGTCAAAATTTAAAGGGCGTCAAATATTTCCCATAACCTGATAAAATTACAATGGGGTGGGTATTAATTGAGAAATTGCTGAGATTAGAAAGAATTATCCTTGTTCCAAAGAAATTTCAGCTCCGGAGGTCACGCCAAAAAGCAGAAAAAAACGACAGGTCGCGGGTTGAAAAAATGGTCAAAATTTAAAGGGCGTCAGATCTTCCCCAAAACCTGATAAAATGACAATAGGGTGGGTATTAATCGAGAAATTGCTGAGATTATAAAGAATTATCCTTGTTTCAAAGAAATTTCATCTCCGGAGGTTACCCAAAAAGCAGAAAAAAACGACAGGTCGCGGGTTGAAAGAATGGTCAAAATTTAAAGGGCGTCACATATTCCCCATAACCTGATAAAATTACAATGGGGTGGGTATTATTTGAGAAATTGCTGAGATTAGAAAGAATTATCCTTGTTCCAAAGAAATTTCAGCCCCGGAGGTCACGCCAAGAACCAGAAAAAAACAACAGGTCGTGGGTTGAAAAAATGGTCAAAATTTAAAGGGCGTCAGATCTTCCCCAAAACCTGATAAAATGACAACGGGGTGGGTATTAATCGAGAAATTGCTGAGATTATAAAGAATTATCTTTTCTCCAAAGACATCTCAGCTCCAGAGGTTACCCAAAAACCAGAAAAAAACGACAGGTCGCGGGTTGAAAGAATGGTCAAAATTTAAAGGGCGTCACATCTTCCCCATAACCTGATAAAATGACAACGGGGTGGGTATTAATCGAGAAATTGCTGAGATTAGAAAGAATTATCCCCGATTTTCAAAGAAATTTCATCTCCGGAGGTTACCCAAAAACCAGAAAAAAACGACAGGTCGCGGGTTGAAAGAATGGTCAAAATTTAAAGGGCGTCACATATTCCCCTTAACCTGATAAAATTACAATGGGGTGGGTATTAATTGAGAAATTGCTGAGATTAGAAAGAATTATCTTTGTTCCAAAGAAATTTCAGCTCCGGAGGTTACCCAAAAAGCAGAAAAAAACGACAGGTCGCGGGTTGAAAGAATGGTCAAAATTTAAAGGGCGTCTCATCTTCCCCATAACCTGATAAAATGACAACGGGGTGGGTATAAATCGAAAAATTGCTGAGATTATAAAGAATTATCCTTGTTTCAAAAAAATTTCAGCTCCTGAGGTTACCCAAAAAGCAGAAAAAAACGACAGGTCACGGGTTGATAAAATGGTCAAAATTTAAAGGGCGTCAGATCTTTCTCTAAACCTGATAAAATGACAACGGGGTGGGTATTAATCGAGAAATTGCTGAGATTATAAAGAATTATCTTTGTTCCAAAGAAATTTCAGCTCTGGAGGTCACGCCAAAAATCCGAAAAAAACGACAGGTCGCGGGTTGAAAGAATGGTCAAAATTTACAGGGCGTCGGATCTTCCCCAAAACCTGATAAAATGACAACGGGGTGGGTATTAATCGAGAAATTGCTGAGATAATAAAGAATTATCTTTGTTTCAAAGAAATTTCAGCTCCGGAGGTTACCCAAAAAGCAGAAAAAAACAACAGGTCGCGGGTTGATAAAATGGTCAAAATCTAAAGGGCGTCAGATCTTCCCCAAAACCTGATAAAATTACAATGGGGTGGGTATTAATCGAGAAATTGCTGAGATTAGAAAGAATTATCTTTTCTCCACAGACATTTCACCTCCAGAATTAACCCAAAAAGTAGGAAAAAACGACAGGTCACGGGTTGATAAAATGGTCAAAATTTAAAGGGAGTCACATCTTCCCCATAACCTGATAAAATGACAACGGGGTGGGTATTAATCGAGAAATTGCTGAGATAATAAAGAATTATCTTTGCTCCAAAGACATTTCAGCTCCAGAGGTTACCCAAAAACCAGAAAAAAACGACAGGTCGTGGGTTGAAAGAATGTTCAAAATTTAAAGGGCGTCACATCTTCCCCATAACCTGATAAAATGACAACGGGGTGGGTATTAATCGAGAAATTGCTGAGATAATAAAGAATTATCTTTGTTCCAAATAAATTTCAGCTCCGGAGGTTACCCAAAAAGCAGAAAAAAACGACAGGTCGCGGGTTGATAAAATGGTCAAAATTTAAAGGGCGTCAGATCTTCCCCAAAACCTGATAAAATTACAATGGAGTGGGTATTAATTGAGAAATTGCTGAGATTACAAAGAATTATCCTTGTTCCAAAGAAATTTCAGCTCCGGACGCTACGCCAAAAACCAGAAAAAAACAACAGGTCGTGGGTTGAAAAAATGGTCAAAATTTAAAGGGCGTCACATCTTCCCCTAAACTTGATAGAATGACAACAGGGTGGGTATAAATCGAGAAATTGCTGCGATTAGAAAGAATTATCTTTGTTCCAAAGAAATTTCTGCTTCAGAGGTCACGCCAAAAAGACCAGAAAAAAACGACAGGTCGCAGGTTGAAAAAATGGTCAAAATTTACAGGGCGTCAGATCTTCCTCAAAACCTGATAAAATGACAACGGGGTGGGTATTAATCGAGAAATTGCTGAGATTAGAAAGAATTATCTTTGTTCCAAAGAAATTTCAGCTCCGGAGGTTACCCAAATAGCAGAAAAAAACGACAGGTTGCGGGTTGAATAAATGGTCAAAATTTAAAGGGCGTCACATCTTCCCCATAACCTGATAAAATGACAACGGGGTGGGTATTAATCGAAAAATTGTTGAGATTATAAAGAATTATCCTTGTTTCAAAGAAATTTCAGCTCCTGAGGTTACCCAAAAAGCAGAAAAAAATGACAGGTCACGGGTTGAAAAAATGGTCAAAATTTACAGGGCGTCAGATCTTCCCCAAAACCTGATAAAATGACAACGGGGTGGGTATTAATCGAGAAATTGCTGAGATTAGAAAGAATTATCTTTGTTCCAAAGAAATTTCAATTCCGGAGGTAACCTAAAAAGCAGAAAAAAACGACAGGTCACGGGTTGATAAAATGGTCAAAATTTAAATGTCGTCAGATCTTCCCCAAAACCTGATAAAATGACAATGGGGTGGGTATTAATCGAGAAATTGCTGAGATTAGAAAGAATTATCTTTTCTCCAAAGACATTTCAGCTCCAGAATTTACCCAAAAAGCAGAAAAAAATGACAGGTCGCGGGTTGAAAAAATGTTCAAAATTTAAAGGGCGTCACATCTTCCCCATAACCTGATAAAATGACAACGGGGTGGGTATTAATCGAGAAATTGCTGAGATAATAAAGAATTATCTTTGTTCCAAATAAATTTCAGCTCCGGAGGTTACCCAAAAACCAGAAAAAAACGACAGGTCGCGGGTTGATAAAATGGTCAAAATTTAAAGGGCGTCAGATCTTCCCCAAAACCTGATAAAATTACAATGGAGTGGGTATTAATTGAGAAATTGCTGAGATTACAAAGAATTATCCTTGTTCCAAAGAAATTTCAGCTCTGGACGCTACGCCAAAAACCAGAAAAAAACAACAGGTCGTGGGTTGAAAAAATGGTCAAAATTTAAAGGGCGTCACATCTTCCCCTAAACTTGATAAAATGACAACAGGGTGGGTATAAATCGAGAAATTGCTGCGATTAGAAAGAATTATCTTTGTTCCAAAGAAATTTCTGCTTCAGAGGTCACGCCAAAAAGACCAGAAAAAAACGACAGGTCGCAGGTTGAAAAAATGGTCAAAATTTACAGGGCGTCAGATCTTCCTCAAAACCTGATAAAATGACAACGGGGTGGGTATTAATCGAGAAATTGCTGAGATTAGAAAGAATTATCTTTGTTCCAAAGAAATTTCAGCTCCGGAGGTTACCCAAATAGCAGAAAAAAACGAGAGGTTGCGGGTTGAATAAACGGTCAAAATTTAAAGGGCGTCACATCTTCCCCATAACCTGATAAAATGACAACGGGGTGGGTATTAATCGAAAAATTGTTGAGATTATAAAGAATTATCCTTGTTTCAAAGAAATTTCAGCTCCTGAGGTTACCCAAAAAGCAGAAAAAAATGACAGGTCACGGGTTGAAAAAATGGTCAAAATTTACAGGGCGTCAGATCTTCCCCAAAACCTGATAAAATGACAACGGGGTGGGTATTAATCGAGAAATTGCTGAGATTAGAAAGAATTATCTTTGTTCCAAAGAAATTTCAATTCCGGAGGTAACCTAAAAAGCAGAAAAAAACGACAGGTCACGGGTTGATAAAATGGTCAAAATTTAAATGTCGTCAGATCTTCCCCAAAACCTGATAAAATGACAATGGGGTGGGTATTAATCGAGAAATTGCTGAGATTAGAAAGAATTATCTTTTCTCCAAAGACATTTCAGCTCCAGAATTTACCCAAAAAGCAGAAAAAAACGAGAGGTCGCGGATTGAAAAAATGTTCAAAATTTAAAGGGCGTCACATCTTCCCCATAACCTGATAAAATGACAACGGGGTGGGTATTAATCGAGAAATTGCTGAGATAATAAAGAATTATCTTTGTTCCAAATAAATTTCAGCTCCGGAGGTTACCCAAAAAGCAGAAAAAAACGACAGGTCGCGGGTTGATAAAATGGTCAAAATTTAAAGGGCGTCAGATCTTCCCCAAAACCTGATAAAATTACAATGGAGTGGGTATTAATTGAGAAATTGCTGAGATTACAAAGAATTATCCTTGTTCCAAAGAAATTTCAGCTCCGGACGCTACGCCAAAAACCAGAAAAAAACAACAGGTCGTGGGTTGAAAAAATGGTCAAAATTTAAAGGGCGTCACATCTTCCCCTAAACTTGATAAAATGACAACAGGGTGGGTATAAATCGAGAAATTGCTGCGATTAGAAAGAATTATCTTTGTTCCAAAGAAATTTCTGCTTCAGAGGTCACGCCAAAAAGACCAGAAAAAAACGACAGGTCGCAGGTTGAAAAAATGGTCAAAATTTACAGAGCGTCAGATCTTCCTCAAAACCTGATAAAATGACAACGGGGTGGGTATTAATCGAGAAATTGCTGAGATTAGAAAGAATTATCTTTGTTCCAAAGAAATTTCAGCTCCGGAGGTTACCCAAATAGCAGAAAAAAACGACAGGTTGCGGGTTGAATAAATGGTCAAAATTTAAAGGGCGTCACATCTTCCCCATAACCTGATAAAATGACAACGGGGTGGGTATTAATCGAAAAATTGTTGAGATTATAAAGAATTATCCTTGTTTCAAAGAAATTTCAGCTCCTGAGGTTACCCAAAAAGCAGAAAAAAATGACAGGTCACGGGTTGAAAAAATGGTCAAAATTTAAAGGGCGTCAGATCTTCCCCAAAACCTGATAAAATGACAACGGGGTGGGTATTAATCGAGAAATTGCTGAGATTAGAAAGAATTATCTTTGTTCCAAAGAAATTTCAATTCCGGAGGTAACCTAAAAAGCAGAAAAAAACGACAGGTCACGGGTTGATAAAATGGTCAAAATTTAAATGTCGTCAGATCTTCCCCAAAACCTGATAAAATGACAATGGGGTGGGTATTAATCGAGAAATTGCTGAGATTAGAAAGAATTATCTTTTCTCCAAAGACATTTCAGCTCCAGAATTTACCCAAAAAGCAGAAAAAAACGAGAGGTCGCGGGTTGAAAAAATGGTCAAAATTTAAAGGGCGTCACATATTCCCCATAACCTGATAAAATGACAACGGGGTGGGTATTAATCGAGAAATTGCTGAGATTATAAAGAATTCTTCTTGTTTCAAAGAAATTTCAGCTACGGAAGTTACCCAAAAAGCAGAAAAAAACGACAGGTCGCGGGTTGATAAAATGGTCAAAATTTAAAGGGCGTCAGATCTTCCCCTAAATCTGATAAAACGACAAGGGGGTGGGCATTAATTGAGAAATTGCTGAGATTAGAAAGAATTATCTTTGTTCCAAAGAAATTTCAGCTCCGGAGGTTACCCAAAAAGCAGAAAAAAACGACAGGTTGCGGGTTGAAAAAATGGTCAAAATTTAAAGGGCGTCACATCTTCCCCATAACCTGATAAAATGACAACGGGGTGGGTATTAATCGAAAAATTGCTGAGAATATAAAGAATTATCCTTGTTTCAAAGGAATTTCAGCTCCAGAATTTACCCAAAAAGCAGAAAAAAACGACAGGTCGCGGGTTGAAAAAATGGTCAAAATTTAAAGGGCGTCACATCTTCCCCATAACCTGATAAAATGACAACGGGGTGGGTATTAATCGAGAAATTGCTGAGATTATAAAGAATTATTCTTGTTTCAAAGAAATTTCAGCTCCGGAGGTTACCCAAAAAGCAGAAAAAAAACGACAGGTCGCGGGCTGATAAAATGGTCAAAATTTAAAGGGCGTCAGATCTTCCCCTAAACCTGATAAAACGACAACAGAGTGGGTATTAATTGAGAAATTGCTGAGATTATAAAGAATTATCTTTGTTCCAAAGAAACTTCAGCTCCGGAGGTTACCCAAAAAGCAGAAAAAAATGACAGGTCACGGGTTGAAAAAATGGTCAAAATTTACAGGGCGTCAGATCTTCCCCAAAACCTGATAAAATGACAACGGGGTGGGTATTAATCGAGAAATTGCTGAGATTAGAAAGAATTATCTTTGTTCCAAAGAAATTTCAATTCCGGAGGTAACCTAAAAAGCAGAAAAAAACGACAGGTCACGGGTTGATAAAATGGTCAAAATTTAAATGTCGTCAGATCTTCCCCAAAACCTGATAAAATGACAATGGGGTGGGTATTAATCGAGAAATTGCTGAGATTAGAAAGAATTATCTTTTCTCCAAAGACATTTCAGCTCCAGAATTTACCCAAAAAGCAGAAAAAAACGACAGGTCGCGGGTTGAAAAAATGGTCAAAATTTAAAGGGCGTCACATATTCCCCATAACCTGTTAAAATGACAACGGGGTGGGTATTAATCGAGAAATTGCTGAGATTATAAAGAATTCTTCTTGTTTCAAAGAAATTTCAGCTACGGAAGTTACCCAAAAAGCAGAAAAAAACGACAGGTCGCGGGTTGATAAAATGGTCAAAATTTAAAGGGCATCAGATCTTCCCCTAAATCTGATAAAACGACAAGGGGGTGGGTATTAATTGAGAAATTGCTGAGATTAGAAAGAATTATCTTTGTTCCAAAGAAATTTCAGCTCCGGAGGTTACCCAAAAAGCAGAAAAAAACGACAGGTTGCGGGTTGAAAAAATGGTCAAAATTTAAAGGGCGTCACATCTTCCCCATAACCTGATAAAATGACAACGGGGTGGGTATTAATCGAAAAATTGCTGAGATTATAAAGAATTATCCTTGTTTCAAAGGAATTTCAGCTCCTGAGGTTACCCAAAAAGCAGAAAAAAATGACAGGTCACGGGTTGAAAAAATGGTCAAAATTTACAGGGCGTCAGATCTTCCCCAAAACCTGATAAAATGACAACGGGGTGGGTATTAATCGAGAAATTGCTGAGATTAGAAAGAATTATCTTTGTTCCAAAGAAATTTCAATTCCGGAGGTAACCTAAAAAGCAGAAAAAAACGACAGGTCACGGGTTGATAAAATGGTCAAAATTTAAATGTCGTCAGATCTTCCCCAAAACCTGATAAAATGACAATGGGGTGGGTATTAATCGAGAAATTGCTGAGATTAGAAAGAATTATCTTTTCTCCAAAGACATTTCAGCTCCAGAATTTACCCAAAAAGCAGAAAAAAACGACAGGTCGCGGGTTGAAAAAATGGTCAAAATTTAAAGGGCGTCACATCTTCCCCATAACCTGATAAAATGACAACGGGGTGGGTATTAATCGAGAAATTGCTGAGATTATAAAGAATTATTCTTGTTTCAAAGAAATTTCAGCTCCGGAGGTTACCCAAAAAGCAGAAAAAAACGACAGGTCACGGGCTGATAAAATGGTCAAAATTTAAAGGGCGTCAGATCTTCCCCTAAACCTGATAAAACGACAACAGAGTGGGTATTAATTGAGAAATTGCTGAGATTAGAAAGAATTATCTTTGTTCCAAAGAAACTTCAGCTCCGGAGGTTACCCAAAAAGCAGAAAAAAACGACAGGTCGCGGGTTGAAAAAATGGTCAAAATTTAAAGGGCGTCACATCTTCCCCATAACCTGATAAAATTACAATGGGGTGGGTATTAATCGAGAAATTGCTGAGATTAGAAAGAATTATCTTTTCTCCAAAGACATTTCAGCTCCAGAATTTACCCAAAAAGCAGGAAAAAACGACAGGTCACAGGTTGAAAAAATGGTCAAAATTTAAAGGGCGTCAGATCTTCCCCAAAACCTGATAAAATTACAATGGGGTGGGTATTAATCGAGAAATTGCTGAGATTAGAAAGAATTATCTTTTCTCCAAAGACATTTCAGCTCCAGAATTTACCCAAAAAGCAGGAAAAAACGACAGGTCACAGGTTGAAAAAATGGTCAAAATTTAAAGGGCGTCAGATCTTCCCCAAAACCTGATAAAATGACAACGGGGTGGGTATTAATCGAGAAATTGCTGAGATTAGTAGGGCTGTAGTCTGTTTGTCGACTAGTCGATTAATTGGTCGATACTCTCTCATCCGACTAAATTCTCATTGGTCGAATAATCTCCGTGTATCTCTATCTCTAATTTCATGAAAGAGAAAAGTGCTACATCAGTAGCTTTCTGGGACTAATCCATTATTTTCCTGCAGCGGGGGGACAGACCAACTAACTACCTTTTGAAAACAGTGCATTCAAAACACCCCCGCTGTTTACACAACTTTGGACTCTTCCAAACTCCGGAGGTCTAACTCCGTTACAGACCGTTTCTCCTACAATTATATCAACAAGAACCCCCGCCAGGCCAAAAAATATTTTTTAATACTAGAGTTAACGCCAAATATCCACTCATTCAGAAATATTTAGCGTTTGGGAGTCTGTGCAGCCCGTGAGTCAACCACTGTGTTGTTGCCTGGGAAACGAGCAACTGTGTTATACGTCATTGCGTAGTATGTTTGCTTAGCAATTTGGACACAGAGAAAGTGACGGTGGATATGAGTGGAGCAGAGGAAAAGGTTATCGGTAAGTTGTCAGTCTGGCAGTAAATGTACAGCACAGACTACAGTGTGTCAGTTAAATGATGAAAAGTCCCGTCTGTTGTTTCTCCAAGTGCTGGAAAAGTGAAGGGAGTTAGCTCCAAAGTTAGCAACGATGGGTTAGCCTAGCCTGAAGACGCTAAACAGAGAAATACAGAATTCATTGTAACATACCACCCCCCCCCCCCTCCCGCGCGCGACTAATCGATTAGTCGCTGATTATTTACAATTTTAGTCGACCAAGGTTTTCTTTGGTTGACTACAGCCCTAGAGATTAGAAAGAATTATCCTTGTTCCAAAGAAATTTCAGCTCCGGAGGTTACCCAAAAACCAGAAAAAACGACAGGTCGGGGGTTGATAAAATGGTCAAAATTTAAAGGGCGTCAGATCTTCCCCTAAACCTGATAAAATGAAAACGGGGTGGGTATTAATCGAGAAATTGCTGAGATTAGAGAGAATTATCTTTTCTCCAAAGACATCTCAGCTCCAGAGGTTACCCAAAAAGCAGAAAAAAACGACAGGTCGCAGGTTGAAAGAATGGTCAAAATTTAAAGGGCGTCAGATCTTCCCCATAACCTGATAAAATGACAACGGGGTGGGTATTAATCGAGAAATTGCTGCGATTAGAAAGAATTATCCTTGTTCCAAAGAAATTTCAGCTCCAGAGGTTACGCCAAAAAGCAGAAAAAAACGACAGGTCGCGGGTTAAAAAAATGGTCAAAATTTAAAGGGCGTCAGATCTTCCGCAAAACCTGATAAAATGACAACGGGGTGGGTATTAATCGAGAAATTGCTGAGATTATAAAGAATTATCCTTGTTTCAAAGAAATTGGTTACCTAAAAAGCAGAAAAAAACGACAGGTCGCGGGTTGAAAGAATGGTCAAAATTTAAAGGGCGTCAAATATTCCCCATAACCTGATAAAATTACAATGGGGTGGGTATTAATCGAAAAATTGCTGAGATTAGAAAGAATTATCCTTGTTCCAAAGAAATTTCAGCTCCGGAGGTCACGCCAAAAAGCAGAAAAAAACGACAGGTCGCGGGTTGAAAAAATGGTCAAAATTTAAAGGGCGTCAGATCTTCCCCAAAACCTGATAAAATGACAATGGGGTGGGTATTAATCGAGAAATTGCTGAGATTATAAAGAATTATCCTTGTTTCAAAGAAATTTCATCTCCGGAGGTTACCCAAAAAGCAGAAAAAAACGACAGGTCGCGGGTTGAAAGAATGGTCAAAATTTAAAGGGCGTCACATATTCCCCATAACCTGATAAAATTACAATGGGGTGGGTATTATTTGAGAAATTGCTGAGATTAGAAAGAATTATCCTTGTTCCAAAGAAATTTCAGCCCCGGAGGTCACGCCAAGAACCAGAAAAAAACAACAGGTCGTGGGTTGAAAAAATGGTCAAAATTTAAAGGGCGTCAGATCTTCCCCAAAACCTGATAAAATGACAACGGGGTGGGTATTAATCGAGAAATTGCTGAGATTATAAAGAATTATCTTTTCTCCAAAGACATCTCAGCTCCAGAGGTTACCCAAAAACCAGAAAAAAACGACAGGTCGCGGGTTGAAAGAATGGTCAAAATTTAAAGGGCGTCACATCTTCCCCATAACCTGATAAAATGACAACGGGGTGGGTATTAATCGAGAAATTGCTGAGATTAGAAAGAATTATCCCCGATTTTCAAAGAAATTTCATCTCCGGAGGTTACCCAAAAACCAGAAAAAAACGACAGGTCGCGGGTTGAAAAAATGGTCAAAATATAAAGGGCGTCACATATTCCCCTTAACCTGATAAACTTACAATGGGGTGGGTATTAATTGAGAAATTGCTGAGATTAGAAAGAATTATCCTTGTTCCAAAGAAATTTCAGCTCCGGAGGTTAGCCAAAAAGCAGAAAAAAACGACAGGTCGCGGGTTGAAAGAATGGTCAAAATTTAAAGGGCGTCACATCTTCCCCATAACCTGATAAAATGACAACGGGGTGGATATTAATCGAGAAATTGCTGAGACAATAAAGAATTATCTTTGTTCCAAAGAAATTTCAGCTCCGGAGGTTACCCAAAAAGCAGAAAAAAACGACAGGTCGCGGGTTGAAAGAATGGTCAAAATTTAAAGGGCGTCACATCTTCCCCATAACCTGATAAAATGACAACGGGGTGGGTATTAATCGAGAAATTGCTGAGATAATAAAGAATTATCTTTGTTCCAAAGAAATTTCAGCTCCGGAGGTTACCCAAAAAGCAGAAAAAAACGACAGGTCGCGGGTTGATAAAATGGTCAAAATTTAAAGGGCGTCAGATCTTCCCCAAAACCTGATAAAATGACAACGGGGTGGGTATTAATCGAGAAATTGCTGACATTAGAAAGAATTATCTTTGCTCCAAAGACATTTCAGCTCCAGAGGTTACCCAAAAACCAGAAAAAAACGACAGGTCGTGGGTTGAAAGAATGTTCAAAATTTAAAGGGCATCACATCTTCCCCATAACCTGATAAAATGACAATGGAGTGGGTATTAATTGAGAAATTGCTGAGATTACAAAGAATTATCCTTGTTCCAAAGAAATTTCAGCTCCGGAGGTTACGTCAAAAACCAGAAAAAAATGACAGATCGCGGGTTGAAAAAATGGTCAAAATTTAAAGGGCGTCACATCTTCCCCAAAACCTGATAAAATGACAACGGGGTGGGTATTAATCGAGAAATTCCTGAGATTATAAAGAATTATCCTTGTTTCAAAGAAATTTCATCTCCGGAGGTTACCCAAAAACCAGAAAAAAACGACAGGTCGCGGGTTGATAAAATGGTCAAAATTTAAAGGGCATCACATATTCCCCATAACCTGATAAAATTGCAATGGGGTGGGTATTAATTGAGAAATTGCTGAGATTACAAAGAATGATCTTTGCTCCAAAGACATTTCAGCTCCAGAGGTTACCCAAAAATCAGAAAAAAACAACAGGTCGTGGGTTGAAAAAATGGTCAAAATTTAAAGGGCGTCACATCTTCCCCATAACCTGACAAAATGACAACGGGGTGGGTATTAATCGAGAAATTGCTGAGATAATAAAGAATTATTCTTGTTTCAAAGAAATTTCAGCTCCGGAGGTTACCCAAAAAGCAGAAAAAAACGACAGGTCGCGGGTTGAAAGAATGGTCAAAATTTAAAGGGCGTCACATCTTCCCCATAACCTGATAAAATGACAACGGGGTGGGTATTAATCGAGAAATTGCTGAGATAATAAAGAATTATTCTTGTTTCAAAGAAATTTCAGCTCCGGAGGTTACCCAAAAACCAGAAAAAAACGACAGGTCGCGGGTTGATAAAATGGTCAAAATTTAAAGGGCGTCAGATCTTTCTCTAAACCTGATAAAATGACAACGGGGTGGGTATTAATCGAGAAATTGCTGAGATTATAAAGAATTATCTTTGTTCCAAAGAAATTTCAGCTCTGGAGGTCACGCCAAAAATCCGAAAAAAACGACAGGTCGCGGGTTGAAAAAATGGTCAAAATTTACAGGGCGTCAGATCTTCCCCAAAACCTGATAAAATGACAACGGGGTGGGTATTAATCGAGAAATTGCTGAGATTAGAAAGAATTAACTTTGTTCCAAAGAAATTTCAATTCCGGAGGTAACCTAAAAAGCAGAAAAAAACGACAGGTCACGGGTTGATAAAATGGTCAAAATTTAAATGTCGTCAGATCTTCCCCAAAACCTGATAAAATGACAACGGGGTGGGTATTAATCGAGAAATTGCTGAGATTAGAAAGAATTATCTTTTCTCCAAAGACATTTCAGCTCCAGAATTTACCCAAAAAGCAGAAAAAAACGACAGGTCGCGGGTTGAAAAAATGGTCAAAGTTTAAAGGGCGTCACATCTTCCCCATAACCTGATAAAATGACAACGGGGTGGGTATTAATCGAGAAATTGCTGAGAATTTAAAGAATTCTTCTTGTTTCAAAGAAATTTCAGCTCCGGAGGTTACCCAAAAAGCAGAAAAAAACGACAGGTCGCGGGTTGATAAAATGGTCAAAATTTAAAGGGCGTCAGATCTTCCCCTAAACCTGATAAAACGACAACGGGGTGGGTATTAATTGAGAAATTGCTGAGATTAGAAAGAATTATCTTTGTTCCAAAGAAATTTCAGCTCCGGAGGTTACCCAAAAAGCAGAAAAAAACGACAGGTCGCGGGTTGAAAAAATGGTCAAAATTTAAAGGGCGTCACATCTTCCCCATAACCTGATAAAATGACAACGGGGTGGGTATTAATCGAAAAATTGCTGAGATTATAAAGAATTATCCTTGTTTCAAAGAAATTTCAGCTCCTGAGGTTACCCAAAAAGCAGAAAAAAATGACAGGTCACGGGTTGAAAAAATGGTCAAAATTTACAGGGCGTCAGATCTTGCCCAAAACCTGATAAAATGACAACGGGGTGGGTATTAATCGAGAAATTGCTGAGATTAGAAAGAATTATCTTTGTTCCAAAGAAATTTCAATTCCGGAGGTTACCCAAAAAGCAGAAAAAAACGACAAGTCGCAGGTTGAAAAAATGGTCAAAATTTAAAGGGCGTCACATCTTCCCCAAAACCTGATAAAATGACAACGGGGTGGGTATTAATTGAGAAATTGCTGAGATTATAAAGAATTATCCTTGTTTCAAAGAAATTTCATCTCCGGAGGTTACCCAAAAACCAGAAAAAAACGACAGGTCGCGGGTTGATAAAATGGTCAAAATTTAAAAGGCGTCACATATTCCCCATAACCTGATAAAATTGCAATGGGGTGGGTATTAATTGAGAAATTGCTGAGATTACAAAGAATAATCTTTGCTCCAAAGACATTTCAGCTCCAGAGGTTACCCAAAAATCAGAAAAAAACAACAGGTCGTGGGTTGAAAAAATGGTCAAAATTTAAAGGGCGTCAGATCTTCCCCAAAACCTGATAAAATGAAAACGGGGTGGGTATTAATCGAGAAATTGCTGAGATTAGAAAGAATTATCTTTGTTCCAAAGAAATTTCAATTCCGGAGGTTACCCAAAAAGCAGAAAAAGACGACAGGTCGCGGGTTGAAAGAATGGTCAAAATTTAAAGGGCGTCACATCTTCCCCATGACCTGATAAAATGACAACGGGGTGGGTATTAATCGAGAAATTGCTGAGATTATAAAGAATTATCTTTGTTCCAAAGAAATTTCAGCTCCAGAGGTTACCCAAAATGCAGAAAAAAACGACAGGTCGCGGGTTGAAAGAATGGTCAAAATTTAAAGGGCGTCACATCTTCCCCATAACCTGATAAAATGACAACGGGGTGGGTATTAATCGAGAAATTGCTGAGATAATAAAGAATTATTCTTGTTTCAAAGAAATTTCAGCACCGGAGGTTACCCAAAAACCAGAAAAAAACGACAGGTCGCGGGTTGATAAAATGGTCAAAATTTAAAAGGCGTCACATATTCCCCATAACCTGATAAAATTGCAATGGGGTGGGTATTAATTGAGAAATTGCTGAGATTAGAAAGAATTATCTTTGTTCCAAAGAAATTTCAATTCCTGAGGTTACCTAAAAAGCAGAAAAAAACGACAGGTCGCAGGTTGAAAAAATGGTCAAAATTTAAAGGTGTCACATCTTCCCCAAAACCTGATAAAATGACAACGGGGTGGGTATTAATCGAGAAATTCCTGAGATTATAAAGAATTATCCTTGTTTCAAAGAAATTTCATCTCCGGAGGTTACCCAAAAACCAGAAAAAAACGACAGGTCACGGGTTGATAAAATGGTCAAAATTTAAAGGGCGTCACATATTCCCCATAACCTGATAAAATTGCAATGGGGTGGGTATTAATTGAGAAATTGCTGAGATTACAAAGAATAATCTTTGCTCCAAAGACATTTCGGCTCCAGAGGTTACCCAAAAATCAGAAAAAAACAACAGGTCGTGGGTTGAAAAAATGGTCAAAATTTAAAGGGCGTCAGATCTTCCCCAAAACCTGATAAAATGAAAACGGGGTGGGTATTAATCGAGAAATTGCTGAGATTACAAATAATTATCTTTGCTCCAAAGACATTTCGGGTCCAGAGGTTACCTAAAAAGCAGAAAAAAACGACAGGTCGCGTGTCGAAAAAATGGTCAAAATTTAAAGGGCGTCAGATCTTCCCCAAAACCTGATAAAATGACAACGGGGTGGGTATTAATTGAGAAATTGCTGAGATTATAAAGAATTATCTTTGTTCCAAAGAAATTTCAATTCCGGAGGTTACCCAAAGAGCAGAAAAAGACGACAGGTCGCAGGTTGAAAGAATGGTCAAAATTTAAAGGGCGTCACATCTTCCCCATAACCTGATAAAATGACAACGGGGTGGGTATTAATCGAGAAATTGCTGAGATAATAAAGAATTATTCTTGTTTCAAAGAAATTTCAGCTCCGGAGGTTACCCAAAAAGCAGAAAAAAACGACAGGTCGCGGATTGAAAGAATGGTCAAAATTTAAAGGGCGTCAGATCTTCCCCATAACCTGATAAAATGACAACGGGGTGGGTATTAATCGAGAAATTGCTGAGATTACAAATAATTATCTTTGCTCCAAAGACATTTCGGGTCCAGAGGTTACCTAAAAAGCAGAAAAAAACGACAGGTCGCGTGTCGAAAAAATGGTCAAAATTTAAAGGGCGTCAGATCTTCCCCAAAACCTGATAAAATGACAACGGGGTGGGTATTAATTGAGAAATTGCTGAGATTATAAAGAATTATCCTTGTTTCAAAGAAATTTCATCTCCGGAGGTTACCCAAAAACCAGAAAAAAAACGACAGGTCGCGGGTTGATAAAATGGTCAAAATTTAAAAGGCGTCACATATTCCCCATAACCTGATAAAATTGCAATGGGGTGGGTATTAATTGAGAAATTGCTGAGATTACAAAGAATAATCTTTGCTCCAAAGACATTTCAGCTCCAGAGGTTACCCAAAAAGCAGAAAAAAACGACAGGTTGCGGGTTGATAAAATGGTCAAAATTTAAAAGGCGTCACATATTCCCCATAACCTGATAAAATTGCAATGGGGTGGGTATTAATTGAGAAATTGCTGAGATTACAAAGAATAATCTTTGCTCCAAAGACATTTCAGCTCCAGAGGTTACCCAAAAATCAGAAAAAAACAACAGGTCGTGGGTTGAAAAAATGGTCAAAATTTAAAGGGCGTCAGATCTTCCCCAAAACCTGATAAAATGAAAACGGGGTGGGTATTAATTGAGAAACTGCTGAGATTATAAAGAATTATCCTTGTTTCAAAGAAATTTCATCTCCGGAGGTTACCCAAAAACCAGAAAAAAACGACAGGTCGTGGGTTGAAAGAATGTTCAAAATTTAAAGGGCGTCAGATCTTCCCCAAAACCTGATAAAATGACAACGGGGTGGGTATTAATCGAGAAATTGCTGAGATTAGAAAGAATTATCTTTGTTCCATAGAAATTTCAGCTCCGGAGGTTAGCCAAAAAGCAGAAAAAAACGACAGGTCGCGGGTTGAAAGAATGGTCAAAATTTAAAGGGCGTCACATCTTCCCCATAACCTGATAAAATGACAACGGGGTGGGTATTAATCGAGAAATTGCTGAGATTAGAAAGAATTATCTTTGCTCCAAAGACATTTCAGCTCCAGAGGTTACCCAAAAACCAGAAAAAAACGACAGGTCGTGGGTTGAAAGAATGTTCAAAATTTAAAGGGCATCACATCTTCCCCATAACCTGATAAAATGACAATGGAGTGGGTATTAATTGAGAAATTGCTGAGATTACAAAGAATTATCCTTGTTCCAAAGAAATTTCAGCTCCGGAGGTTACGCCAAAAACCAGAAAAAAATGACAGGTCGCGGGTTGAAAAAATGGTCAAAATTTAAAGGGCGTCACATCTTCCCCAAAACCTGATAAAATGACAACGGGGTGGGTATTAATCGAGAAATTGCTGAGATAATAAAGAATTATTCTTGTTTCAAAGAAATTTCAGCTCCGGAGGTTACCCAAAGAGCAGAAAAAAACGACAGGTCGCGGGTTGAAAGAATGGTCAAAATTTAAAGGGCGTCACATCTTCCCCATAACCTGATAAAATGACAACGGGGTGGGTATTAATCGAGAAATTGCTGAGATAATAAAGAATTATTCTTGTTTCAAAGAAATTTCAGCTCCGGAGGTTACCCAAAAACCAGAAAAAAACGACAGGTCGCGGGATGATAAAATGGTCAAAATTTAAAGGGCATCAAATCTTCCCCATAACCTGACAAAATGATAACGGGGTGGGTATTAATCGAAAAATTGCTGAGATTATAAACAATTATCCTTGTTTCAAAGAAATTTCAGCTCCTGAGGTTACCCAAAAACCAGAAAAAAACAACAGGTCGTGGGTTGAAGAAAAGGGTCAAAATTTACAGGGCGTCAGATCTTGCCCAAAACCTGATAAAATGACAACGGGGTGGGTATTAATCGAGAAATTGCTGAGATTAGAAAGAATTATCTTTGTTCCAAAGAAATTTCAATTCCGGAGGTAACCTAAAAAGCAGAAAAAAACGACAGGTCACGGGTTGATAAAATGATCAAAATTTAAATGTCGTCACATCTTCCCCAAAACCTGATAAAATGACAATGGGGTGGGTATTAATCGAGAAATTGCTGAGATTAGAAAGAATTATCTTTTCTCCAAAGACATTTCAGCTCCAGAATTTACCCAAAAAGCAGAAAAAAACAACAGGTCGCGGGTTGAAAAAATGTTCAAAATTAAAAGGGCGTCACATCTTCCCCATAACCTGATAAAATGACAACGGGGTGGGTATTAATCGAGAAATTGCTGAGATTATAAAGAATTCTTCTTGTTTCAAAGAAATTTCAGCTCCGGAGGTTACCCAAAAAGCAGAAAAAAACGACAGGTCGCGGGTTGATAAAATGGTCAAAATTTAAAGGGCGTCAGATCTTCCCCTAAACCTGATAAAACGACAACGGGGTGGGTATTAATTGAGAAATTGCTGAGATTATAAAGAATTATCCTTGTTTCAAAGAAATTTCAGCTCCTGAGGTTACCTAAAAAGCAGAAAAAAATGACAGGTCACGGGTTGAAAAAATGGTCAAAATTTACAGGGCGTCAGATCTTTCCCTGAACCTGATAAAATGACAACGGGGTGGGTATTAATCGAGAAATTGCTGAGATTAGAAAGAATTATCTTTGTTCCAAAGAAATTTCAATTCCGGAGGTTACCTAAAAAGCAGAAAAAAACGACAGGTCGCGGGTTGAAAAAATGGTCAATATTTAAAGGGCGTCACATATTCCCCATAACCTGATAAAATTACAATGGGGTGGGTATTAATTGAGAAATTGCTGAGATTACAAAGAATAATATTTGCTCCAAAGACATTTCAGCTTCAGAGTTTACCCAAAAATCAGAAAAAAACAACAGGTCGCGGGTTGAAAAAATGGTCAAAATTTAAAGGGCGTCAGATCTTCCCCAAAACCTGATAAAATGAAAACGGGGTGGGTATTAATCGAGAAATTGCTGAGATTATGAAGAATTATCTTTGTTCCAAAGAAATTTCAATTCCGGAGGTTACCCAAAAAGCAGAAAAAGACGACAGGTCGCGGGTTGAAAGAATGGTCAAAATTTAAAGGGCGTCACATCTTCCCCATAACCTGATAAAACGACAACGGGGTGGGTATTAATCGAGAAATTGCTGAGATTAGAAAGAATTATCTTTGTTCCAAAGAAATTTCAGCTCCAGAGGTTACCCAAAAAGTAGAAAAAAACGACAGGTCGCGGGTTGAAAGAATGGTCAAAATTTAAAGGGCGTCACATCTTCCCCATAACCTGATAAAATGACAACGGGGTGGGTATTAATCGAGAAATTGCTGAGATAATAAAGAATTATTCTTGTTTCAAAGAAATTTCAGCTCCGGAGGTTACCCAAAAAGCAGAAAAAAACGACAGGTCGCGGGTTGAAAGAATGGTCAAAATTTAAAGGGCGTCAAATCTTCCCCTAAACCTGATAAAATGACAACGGGGTGGGTATTAATCGAGAAATTGCTGAGATTAGAAAGAATTATCTTTGTTCCAAAGAAATTTCAATTCCGGAGGTTACCTAAAAAGCAGAAAAAAACGACAGGTCGCGGGTCGAAAAAATGGTCAAAATTTAAAGGGCGTCACATCTTCCCCAAAACCTGATAAAATGACAACGGGGTTGGTATTAATCGAGAAATTGCTGAGATTAGAAAGAATTATCCTTGTTCCAAAGAAATTTCAGCTCCGGAGGTTACCCAAAAACCAGAAAAAAACGACAGGTCGCGGGTTGAAAGAATGGTCAAAATTTAAAGGGCATCACATCTTCCCCATAACCTGATAAAATGACAACGGGGTGGGTATTAATCGAAAAATTGCTGAGATTATAAAGAATTATCCTTGTTTCAAAGAAATTTCAGCTCCTGAGGTTACCCAAAAACCAGAAAAAAACAACAGGTCGTGGGTTGAAAAAAGGGTCAAAATTTACAGGGCGTCAGATCTTGCCCAAAACCTGATAAAATGACAACGGGGTGGGTATTAATCGAGAAATTGCTGAGATTAGAAAGAATTATCTTTGTTCCAAAGAAATTTCAATTCCGGAGGTAACCTAAAAAGCAGAAAAAAACGACAGGTCACGGGTTGATAAAATGATCAAAATTTAAATGTCGTCACATCTTCCCCAAAACCTGATAAAATGACAATGGGGTGGGTATTAATCGAGAAATTGCTGAGATTAGAAAGAATTATCTTTTCTCCAAAGACTTTTCAGCTCCAGAATTTACCCAAAAAGCAGAAAAAAACGACAGGTCGCGGGTTGAAAAAATGGTCAAAATTAAAAGGGCGTCACATCTTCCCCATAACCTGATAAAATGACAACGGGGTGAGTATTAATCGAGACATTGCTGAGATTATAAAGAATTCTTCTTGTTTCAAAGAAATTTCAGCTCCGGAGGTTACCCAAAAAGCAGAAAAAAACGACAGGTCGCGGGTTGATAAAATGGTCAAAATTTAAAGGGCGTCACATCTTCCCCTAAACCTGATAAAACGACAACGGGGTGGGTATTAATTGAGAAATTGCTGAGATTATAAAGAATTATCCTTGTTTCAAAGAAATTTCAGCTCCTGAGGTTACCCAAAAAGCAGAAAAAAATGACAGGTCACGGGTTGAAAAAATGGTCAAAATTTACAGGGCGTCAGATCTTTCCCTTAACCTGATAAAATGACAACGGGGTGGGTATTAATCGAGAAATTGCTGAGATTAGAAAGAATTATCTTTGTTCCAAAGAAATTTCAATTCCGGAGGTTACCTAAGAAGCAGAAAAAAACGACAGGTCGCGGGTTGAAAAAATGGTCAATATTTAAAGGTCGTCACATCTTCCCCAAAACCAGATAAAATTACAAAGGGGTGGGTATTGATCGAGAAATTGCTGCGATTTGAAAGAATTATCTTTGTTCCAAAGACATTTCAGCTTCAGAGGTGACGCCAAAGACCGGTAAAAAACGACAGGTCGCGGGTTGAAAAAATGGTCAAAATTTAAAGTGCGTCACATCTTCCCCTAAAACTGATAAAATGACAACAGGGTGGGTATTAATCGAAAAATTGCTGAGATTAGAAAGAATTATCTCTGTTCCAAAGAAATTTCAGCTCCGGAGGTTACCCAAAAAGCAGAAAAAAACGACAGGTCACAGGTTGAAAGAATGGTCAAAATTTAAAGGGCGTCATATCTTCCCCTAAACCTGATAAAATGACAACAGGGTGGGTATTAATCGAGAAATTGCTGCGATTAGAAAGAATTATCTTTGTTCCAAAGAAATTTCTGCTTCAGAGGTCACGCCAAAAAGTCCAGAAAAAAAACGACAGGTCGCGGGTTGAAAAAATGGTCAAAATTTAATGGGCGTCAGATCTTCCCCAAAACCTGATAAAATGACAACGGGGTGGGTATTAATCGAGAAATTGCTGAGATTATAAAGAATTATCCTTGTTTCAAAGAAATTTCATCTCCGGAGGTTACAACGACAGGTTGATAAAATGGTCAAAATTTAAAGGGCGTCAGATCTTCCCCTAAACCTGATAAAACGACAACGGGGTGGGTATTAATCGAGAAATTGCTGAGATTAGAAAGAATTATATTTGTTCCAAAGAAATTTCAATTCTGGAGGTTACCTAAAAAGCAGAAAAAAACGACAGGTCGCGGGTTGATAAAATGGTCAAAATTTAAAGGGCGTCAGATCTTCCCCTAAACCTGATAAAACGACAACGGGGTGGGTATTAATTGAGAAATTGCTGAGATTAGAAAGAATTATCTTTGTTCCAAAGAAATTTCAGCTCCGGAGGTTGCCCAAAAAGCAGAAAAAAACAACAGGTCGCGGGTTGAAAAAATGGTCAAAATTTAAAGGGCATCACATCTTCCCCATAACCTGATAAAATGACAACGGGGTGGGTTTTAATCGAAAAATTGCTGAGATTAAAAAGAATTATCCTTGTTTCAAAGAAATTTCAGCTCCTGAGGTTACCCAAAAACCAGAAAAAAACAACAGGTCGTGGGTTGAAAAAAGGGTCAAAATTTACAGGGCGTCAGATCTTGCCCAAAACCTGATAAAATGACAACGGGGTGGGTATTAATCGAGAAATTGCTGAGATTAGAAAGAATTATCTTTGTTCCAAAGAAATTTCAATTCCGGAGGTAACCTAAAAAGCAGAAAAAAACGACAGGTCACGGGTTGATAAAATGATCAAAATTTAAATGTCGTCACATCTTCCCCAAAACCTGATAAAATGACAATGGGGGTGGGTATTAATCGAGAAATTGCTGAGATTAGAAAGAATTATCTTTTCTCCAAAGACATTTCAGCTCCAGAATTTACCCAAAAAGCAGAAAAAAAACGACAGGTCGCGGGTTGAAAAAATGGTCAAAATTAAAAGGGCGTCACATCTTCCCCATAACCTGATAAAATGACAACGGGGTGGGTATTAATCGAGAAATTGCTGAGATTAGAAAGAATTCTTCTTGTTTCAAAGAAATTTCAGCTCCGGAGGTTACCCAAAAAGCAGAAAAAAACGACAGGTCGCGGGTTGATAAAATGGTCAAAATTTAAAGGGCGTCAGATCTTCCCCTAAACCTGATAAAACGACAACGGGGGTGGGTATTAATTGAGAAATTGCTGAGATTACAAAGAATTATCCTTGTTTCAAAGAAATTTCAGCTCCTGAGGTTACCCAAAAAGCAGAAAAAAATGACAGGTCACGGGTTGAAAAAATGGTCAAAATTTACAGGGCGTCCGATCTTGCCCAAAACATGATAAAATGACAACGGGGTGGGTATTAATCGAGAAATTGCTGAGATTAGAAAGAATTATCTTTGTTCCAAAGAAATTTCAATTATGGAGGTTACCTAAAAAGCAGAAAAAAACGACAGGTCGCGGGTTGATAAAATGGTCAAAATTTAAAGGGCGTCAGATCTTCCCCTAAACCTGATAAAACGACAACGGGGTGGGTATTAATTGAGAAATTGCTGAGATTAGAAAGAATTATCTTTGTTCCAAAGAAATTTCAGCTCCGGAGGTTGCCCAAAAAGCAGAAAAAAACGACAGGTCGCGGGTTGAAAAAATGGTCAAAATTTAAAGGGCATCACATCTTCCCCATAACCTGATAAAATGACAACGGGGTGGGTATTAATCGAAAAATTGCTGAGATTATAAAGAATTATCCTTGTTTCAAAGAAATTTCAGCTCCTGAGGTTACCCAAAAACCAGAAAAAAACAACAGGTCGTGGGTTGAAAAAAGGGTCAAAATTTACAGGGCGTCAGATCTTGCCCAAAACCTGATAAAATGACAACGGGGTGGGTATTAATCGAGAAATTGCTGAGATTAGAAAGAATTATCTTTGTTCCAAAGAAATTTCAATTCCGGAGGTAACCTAAAAAGCAGAAAAAAACGACAGGTCACGGGTTGATAATATGATCAAAATTTAAATGTCGTCACATCTTCCCCAAAACCTGATAAAATGACAATGGGGTGGGTATTAATCGAGAAATTGCTGAGATTAGAAAGAATTATCTTTTCTCCAAAGACATTTCAGCTCCAGAATTTACCCAAAAAGCAGAAAAAAACGACAGGTCGCGGGTTGAAAAAATGGTCAAAATTAAAAGGGCGTCACATCTTCCCCACAACCTGATAAAATGACAACGGGGTGGGTATTAATCGAGAAATTGCTGAGATTATAAAGAATTCTTCTTGTTTCAAAGAAATTTCAGCTCCGGAGGTTACCCAAAAAGCAGAAAAAAACGACAGGTCGCGGGTTGATTAAATGGTCAAAATTTAAAGGGCGTCAGATCTTCCCCTAAACCTGATAAAACGACAACGGGGTGGGTATTAATTGAGAAATTGCTGAGATTACAAAGAATTATCCTTGTTTCAAAGAAATTTCAGCTCCTGAGTTTACCCAAAAAGCAGAAAAAAATGACAGGTCACGGGTTGAAAAAATGGTCAAAATTTACAGGGCGTCCGATCTTGCCCAAAACATGATAAAATGACAACGGGGGTGGGTATTAATCGAGAAATTGCTGAGATTAGAAAGAATTATCTTTGTTCCAAAGAAATTTCAATTCTGGAGGTTACCTAAAAAGCCGAAAAAAACGACAGGTCGCGGGTTGATAAAATGGTCAAAATTTAAAGGGCGTCAGATCTTCCCCTAAACCTGATAAAACGACAACGGGGTGGGTATTAATTGAGAAATTGCTGAGATTAGAAAGAATTATCTTTGTTCCAAAGAAATTTCAGCTCCGGAGGTTGCCCAAAAAGCAGAAAAAAACGACAGGTCGCGGGTTGAAAAAATGGTCAAAATTTAAAGGGCATCACATCTTCCCCATAACCTGATAAAATGACAACGGGGTGGGTATTAATCGAAAAATTGCTGAGATTATAAAGAATTATCCTTGTTTCAAAGAAATTTCAGCTCCTGAGGTTACCCAAAAACCAGAAAAAAACAACAGGTCGTGGGTTGAAAAAAGGGTCAAAATTTACAGGGCGTCAGATCTTGCCCAAAACCTGATAAAATGACAACGGGGTGGGTATTAATCGAGAAATTGCTGAGATTAGAAAGAATTATCTTTGTTCCAAAGAAATTTCAATTCCGGAGGTAACCTAAAAAGCAGAAAAAAACGACAGGTCACGGGGTGATAAAATGATCAAAATTTAAATGTCGTCACATCTTCCCCAAAACCTGATAAAATGACAACGGGGTGGGTATTAATCGAGAAATTGCTGAGATAATAAAGAATTATCTTTGTTCCAAAGAAATTTCAGCTCCGGAGGTTAGCCAAAAAGCAGAAAAAAACGACAGGTCGCGGGTTGAAAGAATGGTCAAAATTTAAAGGGCGTCACATCTTCCCCATAACCTGATAAAATGACAACGGGGTGGACATTAATCGAGAAATTGCTGAGACAATAAAGAATTATCTTTGTTCCAAAGAAATTTCAGCTCCGGAGGTTACCCAAAAAGCAGAACAAAACGACAGGTCGCGGGTTGAAAGAATGGTCAAAATTTAAAGGGCGTCACATCTTCCCCATAACCTGATAAAATGACAACGGGGTGGGTATTAATCGAGAAATTGCTGAGATAATAAAGAATTGTTCTTGTTTCAAAGAAATTTCAGCTCCAGAGGTTACCCAAAAACCAGAAAAAAACGACAGGTCGCGGGTTGATAAAATGGTCAAAATTTAAAGGGCGTCAGATCTTCCCCTAAACCTGATAAAATGACAACGGAGTGGGTATTAATCGAGAAATTGCTGAGATTACAAAGAATTATCTTTGCTCCAAAGACATTTCAGCTCCAGAGGTTACCCAAAAACCAGAAAAAAACGACAGGTCGTGGGTTGAAAGAATGTTCAAAATTTAAAGGGCGTCACATCTTCCCCATAACCTGATAAAATGACAACGGGGTGGATATTAATCGAGAAATTGCTGAGATAATAAAGAATTATCTTTGTTCCAAAGAAATTTCAGCTCCGGAGGTTGCCCAAAAAGCAGAAAAAAACGACAGGTCGCGGGTTGAAAAAATGGTCAAAATTTAAAGGGCATCACATCTTCCCCATAACCTGATAAAATGACAACGGGGTGGGTATTAATCGAAAAATTGCTGAGATTATAAAGAATTATCCTTGTTTCAAAGAAATTTCAGCTCCTGAGGTTACCCAAAAACCAGAAAAAAACAACAGGTCGTGGGTTGAAAAAAGGGTCAAAATTTACAGGGCGTCAGATCTTGCCCAAAACCTGATAAAATGACAACGGGGTGGGTATTAATCGAGAAATTGCTGAGATTAGAAAGAATTATCTTTGTTCCAAAGAAATTTCAATTCCGGAGGTAACCTAAAAAGCAGAAAAAAACGACAGGTCACGGGGTGATAAAATGATCAAAATTTAAATGTCGTCACATCTTCCCCAAAACCTGATAAAATGACAACGGGGTGGGTATTAATCGAGAAATTGCTGAGATAATAAAGAATTATCTTTGTTCCAAAGAAATTTCAGCTCCGGAGGTTAGCCAAAAAGCAGAAAAAAACGACAGGTCGCGGGTTGAAAGAATGGTCAAAATTTAAAGGGCGTCACATCTTCCCCATAACCTGATAAAATGACAACGGGGTGGATATTAATCGAGAAATTGCTGAGACAATAAAGAATTATCTTTGTTCCAAAGAAATTTCAGCTCCGGAGGTTACCCAAAAAGCAGAAAAAAACGACAGGTCGCGGGTTGAAAGAATGGTCAAAATTTAAAGGGCGTCACATCTTCCCCATAACCTGATAAAATGACAACGGGGTGGGTATTAATCGAGAAATTGCTGAGATAATAAAGAATTGTTCTTGTTTCAAAGAAATTTCAGCTCCAGAGGTTACCCAAAAACCAGAAAAAAACGACAGGTCGCGGGTTGATAAAATGGTCAAAATTTAAAGGGCGTCAGATCTTCCCCTAAACCTGATAAAATGACAACGGAGTGGGTATTAATCGAGAAATTGCTGAGATTACAAAGAATTATCTTTGCTCCAAAGACATTTCAGCTCCAGAGGTTACCCAAAAACCAGAAAAAAACGACAGGTCGTGGGTTGAAAGAATGTTCAAAATTTAAAGGGCGTCACATCTTCCCCATAACCTGATAAAATGACAACGGGGTGGATATTAATCGAGAAATTGCTGAGATAATAAAGAATTATCTTTGTTCCAAAGAAATTTCAGCTCCAGAGGTTACCCAAAAACCAGAAAAAAACGACAGGTCGTGGGTTGAAAGAATGTTCAAAATTTAAAGGGCGTCACATCTTCCCCATAACCTGATAAAATGACAACGGGGTGGGTATTAATCGAGAAATTGCTGCGATTAGAAAGAATTATCTTTGTTCCAAAGAAATTTCAATTCCGGAGGTTACCTGAAAAGCAGAAAAAAACGACTGGTCGCGGGTTGAAAAAATGGTCAAAATTTAAAGGGCGTCAGATCTTCCCCAAAACCTGATAAAATGACAACGGGGTGGGTATTAATCGAGAAATTGCTGAGATTAGAAAGAATTATCTTTGCTCCAAAGACATTTCAGCTCCAGAGGTTACCCAAAAACCAGAAAAAACGACAGGTCGTGGGTTGAAAGAATGTTCAAAATTTAAAGGGCGTCACATCTTCCCCATAACCTGATAAAATGACAACGGGGTGGATATTAATCGAGAAATTGCTGAGATAATAAAGAATTATCTTTGTTCCAAAGAAATTTCAGCTCCAGAGGTTACCCAAAAACCAGAAAAAAACGACAGGTCGTGGGTTGAAAGAATGTTCAAAATTTAAAGGGCGTCACATCTTCCCCATAACCTGATAAAATGACAACGGGGTGGGTATTAATCGAGAAATTGCTGCGATTAGAAAGAATTATCTTTGTTCCAAAGAAATTTCAATTCCGGAGGTTACCTAAAAAGCAGAAAAAAACGACTGGTCGCGGGTTGAAAAAATGGTCAAAATTTAAAGGGCGTCAGATATTCCCCAAAACCTGATAAAATGACAACGGGGTGGGTATTAATCGAGAAATTGCTGAGATTAGAAAGAATTATCTTTGTTCCAAAGAAATTTCAGCTCTGGAGGTTACCCAAAAACCAGAAAAAAAACGACAGGTCGCGGGTTGAAAGAATGGTCAAAATTTAAAGGGCGTCACATCTTCCCCATAACCTGATAAAATGACAACGGGGTGGGTATTAATCGAGAAATTGCTGAGATAATAAAGAATTATCTTTGTTCCAAAGAAATTTCAGCTCCGGAGGTTAGCCAAAAAGCAGAAAAAAACGACAGGTCGCGGGTTGATAAAATGGTCAAAATTTAAAGGGCGTCAGATCTTCCCCTAAACCTGATAAAATGACAACGGAGTGGGTATTAATCGAGAAATTGCTGAGATTACAAAGAATTATCTTTGCTCCAAAGACATTTCAGCTCCAGAGGTTACCCAAAAACCAGAAAAAAACGACAGGTCGTGGGTTGAAAGAATGTTCAAAATTTAAAGGGCGTCACATCTTCCCCATAACCTGATAAAATGACAACGGGGTGGATATTAATCGAGAAATTGCTGAGATAATAAAGAATTATCTTTGTTCCAAAGAAATTTCAGCTCCAGAGGTTACCCAAAAACCAGAAAAAAACGACAGGTCGTGGGTTGAAAGAATGTTCAAAATTTAAAGGGCGTCACATCTTCCCCATAACCTGATAAAATGACAACGGGGTGGGTATTAATCGAGAAATTGCTGCGATTAGAAAGAATTATCTTTGTTCCAAAGAAATTTCAATTCCGGAGGTTACCTAAAAAGCAGAAAAAAACGACTGGTCGCGGGTTGAAAAAATGGTCAAAATTTAAAGGGCGTCACATCTTCCCCAAAACCTGATAAAATGACAACGGGGTGGGTATTAATCGAGAAATTGCTGAGATTAGAAAGAATTATCTTTGTTCCAAAGAAATTTCAGCTCTGGAGGTTACCCAAAAACCAGAAAAAAAACGACAGGTCGCGGGTTGAAAGAATGGTCAAAATTTAAAGGGCGTCACATCTTCCCCATAACCTGATAAAATGACAACGGGGTGGGTATTAATCGAGAAATTGCTGAGATAATAAAGAATTATCTTTGTTCCAAAGAAATTTCAGCTCCGGAGGTTACCCAAAAAGCAGAAAAAAACGACAGGTCGCGGGTTGAAAGAATGGTCAAAATTTAAAGGGCGTCACATCTTCCCCATAACCTGATAAAATGACAACGGGGTGGGTATTAATCGAGAAATTGCTGAGATAATAAAGAATTGTTCTTGTTTCAAAGAAATTTCAGCTCCAGAGGTTACCCAAAAACCAGAAAAAAACGACAGGTCGCGGGTTGATAAAATGGTCAAAATTTAAAGGGTGTCAGATCTTACCCTAAACCTAATAAAATGACAACGGAGTGGGTATTAATCGAGAAATTGCTGAGATTACAAAGAATTATCTTTGCTCCAAAGACATTTCAGCTCCAGAGGTTACCCAAAAACCAGAAAAAAACGACAGGTCGTGGGTTGAAAGAATGTTCAAAATTTAAAGGGCGTCACATCTTCCCCATAACCTGATAAAATGACAACGGGGTGGATATTAATCGAGAAATTGCTGAGATAATAAAGAATTATCTTTGTTCCAAAGAAATTTCAGCTCCAGAGGTTACCCAAAAACCAGAAAAAAACGACAGGTCGTGGGTTGAAAGAATGTTCAAAACTTAAAGGGCGTCACATCTTCCCCATAACCTGATAAAATGACAACGGGGTGGGTATTAATCGAGAAATTGCTGCGATTAGAAAGAATTATCTTTGTTCCAAAGAAATTTCAATTCCGGAGGTTACCTAAAAAGCAGAAAAAAACGACTGGTCGCGGGTTGAAAAAATGGTCAAAATTTAAAGGGCGTCAGATCTTACCCAAAACCTGATAAAATGACAACGGGGTGGGTATTAATCGAGAAATTGCTGAGATTAGAAAGAATTATCCTTGTTTCAAAGAAATTTCAGCTCCAGAGGTTACCCAAAAACCAGAAAAAAACGACAGGTCGTGGGTTGAAAGAATGTTCAAAATTTAAAGGGCGTCACATCTTCCCCAAAACCTGATAAAATTACAATGGAGTGGGTATTAATTGAGAAATTGCTGAGATTACAAAGAATTCTTCTTGCTCCAAAGAAATTTCAGCTCCGGACGTTACGCCAAAAACCAGAAAAAAACAACAGGTCGTGGGTTAAAAAAATGGTCAAAATTTAAAGGGCGTCACATCTTTCCCTGAACCTGATAAAATGACAACGGGGTGGGTATTAATCGAGAAATTGCTGAGATTAGAAAGAATTATCTTTGTTCCAAAGAAATTTCAGCTCCGGAGGTTACCCAAAAAGCAGAAAAAAACGACAGGTCGCGGGTTGAAAGAATGGTCAAAATTTAAAGGGCGTCACATCTTCCCCATAACCTGATAAAATGACAACGGGGTGGGTATTAATCGAGAAATTGCTGCGATTAGAAAGAATTATCTTTGTTCCAAAGAAATTTCAATTCCGGAGGTTACCTAAAAAGCAGAAAAAAACGACTGGTCGCGGGTTGAAAAAATGGTCAAAATTTAAAGGGCGTCAGATCTTCCCCAAAACCTGATAAAATGACAACGGGGTGGGTATTAATCGAGAAATTGCTGAGATTAGAAAGAATTATCTTTGTTCCAAAGAAATTTCAGCTCTGGAGGTTACCCAAAAACCAGAAAAAAAACGACAGGTCGCGGGTTGAAGGAATGGTCAAAATTTAAAGGGCGTCACATCTTCCCCATAACCTGATAAAATGACAACGGGGTGGGTATTAATCGAGAAATTGCTGAGATAATAAAGAATTATCTTTGTTCCAAAGAAATTTCAGCTCCGGAGGTTAGCCAAAAAGCAGAAAAAAACGACAGGTCGCGGGTTGAAAGAATGGTCAAAATTTAAAGGGCGTCACATCTTCCCCATAACCTGATAAAATGACAACGGGGTGGGTATTAATCGAGAAATTGCTGAGACAATAAAGAATTATCTTTGTTCCAAAGAAATTTCAGCTCCGGAGGTTACCCAAAAAGCAGAAAAAAACGACAGGTCGCGGGTTGAAAGAATGGTCAAAATTTAAAGGGCGTCACATCTTCCCCATAACCTGATAAAATGACAACGGGGTGGGTATTAATCGAGAAATTGCTGAGATAATAAAGAATTGTTCTTGTTTCAAAGAAATTTCAGCTCCAGAGGTTACCCAAAAACCAGAAAAAAACGACAGGTCGCGGGTTGATAAAATGGTCAAAATTTAAAGGGCGTCACATCTTACCCTAAACCTGATAAAATGACAACGGAGTGGGTATTAATCGAGAAATTGCTGAGATTACAAAGAATTATCTTTGCTCCAAAGACATTTCAGCTCCAGAGGTTACCCAAAAACCAGAAAAAAACGACAGGTCGTGGGTTGAAAGAATGTTCAAAATTTAAAGGGCGTCACATCTTCCCCATAACCTGATAAAATGACAACGGGGTGGATATTAATCGAGAAATTGCTGAGATAATAAAGAATTATCTTTGTTCCAAAGAAATTTCAGCTCCAGAGGTTACCCAAAAACCAGAAAAAAACGACAGGTCGTGGGTTGAAAGAATGTTCAAAATTTAAAGGGCGTCACATCTTCCCCATAACCTGATAAAATGACAACGGGGTGGGTATTAATCGAGAAATTGCTGCGATTAGAAAGAATTATCTTTGTTCCAAAGAAATTTCAATTCCGGAGGTTACCTAAAAAGCAGAAAAAAACGACTGGTCGCGGGTTGAAAAAATGGTCAAAATTTAAAGGGCGTCAGATCTTCCCCAAAACCTGATAAAATGACAACGGGGTGGGTATTAATCGAGAAATTGCTGAGATTAGAAAGAATTATCTTTGTTCCAAAGAAATTTCAGCTCTGGAGGTTACCCAAAAACCAGAAAAAAAACGACAGGTCGCGGGTTGAAAGAATGGTCAAAATTTAAAGGGCGTCACATCTTCCCCATAACCTGATAAAATGACAACGGGGTGGGTATTAATCGAGAAATTGCTGAGATAATAAAGAATTATCTTTGTTCCAAAGAAATTTCAGCTCCGGAGGTTACCCAAAAAGCAGAAAAAAACGACAGGTCGCGGGATGAAAGAATGGTCAAAATTTAAAGGGCGTCACATCTTCCCCATAACCTGATAAAATGACAACGGGGTGGGTATTAATCGAGAAATTGCTGAGATAATAAAGAATTGTTCTTGTTTCAAAGAAATTTCAGCTCCAGAGGTTACCCAAAAACCAGAAAAAAACGACAGGTCGCGGGTTGATAAAATGGTCAAAATTTAAAGGGCGTCAGATCTTACCCTAAACCTGATAAAATGACAACGGAGTGGGTATTAATCGAGAAATTGCTGTGAGTACAAAGAATTATCTTTGCTCCAAAGACATTTCAGCTCCAGAGGTTACCCAAAAACCAGAAAAAAACGACAGGTCGTGGGTTGAAAGAATGTTCAAAATTTAAAGGGCGTCACATCTTCCCCATAACCTGATAAAATGACAACGGGGTGGATATTAATCGAGAAATTGCTGAGATAATAAAGAATTATCTTTGTTCCAAAGAAATTTCAGCTCCAGAGGTTACCCAAAAACCAGAAAAAAACGACAGGTCGTGGGTTGAAAGAATGTTCAAAACTTAAAGGGCGTCACATCTTCCCCATAACCTGATAAAATGACAACGGGGTGGGTATTAATCGAGAAATTGCTGCGATTAGAAAGAATTATCTTTGTTCCAAAGAAATTTCAATTCCGGAGGTCACCTAAAAAGCAGAAAAAAACGACTGGTCGCGGGTTGAAAAAATGGTCAAAATTTAAAGGGCGTCAGATCTTCCCCAAAACCTGATAAAATGACAACGGGGTGGGTATTAATCGAGAAATTGCTGAGATTAGAAAGAATTATCTTTGTTCCAAAGAAATTTCAGCTCTGGAGGTTACCCAAAAACCAGAAAAAAAACGACAGGTCGCGGGTTGAAAGAATGGTCAAAATTTAAAGGGCGTCACATCTTCCCCATAACCTGATAAAATGACAACGGGGTGGGTATTAATCGAGAAATTGCTGAGATAATAAAGAATTATCTTTGTTCCAAAGAAATTTCAGCTCCGGAGGTTAGCCAAAAAGCAGAAAAAAACGACAGGTCGCGGGTTGAAAGAATGGTCAAAATTTAAAGGGCGTCACATCTTCCCCATAACCTGATAAAATGACAACGGGGTGGATATTAATCGAGAAATTGCTGAGACAATAAAGAATTATCTTTGTTCCAAAGAAATTTCAGCTCCGGAGGTTACCCAAAAAGCAGAAAAAAACGACAGGTCGCGGGTTGAAAGAATGGTCAAAATTTAAAGGGCGTCACATCTTCCCCATAACCTGATAAAATGACAACGGGGTGGGTATTAATCGAGAAATTGCTGAGATAATAAAGAATTGTTCTTGTTTCAAAGAAATTTCAGCTCCAGAGGTTACCCAAAAACCAGAAAAAAACGACAGGTCGCGGGTTGATAAAATGGTCAAAATTTAAAGGGCGTCAGATCTTCCCCTAAACCTGATAAAATGACAACGGAGTGGGTATTAATCGAGAAATTGCTGAGATTACAAAGAATTATCTTTGCTCCAAAGACATTTCAGCTCCAGAGGTTACCCAAAAACCAGAAAAAAACGACAGGTCGTGGGTTGAAAGAATGTTCAAAATTTAAAGGGCGTCACATCTTCCCCATAACCTGATAAAATGACAACGGGGTGGATATTAATCGAGAAATTGCTGAGATAATAAAGAATTATCTTTGTTCCAAAGAAATTTCAGCTCCAGAGGTTACCCAAAAACCAGAAAAAAACGACAGGTCGTGGGTTGAAAGAATGTTCAAAATTTAAAGGGCGTCACATCTTCCCCATAACCTGATAAAATGACAACGGGGGTGGGTATTAATCGAAAAATTGCTGAGATTATAAAGAATTATCCTTGTTTCAAAGAAATTTCAGCTCCTGAGGTTACCCAAAAAGCAGAAAAAAACGACAGGTCACGGGTTGATAAAATGGTCAAAATTTAAAGGGCGTCAGATCTTCCCCAAAACCTGATAAAATTACAATGGGATGGGTATTAATTGAGAAATTGCTGAGATTAGAAAGAATTATCCTTGTTCCAAAGAAATTTCAGCTTCGGAGGTTACGCCAAAAACCAGAAAAAAACGACAGGTCGCGGGTTGAAAGAATGGTCAAAATTTAAAGGGCGTCACATCTTCCCCATAACCAGTTAAAATGACAACGGGGTGGGTATTAATCGAGAAATTGCTGAGATTAGAAAGAATTATCTTTGTTCCAAAGAAATTTCAGCTCCGGAGGTTACCCAAAAAGCAGAAAAAAACGACAGGTCGCGGGTTGAAAGAATGGTCAAAATTTAAAGGGCGTCACATCTTCCCCATAACCTGATAAAATGACAACGGGGTGGGTATTAATCGAGAAATTGCTGCGATTAGAAAGAATTATCTTTGTTCCAAAGAAATTTCAATTCCGGAGGTTACCTAAAAAGCAGAAAAAAACGACTGGTCGCGGGTTGAAAAAATGGTCAAAATTTAAAGGGCGTCAGATCTTCCCCAAAACCTGATAAAATGACAACGGGGTGGGTATTAATGGAGAAATTGCTGAGATTAGAAAGAATTATCTTTGTTCCAAAGAAATTTCAGCTCTGGAGGTTACCCAAAAACCAGAAAAAAAACAACAGGTCGCGGGTTGAAAGAATGGTCAAAATTTAAAGGGCGTCACATCTTCCCCATAACCTGATAAAATGACAACGGGGTGGGTATTAATCGAGAAATTGCTGAGATAATAAAGAATTATCTTTGTTCCAAAGAAATTTCAGCTCCGGAGGTTAGCCAAAAAGCAGAAAAAAACGACAGGTCGCGGGTTGAAAGAATGGTCAAAATTTAAAGGGCGTCACATCTTCCCCATAACCTGATAAAATGACAACGGGGTGGATATTAATCGAGAAATTGCTGAGACAATAAAGAATTATCTTTGTTCCAAAGAAATTTCAGCTCCGGAGGTTACCCAAAAAGCAGAAAAAAACGACAGGTCGCGGGTTGAAAGAATGGTCAAAATTTAAAGGGCGTCACATCTTCCCCATAACCTGATAAAATGACAACGGGGTGGGTATTAATCGAGAAATTGCTGAGATAATAAAGAATTGTTCTTGTTTCAAAGAAATTTCAGCTCCAGAGGTTACCCAAAAACCAGAAAAAAACGACAGGTCGCGGGTTGATAAAATGGTCAAAATTTAAAGGGCGTCAGATCTTCCCCTAAACCTGATAAAATGACAACGGAGTGGGTATTAATCGAGAAATTGCTGAGATTACAAAGAATTATCTTTGCTCCAAAGACATTTCAGCTCCAGAGGTTACCCAAAAACCAGAAAAAAACGACAGGTCGTGGGTTGAAAGAATGTTCAAAATTTAAAGGGCGTCACATCTTCCCCATAACCTGATAAAATGACAACGGGGTGGATATTAATCGAGAAATTGCTGAGATAATAAAGAATTATCTTTGTTCCAAAGAAATTTCATCTCCGGAGGTTACCCAAAAAGCAGAAAAAAACGACAGGTCGCGGGTTGATAAAATGGTCAAAATCTAAAGGGCGTCAGATCTTCCCCAAAACCTGATAAAATTACAATGGAGTGGGTATTAATTGAGAAGTTGCTGAGATTACAAAGAATTATCCTTGTTCCAAAGAAATTTCAGCTCCGGAGGTTACGCCAAAAAGCAGAAAAAAACGACAGGTCGCGGGTTGAAAGAATGGTCAAAATTTAAAGGGCGTCACATCTTCCCCATAACCAGTTAAAATGACAACGGGGTGGGTATTAATCGAGAAATTGCTGAGATTACAAAGAATTATCTTTACTCCAAAGACATTTCAGCTCTAGAGGTTACCTAAAAAGCAGAAAAAAAAGATAGGTCGCGGGTTGAAAAAATGGTCAAAATTTAAAGGGCGTCAGATCTTCCCCAAAACCTGATAAAATGAAAACGGGGAGGGTATTAATCGAGAAATTGCTGAGATTAGAAAGAATTATCCTTGTTTCAAAGAAATTTCATCTCCGGAGGGTACCCAAAATCCAGAAAAAAACGACAGGTCGCGGGTTGATAAAATGGTCAAAATTTAAAGGGCGTCACATCTTCCCCAAAACCTGATGAAATGACAACGGGGTGGGTATTAATCGAGAAATTGCTGAGATTAGAAAGAATTATCCTTGTTTCAAAGAAATTTCAGCTCCAGAGGTTACCCAAAAACCAGAAAAAAACGACAGGTCGTGGGTTGAAAGAATGTTCAAAATTTAAAGGGCGTCACATCTTCCCCATAACCTGATAAAATGACAACGGGGTGGATATTAATCGAGAAATTGCTGAGACAATAAAGAATTATCTTTGTTCCAAAGAAATTTCAGCTCCGGAGGTTACCCAAAAAGCAGAAAAAAACGACAGGTCGCGGGTTGAAAGAATGGTCAAAATTTAAAGGGCGTCACATCTTCCCCATAACCTGATAAAATGACAACGGGGTGGGTATTAATCGAGAAATTGCTGAGATAATAAAGAATTGTTCTTGTTTCAAAGAAATTTCATCTCCGGAGGTTACCCAAAAAGCAGAAAAAAACGACAGGTCGCGGGTTGATAAAATGGTCAAAATCTAAAGGGCGTCAGATCTTCCCCAAAACCTGATAAAATTACAATGGAGTGGGTATTAATTGAGAAGTTGCTGAGATTACAAAGAATTATCCTTGTTCCAAAGAAATTTCAGCTCCGGAGGTTACGCCAAAAAGCAGAAAAAAACGACAGGTCGCGGGTTGAAAGAATGGTCAAAATTTAAAGGGCGTCACATCTTCCCCATAACCAGTTAAAATGACAACGGGGTGGGTATTAATCGAGAAATTGCTGAGATTACAAAGAATTATCTTTACTCCAAAGACATTTCAGCTCTAGAGGTTACCTAAAAAGCAGAAAAAAAAGATAGGTCGCGGGTTGAAAAAATGGTCAAAATTTAAAGGGCGTCAGATCTTCCCCAAAACCTGATAAAATGAAAACGGGGAGGGTATTAATCGAGAAATTGCTGAGATTAGAAAGAATTATCCTTGTTTCAAAGAAATTTCATCTCCGGAGGGTACCCAAAATCCAGAAAAAAACGACAGGTCGCGGGTTGATAAAATGGTCAAAATTTAAAGGGCGTCACATCTTCCCCAAAACCTGATGAAATGACAACGGGGTGGGTATTAATCGAGAAATTGCTGAGATTAGAAAGAATTATCCTTGTTTCAAAGAAATTTCAGCTCCAGAGGTTACCCAAAAACCAGAAAAAAACGACAGGTCGTGGGTTGAAAGAATGTTCAAAATTTAAAGGGCGTCACATCTTCCCCAAAACCTGATAAAATTACAATGGAGTGGGTATTGATTGAGAAATTGCTGAGATTACAAAGAATTATCCTTGTTCCAAAGAAATTTCAGCTCCGGACGTTACGCCAAAAACCAGAAAAAAACAACAGGTCGTGGGTTAAAAAAATGGTCAAAATTTAAAGGGCGTCACATCTTTCCCTGAACCTGATAAAATGACAACGGGGTGGGTATTAATCGAGAAATTGCTGAGATTAGAAAGAATTATCTTTGTTCCAAAGAAATTTCAGCTCCGGAGGTTACCCAAAAAGCAGAAAAAAACGACAGGTCGCGGGTTGAAAGAATGGTCAAAATTTAAAGGGCGTCACATCTTCCCCATAACCTGATAAAATGACAACGGGGTGGGTATTAATCGAGAAATTGCTGCGATTAGAAAGAATTATCTTTGTTCCAAAGGAATTTCAATTCCGGAGGTTACCTAAAAAGCAGAAAAAAACGACAGGTCGCGGGTTGAAAGAATGGTCAAAATTTAAAGGGCGTCACATCTTCCCCATAACCTGATAAAATGACAACGGGGTGGGTATTAATTGAGAAATTGCTGAGATTAGAAAGAATTATCTTTGTTCCAAAGAAATTTCAGCTCTGGAGGTTACCCAAAAACCAGAAAAAAAACGACAGGTCGCGGGTTGAAAGAATGGTCAAAATTTAAAGGGCGTCACATCTTCCCCATAACCTGATAAAATGACAACGGGGTGGGTATTAATCGAGAAATTGCTGAGATAATAAAGAATTATCTTTGTTCCAAAGAAATTTCAGCTCCGGAGGTTAGCCAAAAAGCAGAAAAAAACGACAGGTCGCGGGTTGAAAGAATGGTCAAAATTTAAAGGGCGTCACATCTTCCCCATAACCTGATAAAATGACAACGGGGTGGATATTAATCGAGAAATTGCTGAGACAATAAAGAATTATCTTTGTTCCAAAGAAATTTCAGCTCCGGAGGTTACCCAAAAAGCAGAAAAAAACGACAGGTCGCGGGTTGAAAGAATGGTCAAAATTTAAAGGGCGTCACATCTTCCCCATAACCTGATAAAATGACAACGGGGTGGGTATTAATCGAGAAATTGCTGAGATAATAAAGAACTGTTCTTGTTTCAAAGAAATTTCAGCTCCAGAGGTTACCCAAAAACCAGAAAAAAACGACAGGTCGCGGGTTGATAAAATGGTCAAAATTTAAAGGGCGTCAGATCTTCCCCTAAACCTGATAAAATGACAACGGAGTGGGTATTAATCGAGAAATTGCTGAGATTACAAAGAATTATCTTTGCTCCAAAGACATTTCAGCTCCAGAGGTTACCCAAAAACCAGAAAAAAACAACAGGTCGTGGGTTGAAAGAATGTTCAAAATTTAAAGGGCGTCACATCTTCCCCATAACCTGATAAAATGACAACGGGGTGGATATTAATCGAGAAATTGCTGAGATAATAAAGAATTATCTTTGTTCCAAAGAAATTTCATCTCCGGAGGTTACCCAAAAAGCAGAAAAAAACGACAGGTCGCGGGTTGATAAAATGGTCAAAATCTAAAGGGCGTCAGATCTTCCCCAAAACCTGATAAAATTACAATGGAGTGGGTATTAATTGAGAAGTTGCTGAGATTACAAAGAATTATCCTTGTTCCAAAGAAATTTCAGCTCCGGACGTTACGCCAAAAACCAGAAAAAAACAACAGGTCGTGGGTTAAAAAAATGGTCAAAATTTAAAGGGCGTCACATCTTTCCCTGAACCTGATAAAATGACAACGGGGTGGGTATTAATCGAGAAATTGCTGAGATTAGAAAGAATTATCTTTGTTCCAAAGAAATTTCAGCTCCGGAGGTTACCCAAAAAGCAGAAAAAAACGACAGGTCGCGGGTTGAAAGAATGGTCAAAATTTAAAGGGCGTCACATCTTCCCCATAACCTGATAAAATGACAACGGGGTGGGTATTAATCGAGAAATTGCTGCGATTAGAAAGAATTATCTTTGTTCCAAAGAAATTTCAATTCCGGAGGTTACCTAAAAAGCAGAAAAAAACGACTGGTCGCGGGTTGAAAAAATGGTCAAAATTTAAAGGGCGTCAGATCTTCCCCAAAACCTGATAAAATTACAATGGGATGGGTATTAATTGAGAAATGGCTGAGATTAGAAAGAATTATCCTTGTTCCAAAGAAATTTCAGCTTCGGAGGTTACGCCAAAAACCAGAAAAAAACGACAGGTCGCGGGTTGAAAGAATGGTCAAAATTTAACGGGCGTCACATCTTCCCCATAACCTGATAAAATGACAACGGGTGGATATTAATCGAGAAATTGCTGAGACAATAAAGAATTATCTTTGTTCCAAAGAAATTTCAGCTCCGGAGGTTACCCAAAAAGCAGAAAAAAACGACAGGTCGCGGGTTGAAAGAATGGTCAAAATTTAAAGGGCGTCACATCTTCCCCATAACCTGATAAAATGACAACGGGGTGGGTATTAATCGAGAAATTGCTGAGATAATAAAGAATTGTTCTTGTTTCAAAGAAATTTCAGCTCCAGAGGTTACCCAAAAACCAGAAAAAAACGACAGGTCGCGGGTTGATAAAATGGTCAAAATTTAAAGGGCGTCAGATCTTCCCCTAAACCTGATAAAATGACAACGGAGTGGGTATTAATCGAGAAATTGCTGAGATTACAAAGAATTATCTTTGCTCCAAAGACATTTCAGCTCCAGAGGTTACCCAAAAACCAGAAAAAAACGACAGGTCGTGGGTTGAAAGAATGTTCAAAATTTAAAGGGCGTCACATCTTCCCCATAACCTGATAAAATGACAACGGGGTGGATATTAATCGAGAAATTGCTGAGATAATAAAGAATTATCTTTGTTCCAAAGAAATTTCATCTCCGGAGGTTACCCAAAAAGCAGAAAAAAACGACAGGTCGCGGGTTGATAAAATGGTCAAAATCTAAAGGGCGTCAGATCTTCCCCAAAACCTGATAAAATTACAATGGAGTGGGTATTAATTGAGAAGTTGCTGAGATTACAAAGAATTATCCTTGTACCAAAGAAATTTCAGCTCCGGACGTTACGCCAAAAACCTGAAAAAAACAACAGGTCGCGGGTTGAAAAAATGGTCAAAATTTAAAGGGCGTCACATCTTTCCCTGAACCTGATAAAATGACAACGGGGTGGATATTAATCGAGAAATTGCTGAGACAATAAAGAATTATCTTTGTTCCAAAGAAATTTCAGCTCCGGAGGTTAGCCAAAAAGCAGAAAAAAACGACAGGTCGCGGGTTGAAAGAATGGTCAAAATTTAAAGGGCGTCACATCTTCCCCATAACCTGATAAAATGACAACGGGGTGGGTATTAATCGAGAAATTGCTGAGATAATAAAGAATTATTCTTGTTTCAAAGAAATTTCAGCTCCAGAGGTTACCCAAAAACCAGAAAAAAACGACAGGTCACGGGTTGATAAAATGGTCAAAATTTAAAGGGCGTCAGATCTTACCCTAAACCTGATAAAATGACAACGGGGTGGATATTAATCGAGAAATTGCTGAGATAATAAAGAATTATCTTTGTTCCAAAGAAATTTCAGCTCCAGAGGTTACCCAAAAACCAGAAAAAAACGACAGGTCGTGGGTTGAAAGAATGTTCAAAACTTAAAGGGCGTCACATCTTCCCCATAACCTGATAAAATGACAACGGGGTGGGTATTAATCGAGAAATTGCTGCGATTAGAAAGAATTATCTTTGTTCCAAAGAAATTTCAATTCCGGAGGTTACCTAAAAAGCAGAAAAAAACGACTGGTCGCGGGTTGAAAAAATGGTCAAAATTTAAAGGGCGTCAGATCTTCCCCAAAACCTGATAAAATGACAACGGGGTGGGTATTAATCGAGAAATTGCTGAGATTAGAAAGAATTATCTTTGTTCCAAAGAAATTTCAGCTCTGGAGGTTACCCAAAAACCAGAAAAAAAACGACAGGTCGCGGGTTGAAAGAATGGTCAAAATTTAAAGGGCGTCACATCTTCCCCATAACCTGATAAAATGACAACGGGGTGGGTATTAATCGAGAAATTGCTGAGATAATAAAGAATTATCTTTGTTCCAAAGAAATTTCAGCTCCGGAGGTTAGCCAAAAAGCAGAAAAAAACGACAGGTCGCGGGTTGAAAGAATGGTCAAAATTTAAAGGGCGTCACATCTTCCCCATAACCTGATAAAATGACAACGGGGTGGATATTAATCGAGAAATTGCTGAGACAATAAAGAATTATCTTTGTTCCAAAGAAATTTCAGCTCCGGAGGTTACCCAAAAAGCAGAAAAAAACGACAGGTCGCGGGTTGAAAGAATGGTCAAAATTTAAAGGGCGTCACATCTTCCCCATAACCTGATAAAATGACAACGGGGTGGGTATTAATCGAGAAATTGCTGAGATAATAAAGAATTGTTCTTGTTTCAAAGAAATTTCAGCTCCAGAGGTTACCCAAAAACCAGAAAAAAACGACAGGTCGCGGGTTGATAAAATGGTCAAAATTTAAAGGGCGTCAGATCTTCCCCTAAACCTGATAAAATGACAACGGAGTGGGTATTAATCGAGAAATTGCTGAGATTACAAAGAATTATCTTTGCTCCAAAGACATTTCAGCTCCAGAGGTTACCCAAAAACCAGAAAAAAACGACAGGTCGTGGGTTGAAAGAATGTTCAAAATTTAAAGGGCGTCACATCTTCCCCATAACCTGATAAAATGACAACGGGGTGGATATTAATCGAGAAATTGCTGAGATAATAAAGAATTATCTTTGTTCCAAAGAAATTTCATCTCCGGAGGTTACCCAAAAAGCAGAAAAAAACGACAGGTCGCGGGTTGATAAAATGGTCAAAATCTAAAGGGCGTCAGATCTTCCCCAAAACCTGATAAAATTACAATGGAGTGGGTATTAATTGAGAAGTTGCTGAGATTACAAAGAATTATCCTTGTTCCAAAGAAATTTCAGCTCCGGAGGTTACGCCAAAAAGCAGAAAAAAACGACAGGTCGCGGGTTGAAAGAATGGTCAAAATTTAAAGGGCGTCACATCTTCCCCATAACCAGTTAAAATGACAACGGGGTGGGTATTAATCGAGAAATTGCTGAGATTACAAAGAATTATCTTTACTCCAAAGACATTTCAGCTCTAGAGGTTACCTAAAAAGCAGAAAAAAAAGATAGGTCGCGGGTTGAAAAAATGGTCAAAATTTAAAGGGCGTCAGATCTTCCCCAAAACCTGATAAAATGAAAACGGGGAGGGTATTAATCGAGAAATTGCTGAGATTAGAAAGAATTATCCTTGTTTCAAAGAAATTTCATCTCCGGAGGGTACCCAAAATCCAGAAAAAAACGACAGGTCGCGGGTTGATAAAATGGTCAAAATTTAAAGGGCGTCACATCTTCCCCAAAACCTGATGAAATGACAACGGGGTGGGTATTAATCGAGAAATTGCTGAGATTAGAAAGAATTATCCTTGTTTCAAAGAAATTTCAGCTCCAGAGGTTACCCAAAAACCAGAAAAAAACGACAGGTCGTGGGTTGAAAGAATGTTCAAAATTTAAAGGGCGTCACATCTTCCCCAAAACCTGATAAAATTACAATGGAGTGGGTATTGATTGAGAAATTGCTGAGATTACAAAGAATTATCCTTGTTCCAAAGAAATTTCAGCTCCGGACGTTACGCCAAAAACCAGAAAAAAACAACAGGTCGTGGGTTAAAAAAATGGTCAAAATTTAAAGGGCGTCACATCTTTCCCTGAACCTGATAAAATGACAACGGGGTGGGTATTAATCGAGAAATTGCTGAGATTAGAAAGAATTATCTTTGTTCCAAAGAAATTTCAGCTCCGGAGGTTACCCAAAAAGCAGAAAAAAACGACAGGTCGCGGGTTGAAAGAATGGTCAAAATTTAAAGGGCGTCACATCTTCCCCATAACCTGATAAAATGACAACGGGGTGGGTATTAATCGAGAAATTGCTGCGATTAGAAAGAATTATCTTTGTTCCAAAGGAATTTCAATTCCGGAGGTTACCTAAAAAGCAGAAAAAAACGACAGGTCGCGGGTTGAAAGAATGGTCAAAATTTAAAGGGCGTCACATCTTCCCCATAACCTGATAAAATGACAACGGGGTGGGTATTAATTGAGAAATTGCTGAGATTAGAAAGAATTATCTTTGTTCCAAAGAAATTTCAGCTCTGGAGGTTACCCAAAAACCAGAAAAAAAACGACAGGTCGCGGGTTGAAAGAATGGTCAAAATTTAAAGGGCGTCACATCTTCCCCATAACCTGATAAAATGACAACGGGGTGGGTATTAATCGAGAAATTGCTGAGATAATAAAGAATTATCTTTGTTCCAAAGAAATTTCAGCTCCGGAGGTTAGCCAAAAAGCAGAAAAAAACGACAGGTCGCGGGTTGAAAGAATGGTCAAAATTTAAAGGGCGTCACATCTTCCCCATAACCTGATAAAATGACAACGGGGTGGATATTAATCGAGAAATTGCTGAGACAATAAAGAATTATCTTTGTTCCAAAGAAATTTCAGCTCCGGAGGTTACCCAAAAAGCAGAAAAAAACGACAGGTCGCGGGTTGAAAGAATGGTCAAAATTTAAAGGGCGTCACATCTTCCCCATAACCTGATAAAATGACAACGGGGTGGGTATTAATCGAGAAATTGCTGAGATAATAAAGAACTGTTCTTGTTTCAAAGAAATTTCAGCTCCAGAGGTTACCCAAAAACCAGAAAAAAACGACAGGTCGCGGGTTGATAAAATGGTCAAAATTTAAAGGGCGTCAGATCTTCCCCTAAACCTGATAAAATGACAACGGAGTGGGTATTAATCGAGAAATTGCTGAGATTACAAAGAATTATCTTTGCTCCAAAGACATTTCAGCTCCAGAGGTTACCCAAAAACCAGAAAAAAACAACAGGTCGTGGGTTGAAAGAATGTTCAAAATTTAAAGGGCGTCACATCTTCCCCATAACCTGATAAAATGACAACGGGGTGGATATTAATCGAGAAATTGCTGAGATAATAAAGAATTATCTTTGTTCCAAAGAAATTTCATCTCCGGAGGTTACCCAAAAAGCAGAAAAAAACGACAGGTCGCGGGTTGATAAAATGGTCAAAATCTAAAGGGCGTCAGATCTTCCCCAAAACCTGATAAAATTACAATGGAGTGGGTATTAATTGAGAAGTTGCTGAGATTACAAAGAATTATCCTTGTTCCAAAGAAATTTCAGCTCCGGACGTTACGCCAAAAACCAGAAAAAAACAACAGGTCGTGGGTTAAAAAAATGGTCAAAATTTAAAGGGCGTCACATCTTTCCCTGAACCTGATAAAATGACAACGGGGTGGGTATTAATCGAGAAATTGCTGAGATTAGAAAGAATTATCTTTGTTCCAAAGAAATTTCAGCTCCGGAGGTTACCCAAAAAGCAGAAAAAAACGACAGGTCGCGGGTTGAAAGAATGGTCAAAATTTAAAGGGCGTCACATCTTCCCCATAACCTGATAAAATGACAACGGGGTGGGTATTAATGGAGAAATTGCTGCGATTAGAAAGAATTATCTTTGTTCCAAAGAAATTTCAATTCCGGAGGTTACCTAAAAAGCAGAAAAAAACGACTGGTCGCGGGTTGAAAAAATGGTCAAAATTTAAAGGGCGTCAGATCTTCCCCAAAACCTGATAAAATTACAATGGGATGGGTATTAATTGAGAAATGGCTGAGATTAGAAAGAATTATCCTTGTTCCAAAGAAATTTCAGCTTCGGAGGTTACGCCAAAAACCAGAAAAAAACGACAGGTCGCGGGTTGAAAGAATGGTCAAAATTTAACGGGCGTCACATCTTCCCCATAACCTGATAAAATGACAACGGGTGGATATTAATCGAGAAATTGCTGAGACAATAAAGAATTATCTTTGTTCCAAAGAAATTTCAGCTCCGGAGGTTACCCAAAAAGCAGAAAAAAACGACAGGTCGCGGGTTGAAAGAATGGTCAAAATTTAAAGGGCGTCACATCTTCCCCATAACCTGATAAAATGACAACGGGGTGGGTATTAATCGAGAAATTGCTGAGATAATAAAGAATTGTTCTTGTTTCAAAGAAATTTCAGCACCAGAGGTTACCCAAAAACCAGAAAAAAACGACAGGTCGCGGGTTGATAAAATGGTCAAAATTTAAAGGGCGTCAGATCTTCCCCTAAACCTGATAAAATGACAACGGAGTGGGTATTAATCGAGAAATTGCTGAGATTACAAAGAATTATCTTTGCTCCAAAGACATTTCAGCTCCAGAGGTTACCCAAAAACCAGAAAAAAACGACAGGTCGTGGGTTGAAAGAATGTTCAAAATTTAAAGGGCGTCACATCTTCCCCATAACCTGATAAAATGACAACGGGGTGGATATTAATCGAGAAATTGCTGAGATAATAAAGAATTATCTTTGTTCCAAAGAAATTTCATCTCCGGAGGTTACCCAAAAAGCAGAAAAAAACGACAGGTCGCGGGTTGATAAAATGGTCAAAATCTAAAGGGCGTCAGATCTTCCCCAAAACCTGATAAAATTACAATGGAGTGGGTATTAATTGAGAAGTTGCTGAGATTACAAAGAATTATCCTTGTACCAAAGAAATTTCAGCTCCGGACGTTACGCCAAAAACCTGAAAAAAACAACAGGTCGCGGGTTGAAAAAATGGTCAAAATTTAAAGGGCGTCACATCTTTCCCTGAACCTGATAAAATGACAACGGGGTGGATATTAATCGAGAAATTGCTGAGACAATAAAGAATTATCTTTGTTCCAAAGAAATTTCAGCTCCGGAGGTTACCCAAAAAGCAGAAAAAAACGACAGGTCGCGGGTTGAAAGAATGGTCAAAATTTAAAGGGCGTCACATCTTCCCCATAACCTGATAAAATGACAACGGGGTGGGTATTAATCGAGAAATTGCTGAGATAATAAAGAATTATTCTTGTTTCAAAGAAATTTCAGCTCCAGAGGTTACCCAAAAACCAGAAAAAAACGACAGGTCGCGGGTTGATAAAATGGTCAAAATTTAAAGGGCGTCAGATCTTACCCTAAACCTGATAAAATGACAACGGGGTGGATATTAATCGAGAAATTGCTGAGATAATAAAGAATTATCTTTGTTCCAAAGAAATTTCAGCTCCAGAGGTTACCCAAAAACCAGAAAAAAACGACAGGTCGTGGGTTGAAAGAATGTTCAAAACTTAAAGGGCGTCACATCTTCCCCATAACCTGATAAAATGACAACGGGGTGGGTATTAATCGAGAAATTGCTGCGATTAGAAAGAATTATCTTTGTTCCAAAGAAATTTCAATTCCGGAGGTTACCTAAAAAGCAGAAAAAAACGACTGGTCGCGGGTTGAAAAAATGGTCAAAATTTAAAGGGCGTCAGATCTTCCCCAAAACCTGATAAAATGACAACGGGGTGGGTATTAATCGAGAAATTGCTGAGATTAGAAAGAATTATCTTTGTTCCAAAGAAATTTCAGCTCTGGAGGTTACCCAAAAACCAGAAAAAAAACGACAGGTCGCGGGTTGAAAGAATGGTCAAAATTTAAAGGGCGTCACATCTTCCCCATAACCTGATAAAATGACAACGGGGTGGGTATTAATCGAGAAATTGCTGAGATAATAAAGAATTATCTTTGTTCCAAAGAAATTTCAGCTCCGGAGGTTAGCCAAAAAGCAGAAAAAAACGACAGGTCGCGGGTTGAAAGAATGGTCAAAATTTAAAGGGCGTCACATCTTCCCCATAACCTGATAAAATGACAACGGGGTGGATATTAATCGAGAAATTGCTGAGACAATAAAGAATTATCTTTGTTCCAAAGAAATTTCAGCTCCGGAGGTTACCCAAAAAGCAGAAAAAAACGACAGGTCGCGGGTTGAAAGAATGGTCAAAATTTAAAGGGCGTCACATCTTCCCCATAACCTGATAAAATGACAACGGGGTGGGTATTAATCGAGAAATTGCTGAGATAATAAAGAATTGTTCTTGTTTCAAAGAAATTTCAGCTCCAGAGGTTACCCAAAAACCAGAAAAAAACGACAGGTCGCGGGTTGATAAAATGGTCAAAATTTAAAGGGCGTCAGATCTTCCCCTAAACCTGATAAAATGACAACGGAGTGGGTATTAATCGAGAAATTGCTGAGATTACAAAGAATTATCTTTGCTCCAAAGACATTTCAGCTCCAGAGGTTACCCAAAAACCAGAAAAAAACGACAGGTCGTGGGTTGAAAGAATGTTCAAAATTTAAAGGGCGTCACATCTTCCCCATAACCTGATAAAATGACAACGGGGTGGATATTAATCGAGAAATTGCTGAGATAATAAAGAATTATCTTTGTTCCAAAGAAATTTCAGCTCCAGAGGTTACCCAAAAACCAGAAAAAAACGACAGGTCGTGGGTTGAAAGAATGTTCAAAATTTAAAGGGCGTCACATCTTCCCCATAACCTGATAAAATGACAACGGGGTGGGTATTAATCGAAAAATTGCTGAGATTATAAAGAATTATCCTTGTTTCAAAGAAATTTCAGCTCCTGAGGTTACCCAAAAAGCAGAAAAAAACGACAGGTCACGGGTTGATAAAATGGTCAAAATTTAAAGGGCGTCAGATCTTCCCCAAAACCTGATAAAATTACAATGGGATGGGTATTAATTGAGAAATTGCTAAGATTAGAAAGAATTATCCTTGTTCCAAAGAAATTTCAGCTTCGGAGGTTACGCCAAAAACCAGAAAAAAACGACAGGTCGCGGGTTGAAAGAATGGTCAAAATTTAAAGGGCGTCACATCTTCCCCATAACCTGATAAAATGACAACGGGGTGGGTATTAATCGAGAAATTGCTGCGATTAGAAAGAATTATCTTTGTTCCAAAGAAATTTCAATTCCGGAGGTTACCTAAAAAGCAGAAAAAAACGACTGGTCGCGGGTTGAAAAAATGGTCAAAATTTAAAGGGCGTCAGATCTTCCCCAAAACCTGATAAAATGACAACGGGGTGGGTATTAATCGAGAAATTGCTGAGATTAGAAAGAATTATCTTTGTTCCAAAGAAATTTCAGCTCTGGAGGTTACCCAAAAACCAGAAAAAAAACAACAGGTCGCGGGTTGAAAGAATGGTCAAAATTTAAAGGGCGTCACATCTTCCCCATAACCTGATAAAATGACAACGGGGTGGGTATTAATCGAGAAATTGCTGAGATAATAAAGAATTATCTTTGTTCCAAAGAAATTTCAGCTCCGGAGGTTAGCCAAAAAGTAGAAAAAAACGACAGGTCGCGGGTTGAAAGAATGGTCAAAATTTAAAGGGCGTCACATCTTCCCCATAACCTGATAAAATGACAACGGGGTGGATATTAATCGAGAAATTGCTGAGACAATAAAGAATTATCTTTGTTCCAAAGAAATTTCAGCTCCGGAGGTTACCCAAAAAGCAGAAAAAAACGACAGGTCGCGGGTTGAAAGAATGGTCAAAATTTAAAGGGCGTCACATCTTCCCCATAACCTGATAAAATGACAACGGGGTGGGTATTAATCGAGAAATTGCTGAGATAATAAAGAATTGTTCTTGTTTCAAAGAAATTTCAGCTCCAGAGGTTACCCAAAAACCAGAAAAAAACGACAGGTCGCGGGTTGATAAAATGGTCAAAATTTAAAGGGCGTCAGATCTTCCCCTAAACCTGATAAAATGACAACGGAGTGGGTATTAATCGAGAAATTGCTGAGATTACAAAGAATTATCTTTGCTCCAAAGACATTTCAGCTCCAGAGGTTACCCAAAAACCAGAAAAAAACGACAGGTCGTGGGTTGAAAGAATGTTCAAAATTTAAAGGGCGTCACATCTTCCCCATAACCTGATAAAATGACAACGGGGTGGATATTAATCGAGAAATTGCTGAGATAATAAAGAATTATCTTTGTTCCAAAGAAATTTCATCTCCGGAGGTTACCCAAAAAGCAGAAAAAAACGACAGGTCGCGGGTTGATAAAATGGTCAAAATCTAAAGGGCGTCAGATCTTCCCCAAAACCTGATAAAATTACAATGGAGTGGGTATTAATTGAGAAGTTGCTGAGATTACAAAGAATTATCCTTGTTCCAAAGAAATTTCAGCTCCGGAGGTTACGCCAAAAAGCAGAAAAAAACGACAGGTCGCGGGTTGAAAGAATGGTCAAAATTTAAAGGGCGTCACATCTTCCCCATAACCAGTTAAAATGACAACGGGTTGGGTATTAATCGAGAAATTGCTGAGATTACAAAGAATTATCTTTACTCCAAAGACATTTCAGCTCTAGAGGTTACCTAAAAAGCAGAAAAAAAAGATAGGTCGCGGGTTGAAAAAATGGTCAAAATTTAAAGGGCGTCAGATCTTCCCCAAAACCTGATAAAATGAAAACGGGGAGGGTATTAATCGAGAAATTGCTGAGATTAGAAAGAATTATCCTTGTTTCAAAGAAATTTCATCTCCGGAGGGTACCCAAAATCCAGAAAAAAACGACAGGTCGCGGGTTGATAAAATGGTCAAAATTTAAAGGGCGTCACATCTTCCCCAAAACCTGATGAAATGACAACGGGGTGGGTATTAATCGAGAAATTGCTGAGATTAGAAAGAATTATCCTTGTTTCAAAGAAATTTCAGCTCCAGAGGTTACCCAAAAACCAGAAAAAAACGACAGGTCGTGGGTTGAAAGAATGTTCAAAATTTAAAGGGCGTCACATCTTCCCCAAAACCTGATAAAATTACAATGGAGTGGGTATTGATTGAGAAATTGCTGAGATTACAAAGAATTATCCTTGTTCCAAAGAAATTTCAGCTCCGGACGTTACGCCAAAAACCAGAAAAAAACAACAGGTCGTGGGTTAAAAAAATGGTCAAAATTTAAAGGGCGTCACATCTTTCCCTGAACCTGATAAAATGACAACGGGGTGGGTATTGATCGAGAAATTGCTGAGATTAGAAAGAATTATCTTTGTTCCAAAGAAATTTCAGCTCCGGAGGTTACCCAAAAAGCAGAAAAAAACGACAGGTCGCGGGTTGAAAGAATGGTCAAAATTTAAAGGGCGTCACATCTTCCCCATAACCTGATAAAATGACAACGGGGTGGGTATTAATCGAGAAATTGCTGCGATTAGAAAGAATTATCTTTGTTCCAAAGGAATTTCAATTCCGGAGGTTACCTAAAAAGCAGAAAAAAACGACTGGTCGCGGGTTGAAAAAATGGTCAAAATTTAAAGGGCGTCAGATCTTCCCCAAAACCTGATAAAATGACAACGGGGTGGGTATTAATTGAGAAATTGCTGAGATTAGAAAGAATTATCTTTGTTCCAAAGAAATTTCAGCTCTGGAGGTTACCCAAAAACCAGAAAAAAAACGACAGGTCGCGGGTTGAAAGAATGGTCAAAATTTAAAGGGCGTCACATCTTCCCCATAACCTGATAAAATGACAACGGGGTGGGTATTAATCGAGAAATTGCTGAGATAATAAAGAATTATCTTTGTTCCAAAGAAATTTCAGCTCCGGAGGTTAGCCAAAAAGCAGAAAAAAACGACAGGTCGCGGGTTGAAAGAATGGTCAAAATTTAAAGGGCGTCACATCTTCCCCATAACCTGATAAAATGACAACGGGGTGGATATTAATCGAGAAATTGCTGAGACAATAAAGAATTATCTTTGTTCCAAAGAAATTTCAGCTCCAGAGGTTACCCAAAAACCAGAAAAAAACGACAGGTCGCGGGTTGATAAAATGGTCAAAATTTAAAGGGCGTCAGATCTTCCCCTAAACCTGATAAAATGACAACGGAGTGGGTATTAATCGAGAAATTGCTGAGATTACAAAGAATTATCTTTGCTCCAAAGACATTTCAGCTCCAGAGGTTACCCAAAAACCAGAAAAAAACGACAGGTCGTGGGTTGAAAGAATGTTCAAAATTTAAAGGGCGTCACATCTTCCCCATAACCTGATAAAATGACAACGGGGTGGATATTAATCGAGAAATTGCTGAGATAATAAAGAATTATCTTTGTTCCAAAGAAATTTCATCTCCGGAGGTTACCCAAAAAGCAGAAAAAAACGACAGGTCGCGGGTTGATAAAATGGTCAAAATCTAAAGGGCGTCAGATCTTCCCCAAAACCTGATAAAATTACAATGGAGTGGGTATTAATTGAGAAGTTGCTGAGATTACAAAGAATTATCCTTGTTCCAAAGAAATTTCAGCTCCGGACGTTACGCCAAAAACCAGAAAAAAACAACAGGTCGTGGGTTAAAAAAATGGTCAAAATTTAAAGGGCGTCACATCTTTCCCTGAACCTGATAAAATGACAACGGGGTGGGTATTAATCGAGAAATTGCTGAGATTAGAAAGAATTATCTTTGTTCCAAAGAAATTTCAGCTCCGGAGGTTACCCAAAAAGCAGAAAAAAACGACAGGTCGCGGGTTGAAAGAATGGTCAAAATTTAAAGGGCGTCACATCTTCCCCATAACCTGATAAAATGACAACGGGGTGGGTATTAATCGAGAAATTGCTGCGATTAGAAAGAATTATCTTTGTTCCAAAGAAATTTCAATTCCGGAGGTTACCTAAAAAGCAGAAAAAAACGACTGGTCGCGGGTTGAAAAAATGGTCAAAATTTAAAGGGCGTCAGATCTTCCCCAAAACCTGATAAAATTACAATGGGATGGGTATTAATTGAGAAATGGCTGAGATTAGAAAGAATTATCCTTGTTCCAAAGAAATTTCAGCTTCGGAGGTTACGCCAAAAACCAGAAAAAAACGACAGGTCGCGGGTTGAAAGAATGGTCAAAATTTAACGGGCGTCACATCTTCCCCATAACCTGATAAAATGACAACGGGGTGGATATTAATCGAGAAATTGCTGAGACAATAAAGAATTATCTTTGTTCCAAAGAAATTTCAGCTCCGGAGGTTACCCAAAAAGCAGAAAAAAACGACAGGTCGCGGGTTGAAAGAATGGTCAAAATTTAAAGGGCGTCACATCTTCCCCATAACCTGATAAAATGACAACGGGGTGGGTATTAATCGAGAAATTGCTGAGATAATAAAGAATTGTTCTTGTTTCAAAGAAATTTCAGCTCCAGAGGTTACCCAAAAACCAGAAAAAAACGACAGGTCGCGGGTTGATAAAATGGTCAAAATTTAAAGGGCGTCAGATCTTCCCCTAAACCTGATAAAATGACAACGGAGTGGGTATTAATCGAGAAATTGCTGAGATTACAAAGAATTATCTTTGCTCCAAAGACATTTCAGCTCCAGAGGTTACCCAAAAACCAGAAAAAAACGACAGGTCGTGGGTTGAAAGAATGTTCAAAATTTAAAGGGCGTCACATCTTCCCCATAACCTGATAAAATGACAACGGGGTGGATATTAATCGAGAAATTGCTGAGATAATAAAGAATTATCTTTGTTCCAAAGAAATTTCATCTCCGGAGGTTACCCAAAAAGCAGAAAAAAACGACAGGTCGCGGGTTGATAAAATGGTCAAAATCTAAAGGGCGTCAGATCTTCCCCAAAACCTGATAAAATTACAATGGAGTGGGTATTAATTGAGAAGTTGCTGAGATTACAAAGAATTATCCTTGTACCAAAGAAATTTCAGCTCCGGACGTTACGCCAAAAACCTGAAAAAAACAACAGGTCGCGGGTTGAAAAAATGGTCAAAATTTAAAGGGCGTCACATCTTTCCCTGAACCTGATAAAATGACAACGGGGTGGATATTAATCGAGAAATTGCTGAGACAATAAAGAATTATCTTTGTTCCAAAGAAATTTCAGCTCCGGAGGTTACCCAAAAAGCAGAAAAAAACGACAGGTCGCGGGTTGAAAGAATGGTCAAAATTTAAAGGGCGTCACATCTTCCCCATAACCTGATAAAATGACAACGGGGTGGGTATTAATCGAGAAATTGCTGAGATAATAAAGAATTATTCTTGTTTCAAAGAAATTTCAGCTCCAGAGGTTACCCAAAAACCAGAAAAAAACGACAGGTCGCGGGTTGATAAAATGGTCAAAATTTAAAGGGCGTCAGATCTTCCCCTAAACCTGATAAAATGACAACGGGGTGAGTATTAATCGAGAAATTGCTGAGATTACAAAGAATTATCTTTGCTCCAAAGACATTTCAGCTCCAGAGGTTACCCAAAAACCAGAAAAAAACAACAGGTCGTGGGTTGAAAGAATGTTCAAAATTTAAAGGGCGTCACAACTTCCCCATAACCTGATAAAATGACAACGGGGTGGATATTAATCGAGAAATTGCTGAGATAATAAAGAATTATCTTTGTTCCAAAGAAATTTCAGCTCCGGAGGTTACCCAAAAAGCAGAAAAAAACAACAGGTCACGGGTTGATAAAATGGTCAAAATCTAAAGGGCGTCAGATCTTCCCCAAAACCTGATAAAATTACAATGGAGTTGGTATTAATTGAGAAATTGCTGAGATTACAAAGAATTATCCTTGTTCCAAAGAAATTTCAGCTCCGGAGGTTACGCCAAAAACCAGAAAAAAACAACAGGTCGTGGGTTGAAAAAATGGTCAAAATTTAAAGGGCGTCACATCTATCCCTGAACCTGATAAAATGACAACGGGGTGGGTATTAATCGAGAAATTGCTGAGACAATAAAGAATTATCTTTGTTCCAAAGAAATTTCAGCTCCGGAGGTTACCCAAAAAGCAGAAAAAAACGACAGGTCGCGGGTTGAAAGAATGGTCAAAATTTAAAGGGCGTCACATCTTCCCCATAACCCGATAAAATGACAACGGGGTGGGTATTGAACTAGAAATTGCTGCGATTAGAAAGAATTATCCTTGTTCCAAAGAAATTTCAGCTCTGGAGGTTACCCAAAAAGCAAAAAAAAACGACAGGTCGCGGGTTGAAAAAATGGTCAAAATTTAAAGGGCGTCACATCTTCCCCATAACCTGATAAAATGACAACGGGGTGGGTATTAATCGAAAAATTGCTGAGATTATAAAGAATTATCCTTGTTTCAAAGAAATTTCAGCTCCTGAGGTTACCCAAAAAGCATAAAAAAACGACAGGTCACGGGTTGATAAAATGGTCAAAATTTAAAGGGCGTCAGATCTTCCCCAAAACCTGATAAAATTACAATGGGGTGGGTATTAATCGAGAAATTGCTGAGATTAGAAAGAATTATCTTTTCTCCAAAGACATTTCACCTCCAGAATTTACCCAAAAAGCAGAAAAAAACGACAGGTCACGGGTTGATAAAATGATCAAAATTTAAAGGGCGTCAGATCTTCCCCTAAACCTGATAAAATTACAATGGGATGGGTATTAATTGAGAAATTGCTGAGATTAGAAAGAATTATCCTTGTTCCAAAGAAATTTCAGCTCCGGAGGTTACGCCAAAAAGCAGAAAAAAACAACAGGTCGTGGGTTGAAAAAATGGTCAAAATTTAAAGGGCGTCACATCTTTCCCTGAACCTGATAAAATGACAACAGGGTGGGTTTTAATCGAGAAATTGCTGAGATCAGAAATAATTATCCTTGTTCCAAAGAAATTTCAGCTCCGGAGGTTAGCCAAAAAGCAGAAAAAAACGACAGGTCGCGGGTTGAAAGAATGGTCAAAATTTAAAGGGCGTCACATCTTCCCCATAACCTGATAAAATGACAACGGGGTGGGTATTAATAGAGAAATTGCTGAGATTAGAAAGAATTATCTTTGTTCCAAAGAAATTTCAATTCCGGAGGTTACCTAAAAAGCAGAAAAAAACGACAGGTCGCGGGTTGAATAAATGGTCAAAATTTAAAGGGCGTCAGATCTTCCCCAAAACCAGATAAAATTACAAAGGGGTGGGTATTGATCGAGAAATTGCTGCGATTAGAAAGAATTATCTTTGTTCCAAAGAAATTTCAGCTTCAAAGGTCACGCCAAAAACCAGAAAAAAACGACAGGTCGCGGGTTGAAAGAATGGTCAAAATTTAAAGGGTGTCACATCTTCCCCATAACCTGATAAAATGACAACGGGGTTTGGTATTAATCGAAAAATTGCTGAGATTATAAACAATTATCCTTGTTTCAAAGACATTTCAGCTCCTGAGGTTACCCAAAAAGCAGAAAAAAACGACAGGTCACGGGTTGATAAAATGGTCAAAATTTAAAGGGCGTCAGATCTTCCCCAAAACCTGATAAAATTACAATGGGGTGGGTATTAATTGAGAAATTGCTGAGATTAGAAAGAATTATCTTTTCTCCAAAGACATTTCACCTCCAGAATTTACCCAAAAAGCAGGAAAAAACGACAGGTCACGGGTTGATAAAATGGTCAAAATTTAAAGGGCGTCAGATCTTCCCCAAAACCTGATAAAATTACAATGGGGTGAGTATTAATTGAGAAATTGCTGAGATTACAAAGAATTATCCTTGTTCCAAAGAAATTTCAGCTCCGGAGGTTACGCCAAAAACCAGAAAAAAACAACAGGTCGTGGGTTGAAAAAATGGTCAAAATTTAAAGGGCGTCACATCTTTACCTGAACCTGATAAAATGACAACGAGGTGGGTTTTAATCGAGAAATTGCTGAGTTTAGAAAGAATTATCTTTGTTCCAAAGAAATTTCAGGTCCGGAGGTTACCCAAAAAGCAGAAAAAAACGACAGGTCGCGGGTTGAAAGAATGGTCAAAATTTAAAGGGCGTCACATCTTCCCCATAACCTGATAAAATGACAACAGGGTGGGTATTAATCGAAAAATTGCTGAGAGTATAAAGAATTATCCTTGTTTCAAAGAAATTTCAGCTCCTGAGGTTACCCAAAAAGCAGAAAAAAACGACAGGTCACGGGTTGATAAAATGGTCAAAATTTAAAGGGCGTCAGATCTTCCCCAAAACCTGATAAAATTACAATGGGGTGGGTATTAATCGAGAAATTGCTGAGATTAGAAAGAATTATCTTTTCTCCAAAGACATTTCACCTCCAGAATTTACCCAAAAAGCAGAAAAAAACGACAGGTCACGGGTTGATAAAATGATCAAAATTTAAAGGGCGTCAGATCTTCCCCTAAACCTGATAAAATTACAATGGGATGGGTATTAATTGAGAAATTGCTGAGATTAGAAAGAATTATCCTTGTTCCAAAGAAATTTCAGCTCCGGAGGTTACGCCAAAAAGCAGAAAAAAACAACAGGTCGTGGGTTGAAAAAATGGTCAAAATTTAAAGGGCGTCACATCTTTCCCTGAACCTGATAAAATGACAACAGGGTGGGTTTTAATCGAGAAATTGCTGAGATCAGAAATAATTATCCTTGTTCCAAAGAAATTTCAGCTCCGGAGGTTAGCCAAAAAGCAGAAAAAAACGACAGGTCGCGGGTTGAAAGAATGGTCAAAATTTAAAGGGCGTCACATCTTCCCCATAACCTGATAAAATGACAACGGGGTGGGTATTAATAGAGAAATTGCTGAGATAATAGAGAATTATCTTTGTTCCAAAGAAATTTCAGCTCCGGAGGTTACCCAAAAAGCAGAAAAAAACGACAGGTCGCGGGTTGAAAAAATGGTCAAAATTTAAAGGGCGTCACATCTTCCCCATAACCTGATAAAATGACAACGGGGTGGGTATTAATCGAGAAATTGCTGAGATTAGAAAGAATTATCTTTGTTCCAAAGAAATTTCAATTCCGGAGGTTACCTAAAAAGCAGAAAAAAACGACAGGTCGCGGGTTGAATAAATGGTCAAAATTTAAAGGGCGTCAGATCTTCCCCAAAACCAGATAAAATTACAAAGGGGTGGGTATTGATCGAGAAATTGCTGCGATTAGAAAGAATTATCTTTGTTCCAAAGAAATTTCAGCTTCAAAGGTCACGCCAAAGACCGGAAAAAAACGACAGGTCGCGGGTTGAAAAAATGGTCAAAATTTAAAGGGCGTCACATCTTCCCCATAACCTGATAAAATTACAATGGGGTGGGTATTAATCGAGAAATTGCTGAGATTAGAAAGAATTATCTTTTCTCCAAAGACATTTCAGCTCCAGAATTTGCCCAAAAAGCAGGAAAAAACGACAGGTCACGGGTTGATAAAATGGTCAAAATTTAAAGGGCGTCAGATCTTCCCCAAAACCTGATAAAATTACAATGGAGTGGGTATTAATTGAGAAATTGCTGAGATTACAAAGAATTATCCTTGTTCCAAAGAAATTTCAGCTCTGGAGGTTACGCCAAAAACCAGAAAGAAAGAACAGGTCGTTGGTTGAAAAAATGGTCAAAATTTAAAGGGCGTCACATCTTTCCCTGAACCTGATAAAATGACAACGGGGTGGGTATTAATCGAGAAATTGCTGAGATTAGAAAGAATTATCTTTGTTCCAAAGAAATTTCAGCTCCGGAGGTTACCCAAAAACCAGAAAAAAACGACAGGTCGCGGGTTGAAAGAATGGTCAGAATTTAAAGGGTGTCACATCTTCCCCATAACCTGATAAAATGACAACGGGGTTTGGTATTAATCGAAAAATTGCTGAGATTATAAACAATTATCCTTGTTTCAAAGACATTTCAGCTCCTGAGGTTACCCAAAAAGCAGAAAAAAACGACAGGTCGTGGGTTGATAAAATGGTCAAAATTTAAAGGGCGTCAGATCTTCCCCAAAACCTGATAAAATTACAATGGGGTGGGTATTAATTGAGAAATTGCTGAGATTAGAAAGAATTATCTTTTCTCCAAAGACATTTCACCTCCAGAATTTACCCAAAAAGCAGAAAAAAACGACAGGTCACGGGTTGATAAAATGGTCAAAATTTAAAGGGCGTCAGATCTTCCCCAAAACCTGATAAAATTACAATGGGGTGAGTATTAATTGAGAAATTGCTGAGATTAGAAAGAATTATCCTTGTTCCAAAGAAATTTCAGCTCCGGAGGTTACGCCAAAAACCAGAAAAAAACAACAGGTCGTGGGTTGAAAAAATGGTCAAAATTTAAAGGGCGTCACATCTTTACCTGAACCTGATAAAATGACAACGGGGTGGGTTTTAATCGAGAAATTGCTGAGTTTAGAAAGAATTATCTTTGTTCCAAAGAAATTTCAGGTCCGGAGGTTACCCAAAAAGCAGAAAAAAACGACAGGTCGCGGGTTGAAAGAATGGTCAAAATTTAAAGGGCGTCAGATCTTCCCCAAAATCAGATAAAATTACAAAGGGGTGGGTATTGATCGAGAAATTGCTGCGATTAGAAAAAATCATCTCTGTTCCAAAGAAATTTCAGCTTCAGAGGTCACGCCAAAGACCGGAAAAAAACGACAGGTCGCGGGTTGAAAAAATGGTCAAAATTTAAAGGGCGTCACATCTTCCCCATAACCTGATAAAATGACAACGGGGTGGGTATTAATCGAGAAATTGCTGAGATTAGAAAGAATTATCTTTGTTCCAAAGAAATTTCAGCTCCGGAGGTTACACAAAAAGCAGAAAAAAACGACAGGTCGCGGGTTGAAAGAATGGTCAAAATTTAAAGGCCGTCACATCTTCCCCATAACCTGATAAAATTACAATGGGGAGGGTATTAATGGAGAAATTGCTGAGATTAGAAAGAATTATCTTTTCTCCAAAGACATTTCAGCTCCAGAGGTTACCCAAAAAGCAGGAAAAAACGACAGGTCACGGGTTGATAAAATGGTCAAAATTTATAGGGTGTCAGATCTTCCCCAAAACCTGATAAAATTACAATGGAGTGGGTATTAATTGAGAAATTGCTGAGATTAGAAAGAATTATCCTTTTTCCAAAGAAATTTCAGCTCCGGAGGTTACCCAAAAAGTAGAAAAAAACGACAGGTCGCGGGTTGAAAAAATGGTCAAAATTTAAAGGGCGTCACATCTTCCCCATAACCTGATAAAATGACAACGGGGTGGGTATTAATCGAAAAATTGCTGAGATTATAAAGAATTATCCTTGTTTCAAAGAAATTTCAGCTCCTGAGGTTACCCAAAAAGCATAAAAAAACGACAGGTCACGGGTTGATAAAATGGTCAAAATTTAAAGGGCGTCAGATCTTCCCCAAAACCTGATAAAATTACAATGGGGTGGGCATTAATCGAGAAATTGCTGAGATTAGAAAGAATTATCTTTTCTCCAAAGACATTTCACCTCCAGAATTTACCCAAAAAGCAGGAAAAAACGACAGGTCACGGGTTGATAAAATGATCAAAATTTAAAGGGCATCAGATCTTCCCCAAAACCTGATAAAATTACAATGGGATGGGTATTAATTGAGAAATTGCTGAGATTAGAAAGAATTATCCTTGTTCCAAAGAAATTTCAGCTCCGGAGGTTAGCCAAAAAGCAGAAAAAAACGACAGGTCGCGGGTTGAAAGAATGGTCAAAATTTAAAGGGCGTCACATCTTCCCCATAACCTGATAAAATGACAACGGGGTGGGTATTAATAGAGAAATTGCTGAGATAATAGAGAATTATCTTTGTTCCAAAGAAATTTCAGCTCCGGAGGTTACCCAAAAAGCAGAAAAAAACGACAGGTCGCGGGTTGAAAAAATGGTCAAAATTTAAAGGGCGTCACATCTTCCCCATAACCTGATAAAATGACAACGGGGTGGGTATTAATCGAGAAATTGCTGAGATTAGAAAGAATTATCTTTGTTCCAAAGAAATTTCAATTCCGGAGGTTACCTAAAAAGCAGAAAAAAACGACAGGTCGCGGATTGAATAAATGGTCAAAATTTAAAGGGCGTCAGATCTTCCCCAAAACCAGATAAAATTACAAAGGGGTGGGTATTGATCGAGAAATTGCTGCGATTAGAAAGAATTATCTTTGTTCCAAAGAAATTTCAGCTTCAAAGGTCACGCCAAAGACCGGAAAAAAACGACAGGTCGCGGGTTGAAAAAATGGTCAAAATTTAAAGGGCGTCACATCTTCCCCATAACCTGATAAAATTACAATGGGGTGGGTATTAATCGAGAAATTGCTGAGATTAGAAAGAATTATCTTTTCTCCAAAGACATTTCAGCTCCAGAATTTACCCAAAAAGCAGGAAAAAACGACAGGTCACGGGTTGATAAAATGGTCAAAATTTAAAGGGCGTCAGATCTTCCCCAAAACCTGATAAAATTACAATGGAGTGGGTATTAATTGAGAAATTGCTGAGATTACAAAGAATTATCCTTGTTCCAAAGAAATTTCAGCTCTGGAGGTTACGCCAAAAACCAGAAAGAAAGAACAGGTCGTTGGTTGAAAAAATGGTCAAAATTTAAAGGGCGTCACATCTTTCCCTGAACCTGATAAAATGACAACGGGGTGGGTATTAATCGAGAAATTGCTGAGATTAGAAAGAATTATCTTTGTTCCAAAGAAATTTCAGCTCCGGAGGTTACCCAAAAACCAGAAAAAAACGACAGGTCGCGGGTTGAAAGAATGGTCAAAATTTAAAGGGTGTCACATCTTCCCCATAACCTGATAAAATGACAACAGGGTTTGGTATTAATCGAAAAATTGCTGAGATTATAAACAATTATCCTTGTTTCAAAGACATTTCAGCTCCTGAGGTTACCCAAAAAGCAGAAAAAAACGACAGGTCGTGGGTTGATAAAATGGTCAAAATTTAAAGGGCGTCAGATCTTCCCCAAAACCTGATAAAATTACAATGGGGTGGGTATTAATTGAGAAATTGCTGAGATTAGAAAGAATTATCTTTTCTCCAAAGACATTTCACCTCCAGAATTTACCCAAAAAGCAGGAAAAAACGACAGGTCACGGGTTGATAAAATGGTCAAAATTTAAAGGGCGTCAGATCTTCCCCAAAACCTGATAAAATTACAATGGGGTGAGTATTAATTGAGAAATTGCTGAGATTAGAAAGAATTATCCTTGTTCCAAAGAAATTTCAGCTCCGGAGGTTACGCCAAAAACCAGAAAAAAACAACAGGTCGTGGGTTGAAAAAATGGTCAAAATTTAAAGGGCGTCACATCTTTACCTGAACCTGATAAAATGACAACGGGGTGGGTTTTAATCGAGAAATTGCTGAGTTTAGAAAGAATTATCTTTGTTCCATAGAAATTTCAGGTCCGGAGGTTACCCAAAAAGCAGAAAAAAACGACAGGTCGCGGGTTGAAAGAATGGTCAAAATTTAAAGGGCGTCAGATCTTCCCCAAAATCAGATAAAATTACAAAGGGGTGGGTATTGATCGAGAAATTGCTGCGATTAGAAAAAATCATCTCTGTTCCAAAGAAATTTCAGCTTCAGAGGTCACGCCAAAGACCGGAAAAAAACGACAGGTCGCGGGTTGAAAAAATGGTCAAAATTTAAAGGGCGTCACATCTTCCCCATAACCTGATAAAATGACAACGGGGTGGGTATTAATCGAGAAATTGCTGAGATTAGAAAGAATTATCTTTGTTCCAAAGAAATTTCAGCTCCGGAGGTTACACAAAAAGCAGAAAAAAACGACAGGTCGCGGGTTGAAAGAATGGTCAAAATTTAAAGGCCGTCACATCTTCCCCATAACCTGATAAAATTACAATGGGGAGGGTATTAATGGAGAAATTGCTGAGATTAGAAAGAATTATCTTTTCTCCAAAGACATTTCAGCTCCAGAGGTTACCCAAAAAGCAGGAAAAAACGACAGGTCACGGGTTGATAAAATGGTCAAAATTTATAGGGTGTCAGATCTTCCCAAAACCTGATAAAATTACAATGTAGTGGGTATTAATTGAGAAATTGCTGAGATTAGAAAGAATTATCCTTGTTCCAAAGAAATTTCAGCTCCGGAGGTTACCCAAAAAGCAGAAAAAAACGACAGGTCGCGGGTTGAAAGAATGGTCAAAATTTAAAGGGCGTCACATCTTCCCCATAACCTGATAAAATGACAACGGGATGGGTATTAATCGAGAAATTGCTGCGATTAGAAAGAATTATCCTTGTTCCAAAGAAATTTCAGCTCCGGAGGTTACCCAAAAAGCAGAAAAAAACGACAGGTCGCGGGTTGAAAAAATGGTCAAAATTTAAAGGGCGTCACATCTTCCCCATAACCTGATAAAATGACAACGGGGTGGGTATTAATCGAAAAATTGCTGAGATTATAAAGAATTATCCTTGTTTCAAAGAAATTTCAGCTCCTGAGGTTACCCAAAAAGCAGAAAAAAACGACAGGTCACGGGTTGATAAAATGGTCAAAATTTAAAGGGCGTCAGATCTTCCCCAAAACCTGATAAAATTACAATGGGGTGGGCATTAATCGAGAAATTGCTGAGATTAGAAAGAATTATCTTTTCTCCAAAGACATTTCACCTCCAGAATTTACCCAAAAAGCAGGAAAAAACGACAGGTCACGGGTTGATAAAATGATCAAAATTTAAAGGGCATCAGATCTTCCCCAAAACCTGATAAAATTACAATGGGATGGGTATTAATTGAGAAATTGCTGAGATTAGAAAGAATTATCCTTGTTCCAAAGAAATTTCAGCTCCAGAGGTTAGCCAAAAAGCAGAAAAAAACAACAGGTCGTGGGTTGAAAAAATGGTCAAAATTTAAAGGGCGTCACATCTTTACCTGAACCTGATAAAATGACAACGGGGTGGGTTTTAATCGAGAAATTGCTGAGTTTAGAAAGAATTATCTTTGTTCCATAGAAATTTCAGGTCCGGAGGTTACCCAAAAAGCAGAAAAAAACGACAGGTCGCGGGTTGAAAGAATGGTCAAAATTTAAAGGGCGTCAGATCTTCCCCAAAATCAGATAAAATTACAAAGGGGTGGGTATTGATCGAGAAATTGCTGCGATTAGAAAAAATCATCTCTGTTCCAAAGAAATTTCAGCTTCAGAGGTCACGCCAAAGACCGGAAAAAAACGACAGGTCGCGGGTTGAAAAAATGGTCAAAATTTAAAGGGCGTCACATCTTCCCCATAACCTGATAAAATGACAACGGGGTGGGTATTAATCGAGAAATTGCTGAGATTAGAAAGAATTATCTTTGTTCCAAAGAAATTTCAGCTCCGGAGGTTACACAAAAAGCAGAAAAAAACGACAGGTCGCGGGTTGAAAGAATGGTCAAAATTTAAAGGCCGTCACATCTTCCCCATAACCTGATAAAATTACAATGGGGAGGGTATTAATGGAGAAATTGCTGAGATTAGAAAGAATTATCTTTTCTCCAAAGACATTTCAGCTCCAGAGGTTACCCAAAAAGCAGGAAAAAACGACAGGTCACGGGTTGATAAAATGGTCAAAATTTATAGGGTGTCAGATCTTCCCAAAACCTGATAAAATTACAATGGAGTGGGTATTAATTGAGAAATTGCTGAGATTAGAAAGAATTATCCTTGTTCCAAAGAAATTTCAGCTCCGGAGGTTACCCAAAAAGCAGAAAAAAACGACAGGTCGCGGGTTGAAAGAATGGTCAAAATTTAAAGGGCGTCACATCTTCCCCATAACCTGATAAAATGACAACGGGATGGGTATTAATCGAGAAATTGCTGCGATTAGAAAGAATTATCCTTGTTCCAAAGAAATTTCAGCTCCGGAGGTTACCCAAAAAGCAGAAAAAAACGACAGGTCGCGGGTTGAAAAAATGGTCAAAATTTAAAGGGCGTCACATCTTCCCCATAACCTGATAAAATGACAACGGGGTGGGTATTAATCGAAAAATTGCTGAGATTATAAAGAATTATCCTTGTTTCAAAGAAATTTCAGCTCCTGAGGTTACCCAAAAAGCATAAAAAAACGACAGGTCACGGGTTGATAAAATGGTCAAAATTTAAAGGGCGTCAGATCTTCCCCAAAACCTGATAAAATTACAATGGGGTGGGCATTAATCGAGAAATTGCTGAGATTAGAAAGAATTATCTTTTCTCCAAAGACATTTCACCTCCAGAATTTACCCAAAAAGCAGGAAAAAACGACAGGTCACGGGTTGATAAAATGATCAAAATTTAAAGGGCATCAGATCTTCCCCAAAACCTGATAAAATTACAATGGGATGGGTATTAATTGAGAAATTGCTGAGATTAGAAAGAATTATCCTTGTTCCAAAGAAATTTCAGCTCCGGAGGTTACGCCAAAAAGCAGAAAAAAACAACAGGTCGTGGGTTGAAAAAATGGTCAAAATTTAAAGGGCGTCACATCTTTCCTTAAAACCTGATAAAATGACAACAGGGTGGGTTTTAATCGAGAAATTGCTGAGATCAGAAATAATTATCCTTGTTCCAAAGAAATTTCAGCTCTGGAGGTTACCCAAAAAGCAGAAAAAAACAACAGGTCGTCGGTTGAAAAAATGGTCAAAATTTAAAGGGCGTCACATCTTTCCCTGAACCTGATAAAATGACAACGGGGTGGGTATTAATCGAGAAATTGCTGAGATTAGAAAGAATTATCTTTGTTCCAAAGAAATTTCAGCTCCGGGGGTTACCCAAAAAGTAGAAAAAAACGACAGGTCGCGGGTTGAAAGAATGGTCAAAATTTAAAGGGTGTCACATCTTCCCCATAACCTGATAAAATGACAACGGGGTTTGGTATTAATCGAAAAATTGCTGAGATTATAAACAATTATCCTTGTTTCAAAGAAATTTCAGCTCCTGAGGTTACCCAAAAAGCAGAAAAAAACGACAGGTCACGGGTTGATAAAATGGTCAAAATTTAAAGGGCATCAGATCTTCCCCAAAACCTGATAAAATTACAATGGGGTGGGTATTAATTGAGAAATTGCTGAGATTAGAAAGAATTATCTTTTCTCCAAAGACATTTCACCTCCAGAATTTACCCAAAAAGCAGGAAAAAACGACAGGTCGCGGGTTGAAAGAATGGTCAAAATTTAAAGGGCGTCACATCTTCCCCATAACCTGATAAAATGACAACGGGATGGGTATTAATCGAGAAATTGCTGCGATTAGAAAGAATTATCCTTGTTCCAAAGAAATTTCAGCTCCGGAGGTTACCCAAAAAGCAGAAAAAAACGACAGGTCGCGGGTTGAAAAAATGGTCAAAATTTAAAGGGCGTCACATCTTCCCCATAACCTGATAAAATGACAACGGGGTGGGCATTAATCGAGAAATTGCTGAGATTAGAAAGAATTATCCTTGTTCCAAAGAAATTTCAGCTCTGGAGGTTACGCCAAAAACCAGAAAGAAACAACAGGTCGTTGGTTGAAAAAATGGTCAAAATTTAAAGGGCGTCACATCTTTCCCTGAACCTGATAAAATGACAACGGGGTGGGTATTAATCGAGAAATTGCTGAGATTAGAAAGAATTATCTTTGTTCCAAAGAAATTTCAGCTCCGGAGGTTACCCAAAAAGCAGAAAAAACGACAGGTCGCGGGTTGAAAGAATGGTCAAAATTTAAAGGGCGTCACATCTTCCCCATAACCTGATAAAATGACAACGGGATGGGTATTAATCGAGAAATTCCTGCGATTAGAAAGAATTATCCTTGTTCCAAAGAAATTTCAGCTCCGGAGGTTACCCAAAAAGCAGAAAAAAACGACAGGTCGCGGGTTGAAAAAATGGTCAAAATTTAAAGGGCGTCACATCTTCCCCATAACCTGATAAAATGACAACGGGGTGGGTATTAATCGAAAAATTGCTGAGATTATAAAGAATTATCCTTGTTTCAAAGAAATTTCAGCTCCTGAGGTTACCCAAAAAGCATAAAAAAACGACAGGTCACGGGTTGATAAAATGGTCAAAATTTAAAGGGCGTCAGATCTTCCCCAAAACCTGATAAAATTACAATGGGGTGGGCATTAATCGAGAAATTGCTGAGATTAGAAAGAATTATCTTTTCTCCAAAGACATTTCACCTCCAGAATTTACCCAAAAAGCAGGAAAAAATGACAGGTCACGGGTTGATAAAATGATCAAAATTTAAAGGGCGTCAGATCTTCCCCAAAACCTGATAAAATTACAATGGGATGGGTATTAATTGAGAAATTGCTGAGATTAGAAAGAATTATCCTTGTTCTAAAGAAATTTCAGCTCCGGAGGTTACGCCAAAAACCAGAAAAAAACGACAGGTCGTGGGTTGAAAAAATGGTCAAAATTTAAAGGGCGTCAGATCTTCCCCTAAACCTGATAAAATGACAACGGGGTGGGTATTAATCAAGAAATTGCTGAGATTAGAAAGAATTGTCTTTGTTCCGAAGAAATTACAGCTCCGGAGGTTACACCAAAAAGCAGAAAAAAACGACAGGTCGCGGGCTGAAAACATGTTCAAAATTTAAACCTCACGTTACCCTCTCAGTCCCGTACACGCTGAGCATCCTTCGGGTCAGGCCGTCCCCAATCGTCGATGCGTCCCACACCCCCGTACCACAGACACCCTCCTCCTCCTCCTCCTCCTCAATACAAGCATTCACATACAAACACACACACACACACGGGCGCACGCACACACACACACACACACACACACACACAGGCGCACGCACACACACACACACACACACACACGGGCGCACGCATGCGCACGCATGCGCCGACGCCACCCCTACGTCCGGGTGTCAATACATGCACATGCACAGCTGCAGTGTAGACCGCCGTCTTCTACGCCACGTCCGTCCCGACGCACGAAGAGCAGTACACGAGCGCGCACCCTCTACATACGTACTTATCGCACCCTCAGCATAAAGTACTCGTTTTAGAGTCTCTCTTGAGCGGAAATCTCTGACACCTATTCTTCTTGCTCGCGGAGGGAGCCCCCTTGCCGGCGCCCTCGTCGGCGCCGGCCCATCATATCGACCGTCGCAGTCACCGCCGCGGCCGTCATCGCGGTCGTCACTGCCGTCGTCTCCATCTCCGGCCATCTTCTTCCTCTTCTCCCGCCCCGGCCGCCCCCGCTGGACGGCTTTCACGACCGAGGCGGACGCTTCCATGCGGGGGAGATGAGCCCTCCTTTCGATCAACGGGGTCGCTCCAGGAACACCCTCCTCCTGTTCCGCCTGCGAGACATCCAGTCGAGGTTGAGCTCTCTCCAGATGACGAAGGCGTTGTAGCACGAGACGTCGATCATGTTGTGGAAGACGACCAGGGGCCAGCGGGCGGCCATCCTCCTGCAACCTTGTCCAGGTTGTCCACGCCTCCTTTGTTGCGGTTGTAGTCCAGCACGACGGCGGGCTTCTTGTCCTCACGGTCGCCGCTGACCCGAGCGGCGGCGGCGCGCGCTTGGTGCTCAGGAGCAGCACGTTCTTGTTCCTCTTGGGAACGTAAGACACCACGTCCTCGTCGCTCTCGTCCCGGACGTCGCTCCAGTCGACCTCGTTGCGGACGCCACCCTCGCAGCTCTCGCGTCAGACGTAGCTCCGATCGCTCTCGTCCTGGACGTCGCTCTCCTCCCGGACGTCACTCTCGTCCCGGACGTCGCTCTCGTCGCTCTCCTCCCGGAAGTCGCTCTCCTCCCGGTCCTCGTCCCGGCCCCCGCGTCGCGCTTCGACTTCGACAACATCATTAGCGGAAGGTACTGGAATTGGATTGGTGGGTTGTGTGGAGGCACATTGGAGTACCATAGAGGGAGAGGAAAGTGCTGCTTGTCTGGCTGCAACATCAGCCGTAGCATTTCCTCGTGAAACAGGATAAGTTCCATTCATGTGAGCAGCACATTTAATGATCGCAAGCTGAGATGGGCGCAAAATAGCATCTAACAGGTCGTTAACCAAAATGTGATGCTGTAGCGGTTTTCCAGAAGATGACACAAAACCTCTCATCTTCCATAACTGGCCAAAATCATGAGCAGCACCAAATGCATATCGTGAGTCAGTGTAGATAGTAGCCACCTTACTAGAAGCAAGAATACAAGCCCTTGTTAGAGCATATAGTTCTGCTGCTTGAGATGAAGTACCTGGAGGCAGTGCTTTTGCCTTTACAACCTCCCAATCGTTTACTACTGCATAGCCCGCTAGACGTGTGTTATCAGATGGTCTGCTAGCTGAACCATCAGTGTAAAGAATCATATCAGAATTGGGAATGGGTGTCTGCAACAAGTCTGGCCTTGGGGATGTACACAGGTCAATAGTTGTGATGCAATCATGCTCATCATCTGTGTCAATCAGTGGAAGAAGAGTAGCTGGATTCAATGGAGGTGAGCGCTTTAAGGTGATGTGTGGACTATGAAGAATGATTGCTTCATAGCCTGAACGACGTGCAGCTGTCATGTGTTGAGTAGCAGATGTGTTCAAGATATGAAGTGCTGCATGAGGAACGTGCACAACACAGTCATGAGCCAGTACAATTGGAGAAGATTTCAAAACGGGTGTGTTGCATGGACTAGTTGTTTGAACCAACACACCTTGATCCAAAAGAGACTGAATTACACCTTCAATACCAGCAATTGACTTGTGAGGCAAATTGTATTGCCTAACCATTGGTAGCTTAGCACCAGGTTTGAGTTTGACTTTGTGAGGTGGAGCTGAATTTACAAAACAACATGGTTTTTATGTTTTGCCCATAAAATAGATGGAACCTCAGAAAGCTCTGATGGAGGCCCATAATGTGTGGGGAGGGGTGGATCTTTATCATTAAACAATTTACACTGTGAGTCAGATAACTGAATTGGAATTGCACATCCCTGTGGACCAACAAACAAACATTATTCACACTCCAACCCCTCTTGTGTATTCAAAAACACATCAGCTAATTGTTTGTACACCTCTGCAGGGTTAAATGCTGCTGTACAGTGACACTGTAGTACAGGCCTCATGGCAGACATCTGTGTTGCACACGCTAGTGAAATTTGGGCAATTTTTTGAATGCTAGAGACTGTGAAACTGGAAGCCATGTTAAAATCAGTCAATGTCCAACAATACAAACAATCAGCAATAGTCTTCAAAAACTGAAATGCACGACCAGCCTTCACATCAGGTAAGCTTAAAAACAATCCGTCAGGTGTGCATTGACTGGTGGCATGTAATTTGCAAAGCAAATCTTGTCCCATGAGATTAATTGGGCTTTTTTCGGAAATCACAAAAGAATGTTGCATATCTGAACCTTCAACAGTAATTTTAGCTCTCTGTGATAGTGGCTCAACAATAGGAACGCCAGAAACACCTACAGTGGTGACAAAATTTGGTGTTGGTGTACATACATGCTCATCAGCTTTAACAGTGGAAATTGTGGCCCCACTATCTACCAAAGTGTCAACTCTATTACCATTTACTTCAACAGGCATTGTCGAATTACAGCTGCTTGAATGGGAAATTGTTGCTCTGATCCTGCCCCTCTATGGACTCCCTAAGCTTGATTGTAATATTGGGCATAGCTTGCATTAGCAACCTGTTGAGGGGGTGGTGGTGGTGGTAAAGCAGGGGGGGTTGTTTGTTGAAAATCCCCGGCTTGGCGATCTTGGTTCGGATTTTTTTGTTTGTTCTGACGACGACCACTTCTACACTCTTTAGCCCAATGTCCCGCTTTCCCACATTTGTGACAATGCCCCCGTTTTCGCTTGTTATTGTTGTTGTACTGCTGTCCACCTCCCTGTCGTGCATGCTGTAACATTTGTTTTGGGAAGGAGGCAGATTTGTCTTCAGCAAAAACTTCACACCTGTTTAGCGCCATTATTTTGTTAATTGTTGCTTTCCAGTCTTTGGTTTGCCAGTCAGTGACAGCTAATTTGTATGCAGCTGCAACATTTGGTTTTAGGTTTTGCACAAAAGTGAAGACAACAAAAAATTAATTTCCTTCTCGTCCTATTCCTGCATTGCTATCCCAAGTTCATGTAAATCTGGTAACAAACTCAGGTACAGTTTCATTTGCTTCTTGGACACAGTGGATTACTTTTGTGAAGTCAGTGTGCTGTTGTGCACACTTTCTTATAACTGTTTTAACTGTTTTAATCAGTCATGGTCTTATTAGGAGGCCACTGGCCATTCTCTGTCAGGGCAGGGAAAAGAAATTCCTCTTTGCACAAATCCCACTCATTTCTGTATGAGCCAGCAAGTAATTGTTGAACATCAGGCATAAGACAGTTATACACAGTGCAAACATGTCTTAACCATCCCCAGTATTCATCTGGGTTTGTGGTTAGATTGGGGGCATTTTGTGTCATTCCGATTATCTCAGCAGGAGTCCATGGTTTGCAGACAGCTGTGTTGCCAACCATGATTTTTGGAGCATTTATTGAGGCAGATGTAGAGTTTGGAGGTGGCTCTAAAATGTCAGTTTTTGATGTCTTGTGTCCTCTCGCCTTTGATTGTGTTATTCTAGATGTACCTTGTGAGTCCTGCTACTTGCAGTGGATAGTCTCTGTGTCGTCTTTGGTCTGACTGCAGGTTCTATGTCGTCATACTGGTCTGTGACAGACTCCTCCCCCTTGCCTCTGGCTCCTCGTAACTCAAGTTCTAACTCACTTTCTCCTGAGCTGTCCTGAATGTCTGTCTCTGTCTCTTCAGCAACAGCGGCAAACTGTGTTTCCTCTCTTTCTTTTAATTTTGGGAATTTCTTCCATATGAGTGTCGAATCAGCTTTCTCTTCTTTCTCTGCAGCTTTCCTAGCTCTGTCCTCATCGGCTCTATCTTTCTTTTCCTGTTTAATCCTTTCCCTTTCTCTGGCTGCTATCTGTTCTTTCTCCTTCTCTCTGGCTGCTATCTGCTCTTCTCTTTCTCTAGCTGCTTCAGTCTGTAGTCTCTGTCCCTCCACAGCTGCAGCTAGTAAGAGAATCTCATCGTCAGTGTTAGCTTGTTGTGAAATAGTTTGGTCAGTCAGATTAGTTGAAAAGGGGTTTGAAGGTGAAAGTTGTGGATAGGTTGAAATCGCTGTTTTGTTTGTGTGTGATCTTTGCAAAGGCACTCCAGCTTTGGATACAATGGTCAACAAAGTTTGCGGAGAGGGAGCATCTGCTTGCTGTTTTGCCCAACCATATATAATAGCTTGTGAAATGGCTTTCACATTCTCACCATGTTTCTGTTTAATTTTCATCATTTCTGTAGCTCTGGTTTGCAATTCTGCTTCCAACATTGGCAAATGACATGCTGTCATACATTTAGCACAGTCTTCCACTGCTGCCTTGAATTCATCAGAAAAACGATCAACTGTTTTTTCATCCAGACTCACTCCACACCTCTGTTGAGCAACAGATAACCAAACATTCACACAATCTTTCATATACACTCTGTTCCAAGATGGACTTCCAAAACTCAAATCAACGTTGTACTCAGCAATCTGAAGCTTATCTCTATCAAACGCTCCTTCGTATGGCCACTCGCCATCTGTCCACTGATTCATAAGGGACGAGAAAGGGAAGACAAAATTCCATCCTTTCAGTCTACCAACAATTCCCACCGGAGATTGGGGAGAAAACATTGCTCTATATTGTGCATCTGTGAGTGTGGTTTGTTTCTGAAAACTGGCAGATTGACCTTCTAGTTCCGAATTGGTGCATTTGTTTTCTTCTGAAACAGATTTGTTCTTTCTCTTGTGTTTTGGTGAATGTATTAATTTTGTAGTAGATTGTGTTCTACTCACTGCTTTGGACGTGTTGTTGCCCATTTTAACACATTAACATTGAAACATCACACAAGCAAACACATAAAAACACAAAACGGACACATCAGAACTTTCCAGCATCAACCAAAGTTCTCTCTACAACTCTCTCCTTGGTGCAATAGCAGTGGTTTGAAGCCAAACCGACGAAACAACAGTTCGTCTTGTGTATACACTATTTATAGTTTGAAAATTTAACCGGTGCCCGACTCTAGGACTTACAATCCCAAGGCTCAAAACATTTCTCAAAAGACACAGAGTGGATGATCCCCGGTCATCCACTCTGAATCCCAGACACTTTCTGTGGCACTGAAGGAGTTAAGACACACTCAACTCTGCTTTTTTCCTCTTCACAACGCACATGCTCTCCACCTGCCTTATCACTGCACAGTTTTCAACACATTTTTTCTCTCATGTGTTTAGTTTCTTTTTTACTCTCAAACATCAGCTTTTTCAAACATTAGCTTTTTTTAAGCATTTTTGTTCACTTTCTGACCACATTTAAGGTGAAATTGATACACAGTTTCTTTGTGATTTCGTCAAACGCAGACATGGTAAGGCACAATAATAATAATAAAATTATGCACTTACCACGTCTTTGTTGTGTTGAAATCCTGTTCTCGTGACACCAAATTGTTGTGGAATTTTGGAGCTGATTTCACTGGCAGTTTTCAGGTTGAAGAAGAGAGAAGAATCAGAGACGAGTCTGTTTGGATTTTATCTGGAACGCTTTAATGAAAACCTTATAAGGGAGATAGACTGTGAAACATCCTCTGTTGATCAGACAATGTCCCAAACTCATCTGAACCCCTGACAGTCCAAAACCCAGCCTTTAAGCGAGTCAATGCATTTAGATCATCAGTCCCGAATCAAAACCCTTTGACCTGAATTCGTATCTTTGCTTTTGCCTCGTCTTGTCTGGCGACGCCTGCATCTGGCCTTCATTCGCCATGAGGCTCCTGGTTTATTAAACAATGCATGTTATCTTCTGTCTGAGAGAACAGAAGAGTACAGCTTGACATTTTGTTGTCCTGGTCAGTTATGGATTTATCCATATCACAGGCGACATGGAGATTCGTATCGAGAGGGCGCATTGCTCTTTGATGGCTAAACCCAAAGATAGCGCAGCCCCTCCGTGGGCCAGCATTGTTCACTTTCTGGACTGCAGGGTGAAGGAATATGTGATAATGCAAGCCTGGAAACAGAAGACGACATACGAGGGACAGACCATATACTTTAATCAGGACTACACAGCACAGGTTTAAAGAAAGAGGAAACAAGTGAGGGATGTCATCAAAAAGTTGAAGGAAAAAGATGTGAAGGCGCATTCCCCCTACCTGGCTCAGCTTAAAGTGTTTTTGAACTCAGGGACAAAGACATTTTCTACACTAATGGAAGCGGCACTGATGCTGAAAAACATGGGGATTGACGTAGAGGAGGACGGGACGGAGAGGCTGCAGAGAGTGATGATGCAGGGCAGCTGGACCACAGTGATGGGACAGAAAGGAAGGCAGAAGCGGCCACGCATCACAGAAGTCGACCTACAGGCTCTCATGGAGTGAATTCTACACCCTGTAGGTATGGTAAAGAATAATAGGAAAAAAGTAATATTCAAGTGTAAATATGAACACTCAGCTATAGATGGCAATTATATCTGCCTTTTTTTTCTTTTCTTCTTTTGATTGATAAATATGATAGGAGCAAAGTTATGCACTACTGAATAGACTAATAGATTATTGGTTTAATGAGGAGCAAAATTAAGACTTAATAGTTCTTGGTAACTTGTAACAACTGTTAAAAAGTTGTAGTCGCACATAGTGCTTTTTTCCCAGAGAGGAAACACCACAACTCTCTGACACTGGGACTTTTGGAAGTCACCTTAAACCTATATGAATAAGTTGAATTTCGTGTCATACAATGTACATGGTCTGAATCATCCCATTAAGAGGAAGAAGATACTGAGCCAACTGAAAAAAATGCACTGCTCTATAGTATTACTGCAAGAGACGCATCTGATGGAGACTGAGCATAGAAAATTAAAAAGGGAATGGGTGAACCAAGTATTTTATGCCTCATATGGCAAAAGAAGGGGAGTGGCTATTTTAGTCAGTAAAGGTATAGCTTTCAGAATTGATAAAGAAATAAAGGACAATATGGGGCGATACGTTATGGTTGTAGGATCTATAGGGGATGTGAATATTTCAATACTGAATGTATATGCACCAAATGAGGAAAAAGAGTAATTTTTTAAATTGATTGCCAAATTAATTTCTAGTGAAGCAAAAGGGATAATACTAATGGGGGTGATTTCAACATAGTGCAAAATGGTAGATATGACAGGTTACCTTCAGATCGGGGGCCGAGCACAAAGAAATCTAGAGTCTTGAATAATGTTACGAAAGAGCTTGGACTTATTGATCCATGGAGAGAACAACCCAAAAAGTAAAGACTATACGTTCTATTCAAATCCACATGGTAGTTACTCGAGGATAGATTTTTTTTATGTTTCACAACAGCATATACACAAGGTTCTGAAATGTGACATACACAATATAACTATTAGTGATCATGCCCCTATTATACTAACTATGGCCCTGGATAATGAATCCATGTTTAGATATTGGAGACTGAATGTATCACTGTTGTCCTCTGATACTGTAGTACAGGAAATAAAGCATACTTTCAAATTAACGATCATGGTGAGGTGTCACCATCAATATTATGGGAGGGAGGGAGGGAAAGCAGTGATACAAGGGAAAATAATAGAAAATTCATCTAGGTTGAAAAGGGCTAGGCTAAAAAAACAAAAAGAATTGGAGGACAAGATCAAAGAATTAGAGAGAAAACACAAAAGAACATCAGATAAGTCCACTTTTGGTGAGTTAAAAACAGCTAGAGACGAACTGGATGAATTCCTAACATTTAAAGGGGAAGGATCTTTACGCTTTTTAAATCAGAGATATTATGAAATGAGTAACAGAGCCAGTTGGCTATTAGCATTCCAACTTAGAAAGGCCCAAACAAACAGAATAATCCCAAAAATAAAATATCCCACATCTAAACAAATCCTGAGGAAACCAGAAGAAATTTCTGAAGCATTTCCAGATTACTATAACTATAACTATAATGACTATATGACTATAACTATATGACTATAACTATAATGACCCTGAAGCTGATCTTGGTGAGAGTGAAACAAAAGCCTTCCTGAGAAAGACAAACTTACCAACTCTGTCAGAAGAAGAGTCATCTGAAATGATTGAGCCAATCTCTACACAAGAACTATCAGACACTATAAAAACCTATCTAAAATCACCGGGGACGGATGGGTTTCCGGGGGGGATTTTATAAAAGCTTCAGGGAGGAGATCACGCCTGTGTTAAATAAAGTATTTAACTATGCTCTAACTTCGGGAGACCCTCCTAAGTCATGGTCAGAAGCCATCATATCTGTTCTGCACAAGGAGGGAAAGGACCCACTCTTATGCGAGTTTACTATGCAATGATTTAAAAATTCTTACGAGTATAATAGCAAAAAGAATGCAAAAACGCATAACTAAATTGATTAAAACTGATCAAACTGGGTTCATCCCAGGAAGGCAGGGAGCAAACAACATAAGGAGGATATTAAATATTATTTCAAACACAAAATATAGATCTATGCTACTTAGCTTAGATGCCCAGAAGGCTTTCGATAGAGTGAGGTGGAGCTTTCTATATCAGACACTATCATCGTTTGGGTTTCACCAGGATTTTATCAAGTGGGTAAGAATTATTTGTGATCCCAAATCACGAATTAGAATTAATAGTTGCTGCTCAGACTTCCTCCTCAGAAGAGGAGTCAGACAAGGTGATTCTTTGAGTCTGTGTCTGTTTGCTCTAAGTATTGAACCATTAGCTGAATCAATAAGATAACACAATCGAATTATGGGAATAAGGTATGAAGGGGGGAGGGAACATAAAACATCTTTGTTTGCAGATGACTTATTAGTGCTTTTGAACAACCCATCCCTATCAGTACCAGCACTGTTGGAGAATCTCAGGGAATATGGAGGACTCTCAGGCTATCTGACCAATGAAAGTAAATCAGTTGCGATGATGATCTCAGGTGAATGTCCAGCAGAACTAAAAGAAAAGGTTGATTTTTAAATGGACTGAGAAAGGGTTCAGATACCTAGGTGTTATTTCACACCTCATGTCTCACAGTTATACGATGCTAATTATGTGAAATTGATAGATGAAATTAAGAAAGATCTGGAAAGATGGGAGATTTTACCCCTGACTCGCACAAGGAGGATGGAAACAATTAGAATGAATATCTTGCCTTGATTATTATTCCTGTTCCAGTCACTTCCAATTATGGTTCCTGGTTCCACTTTTAAAATATTAGACAAAAGCATAGTAAAATTTCTATGGCAAAACAAGAAAGCCAGAATTAAATATAAATGACTCCTTTCCCCTAAAGACAAAGGAGGTTTGAATCTGCCTAATTTAAAGAACTATTTTTGGGCAGCTCAACTTAGAGCACTCATACTGTGGATGACTAAAGACAAAGATACAATTTGGGTGGAAATGGAGCAAAGGGCATGTCCAAATGTGCCCTTAGAATCGCTACCATTTTTGCCCAGGGTGATGCAAAAGAAGTTCAAGATAAAGAATGATTGGGTCATAGAAACGATGAGAACATGGACAACAATACAAAAAAATGGGATATTTGTAGATCTGTAAGCAGAGCAACGAAAATTGCAAAAAACCCAGATTTCACACCATGTACTCTAGACTCAGGATTTGAGAAATGGACAGAGGAAGGGCTGATATTTATAGCACAAATGTTTAAAGGGCAGATTTTGAAATCATTTGAACAGCTCAAACATAAATTTAATTTAACAAGTAAGGATTTTTATAAATATTTGTAATTAAGACACTACCTCCACACACACAGTGATTGGGAGAAATTATCCCAGGAACCAACTAAGGGGTTTTGGGTATCAACCTACAGCTTGATCAATCCGCATATATACTTGATATAATGCCTGGTGATCTGATGGACAGTGAATGCATCTACTTGTTGAGAGTCTTGCTCCTAATAGCAAAGAAAACTATCACAACCTCTTGGTTGAAACCACAACCTCCCACTATAAAACAATGGAGAGACAGAGTAAGACAGGTGACCATCATGGAAAGAACTACAGCTAGTCTACAATTGAAATTAGATACATTTGAGAAAAGATGGGAACCAATAATACAAATTATATCAGGAACCTAAGTACCTCTGTTAATTTTGTTTACCTTGTCTATTTTTATTAACTATGCCCTTTAATTATTTACCTCTTTGAAACTGTCTTTGTATATTAATTTGCCTTTTTTTCTTTCCTCCTTGAGGAAGTCTGGGAGGGACAGTGTCATCTGGCAAACTTGAGGGTTTCAAATGATCAACAATCTCCTGAACAAAGGGCAGGGTCACAGGCTCAAAAGTGTCCAACCCAGCAGAGCAGGGGAGAGACACTGAAGGGTCAATGGCAGGAGGTGAAATAATAATTGCTCTGGTAGAAGTAACTTTGTCGGTGAAGAAGTTTAGAAACTTCTCACACACAGCCGGGGATGCCTCAATTCCAGCAGTCTGTGGTGCATTCAGAGCAGAGTTGATCACTTTAAACAATACACAAGGTTTGTGGCAGTTCAACAGGACAATATCAGAAAATATCTTTTAGCCTCTTTCACAGTGGATTGGTAGTGACACCAGGAATCCCTCATTATTTCAAAAGACACTTGCAGTTTGTCCTTTTTCCACTTCCGCTCAGCTCTTCAACAATCCCGCCTGGCAGCATGGGTTGTGTCATTCAGCCAGGGCTCCGCCTCCGATTTAGTTTTATGCTGTCGAGTCTTTATTGGAGCCGCAATGTCCATGGCAGTGTGACAGGTGGTGAGAAACCATGAGTTCAGAGCCTCTGTGTCCTCATATACAGATTCAGGCATAACGCAGTTTTGACTGAAGGCATCTGAGAAGTGAGCAGCAGTGGAAGGGTTAATAACTCAACATCTGCGAGTAGCAGTGCGAGGTTTAACTGTTTGACACCAAACAGCAGCTTCAAACAGTACAGGCATATGATCAGAGAAAAAAGCATCACAGATCTCCAAGTTAAAAACAGGCAAACCATGAGATAAAACAAGATCAAGAGTGTGACCACGTTCATGTGTAGGCCCAAGTACAAACTGTACAAGATTAAAAGAGTCAATGATGTTTAAAAATTCCCGCACCAGAGGATTTTCAGGGCAACACACATGAATATTGCAATCTCCAACAATGAGGAACTGGTCATACTTAGGCATTATGTCAGCCAAGAACACAGAAAAATCTGTTAAAAAGTCTCTGTTGTATTTGGGAGGGCGATAAACCACAGCACACAACACCGTGTGAAAATGCCCCGGCTCAAACAGACTCGATTCAAAGCTGGTGAAGGAGGATGACAGCGATATCTGTTTGCATTTAAAGTCACTCTTAAAAACAGTCGCGATTCCTCCTCCTCGGCCAGGCGTCCGAGGGCAATTAAAATAGCAGCACTCGTTAGGTAGAAGTTCTGTGAAGACACTGGACTCACCAACACTCAGCCAAGTCTCAGAGATAAAGAGGAAATCCAGTTCCTGGGATATGAAGAAGTCCTTAAGGATAAATGATTTATTCCCAAGCGATCTGGCGTTGATCAGACCAAACCTGGCAGGAGCTGGCGGATCAGGGCGAACAGCTGACAAGGAGGCCCGAAACAGAGGCCGCAGGATCCCCAGGTTCACTCCGTGCCAGCGGAGACAAGGAGAGCAGGGTCCACGGGGGAGGGAACGTCGAGAGACATACAGGCGAGGTCCAGCTCCATGTCCGCCTCGAACAGAATGTACCAACCCGGCCCTCAGCGGGGTTGGTACTCTGTGCATTACCTCTGTGTATTGCCTGTTGGCACCTACATCCTATCGGACTCAAACTTACCTTTATGGCACTTACTCATTTTCTTCTGTCCTGACTAGGTCCTTGCTTGTGTTGTATCAACTCTTAGATGTAAGTCGCTTTGGACAAAAGCGTCTGCTAAATGAAATTGTAATCTTGTGCCTTTATCAGCCATATGCTGATAATATCTAACATTTTCCAATATTTGGGAGAAATACTTATACTATGTGGAAACTATGCAGAATTAATTAATATCAAATAAGGGGAGAAATAATAAATTAACTTTAAATAATTGCTTATAAGATGAATAAACATGAAAACAAATTGATTGATTGTTTGATTGATAATTTATTAATTCCCAAATGGAAATTCAAATTGTCCATAGCTCATCCAATTATAACAAAACAACAAACAAAAAACAAAAACTATCTAGTCAATTCAAGGAGTTGAAGAGTGTAATTGCTGTGGGGATGAAGGACCTTTTAGATCTCTCTGTTCTGCAGGACAAAGAGAGGAGGAGACTGCTGCAACTACTCCTCTGTTGTTTGAGGCGGCAATGGAGAGGGTGTCTGCTATTTTTCATTATAGCATTCAGTTGGTTCAGTGTGCCTCTTTCCACCACTGATCTTAGAGGGTCCAGTCTCCTGCCCAACACTGAGCCTGCTTTTTTAACCAGCTTGTCTAATCGTTTGGTGTTTTTGTCTGTAAGGCTGCCTCCCCAGCTTACTGCAGCAAAAAAAGAGTGCACTGCCCCTGCCGTGTGATAGAACATGGTCATCATTCCCACACACACATCACACAAGTGTCACGTCAGTGTCCGCAGGAAGAACAAGCACCTCTGCCCCTTCCTGTAGAGAGTGTCGGTGTCAGGGGACCTGTCCAGATTGTCATCCACAAGGACCCCTAGATATTTGTAGGTGTGCACCATTTCAGTGTCCACCCCACAGATTATCACTGGTTACAGAGGGCTTAGACCTGGGCCATACTAAAGGTCATTTAGTTTTAGAGGTAATTAGTTAAGTACTGTTTTGAAGTCCAATAGAATCAAAAACTGGATTGTATCTAGAATTTTGCTAATACCGTGTTTCCACTGCAATAAAAAAGTTGTTTTCTTTGTCCTGGTAGCTTAGCTGTCTATGACACATACCCTCAGTGGTGGAAAGTAACTAAGTAAGTTCAATTTCAAGGTACTTCTACTTTACTTGCGTGTTTCCATTTAACGCTACTTCAGGGAAAGATGGTACTTTCTACTTACTACATTTATTTGACAGCGTTATATAACAATACATTTAATTTGTACCGCACTCTTCATTCATAGTGAAACTCAAAGTGCTACAGTATATCACTGGCCACTTTATTAGGTACATCTTACTAGAACTGGGCCTTCAGAACTGCTTTCATTCTTTTTGGCATTGATTCAACAAGGTGCTGGAAACATTCCTCATAGATTTATGTCCATATTGACATGATAGCATCACGCAGTTGCTGCAGATTTGTCAGCTGCACATCCGCAATGTGAATCTCCCGTTCCACCACATCACAAGAGTGCTATATCAGATTGAGATCTAGTGACTTTGGAGGACATTTGTGTACAGTGATCTCATTTTCATGTTCAAGAAACCAGTTTGATATGATTTGAGCTTTTTGTGACATAGTGCATTATCCTGCTGGAAGTAGACATTAGAAGATGGGTACATTGAGGTCACAAAGGTATGGACATGGTCAGCAATAACACTCAGGTAGGCCATGGCTTCTAAATGATGCTCAATTGCTCAAAGAGTGTGAAGAAAATATCTCGACCATTACACTTCCACCACCAGCCTGAACTGCTGATACAAGGCAGGATGGATCCATGTAAGGCTGGGTGATATGACCAAAATTTCATATCCTGTTTTTCTAACTCTAACCCCCTAAACCCTAATCCCATACTCACACGATGACCTTTCTGGTGTTATTGGTCCAAAGCTGCTTCTCCATTTACAGGCACAGTGATTCCACATTCATCTAATGTAAATCTAAATCATCTCCTTGGCTTGTTCTTTTCAGGTGTTGAAAGATGGCATGTTGGAAAATATGACTCCTCAGCTCTTCCTTGATGTAAGCAAACCTAAATACGAAGGCACCATAAATCTCTAAGTAAGACACACACTCAATCATCCTTCTGTTTAGATTAGGGAACTTTAATTAAGGGCTGCTATTTGCTTCTCTCTGGATCTTGATGCATTCACTTTATCATATTACCTCTCTAGAGTGACAAGAAAATTGTGTCCGGACCTCAGCTAGCTACTTTGTGGCCTTCTCCTCAGTCAGCTGTGGCTGTGGCAATGCTGGTCAAAGTAACTATTGTTTTGACAACTCAGCCATGGAGCATGTGTGTGAGAAGCGCCACTACGATAGCCTACCTGGACTGGCAGTCCAGTGGGGTGCCATTGGTGATGTGGGCGTGGTGCTAGAGACCATGGGTGGCAATGATACAGTAATTGGAGGCACCCTACCACAGGGCATCGCTTCATGCCTGGAGGTGCTCGACCTCTTCCTATGCCAACAGCGACCGGTGATGTCCAGCTTTGTGCTGGCAGAGAGGACAGTGGTGAAGAGTGAGCTAGGAAGCAAGAGAGACTTGGTGGATGCTGTAGTTCACATTCTGGGTAAGAGTGCAAAACCACGTCATCTGTCATCTATTGTGAATTTTGATAATGGACTTGCCCCTGCATCTTTAAGGAAAAGCCGAGCTGCTGTAGATCGATGACCTAAGTGACACAAGTCTCAAAAGTCTGCAAGTTGATTTTCACAATATACAGAGATGAGTGGAAAGTAATGCCTGAAAAATATATGTTGAGTCTAAAATAGAAAACGTAAAGCATACAAGGAGTTGTATGTTGTTGTTGCTGTTGTTGTATGTTTCATGGAAAATTGATGTCAAGTTGCACAGCATTATTTTGTTGCCATTGATCAATTGCAAGTGCTGCAAGTATAATCAGCAAACAGCAACAGTCTACTTATAAAGTGTATATGTATAAAACCTGGTGACACATTGTTGGTGTGAATTTGGTTAGGCCATTCTCACAGAATTTTCACTGTTCCCTTAACCCTCAGGCATGCGGGATGTGAAAAGCTTAAAATGAATGCTGATGCCTCATTGGCCAACCTTGGCCTGGACTCCTTGATGAGTGTGGATGTTTGCCAGACTTTGGAGCATGACTATGACATTGTCATGGCCATGAGGGAAATCTGGCAGCTTATTATCAACAAGCTGCAAGACCTGGCCAATAGCAATCCAGGGGGATCAAATGGTATCATTAGGAGTTGCTTTCAAATCTGTATAAAAACTTATTAACATACATGTTAAAATTTAATAGAATAGAAATTTGATTTATGTTACATTGGTTTTAAATACAGATATTTCTACCTGCAGGTGCACTCAGAACAGAAATATTTTTTTGTCATTGCTACCTTTACAATTGCTGTTTGCTGATTCTATCCAGAATCTCACCATGCCACAGTTAAGAGGCACCAGGCAAAGAGTCTGAGGCTGAAACTGAAGCGCTGTGTGCCTTCATCTAGCAGTTCACTGGCATTGAATACAACAAGGTAAATCCACAGTCACAGTCAGCTGGGCTTGGTGAAGCGCTGTCGTGACAGAAGTATATACCTTTTGGTTGTCCCATGCCACTTTACAATGTTTTTAAAAAAATCCGAAATCAATGCCAATTCATTCTGATAATGAACGTCTAGAGCTTTGACAGATACTAGAAGCACATTCATGGCCCTTAGTAAAAGTTTTTGTGTGGGTACCTGTGTATGCATCTGTCAATACATAGCCATACTCCTGCTGTTTATCATGGTTAGTGTAACCGTTGTCAACCCAGAATATCCTCTTAAGCTCTGAATATGTACAAAATCATCTTCCTGCTGTGTCTTATCAGGCCTGCTAACACTACTAGCAGCTATCCATACACTGAGGCCATGGATAGCCACGTGTGGCAAATGACCTCTGGGTCTTACCTATTGTGTCACGATTAGGGTGTGGCCAAAGCATTTAGCTGAACTGAATTTTTAAATCCAAGCTGAGAGAAATAAGCTAATTTTGAGCACAAAAACCAGTATTTACATTATGTGTATTTTTGGAAAATCTCCAGTATTAATGTCATATGCCAACATAAGCGATGTGATTCTATGTACAATTCATATGTAGTTACTCGTTTAAGGTGTGAATGCAAGTTTCTTCAGTCAGGCCATGCAGAGGTTTGAAATCCCATACTATAAATGTTATACATTGTTTCTCATTTCTTCATTGTTTTCAGGGAACATAAATTATAATAGCAATATTGTGTTTAAGTGTACAACCGCACATAATGACAAAAAGATGATGTTTGACTTTCATAGGTGTATGACATCATGTGTATCTCTCCTATGTGCTCTGTCCTTGTTTACATCCTACATCCTTTATATAACCCCTATATCCTATATAGTGACTATATATAACTACTATGCTATAGCTTAAATAAGTAACTCCCTGCATTGGTCTCCATCCAGTTCTCTTTTCTGAATGCTCCACTCTCTTCTCTTTTGCCTCTCCAGCTTCTGGAGACTCTTCTCCCACTGTCAGACCTGGAGGCCTGTGCCAATGTGGCAGTGGACCTAATTACCTCTAGCCACAAGAACATCAGCCAAGACTTGCTGCACTTTGCAGCCACCACCTTGAAATGTGGGATTGTTAGTATAGAATCCATGCTGGACTACCTTCTGCTATCCACAATCATGGACTACAATAAAGGTATTAGAGATGTATCACATCATGCAGGGGTATACAACTGATATAAAAGTGCTTGGTTTATTTGGCAGTTTCTATACATACATAAAAATAAAGTTTGGGAAAAAAAAAACCTGTAGCCATCTCTTCTCAGTAACAATATGAGCGTCTCCAAATTAAAAATGGGACTGTGCACATTTTAAAGCATGTGGTACAGCAGCCTTAACAACATTATTATTTATAATCATTAATAATCCCGTCATGGTGACAGGATCTATCAGAATCTAAAAATAAATTATATTTTGTACACCCCTCCAACCGGAGGCTGCAGATTTATCAGCATATCTGTCCTGCTGCCTTCAGATGCTGTAAGAATCAGCCACATTAATAGTTGCAGGCTGATGTACTGACTTTCCTTCTTTAACTGCGTGAAACTTTTTATGTGCTGTTTATGGTAATTGAAATGACTTATTTATATTTCAAGCATTAATCCATAATGCAGCACATTTGCAGCAGGCATTTAGTCTGTTCTTATTGATCAGCAAATCACCAAATCAGCAGCAGATTGATGTTTCACTAGAAACAATGTAGTTCTGACATGTCTTTTTTTAGCACATCTAGGACCACATTTCAACCAAAATATAGCCTTGCGCTGCTTCATTTGAATGAACCTCCCACCTGTGCACCGTGTGCTCCGCAATGGTCACCACTACACCACAAAGATGGGCAAAGCAAGTTTCAAAGTCAGGAAATACCAAAGTGTTGGAGCACTGGTCATTACACCTCCATGAAAATAGGGCCATAGACTTTTACACATTAACTGAAACACAGAAATTCTACGTTTATTCAGTCAAATTGTTTGGAGTCAAGCGCTTGTCCTTAGGATGAGCCTTGATCTCTGTTTTAACTGGAGTGACAAAATGCTTTTTTCTCCTGTCAAATTTATTAATATAGGGATTAAAAATAATAAACAAATATTATTTGATTAAAAATGAATATTACAAGATTTTAATGTATCACATGTATGACACCTCCGGAGCTCCACAGAGTTTGAGTTTTTACCTACAGAGTTTTTGAGGTCATTTGACTGTCAAGGTTTCCTGCTTTTATCCAAATCATCTTAGTCCTAGGTTTGTTTTCTCATCATTACTGAATCTGTGTTCATCTTCATTTTTCATTAATTGAAAACTTGGTTGAAAACCAACTTGAACTTTCAGTCACCCTCCATAGGCTTGACCCAACCAACACAAATACACATACAGTACATATTTAAATCCTAATGTTTGGTCTGACTGATGTGTCTTTCTTCAGGTATGTGATGGCAAAGTATCGGTCCACATCATTGAGGGCGACCACTTGGAAGGAGAGGGGGTGGAGACCATCAGCAGCATCATCCACAGCTCACTGGCTGAGCCAAGGATCACCGCAAGGGAAGGCTGAGACATTCCCAATCCAACCACAACTTCCACCTTCATATTAATTTCACATTCCCAAAATAGGTCTTTTACTCAAATTAGTTTTGAATATGTACTTAGTTTTGTGTTAAGAGAATGAGAATCATACAGTAAGTCTTTGAACACTGCATTCATTGCCTTTTTGCCCAAATATCCCAAATGCTTATTCCTTCATGTTGCACCCTTTCAAATCTCATTGGAATGTAAATGATTACATTCCCCAAACTATCAGAGATCTTAGTTGGTATTTTGCTATTGGCAAATAAAATGTGCTGTTAGCTAGTATGGTACAATTGTTCTCTGTTGTGCCTTTGTCATGTTTATGCTATTAAGCTGTATGACAGTGACATGTGTATGTCCTTGCATGTCCAGTGACACTGACATGTGTATGTCCTTTATGGTGAAACCCCAGAGTAAAGCTCTGCTAGCATGATGTCAGCAACTGCTTTTATTGATGTTCTTGTCAGCTGAAACCAAAATTCACTCAAACTTAATATTATTTTTAATGTGATGCAGAAATACAGCTGCAAACAGAGTATGTCATTAAAAAATGTGTTTTCAGAATGTAATTTGATTAAGATTACTTGATTTATTTCTGGTTGTGGTATTATTGACTGCCAATGCTATTTACTGAATGAGCAAACTGATATACACAAAGCAACTTGGTGAATGTGCAAATCAAATGTATGCCTGTAATGTACTGCAGCTTCAATACAACAAAGATACACATCATGTCATCTGGCTTTGCATACATTGATTTTATGTGTTATGTGGAAATGGGTTATCTCTCATCGACCATGGTGATAAGAGGGATGGGTATCGAGAACCAGTTCCAAATTGCCCAATCCATCAGAATGGTACACCTCTGAGTTCCTCTTATCGATACCCAGACATGTGATGTTGATTGAACAAAAAAGGCAGAACTCAACTGTGAGGGTAGTGCAGCCTGTGGACTGTCTACAGTGCACATGCTAGTTATCTTTGGCTATCTTGTTATTGATCGTCAAAAAAGCAGTGGTTGCAAGCATTGCTTGATTTAATGAAGAAATAATTACCTTTGTGAGATGAACATTAAGTATACTGTGAATACTGTGTATACGCTGTCACTCAGATACTAACGCTAGCAGAGCAAAGTGGTAATCAACAGTAACAAATAAGATCAGCTACAACACACACTGCAGCATTAACTTAAACCAACTCTGAGGTGAGAAAAAGAAAAGGGAATAGAAAATAACTCAGTGCTCAGTCTGTGTTCAGCGTCTTGGACAACAATGGCTTTCCTCTGAGCTAATGGTGTAAGACATGGTGTAGACATGACATAATTCAGTGGAGCACTCTTCTTCATTTTGTTATTCTCATGCAGACAGGAGACTATATAATTCTTTCAAATTCATTAACTAAATTAAGTTAATTCAGTCAACTTCTGGTTATTTTATCTATCAGTTATGATATCAGCATGATAAACAGTGGAGATAAACCCTGTGTAGGCCTCCTTTTTTCCACACAGAAATCAGGAACTGAGGAAAATTGATCAGGAGTAAAAATCAATGTATTTATCACACTGATAAGCAGATAGATAATGTCATTGGCATCAATAAAATTTTATCAATTCCCATCCCAAGTGACAAACGGTTATTACATTTTACAGTTTACAATTATTATCAGTCCTGTAGTACGTTAAATAAGATTTGTTGAAATGAAGATGTTACATTTGCTGGATATTTTTTTTACCATTCCTTCTGTCATAAAAAAAACTTCATGGAATAGGATCACACCAATTGGCAAACAAGGAAATTTAGATGAAGATAGAAGAGTCAATCCAGGCCAACTTTTCCCAGCTGACAAACTTGCTGATCGAAAGTATTGTTGAGATACAGTATTGAGAGATCTGCGCTGTGACTGACTTTTGTGTGACACATTTGTCAAGGTACTTTGAGGGCATCTGTTAGGGTAGTTTGATATACGTGTGACGCTCATGAAATGTAGGTCACATTTTATGTAAATTTGTTTGTTTTATTTTGAAAGTATCATTTCTAGTCAGAAAATGTGTTACGATGCACCGCAGGGTCAATTATTACCTCTTTTAGAGTTATTCAGCCTCACCAGCAGGCGGCAGTGTGGCTCTCCGCTTCTACTCGCGAACGGACTCTTGTTTACTTCCTCATTCTACTGAGCGAAGCTGCACTGAACAGAAGCGAGCGCAACTGTCTCATTCTTCCTCCTGTTTATACAGGACATGTATATCTGTTATAGGGTGCTGCAGCCCGGTACCTGTAACATACACATAGTGTTGTTTTGATTAGCTCTGATAGGTAAATGTCTCATTAAAAGTTGCATTGTTTCCTAAATCAACTAACTGAGCTAATCAGTAGACCCCTCACAAGTAGGGAATCCCCTTGGTATTGAGATGTTTGGTGAAGGCTGTATTTTCCCAGAGCTGTCTGACTCACATTGCCTCACCAGGTTTTATGACCCCCTGCAAGCAGTCCATTCCCTCAGTACAACAGCCAGCCTGATCTCTGAGACCTCTAATCTGGTCTATGAAGGGTCAGGTGACTGGAGGCAAGTTATGGTTATTAATTACGGTGAAAAGGAGGACGTGACAGTGTTTGTGTGATAATATTGTATTATTTATGGTATACATTGTTACAACTAATAAAGGCCTCTCACACATTATTTTCTGAGTATTTTGTGTTTTTCTGTGAGTCCATCACAGAAAAGAAAGATAGTGATAAACATATATAGAAATGTCTTGATTTATGTCTGGGAAATCTACAGGGCATACTCTGTATACTGTAAAGGACAGCCTAATAAGACAGAGCAGAATATATGTGTGGAATGCACAATGGTGTTCACCCAAATCACAAAAATGTTAATGTTAGGGCCACTACTGGGGCAACACGTTCTCATCCCTAACGCCTCAAATACTGCCGCTTAATCAGTGGCCCTACACTTCAAAATATGACGCTCTAGGTACCCCTTTCGCGTCAGTTCTGCATGCGCAGTAGTAATGACCCAGTCGAAATTATGCCATTTAATCTTTCCCCTTGAAGTTCATAGACCAACGTAATAGCTTGTGGCCACTCTCGAAAGGTGCTAAACTAATTTCATAGCGCATTCTCCCTGTTTATATTTATCACTTGTTTCTCTCCCCGTGCTTTGGATTACTGCTTCTGTGCTGTTTGCTCCCATTTTTACATGCATGTCTTTTCAAAATACATTTCCGTGGTCACAGGAAACACCTAAATAAGAGCAATACAAAAAATATATTACAAGCGCACAAGGACAAGGCCGCATCTAACCTATGCAACAATGCAATATAATGCATCATATATTTAAAAATAGGGTTTGTCTTTGGCCCCGACAACATTGAGGCAAAATTACAGCAGATAAAGAGCTTATTTTCTATTATTTGTATGTTACTAAGCGCGGTGACGGAAGAAGTGGTGCATGCCGGGTAATGTTGTTTGTTTTGAGGTGGACTTTTATGATACATCCATGGCTAACTTTGATAAACATATGAAATGCATCACGACCTCTCTTTCTATCGTTTTTCTCGAAATCAAATGAGAAGTAATTAAAAATGGTGACCATGATGTTCTTGTATCATGCGCGTGTGTCAAAAGAAATCCTAAATGTTCCAATGGGAATTCCCAGTGACGTCATGCGTAGTACGGTCCCACAAAATGAACCCCCCCCATCACGTTGCTTCGTCTTCTTCGTCGCTTTTTTGACAGACAGTGGATGGCTCAACGAACCAGACAGACTAGCGACCCCATGTGTGTCTCGACAAAATCAAGTAACGTTATTTCAAGCAGTCGCAAATTAATGTAACAAAAGTAACATTGCATATTTAAAAACGTTGAAGCATTTTTAAGATTGTATAGTATAATGTAATCTCAACAAAAGCTGAATCGTATAACGTTTATTTCAGATAAACTCAACTTACCTCAACTTTCGTGAAGTAACCGCAGGAGCTGGCACCAGGCAAGGCGGGAGCAGTTGATACCTCAAGGCAAAGTAACCTAGCTTGTTAGTCTAGCTTGTTAGCATAGCTTGTTAGCCCAAGCTAACTTAGCAGCTTGACTGAGGTGGGCTTGTTTCAGTGAACAGGCGTCATTTGGCCCGCCTCTTTGCCTATTTTTGATTGGCCAGGAGTTGGGCGGAGTCAGGCACTGACAAGATGGCGGCGCCCAGAATTATTAGCTTCAAACTCGCTCCTCAGAAAACAACGGGTGACGTCACGGTGACTACGTCCATATCTTTATACAGTCTATGGTTGGAAGTTGCGGGGCGCACGGGGCTCTCCCTGTGGTGGTGACGCTGCAGGCCTGCGCTCTCCCTGTCCTGGCGCTGAAGCTAAACTTTTAACATTCCGTTAACATTTTTATTATAGCTTGTGTTTTTATTTATGAAATAGCCTGTCCTGTATTTATGACACTTGTTTGGCAGTAACTTAGCAATATTTTTCTCTGTGTGTGGGCTGTAGTCGTTTTTGTGCCTAAAGACAAATTCCGTAGGTTAGGCTATATGAAAGCCTAATAACATTATATTATTCCGAAAAAAAACCCAAAACAAAACAAACAAACGAAAAAAACAGCATAACATATAGGCAAAGTAACGTCACACAATAAGGCTATTTAAAAACTGTTCATCTTGCCAAAATGGTTGATAACTGTATAGTAGCTGAACACTGTCAACTATGCAGGAACCCACCTGCTGACATACTGCATCCTTGTTCACGTCTGACAGGATTTAGAGTCCCAAATAAGACGTTATTTTTTGTTAGCTTGGAAGAAAATTACTCAGATTTCTCTTTGTTGTGCCGCTTTTGGGCACCACTCAGATATTTTCGTTTCATTTTGTCTCTGACAGCGACAGCGGTGCTAATGCTAATGTATTAATTGGACCAAAAGTCCCTAAACATCAAACAGTAAAATTTTGATTTTAATTTAAAATATTTGCTTTATGTGTATGTTCAAAATACAGAAAAGATAATGACCGGACCTGGGGGGAAAAAAATAAAGTTTTAAAGGCGACCCTCCCCACCCCCCATTCATATAAGGATATAGTATACTCAGTAAAGTATACGCTGCGGGGGTATACTTTACGGCCCAGATGCATAAGGAAGAAAATAGAGAAAACAGGAGAAGGAAAGAACGCCAATCTACAAGTATGTCCTCTTTTGTTAACATTAAAAAGGCGTTTTGTGTGTAACCTTAGACGTTTCATCTGTAGCAGCTAATGATGCTAGCTAGCTACTAGCCAGTAGCAGCTATTTGGATAACTGCTCCTTCCTACAACATAAGGCACTGTGCTGAAATTTTACTGACCAATATCAGACCAACGCTATAAATAATGATTTCTGCATTGGGTTGCACCAGCTGTGTGTAAGCTAGCCACTTGGTATCGTAGTTTGCTTATAACAGGGTCTACTCTGTAACCATCCAGATGCACCCAGGAAATATCTGAAGAGGCCTCCAGTTATATATATATATATGTATATATATATATATATATATATATATATATATATATATATATATATATATATATATATATATATATATAACTGGAGGCCTCTTCAGATATTTCCTGTGGCGTGCGGTCAGGTGAGGCAGGGGAGGCCGTGCCTCTCCTGCCATCATGGAAAGAAAGAAATGTAAAATGAAAACAAAATAAATGCATTTTTATATTTATCCAGTGATTTGTACTATAAAGTAATTTTCCATTTAAATTCACCATTTTTAGATTATTTTTTATTCAAAATCGCCGAATTTTCACATTTACCGTTCAAATACTGAGAAGAGACGGGCGGTGAGGCAACGCCCTGCTGAGCCTCACCTTGGATTGCGCAATGACTGGCTAACTGTGCTGCCATGCTATGCAGTGAGACCAGATCGCTGTCTCTTTGTATGCCGCTATTAAAATGTTCAAACACGTTTGCTATATGAAATAAGTTTCCATAGTTTAGCTGATTTATATAATGAACAGCAACTATATGTGTGTAATGTGTTTCTTGTGCTGGCGCAATCATAAAACGGCTGATAAGAGGCACGGGGTAAGGCACGCACTTCTCCTGCCTCACGGTAGGGGGCACTAGTGATCCCAGGGATTCTTCTTGCGACTCATTGGCTGCAGAATAAGTGACAGCAAGCGGGAGTTTACAGTTAGCAAGTCAAGTGCAGTCATCAATTTTCTTCTCGCCTGGCCTTACTTTCAGAATGGAGGATTACATTTCTAAACTGAAGCAATTTTCTAAATTGGATTTTCAATCGAAGCAGGAGCTAAAAGGTTTGCTTCAGACTACGGGACAGAAGACCCGCTCTTTCCAAACGGAGTGGTACACACGAAAAGGCTGGCTGTGTGGATGTCCAGCAAGAAACCGCCTTTTCTGCTTTTCCTGCCGTCTGTTCTCAACTTGTGACAGTGTCTGGACTCAGATGGGATACTGTGACCTGAAGAATTTGCAACGAAGCCTCATTAAACATGAGCGGTCGACCATTCACATTCAAAGCCAGATCGCGCTAAAACGTTTGGGATGTCCAGGATTGACTTGGCTTTGGACGAAAAGCGAAGACTCAACATCAGCATCCACAATGCTAAGGTAAAGGAGAACCGAGAGATTTTAAAAGATCTCATTAATGCCACCTGCTTCCTCGCCAAACAGCAGCTAGCATTTTGTGGAAATGATGAACGCACAGGCTCTGTCAATCGTGGCAACTATGTTGAACTTTTACGTGCTTTTGCTGAGAAAGATGACAGGCTAGCTAGACATTTGGAGACATCAACTGTATTTTCTGGCTTGTCAAATAGAATACAGAACGATTTAATCGAAGCAGTCGGTGATGCCATTAGAAATGACATCAAGAAGGAGATCAGTGCAGCCCCATTTGTTGCTGTAGAAGCTGACGAGACCATAGATGTCACAAACCAAGCTCAGATTTCTGTCATATTGCACTATGTGGCTAAAACGGAAGCGGACTGTGAGGTGAAGGAGGCATTTTTGGGCTTTGATGATGTGATCACTCACAGACGCGCTCCTGCCATTGCTGAGTATGTCCTGAGAGTGTTGGAGAAGTATGACCCTGTTGAAAAGCTTGTAGCTCAGACCTATGATGGGGCTGCTGTAATGGCCTCAGAGCTCAATGGCGTGCAAGCTAAAATTAAAGAGAAAGTGCCCGAAGCCATGTTTACCCACTGTTATGCACACAAGCTGAACTTGGTGTTATTACATTCAGCAAAGTGCATGCCCGAGTGTCGCGTGTTTTTCAAAACAGCTGAGGGACTAGCGTCATTTTTCAGCAAATCCACAAAGCGCACTCACTTGCTGGATGATGTTGTCAAGCGCCAACTCGAGGATGCTACAGACAATAAGCATGCACCACTGTGATCTGCGCGCGTTGTTTCAGATCATTTTAGAAAATCCAGACAGCTGGGATAATGACACGCTGATGATGGCAGCAGGATACAATCGGTGGTTGTCAAAAGTATCAACATGCTTTCTCCTTCTGGCATATGAGGACATTTTCAATGAAACTGACGCACTTTTTAGAGTGCTGCAAAACAAAGTGATGGATATTGAATATTGTCTTGCACGCATTCGCGACACTGTTGCAGCTCTCGAGCGCATGACACAGGAGTTCGACAGTTTCTATGTCCGATTTGAGAACAAATGTAGTGCACTTGGCCTGACAGAGTGGAGACAGACAGTTGATTAGAAATGAACGAAAACAAGTGTTCTGTAACATTCTGGATAACATCAGCTGTCAAATGAAGGCTAGGTTTGATCATTTTGGCGAGCTGGCTTTCCTTGGTTTGATGGACTGCGCAAAATTCAGGGAAATGTCACAACATTTTGATGACACGAAACTGCAGAGCCTGTCAAAATATGCCAAATTCTTTGACTTTGTGAATCTGAAGGCGGATCTCGTCGGACTGTATAGTCACAAACGGTGAGGGATGAATGTAAATCTCCTGGACAGCTTCTCAGGTTTTTGGCCCAGAAAGATCTAATTCCAACTGTTCCTGAGGCGACAAAGTTGCTCCAGCTCGTGCTGACTATCAGCACTTAAAACATACAGTCGCAACAGGACTGACCAAGGACGACTTTCTTCCCTGGCACTGATCTCCATCGAGACAGAGAGACTTCTAAAACTGAAGGAGGATAAGGAAGACTTCTACAATCAAGTCATCGGTGCTTTTGTTCAGAAGGAGCGGCGCATGGACTTCATTTATAAGTAAAGGTAAGACCATAATAACGTTTTTTTTTTTAAATTAAATGTGCTTTTTTGTGTGCTACAGTTTGTATGTGTAAAGAATGCTGATAGAAGATTTTAAACATAACCAGTTAACTGCTGCCAATCAAATGGTGAATAGGCTGCTCTGGAGGGTTCATATGTTTGTAAATCTGACTGATGAAGTCAGTGCCTCACCAGCCATGAATCTCCCCCCGCGACTAATCGATTAGTCGCAGATTATTTACAATTTTAGTCGACCAAGATTTTCTCTGGTTGACTACAGCCCTAATTTATAGCTATTAGAGGATGAGTTGTTCCTTTAACGTTATTAAAACTGCAAATGTCTCTTTTGTAATTTTCCTCTCAATAATAATCATAGCATGATTACGACCAATGACTGTGAAGAGCACTCGCTCCGCATTGGAATAACGAATTTGTTAAATTATTATTACTAATGTCTCATAATGAACCGCCGGTGCCACGGAAATAATACCAATGTAAAGGCAATGAGGATCCTTAGTCGTGGCGGACACACGGATTCCCCGGTTCAACAACATCACACCACGGGCGGTGGTTAATGTTTTGTTCCTTGTTGTTTTGTTTTGTTTTTTTTCTAGTTAAGAAAATTAAATTGTGATTTCATCGCTATTTTTATCGTCAACTGTCTGAATTTATGAATGAACTAGAAGACGCTACACTACTCATTCATTCATTTCTCTCACCGCCACCTACTACAGTAAGTATCTCAACAGGGGGCAGTCATTCGTTCAAAACACAGAATACTATTGCTGTTATTTCTTATGCTATACTCCAGCATCTAAAGCTTTTCATCCCTGGGGATTAGATTGAGTTTGTGTATGTGTTGCATGAATGTTTTACACAGTTAACCGCCTAATGCAGTGTGCTAACGCTATGTTAGCTGATATGTTATTACAGCAGATTCCTGTTATAGTTAACCAGCCAGCTACGTAATAACCCCCTTGCACAGTTGGATTGTGGCACTATCAGCCACGTGAATCAATGTAAAGTAAGTTAAAGTGACATTCAAAGTGCAAGGCAAATGTCAGAAGTGTAATTATTAGGAAATTACCGCCATCAGAGATGTATTGAGTAAAACGTGGCACTGGAATTTTCTCCAGCGGATTGGACTGACTACTCACTTCGCCGGTCAGACCGCTCTGACCTAAAACAATAAATGTATAATCAAATAGAGGGTCCGAAGACACTATGGTGCCATACATCTGTAAATTATTGTATTTCTAGAAGACCCTGAGCTCATCATGATATAAGATGATAACTTAATTGTTAGTTTAGTAACTTGTGACGTTGAGAAAAGATAGCAATGAATGAATTAATTTGTGTTGTGTGTAGTGGTTGTAGTGGTGTGAGGTTATTCTATCAATGCTTTTCTTTTTCCTGTTTTACAGTTGTATTGCAAACGATTCAGCACCAGCAGCACACATACACTGACAACAACCCAAAGGCACTTTTAAGAGCCACTCTTACTCCTTTCTCTTTGAGCTTTGAGTCTTTCTCACTCTCTTTAAATCTCTCTCTCTCTCTCTCTCTCTCTCTCTCTCTCTCTGTCACTCTCTTGTTATTTTACACCTTGTCACTCTTGTACTTTGAACCACTCTCTTTCACTGCCCCTTTTTTAATTGTTGTCTATTTGTCTCTCTCACTCTTTTTCCTCTTTTAAAATTTATCATTGGCTGGAGGGTCACAAAGAAAGACCTGCCCAAGCTGCAATGCCAAAATATACTGTGGAGTCAGAATTTGCAATTTCTGCAGTCATCCACAGCCGAAAAATGTGAGACTTCATAAGAAGTTGAAAAAATTCAAAGAACAAGAGAAGCAGTGGCTGGCATCAGTAAAAAAAAACAACACGAAATCTCACGTTTTTGATGATGCTGCCATTCTGGTTTGTACTATAGTTTATAGTTCACCATTCACCAAAGCTGCTAAAATGTTGTTATATTACTTTGATATATGCTAATAAATGAACTGGTATATATTGCCTCATATCCACAGTATCCACAGTATCCACAAATCCAAAAGGTTGCATGCCCTTGGCTTAAAGCCCCTGCTCCTCTTAGCAAATCCACCCAAGAGGCCAGGGACTTCTCAAACAAGGGTAATGATGCCTGTTCATGCCCACCTGAGTCCATCTGCGAAGATGTGCCTCGAGAACATGGAGGCCATCTACGCACTGATGGTTGATGGTGAGATTTCATTAATTCAGTAATCGTGGAATACACACTTATCCATATATTGATTAACTGTTGTACAGTTTTTGGTCTTGATTTGTCCTGTACATTTCCAAACAGTGAAGACCAGAAACTATGGTCAGGTTGTAGCCTAGCTTTAACCTAGAGTCACTTTAAAGGGCTTGTAATGTGGAAAATCAAGAAAAATGAGCTTTGGGATGGATTAGGGTTTATGGTAGTGTTGCATAGCCAGACATATCTCCACATTACTAAGCCAGCGCTGGTGAAAGGTCTGCACCCACTATCACTCTGTATAGGGGGAAAAACGCTCTGGCTTGTTGTATTTATTTAACCAATTCATAGTTGTCTTGGGTGGTGCTACACTTGGGATGCAGCACTGGTACCCTTGTAAAATAGTGTCGGGGGAGCTTGTTTGAGCCTTGGCATTAAAATGGTACTAAAAAGTACTAACTGATTACTAATTACTGATTAAAAAGACAAACATAATTTGACATTTTCAGCATGTAGGTTGCTAGCTTGAAGTTGCTGTTGTTTCACGTAGCAAACAACAAAAAACAGTAACATGCAGATTGTGGAAGGGGATGGGAATTCCAAATGAAATAGTCAGCCAGTGGCTGCATTCATAACTTCTGTAGTCAGATTTTTCATTTCAGCTAGATGATGAACAAAGCAAGACACTGTAAATTTGAGCTATGTTTGGAGAATTAACTTTTACTTTGTGAGGAAATTTGGACACAATCTTCTAAGTACATCTTAGAAGAAGTAATCTAAGTACAATTATTTTAGGCTAGGTACACACTACTAAGTCTGACTTACTTAGGCCCAATTTGCCCATCCAGGGGTACCAATGTGATTTTATTTTTACTGTTGAAGAAGATTGTAAACCCACCCACTCCTACCATCAGTTCTACAATAGAATCCTACTACATCTGCCCAACCTCCCATAAGTCATGTATTCACATTGTATTCAGAAATACATTAAAAATAGCTATCTGAGACATACTTATGCATTGACAAAAGTGATCCATCATTTAAGTGGTGACCACTGTATTTTTCCTTATCATGATGTTAGAATGCTGGTTACTATCACATTGCATTGTACTACTTTTTTCTGCCAATTACTTCCGCCAATTACTTCCCTCTGTTGGATAAGTAACTGAAAGCCTGCAGGAAAAGTTGCTAGATGTTTCTAGATGATGTCATAGATTTTGTATATCTATGATGTCATGACATAATTACATAAGATACATTTTTTAAAAAAAAAGTTAAATCAAACTGACTGTATCTAGTTATGCCATCAGCTATTTGTCTTTTCAAGCAGCTCCTCTATGTGCATCTAAATCTTCTTCTAATATCAAAAACTTTTTTATACAGGCTGTTATTCACTATTGTTAACTCTGTCTATTTTGACATAACAAAATCAAACTAAGTAAAGTTAAATTTATAATAAATAGAATGATGATCAATGATTGGTCATTATTTACACAAGTTCAAAGCTCATAATGACTCTCTGACCGATGATTGGTGCATGCGCTGCTGGTCTGTCCTACCTACTGAACAGTCAATCTAGAGAACCACATTAGTTCTCGTTCTCTGAGAAAAACTGGTGACTTGCTTCAAGGAGAGGATTTATGGTCGTCACTAAATATATCCTAGCCGCCTTTTTGAGAGAAAATGGGGTGATGTGGTAGGGATGAGCAAAACATGTTACTTTGTGTGAAGATGTTACCAGTACGACATATTGTTCAGGCATTGATAACATTACTTGGCCACTGTCCCCAGCATTGTTTTGCCTTTTTTATAGAATTAAAACCAATTAAGTTTCATTTTCATCAGCACCCACATTCATTAAATAAAAAGAACTCTAATTTGTGAAATAGTAAGCATGCTACCAATAGTCAGACATTTCATTGATTTGATTTACTGGCTTTCTCGCTAACACCACTTTCATCACTCTCTAGCTCACTCGACCAAAGCTGCTCTCTATCTTGCTTGCTAGTGTTCTCAGCCCTCTTGTTTCTCTCTTATTTATTTAAAACGAGTGGGGAAGCCAACATCAAGTGTAGTCTAAGTCTAACTTAATATTTAATGTAGTCAGACGAAGAGAGATGTCCACCCCACCTCCTAGTCTTTGTCTTTGACCTCCTTCAAACTATTTACTGAAGCAATAAATCAAGTGAGAAGTAGATCCATTTTCTCATAGACTTCCACACAATCTGACTTATTTTTGGAGCTGTTTGAGTTGCCACTTGCTGGCCGTTAGAAAGAATGCATGTTTACGTCACTCCGCATTGATTTTACTTTCAAGACCCAAAGCTTCCTGCTTGGGTTGATAGGGGCTTGTTTTTGCACTTTGCCCTAATTGCATATTATATATTGTATGTATGTGTTTTTCATGTCCATGTATAGGTTGGAGCAGTCTCAACACAGATGAAATTGAAGCCCCCCACACACTGCCAAAGAACCAAGAAACTCCCACCCAACTACCTCAAGAGGAAGAGACTGTTGTGTTACACTTGGTGCCATGTGGCCCAATGCTTAACACCGAGCCACCACAGAAGGAAATAACACCCATCCAGGAACCCGTCAAGGAACCCATCCAGGAACCTGTCCAGGAACCCATCCAGCAGGGTCAACAACCACGCAAAAGAAAACGAACAAAAAGTGAGTTTTGTTTGTGTTTTGTTTTAAATACACAATACAGTAACCTTTCTCTATGTTACTTGATACAATTAAGTTATATTTAATTTCTTTCTTCTATAAATGATAATATGAATGAAATGAATTGACGGATATCTGCACATCCTTGCTTCATGTAAACAGATTTTGAATAAAGCCATGTACTCTTTTGATTGTGAAAATCAAAAGCTAAAGGAGGAAAAGCTAAATGTGCTTATGTCACAAAGTTGACAAGAATCATAAGTTTGTGCATTCTGAACTGAGCCCTTTACAAAAAGTACACATACTGCACATTTGTACAAATAATGTATTCCTTTCAATTACAGATTGTCCTCACAACCAGCTCGAAATGTTTGCTGTCCATGAAATACTTCAGACAAGGAACAAAAAGGTTGGATAACACTAATGACTAAATGGATGACAGTGTTTCCTCTTTATTAGTAAGTGATGATTGGCCATCACAGCAATAAAATATAAATAATGCTACTGTAATTCTCAGTTAACAAAACCTGACTTGCAATTTCACTTAAAAAGCAACAACAATTATAAGTATTTTCAAAAACGATGCTTTTTTTGCTTTTATCATTTAATCCTTAACCTGACATTATCCCCAAAATTATAAAGGAAAAACTGGATCACATTTTTAAAACTGTTGTATATCTTTTCTGTTATGTTGAACTGAAAATTCCTATAGCATGCTTAGTCAGTCAAGGATCTTGGTTGATGACGGAGATTCAAAATGTATATAAAGTTTCTCAGCAATACATATATTTTTACTTCTTGTGGAAGTATAAAATTTAAATAACAAAAATGTACCATGTTTTTGTCTGCCTGCACAGGGGAGGACAGAGTACCTTTGCGACTGGGAGCCCTGCAACTTATGGTAATTTGGCTAGCTTTTGGTTATGTACAATTACATCTAATATATTATCAGGCTGTGCCTTTCTGTGCCTCTTTTGACAATTGTTCACATTTGTGGTGACTGTTAGCAGGCCACTGTCTTGGGTGGAGTTTGTTAACAAAAGTTATGAATACAATGTTTACTATTGTCAAGATACAGATATGCTTTACTGTGCAAAATAGAGAAGTTATGAGGATTACATTGTTTACACAACATTTTTAAAATAATTAAGTAGACAGCTAGTCTTCATTTCAAGCATTTCCCAGGCCACCACACATGGACTGTCTTCGGGTTTGGGTTAAGCACATAAAATTAGCCTTCTTTTAATTTTGCAGTAATTTGACATTTGATAGTAGGAACATTAACAAACCATAATGTCAGTTTTTTTAGCATAAGAACAGAAACATGGTGTCGTGTAGCAGTTGCAGTTACAAAATTGTGATTTAAATTGTGGTTAACAGTGACATGGGTTAATCACTGCATCCCTATTGCATTACTCTCCATGGTATTCCAAAACAGTGTATAAATGTTACAGTAATTACTATCAATTCAATTTGTTATTGTTATGTAAATGTGTATGTTTCTGTTTAATAAATTGCAACAGCATAACAACTTTCAAGGGACTTGACATTTCTTTAACATGAAGGACCTCTGTGTGCATTTCTAGTCACTGCCAATTAATCTCACAGCTGAATTGCATATTGATGTAAACCAGCCCACTGAAGAGCTACAATTTATGATATTTTTACTCTGAAAAGCTATATGGGAAACAGATGATACTGTAATAATGCACCTGCCAAGGGTTTATGTCAGAAGAGGAAAAAACACATACTAATATTTAATAGTGTGCATTGCTTTGTATGTTTGTTTGTAACGTATCACGAATACGTTTCTAATCAACGTATCTTTGCTTTCCTACAATGCAATTAGCTGTTTTAATTCGAACAACCTTTCTCTACTTTAACATACATACATTGACTGTACATGTATGTATGTTACAGGCTTACGCGTTTTTCTTAACAAACCTGGATTTGTCCTTTTTCAACGTGACGGTACTCATTCTATTTAATGGATTGATTTATAATTGCTGTGTATTTTGTGTCTCCACTGACATCTCATGATTTGTGCATTATGACCGCTTTTTAGGTAACCGCCTGCCATTGCTGTGAAGAATAAAATGAGAGAAAGAAATGAAGAACTCAAATTTTCTGGCCATTGTTGTCTAACCTCATAAGAAGGGACTGAAAAAAGAAAGAAATCCTAAATGTGTCAAAGGGAATTCCCAGTGACGTCATGCATAGTAAGGTCCCACAAAATGGACTCCCCGACCCCGCCCCCTACAACACCCCCTTTTTTTCCGCGCTACTTTGTCTTCGTCGCTCTTCCAACAGACAGTGGATGGCTCTACGAACCAGACAGACTAGCGACCCCACGTGTGTCTACATTGAAATGACAGCTTCGTTCTTGAAAACCCGAGGTTGCAAGCGAGACGAGTCCGCCAAAAGAGTAATTCGTAAATCGATGGCGCGCGCACGCACACACACACACACACACACACACACACAAATATATATGTCTAATGCAGTGTAATTACTAGCCGAGTGTTGTACATATTTGATATATTCAGTAGTTATGTTGTTATATGAACCTATTTCACGACCTACTTTACAAAACAGAAGAACTCCCAAAAACGCTGTTTATGAAACACTCACTAAATATTTTAAACAAACCAACATCTTAACTTTTTGTTAACATAGATCATTTAGAGGCAGTGTGATTATTAGTTCGGGTGTATTAAATGTTCATATATTCAACAGATAGATCTTTTCACGATCCTATCTTACTGCCCTACTCTACAACCAGAAGAACTACAACTGTGGTGCTTATTTGTATCAAGAAGAATGGCGTGGCTCATGGGAATTGTAGTTTTTATTTTTATTTTTAAAAGCGTTTTTAATATATTAAGAAGTTATAAATACTAAACTGAGAGTACACTGGGGAGTTTAAGGGGACGATAAACACATTTGTGTAATCAGATTTTAAATATCTAATTGCTTTATGAGTGGAAATTAATTTTAACCATATTTTACCCACATCTGAGAGCGTCCCCAATTGTGATCTGACATGTGCATAAATGATGAATTCCAGTTTGATACTTCAAAGTGCTCTCTGAAACTAGGCCTGGGGCGGCTTGTGTCCATGAAATGTGAAAATTAAAATTTGTCATAGAGATACATCAAATAATCGAATCGAATTATCGTCCCCTAAAACTCCCTAGTGTACTCTCAGTTTAGTATTTACAACTTCCTAACTCAACAATGTATTAAGTCCATAAAATAAAATAAATGTATTTTGCCAGCTTTTAACAGCATTGGCCTATAACAGCATCGTGCTGTGGGCGGATGTGGTGCGTTCAACTAGTTTTGTATCGTCGGCCGTCAGTGAGCTTCATTCCATTTCAAATTGCCGCCGGTCTGCCGCACCCTGAATCCAAACACCACTATCTCTGTTAAGTGTGTGTGTGTGTGTGTGTGTGTGTGTGCATCAAAACTTGTGCCATGGCAACATAAACAGGATGGAAACGACATGATCAAACTGGAATTTACATTTCATGTACAGTCAATAAGTTATGTCATTTCACGTTTTATATCCCATTTCAACACTGTTAGCCTACTATTTCACTCTGTAAAAAGATTTTAATATTACAATATAATTATAATATTATTTTGCTTAATTCATTATTGTTATTATTGTTTTACTTTAAAAACACCCGATCAGACTGTTGTCAGCCTATTGAATGGGCGTTATCAGCACACATCAATCCCAAACTTATGGGCTAGTAGGGGCCTACTAACCAACTAGTAGGTTGAAGAGGCTGTTATCACCCATTTATTTCAATGAGCCAATCTGATGGAGCCCCGCCCGCCCACCATCAAACTGAAGAAGACGCGATTTGTGAAGGAGTCTTTTATAAGACTTACAAGTCATTTTTAAGCTACTGTGTGGGAAATAATAGTTACTTCAATAATAATAATAATAATTATCAACCCTGTCTCCTCAAAATTACGTTCCCCCACAACTAATTTGCATTCTCAATTACGTTTCTCAGAAAACATATTTTGTCCGCGATTACGTTTGTTCGTAACGTATCACAAATACGTTTCTAATCAACATATTTTTGCTTTCGCATTTTCTAAACAAACCTGGATTTGTCCTTTTTCATACAACTAGACTAATAACACTGCATCTAGATGAGTGTGTGTGTGTGTGTGCGTGCGTGCGTGTGTGTTTGCGCGTGCGCCAACATTTTTTGAATTACGCGGGGCTCTTTTGGCGGACTGAAAACCCGCCAACTCGTCTTGCTTGCAACCTCGGGTTTTCAAGAATGAAGATGTCATTTCAATGTAGACACACGTGGGGTCGCTAGTCTGCCTGGTTCATTGTCAAAAGAGCGACGAAGAAGACAAAGTAACGCGGAAAAAAGGTGGCGTTGTAGGGGGCGGGCATGGGGGGCGGGGTCGGGGGGGTTCATTTTGTGGGACATTACTACGCATGACGTCACTGGGAATTCCCTTTGACACATTTAGGATTTCTTTCTTTTTTCAGTCCCTTCTCATGAGGTTAGACAACAATGGCCAGATAATTTGAGTTCGTCATGTCTTTCTTTGATTTTATTCCCCACAGCAATGGCAGGCGGTTACTTAAAAACCGGCCATAATGCGCAAATCATCAGATGTCAGTGGAGATACAAGATACACAGCAATTATAAATCAATCCATTAATTAAAATGAGTACCGTCACGTTGAAAAAGGACAAATCCAGGTTTGTTTAGAAAATGCGAAAGCAAAAATATGTTGATTAGAAACGTATTTGTGATACGTTACAAACAAACGTAATCTGAGAAACGTAATTGAGAATGCAAATTAGTTGTGGGGGAACGTAATTTTGAGGAGACAGGGTTGATTATTATTATTATTATTATTATTATTGAAGTAACTATTATTTCCCACACAGTAGCTTAAAAATGACCTGTAAGTCTATAAAAGACTCCTTCGCAAATCGCGTCTTCTTCAGTTTGATGGTGGGCGGGCGGGGCTCCATCAGATTGGCTCACTGAAATAAATGGGTGATAACAGCCTCTTCAACCTACTAGTTGGTTAGTAGGCCCCTACTAGCCCATAAGTTTGGGACTGATGTGTGCTGATAACGCCCATTCAATAGGCTGACAACAGTCTGATCGGGTGTTAAAAAAAATCTTCTGTGTTGCGTTGCGTTTTGGGGAGCAAACATCAGGACACGTTCTTTGTATGCTTGCATTGGCTAATAAAATAGATTCTGATGGAATGTATATCAAAGTATTTAAATAGGCCTATATAAGTGTTGAAATTAAAAAAAAAATAGAATAAATAGAATAAAGAATAATAAGCAAGTAAACAAACAAAAAAAAACTTCAGTGCCTTCTGAAACTAGACCTGGCATGGCTTGTGTCCAAAAAATAAAAAAAATCCAAACTTCATCGTAGAGTTAAACCAAACACATCATTGAAAAGGTCTCAACATGGAGAGTAACATATGTCCATATTAACATTCCACATGACTCCTGCTTTGAAATACTGACCTTTGAACCTTGACTTTGGTGCATGTTTGATTTATGACATTTTAGTCAAAACAGGAGTGTAATACGCCAAGTCTGCCCACAAGCCCCGTGAGCCACGTCATTCAACGTTGTGTGCGTGTGTGCCAACGTTTTATTCAGAGGAATATATATAGCTATTCATTGAGAACCATGCAAACAATGTGAGATTTACACATAAATTTGGAATTTATTTTTCACCAGGTTACCCCTGAGGGGCTCCATATAGTGTAAATGTACTGCTTTATGCAAATATACATAACATTACATTTACAATAATGCACTCACATTAATATTTCATTATTAACAAATGACAAAACACAGTGACAAGAAAACGGCATTTGTATAGCACTTGTGTTTGAATTATTGAGTTATATGGCGCCTCTGGGCAAGTTTTTTTGCCCACACAGAGGCTGATGAGAAACTTTCTGCCCTATGTAGTCAGAATATGGAACAATAAATGAATCATTCACTGCATCTTGAACCTTGACACAAAAAATAAGACAATCACACTGTAGATCCATTAGACGTTTTACATCATCTATTCACTTTCCTCTAACACCATTATGATATATATATTATATATATATTTATATAATATGTATATATTCATATACACTGACAATATTTTTGTCTTTGATCTCCTTTTCATCTTTCATCTTTTAATCTTTACTACGATTTTTATCTTTTATTCTCTAATCTTATCAGCTGTAAACTCATATAGGAGAGCATACAGAGTATTTCACTGCACATTGTATTGTATGCTCTATGCCAATAAAGATCATTGAACTTGACCACATATAGGGCCCTATCTTACACCCGGCGCAGAGTGTCGCTAAGCGCAGCGCAAGTCTCATTGCTATTTTAAGACCGGCGCAGTTGTCATTTTCCCGCCCAGCGCCCACGTTATTAAAATAGCAATAACACTTGCGCCCATTAGAACTAAGGTGTGGCCAGGTGCATTGTTGGCGCATTGCTATCTTGAGGAAGCAGGGAACGATTGCGCTTTTGACCAACAAAAACCTGGTCTAAAGTCAATGGCGTAACGTCTCATTGTTATTTTAAGGGCGCATTATGTAATATGCAACTACACATGCGGGTGCACAACATACACTCTGCTTGCTACACAGACAGGACGCACAGCAGCGCACACACACATGCAAAAGGTAACAAATAAAAGTGTTACAATGTGAAATATTACTGTTGTGTATATTAATATAATTAAAGAAATGACAAGTCAGACATAATATTTATCAGAATTAACTAATTGCAATAATTATGGATTAAATTGTTTAATTATTTGACCAAATTGTGACACGTAGGTATTTAAACAGCCCGACAACAACTTATCAGACACAGATCGACTTTCCAGCTTCATCAATACATGATGACATAATGATGAGATAATTAAAATAGGGCCCATAAGGTCTCCAGTGCCAGTGCGGCTTCATGGATGTATAATAAGAGAAATAGGGCGCTGCCGTTCAGCCTTGCAGCCAATTTTTCACAGTATGGCAGCAAGACATCCCCCTGTGGCCCAAAAAGCATTTCCCCATAGACCACAATTTAAAACTACATGTCTGTCAAACTGAGCAGCCTTCACATGTCTTCTTCCTCTGACTCGGGGCTGGTGAGGCCATTGTCATCCCACTCCTCATTGTCCTCCTGTATTTCCAGTAGATTGGATTCCATGGCGGCTATACCACTGTATGCATTTATAGCCTTTTTGTGTTGACTTCGGAGTGAGTGCCACCTCCGATTGAGAACACTGTATAGCCCATGAGTAGCGTCCTCTGTCAGCTCAGCAAAATCTGTAGAGGAATTGTGGGGAAAAACAGAAAAGAAAAGATGATATATCACATAGCAGCAAGGCTCAAAGTAAACAAACTCTGACAACTGCAAGTATTTCTCCATTCCACAATGTTGAATATGCAAAAACAATCGTAAATGGAAGAAATCCATCTTAAACTGAATGAAGTTAGTAATATATGGGCTCCACAATAGGACATGTTCAGTAATGCTCTTACTGCTGGTTTTGATGCTCTCCAAAGTCTGTCCTCTGAGTGCCTCTACTTCTTGCACTTCCTTCAGAAGGTACATAATGTGCTGAGACATCTCTTTCACCAGGATGCTCTGCTCCTCCTCCAAGTGTTTGAGCAGCATTAACTGGTCAAAGACAGACCTCTTCAACCTGAAGGTGTTGCCTTGAGGTTAAGGAAAGGAATGGAGTAGCGGACAAGAAATATTTATTATTATATTGTAACAGAATGATTTTAATTTCTGAGACACAGGTCTTTGTAGGAATGGCATTGGTTTTCCAGAATGTAAGCAATTTAGAAATGTCATTAAAAAAATGGATCAAAATTTGTAAAGCCAATGTACAGTGGGACCATAGGCGTAGAGTATGGGCATAGACTACAAGAACAACACATCACATTAGCAAGTATTATACCGTCTTCATGTCTTTCCCATGGTAGGATGTAGCCTCTTTGTCTTGCCTGGTTGCTATCTGCAAAGTTAAATGAAAAGAAAAATGTGTGATGGTGTTTTTGTGGTTTTGAAGCGTAATTTAAATGACTTGGTTTGTTAACAAACCATGTTGACGATACAAATCTTGCTTCTTGCGCAAAAGGGTGACAGTGATGGTCTCAATATCAGCCCTGAGGTCTTCAGTACACCCTGGAGTGTAGACTCTCTCTAAAGAGGTAAAACAAAACAATTTTTAGAATAGAAGAAATCTGTCACACTTTCAAACTATAGTGACCTTCTACTGTGTGTATGAAGGTACAGTCATTAACAGATGTATATACAAAAATACATCAAAGTACTGCATATGTTTTACCTGTGACTGCTCATTGCTTGACATCACACACCTACTGCTGTATGGTGTCCTGATCGAGGTTGTGCTCTTTTTGGATGTTGCTAAGGCTGGTCGCTTCCACCGTTGCCCTCTCTGTGATCTTTTGAATAGAAATTAAATAACATGTCAGACCATAATGCAAACTTTCAGTTTAAGACCTTCATCAGAACAGGTGAAACATTAAATGACACCATCTGTATAAAAAACAAGAGGAGGTGTGAATAAATGAAAAAAAAATATCTATACAGCTGTGAGGTTACAAGCTTAGAAAACTACAGGCATTTGTAGTGTCACATGAGTAGACAATTTAAATGTGCCCTTACCTTGACATATCTATGGGTCAAAACTTGATGAAGGTTGTCCCTCTTTCTTCTGTTCCAACCCATGGCTTGCTGTGTCAGCATGTTCACTCTTCCTAATTAAAACAAAAATGCATCCTCAAGCTAGTTATAACTCAAATCAAAAAGGCTAGTGAGAAACCCAAAAGACATGATTAAGCCCAAATCAACAACCCAAATGTTTGTTGAACTGGTAATTACACAAATCAGGGCTGCCTTATTACAGTTTTTGCTGCAAGTGTAATACCAACCTGCCTTTGTCATGTATTTTGTGACAAGAGCTGCCCTGGAGAGAAAGCTGTTCACCCTTAAAGTAAAAATAATGTCACATCATCTTAAACTGGATGGTTTAAGGTTCCTGCTCCATCCTGGTTTCTGCCACTCCATCTCACCTGAAACACAGCGTGAGATGTGTTATATAGTATGCTTTATTATTACTTTAGAAGTTTTATGTAACATAATTCAATCAGGTATGACATGCACAGCATTTAAAAATCCTTTGCGTTAAAGGTTGTATGTTCTACATTTAATCTACAATGAAATGGTCTCTCAAATATATCATGCCATAAGCTTTTCATTTGGATGAGAAAACAAAAACAAAACATCCCTGTTCTACAAATTTGCAGTTGGTGAGAGTTAACACACAGAACCTTATATTAGCCTGCCCATTATTTCCCTGTGGCTATTTTCACATCACAATGTAAATAATTGCATGTACCTCACATTTTGCTGTGTGGGCTTCAGCATGCATAACACTTAGAAATGGTCTCATCTCTGTCAATAGCAGAAGCTCAGGTAACCCCTCGGCTACTCTGTTCAGGTAGGGCCAGTACCTAAAAAGCAGGAGCAGCATTTTGTGAGTGTTAAGGATCACTTTTTAATTGACATAACAATAATATCAGTCTGACTAAATGATTACCACAACTGTAAAGTTGAGGCAGGGGCCATTTTAAACATGGTGATGGATTTGCAGTATGAGTGTGAGTGAGGATTACCTGCAGGTCACATCCATGCAGAAGAAGGTAACATTTGCCTTCTTTGACATCTCTTTTTGGAGAAACATCGGATAGGCAAATATTTCTCCACAATAATGATTGAGTCCTCGTAGGAGAAACCCATGTCTGATTAATTAGAGGAAAATCTAGTGGTTAATAATCAACTGACCCAGCAAGACCTGCCACACATCTCTGTTTTACACACACACACACACACACACACACACACACACACACACACATGCACACACTATTACAAACACATACCTGCAGACTGCAATTTGAATGCCCTCCTCGTCTATCTGTGCACCAGACTTTTTGGATGTCTCTCTGCCAGCTGTGAACTTGGCGGTACCGCAAACAGCACTGTCATTTACCTATAAAGTAATTTCATTACACACACATTTTGACAAATGTAAAAAAGAAACATCAACAAAAAAGATGCATGGACTATTGTAATGAACAAACCAAAACTTTCTTACACTTCTCATGTTGCCCCTGACAAGGTCAACAAATGATTGAACCTCCTCATCCTTGGCCAAGAACAAGCCCTCGTATATGGGCGGCTCCTCAGTCCTGTCCATGATAAGTTAACATTAATGTTAATAATAACAATCACAAAATATTACATTTACTGTTATTTGTGAAAATGCCTGTTATGACTACTCAAAGAAAACCCTAAGGGCTAGTATTTGTATTAGCTGTGTTTTCTTAGACAATCCTAAAATAAATACCTGCATATTACCTATACTTACCCTTTTGACTTGCCAAAATGGTAGTGCTTTCGATTTCCATCTGAGCACACAGCCAACATGTCAGGAGAACATGCTGGAAAATGTTGGGGCTGGCACATATCCTCTTCTTTGTACTGACAGAAGAAAAATTCAAAGAAGCTGCGCTGAAATGTATCAGCACAGATACTGCCTGTCTATATAATACAAAAAGGTTTGATTTAGACTTTTTCTTGAAAGCAATACACACTATTAAATATTAGGTTTACACTGATATGATTTTCTTTATTGTATGGTTCAGTGTGATTCAGGCAGAATTACCCTTCCAGCTTGAACAGATCGGTGCTCCAACATTTTCAGGAAGGCCTGTCTGGACAACGCTGGTGCTATCACCTTCATCTGTTCGTGAACACATCTGACGTGAACACATCAAACTTGTATAGCGTCTGGCAGCTGGTGCTAGCTGGCCAGTACCGATACATGAGCAGGTCTTTCAACTCGGGAGTCCACTCTGCAGAGCAGGATGTACAGGACTTCCGTGGTAAGCAGACATCATATCGTCCTGTGAACAAGTGGACATAGTAAAGACTAAAATCACTTAATTAATGAAATTGCAATCGTTTGCCTGGTCATATTGTATTTTGTTAAGGAGATGTGCATATATGATATATAAGCTATTTGACATGGCATTTGGAAGTTGCCTGACCAGGTGATATAAAAGTTTGTGTTGCACAAAGTAGTTAGGTTCTATCATACAATACTGCTTGCACAAAAAAGAGGGCTTTCAGAACATCATACCATTGATGGTAACCACAGAAATGTGCTTCCCTGGAGTGACTGTGAGGTCATGACAGCATTCACAGATTGACCTTGGTGTAGGAACAGGCAGTTGACATACTGCAATACAGAAAGAACTTATGAAGGATGTATTTACAGTTTTTCCTCAATCCTTTAGATACATTTCACAAAATGCTAACCTCATTCTCAAAATAGTGCCTCAAAAACACATTTAACTACAAACATATGCACCAACACAATATTTGTGGAATAACACTTTAAATAGGTCACTGTAATGTATTGTTAATCTTAACATACTTTGTTCACAAAACTGAGGCTGGCCATCTTTATCCACCATGACAGCAGTGGTAGGGGGAATGGGCTCAAAAAACCCATGGAACACAGCCTCTCTGTCATGGAAGACATTCCTCTTGTGGGTCTCCATGTCACAAGTGGCACAGAGGAACTCCATGTCCAGTGGCACACAGTCCAGGCACCTACCCTTCTTAATGGCTCCTGAAGTTGCACAGAGTTTTTTATTTAATGAATTATATTATTCTTAGGCAATAGTTATCCTGGTATAGTAAAGAACAAACCCAATATGGTGCGTTGTGTTTCCCGACGTTTCTCGCTTCCATTTGTGACCCCGGGATTAGTGAGGGATCTCTTCCTGCTTGTCCTTTTCTTTTTTTGAGGAAAGGTAGGGTTTTCCATGCCCATGGCAGCCTATATGTATGCAGAGTTTCAGATCTAACTCAACCAATATAATAACAAATTGTTTGATACACAGTAATAATATAACATACCAGAGCAGCACTTATGATTAAGCATTATTCAACAATTACATAAAAGGGTCTAACTAACCATTTACATTACATCAATAAACAGCAATAACAATGGTTATAGGCTATTACAGACTTGGGTATTTCTTTATTGTGAAAACTCTCACCCTGGCCTCACGGAGATGAGTGTCACTAATTAATGCTGCCATGTGGATCCTGGCCTCATGGGGATCATCAAAGATCCTCACATCCGAATTGAGGGCCATTTTATACAAATACAAACAATATAGAAAATGAAGATTGAGAGAGAGAGAGAGAGAGAGAGAGAGAGAGAGAGAGAGAGAGAGAGAGAGAGATTTAAAGAGAGTGAGAAAGACTCAGGAGTAAGAGTGGCTCTTAAAAGTGCCTTTCGGTTGTTGTGTGTGTGTATGTCAGTGTATGTGTGCTGCTGGTGCTGAATCGTTTGCAATACAACTGTAAAACAGGAAAAAGAAAAACATTGTTAGAATAACCTCACACCACTACAACCACTACACACAACACACATTAATTCATCCATTGCTATCTTTTCTCAACGTCACAAGTAACTAAACTAACAATTAAGTTATCATCGTATATCATGATGAGTTCAGGGTCTTCTAGAAATACAATAATTTACAGATGTATGGCACCATAGTGTCTTCGGACCCTCTATTTGATTATACATTTATTGTTTTAAGTCAGAGCGGTCTGACCGGCGAAGTGAGTAGTCAGTCCAATCCGCTGGAGAAAACTCCAGGGCCACGTTTTACTCAAGTACATCCCTGATGGCGGTAATCTCCTAATAATTACACTTCTGACATTTGCCTTGCACTTTGAATGTCACTTTAACTTACTTTACATTGATTCACGTGGCTGATAGTGCCACAATCCAACTGTGCAAGGGAGTTATTACGTAGCTGGCTGGTTAACTATAACAGGAATCTGCTTTAATAACATATCAGCTAACATAGCGTTAGCACACTGCATTAGGCGGTTAACTGTGTAAAACATTCATGCAACACATTACACAAACTCAATCTAATCCCCAGGGATGAAAAGCTTTAGATGCTGGAGTATAGCATAAGAAATAACAACAATAGTATTCTGTGTTTTGAACAAATGACCGCCCCCTGTTGAGATACTTACTGTAGTAGGTGGCGGTGAGAGAAATGAATGAATGAGTAGTGTAGCGTCTTCTAGTTCATTCATAAATTCAGACAGTTGACGATAAAAATAGCGATGAAATCACAATTTAATTTTCTTAACTAGAAAAAAAAAACAAAACAAAACAACAAGGAACAAAACATTAACCACCGCCCGTGGCGTGATGTTGTTGAACCGGGGAATCCGTGTGTCCGCCACGTCTAAGGATCCTCATTGCCTTTACATTGGTATTATTTCCGTGGCACCGGCGGTTCATTATGAGACATTAGTAATAATAATTTAACAAATTCGTTATTCCAATGCGGAGCGAGTGCTCTTCACAGTCATTGGTCGTAATCGTGCTATGATTATTATTGAGAGGAAAATTACAAAAGAGGAATACATTTGCAGTTTTAATAACGTTAAGGGAACAGCTTATCCTCTAATAACTTACATTAAAATGACAGTTATATCAAACACAATTCAATCTTTTTAGAGAACAAACAATCATAACTAATACACAATAATAAATTCAGTCAAATGACGATAAAAAAAAGTTTTCTAAACTAGAAAAAAAAAAAAAAAAAACATTAACCACCGCCCACTGCGTGACGTTATTTACCAGGGAATCCGTGTGTCCACCACGACGAAGGATCCTCATTGACTTTACCACTTCCGTGGCGGTGGCACGTAATTTTAACCTATTACGTGCCACCACCACGGAATGCGGTGTTAAGAGGTCGTGGCCATTTCACGTATTTTTGTGAGATCAGGTTGGATCAATGAATAATATATCTATATATAATATATAAAATATAAATAATAATATCTCCATCACTCATGATGTGATTGGTCGCACTAATGAGACATCATTCCTATAATATAGATTATAAGTTGAATATTTCTGAGTGAGCAGGATTGTGGTGCAGCTGCAGAATGTTGTTTGAAAGTGAGATTTTTAAATAATGAGCATAATCTTTACGTGTTTTAACAGCATTTCAGTGTGACAATGTTTAAATATACTACATATGTTGAAGCAGCAGAAATAGAGTCACGGAATGCTGTTGAGCCGAAATACAAGTAGATGTCTAAAAATTTAAAATAGTATTTTAACCTTGACGGCTTTTCAAATACCAACACGTTCTCATCCCCAACGCGTCAAATATTGCCGCTTGGTCAGTGGACCGACATTCAACGTATGACGCTCTAGATACCCCTTTCGCACGCGCAGGGCTGTTCAACATATATCAACGGAGTAGTGACCCAATCGAAATTATGTTTATTCTTTCCTCTTGAAGTTCATAGACCAACGTAATAGCTTTTGGCCATTCTCGAAAGGTGCTAAACTAATGTCAGAGCGCATTGTGCCTGTTTATATTTATAACTTGTTTCTCTCCCCGTGCTTTGTATTACCGCTTCTGTGCTGTTTGCTCCCATTTTTACATACATACACTGTTTTTTCAAAATACATTTCCGTGGTCACAGGAAACACCTAAATAAGAGCATTACTAAAAATATATTACAAGCGCACGGGGACGAGGCTGCATCTAACCTATGGGACAATGTAATAATAATCATATATTTAAAAATAGGGGTTGTCTTTGGCCCCGACAACATTGAGGCAAAATTACAGCAGATAATGAGCTTATATGCTATTATTATATGTTATGTTACTAATCGCGGTGACGGAAGAAGTGGTGCATGTCGGGTAATGTTGTTTGTTCTGGAGGTGGACTTTTATAATACATCCATGGCTAACTTTGACAAACATAATAAATGCATCACGATCTCTCTTTCTATCGTTTTTCTCGAAATCAAATGAGTAATAATTAAAAATGGTGACCATGATGTTTTTGTATTATGCGCGTGTCGCGTGTCAAAAGAAATCCTTAACGTGTCAATGGGAATTCCCAGTGACGTCATGCGTAGTAAGGTCCCACAAAATGAACCCCCCTCCGCCCCCGCTCCCAACAACACCCCCTTTTTATTGTCTTTTTACTTTAGAATGAAAACAAGAGGATTTTTCTTTTCTTTCTAAAAATCGTTTTGTTCAGTCATGGAGTAACAGGTCAAATCAGCGGAGTTTTAATTGCTGAACGTGTGGAAACCTGATCACTGTAATCTCAAAACTGTTAAAGAATATATATAAGAATATAGAAGCTGTGCAGATGTATTCCCTTCGTGAGTTTAATAATTGATTTCACCTCATTTATTTCCTCATGTGTTCCTCATGTCATCATGTATTGATGAAGCAGGAAAGTCGATCTATGTTTGATCAGCTGTTGTCCGTCTGTTTAAATACCTACGTGTCATAATTTAGTCAAATAATTAAACAATTTAATCCTGATAAAACAAATTAATTCTGATAAATATTATGACTGACATGTAATTTCTTTAATTCTATTAATATACACAATAATAATCTTTCACATTGTAACACTATTTGTTACCTTTTGCGTGTGTGCGCTGCTGTGCGTCCTCTGTGTGTAAGGGGGCATTCACACCAAATCCGGCGGTGCGGCGAAAACGCTAGTCTCCCCATTCATTTCGAATGGGGGTAGTGCGGATCGCCTGCGGCCATTTTCGCGGCACTGCGGCCGGAAAAGTTGAGCTGGAGTCAACTTTTGGAAAACCGCAACCCGACGTCATGTTGCGGTGGCCAATCACGTAGGTCGGTGATTAGACCGGAAGTCGAAAGACGTTGTTTATTTAGCATGTAGCATTGTAGCATTTCAGCATTCTGCTTTGGACGGAAGATGGTTGATTGATGTTACTTTATTATGAAGATGACGCCGCTGTAAGCAATTTCCCAACTTTATATGAGCGCTTCTTTTTTTTCTTTGTCTCTTTCGTTTTTTATGGTGGTTGGCAAACTACTTTCATGCGTATTACCGCCACCTTCTGACCGGGAGCCACACTCCCACAAATCCGCACTGACGCATTCACACCAAATCCGGTGTGAATGCAGCCTTAGGCTAAGGCCAGTGTGAATGCAGCCTTAGGCTAACAGTCAGAGAGTATGTTGTGCACCTGCCTGTGTAGTTGCATATTACATAATGCGCCCTTAAAATAACAATGTGACGTTGCGCCATTGACTTTAGACCAGGTTTTTGTTGGTCAAAAGCGCAATCGTTCTCTGCTTCCTCAAGATAGCAATGCGCCAACAATACCTGACCACACCTTACTTTTAAACCAACACGCCCATGGGCGCACTAATGGGCGCTAGTGTTATTGCTATTTTAACAACGTGGGCGCTGGGCGTGAAAATGACAAATGCGCCGGTCTTAAAATAGCAATGAGCCTTGCGCTGCGCTTAGCGACACACTGTACCGGGCGTAAGATAGGGCCCAAAAACTTGAAAGATGTTAATATTACCACTGAAAAAAGATATAATTTCTGTACAGTATCATAGTATTCTGTTACTTTTGTCACATTTTGGCATGCATCGTTCAGCACCAGGTTTAAGATTGTGAGACGCACAATGAATGTAGATGGCATTAGGTTCCCTGTCCAAAACTCGTTTTTGCAACCCAGAGTATGTGCCACTCACTGTAGCTGCACCATCGTAACCCTGTCCTCGGCATTTATTTAGAGATATTCCCTTCTTCTGTAAAAGTCCAACAATCTCTCTCTCTCCAAACCAGATGCGCTTTGATCGTGTACTGCGTGGAAACCCATGAAGCTTTAATTTATTTTCACCTCTAATGGATTATCCTTTTCATCATTTGGAATGGTAACATATCGAATCACCTGATTCAGTTGATCTACTTTAGAAATGTCTTGAGCTGTGTCCATTATTATAACTGTTGAATTTTGGATAACTGCTCCTTCCTACAACGTAAGGCACTGTGCTGAAATTTCACTATATATATATATATATATATATATATATATATATGCGCCATGTGAAGCATGTGAAGCTAACCCTGCTTGCTGGCAGGTTAGCTTCAACAAACCCTGAGTGTCTCTCTGTCTCCTCCCTCTTAACTCAGTCCGTATCAAAGTATCAAAGCATTCAGTAGCGGAGGTTTACTATCAAAATCCTGGTTGGATATTAATTAATTACTCAGAACTTTGTAAAGTTACCGCTTTTATGCGCATCAGTCTTGTAAAGCGTTTTTTTTTCTCGCATTCAGATATTAAACAGCGTGAGTTTAGCGTCAGCTCAGAATAAAATCGACAGCTCTTAGTTTGTAAGAGCAGCTCATGCACTGAAATCATGATGACATTGTGCTAATGCTTATCAGCAAATAATATGTAACCTCAATTTAAATTTGAAATATCAGGAAGAAGCTTGAGACACGTGGGATCAATGAATAATACGGTATATCTAGATATAATTTATAAAATATAAATAATAATATCTCCATCACTCATGATGTGATTGGTCGCACTGATCATTCCTATAATATTGTAGATTATATGTTGAATATTGAGCAGGATTGTGGTACAGCTGCAGCTGGTACAAATATATTTAAAATGTAATGTAGCTGCATTCTGATACACAGTAAAAATCGACTTTATCATATCATCATAGTCTGCCAAATGATGGATTAATGGACAACACTTAGTAAAACATTATTGTGTTATAGTCTCTTTTCCCGCTTTGACGCAGGCTCTTTTGTCAAGATAAAATATGTGCAACATGCATTCATATCTCTACATCCACTGGATTAAAACGGAGGCTCTGCCCTTTGTTTACCTGTTGCCATGGTGACTCGTTGCATCGGAGCTACATTGATAATGGCTTGTTTTATTCACGCACGACCTGAACTCAATGTGAACATACGCAGAGTTAATTGCAACCCTGTCTCCTCAAAATTACGTTCCCACACAACTAAATTGCATTCTCAGTGACGTTTCTATGAAAACGTATTTTGTCCGCGATTACGTTTGTTTGTAACGTATCACGAATACGTTTCTAATCAACATATCCTTGCTTTCCTGCAATGCTATTAGCTATTTTAATTCGAACAACCTTTCTCTACTTTAACATACATACATACTCTGAAACTAGGCCTGGGACGGCTTGTGTCCATGAAATGTGAAATTAAAACTTTGTCATAGAGCTACACCAAACACAAGGTCTTGACCTGGAAAATAACATATGTAAGTATGACGATCCTATATGGCTCCTGCTTTGAAAAACTGACCTTTGAACCTTGACCTCAGCGTATTTTGAAGGCTTATAATTAATCAACAAAAGGGGTACGGACATGGGACCAACTGTTATAGAGAGCTCTGGGCCTCAGCTATCATGTGAATATAGTCAACAATTGGGTACGCTCACATAAAAAGGGGTAAAATATGGTTAAAATTAATTTTCACTCATAAAGCAATTCGATATTTAAAATCTGATTACACAAATGTGTATATCGTCCCCTTAAACTCCCTAGTGTACTCTCAGTTTAGTATTTACAACTTTCTAATATATTAAAAACGCTAATTTTTTTTTCTGAAACTACAATTCCCATGAGCCTCGCCATGTTTCTTGATACAAATAAGCACCACAGTTGTAGTTCCTCTGGTTGTAGAGTAGGGTAGTAAGATAGGGTTGTGAAAAGATCTATCTGTTGAATATATCAAACATTTAATACACCCGAACTAATAATCGCACTGCATCTAAATGATCCATGTTAACAAAAAGTTAAGATGTTGGTTTGTTTAAGATATTTTAGTGAGTATTTCATAAACGGCGTTTTTGGGATGGCAGTTGTTTTGTAAAGTAGGGTTGTGAAATAGATTCATAAAACAACAATGATGAATGAACAATGACATCAGACAACAATGGCCAGAAAATTTGAGTTCTTCATTTCTTTCTCTCATGTTATTATTCTTCACAGCAATGGCAGGCGGTTACTTAAAAAAGCGGCCATAATGCGCAAATCATCAGATGTCAGTGGAGATACAAGATACACAGTAATTATAAATCAATCCATTAATTAAGATGAGTACCGGCACGTTGAAAAAGGACAAATCCAGGTGTGTTAAGAAAAACGCGTAAGCCTGTCACCGATATATATGTATGTTAAAGTAGAGAAAGGTTGTTCGAATTAAAATAGCTAACAGCATTGTAGGAAAGCAAATATATGTTGATTAGAAATGTATTCGTGATACGTTACAATCAAACGTAATCGCGGACAAAATACGTTTTCATAGAAACGTAATTGAGAATGCAATTTAGTTGTGTGGGAACGTAATTTTGAGGAGACAGGGTGACTCTGATCAGCTGTTCTGAAACCGAAAACTCAGAGTTTCCCATCTTGAGATTCATCCACTCAGAGTTCAGGGTTAGACTCAGAGTTTGCTGAACCTGCTTTCTGAAACAGGCCCCTGGTGTGTTCTTGGTTGACATACGGCTTGCCTGTGGCCCAGATCTGGGAGCCAAGTGCCATCATTCCATGCGGCATGTGGGCTGGATGAAAGTGCAGAAAGTGTTGGGTGTGAGCCAGATCAGGTCCACAGAAATTTTGCTATCTGGGTATGGTATTAATATTAGCGACTGGGGCACAATTCAAATTCAAATAAGCTTTATTGGCATGACAGAAACATATATTGCCAAAGCACTACAGAAAATTATTAACACTGACAGATTAATATTCATACAGTAATATGTAAATATAAACAATAATATTAAATACAATATAATAAAATGCATTTTTATATAGTTCCACTGGTCCCAGAAGGAGTTAGACTCTCTTCAAGTAATCACAGCTGTTTCTCAGTATGGTTTATCTTTTTGGTTTTGATTGTATTGATATGTCTTGAGTGCTTCACAGTACTGAAGGTGAAGGCTCTGTGTTTGAGGTTAGATCATTTTCTTGCTTCATTTTTCAGGTTTTGACATTCTTTTTCAAACTATTGGTTCTTTTCTGTTTTTCTTTTCCTTGTACATAGTTTCAATTTAGCTTTATTTGCTGTTTTGTTGAAGATGTAATTTATATTTTGGACAGTCTCACATATGCCTTCAGTAGTGGGAGGGTCTGGGTATTCTGTATACTTTTGTAGTAATAATTGAATCTCCTCACTATTGCTGGCCTCTTGGTATGCCTCAGTGCCGTCTGGGGCCCATCTGTATGTCCTCAGTATTTTTTCCCTTAAAATATCAAAAAAATTGATTGTTTTATTGAGTAAACAATACATCTGTTTTTGTTTATGTGAAATATGTAATCCTAATTAGATATTCACTCATTCTTGTAATGCAACTAGTGGTGTAATCGTCATTTTAGGGATCAAACAGATTTTGCAGCTCCAGGTACGTTTTATATGGTGAGAAATGGGCCAAATGGCTCTCTGTACGCTGAAGGTTGCTGTCCCCTGCTCTAGCAGAATCTAGAAAATGATGCAAGACAGGATTGAGCTGAAAGCTTGTTGAAAGCATTTTCCCACACCAATCTGATCATCCACATCCACAGACATCAACACTGCATAAAATACAAAATTATAAACACTAGATCCTGGAAAACATGTAAGATCAGATAATTTATTTTTGTTTACTTAGTTAATTTAAAGTTAATCTATTAAAAAACAACAACAACAACAAAACAAAGTATGAACCAAACCATGGATTTGGAGAATTATACCTCTAATAAATAGCAGTATTTATGAATCCTAACCATAGGCATTAGAGTGCCGTTTTCTCACGACATGGTTTGCCCTTTCTTAGTGTTAAAACATGGTGACTTGACTTGTGACTTCATTGACTTGTCTTGCTTGATGTTTAGCAGTGACTTGACTTTACTTACCTGAGTCTAAAACACAGTGACTTAGGACTTGCGTCAGCCTTTAAAGTTAAGACTTGAGACTAGCTTGTGACTTGCGCAACTGTGACATGTGTAACTGTTATTTGTGAACATGAACTACTTCCTCCCATAGCCACAAACCAGAGGCGTGAGACTCAAATTTCTGAAGCGATCCAGAATAAAGTCTGGAGCTGCTTCATAGACAATGAATGTGAAACTAATTTTATAGTAATTTTTAAAATACTCAAGTAAGCTTTATTCTATAGGTAACCTTTCATATCTGAAAAGAAAATGTTCCTGTATACTGGGATTGGGTGAACGTAATTGTTTGATTGATTGATTAACTTGCTCAGAAAAGTCGTTTTTGACAGTCTATTAAGAGGAACAGATGTAAATAAGCATGACACAAGCTTTAAAATACACACACTGCTTTTGTTTTCCTGTTTTGATCACAACTCGCTTGGAAAAAGCTATTCTGACTGTTAAATAAGAGTTTCTGAAAACAAAAAGATGAAAAAGTTATGAAAAAAATACACACACTTCAAGATTTTATGTGATCCTTACGGACATCCAAATATCATATTTAAAGTTAAATACATAATGGATCAAGGTAAATTCAGAGGTTGAAATTTTGAGGCCTATATGTCACAGCGTCACACAAAGAAGTGTGTATTATGTGAATGTAGTATATGAAGTATGTGATTAGTATATGAAAATAGTATATTCAGAAGCAGATTCTGAATATACTATTTTCAGAAAACTTGTGTCTATACATTGGTTTTCTAGGGTGTTCTTTCACATACAACCATCAGATATGACCTGTTCTGAATGTACATGTGCATTTTGCACATCCAAATTTCTCTCTATATATAATGAAAACTGTTATGCATATCAGCACAGATTGCAGTGTTTCCCCTAGGTTGACGGGGAGGTCGATTAGGACATTTCTCTGTTCTCTGCTTAGCATCGTCAGGCTAGGCATTGTTGCTCACACCCTTCATTTTCCAGCAGTTGGGGAAACTGACATGACTTTTCTTGGTCTTGACAAGCTGCAGCACTTCACTGTGCATTTACTACCAGATTGTGACAGGTTACTGCTAACCTTTTCCTCTGCTTCACTCACATTCACCATCACTTTTTCTATTGCTTATCGCCATGAATGGATAAAGAGAACTGGATACAACCTTTTTGCCTCCCAAATGCGACACACATTTGAATAGCAATTTCAGCATTTGGTTAGTATTAATACTTTTACAACTTGATTCATCTTTGACTCCTGGAATGATGTCCAACAGCTCTAATTCAAACAGCTGCACACAACACTGGTTGATATCACTGTGGCTAGCTAGCAAACATTAGCTAACTGCAAGCTAACATAAAGAGTGACCTAAGCAGTAAAAATGGAGACTATATATAAACTATATAAATATAAATTATATTTTGTCATCATAGATACTACACATATGTCTCAGGGGCAATTTATACTCATTTTAGATGCAAATACACCCATAGGAGCACTTTGAGTGAAAAATTGGTCAAAAAAATTAGGTTTGTATGGGGCTATCGGAAATAAAATTTGGCATTGAAATCAAACCCTGCAATTAAAAAAAAAAGTGTATTATCATTGAAAAAAGTTCCACTGAAAAATAAAACGCTCTAAAAATTTGAACTAAAATTACAATCTGTCAATCTTATTAGGGCTCGAGCACTGAACGGTGCGAAGGCCCTCGTATTTGTTATTATTATTATCATTATCATTATTATTATTATCATCATCATTATTATTGTTATTATTATTCCGAAACAAATGCATTTTTGACAGCAGTTTTGACGACCTTTCGAAAACTCGTGAAATTTTGCACATTTGTCAGGACTGCTGAAAAAGTTGATATTGAAAATGGCTGGACTGCGCCCCCTAGAAAATTAGGAAAATTGAGCACCTCAACCCAGATTGTCATAGAAGTAAGATGCGACACATCCTTCGCCATGACATACGATGCTGTTTTCCAGGGAGAGGGGATGGCTCTACAGCCACGAAACTTGACACACATGTCTAGAGTGATGTTAGCTAAAAATCCTTTGTAGTTCATTTGAATGGGTGTGGCAAAATGGCTCAACAGCGATCCCTTGAAAATTTCAAAGTTGAAGCCCCGCCTACCAGATTAACGTAGAAAAATGAAATTCACAAGGCACATGTATAATGTCAAGATGCACAAAAAAGCCTCTTGGAGCCATATCAAGCTCCTACTGTCCAAGTCCTACAGGAAGTCCGCCATCTCTGAAAAACTGGTCAATTTTCGCCTTTTCTTGGCCATTTCGCATACCTTGTGTTTTAACAAACTCCTCCTACAGGATTCATCGTAAGGACTCCAAAATCAGTGTGTGTCATCTAGACTAGTGTATGATCAAAAGTTATCAAAAGATTTAGTGTACATTGAAGCGCTTGGCCGTGGTGTGGCCTTTAGTTTTGATGTTTTGTCATTACAGAGGAAATTGCTATAACTTTAGTGTACATGGTGGGATCTGCCTGAAACTTTACAGGTTTGATAACAGTCCAGGCCTGAGCACATCTACATTACAATATTCAATCAGTGATGCAAACTGGCTCCATAGCGCCCCCATAACACAGTACAGGAAAGCAGCCCCAGCAGCAGGCAAATGAGTGGACAAAGGAAGTGATGTTTCTCTCCTTGCTCTGTCTGAAAGTAGCCCGACTGTGAAAACATCTACATGCCTGTGACAAAGGCTCTTCGACTGTGCCCGATGTTCACCGGGGTGCGAGGTCCCGATCATCGCTGCTTGCAGCTTTAATTCTATTTTGGTATTTTTTGCATTAAGATTAGTTTTTCAATGTCAATCATAAGATTTTTTTCTTCATGTCTTTACAATGTAAGTTTTTTTTCAATGCCACCGGTTCTCAGTTTCAACTTTTTCTGTTTCAGTTTCAACTTATTGTCACCGTTTTGATGTCAGTACCCAGCATGCCTTACGATGCGACGTGTGTGTTTACATGTGAGGTATTTATTCCGTTTGGTTTCTCAAATGCCGCGATCTCCACAAAGCATTAGCTGAAGTCAGTAGCAGCGTGCTAGGTTCGACCTACTTGCTGGAGTAGTAAACTAGGCTTCATTACATAGGATTACATAGGATTCTACTGGCGTGAGTGACTGTTTTCCAGTTATTAGTTTTACCCCAGTTTGCATCACAAGCAAAAAGTCTTTTATTTTTAGAGTGAACTGCCTCACAAATGTTGTGTAATTGCAATATTACACTTGACTATTGATTTGTCATGTTATGTTTTGTTTTGTTTATTTTTTCATTTATTTGGGAAGGTGGTCCTCAGAATTTTTTTAAAAATCAGATGTGAGCCTTAAGCTACTAAAGACCTTTGATTGTTTTATTGAATAATCAATACATTTGTATGTTTTTGTTTATGTGAAATATGTAATCCTAATTAGATATTCACTCATTCGTGTAACGTAAAGTCATTTTAGGGATCAAACTAGGGAGGGATTTTGCGGCTCCAGGTGGGTTTTATATGGTGAGAAATGGGCTAAAATGGCTGAAGCTTGCTGACCCAGCAGAACCTAGAAAATGAAGCAAGACAGGATTGAGCTGAGAGCTTGTTGAAAGCATTTTCCCACACCTGCACTGAGCTTGAGTTGAGCTTAATATTACCACACCAATCTGATCATCCACATCCACAGACATTAAGTAAAATACAAAATTAGGAACACTAGATCCTGGAAAACATGTTAGATCAGATCATTTATTTTTGTTGACGTAGTTAATTAATTCAAAGTTAATCTATTTAAAACAACAACAAAAAACAAGGTATGAGCCAAACCATGGATTTGGAGAATTGTTATACCCCTTATAAATAGTGGTATTTATGACTCCTAACCATAGCCTATAGAGTGCCATTTTCTCATGACATGGCTTGAGACAACGAGTGTTAGAGTTTAAAGCGCTTCTTTCATGGTGACTTGACTTGACTTAATTGGCCTGTCTTGTTTGATGTTTAGCAGTGAATTGACTTTGCTTACTTGAGTCTTAAACACAGTGACTTAGGATTTGCTTCAGCTTTTAAGGTTAAGACTTGAGACTAGCTTGTGACTTGCACATGTGTACCTCTCACATCTGTTATTTGTGAACATGAACTACTTCCTCCCAAAGCCACAAACCAGAGGCATGAGACCCCAGAATGAAGTGGAGCTGCTTCATAGACAATGAATGTGAAACTAATTTCATAGTCATTTTTAAAATACCCAAGTAAGCTTTATTCTTGTCTTGCCTTTCATATCTGAAAAACAAGTTGTACCTGTACATAACTGGTATATGACAATGTCCACAGTGAAACATTATAATGGACAATGATATTGAATGGCATAAATTACTGCATTTTACTGTCATTTTGTTGAGTTTCTCTCCTCTCTTCTTTTTCACCACAGACGGGGCTGAGCGATCCTTGGAGGAGAGACTTCAGTGAAGCATGTGAAATACGTGAGTTGATGACAACTACAGTCATTGCATTACTGCAATTAAATCTCTGTGAGTAAAAGGCCAATAAGAGTAATTTAATTCATGCAAAAGATGGGTAGACAATATTTGGGGCTTTTAAAACCATACGGTAGAGATTCATTTGTCTCCATAGCTGCGTTCTTACTGAGAGAACGCCACTCTGACAGTTTCAGAACAGGAGCTGGAGTAAAGTCCAGGACCGGGAACCCAAGCACACACACTTGTGTCTCTGAGCCTAACTAACTTACAGAAAGAACGCAGTTCTAAATGTTTCAGAACATTAGGTGGTGTGAAAAGCAAGAGTTGTGACCCAAACACATGCGCTTGTCTCTCTGAGCCTCACTAATTCACGGAGAGGACGCTCTTTTGAGAGTTTAAATACCAGAGCCAGTGTAAAAAGTATGAGTAGGCGACCAAACACATACGCTTATGTCTCGTTGCCTAAATAACTGGCCAAGGGAATACCTTTCTGATACTTTCAGGACAGGAGCCGGTGTAAAATGCAGGTGCGGACAACCAAAAACATACGCTTGTCTCTCTGAGCCTCACTAACTTGCAGAAAGAATGCAGTTCTAACAGTTTCAGAACATGAGCCGGTGTGAAAATCAAGAGTTTTGACCCAAACACATGCACTTGTCTCTCTGAGCCTTACTAATTCACAGAGAGGACGCTCTTTTGACAGTTTCAATACCAGAGCCAGTGTAAAAAGCATGAGCAGGCGACCAAACACATACGCTTATGTCTTGTTGCCTAAATAACTGGCCAAGAGAATGCCTTTCTGATACTTTCAGGACAGGAGCCGGTGTAAAATGCAGGTGCGGACAACCATAAACATACGCTTGTCTCTGTGAGCCTAACTAACTTGCAGAAAGAACGCAGTTCTAACTGTTTCAGAACATGAGCCGGTGTGAAAAGCAAGAGTTTTGACCCAAACACATACGCTTGACTCTCTGAGCCTTACTAATTCACAGAGAGGACGCTCTTTTGACAGTTTCAATACCGGAGCCAGTGTAAAAAGCAGGAGCAGGCGACATAGCACATATGCTTGTCTCTCTGAGCCTGGCTAACTAACTGGCCAAGAGAATGTCTTTCTGACACTTTCAGAACAGGAGGCGGTGTAAAATGCAGGTGCGGACAACCAAAAACATACGCTTTTCTCTCTGAGCCTAACTAACTTGCAAAAAGAACGCAGTTCTAACTGTTTCAGAACTGAGCTGGTGTGAAAAGCAAGAGTTGTGACCCAAACACATGCGCTTGTCTGTCTGAGCCTTACTAATTCACAGAGAGGACGCTCTTTTGACAGTTTCAATACCGGAGCCAGTGTAAAAAGCATGAGCAGGTGACCAAACACATACGCTTATCTCTCTGTACCTAAATAACTGGCCAAGAGAATTTCAGAACAGGAGCGGGTGTAAAATGCAGGTGTGGACAAACAAACATATACGCTTGTCTCTCTGAGCTTAACTAAATTGCAGAAAGAACGCAGTTTCACAACATGAGCCGGTGTGAAAATCAAGAGTTGTGACCCAAACACATGCACTTGTCTCTCTGAGCCTTACTAATTCACAGAGAAGACGCTCTTTTGACAATTTCAATACCGGAACCAGTGTAAAAAGCAGGAGCAGACGACATAGCACATACACTTGTCTCTCTGAGCCTTACTAACTAACTGGCCAAGAGAATGTCTTTCTGACAGTTTCAGAAATGGAGCTGGTGTAAAATGCAGGTGCGAATAACCAAAAACATACGCTTGTCTCTCTGAGCCTAACTAACTTCCAGAAAGAACGCAGTTCTAAGTGTTTCAGAACATGAGCCGTGTGAAAAGCAAGAGTTGTGACTCAAACACATGCGCCTGTCATCCTGAGCCTTATTGATTCACAGGGAGGACGCTCTTTTGACAGTTTCAATACTGGAGCCAGTGTAAAAAGTATGAGCAGGCGACCAAACACATACACTTATCTCTCTGTGCCTAAATAACTGGCCAATAGAATGCCTTTCTGAAACTTTCAGAACAGGAGCCGGTGTAAAATGTAGTTGCAGACAACCTGTCTCTCTGAGCCTCACTAATTCACAGAGAGGACGAGTTCTTACAGTTCCAGAACATGAGCCGGTGTAAAAGGCATGAGCAGGCGACCAAATACATACACTTGTCTCTCAGAGCCTACTTAATGTTAGAAAAAGACTTTCGTTTCTGTGCGTTTCAGATGCCAAACAGGTGAAAAGAAGAAAAAACAAGCTTTTAATTACACACCCTTGTCTTTTTGCCTTTTTTGATTGTAACTATTTTGGAAATGGCTATTCTCAACGTTTTATGTGAGATTCTTTTAGAAAAAGAAGAAAGACTTATGATAATACATATGCTTCAGTTTTGAGTCTAACTTGCCCTGAACAGTCGTTTCTGAGTGTTTCAGACGCTAAACAGTTGAAATTAAGCAAAAACAGGCTTTTCATGACACACACTTGTCTTTTTGCCTGTTTTGATCATAATTGGCTTGGAAATGGCTATTCTCAACGTTTTATGTGAGATTCTAATAGAAAAAGAAGAAAAACTTATAAAAACACATATATTGAATTTTTGAGTCTAACTTGCCCTGAACAGTCGTTTCTGAGCGTTTCAGACGCTAAACAGTTGAAAATAAGCCAAAACAAGCTTTTCATGACACACACTTGTCTTTTTGCCTGTTTTGATCATAACTCGCTTGGAAATGGCTATTCTCAACGTTTTATGTGAGATTCTAATAGAAAAAGAAGAAAAACTTATAGAAACACATATATTGACTTTTTGAGTCTAACTTACCCTGAACAGTCGTTTCTGAGCGTTTCAGATGCTAAACAGTTGAAAATAAGCCAAAACAAGCTTTTCATGACACACACTTGTCTTTTTGCCTGTTTTGATCATATCTCGCTTGGAAATGGCTATTCTCAACGTTTTATGTGAGATTCTAATAGAAAAAGAAGAAAAACTTATACAAACACATATGCTTCAGTTTTGAGTCTAATTTGCCCTGAACAGTCGTTTCTATGCGTTTCAGACGCTAAACAGATGAAAATATGCAAGAGCAAGCTTTTCATGACACACACTTGTCTTTTTGCCTGTTTTGATCATAATTCGCTTGGAAATGGCTATTCTCAACGTTTTATGTGAGATTCTAATAGAAAAAGAAGAAAAACTTATAAAAACACATATATTGAATTTTTGAGTCTAACTCGCACTGAACAGTCGTTTCTCAGTGTTTCAGACGACAAATAGGTGAAAATAAGCAAAAACAAGCTTTTCATTACACACACTTGTCTTTTTGCCTGTTTTGATCATCACTCGCTTGGAAATGGCTATTCTCAACGTTTTATGTGAGATTCTAATAGAAATGGCTAGTTTCATAAGAATTTCTGATTTAAAAAAAGAAGAAAACATTATGAAAAAAATACACATACGTCAAGATTTCATGTGATCCTCCAATGATATCCATCCAAATATCATACCATTATATACATAATGGATCAATTCAGAAGTTGAAATTTTGGGGCCTTTATGTCACAACGTCACACAAAGAAGTGTATATCTCTGCTTCTGAATATACTATTTTCCTATAACTTCTTTCACATACAATCATCAGATATGACTTGTTCTGAATGTATATGTGCATTTTGGGGGCACCCTTATGCCAAAATGACCTCTTTTTGTAATCCATTATCATTTGATTTCCTGCATATTCAAATTATATATAATGAAAAGCATGCATATCAGCACAGATTGCAGTGTTTCCCTAGGTTGACTGACTTGGCCCTGGCTGGGGAGGTCTATTAGCACTCTGTTCTCTGTTTAGCATCTTCAGGCTCAATGCCTAGCAAGAGCAGTTGCTAGACATTACTTTTCTTGGTCTTGACAAGCTGCAGCATTTATTAACTGACACTGTACATTTACTAGCAGATTGTTACAGCTTACTGCTAACCTTTTCTTCTGCTCCGCTTGCATTCACCATGACTTTTCTGATGCTCGCTCTATCGCTTATCGCCATGGATGTATAAAGAGAAGTGGATACAGGAAGAGTGCCAGGCTTTGAAGCAAATTTGACATAGTGGCCAAAGTGCGTAATCACATGATGCACACTGGCCCAAAAATTCTTTTTCTCAAAGACTTGTGAAAAAGACGTGGTACTTTTTTTTGAGAATCACAACCCCCGCGAGTCACTATCAGGATTTGAGCCATTTGGTCGATCACATTTCAAAAGCCTAGAAGAACCACAACCATTGAATTGTTTCATCACCTTTAAAGTTAGCTAAACCATTCTCATGAGTATATTGGCTCAAAGCATTCAGAACAAAAATGTGTGAAACTATGGACTCTTGTTCCAAGTTCCTGCCATGCCTTTTTGCCTCCCAAATGCAAATTCATCTTTGACTCCTAGAATGAGGTCCAACAGCTCTAATTCAAACAGCTGCACACAACACTGGTTGATATCACTGTGGCTAGCTAGCAAACATTAGCTAACTGCAAGCTAACATAAAGAGTGACCTAAGCAGTAAAAATGGAGACTATATATAAACTATATAAATATAAATTATATTTTGTCATCATAGATACTACACATATGTCTCAGATGCGTCTTAGATGTCTTAGATATGTCTTAGATGCAAATACACCTACTTTGAGTGAAAAATTTGTCAAAAAAATTAGGTTTGTATGGGGCTATCGGAAATAAAATTTGGCATTGAAATCAAACCCTGCAATTAAAAAAAAAAAGTGTATTATCATTGAAAAACGTTCCACTGAAAAATAAAACGCTCTAAAAATTTTAACTAAAATTACAATCTGTCAATCTTATTAGGGCTCGAGCACTGAACGGTGCGAAGGCCCTGTATTTGTAGTGATTATTATTATTATTATCATTATCATTATTATTATTATCATCATCATTATTATTATTATTATTCCGAAACAAACGCATTTTTGACAGCCGTTTTGACGACCTTTCGAAAACTCGTGAAATTTTGCACATTTGTCAGGACTGCTGAAAAATTTGATATTGAAAATGGCTGGACTGCGCCCCCTAGAAAATTAGGAAAATTGAGCACCTCAACCCAGATTGTCATAGAAGTAAGATGCGACACATCCTTCGCCATGACATACGATGCTGTTTTCCAGGGAGAGGGGATGGCTCTACAGCCACGAAACTTGACACACATGTCTAGAGTGATGTTAGCTAAAAATCCTTTGTAGTTCATTTGAATGGGTGTGGCAAAATGGCTCAACAGCGATCCCTTGAAAATTTCAAAGTTGAAGCCCCGCCTACCAGATTAACGTAGAAAAATGAAATTCACAAGGCACATGTCAAGATGCACAAAAAAGCCTCTTGGAGCCATATCAAGCTCCTACAGTCCAAGTCCTACAGGAAGTCCGCCATCTTGAAAAAACTGGTCAATTTTCGCCTTTTCTTGGCCATTTCGCATACCTTGTGTTTTAACAAACTCCTCCTACAGGATTCATCATAAGGACTCCAAAATCAGTGTGTGTCATCTAGACTAGTGTATGATCAAAAGTTATCAAAAGATTTAGTGTACATTGAAGCGCTTGGCCGTGGTGTGGCCTTTAGTTTTGATGTTTCGTCATTACAGAGGAAATTGCTATAACTTTAGTGTACATGGTGGGATCTGCCTGAAACTTTACAGGTTTGATAACAGTCCAGGCCTGAGCACATCTACATTACAATATTCAATCAGTGATGCAAACTGGCTCCATAGCGCCCCCATAAGTACAGTACAGGAAAGCAGCCCCAGCAGCAGGCAAATGAGTGGACAAAGGAAGTGATGTTTCTCTCCTTGCTCTGTCTGAAAGTAGCCCGACTGTGAAAACATCTACATGCCTGTGACAAAGGCTCTTCGACTGTGCCCGATGTTCACCGGGGTGCGAGGTCCCGATCATCGCTGCTTGCAGCTTTAATTCTATTTTGGTATTTTTTGCATTAAGATTAGTTTTTCAATGTCAATCATAAGATTTTTTTCTTCATGTCTTTACAATGTAAGTTTTTTTTCAATGCCACCGGTTCTCAGTTTCAACTTTGTCTTTTTCAGTTTCAACTTTTTCTGTTTCAGTTTCAACTTATTGTCACCGTTTTGATGTCAGTACCCAGCATGCCTTACGATGCGACGTGTGTGTTTACATGTGAGGTATTTATTCCGTTTGGTTTCTCAAATGCCGCGATCTCCACAAAGCATTAGCTGAAGTCAGTAGCAGCGTGCTAGGTTCGACCTACTTGCTGGAGTAGTAAACTAGGCTTCATTACATAGGATTACATAGGATTCTACTGGCGTGAGTGACTGTTTTCCAGTTATTAGTTTTACCCCAGTTTGCATCACAAGCAAAAAGTCTTTTATTTTTAGAGTGAACTGCCTCACAAATGTTGTGTAATTGCAATATTACACTTGACTATTGATTTGTCATGTTATGTTTTGTTTTGTTTATTTTTTCATTTATTTGGGAAGGTGGTCCTCAGAATTTTTTTAAAAATCAGATGTGAGCCTTAAGCTACTAAAGACCTTTGATTGTTTTATTGAATAATCAATACATTTGTATGTTTTTGTTTATGTGAAATATGTAATCCTAATTAGATATTCACTCATTCGTGTAACGTAAAGTCATTTTAGGGATCAGACTAGGGAGGGACTTTGCGGCTCCAGGTGGGTTTTATATGGTGAGAAATGGGCTAAAATGGCTGAAGCTTGCTGACCCCTTGTCTAGCAGAAGCTAGAAAATGAAGCAAGACAGGATTGAGCTGAGAGCTTGTTGAAAGCATTTTCCCACACCTGCACTGAGCTTGAGTTGAGCTTAATATTACCACACCAATCTGATCATCCACATCCACAGACATTAAGTAAAATACAAAATTAGGAACACTAGATCCTGGAAAACATGTTAGATCAGATCATTTATTTTTGTTGACATAGTTAATTAATTCAAAGTTAATCTATTTAAAACAACAACAAAAAACAAGGTATGAGCCAAACCATGGATTTGGAGAATTGTTATACCCCTAATAAATAGTGGTATTTATGACTCCTAACCATAGCCTATAGAGTGCCATTTTCTCATGACATGGCTTGAGACAACGAGTGTTAGAGTTTAAAGCGCTTCTTTCATGGTGACTTGACTTGACTTAATTGGCCTGTCTTGTTTGATGTTTAGCAGTGAATTGACTTTGCTTACTTGAGTCTTAAACACAGTGACTTAGGATTTGCTTCAGCTTTTAAGGTTAAGACTTGAGACTAGCTTGTGACTTGCACATGTGTACCTCTCACATCTGTTATTTGTGAACATGAACTACTTCCTCCCAAAGCCACAAACCAGAGGCATGAGACCCCAGAATGAAGTGGAGCTGCTTCATAGACAATGAATGTGAAACTAATTTCATAGTCATTTTTAAAATACCCAAGTAAGCTTTATTCTTGTCTTGCCTTTCATATCTGAAAAACAAGTTGTACCTGTACATAACTGGTATATGACAATGTCCACAGTGAAACATTATAATGGACAATGATATTGAATGGGATAAATTACTGCATTTTACTGTCATTTTGTTGAGTTTCTCTCCTCTCTTCTTTTTCACCACAGACGGGGCTGAGCGATCCTTGGAGGAGAGACTTCAGTGAAGCATGTGAAATACGTGAGTTGATGACAACTACAGTCATTGCATTACTGCAATTAAATCTCTGTGAGTAAAAGGCCAATAAGAGTAATTTAATTCATGCAAAAGATGGGTAGACAATATTTGGGGCTTTTAAAACAATATGGTAGAGATTCATTTGTCTCCATAGCTGCGTTCTCACTGAGAGAACGCCACTCTGCCGGTTTCAGAACAGGAGCTAGAGTAAAGTCCAGGACCGGGAACCCAAGCACACACACTTGTGTATCTGAGCCTAACTAACTTACAGAAAGAACACAGTTCTAAATCTTTCAGAACATGAGCTGGTGTGAAAAGCAAGAGTTGTGACCCAAACACATGCGCTTGTCTCTCTGAGCCTCACTAATTCACAGAGAGGACGCTCTTTTGAAAGTTTAAATACCGGAGCCAGTGTAAAAAGTATGAGCAGGCGACCAAACACATACGCTTATGTCTTGTTGCCTAAATAACTGACCAAGACAATGCCTTTGTGATACTTTCAGAACAGTAGCTGGTGTAAAATGCAGGTGCAGACAACCAAACACACACGCTTGTCTCTCTGAGCCTAACTAACTTGCAGAAAAAAACGCAGTTCTAACTGTTTCAGAACTGAGCGGGTGTAAAATGCAAGACTTGTGACCCAAACACATACGCTCGTCTCTGTGAGCCTTACTAATTCACAGAGAGGACGCTCTTTTGACAGTTTCAATACCGGAGCCAGTGTAAAATGCAGGTGCGGACAACCAAAAACATACACTTGTTTCTCTGAACCTAACTAACTTGCAGAAAGAACGCAGTTCTAACTGTTTCAGAACATGAGCCGGTGTGAAAAGCAAGAGTTATGACTCAGACAAATGCGCTTGTCTCTCTGAGCCTTACTAATTCACAGAGAGGACGGTCTTTTGAATGTTTCAATACCGGAGTCAGTGTAAAATGCAGGTGCGGACAACCAAAAACACACACTTGTCTCGCTGAGCCTAACTAACTTGCACAAAGAACGCAGTTCTAACTGTTTCCGAACAGGAGCCGGTGTTAAAAGCAAGAGTTGTGACCCAAACACATGCACTTGTCTCTCTGAGCCTTACTAATTCACAGAGAGGACGCGCTTTTGAAAGTTTCAATACCAGAGTCAGTGTAAAAAGCATGAGCAGGCTACCAAACACATACGCTTATCTCTCTGTGCCTAAATAACTGGCCAAGAGAATGCCTTTCTGATACTTTCAGAACAGGAGCCGGTGTAAAATGCAGGTGCGGAATACCAAACATATACGCTTGTCTCGCTGAGCCTAACTAACTTGCAGAAAGAACGTAGTTTCAGAACATGAGCCGGTGTGAAAAGCAAGAGTTGTGACCCAAACACATGTGCTTGTCTCTCTGAGCCTTACTTATTCACAGAGAGGACGCTCTATTGACAGTTTCAATACCGGAGCCAGTGTAAAAAGCATGAGCAGGCGACAAAACACATACGCTTATCTCTCTGTGCCTAAATAACTGGCCAAGAGAATGCCTTTCTGATACTTTCAGAACAGGAGCCGGTGTAACATGCAGGTGCGGAATATCAAACATATACGTTTGTCTCTCTGAGCCTAACTGACTTGCAGAAAGAACGCAGTTTCAGAACATGAGCCGGTGTGAAAAGCAAGAGTTGTGACCCAAACACATGTGCTTGTCTCTCTGAGCCTTACTAATTCACAGAGAGGACGCTCTTTTGAATGTTTGAATACTGGAGCCAGTGTAAAATGCAGGTGTTGACAACCAAAAACATACACTTGTCTCTCTGAGCCCAACTAACTTGCAGAAAGAACGCAGTTTCAGAACATGAGCCGGTGTGAGAAGCAAGAGTTGTCACCCAAACACATGCGCTTGTTTCTCTGAGCCTAAATAATTTGCGGAAAGGACGCAGTTCTAACTGTTTCAGAACTGAGCGGGTGTAAAAAGCAAGACCTGTGACCCAAACACATACGCTTGTCTCTCTGAGCCTTACTAATACACAGAGAGGACGCTCTTTTGAATGTTTCAATACCGGAGCCAGTGTAAAATGCAGGTGCGGACAACCTAAAACATACACTTGTCTCTCTGAGCCTAACTAACTTGCAGAAAGAACGCAGTTCTAACTGTTTCAGAACATAAGCCGGTGTGAAAAACAAGAGTTGTGACCCAAACACATGCGCTTGTCTCTCTGAGCCTTACTAATTCACAGAGAGGACGCTCTTTTGACAGTTTCAATACGGAAACCAGTGTAAAAAGCATGAGCAGGCGACCAAACACATACGCTTATCGCTGTGTACCTAAATAACTGGCCAAGAGAATTCCTTTCTGACACTTTCAGAACAGGAGCCGGTGTAACATGCAGTTGCGGACAACCAAAAAAGTACACTTGTCTCTCTGAGCCTAACTAACTTGCGAAAGAACACAGTTCTAACTGTTTCAGAACATGAGCCAGTGTGAAAAGCAAGAGTTGTGACCCAAACACATGCGCTTATCGCTGTGTACCTAAATAAATGGCCAAGAGAATGCCTTTCTGACACTTTCAGAACAGGAGCCGGTGTAACATGCAGTTGCGGACAACCAAAAACATTCACTTGTCTCTCTGAGCCTAACTAACTTGCAGAAAGAACGCAGTTCTAACTGTTTCAGAACATGAGCCGGTGTGAAAAACAAGAGTTGTTACCCAAAAACATGCGCCTGTCTCTCTGAGCCTTACTAATTCACAGGGAGGATGCTCATTTTTACAGTTTCAATACCGGAGCCAGTGTAAAATGCAGGTGCGGAAAACCAAAAACATACACTTGTCTCGCTGAGCCTAACTAACTTGCAGAAAGAACGCAGTTGTAACTGTTTCAGAACATGAGCCGGTGTTAAAAGCAAGAGTTGTGACCCAAACACATGCGCTTGTCTCTCTGAGCCTTACTAATTCAAAGAGAGGACGCTCTTTTGAAAGTTTCAATACCGGAGCCAGTGTAAAAAGCATGAGCAGGCGACCAAACACATACGCTTATCTGTGTGCCTAAATAACTGGACAAGAGAATGCCTTTCTGATACTTTCAGAACAGCAGCCGGTGTAAAATGCAGGTGCGGACAACGAAAAACATACACTTGTCTCTCTGAGCCTAACTAACTTGAAGAAAGAACGCAGTTCTAACTGTTTCAGAACTGAGCGGGTGTAAAATGCAAGAGTTGTGACCCAAACACATACGCTCGTCTCTGTGAGCCTCACTAATTCACAGGGAGGACGCTCTTTTGACAGTTTCAATACCGGAGCCAGTGTGAAAAGTATGAGCATGGCACAAAACACATACGTTTATTTCTCTGTGCCTAACTAACTTGCAGAAAGAATGCAGTTCTAACTGTTTCAGAACATGAACCAGTGTTGAAAGCAAGAGTTCTGACCCAAACACATGCGCTTGTCTCTCTGAGACTTACTAATTCACAGGGAGGATGCACTTTTGGCAGTCTCAATACCAGAGCAGGCGACAAAACACATACGCTTGTCTCTCTGTGCCTAAATAACTGGACAAGAGAATGCCTTTCTGATACTTTCAGAACAGCAGCCGGTGTGAAATGCAGGTGCGGATAACCAAACACACACGCTTGTCTCTCTGAGCCTAACTAATTTGCAGAAAGGATGCAATTCTAACTGTTTCAGAACTGAGCGGGTGTAAAAAGCAAGGGTTGTGACCCAAACACATACGCTTTTCACTCTGAGCCTTACTAATTCACAGAGAGGACGCTCTTTTGACAGTTTCAATACCGGAGCCAGTGTAAAATGCAGGTGCTGACAACCAAAAACATACACTTGTCTCTCTGAGCCTAACTAACTTGCAGAAAGAACGCAGTTCTAACTGTTTCAGAACATGAGCCGGTGTTAAAATCAAGAGTTGTGACCCAAACACATGCGCTTGTCTCTCTGAGCCTAAATAACTGGCCAAGAGAATGCCTTTCTGATACTTTCAGAACAGCAGCCGGTGTAAAATGCAGGTGCGGACAACCAAAAACATGCGTCTGTCTCTCTGAGCCTAACTAACTTGCAGAAAGAACGCAGTTCTAACTGTTTCAGAACATGAGCCGGTTTGAAAAGCAAGAGCTGTGACCCAAACACATGCTCTTGTCTCTCTGAGCCTCACTAATTCACAGAGAGGACGCTCTTTTGACAGTTTCAATACCGGAGCCAGTGTAAAAAGCATGTGCATGCGACCAAACACATACGCTTATCTCTCTGTGCCTAAGAAACTGGCCAAGAGAATGCCTTTCTGATACTTTGAGAACAGGAGCAGGTGTAAAATGCAGATGCGGAAAACCAAACACACACGCTTGTCTCTCTGAGCCTAACTAATTTGCAGAAAGAACGCAGTTCTAACTGTTTCAGAACTGAGCCGGTGTGAAAAGCAAGGGTTGTAACCCAAACACATACGCTTTTCTTTCTGAGCCTCACTAATTCACAGAGAGGACGTGTTCTAGCACTTTCAGAACATGAGCCGGTGTAAAATGCAGGTGCGGACAACCAAACACATACGCATGTCTCTCTGAGCCTAACTAACTGGCCAAGAGAATGCCTTACTGACAGTTTCAGAACAGGAGCCAGTGTAAAATGCAGGTGCGGACAACCAACACATACGCTTGTCTCTCTGAGCCTAACTAATTCGCAGAGACAACGCAGTTCTTTTTCAGAAAAGGATCCTGTGTAAAAAGCAAGAGTTGTGATCCAAACATATACGCTTGTCTCTCTGAGCCTTACTAATTCACATAGAGGACACGTTCTGACAGTTTCAGAACATGAGCCGTTGTAAAAATCATGAGCAGGTGACCAAACACATACGCTTGTCTCTCAGAGCCTAACTAATGTTAGAGAAAGACATATACTTTATGTCTGACTTAAACTCGCTCAGAACACTTGTTTCTGACAGGTTTAGAGGATGAACAGGTGTAAATGAACAAGAAAAAATATTTTAATTCAACACGATCTCATCCCTAACGCGTCAAATACTGCCGCTTGGTCAGTGGCCCCACACTTCAAAATATGACGCTCTAGGTACCCCTTTCGCATCAGTTCTGCATTCGCAGGGCTGTTCAACAAATTTCAACAGAGTAGTGACCCAGTCGAAATTATGCCGTTTATTCTTTCCCCTTGAAGTTCATAGACCAACGTAATAGTTTGTGGCCACTCTCAAAAGGTGCTAAACTAATGTCATGGCGCATTCTCCCTGTTTATTTTTATTACTTGTTTCTCTCTCTTTCTACCACTTCTGTGCTGTTTGCTCCCATTTTTACATGCATACACTGTCTTTTCAAAATACATTTCCGTGGTCACAGGAAACACCTAAATAAGAGCAATACAAAAAATATATTACAAGCGCACAAGGACGAGGCTGCATCTAACCTATGCGACAATGCAATATCATATATATCATCATATATTTAAAAATAGGGTTTGTCTTTGGCCCACTGAGGCAAAATTACAGCAGATAATGAGTTTATATGTTACTAATCGCGGTGACGGAAGAAGTGGTGCATGCAGGGTAATGTGGTTTGTTCTGGAGGTGGACTTTTGTCATACATCCATGGCTAACTTTGATAAACATGCATACAAATGCATCACGATATCTCTTTCTATCGTGTTCTGAACATAGATCATCTAGATGCATTAGTCTCTGTGATTAGTCTGGTTGTTGTAAATACTTGATATATTCAGTAGTTGTGTTGTTTTATGAACCTATTTTAAGACCCTACTTTACAAAACAGAAGAACTGCCATCCCAAAAACGCTGTTTATGAAACACTCACTAAAATATCTTAAACAAACCAACATCTTAACTTTTTGTTAACATAGACCATTTAGATGCAGAGTGATTGTTAGTTCGGGTGTATTAAATGTTGATATATTCAACAGATAGACCTTTTCACGACCCTATCTTACCGCCCTACTCTACAACCAGAAGAACTACAACTGTGGTGCTTATTTGTATCAAGAAGCATGGCGAGGCTCATGGGAATTGTAGTTTTAAAAACATATTAGCGTTTTTAATATAATTGAAGTTGTAAATACTAAACTGAGAGTACACTAGGGAGTTTAAGGGGACGATAAACACATTTGTGTAATCAGATTTTAAATATCTAATTCCTTTATGAGTGTAAATTAATTTTAACCATATTTTACCCATATCTGACAGCGTCCCCAATTGTTGACTATATTCACATGATAGCTGAGGCCCAGAGCTCTCTATAACAGTTGGTCCCATGTCTGTACCCCCTTTTGTTGATGAATTATAAGCCTTCAAATGTGCACTGAGGTCAAGGTTCAAAAGTCAGTTTTTCAAAGCAGGAGCCATGTGGAATCTTCATACTTACAAATGTTATTTTCCAAGTTGAGACCTTTCCAACAATGTATTTGATGAATATCTATGACAAAGTTTTAATTTTCACATTTCAAGGACACAAGCCGCCCAAGGCCTATTTTCAGAGAGCACAGGGTTATTAAACTGGAATTCACAATTAATCATATATGCGCATGTTAATTTTTGCTCTCTTCACCTCCATAAATTTCATACACTTCATTTATTTGTCCATAGCACAGACCATAGACTATTTCCTTTGTACAGTCACTTCAAGTTTTATAGCAATAAGCAATAAGGCATCATATCCTATCTCAAAACTATTAGCCTACTATTCCATACTGTAAATAGATCTAAAGTTTTCGGTTTAATTTTAATATTACTTTGTTTCATTATTATTATTAAGAATGATAATGGGGGAGCTAAGGCGCATTCTTTGTATGTGCGCATTGGCTAAAAAAAAAAAAGGATTCTGATCTGGTCATGCTGATATAGAATCCTAAAACCAAGAATCATGATAGAGCTACACCAAATACATTTTTGGAAAGGTCTCGGGTTGGAAAATAACATATGTAAGTATGAAGATACCACATGGCTCCTGCTTTGAAAAACTGACCTTTGAACCTTGACCTCCGTGCATATTTGAAGGCTTATAATTCATCAACAAAAGGGGGTACAGACATGGCACCAACTGTTATAGAGAACTCTGGGCCTCAGCTATCATGTGAATATAGTCAACAATTGGTGACGCTCTCATAAAAAGGGGTAAAATATGGTTAAAATTAATTTTCACTCATAAAGCAATTAGATATTTAAAATCTGATTACACAAATGTGTTTATCGTCCCCTTAAACTCTCTAGTGTACTCTCAGTTTAGTATTTACAACTTCCTAATATATTAAAAACGCTAATATGTATTTAAAACTACAATTCCCATGAGCCTCGCCATGTTTCTTGATACAAATAAGCACCACAGTTGTAGTTCTTCTGGTTGTAGAGTAGGGCAGTAAGATAGGGTTGTGAGAAGATCTATCTGTTGAATATATCAAACATTTAATACACCCGAACTAATAATCACACTGCATCTAAATGATCTATATCAACTAAAAGTTAAGATGTTGGTTTGTTTAAGATATTTTCGTGAGTGTTTCAAAAACATAAACGTTTTTGGGATGGCAGTTGTTCTGTTTTGTAAAGTAGTCGTAAAATAGGTTCATAAAACAACATAACTACTGAATATATCAAATATTTACAACAACTAGACTAATTACACTGAATCTAAATGATGTTGCTTTATTTTAGACGTGTGTGTGTGTGTGTGTGTGTGTGTGTGTGTGTGTGTGTCTGTGTGTGTGTTTGTGTGTGTTTGTGTGTGCGTGCGTGCGTGTGTGTTTGCGCGCGTGCCGACATTTTTTGACTCTTTTGGCGGACTGAAAACCCACCAACTCGTTTTGCTTGCAACCTCGGGTTTTCAAGAATGAAGATGTCATTTCAATGTAGACACACGTGGGGTCGCTAGTCTGTCTGGTTCGTTGAGCCACCCACTGTCTGTCAAAAGAGCGACGAAGAAGACGAAGTAACGTGATGTGTTTCCTGTCCGAGATGTAAACATTCCCAGTTAACAGCATGCAAAGTGCATTGCGAATGATTATTTAAGCACAACTCTGAGGGGCTGTTTTCCTCCTCCTCTTGTTTTCATTCTAAAGTAAAAAGACAATAAAAAAGGGGGTGTTATGGTGGGGGGGGGGGGGGGGTCATTTTGTGGGACCTTACTACGCATGACGTCACTGGGAATTGACACATTTAGGATTTCTTTCGACACGCCACACGCGCATAATACAAAGACATCATGGTCACCATTTTTAATTACTTCTCATTTGATTTCGAGAAAAAACGATAGAAAGAGAGATCGTGATGCACTTCGTATGTTTATCAAAGTTAGCCATGGATGTATTATAAAAGTCCACCTCCAAAACAAACAACATTACCCGGCATGCACCACTTCTTCCGTCACCGCGATTAGCAACATACAAATAATAGCATATAAACTCATTATCTGCTGTAATTTTGCCTCAGTGTTGTCGGGGCCAAAGACGAACCCTATTTCTAAATATATGATTATTATTACATTGTCACATAGGTTAGATGCAGCCTCGTCCCTGTGCGCTTGTAATATATCTTTAGTATTGCGCTTATTTAGCTGTTTCCTGTGACCACGGAAATGTATTTTGAAAAGACAGTGTATGTATGTAAAAATGGGAGCAAACAGCACAGCAGTGGTAATACAAAGCACGGGGAGAGAAACAAGTGATAAATATAAACAAGGAGAATGCGCTATGACATTAGTTTAGCACCTTTCGAGAATGGCCACAAGCTATTACGTTGGTCTATGAACTTCAAGAGGAAAGAATAAACGGCATAATTTCGACTGAGTCACTACTCCGTTGATATATGTTGAACAGCCCTGCGCGCGCAGAACTGACCCGAAAGGGGTACCCAGAGCGTCATACGTTGAAATGTCGGGCCACTGACCAAGCGGCAGTATTGTTGGTAATACAGGGTCATATCGGCCAAGAAGTTCTATGACGGACAAAAAAGTTTCCGTTGTTGTTTCTCCCAATTTCGAACAACCTGCACGGAAACGGAGTTACTGGATGCCAGTGTCATGGTAACATCAACCATTCTTGTCAATACCTCGGACCAAAATTCCAGTTGTCCAGGCCAAATTATGACACACTGATTTCCTCTCACCAAAAAGCCAAACAGGGCTCACAATAGACACGATCCATTTTTGGGGAGTACCAAAAATGGATCGCCATTTGTGTGGTATCTATGAACCTTTTTGATATTCTGTTGTAATACTCGTTGGAAAAGCACCTGCCTTTTGTATCTCTAGGGTACGGACCTTCAAATCTGCATAGTCCCTGCCTCAAAATAAAAATGTTCACATTTGCATCTGTAATATCTACAGGGAAATTTGCCCTGTCCCTGGGGTAAGATATACCAGTTTTAAGAGCTGATTCCGGGCTAATTTGAGATGCAGAGCTATCTGAGGCTATGTCACTGCTGCTATTCGCTTTTGTTGGCTGGTTGGTTGTAGATAGGGGCGCTCTGGGTTCTCCTTCAACCGACACTGAATCGACTGAATGCTCCCCCTGACTGGATTGTGGTAAACTTTTAATATTCCGTTAACATTTTTATTATAGCTTGTGTTTTTATTTATGAAATAGCCTATCCTGTATTTATGACACTTGTTTGGCAGCAACTTAGCAATATTTTTCTCTGTGTGTGGGCTGTAGTCGTTTTTGTGCCTAAAGACTACGATACCAAGTGGCTAGCTTACACACAGCTGGTGCAACCCAGTGCAGAAATAGTTATTTATAACCTAACCCCGTAGGTTAGGCTATATGAAAGCCTAATAACATTATATTATTCCGAAAAAAAAAGAAAAAAACCCCCAGCATAACATATAGGCAAAGTAACGTCACACAATAAGGCTATTTAAAAACTGTTCATCTTGGCAAAATGGTTGATAACTGTATAGTAGCTGAACAATGTCAACTATGCAGGAACCCACCTGCTGACATACTGCATCCTTGTTCACGTCTGACAGGATTTAGAGTTCCGAATAAGACGTTATTTTTGTTAGTTTGGAAGAAAATTCCTCAGATTTCTCTTTGTTATGTCGCTTTTGGGCACCGCTCAGATATTTTCGTTTCATTTTGTCTCTGACAGCGACAGCGGTGCTGATGCTAATGTATTAATTGGACCAAAAGTCCCCAAGTATCAAACAGTAAAATTTTAATTTAATTTAAAATATTTGTTTTATGTGTATGTTCAAAATACAGAAAAGATAATGACCGGACCTGGGAGGGGGGGGGGGGGGTTTACAGGCGACCCTCCCCACCCCCCATTCATATAAGGGTATAGTATACTCCGTAAAGTATACGCTGCGGGGGCATCTTTAAGGCCCAGATGCACAAGGTGCATAAGGAAGAAAATAGAGAAAACAGGAGAAGGAAAGAACGCCAATCTACGGGTATGTCCTCTTTTGTTAACATTAAAAAGCTGTTTTGTGTGTAACCTTAGACGTTTCATCTGTAGCAGCTAATGATGCTAGCTAGCTATTAGAGCTGTTGAAATGGATATGAATCGAATTGATTGCCAGTAGCAGCTATTTGGATAACTGCTCCTTCCTACAACGTAAGGCACTGTGCTGAAATTTCACTGACCAATATCTATAAATAACGCTATAAATAATGATTTCTGCACTGGGTTGCACCAGCTGTGTGTAAGCTAGCCACTTGGTATCGTAGGTTGCTTATAACAGGCTAATAAGGCTAATATCTAACCATCCAGATGCACCCAGGAAATATCTGAAGAATATATATATATATATATATATATATATATGTGTGTGTGTGTGTGTGTGTGTGTGTGTGTGTGTGTGTGTGTGTGTGTGTGTGTGTAAATAAGAGACTGCATTTATACCTGTCATCTAGTCAAAGGACAATGCAAGACAAAGATGTTTATCTTTGATATTTATGTTGTACATTATAGAAAGTGTTTATTTAAATGTTAAACAAGATTTTGAAATAATCCTAAAGCTAATATATATATAAGCAAAGCGGTTGTTTTAATGTGAAGTTTAAGTATTCACAGTTAAGAATTAAATTACATTAAGAATCTGTAAGAAACCTTTATGTGGAACATTCCAGAGGGGGGAGATGTGATGAATGAAATGTGTTTTGTGACTTTAAGACCTGTGGGGATGCGCAAACGGTTGAAACAGTTGTAACATTTGTAACGGTTGTAACGGTTGTTGATAGTTTTTGACAAAGCAATAAAAGAGCAGTAAAAAGTTAAGCTCACGACAAGCGTCCGAGTTGGTCCTTTTATAACATACAGTAAGACTGAATACCCACAACATTACAGCATACAATAATAATAATTATATATATATATATATATATATATATATATATATATATATATATATATATATATATATATATATATATATATATGCCATGTGAAGCATGCTCGCTGGCAGGTTAGCTTCAACAAACCCTGAGTTTCTCTCTGTGTCCTCCCTCTTAACTCAGTCCGTATAAAAGCATTCAGTAGCGGAGGATTACTATCTAAATCCTGGTTGGATATTAATTAATTACTCAGAACTTTGTAAAGTTACCGCTTTTATGCACATCAGTCTTGTAAAGCGTTTTTTTTTTCTCGCGTTCAGATATTAAACAGCGTGAGTTTAGCGTCAGCTCAGAATAAAATCGACAGCTCTTAGTTTGTAAGAGCAGCTCATGCACTGAAATCATTATAACATTGTGCTAATGTTTATTAGCAAATAATATGTAACCTCAATTTAAATTTGAAACATCAGGAAGAAGCTTGAGACACGTGGGCTCAATGAATAATATATCTATATATAATTTATAAAATATAAATAATAATATCTCCATCACTCATGATGTGATTGGTCGCACTGATCATTCCTATATTTTAACAGCATTTCAGTGTGACTATATACTACATTTGTTGAAGCAGCAGAAATAAAGTCACTGAATGCTGTTGAGCCGAAATACAAATAGATGTCTAAAAATTTGAAATAGTATTTTAATCTGGACGGCTTTTCAAGTACAAATCTGAATCAGATTGAGAGCTTACGGTCACGTCTCTGTGGTTTTGATCTATGATTTCAAGATAAAAGATGTGCAACATGTGGTGGGGGGAAGGGGGGATGTTTGCGCGCGCGCCAACATTTTACGAATTACTCTTTTGGTGGACTGAAACCCACCAACTCGCAACCTCGGGTTTTCAAGAATGAAGATGTCATTTCAATGTAGACACACGTGGGGTCGCTAGTCTGTCTGGTTCGTTGAGCCATCCACTGTCTGTCAAAAGAGCGATGAAGAAGAAGTCAAGCCAAAAAAAGGGGGTGTTGTAGGGGGCGGGGAGGGGGGGGGGGGGGGGGGGGGGGGGTCCATTTTGTGGGACCTTACTACGCATGACGTCACTGGGAATTCCCTTTGACACATTTAGTATTTCTTTCTTTTTTCAGTCCCTTCTTATGAGGTTAGAAAACAATGGCCAGAAAATTTGAGTTCATTTCTTTCTCTCATTTTATTCTTCACAGCAATGGCAGGCGGTTACTTAAAAAAGCGGTCATAATGCGCAAATCATCAGATGTCAGTGGAGATACAAGATATACAGCAATTATAAATCCATCCATTAATTAAAATTAGTACCGGCACGTTGAAAAAGGACAAATCCAGGTGTGTTAAGAAAAACGCAGAATGCAATTTAGTTGTGTGGGAACGTAATTTTGAGGAGACAGGGTGACTCTGATCAGCTGTTCTGAAACCGAAAACTCAGAGTTTCCCATCTTGAGATTCATCCACTCAGAGTTCAGGGTTAGACTCAGAGTTTGCTAAACCTGCTTTCTGAAACAGGCCCCTGGTGTGTTCTTGGTTGACATACGGCTTGCCTGTGGCCCAGATCTGGGAGCCAAGTGCCATCATTCCATGCGGCATGTGGGCTGGATGAAAGTGCTGAAAGTGTTGGGTGTGAGCCGGATCAGGTCCACAGAAATTTTGCTATCTGGGTATGGTATTAATATTAGCGACTGGGGCACAATTCAAATTCAAATAAGCTTTATTGGCATGACAGAAACCTACAGAAAAAGCACTACAGAAAATTATTGACACTGACAGATTAATATTCATACAATAATATGTAAATATAAACAATAATATTAAATACAATATAATAAAATGCATTTTTATAGAGTTCCACTGGTCCCAGAAGGAGTTAGACTCTCTTCAAGTAATCACAGCTGTTTCTCAGTATGGTTTATCTTTTTGGTTTTGATTGTATTGATATGTCTTGAGAGCTTCACAGTACTGAAGGTGAAGGCTCTGTGTTTGAGGTTAGATCATTTTCTAGCTTCATTTTTCAGGTTTTGACATTCTTTGTCAAACTATTGGTTCTTGTCTGTTTTTCTTTTCCTTGTACGTAGTTTTATTTGCTGTTTTGTTGAAGATGTAATTTATATTTTGGACAGTCTGGGTATTCTGTATACTTTTGTAGTAATAATTGAATCTCCTCACTATTGCTGGCCTCTTGGTACGTCTCAGTGCCGTCTGGGGCCCATCTGTATGTCCTCAGTATTTTGAACAGCTTTTTGTGTGTGCCTCTTAAGTATTTCGAAACATCAGTAGGCATAGATTATTCTTTATAATCAGTTTATGTCAGTGAAAAGGTCACATTGTGTTGATCATAACAAAATTTTACATCCCTTAATAACTCAGCCTGTAGATGGATATATGAAATTGCAGAAGATTTTGCCAGTTGAGACAAATACAAATTCAAACTGGTTGACCACTCATTCTTGTAAATCTGAGTTTAATAAAACAACCTGTTACTAAAAACAGGAAAAGAGAGGGAGAGGAGGAAGATGGAGGAGACTGACAGGGCTGAAGGAGCAGGTCTGATGGAGGTCAGTGATCAAGAAGTACATTACATCCACACAGGTTGGAGTTTTGTATAACATATCTTAAAACGTCTTAATGATCTGTGAGGCGGATTTATGATTAAAAATACTTTAATCATTAAGAATTTTAAAGTCTTTAAAAAAATAAATAAATAAAATGGGGGAATAGACACAAGAACTCCTAAAAATTTGTTACCTAAATTAAAGCATTTAGTCAGTCTGTAATGGCATACAGGCTGTCCATAACATAGTTGACAAATTAACTAGCAAAAATATGTTATCAAAAAAGCTTAACAAATGAATATTTTAATTTAAACTGTTTTAAAACTGATCATTTTATTGAGTAAACAATACATCTGTATGTTTTTGTTTATGTGAAATATGTAATCCTAATTAGATATTCACTCATTCTTGTAATGTAACTAGTGGTGTAATCATCATTTTAGGGATCAAACAGATTTTGCAGCTCCAGGTGGGTTTTATATGGTGAGAAATGGGCTCAAATGGCTCTTTGTACGCTGAAGGTTGCTGTCCCCTGCTCTAGCAGAATCTAGAAAATGATGCAAGACAGGATTGAGCTGAAAGCTTGTTGAAAGCATTTTCCCACACCAATCTGATCATCCACATCCACAGACATCAACACTGCATAAAATACAGAATTATAAACACTAGATCCTGGAAAACATGTAAAATCAGATAATTTTTTTTTTACTTAGTTCATTTAAAGTTAATCTATTAAAAACAACAACAACAAAACAAAGTATGAACCAAACCATGGATTTGGAGAATTATACCCCTAATAAATAGCAGTATTTATGAATCCTAACCATAGCCATTAGAGTGCCATTTTCTCACGACATGGTTTGCCCTTTCTTAGTGTTAAAACATGGTGACTTGACTTGTGACTTAATTGACTTGTCTTGCTTGATGTTTAGCAGTGACTTGACTTCACTTACTTGAGTCTAAAACACAGTGACTTAGGACTTTCGTCAGCCTTTAAAGTTAAGACTTGAGACTAGCTTGTGACTTGCACAACTGTGAGATGTGTAACTGTTATTTGTGAACATGAACTACTTCCTCCCATAGCCACAAACCAGAGGCGTGAGACTCAAATTTCTGAAGCCATCCGGAATAAAGTCTGGAGCTGCTTCATAGACAATGAATGTGAAGCTAATTTTATAGTAATTTTTAAAATACTCAAGTAAGCTTTATTCTATAGGTAACCTTTCATATCTGAAAAGAAAATGTTCCTGTATACTGGGGTTGGGTGAACTGGCATATTGTTTGATTGATTGAGTGATTGATTGATTGATTGATTGATACTTTATGAATCCCCGAAGGGAAATTCCAATTGTCCAAGCTCATCCAATTATCACGAATGAAACAAAAAACAAAAACTAGTCGGTTCAAAGAGTTGAAGAGTCTAATTGCTGTGGGGACAAAAGACCTCCTAAATCTATCTGTTCTGCAGCACAAAGAGAGCAGCCGACTGCAATGCTATTTTTTTATGACAATGTCCACAGTGAAAAATCATGATGGACAATGATATTAATCACTGCATTTTGCTGTCATTTAAGGTTCTCTCCTCTCCTTTGTTTCACCGCAGGCGGGACTGAGCGATCCTTGCTTGAGTGTATGTTCTCTGAGTGGAGCAGAGGATAGACAGTGAACTATAGTCCATCAACCCGGTCTGAGGGGTGTGACTTGGCAGCCATGTAAAGTGCAGTGTAGATTAGGAGCATGTACAGTAAAGTTATAGCAACTTCCCTGTCATAGCGAACATCAAATGTCAACGGTGTGAGAATGTTAGAATGTTTTTTGCAGAATGAGATGTGTGCGTGCCTCACAGCAGTGTTATCAAAATCAAGTAAATCAAGTATTGTGCCCCTTTACTGTAATCTGAATCAATATGTAGAAAACTTGTGATGATGTCTAAATTATGCAAGTATTTTGGCCCTTAAGTGTAATCTGAATCAATATGTCGAAAACTTGTGATGAGTTAAAGTATAAAAGATGATGTGTAAAAGAAATGAGTGTCCTAATTTTCCTCAAGTCCATGTTAGGTAAAGTAAAGAGTTTTAACCCACATTACCAGATAAAAGTTAGATTGAAATGTGTACTATGAAGTGTGCAGAGAAAAGAAGAAATTGCAGGTGGACACAGAGAAATAGTCGTATATTTCAATGGTCAGTGAGTCAAAAGCATATATATGTCTCCAGAGCTAGTATGAAAGATCTGAGTTCACCCCTCCCTGTCTGCCTCCTTTTCCTTGGCTGACAGGTCTGTGCGTGACAACCACTTCTTTTTTTTTCCTGTTTTGATCAGAACTCGCTTGGAAAAAAGCTATTCTGACTTGTATATAAGAGATTCTGATATAAAAAGAAGAAAAAGTTATAAAAAGACAAATACTTTATTTTTGAGTCTAACTTGCTCAGAAAAGTCGATTCAGACAGTTTATTAAGACAGACAGATGTAATAAACATGACACAAGCTTTAAAATACACACACTTCTTTTCTTTTCCTGTTTTGATCACAACTTGCTTGGAAAAAGCTATTCTGACTGTTAAATAAGAGTTTCTGATAAGAAAAAGATGAAAAAGTTATGGAAAAAAATACACACACTTCAAGATTTTATGTGATCCTTACAGACATCCAAATATCATATTAAAAGTTAAATACATAATGGACCAAGGTAAATTCAGAGGTTGAAATTTTGAGGCCTTTATGTCACAACGTCACACAAAGAAGTGTGTATTATGTGAATTTAGTATGTGAAGTATGTGATTAGTATATGAAAATAGTATATTCAGAAGCAGATTCTGAATATACTATTTTCATATAACTTGTGTCTATACATTGGTTTTCTAGGGTATTCTTTCACATACAACCATCAGATATGACCTGTTCTGAATGTACATGTGCATTTTGGAGGCACCCTTATGCCAAAATGTCCTTTTTTGAATCCAGTATATTAGGTCATAAATCATTCATTATCATTTAATTTTCTGCACATCCAAATTTCTCTCTATATATAATGAAAACTGTTATGCATATCAGCACAGATTGCAGTGTTTCCCCTAGGTTGACTGACTTGGCCTGGCTGGGGAGGTCGATTAGCACATTTTTCTGTTCTCTGTTTAGCATCGTCAGGCTAGGCATTGTTGCTCACACCCTTCATTTTCCAGCAGTTGGGGAAACTGACATGACTTTTCTTGGTCTTGACAAGCTGCAGTACTTCACTGTACATTTACTACCAGATTGTGACAGCTTACTGCTAACCTTTTCCTCTGCTCCACTCACATTCACCATCACTTTTCTGATGCTCACTCTATTGCTTATCGCCATGAATGTATAAAGAGAACTGGATACAGCCGTTTTGCCTCCTAAATGCCACACACATTTGAATAGCAATTTCAGCATTTGATTAGTACTAATTCTTTTACAATTTGATTTATATTTGACTCCTGAAATTATGTCCAACAGCTCAAATTCCAACAGCTGCACACAACACTGGTTGATGTTACTGTGGCTAGCTAGCAAACATTAGCTAACTACTAATGTAGAGTGACCTAAGCAGTGAAAATGGAGACTAGTGATGATTATAAATGTGTTTTATAGTACTGAGTGGTAGAAGTAAAGAAATGTCTGACATATTCTTTGTTTGAACTACTGATGGGAAGTAAGACCCCAATAACAGGCTCTTGTCAGATTTTCACACACGCACTGTACCTGCATCATGTGCCACTGCTGAGGCCTGGGGAAGGGGGGAGGGGTTACAGTGAAAATATTATACTAATATTGTAATATATTATAATGTAAATCATATTTTGTCATCATAGATACTACACATATGTCTCAGGGGTAATTCATACCCATTTTAGATGCAAATACACCTATAGGAGCATTTTGAAAGGAAAATCTGTCAAAAAAAATTAGGTTTATATGGGGCAGAACACTGACATTCACATTTTGGCATCGGAAATAAAATTTGCCATTGAAATCAAACCTTGCAATTGAAAAAAGTATATTGTCATTGAAAAAAGCTCCACTGAAAAATAAAACACTTTAAAAAATTTAACATTTTAAAAAATTATATTCTGTCAATCTTATTATCTTATTTTATTTCAGTATTTTTGCATTAAGATTTGTTTTTCAATGTAAATCATTTTTCTTCATGTCTGTCTTTTTTTTTCAGTAAATATAAGTTTTTTTTAGTATCACCGGTTTTCAGTTTCAACTTTGTCTTTTTCAGTTTCAACTTTTTGAATGTGAAACTAATTTCATAGTAATTTTTAAAATACCCAAGTAAGCTTTTTCATATCTGAAAAACAAGATGTACCTGTACATAACTGGTATATGACAATGTCCACAGTGAAACATTGTATTGGACAATGATATTGAATGGGATATATTACTGTACTATATTACTTGTTGAGTTTCTCTCCTCTCTTCTGTTTCACCACAGGCGGGGCTGAGCGATCCTTGGAGGAGAGACTTCAGTGAAGCATGTGAAGTACTTGATTGATGACAACTACAGTCATTGCATTACTGCAATAAAATCTCTGTAAGTAAAAGGCCAATAAGAGTAATTTAATCCATGCAAAAGATGGCTAGACAATATTGGGGACTTTTAAAACAATATGTTAGAGATTCAATGGTAACTAAGTCACTGAGAGAACGCCACTCTGACAGTTTCAGAACAGGAGCTGGAGTAAAATCCAGGACCGGGCACCCAAACACATACGCTTGTCTCTCTGAGCCTAAGTAACACGCAAAAAAGAACGCAGATCTACCTGTTTCAGAAAAGGAACCTGTGTAAAAAGCAAGACTTGTGACCCAAACACATGCGCGTGTCTCTCTGAGCGTTACTAATTCACAGAGAGGACCCTCTTTTGAGAGTTTAAATACCGGAGCCAGTGTAAAAAATATGAGCAGGTAACCAAACACATACGCTTATCTCTCTGTGCCTAAATAACTGGCCAAGAGAATGCCTTTCTGACACTTTCAGAACAGGAGCCGGTGTAAAATGCAGGTACGGAAAACCAAACACACACACTTGTCTCTCCGATCCTTACTAATTCACATAGAAGACGCATTTTAACACTTTCAGAACATGAGCTGGTGTAAAAATCATGAGCAGGTGACCAAACACATACGCTTGTCTCTCTGAGCCTTACTAATTCAGAGAGAGGACGCTCTTTTGACAGTTTCAATACCGGAGCCAGTGTAAAAAGCAGGAGCAGGCGACATAGCACATATGCTTGTCTCTCTGAGCCTGGCTAACTAACTGGCCAAGAGAATGTCTTTCTGACAGTTTCAGAACAGGAGGCGGTGTAAAATGCAGGTGCGGACAACCAAAAACATACGCTTTTCTCTCTGAGCCTAACTAACTTGCAGAAAAAACGCAGTGTTAACTGTTTCAGAACTGAGCCGGTGTGAACAGCAAGAGTTGTGACCCAATCACATGCGCTTGTCTCTCTGAGCATCACTAATTCACAGAGAGGACGCTCTTTTGAAAGTTTCAATACCGGAGCCAGTGTAACATGCATGAGCAGGTGACCAAACACATACGCTTGTCTCTCTGAGCCTAACTAACTTGCAGAAAGAACGCAGTTCTAAGTGTTTCAGAACATGAGCCGGTGTGAAAAGCAAGAGTTGTGACTCAAACACATACGCTTATCTCTCTAAGCCTTATTAATTCACAGGGAGGACGCTCTTTTGACCGTTTAAATACCGGAGCCAGTGTAAAAAGCATGAGCAGGCGACCAAGCACATACTCTTGTCTTTCTGTGCCTAAATAACTGGCCGAGAGAATTTCAGAACAGGAGCCGGTGTAAAATGCAGGTGCGGACAAACAAACATATACGCTTGTCTCTCTGAACCTAACTAAATTGCAGAAAGAACGCAGTTTCACAACATGAGCCGGTGTGAAAAGCAAGGGTTGTGACCCAAACACATACGCTGTCTCTCTGATCCTTACTAATTCACAGAGAAGACGCGTTCGAACACTTTCAGAACATGAGCTGGTGAAAAAATCATGAGCAGGCGACCAAAAAAATACGCTTATCTCTCTGTGCCTAAATAACTGGCCAAGAGAATGCCTTTCTGATTCTTTCAGAACAGGAGCCGGTGTAAAATGCAGGTGAGGACAACCAAAAACATACGCTTGTCTCTCTGAGCCTAACTAACTTGTAGAAAGAATGCAGTTCTAACTGTTTCAGAACTGAGTGGGTGTGAAAAGCAAGAGTTGTGACTCAAACACATGCGCTTGTCTCTCTGAACCTTATTAATTCACAGGGAGGACACTCTTTTGACAGTTTCAATACCGGAGCCAGTGTAAAAAGCGTGAGCAGGCGACCAAAAAAAATACGCTTGTCCCTCTTAGCCTAACTAACTTGCAGAAAGAACGCAATTCTAACTGTTTCAGAACATGAGACGGTGTGAAAAGCAAGAGTTGTGACCCAAACACATGCGCTTGTCTCTATGATCCTCACTAATTCACAGAGAGGACACTCTTTTGAAAGTATCAATACTGGAGCCAGTGTAAAAAGCATGAGCAGGCGACCAATCACATACGCTTATGTCTCGTTGCCTAAATAACTGGCCGAGAGAATGCCTTTCTGATACTTTCAGAACAGGAGCCGGTGTAAAATGCAGGCGCGGACAACCAAAAACATACGCTTGTCTCTCTGACCCTAACTAACTTGCAGAAAGAACGCAGTTCTAACTGTTTCAGAACATGAGCCGGTGTTAAAAGCAGGAGTTATGACCCAAACACATGCGCTTGTATCTCTGAGCCTTACTAATTCACAGAGAGGACGCTCTTTTGACAGTTTCAATACCGGAGCCAGTATGAAAAGCAGGAGCATTCACATTTTGGCATCGGAAATAAAATTTGCCATTGAAATCAAACCTTTCAATTGAAAAAAATGTATTGTCATTGAACAAAAGCTGTTTCAGAACATGAGACGGTGTGAAAAGCAAGAGTTGTGACCCAAACACATGCGCTTGTCTCTATGATCCTCACTAATTCACAGAGAGGACACTCTTTTGAAAGTATCAATACTGGAGCCAGTGTAAAAAGCATGAGCAGGCGACCAATCACATACGCTTATGTCTCGTTGCCTAAATAACTGGCCAAGAGAATGCCTTTCTGATACTTTCAGAACAGGAGCCGGTGTAAAATGCAGGCGCGGACAACCAAAAACATACGCTTGTCTCTCTGACCCTAACTAACTTGCAGAAAGAACGCAGTTCTAACTGTTTCAGAACATGAGCTGGTGTTAAAAGCAGGAGTTATGACCCAAACACATGCGTTTGTATCTCTGAGCCTTACTAATTCACAGAGAGGACGCTCTTTTGACAGTTTCAATACCGGAGCCAGTATGAAAAGCAGGAGCATTCACATTTTGGCATCGGAAATAAAATTTGCCATTGAAATCAAACCTTTCAATTGAAAAAAATGTATTGTCATTGAACAAAAGCTGTTTCAGAACATGAGACGGTGTGAAAAGCAAGAGTTGTGACCCAAACACATGCGCTTGTCTCTATGATCCTCACTAATTCACAAAGAGGACACTCTTTTGAAAGTATCAAAGCCAGTGTAAAAAGCATGAGCAGGCGACCAATCACATACGCTTATGTCTCGTTGCCTAAATAACTGGCCAAGAGAATGCCTTTCTGATACTTTCAGAACAGGAGCCGGTGTAAAATGCAGGCGCGGACAACCAAAAACATACGCTTGTCTCTCTGACCCTAACTAACTTGCAGAAAGAACGCAGTTCTAACTGTTTCAGAACATGAGCCGGTGTGAAAAGCAGGAGTTATGACCCAAACACATGCGCTTATATCTCTGAGCCTTACTAATTCACAGAGAGGACGCTCTTTTGAAAGTTTCAATACTGGAGCCAGTGTAAATGCATGAGCAGGCGACAAACCACAGACGCTTGTCTCTCTGTGCCTAAATAACTGACCAAGAGAATTTCAGAAAAGGAGCCGGTGTAAAATGCAAGTGCGGACAATCAAACATATACGCTTGTCTCTCTGAGCCTAACTAAATTGCAGAAAGAACGCAGTTTCAGAACATGAGCCGGTGTGAAAAGCAAGAGTTGTGACCCAAACACATGCGCTTGTCTCTCTGACCCTTACTAATTGACAGGGAGGACACTCTTTTGACAGTTTCAATACCGGAGCCAGTGTGAAAAGCATGAGCAGGCGACAAAACATAAAAAATAACTGGCAAAGAGAATGCCTTTCTGATACTTTCAGAACAGTAGCCGGTGTAAAATGCAGGTGCGGACAACCAAACACACGCTTGTCTCTCTGAGCCTAACTAACTTGCAGAAAAAACGCAGTTTTAACTGTTTCAGAACTGAGCAGGTTTAAAAACCAAGGGTTGTGACCCAAACACATACGCCTGTCTCTCTGATCCTTACTAATTCACAGAAAAGACGCGTTCTAACACTTTCAGAACATGAGCTGGTGTAAAAATCATGAGCAGGCGACCAAACACATACGCTTATCTCTCTGTGCCTAATTAAATTGCAGAAAGAACGCAGTTCTAACTGTTTCAGAACATGAGCCGGTGTGAAAAGCAAGAGTTATGACCCAAACACATACGCTTGTCTCTCTGAGCCTTACTAATTCACAGAGAGGATGCTCTTTTGAAAGTTTCAATACTGGAGCCAGTGTAAAAGGCATGAGCAGGCGACCAAATACATACACTTGTCTCTCAGAGCCTACTTAATGTTAGAAAAAGACTTTCGATTCTGTGCGTTTCAGACGCTTAACAGGTGAAAATAAGCAAAGACAAGCTTTTCATTACCCACACTTGTCTTTTTGCCTGTTTTGATCATAATTCGCTTGGAAATGGCTATTCTCAACGTTTTATGTGAGATTCTAATAGAAATTGAAGAAAAACTTATACAAGCACATATATTGAATTTTTGAGTCTAACTCGCACTAAACAGTCGTTTCTGAGTGTTTCAGACGCTAAACAGGTGTAAATAAGCAAAAACAAGCTTTTCATTACACACACTTGTCTTTTTGCCTGTTTTGATCATAACTCGCTTGGAAATGGCTATTCTCAACGTTCTATAATAGAATCTGATATAAAAAGAAGAAAAACTTATAAAAACACATATGCTTCAGTTTTGAGTCTCACTTGCCCTGAACAGTCGTTTCTGAGTGTTTCAGACGCTAAACAGGTGTAAATAAGCAAAAACAAGCTTTTCATTACACACACTTGTCTTTTTGCCTGTTTTGATCATAACTCGCTTGGAAATGGCTATTCTCAACGTTTTATGTGAGATTCTAATAGAAAAAGAAGAAAAACTTATAAATACACATATATTGCATTTTTGAGTCTAATTTGCCCTGAACAGTCGATTCTGAGTGTTTCAGACGCTAAACAGGTGTAAATAAGCAAAAACAAGCTTTTCATTACACACACTTGTCTTTTTGCCTGCTTTGATCATAACTCGCTTGGAAATGGCTATTCTCAACGTTCTATAATAGAATCTGATATAAAAAGAAGAAAAACTTATAAAAACACATATGCTTCAGATTTGAGTCTCACTTGCCCTGAACAGTCGTTTCTGAGTGTTTCAGACGCTAAACAGTTGAAATTAAGCCAAAACAAGCTTTTCATGACACACACTTGTCTTTTTGCCTGTTTTGATCATAACTCGCTTGGAAATGGCTATTCTCAACGTTCTATAATAGAATCTGATATAAAAAGAAGAAAAACTTATAAAAACACATATGCTTCAGTATTGAGTCTAACTTGCCCTGAACAGTCGTTTCTGTGCGTTTGAGATGCTAAACAGGTGAAAATAAGCAAAAACAAGCTTTTCATTACACACACTTGTCTTTTTGCCTGTTTTGATCATAACTCGCTTGGAAATGGCTATTCTCAACGTTTTATGTGAGATTCTAATAGAAAAAGAAGAAAAACTTATAAAAACACATATATTGCCGTTTTGAGTCTAACTTGCCCTGAACAGTCGTTTCTGGGTGTTTCAGAGGACAAACAAATGAAAATAAGCAAAAACAAGCTTTTAATTACACACATTTGTCTTTTTGCCTGTTTTGATCATAACTCGCTTGGAAATGGCTATTCTCAACGTTTCATAAGAATTTCTGATTTAAAAAAAGAAGAAAACGTTATGAAAAAAATACACATACTTCAAGATTTTATGTGATCCTCCAATGATATCCATTCAAATAGCATATCATTATATACATAATGGATCAATTCAGAGGTTGAAATTTTGGGGCCTTTATGTCACAACGTCACACAAAGAAGTGTATATCTCTGCTTCTGAATATACTATTTTCCTATAACTTCTTTCACATTCACATACTGAATGTATATGTGCATTTTGGGGGCACCCTTATGCCAAAATGACCTTTTTTTGTAATCCATTATCATTTGATTTCCTGCATATTCAAATTATATATAATGAAAAGCATGCATATCAGCACAGATTGCAGTGTTTCCCTAGGTTGACTGACTTGGCCCTGGCTGGGGAGGTCTATTAGCACTCTGTTCTCTGTTTAGCATCTTCAGGCTCAATGCCTAGCAAGAGCAGTTGCTAGACATTACTTTTCTTGGTCTTGACAAGCTGCAGCATTTATTAACTGACACTGTACATTTACTAGCAGATTGTTACAGCTTACTGCTAACCTTTTCTTCTGCTCCGCTTGCATTCACCATCACTTTTCTGATGCTCGCTCTATCGCTTATCGCCATGGATGTATAAAGTCATTTTAGGGATCAAACAGATTTTGCGGCTCCAGGTGGTTTTAAATGGTGAGAAATGGGCTAAAATGGCTGAAGCTTGCTGACCCCTTGTCTAGCAGAACCTAGAAAATGAAGCAAGACAGGATTGAGCTGAGAGCTTGTTGAAAGCATTTTCCCACACCTGCACTGAGCTTGAGTTGAGCTTAATATTACCACACCAATCTGATCATCCACATCCACAGACATTAAGTAAAATACAAAATAGACTACTACACTAGATCCTGGAAAACATGTTAGATCAGATCATTTATTTTTGTTGACATAGTTAATTAATTCAAAGTTAATCTGTTTAAAACAACAACAATAAACAAGGTATGAGCCAAACCATAGATTTGGAGAATTGTTATACCCCTAATAAATAGTAGTATTTATAAGTCCTAACCATAGCGCCATTTTCTCATAACATGGCTTGAGACAACGAGTGTTAGAGTTTAAAGCGCTTCTTTCATGGTGACTTGACTTGACTTAATTGGCTTGTCTTGTTTGATGTTTAGCAGTGAATTGACTTTGCTTACTTGAGTCTTAAACACAGTGACTTAGGATTTGCTTCAGCTTTAAGGTTAAGACTTGAGACTAGCTTGTGACTTGCACATGTGTACCTCTCACATCTGTTATTTGTGAACATGAACTACTTCCTCCCAAAGCCACAAACCAGAGGCATGAGACTCAAATTTTCATAGACAATGAATGTGAAACAAATTTCAGTCATTTTTAAAATACCCAAGTAAGCTTTATTCTTGTCTTGCCTTTCATATCTGAAAAACAAGTTGTACCTGTACATAACTGCTATATGACAATGTCCACAGTGAAACATTATAATGGACAATGATATTGAATGGGATAAATTACTGCATTTTACTGTCATTTTGTTGAGTTTCTCTTCCCTCTTCTTTTTCACCACAGACGGGCTAAGCGATCCTTGGAGGAGAGACTTCAGTGAAGCATGTGAAATACTTGAGTTGATAACAACTACAGTCATTGCATTACTGCAATTAAATCTCTGTGAGTAAAAGGCCAATAAGATTAATTTAATTCATGAAAAAGATGGCTAGACAATATTTGGGGCTTTTGAAAGAATATGGTAAAGATTCATTTGTCTCCACAGCTGCGTTCTCACTGAGAGAAAGCCACTCTGACAGTTTCAGAACAGGAGCTGGAGTAAAGTCCAGGACCGGAAACCCAAACACACACACTTGTCTCTCTGAGCCTAACTAACTTGCAGGAAGAACGCAGTTCTAACTGTTTCAGAACATAAGTCGGTGTGAAAAGCAAGAGTTGTGACCCAAACACATGCGCCTGTCTCTCTGAGCCTTACTAATTCACAGAGAGGACGCTCTTTTGACAGTTTCAATACCGGAGCCAGTGTAAAAAGCATGAGCAGGCAACCAAACACATACCCTTATCTGTATGCCTAAATAACTGGCCAAGAGAATGCCTTTCTGATACTTTCAGAACAGGAGCCGGTGTAAAATACAGGTGCGGAAAACCAAACACATGCGCTTGTCTCTCTGAGCCTTACTAATTCACAGGGAGGATGCACTTTTGGCAGTCTCAATACCAGAGCCAGTGCAAAAAGTATGAACAGGCTACAAAACACATACGCTTATCTCTCTGTGCCTAATTAACTGGCCAAGAGAATGCCTTTCTGATACTTTCAGAACAGCAGCCGGTGTAAAATGCAGGTGCGGACAACGAAAAACATACGCTTGTCTCTCTGAGCCTAACTAACTTGAAGAAAGAACACAGTTCTAACTGTTTCAGAACATGAGCCAGTGTGAAAAGCAAGAGTTGTGACCCAAACACATGCGCTTATCGCTGTGTACCTTAATAAATGGCCAAGAGAATGCCTTTCTGACACTTTCAGAACAGGAGCCGGTGTAACATGCAGTTGCGGACAACCAAAAAAGTACACTTGTCTCTCTGAGCCTAACTAACTTGCGAAAGAACACAGTTCTAACTGTTTCAGAACATGAGCCAGTGTGAAAAGCAAGAGTTGTGACCCAAACACATGCGCTTATCGCTGTGTACCTTAATAAATGGCCAAGAGAATGCCTTTCTGACACTTTCAGAACAGGAGCCGGTGTAACATGCAGTTGCGGACAACCAAAAACATTCACTTGTCTCTCTGAGCCTAACTAACTTGCAGAAAGAACGCAGTTTCACAACATGAGCCGGTGTGAAAAGCAAGAGTTGTGACCCAAATACATGAGATTGTCTCTTTGAGCCTTACTAATTTACAGAGAGGACGCTCTTTTGACAGTTTCAATACCGGAGCCAGTGTAAAAAGTATAAGCAGGCAACTTTCTCATACTCTCAGAACAGGAGCCGGTGTAGAATGCAGGTGTGGACAACTAAAAACATACACTTGTCTCTCTGAGCCTAACTAACTTGCAGAAAGAACGCAGTTCTAACTGTTTCAGAACATGAGCCGGTGTGAAAAGCAAGAGTTGTCACCCAAACACATGCGCTTGTCTCTCTGAGCCTAACTAACTTGCAGAAAGAACGCAGTTCTAACTGTTTCAGAACTGAGCGGGTGTAAAATGCAAGAGTTGTGACCCAAACACATACGCTCGTCTCTGTGAGCCTTACTAATTCACAGAGAGGACGCTCTTTTGACAGTTTCAATACCGGAGCCAGTGTAAAATGCAGGTGCGGACAACCAAAAACATACACTTGTTTCTCTGAACCTAACTAACTTGCAGAAAGAACGCAGTTCTAACTGTTTCAGAACATGAGCCGGTGTGAAAAGCAAGAGTTATGACTCAGACAAATGCGCTTGTCTCTCTGAGCCTTACTAATTCACAGAGAGGACGCTCTTTTGAATGTTTCAATACCGGAGTCAGTGTAAAATGCAGGTGCGGACAACCAAAAACATACACTTGTCTCGCTGAGCCTAACTAACTTGCACAAAGAACGCAGTTCTAACTGTTTCCGAACATGAGCCGGTGTTAAAAGCAAGAGTTGTGACCCAAACACATGCACTTGTCTCTCTGAGCCTTACTAATTCACAGAGAGGACGCTCTTTTGAAAGTTTCAATACCAGAGTCAGTGTAAAAAGCATGAGCAGGCTACCAAACACATACGCTTATCTCTCTGTGCCTAAATAACTGGCCAAGAGAATGCCTTTCTGATACTTTCAGAACAGGAGCCGGTGTAAAATGCAGGTGCGGAATACCAAACATATACGCTTGTCTCTCTGAACCTAACTAACTTGCAGAAAGAACGTAGTTTCAGAGCATGAGCCGGTGTGAAAAGCAAGAGTTGTGACCCAAACACATGTGCTTGTCTCTCTGAGCCTTACTTATTCACAGAGAGGACGCTCTATTGACAGTTTCAATACCGGAGCCAGTGTAAAAAGCATGAGCAGGCGACAAAACACATACGCTTATCTCTCTGTGCCTAAATAACTGGCCAAGAGAATGCCTTTCTGATACTTTCAGAACAGGAGCCGGTGTAACATGCAGGTGCGGAATATCAAACATATACGTTTGTCTCTCTGAGCCTAACTGACTTGCAGAAAGAACGCAGTTTCAGAACATGAGCCGGTGTGAAAAGCAAGAGTTGTGACCCAAACACATGTGCTTGTCTCTCTGAGCCTTACTAATTCACAGAGAGGACGCTCTTTTGAATGTTTGAATACTGGAGCCAGTGTAAAATGCAGGTGTTGACAACCAAAAACATACACTTGTCTCTCTGAGCCCAACTAACTTGCAGAAAGAACGCAGTTTCAGAACATGAGCCGGTGTGAGAAGCAAGAGTTGTCACCCAAACACATGCGCTTGTTTCTCTGAGCCTAAATAATTTGCGGAAAGGACGCAGTTCTAACTGTTTCAGAACTGAGCGGGTGTAAAAAGCAAGACCTGTGACCCAAACACATACGCTTGTCTCTCTGAGCCTTACTAATACACAGAGAGGACGCTCTTTTGAATGTTTCAATACCGGAGCCAGTGTAAAATGCAGGTGCGGACAACCTAAAACATACACTTGTCTCTCTGAGCCTAACTAACTTGCAGAAAGAACGCAGTTCTAACTGTTTCAGAACATAAGCCGGTGTGAAAAACAAGAGTTGTGACCCAAACACATGCGCTTGTCTCTCTGAGCCTTACTAATTCACAGAGAGGACGCTCTTTTGACAGTTTCAATACGGAAACCAGTGTAAAAAGCATGAGCAGGCGACCAAACACATACGCTTATCGCTGTGTACCTAAATAACTGGCCAAGAGAATTCCTTTCTGACACTTTCAGAACAGGAGCCGGTGTAACATGCAGTTGCGGACAACCAAAAAAGTACACTTGTCTCTCTGAGCCTAACTAACTTGCGAAAGAACACAGTTCTAACTGTTTCAGAACATGAGCCAGTGTGAAAAGCAAGAGTTGTGACCCAAACACATGCGCTTATCGCTGTGTACCTTAATAAATGGCCAAGAGAATGCCTTTCTGACACTTTCAGAACAGGAGCCGGTGTAACATGCAGTTGCGGACAACCAAAAACATTCACTTGTCTCTCTGAGCCTAACTAACTTGCAGAAAGAACGCAGTTTCACAACATGAGCCGGTGTGAAAAGCAAGAGTTGTGACCCAAATACATGAGATTGTCTCTTTGAGCCTTACTAATTTACAGAGAGGACGCTCTTTTGACAGTTTCAATACCGGAGCCAGTGTAAAAAGTATAAGCAGGCAACTTTCTCATACTCTCAGAACAGGAGCCGGTGTAGAATGCAGGTGTGGACAACTAAAAACATACACTTGTCTCTCTGAGCCTAACTAACTTGCAGAAAGAACGCAGTTCTAACTGTTTCAGAACATGAGCCGGTGTGAAAAGCAAGAGTTGTCACCCAAACACATGCGCTTGTCTCTCTGAGCCTAACTAACTTGCAGAAAGAACGCAGTTCTAACTGTTTCAGAACATGAGCCGGTGTGAAAAACAAGAGTTGTTACCCAAACACATGCGCCTGTCTCTCTGAGCCTTACTAATTCACAGGGAGGATGCTCTTTTTTACAGTTTCAATACCGGAGCCAGTGTAAAATGCAGGTGCGGAAAACCAAAAACATACACTTGTCTCGCTGAGCCTAACTAACTTGCAGAAAGAACGCAGTTGTCACTGTTTCAGAACATGAGCCGGTGTTAAAAGCAAGAGTTGTGACCCAAACACATGCGCTTGTCTCTCTGAGCCTTACTAATTCAAAGAGAGGACGCTCTTTTGAAAGTTTCAATACCGGAGCCAGTGTAAAAAGCATGAGCAGGCGACCAAACACATACGCTTATCTGTGTGCCTAAATAACTGGACAAGAGAATGCCTTTCTGATACTTTCAGAACAGCAGCCGGTGTAAAATGCAGGTGCGGACAACGAAAAACATACACTTGTCTCTCTGAGCCTAACTAACTTGAAGAAAGAACGCAGTTCTAACTGTTTCAGAACTGAGCGGGTGTAAAATGCAAGAGTTGTGACCCAAACACATACGCTCGTCTCTGTGAGCCTTACTAATTCACAGGGAGGACGCTCTTTTGACAGTTTCAATACCGGAGCCAGTGTGAAAAGTATGAGCATGGGACAAAACACATACGCTTATTTCTCTGTGCCTAACTAACTTGCAGAAAGAATGCAGTTCTAACTGTTTCAGAACATGAACCAGTGTTGAAAGCAAGAGTTCTGACCCAAACACATGCGCTTGTCTCTCTGAGACTTACTAATTCACAGGGAGGATGCACTTTTGGCAGTCTCAATACCAGAGTAGCCGACAAAACACATACGCTTGTCTCTCTGTGCCTAAATAACTGGACAAGAGAATGCCTTTCTGATACTTTCAGAACAGCAGCCGGTGTGAAATGCAGGTGCGGATAACCAAACACACACGCTTGTCTCTCTGAGCCTAACTAATTTGCAGAAAGGATGCAATTCTAACTGTTTCAGAACTGAGCGGGTGTAAAAAGCAAGGGTTGTGACCCAAACACATACGCTTGTCACTCTGAGCCTTACTAATTCACAGAGAGGACGCTCTTTTGACAGTTTCAATACCGGAGCCAGTGTAAAATGCAGGTGCGGACAACCAAAAACATACACTTGTCTCTCTGAGCCTAACTAACTTGCAGAAAGAACGCAGTTCTAACTGTTTCAGAACATGAGCCGGTGTTAAAATCAAGAGTTGTGACCCAAACACATGCGCTTGTCTCTCTGAGCCTAAATAACTGGCCAAGAGAATGCCTTTCTGATACTTTCAGAACAGCAGCCGGTGTAAAATGCAGGTGCGGACAACCAAAAACATGCGTCTGTCTCTCTGAGCCTAACTAACTTGCAGAAAGAACGCAGTTCTAACTGTTTCAGAACATGAGCCGGTTTGAAAAGCAAGAGCTGTGACCCAAACACATGCTCTTGTCTCTCTGAGCCTCACTAATTCACAGAGAGGACGCTCTTTTGACAGTTTCAATACCGGAGCCAGTGTAAAAAGCATGTGCATGCGACCAAACACATACGCTTATCTCTCTGTGCCTAAGAAACTGGCCAAGAGAATGCCTTTCTGATACTTTGAGAACAGGAGCAGGTGTAAAATGCAGATGCGGAAAACCAAACACACACGCTTGTCTCTCTGAGCCTAACTAATTTGCAGAAAGAACGCAGTTCTAACTGTTTCAGAACTGAGCTGGTGTGAAAAGCAAGGGTTGTGAGCCAAACACCTACGCTTTTCTTTCTGAGCCTCACTAATTCACAGAGAGGACGTGTTCTAGCACTTTCAGAACATGAGCCGGTGTAAAATGCAGGTGCGGACAACCAAACACATACGCATGTCTCTCTGAGCCTAACTAACTGGTGTAGGAACATCAGTTATTCTTATAAGATCCTCGTTTATGAAGGGGCACCACTTCCCATTAAGCTTAATTTAACTGTGTCGGGAAGAAACACAGCAGCCACTTCTATCAATCTCAAATCTGAGGTGCTCGCTACGATTCAGTGATCTAATTCTCTGCTAAATTGAATTCACAGACAACGACTTACTACAAAGAATATATTTATTAACTAAATAATAATGAACAAATAATAAAATGTAACAATACAAATGAATAATGGAAATGGATAATAGAAATTAAAATGAGCATGAAATATAGGATAGGGATGGTGAAATGCTTATGGTAAGGATTAAATTTGTGTTGGAATTTAGATATCTTCTCTAATGAAATTTAACTAGAGAGTTCCGTTAAACGACACCGACTCTTAAAGGTCCAGTGTGTAATATATGGGGTATTTAGCGGCCTCTAATGGTGAAGTTCTAGATTGAAGCACTCCGCGGCTCCCCCCTCCCCTCCCTAAGACTATGGTGGCCTTCACGGACAAGAGGCTATTTGCTGAAGAGGACAGCTCCGAGCATTTCTAACAAGTCAAGGGAAGCTGTGAAGATTTATTTAGTTATTTAGTCTATAATACTCGAGGATATAGGTCGTAAGTAAGATAGCAATTATGAGTGCTTTACAAGCTAACATTAGCTACGTAATGCTAAACAAAACGTAGTTATTTTATTCTAATGTTAGGCATATTGATAGATAACGTTAGCATTGGCAGGATAACGTTGCAAATTGTGTTATCCGTTTGCAGAGTAAAGTACCGGAGAATAGAGAGAGAGAGCGAGAGAGGAAGAGGGCGAGCTAACTGTGCTGCTTAGCGGTGCTGCTGCAGGCAGGGTTAGGCTAGAGAGGAGAGCAAACACCGGCACTACGACAGCAATGGAAGAAGCTGGAAACCCTCCGACGGGAAACGACTGAGGTTTGTAACGTTATTGATACAATTATTTTATTAAATTACTATTCGTTCTACACGATATTATATTCAAAATACCAACACAGTAGTATTTACACAGCAGCTTTCTGCTTTACATTACTGTAGACTGTATAGTGTGATGTGTTATAGCAGTGTAATGTGAGTCAGTAGCCTCTTTTACAGCCCGTTCAAAGCGAGAATACTGCGCCTGTAATCCGCCTCGCTGTTCTGTTTAGTCCGTATTCAGACCAAATCAGGCGGTGCAGGGTTAGGAGGCGTATGGGTGTGTTTGTGCTTTAGAAGCTAACAGCTGTAAAACAATTTGAAAATAACGTTTATTGATCTGATTCACGGCTTCTTCACTAACAGCTCAGCCTCTAGCTCACTCAGCTGTTCTCTCGTCTTTTTATTATGAGTCAGGAATAAAGTCTAACTTCACTTTTTACGTTATCAAACAAAGAGAAATGTCCTCCCCTCGGATTTACAGCTATAATGCATGTTCTCTGTATAAAAGAGGCTACTGAAAACATTAGCAACACTAACGTTACTGAATGAGTAACGTTATGTAAATAAGATATAGTTCACTAATGAGCAGCACTATTTTGACTTTTTTTTTTTTTTTTTTTTTAAATCATGTTGTTGTAGACTTGTTTGGGAACACTGGACAGACTACAATCCATATTCTGCACTACCATCACCATATTTCCAACATATCATGAAACGTATAACTTACTAAGCCTTATCTGTGTTTTTCCTGTTTTCATTTTTTCAGACTTCTTGAAGAGATGATCTTGGAGGAGAACAGCAGCTCACCAGTGAACTGCTTCAGAGGCAGCCAGGGTTCATTTGTTCAATTTAAATGTGCAAGTTTACCAAATAAAAGATATTAATCAGATGTGCTGTAATCATTGCTTTGATAGACAATGACAGTACTTCCCTGCAGTGTCAGTATATTGTCATTACCACTTCCACTATTGATTTATATTTTCGTTATTTATATATTATTAAGCAACATGAAACAGTAGTGAAGTTTGAATACCACTGATCCTCAGAACATAGCACTGTAGAACATGTAATGGATTCATTTTCATCACTTCAGGTTATGTAAACTGCAATTTACTAGTTTGAACAACAAAATAAAAATATGAAAAACAACACTAAGAATAACATTTATGATATAAATATCTTTTATTAAACAAACATTTTTGGACATCTTTTTCAATCTTTTACTGTTCAAACAAACATTTTTACAGTTTATTCTGTTTTCTTCAGAGTTGACTGATAAAGACAGAATAAGCTGTCAAATCATTAGTCTGTTTAACTAAAAGCAGTCAATTTGCTGCACATATAATAGCAGACAAGGGTCAGACCAAAACCACACCAAAGGTGTTCAGTTTACAGCTCTGGATGAAGATGCTCTCATAGCAGGAACGACACCCATCATTCACTGACACTGCTGTTCCTCATCTGCTCATCTACTCCAGGAGCTGTGTAGAGCAGCAGCTGCAGGGACACATAGAGTTTATTTACTATTTCATACATTTTATACAGTTGAACGTGAAAATAATGCTATTTAACCAAAAGTAGGATTTACAGGTAAGTTAATATGCTACATAGGAAAACAGATGTGTATCACTTACCCAGACTTCTCCTGATTTGGTCTGCAATACTTCTGATATGATGGGTGTGAATGTCACAGACATGGTGAATAATGCCGAACCATAGTGCCTGAGAAAAATGAAAAAAAAAAAAAAAAAAAAAGCACATGAATGAACTTTTTATTATAATGTTCTAATGTGTTTATCAGAAACTGCTGATTTTCATCCCAACAACAGACTAGATCAGATTATTTCATTAACACACTTTCAGTCAGAGACAAGTAGCTATTCAGTGAAATCAACTTCTGTTGTCTTTGGTTGTAATGAAAGCCTCTGTATTTGCAGCCATTAATGGCACATGGTGAAATACTCCTAACATATTATGGAGATAAAGGCAACACTGTGTATCGATGCTGCAGGAGCTCTCTCATAGCTGCAGAAACAGCAGCAACGTCAAGAAAATAGTAACGTGACACAGTCACATAACCTGTAATACATTATGCTACGTCCTAAAATACTTCTGACTGATAAATGTAAAATTAAAGCTGTGGTAGCAATTAACGTTACATGTTCTCCAACATTGAAACGGGAAAAACTTACTTGTGTTGGACTATAAGCTAACTTTACACCGTGTGTACATGTGCTACTAAATGACAGATTAGCAGCAAACAATGAAATTATGGAGCACTATGAAAAATATTCACCGACTGTATGATGAGCCGACTTCTCCTCAGTTTATCTTTCACATTAACTCATTACTCTGACTTACTGTCCTTAGCTCATCACCAGCGCTAAATACCTTAGTTATCAGTCTGTTGTCTTTACTGCCACAGAAAATGAATAAATCTTTAGGTTATTAGCACCACTTCGCCTCCCTGTTGTCTCTTATTAGACCAGCAGCTCTGAGAGAGGCTCAAACTGAAGCTACAGTCTGCTAATATGGCTAATGTCACGCTACGTAACGTTAGCGGTGTTTCTATCCACTGAAAGTATCTACTGCTAATGAATACTGTACATCATCTAAGTTATAAAACATTACCAACTGAGAGAAATAAATCTACATTACACTCTTACCTGTCCAGCAGAAAACAGGAAACTTCAGCATCAGTCTGCAAACATTTCTCTCATCACGGATTTCCATCGGGGTTTTTCCTCTTTATGTAGTTGCTAGTCCGTTTAGCTTCTTCTGTTTTCGTTTCAGTGACGATGACAATTTTCTAAATAAGTATCATCCTTCATTTATCAGGTTTTGGTTCCAAATCTTCTCACGATACAAAATGTTTGGTCTGTTCTTCTTTTTTCCTGTTTCGTTCCAAAGCCGGTGCATTTCCGGTAGTCCCACTGAATCTAAAACGCGTTTGTGTTAGTTTTTTCCGTTCAGCGCTACTGTAGAGACTAACATGTCAGCTCCCACGGAGGGCGACCCGCTCCTATGTAAATATAAATGACTTATTTCTAAGGTAACAAAAGCGTCACAATTATTATTTTCAGATGATTAGACACTAATTTAAATGTACTTTTAAATGATCTATTCAATTTTTACCAAGTCTGTTCTTTTAGATGTTCCTAAATATTACACACTGGACCTTTAACCACGAGGTGTTGCAGCAGTGATGTGGTTTCAGCTTACTTCGTGCCGCGTTGTTTGGATGACTCAGCGGTGAGTCAGCTGGGGTCCGGGATGACTCAGCGGTGATTCCGGCAGTTGCCTTGCGTCACTGGCGTCAGCTGGGTAGACGGTCCTGCAGCGGGTACCGAGGATGGGTTACCCGGCGATTCGAGAGCCGTTCGGGGCCAACGGGCCTGCAGCGGGTACCGAGGATGGGTCACCCGGCGAGTCAGGAACAGAGTCTTTTGTTACGGTTTCTTCAGATGGTTATTATAACCATCACAGAGTTTGCCGTAACTTGTGACGAAGTTGAATTTGGTGATGATGTCTTGATCCGTCGAGAGAGCGGTAGTCGTTTAATTGAAGTCTCTGGCTTACTGACTTTCTTGCCAAATAAACATTCAATAATTCGATAATGTTCAAAAATAATTTCGCCGGTCGGGCGGAACTAGATTTCAAGGTAAATTAAATTGCAAGTGTCCAGGATGGCGTTTCCTGGCAGAATATCTAATTTAAATGTAAATGTACGTCGATTCACTCAAAGTTAGACTGCTAACAAGAGTTGTAGCAAAGAACTAGAAAAAGACTAAGTTGGAAGAACAAAAGAAAAGAGCGCGCGCGAAAGGCCTGATAGTACGAATACAAAAATCAAAAGAGTGAAAAAGTAAGAGAGAGAGTAAGAGAGCCGGTACGCTTGTTTTATATGAGGCTAGCGTGAGGGCGTTCCTAGGAGGTTGAACTATTTCTCGCGCGCAAACGAGACATATGGTCTCCGGCTTTTGGATAAGCATTCCACCATGACCATAAGTTTCAATATTAATTACACACATATAAGACATTAGGTGCATGTTAAGAGTGCATGAATCTTCTATAACCACATATACAGCGACTGACGTTGAAACACTTGATAAATTGACCAGATGGAGTATCTTGCACATTACTTGATGTTATTTTTGCAATCATTAAATGAGACTTATTCACACACATTGTAGTTACAAACTTTATCTTACTATTAGCTGGGATGCATAATATAACTACTAAGACTATTCTTTTATCTACCATGGTAATACTTCATACGTGTCAAATCTAATTTCTAGTCTATATAGAGTATAATGGAAATGTAATATTTGATTGTGATTCGCAGAACATTTAACCTGAATAAAGTTGTCCATTGGGTGGCACTGTAGTTACCTCAATATGAATTCAATTAAATCTGGACATTTCTAATTCGGCTTTACTGTGTCGCAGGAAAACCTGAGTTGGATGGTTTTAATCAGCATTCAATATTAAGCAGTAATATACAGATTGCAAGATGAATAAACATTCAGAAACCTGTGAATCAAAACTCTTGAATTTGTGGGAGCAGAGAAATTCAACCAAGCTCAGCTGAATTTACGATGGGTCTGGTCATGTCATCTTGGGGTAACATCAGGGTGAGAAACAGGGGAGTCTTGTTAAAGAATGTGACAAGAAAACATTGATGTGAAAGAAGAGAAACACGCTGAGGGGATTCACCATGATAAACAGTCTTTCTACAGGTCTCCAGAGAAGGGTCCTTTTGATCCGGTATTCATGAAATGTGGTTTGACAATTAGTGTCAATGTGTAAATTGTTGGGGAGAGTGCACCGGTTATCCTCCCCCCTGCAGTTCAGGAAAAGGACAGTTTCTGCTAAGAGTCAAACTGACACTTTAAGGTGATGGAAGGGGTCTTCAGTTCATCTGAGAGCCTTCTCAGATGGCATAGAATACACATCCATACCTTTGAGGTCAGAGGTTATTGTTGGTTTGGCCACAAACCTCTCAAAATGATGTTAGGGGAAAACGTAGTCAACTGGTTCTCCTACACTGGCCAAGAGAATGCCTTACTGACAGTTTCAGAACAGGAGCCAGTGTAAAATGCAGGTGCGGACAACCAACACATACGCTTGTCTCTCTGAGCCTAACTAATTCGCAGAGACAACGCAGTTCTTTTTCAGAAAAGGATCCTGTGTAAAAAGCAAGAGTTGTGATCCAAACATATACGCTTGTCTCTCTGAGCCTTACTAATTCACATAGAGGACACGTTCTGACAGTTTCAGAACATGAGCCGTTGTAAAAATCATGAGCAGGTGACCAAACACATACGCTTGTCTCTCAGAGCCTAACTAATGTTAGAGAAAGACATATACTTTATGTCTGACTTAAACTCGCTCAGAACACTTGTTTCTGACAGGTTTAGAGGATGAACAGGTGTAAATGAACAAGAAAAAATATTTTAATTCAACACGATCTCATCCCTAACGCGTCAAATACTGCCGCTTGGTCAGTGGCCCCACACTTCAAAATATGACGCTCTAGGTACCCCTTTCGCATCAGTTCTGCATTCGCAGGGCTGTTCAACAAATTTCAACAGAGTAGTGACCCAGTCGAAATTATGCCGTTTATTCTTTCCCCTTGAAGTTCATAGACCAACGTAATAGTTTGTGGCCACTCTCAAAAGGTGCTAAACTAATGTCATGGCGCATTCTCCCTGTTTATTTTTATTACTTGTTTCTCTCTCTTTCTACCACTTCTGTGCTGTTTGCTCCCATTTTTACATGCATACACTGTCTTTTCAAAATACATTTCCGTGGTCACAGGAAACACCTAAATAAGAGCAATACAAAAAATATATTACAAGCGCACAAGGACGAGGCTGCATCTAACCTATGCGACAATGCAATATCATATATATCATCATATATTTAAAAATAGGGTTTGTCTTTGGCCCACTGAGGCAAAATTACAGCAGATAATGAGTTTATATGTTACTAATCGCGGTGACGGAAGAAGTGGTGCATGCAGGGTAATGTGGTTTGTTCTGGAGGTGGACTTTTGTCATACATCCATGGCTAACTTTGATAAACATGCATACAAATGCATCACGATATCTCTTTCTATCGTGTTCTGAACATAGATCATCTAGATGCATTAGTCTCTGTGATTAGTCTGGTTGTTGTAAATACTTGATATATTCAGTAGTTGTGTTGTTTTATGAACCTATTTTAGGACCCTACTTTACAAAACAGAAGAACTGCCATCCCAAAAACGCTGTTTATGAAACACTCACTAAAATATCTTAAACAAACCAACATCTTAACTTTTTGTTAACATAGACCATTTAGATGCAGAGTGATTATTAGTTCGGGTGTATTAAATGTTGATATATTCAACAGATAGACCTTTTCACGACCCTATCTTACCGCCCTACTCTACAACCAGAAGAACTACAACTGTGGTGCTTATTTGTATCAAGAAGCATGGCGAGGCTCATGGGAATTGTAGTTTTAAAAACATATTAGCGTTTTTAATATAATTGAAGTTGTAAATACTAAACTGAGAGTACACTAGGGAGTTTAAGGGGACGATAAACACATTTGTGTAATCAGATTTTAAATATCTAATTCCTTTATGAGTGTAAATTAATTTTAACCATATTTTACCCATATCTGACAGCGTCCCCAATTGTTGACTATATTCACATGATAGCTGAGGCCCAGAGCTCTCTATAACAGTTGGTCCCATGTCTGTACCCCCTTTTGTTGATGAATTATAAGCCTTCAAATGTGCACTGAGGTCAAGGTTCAAAAGTCAGTTTTTCAAAGCAGGAGCCATGTGGAATCTTCATACTTACAAATGTTATTTTCCAAGTTGAGACCTTTCCAACAATGTATTTGATGAATATCTATGACAAAGTTTTAATTTTCACATTTCAAGGACACAAGCCGCCCAAGGCCTATTTTCAGAGAGCACAGGGTTATTAAACTGGAATTCACAATTAATCATATATGCGCATGTTAATTTTTGCTCTCTTCACCTCCATAAATTTCATACACTTCATTTATTTGTCCATAGCACAGACCATAGACTATTTCCTTTGTACAGTCACTTCAAGTTTTATAGCAATAAGCAATAAGGCATCATATCCTATCTCAAAACTATTAGCCTACTATTCCATACTGTAAATAGATCTAAAGTTTTCGGTTTAATTTTAATATTACTTTGTTTCATTATTATTATTAAGAATGATAATGGGGGAGCTAAGGCGCATTCTTTGTATGTGCGCATTGGCTAAAAAAAAAAAAGGATTCTGATCTGGTCATGCTGATATAGAATCCTAAAACCAAGAATCATGATAGAGCTACACCAAATACATTTTTGGAAAGGTCTCGGGTTGGAAAATAACATATGTAAGTATGAAGATACCACATGGCTCCTGCTTTGAAAAACTGACCTTTGAACCTCCGTGACCTCCGTGCATATTTTGAATTCATCAACAAAAGGGGGTACAGACATGGCACCAACTGTTATAGAGAACTCTGGGCCTCAGCTATCATGTGAATATAGTCAACAATTGGTGACGCTCTCATAAAAAGGGGTAAAATATGGTTAAAATTAATTTTCACTCATAAAGCAATTAGATATTTAAAATCTGATTACACAAATGTGTTTATCGTCCCCTTAAACTCTCTAGTGTACTCTCAGTTTAGTATTTACAACTTCCTAATATATTAAAAACGCTAATATGTATTTAAAACTACAATTCCCATGAGCCTCGCCATGTTTCTTGATACAAATAAGCACCACAGTTGTAGTTCTTCTGGTTGTAGAGTAGGGCAGTAAGATAGGGTTGTGAGAAGATCTATCTGTTGAATATATCAAACATTTAATACACCCGAACTAATAATCACACTGCATCTAAATGATCTATATCAACTAAAAGTTAAGATGTTGGTTTGTTTAAGATATTTTCGTGAGTGTTTCAAAAACATAAACGTTTTTGGGATGGCAGTTGTTCTATTTTGTAAAGTAGTCGTAAAATAGGTTCATAAAACAACACAACTACTGAATATATCAAATATTTACAACAACTAGACTAATTACACTGAATCTAAATGATGTTGCTTTATTTTAGACGTGTGTGTGTGTGTGTGTGTGTGTGTGTGTGTGTGTGTGTGTGTGTCTGTGTGTGTGTGTGTGTGTTTGTGTGTGCGTGCGTGCGTGCGTGCGTGTGTGTTTGCGCGCGTGCCGACATTTTTTGACTCTTTTGGCGGACTGAAAACCCACCAACTCGTTTTGCTTGCAACCTCGGGTTTTCAAGAATGAAGATGTCATTTCAATGTAGACACACGTGGGGTCGCTAGTCTGTCTGGTTCGTTGAGCCACCCACTGTCTGTCAAAAGAGCGACGAAGAAGACGAAGTAACGTGATGTGTTTCCTGTCCGAGATGTAAACATTCCCAGTTAACAGCATGCAAAGTGCATTGCGAATGATTATTTAAGCACAACTCTGAGGGGCTGTTTTCCTCCTCCTCTTGTTTTCATTCTAAAGTAAAAAGACAATAAAAAAGGGGGTGTTATGGTGGGGGGGGGGGGGGGGGGGGGGTCATTTTGTGGGACCTTACTACGCATGACGTCACTGGGAATTCCCATTGACACATTTAGGATTTCTTTCGACACGCCACACGCGCATAATACAAAGACATCATGGTCACCATTTTTAATTACTTCTCATTTGATTTCGAGAAAAAACGATAGAAAGAGAGATCGTGATGCACTTCGTATGTTTATCAAAGTTAGCCATGGATGTATTATAAAAGTCCACCTCCAAAACAAACAACATTACCCGGCATGCACCACTTCTTCCGTCACCGCGATTAGCAACATACAAATAATAGCATATAAACTCATTATCTGCTGTAATTTTGCCTCAGTGTTGTCGGGGCCAAAGACGAACCCTATTTCTAAATATATGATTATTATTACATTGTCACATAGGTTAGATGCAGCCTCGTCCCTGTGCGCTTGTAATATATCTTTAGTATTGCGCTTATTTAGCTGTTTCCTGTGACCACGGAAATGTATTTTGAAAAGACAGTGTATGTATGTAAAAATGGGAGCAAACAGCACAGCAGTGGTAATACAAAGCACGGGGAGAGAAACAAGTGATAAATATAAACAAGGAGAATGCGCTATGACATTAGTTTAGCACCTTTCGAGAATGGCCACAAGCTATTACGTTGGTCTATGAACTTCAAGAGGAAAGAATAAACGGCATAATTTCGACTGAGTCACTACTCCGTTGATATATGTTGAACAGCCCTGCGCGCGCAGAACTGACCCGAAAGGGGTACCCAGAGCGTCATACGTTGAAATGTCGGGCCACTGACCAAGCGGCAGTATTGTTGGTAATACAGGGTCATATCGGCCAAGAAGTTCTATGACGGACAAAAAAGTTTCCGTTGTTGTTTCTCCCAATTTCGAACAACCTGCACGGAAACGGAGTTACTGGATGCCAGTGTCATGGTAACATCAACCATTCTTGTCAATACCTCGGACCAAAATTCCAGTTGTCCAGGCCAAATTATGACACACTGATTTCCTCTCACCAAAAAGCCAAACAGGGCTCACAATAGACACGATCCATTTTTGGGGAGTACCAAAAATGGATCGCCATTTGTGTGGTATCTATGAACCTTTTTGATATTCTGTTGTAATACTCGTTGGAAAAGCACCTGCCTTTTGTATCTCTAGGGTACGGACCTTCAAATCTGCATAGTCCCTGCCTCAAAATAAAAATGTTCACATTTGCATCTGTAATATCTACAGGGAAATTTGCCCTGTCCCTGGGGTAAGATATACCAGTTTTAAGAGCTGATTCCGGGCTAATTTGAGATGCAGAGCTATCTGAGGCTATGTCACTGCTGCTATTCGCTTTTGTTGGCTGGTTGGTTGTAGATAGGGGCGCTCTGGGTTCTCCTTCAACCGACACTGAATCGACTGAATGCTCCCCCTGACTGGATTGTGGTAAACTTTTAATATTCCGTTAACATTTTTATTATAGCTTGTGTTTTTATTTATGAAATAGCCTATCCTGTATTTATGACACTTGTTTGGCAGCAACTTAGCAATATTTTTCTCTGTGTGTGGGCTGTAGTCGTTTTTGTGCCTAAAGACTACGATACCAAGTGGCTAGCTTACACACAGCTGGTGCAACCCAGTGCAGAAATAGTTATTTATAACCTAACCCCGTAGGTTAGGCTATATGAAAGCCTAATAACATTATATTATTCCGAAAAAAAAAGAAAAAAACCCCCAGCATAACATATAGGCAAAGTAACGTCACACAATAAGGCTATTTAAAAACTGTTCATCTTGGCAAAATGGTTGATAACTGTATAGTAGCTGAACAATGTCAACTATGCAGGAACCCACCTGCTGACATACTGCATCCTTGTTCACGTCTGACAGGATTTAGAGTTCCGAATAAGACGTTATTTTTGTTAGTTTGGAAGAAAATTCCTCAGATTTCTCTTTGTTATGTCGCTTTTGGGCACCGCTCAGATATTTTCGTTTCATTTTGTCTCTGACAGCGACAGCGGTGCTGATGCTAATGTATTAATTGGACCAAAAGTCCCCAAGTATCAAACAGTAAAATTTTAATTTAATTTAAAATATTTGTTTTATGTGTATGTTCAAAATACAGAAAAGATAATGACCGGACCTGGGGGGGGGGGGGGGGGGGGGGACAAAGTTTTACAGGCGACCCTCCCCACCCCCCATTCATATAAGGGTATAGTATACTCCGTAAAGTATACGCTGCGGGGGCATCTTTAAGGCCCAGATGCACAAGGTGCATAAGGAAGAAAATAGAGAAAACAGGAGAAGGAAAGAACGCCAATCTACGGGTATGTCCTCTTTTGTTAACATTAAAAAGCTGTTTTGTGTGTAACCTTAGACGTTTCATCTGTAGCAGCTAATGATGCTAGCTAGCTATTAGAGCTGTTGAAATGGATATGAATCGAATTGATTGCCAGTAGCAGCTATTTGGATAACTGCTCCTTCCTACAACGTAAGGCACTGTGCTGAAATTTCACTGACCAATATCTATAAATAACGCTATAAATAATGATTTCTGCACTGGGTTGCACCAGCTGTGTGTAAGCTAGCCACTTGGTATCGTAGGTTGCTTATAACAGGCTAATAAGGCTAATATCTAACCATCCAGATGCACCCAGGAAATATCTGAAGAATATATATATATATATATATATATATATATATATATATATATATATATATGTGTGTGTGTGTGTGTGTGTGTGTGTGTGTGTGTGTGTGTGTGTGCGTGTAAATAAGAGACTGCATTTATACCTGTCATCTAGTCAAAGGACAATGCAAGACAAAGATGTTTATCTTTGATATTTATGTTGTACATTATAGAAAGTGTTTATTTAAATGTTAAACAAGATTTTGAAATAATCCTAAAGCTAATATAAGCGGTTGTTTTAATGTGAAGTTTAAGTATTCACAGTTAAGAATTAAATTACATTAAGAATCTGTAAGAAACCTTTATGTGGAACATTCCAGAGGGGGGAGATGTGATGAATGAAATGTGTTTTGTGACTTTAAGACCTGTGGGGATGCGCAAACGGTTGAAACAGTTGTAACATTTGTAACGGTTGTAACGGTTGTTGATAGTTTTTGACAAAGCAATAAAAGAGCAGTAAAAAGTTAAGCTCACGACAAGCGTCCGAGTTGGTCCTTTTATAACATACAGTAAGACTGAATACCCACAACATTACAGCATACAATAATAATAATTATATATATATATATATATATATATATATATATATATATATATATATATATATATATATATGCCATGTGAAGCATGCTCGCTGGCAGGTTAGCTTCAACAAACCCTGAGTTTCTCTCTGTGTCCTCCCTCTTAACTCAGTCCGTATAAAAGCATTCAGTAGCGGAGGATTACTGTCTAAATCCTGGTTGGATATTAATTAATTACTCAGAACTTTGTAAAGTTACCGCTTTTATGCACATCAGTCTTGTAAAGCGTTTTTTTTTTTCTCGCGTTCAGATATTAAACAGCGTGAGTTTAGCGTCAGCTCAGAATAAAATCGACAGCTCTTAGTTTGTAAGAGCAGCTCATGCACTGAAATCATTATAACATTGTGCTAATGTTTATTAGCAAATAATATGTAACCTCAATTTAAATTTGAAACATCAGGAAGAAGCTTGAGACACGTGGGCTCAATGAATAATATATCTATATATAATTTATAAAATATAAATAATAATATCTCCATCACTCATGATGTGATTGGTCGCACTGATCATTCCTATATTTTAACAGCATTTCAGTGTGACTATATACTACATTTGTTGAAGCAGCAGAAATAAAGTCACTGAATGCTGTTGAGCCGAAATACAAATAGATGTCTAAAAATTTGAAATAGTATTTTAATCTGGACGGCTTTTCAAGTACAAATCACCGAACACGTTATTACTGAATCAGATTGAGAGCTTACGGTCACGTCTCTGTGGTTTTGATCTATGATTTCAAGATAAAAGATGTGCAACATGTGGTGGGGGGAAGGGGGGATGTTTGCGCGCGCGCCAACATTTTACGAATTACTCTTTTGGTGGACTGAAACCCACCAACTCGCAACCTCGGGTTTTCAAGAATGAAGATGTCATTTCAATGTAGACACACGTGGGGTCGCTAGTCTGTCTGGTTCGTTGAGCCATCCACTGTCTGTCAAAAGAGCGATGAAGAAGAAGTCAAGCCAAAAAAAGGGGGTGTTGTAGGGGGCGGGGGGGGGGGGGGGTCCATTTTGTGGGACCTTACTACGCATGACGTCACTGGGAATTCCCTTTGACACATTTAGTATTTCTTTCTTTTTTCAGTCCCTTCTTATGAGGTTAGAAAACAATGGCCAGAAAATTTGAGTTCGTCATTTCTTTCTCTCATTTTATTCTTCACAGCAATGGCAGGCGGTTACTTAAAAAAGCGGTCATAATGCGCAAATCATCAGATGTCAGTGGAGATACAAGATATACAGCAATTATAAATCAATCCATTAATTAAAATTAGTACCGGCACGTTGAAAAAGGACAAATCCAGGTGTGTTAAGAAAAACGCAGAATGCAATTTAGTTGTGTGGGAACGTAATTTTGAGGAGACAGGGTGACTCTGATCAGCTGTTCTGAAACCGAAAACTCAGAGTTTCCCATCTTGAGATTCATCCACTCAGAGTTCAGGGTTAGACTCAGAGTTTGCTAAACCTGCTTTCTGAAACAGGCCCCTGGTGTGTTCTTGGTTGACATACGGCTTGCCTGTGGCCCAGATCTGGGAGCCAAGTGCCATCATTCCATGCGGCATGTGGGCTGGATGAAAGTGCTGAAAGTGTTGGGTGTGAGCCGGATCAGGTCCACAGAAATTTTGCTATCTGGGTATGGTATTAATATTAGCGACTGGGGCACAATTCAAATTCAAATAAGCTTTATTGGCATGACAGAAACCTACAGAAAAAGCACTACAGAAAATTATTGACACTGACAGATTAATATTCATACAATAATATGTAAATATAAACAATAATATTAAATACAATATAATAAAATGCATTTTTATAGAGTTCCACTGGTCCCAGAAGGAGTTAGACTCTCTTCAAGTAATCACAGCTGTTTCTCAGTATGGTTTATCTTTTTGGTTTTGATTGTATTGATATGTCTTGAGAGCTTCACAGTACTGAAGGTGAAGGCTCTGTGTTTGAGGTTAGATCATTTTCTAGCTTCATTTTTCAGGTTTTGACATTCTTTGTCAAACTATTGGTTCTTGTCTGTTTTTCTTTTCCTTGTACGTAGTTTTATTTGCTGTTTTGTTGAAGATGTAATTTATATTTTGGACAGTCTGGGTATTCTGTATACTTTTGTAGTAATAATTGAATCTCCTCACTATTGCTGGCCTCTTGGTACGTCTCAGTGCCGTCTGGGGCCCATCTGTATGTCCTCAGTATTTTGAACAGCTTTTTGTGTGTGCCTCTTAAGTATTTCGAAACATCAGTAGGCATAGATTATTCTTTATAATCAGTTTATGTCAGTGAAAAGGTCACATTGTGTTGATCATAACAAAATTTTACATCCCTTAATAACTCAGCCTGTAGATGGATATATGAAATTGCAGAAGATTTTGCCAGTTGAGACAAATACAAATTCAAACTGGTTGACCACTCATTCTTGTAAATCTGAGTTTAATAAAACAACCTGTTACTAAAAACAGGAAAAGAGAGGGAGAGGAGGAAGATGGAGGAGACTGACAGGGCTGAAGGAGCAGGTCTGATGGAGGTCAGTGATCAAGAAGTACATTACATCCACACAGGTTGGAGTTTTGTATAACATATCTTAAAACGTCTTAATGATCTGTGAGGCGGATTTATGATTAAAAATACTTTAATCATTAAGAATTTTAAAGTCTTTAAAAAAATAAATAAATAAAATGGGGGAATAGACACAAGAACTCCTAAAAATTTGTTACCTAAATTAAAGCATTTAGTCAGTCTGTAATGGCATACAGGCTGTCCATAACATAGTTGACAAATTAACTAGCAAAAATATGTTATCAAAAAAGCTTAACAAATGAATATTTTAATTTAAACTGTTTTAAAACTGATCATTTTATTGAGTAAACAATACATCTGTATGTTTTTGTTTATGTGAAATATGTAATCCTAATTAGATATTCACTCATTCTTGTAATGTAACTAGTGGTGTAATCATCATTTTAGGGATCAAACAGATTTTGCAGCTCCAGGTGGGTTTTATATGGTGAGAAATGGGCTCAAATGGTTCTTTGTACGCTGAAGGTTGCTGTCCCCTGCTCTAGCAGAATCTAGAAAATGATGCAAGACAGGATTGAGCTGAAAGCTTGTTGAAAGCATTTTCCCACACCAATCTGATCATCCACATCCACAGACATCAACACTGCATAAAATACAGAATTATAAACACTAGATCCTGGAAAACATGTAAAATCAGATAATTTTTTTTTTACTTAGTTCATTTAAAGTTAATCTATTAAAAACAACAACAACAAAACAAAGTATGAACCAAACCATGGATTTGGAGAATTATACCCCTAATAAATAGCAGTATTTATGAATCCTAACCATAGCCATTAGAGTGCCATTTTCTCACGACATGGTTTGCCCTTTCTTAGTGTTAAAACATGGTGACTTGACTTGTGACTTAATTGACTTGTCTTGCTTGATGTTTAGCAGTGACTTGACTTCACTTACTTGAGTCTAAAACACAGTGACTTAGGACTTTCGTCAGCCTTTAAAGTTAAGACTTGAGACTAGCTTGTGACTTGCACAACTGTGAGATGTGTAACTGTTATTTGTGAACATGAACTACTTCCTCCCATAGCCACAAACCAGAGGCGTGAGACTCAAATTTCTGAAGCCATCCGGAATAAAGTCTGGAGCTGCTTCATAGACAATGAATGTGAAGCTAATTTTATAGTAATTTTTAAAATACTCAAGTAAGCTTTATTCTATAGGTAACCTTTCATATCTGAAAAGAAAATGTTCCTGTATACTGGGGTTGGGTGAACTGGCATATTGTTTGATTGATTGAGTGATTGATTGATTGATTGATTGATACTTTATGAATCCCCGAAGGGAAATTCCAATTGTCCAAGCTCATCCAATTATCACGAATGAAACAAAAAACAAAAACTAGTCGGTTCAAAGAGTTGAAGAGTCTAATTGCTGTGGGGACAAAAGACCTCCTAAATCTATCTGTTCTGCAGCACAAAGAGAGCAGCCGACTGCAATGCTATTTTTTTATGACAATGTCCACAGTGAAAAATCATGATGGACAATGATATTAATCACTGCATTTTGCTGTCATTTAAGGTTCTCTCCTCTCCTTTGTTTCACCGCAGGCGGGACTGAGCGATCCTTGCTTGAGTGTATGTTCTCTGAGTGGAGCAGAGGATAGACAGTGAACTATAGTCCATCAACCCGGTCTGAGGGGTGTGACTTGGCAGCCATGTAAAGTGCAGTGTAGATTAGGAGCATGTACAGTAAAGTTATAGCAACTTCCCTGTCATAGCGAACATCAAATGTCAACGGTGTGAGAATGTTAGAATGTTTTTTGCAGAATGAGATGTGTGCGTGCCTCACAGCAGTGTTATCAAAATCAAGTAAATCAAGTATTGTGCCCCTTTACTGTAATCTGAATCAATATGTAGAAAACTTGTGATGATGTCTAAATTATGCAAGTATTTTGGCCCTTAAGTGTAATCTGAATCAATATGTCGAAAACTTGTGATGAGTTAAAGTATAAAAGATGATGTGTAAAAGAAATGAGTGTCCTAATTTTCCTCAAGTCCATGTTAGGTAAAGTAAAGAGTTTTAACCCACATTACCAGATAAAAGTTAGATTGAAATGTGTACTATGAAGTGTGCAGAGAAAAGAAGAAATTGCAGGTGGACACAGAGAAATAGTCGTATATTTCAATGGTCAGTGAGTCAAAAGCATATATATGTCTCCAGAGCTAGTATGAAAGATCTGAGTTCACCCCTCCCTGTCTGCCTCCTTTTCCTTGGCTGACAGGTCTGTGCGTGACAACCACTTCTTTTTTTTTCCTGTTTTGATCAGAACTCGCTTGGAAAAAAGCTATTCTGACTTGTATATAAGAGATTCTGATATAAAAAGAAGAAAAAGTTATAAAAAGACAAATACTTTATTTTTGAGTCTAACTTGCTCAGAAAAGTCGATTCAGACAGTTTATTAAGACAGACAGATGTAATAAACATGACACAAGCTTTAAAATACACACACTTCTTTTCTTTTCCTGTTTTGATCACAACTTGCTTGGAAAAAGCTATTCTGACTGTTAAATAAGAGTTTCTGATAAGAAAAAGATGAAAAAGTTATGGAAAAAAATACACACACTTCAAGATTTTATGTGATCCTTACAGACATCCAAATATCATATTAAAAGTTAAATACATAATGGACCAAGGTAAATTCAGAGGTTGAAATTTTGAGGCCTTTATGTCACAACGTCACACAAAGAAGTGTGTATTATGTGAATTTAGTATGTGAAGTATGTGATTAGTATATGAAAATAGTATATTCAGAAGCAGATTCTGAATATACTATTTTCATATAACTTGTGTCTATACATTGGTTTTCTAGGGTATTCTTTCACATACAACCATCAGATATGACCTGTTCTGAATGTACATGTGCATTTTGGAGGCACCCTTATGCCAAAATGTCCTTTTTTGAATCCAGTATATTAGGTCATAAATCATTCATTATCATTTAATTTTCTGCACATCCAAATTTCTCTCTATATATAATGAAAACTGTTATGCATATCAGCACAGATTGCAGTGTTTCCCCTAGGTTGACTGACTTGGCCTGGCTGGGGAGGTCGATTAGCACATTTTTCTGTTCTCTGTTTAGCATCGTCAGGCTAGGCATTGTTGCTCACACCCTTCATTTTCCAGCAGTTGGGGAAACTGACATGACTTTTCTTGGTCTTGACAAGCTGCAGTACTTCACTGTACATTTACTACCAGATTGTGACAGCTTACTGCTAACCTTTTCCTCTGCTCCACTCACATTCACCATCACTTTTCTGATGCTCACTCTATTGCTTATCGCCATGAATGTATAAAGAGAACTGGATACAGCCGTTTTGCCTCCTAAATGCCACACACATTTGAATAGCAATTTCAGCATTTGATTAGTACTAATTCTTTTACAATTTGATTTATATTTGACTCCTGAAATTATGTCCAACAGCTCAAATTCCAACAGCTGCACACAACACTGGTTGATGTTACTGTGGCTAGCTAGCAAACATTAGCTAACTACTAATGTAGAGTGACCTAAGCAGTGAAAATGGAGACTAGTGATGATTATAAATGTGTTTTATAGTACTGAGTGGTAGAAGTAAAGAAATGTCTGACATATTCTTTGTTTGAACTACTGATGGGAAGTAAGACCCCAATAACAGGCTCTTGTCAGATTTTCACACACGCACTGTACCTGCATCATGTGCCACTGCTGAGGCCTGGGGAAGGGGGGAGGGGTTACAGTGAAAATATTATACTAATATTGTAATATATTATAATGTAAATCATATTTTGTCATCATAGATACTACACATATGTCTCAGGGGTAATTCATACCCATTTTAGATGCAAATACACCTATAGGAGCATTTTGAAAGGAAAATCTGTCAAAAAAAATTAGGTTTATATGGGGCAGAACACTGACATTCACATTTTGGCATCGGAAATAAAATTTGCCATTGAAATCAAACCTTGCAATTGAAAAAAGTATATTGTCATTGAAAAAAGCTCCACTGAAAAATAAAACACTTTAAAAAATTTAACATTTTAAAAAATTATATTCTGTCAATCTTATTATCTTATTTTATTTCAGTATTTTTGCATTAAGATTTGTTTTTCAATGTAAATCATTTTTCTTCATGTCTGTCTTTTTTTTTCCAGTAAATATAAGTTTTTTTTAGTATCACCGGTTTTCAGTTTCAACTTTGTCTTTTTCAGTTTCAACTTTTTGAATGTGAAACTAATTTCATAGTAATTTTTAAAATACCCAAGTAAGCTTTTTCATATCTGAAAAACAAGATGTACCTGTACATAACTGGTATATGACAATGTCCACAGTGAAACATTGTATTGGACAATGATATTGAATGGGATATATTACTGTACTATATTACTTGTTGAGTTTCTCTCCTCTCTTCTGTTTCACCACAGGCGGGGCTGAGCGATCCTTGGAGGAGAGACTTCAGTGAAGCATGTGAAGTACTTGATTGATGACAACTACAGTCATTGCATTACTGCAATAAAATCTCTGTAAGTAAAAGGCCAATAAGAGTAATTTAATCCATGCAAAAGATGGCTAGACAATATTGGGGACTTTTAAAACAATATGTTAGAGATTCAATGGTAACTAAGTCACTGAGAGAACGCCACTCTGACAGTTTCAGAACAGGAGCTGGAGTGAAATCCAGGACCGGGCACCCAAACACATACGCTTGTCTCTCTGAGCCTAAGTAACACGCAAAAAAGAACGCAGATCTACCTGTTTCAGAAAAGGAACCTGTGTAAAAAGCAAGACTTGTGACCCAAACACATGCGCTTGTCTCTCTGAGCGTTACTAATTCACAGAGAGGACCCTCTTTTGAGAGTTTAAATACCGGAGCCAGTGTAAAAAATATGAGCAGGCGACCAAACACATACGCTTATCTCTCTGTGCCTAAATAACTGGCCAAGAGAATGCCTTTCTGACACTTTCAGAACAGGAGCCGGTGTAAAATGCAGGTACGGAAAACCAAACACACACACTTGTCTCTCCGATCCTTACTAATTCACATAGAAGACGCATTTTAACACTTTCAGAACATGAGCTGGTGTAAAAATCATGAGCAGGTGACCAAACACATACGCTTGTCTCTCTGAGCCTTACTAATTCAGAGAGAGGACGCTCTTTTGACAGTTTCAATACCGGAGCCAGTGTAAAAAGCAGGAGCAGGCGACATAGCACATATGCTTGTCTCTCTGAGCCTGGCTAACTAACTGGCCAAGAGAATGTCTTTCTGACAGTTTCAGAACAGGAGGCGGTGTAAAATGCAGGTGCGGACAACCAAAAACATACGCTTTTCTCTCTGAGCCTAACTAACTTGCAGAAAAAACGCAGTGTTAACTGTTTCAGAACTGAGCCGGTGTGAACAGCAAGAGTTGTGACCCAATCACATGCGCTTGTCTCTCTGAGCATCACTAATTCACAGAGAGGACGCTCTTTTGAAAGTTTCAATACCGGAGCCAGTGTAACATGCATGAGCAGGTGACCAAACACATACGGTTGTCTCTCTGAGCCTAACTAACTTGCAGAAAGAACGCAGTTCTAAGTGTTTCAGAACATGAGCCGGTGTGAAAAGCAAGAGTTGTGACTCAAACACATACGCTTATCTCTCTAAGCCTTATTAATTCACAGGGAGGACGCTCTTTTGACCGTTTAAATACCGGAGCCAGTGTAAAAAGCATGAGCAGGCGACCAAGCACATACTCTTGTCTTTCTGTGCCTAAATAACTGGCCGAGAGAATTTCAGAACAGGAGCCGGTGTAAAATGCAGGTGCGGACAAACAAACATATACGCTTGTCTCTCTGAACCTAACTAAATTGCAGAAAGAACGCAGTTTCACAACATGAGCCGGTGTGAAAAGCAAGGGTTGTGACCCAAACACATACGCTGTCTCTCTGATCCTTACTAATTCACAGAGAAGACGCGTTCGAACACTTTCAGAACATGAGCTGGTGAAAAAATCATGAGCAGGCGACCAAAAAAATACGCTTATCTCTCTGTGCCTAAATAACTGGCCAAGAGAATGCCTTTCTGATTCTTTCAGAACAGGAGCCGGTGTAAAATGCAGGTGAGGACAACCAAAAACATACGCTTGTCTCTCTGAGCCTAACTAACTTGTAGAAAGAATGCAGTTCTAACTGTTTCAGAACTGAGTGGGTGTGAAAAGCAAGAGTTGTGACTCAAACACATGCGCTTGTCTCTCTGAACCTTATTAATTCACAGGGAGGACACTCTTTTGACAGTTTCAATACCGGAGCCAGTGTAAAAAGCGTGAGCAGGCGACCAAAAAAAATACGCTTGTCCCTCTTAGCCTAACTAACTTGCAGAAAGAACGCAATTCTAACTGTTTCAGAACATGAGACGGTGTGAAAAGCAAGAGTTGTGACCCAAACACATGCGCTTGTCTCTATGATCCTCACTAATTCACAGAGAGGACACTCTTTTGAAAGTATCAATACTGGAGCCAGTGTAAAAAGCATGAGCAGGCGACCAATCACATACGCTTATGTCTCGTTGCCTAAATAACTGGCCGAGAGAATGCCTTTCTGACAGTTTCAGAACAGGAGCTGGAGTGAAATCCAGGACCGGGCACCCAAACACATACGCTTGTCTCTCTGAGCCTAAGTAACACGCAAAAAAGAACGCAGATCTACCTGTTTCAGAAAAGGAACCTGTGTAAAAAGCAAGACTTGTGACCCAAACACATGCGCTTGTCTCTCTGAGCGTTACTAATTCACAGAGAGGACCCTCTTTTGAGAGTTTAAATACCGGAGCCAGTGTAAAAAATATGAGCAGGCGACCAAACACATACGCTTATCTCTCTGTGCCTAAATAACTGGCCAAGAGAATGCCTTTCTGACACTTTCAGAACAGGAGCCGGTGTAAAATGCAGGTACGGAAAACCAAACACACACACTTGTCTCTCCGATCCTTACTAATTCACATAGAAGACGCATTTTAACACTTTCAGAACATGAGCTGGTGTAAAAATCATGAGCAGGTGACCAAACACATACGCTTGTCTCTCTGAGCCTTACTAATTCAGAGAGAGGACGCTCTTTTGACAGTTTCAATACCGGAGCCAGTGTAAAAAGCAGGAGCAGGCGACATAGCACATATGCTTGTCTCTCTGAGCCTGGCTAACTAACTGGCCAAGAGAATGTCTTTCTGACAGTTTCAGAACAGGAGGCGGTGTAAAATGCAGGTGCGGACAACCAAAAACATACGCTTTTCTCTCTGAGCCTAACTAACTTGCAGAAAAAACGCAGTGTTAACTGTTTCAGAACTGAGCCGGTGTGAACAGCAAGAGTTGTGACCCAATCACATGCGCTTGTCTCTCTGAGCATCACTAATTCACAGAGAGGACGCTCTTTTGAAAGTTTCAATACCGGAGCCAGTGTAACATGCATGAGCAGGTGACCAAACACATACGGTTGTCTCTCTGAGCCTAACTAACTTGCAGAAAGAACGCAGTTCTAAGTGTTTCAGAACATGAGCCGGTGTGAAAAGCAAGAGTTGTGACTCAAACACATACGCTTATCTCTCTAAGCCTTATTAATTCACAGGGAGGACGCTCTTTTGACCGTTTAAATACCGGAGCCAGTGTAAAAAGCATGAGCAGGCGACCAAGCACATACTCTTGTCTTTCTGTGCCTAAATAACTGGCCGAGAGAATTTCAGAACAGGAGCCGGTGTAAAATGCAGGTGCGGACAAACAAACATATACGCTTGTCTCTCTGAACCTAACTAAATTGCAGAAAGAACGCAGTTTCACAACATGAGCCGGTGTGAAAAGCAAGGGTTGTGACCCAAACACATACGCTGTCTCTCTGATCCTTACTAATTCACAGAGAAGACGCGTTCGAACACTTTCAGAACATGAGCTGGTGAAAAAATCATGAGCAGGCGACCAAAAAAATACGCTTATCTCTCTGTGCCTAAATAACTGGCCAAGAGAATGCCTTTCTGATTCTTTCAGAACAGGAGCCGGTGTAAAATGCAGGTGAGGACAACCAAAAACATACGCTTGTCTCTCTGAGCCTAACTAACTTGTAGAAAGAATGCAGTTCTAACTGTTTCAGAACTGAGTGGGTGTGAAAAGCAAGAGTTGTGACTCAAACACATGCGCTTGTCTCTCTGAACCTTATTAATTCACAGGGAGGACACTCTTTTGACAGTTTCAATACCGGAGCCAGTGTAAAAAGCGTGAGCAGGCGACCAAAAAAAATACGCTTGTCCCTCTTAGCCTAACTAACTTGCAGAAAGAACGCAATTCTAACTGTTTCAGAACATGAGACGGTGTGAAAAGCAAGAGTTGTGACCCAAACACATGCGCTTGTCTCTATGATCCTCACTAATTCACAGAGAGGACACTCTTTTGAAAGTATCAATACTGGAGCCAGTGTAAAAAGCATGAGCAGGCGACCAATCACATACGCTTATGTCTCGTTGCCTAAATAACTGGCCGAGAGAATGCCTTTCTGATACTTTCAGAACAGGAGCCGGTGTAAAATGCAGGCGCGGACAACCAAAAACATACGCTTGTCTCTCTGACCCTAACTAACTTGCAGAAAGAACGCAGTTCTAACTGTTTCAGAACATGAGCCGGTGTTAAAAGCAGGAGTTATGACCCAAACACATGCGCTTGTATCTCTGAGCCTTACTAATTCACAGAGAGGACGCTCTTTTGACAGTTTCAATACCGGAGCCAGTATGAAAAGCAGGAGCATTCACATTTTGGCATCGGAAATAAAATTTGCCATTGAAATCAAACCTTTCAATTGAAAAAAATGTATTGTCATTGAACAAAAGCTGTTTCAGAACATGAGACGGTGTGAAAAGCAAGAGTTGTGACCCAAACACATGCGCTTGTCTCTATGATCCTCACTAATTCACAAAGAGGACACTCTTTTGAAAGTATCAAAGCCAGTGTAAAAAGCATGAGCAGGCGACCAATCACATACGCTTATGTCTCGTTGCCTAAATAACTGGCCAAGAGAATGCCTTTCTGATACTTTCAGAACAGGAGCCGGTGTAAAATGCAGGCGCGGACAACCAAAAACATACGCTTGTCTCTCTGACCCTAACTAACTTGCAGAAAGAACGCAGTTCTAACTGTTTCAGAACATGAGCCGGTGTGAAAAGCAGGAGTTATGACCCAAACACATGCGCTTATATCTCTGAGCCTTACTAATTCACAGAGAGGACGCTCTTTTGAAAGTTTCAATACTGGAGCCAGTGTAAATGCATGAGCAGGCGACAAACCACAGACGCTTGTCTCTCTGTGCCTAAATAACTGACCAAGAGAATTTCAGAAAAGGAGCCGGTGTAAAATGCAAGTGCGGACAATCAAACATATACGCTTGTCTCTCTGAGCCTAACTAAATTGCAGAAAGAACGCAGTTTCAGAACATGAGCCGGTGTGAAAAGCAAGAGTTGTGACCCAAACACATGCGCTTGTCTCTCTGACCCTTACTAATTGACAGGGAGGACACTCTTTTGACAGTTTCAATACCGGAGCCAGTGTGAAAAGCATGAGCAGGCGACAAAACATAAAAAATAACTGGCAAAGAGAATGCCTTTCTGATACTTTCAGAACAGTAGCCGGTGTAAAATGCAGGTGCGGACAACCAAACACACGCTTGTCTCTCTGAGCCTAACTAACTTGCAGAAAAAACGCAGTTTTAACTGTTTCAGAACTGAGCAGGTTTAAAAACCAAGGGTTGTGACCCAAACACATACGCCTGTCTCTCTGATCCTTACTAATTCACAGAAAAGACGCGTTCTAACACTTTCAGAACATGAGCTGGTGTAAAAATCATGAGCAGGCGACCAAACACATACGCTTATCTCTCTGTGCCTAATTAAATTGCAGAAAGAACGCAGTTCTAACTGTTTCAGAACATGAGCCGGTGTGAAAAGCAAGAGTTATGACCCAAACACATACGCTTGTCTCTCTGAGCCTTACTAATTCACAGAGAGGATGCTCTTTTGAAAGTTTCAATACTGGAGCCAGTGTAAAAGGCATGAGCAGGCGACCAAATACATACACTTGTCTCTCAGAGCCTACTTAATGTTAGAAAAAGACTTTCGATTCTGTGCGTTTCAGACGCTTAACAGGTGAAAATAAGCAAAGACAAGCTTTTCATTACCCGCACTTGTCTTTTTGCCTGTTTTGATCATAATTCGCTTGGAAATGGCTATTCTCAACGTTTTATGTGAGATTCTAATAGAAATTGAAGAAAAACTTATACAAGCACATATATTGAATTTTTGAGTCTAACTCGCACTAAACAGTCGTTTCTGAGTGTTTCAGACGCTAAACAGGTGTAAATAAGCAAAAACAAGCTTTTCATTACACACACTTGTCTTTTTGCCTGTTTTGATCATAACTCGCTTGGAAATGGCTATTCTCAACGTTCTATAATAGAATCTGATATAAAAAGAAGAAAAACTTATAAAAACACATATGCTTCAGTTTTGAGTCTCACTTGCCCTGAACAGTCGTTTCTGAGTGTTTCAGACGCTAAACAGGTGTAAATAAGCAAAAACAAGCTTTTCATTACACACACTTGTCTTTTTGCCTGTTTTGATCATAACTCGCTTGGAAATGGCTATTCTCAACGTTTTATGTGAGATTCTAATAGAAAAAGAAGAAAAACTTATAAAAACACATATATTGCATTTTTGAGTCTAATTTGCCCTGAACAGTCGTTTCTGAGTGTTTCAGACGCTAAACAGGTGTAAATAAGCAAAAACAAGCTTTTCATTACACACACTTGTCTTTTTGCCTGCTTTGATCATAACTCGCTTGGAAATGGCTATTCTCAACGTTCTATAATAGAATCTGATATAAAAAGAAGAAAAACTTATAAAAACACATATGCTTCAGATTTGAGTCTCACTTGCCCTGAACAGTCATTTCTGAGTGTTTCAGACGCTAAACAGTTGAAATTAAGCCAAAACAAGCTTTTCATGACACACACTTGTCTTTTTGCCTGTTTTGATCATAACTCGCTTGGAAATGGCTATTCTCAACGTTCTATAATAGAATCTGATATAAAAAGAAGAAAAACTTATAAAAACACATATGCTTCAGTATTGAGTCTAACTTGCCCTGAACAGTCGTTTCTGGGTGTTTCAGAGGACAAACAAATGAAAATAAGCAAAAACAAGCTTTTAATTACACATACTTGCCTTTTTGCCTGTTTTGATCATAACTCGCTTGGAAGTGGCTATTCTCAACGTTTTATAATAAAATCTGATATAAAAAGAAGAAAAACTTATAAAAACACGTATGTTTCAGTATTGAATCTAACTTACCCTGAACAGTCGTTTCTGTGCGTTTGAGATGCTAAACAGGTGAAAATAAGCAAAAACAAGCTTTTCATTACACACACTTGTCTTTTTGCCTGTTTTGATCATAACTCGCTTGGAAATGGCTATTCTCAACGTTTTATGTGAGATTCTAATAGAAAAAGAAGAAAAACTTATAAAAACACATATATTGCCGTTTTGAGTCTAACTTGCCCTGAACAGTCGTTTCTGGGTGTTTCAGAGGACAAACAAATGAAAATAAGCAAAAACAAGCTTTTAATTACACACATTTGTCTTTTTGCCTGTTTTGATCATAACTCGCTTGGAAATGGCTATTCTCAACGTTTCATAAGAATTTCTGATTTAAAAAAAGAAGAAAACGTTATGAAAAAAATACACATACTTCAAGATTTTATGTGATCCTCCAATGATATCCATTCAAATAGCATATCATTATATACATAATGGATCAATTCAGAGGTTGAAATTTTGGGGCCTTTATGTCACAACGTCACACAAAGAAGTGTATATCTCTGCTTCTGAATATACTATTTTCCTATAACTTCTTTCACATTCACATACTGAATGTATATGTGCATTTTGGGGGCACCCTTATGCCAAAATGACCTTTTTTTGTAATCCATTATCATTTGATTTCCTGCATATTCAAATTATATATAATGAAAAGCATGCATATCAGCACAGATTGCAGTGTTTCCCTAGGTTGACTGACTTGGCCCTGGCTGGGGAGGTCTATTAGCACTCTGTTCTCTGTTTAGCATCTTCAGGCTCAATGCCTAGCAAGAGCAGTTGCTAGACATTACTTTTCTTGGTCTTGACAAGCTGCAGCATTTATTAACTGACACTGTACATTTACTAGCAGATTGTTACAGCTTACTGCTAACCTTTTCTTCTGCTCCGCTTGCATTCACCATCACTTTTCTGATGCTCGCTCTATCGCTTATCGCCATGGATGTATAAAGTCATTTTAGGGATCAAACAGATTTTGCGGCTCCAGGTGGTTTTAAATGGTGAGAAATGGGCTAAAATGGCTGAAGCTTGCTGACCCCTTGTCTAGCAGAACCTAGAAAATGAAGCAAGACAGGATTGAGCTGAGAGCTTGTTGAAAGCATTTTCCCACACCTGCACTGAGCTTGAGTTGAGCTTAATATTACCACACCAATCTGATCATCCACATCCACAGACATTAAGTAAAATACAAAATAGACTACTACACTAGATCCTGGAAAACATGTTAGATCAGATCATTTATTTTTGTTGACATAGTTAATTAATTCAAAGTTAATCTGTTTAAAACAACAACAATAAACAAGGTATGAGCCAAACCATAGATTTGGAGAATTGTTATACCCCTAATAAATAGTAGTATTTATAAGTCCTAACCATAGCGCCATTTTCTCATAACATGGCTTGAGACAACGAGTGTTAGAGTTTAAAGCGCTTCTTTCATGGTGACTTGACTTGACTTAATTGGCTTGTCTTGTTTGATGTTTAGCAGTGAATTGACTTTGCTTACTTGAGTCTTAAACACAGTGACTTAGGATTTGCTTCAGCTTTAAGGTTAAGACTTGAGACTAGCTTGTGACTTGCACATGTGTACCTCTCACATCTGTTATTTGTGAACATGAACTACTTCCTCCCAAAGCCACAAACCAGAGGCATGAGACTCAAATTTTCATAGACAATGAATGTGAAACAAATTTCAGTCATTTTTAAAATACCCAAGTAAGCTTTATTCTTGTCTTGCCTTTCATATCTGAAAAACAAGTTGTACCTGTACATAACTGCTATATGACAATGTCCACAGTGAAACATTATAATGGACAATGATATTGAATGGGATAAATTACTGCATTTTACTGTCATTTTGTTGAGTTTCTCTTCCCTCTTCTTTTTCACCACAGACGGGCTAAGCGATCCTTGGAGGAGAGACTTCAGTGAAGCATGTGAAATACTTGAGTTGATAACAACTACAGTCATTGCATTACTGCAATTAAATCTCTGTGAGTAAAAGGCCAATAAGATTAATTTAATTCATGAAAAAGATGGCTAGACAATATTTGGGGCTTTTGAAAGAATATGGTAAAGATTCATTTGTCTCCACAGCTGCGTTCTCACTGAGAGAAAGCCACTCTGACAGTTTCAGAACAGGAGCTGGAGTAAAGTCCAGGACCGGAAACCCAAACACACACACTTGTCTCTCTGAGCCTAACTAACTTGCAGGAAGAACGCAGTTCTAACTGTTTCAGAACATAAGTCGGTGTGAAAAGCAAGAGTTGTGACTCAGACAAATGCGCTTGTCTCTCTGAGCCTTACTAATTCACAGAGAGGACGCTCTTTTGAATGTTTCAATACCGGAGTCAGTGTAAAATGCAGGTGCGGACAACCAAACACATACCCTTATCTGTATGCCTAAATAACTGGCCAAGAGAATGCCTTTCTGATACTTTCAGAACAGGAGCCGGTGTAAAATACAGGTGCGGAAAACCAAACACATGCGCTTGTCTCTCTGAGCCTTACTAATTCACAGGGAGGATGCACTTTTGGCAGTCTCAATACCAGAGCCAGTGCAAAAAGTATGAACAGGCTACAAAACACATACGCTTATCTCTCTGTGCCTAATTAACTGGCCAAGAGAATGCCTTTCTGATACTTTCAGAACAGCAGCCGGTGTAAAATGCAGGTGCGGACAACGAAAAACATACGCTTGTCTCTCTGAGCCTAACTAACTTGAAGAAAGAACGCAGTTCTAACTGTTTCAGAACTGAGCGGGTGTAAAATGCAAGAGTTGTGACCCAAACACATACGCTCATCTCTGTGAGCCTTACTAATTCACAGAGAGGACGCTCTTTTGACAGTTTCAATACCGGAGCCAGTGTAAAATGCAGGTGCGGACAACCAAAAACATACACTTGTTTCTCTGAACCTAACTAACTTGCAGAAAGAACGCAGTTCTAACTGTTTCAGAACATGAGCCGGTGTGAAAAGCAAGAGTTATGACTCAGACAAATGCGCTTGTCTCTCTGAGCCTTACTAATTCACAGAGAGGACGCTCTTTTGAATGTGTCAATACCGGAGTCAGTGTAAAATGCAGGTGCGGACAACCAAAAACACACACTTGTCTCGCTGAGCCTAACTAACTTGCACAAAGAACGCAGTTCTAACTGTTTCCGAACATGAGCCGGTGTTAAAAGCAAGAGTTGTGACCCAAACACATGCACTTGTCTCTCTGAGCCTTACTAATTCACAGAGAGGACGCGCTTTTGAAAGTTTCAATACCAGAGTCAGTGTAAAAAGCATGAGCAGGCTACCAAACACATACGCTTATCTCTCTGTGCCTAAATAACTGGCCAAGAGAATGCCTTTCTGATACTTTCAGAACAGGAGCCGGTGTAAAATGCAGGTGCGGAATACCAAACATATATGCTTGTCTCTCTGAGCCTAACTAACTTGCAGAAAGAACGTAGTTTCAGAACATGAGCCGGTGTGAAAAGCAAGAGTTGTGACCCAAACACATGTGCTTGTCTCTCTGAGCCTTACTTATTCACAGAGAGGACGCTCTATTGACAGTTTCAATACCGGAGCCAGTGTAAAAAGCATGAGCAGGCGACAAAACACATACGCTTATCTCTCTGTGCCTAAATAACTGGCCAAGAGAATGCCTTTCTGATACTTTCAGAACAGGAGCCGGTGTAAAATGCAGGTGGGGACAACCAAAAACATGCGTCTGTCTCTCTGAGCCTAACTAACTTGCAGAAAGAACGCAGTTCTAACTGTTTCAGAACATGAGCCGGTTTGAAAAGCAAGAGCTGTGACCCAAACACATGCTCTTGTCTCTCTGAGCCTCACTAATTCACAGAGAGGACGATCTTTTGACAGTTTCAATACCGGAGCCAGTGTAAAAAGCATGTGCATGCGACCAAACACATACGCTTATCTCTCTGTGCCTAAGAAACTGGCCAAGAGAATGCCTTTCTGATACTTTGAGAACAGGAGCAGGTGTAAAATGCAGATGCGGAAAACCAAACACACACGCTTGTCTCTCTGAGCCTAACTAATTTGCAGAAAGAACGCAGTTCTAACTGTTTCAGAACTGAGCCGGTGTGAAAAGCAAGGGTTGTGACCCAAACACATACGCTTTTCTTTCTGAGCCTCACTAATTCACAGAGAGGACGTGTTCTAGCACTTTCAGAACATGAGCCGGTGTAAAATGCAGGTGCGGACAACCAAACACATACGCATGTCTCTCTGAGCCTAACTAACTGGCCAAGAGAATGCCTTACTGACAGTTTCAGAACAGGAGCCAGTGTAAAATGCAGGTGCGGACAACCAACACATACGCTTGTCTCTCTGAGCCTAACTAATTCGCAGAGACAACGCAGTTCTTTTTCAGAAAAGGATCCTGTGTAAAAAGCAAGAGTTGTGATCCAAACATATACGCTTGTCTCTCTGAGCCTTACTAATTCACATAGAGGACACGTTCTGACAGTTTCAGAACATGAGCCGTTGTAAAAATCATGAGCAGGTGACCAAACACATACGCTTGTCTCTCAGAGCCTAACTAATGTTAGAGAAAGACATATACTTTATGTCTGACTTAAACTCGCTCAGAACACTTGTTTCTGACAGGTTTAGAGGATGAACAGGTGTAAATGAACAAGAAAAAATATTTTAATTCAACACGATCTCATCCCTAACGCGTCAAATACTGCCGCTTGGTCAGTGGCCCCACACTTCAAAATATGACGCTCTAGGTACCCCTTTCGCATCAGTTCTGCATTCGCAGGGCTGTTCAACAAATTTCAACAGAGTAGTGACCCAGTCGAAATTATGCCGTTTATTCTTTCCCCTTGAAGTTCATAGACCAACGTAATAGTTTGTGGCCACTCTCAAAAGGTGCTAAACTAATGTCATGGCGCATTCTCCCTGTTTATTTTTATTACTTGTTTCTCTCTCTTTCTACCACTTCTGTGCTGTTTGCTCCCATTTTTACATGCATACACTGTCTTTTCAAAATACATTTCCGTGGTCACAGGAAACACCTAAATAAGAGCAATACAAAAAATATATTACAAGCGCACAAGGACGAGGCTGCATCTAACCTATGCGACAATGCAATATCATATATATCATCATATATTTAAAAATAGGGTTTGTCTTTGGCCCACTGAGGCAAAATTACAGCAGATAATGAGTTTATATGTTACTAATCGCGGTGACGGAAGAAGTGGTGCATGCAGGGTAATGTGGTTTGTTCTGGAGGTGGACTTTTGTCATACATCCATGGCTAACTTTGATAAACATGCATACAAATGCATCACGATATCTCTTTCTATCGTGTTCTGAACATAGATCATCTAGATGCATTAGTCTCTGTGATTAGTCTGGTTGTTGTAAATACTTGATATATTCAGTAGTTGTGTTGTTTTATGAACCTATTTTAAGACCCTACTTTACAAAACAGAAGAACTGCCATCCCAAAAACGCTGTTTATGAAACACTCACTAAAATATCTTAAACAAACCAACATCTTAACTTTTTGTTAACATAGACCATTTAGATGCAGAGTGATTGTTAGTTCGGGTGTATTAAATGTTGATATATTCAACAGATAGACCTTTTCACGACCCTATCTTACCGCCCTACTCTACAACCAGAAGAACTACAACTGTGGTGCTTATTTGTATCAAGAAGCATGGCGAGGCTCATGGGAATTGTAGTTTTAAAAACATATTAGCGTTTTTAATATAATTGAAGTTGTAAATACTAAACTGAGAGTACACTAGGGAGTTTAAGGGGACGATAAACACATTTGTGTAATCAGATTTTAAATATCTAATTCCTTTATGAGTGTAAATTAATTTTAACCATATTTTACCCATATCTGACAGCGTCCCCAATTGTTGACTATATTCACATGATAGCTGAGGCCCAGAGCTCTCTATAACAGTTGGTCCCATGTCTGTACCCCCTTTTGTTGATGAATTATAAGCCTTCAAATGTGCACTGAGGTCAAGGTTCAAAAGTCAGTTTTTCAAAGCAGGAGCCATGTGGAATCTTCATACTTACAAATGTTATTTTCCAAGTTGAGACCTTTCCAACAATGTATTTGATGAATATCTATGACAAAGTTTTAATTTTCACATTTCAAGGACACAAGCCGCCCAAGGCCTATTTTCAGAGAGCACAGGGTTATTAAACTGGAATTCACAATTAATCATATATGCGCATGTTAATTTTTGCTCTCTTCACCTCCATAAATTTCATACACTTCATTTATTTGTCCATAGCACAGACCATAGACTATTTCCTTTGTACAGTCACTTCAAGTTTTATAGCAATAAGCAATAAGGCATCATATCCTATCTCAAAACTATTAGCCTACTATTCCATACTGTAAATAGATCTAAAGTTTTCGGTTTAATTTTAATATTACTTTGTTTCATTATTATTATTAAGAATGATAATGGGGGAGCTAAGGCGCATTCTTTGTATGTGCGCATTGGCTAAAAAAAAAAAAGGATTCTGATCTGGTCATGCTGATATAGAATCCTAAAACCAAGAATCATGATAGAGCTACACCAAATACATTTTTGGAAAGGTCTCGGGTTGGAAAATAACATATGTAAGTATGAAGATACCACATGGCTCCTGCTTTGAAAAACTGACCTTTGAACCTTGACCTCCGTGCATATTTGAAGGCTTATAATTCATCAACAAAAGGGGGTACAGACATGGCACCAACTGTTATAGAGAACTCTGGGCCTCAGCTATCATGTGAATATAGTCAACAATTGGTGACGCTCTCATAAAAAGGGGTAAAATATGGTTAAAATTAATTTTCACTCATAAAGCAATTAGATATTTAAAATCTGATTACACAAATGTGTTTATCGTCCCCTTAAACTCTCTAGTGTACTCTCAGTTTAGTATTTACAACTTCCTAATATATTAAAAACGCTAATATGTATTTAAAACTACAATTCCCATGAGCCTCGCCATGTTTCTTGATACAAATAAGCACCACAGTTGTAGTTCTTCTGGTTGTAGAGTAGGGCAGTAAGATAGGGTTGTGAGAAGATCTATCTGTTGAATATATCAAACATTTAATACACCCGAACTAATAATCACACTGCATCTAAATGATCTATATCAACTAAAAGTTAAGATGTTGGTTTGTTTAAGATATTTTCGTGAGTGTTTCAAAAACATAAACGTTTTTGGGATGGCAGTTGTTCTGTTTTGTAAAGTAGTCGTAAAATAGGTTCATAAAACAACACAACTACTGAATATATCAAATATTTACAACAACTAGACTAATTACACTGAATCTAAATGATGTTGCTTTATTTTAGACGTGTGTGTGTGTGTGTGTGTGTGTGTGTGTGTGTGTGTGTGTGTGTCTGTGTGTGTGTGTGTGTGTTTGTGTGTGCGTGCGTGCGTGCGTGCGTGTGTGTTTGCGCGCGTGCCGACATTTTTTGACTCTTTTGGCGGACTGAAAACCCACCAACTCGTTTTGCTTGCAACCTCGGGTTTTCAAGAATGAAGATGTCATTTCAATGTAGACACACGTGGGGTCGCTAGTCTGTCTGGTTCGTTGAGCCACCCACTGTCTGTCAAAAGAGCGACGAAGAAGACGAAGTAACGTGATGTGTTTCCTGTCCGAGATGTAAACATTCCCAGTTAACAGCATGCAAAGTGCATTGCGAATGATTATTTAAGCACAACTCTGAGGGGCTGTTTTCCTCCTCCTCTTGTTTTCATTCTAAAGTAAAAAGACAATAAAAAAGGGGGTGTTATGGTGGGGGGGGGGGGGGGGGGGGGGTCATTTTGTGGGACCTTACTACGCATGACGTCACTGGGAATTCCCATTGACACATTTAGGATTTCTTTCGACACGCCACACGCGCATAATACAAAGACATCATGGTCACCATTTTTAATTACTTCTCATTTGATTTCGAGAAAAAACGATAGAAAGAGAGATCGTGATGCACTTCGTATGTTTATCAAAGTTAGCCATGGATGTATTATAAAAGTCCACCTCCAAAACAAACAACATTACCCGGCATGCACCACTTCTTCCGTCACCGCGATTAGCAACATACAAATAATAGCATATAAACTCATTATCTGCTGTAATTTTGCCTCAGTGTTGTCGGGGCCAAAGACGAACCCTATTTCTAAATATATGATTATTATTACATTGTCACATAGGTTAGATGCAGCCTCGTCCCTGTGCGCTTGTAATATATCTTTAGTATTGCGCTTATTTAGCTGTTTCCTGTGACCACGGAAATGTATTTTGAAAAGACAGTGTATGTATGTAAAAATGGGAGCAAACAGCACAGCAGTGGTAATACAAAGCACGGGGAGAGAAACAAGTGATAAATATAAACAAGGAGAATGCGCTATGACATTAGTTTAGCACCTTTCGAGAATGGCCACAAGCTATTACGTTGGTCTATGAACTTCAAGAGGAAAGAATAAACGGCATAATTTCGACTGAGTCACTACTCCGTTGATATATGTTGAACAGCCCTGCGCGCGCAGAACTGACCCGAAAGGGGTACCCAGAGCGTCATACGTTGAAATGTCGGGCCACTGACCAAGCGGCAGTATTGTTGGTAATACAGGGTCATATCGGCCAAGAAGTTCTATGACGGACAAAAAAGTTTCCGTTGTTGTTTCTCCCAATTTCGAACAACCTGCACGGAAACGGAGTTACTGGATGCCAGTGTCATGGTAACATCAACCATTCTTGTCAATACCTCGGACCAAAATTCCAGTTGTCCAGGCCAAATTATGACACACTGATTTCCTCTCACCAAAAAGCCAAACAGGGCTCACAATAGACACGATCCATTTTTGGGGAGTACCAAAAATGGATCGCCATTTGTGTGGTATCTATGAACCTTTTTGATATTCTGTTGTAATACTCGTTGGAAAAGCACCTGCCTTTTGTATCTCTAGGGTACGGACCTTCAAATCTGCATAGTCCCTGCCTCAAAATAAAAATGTTCACATTTGCATCTGTAATATCTACAGGGAAATTTGCCCTGTCCCTGGGGTAAGATATACCAGTTTTAAGAGCTGATTCCGGGCTAATTTGAGATGCAGAGCTATCTGAGGCTATGTCACTGCTGCTATTCGCTTTTGTTGGCTGGTTGGTTGTAGATAGGGGCGCTCTGGGTTCTCCTTCAACCGACACTGAATCGACTGAATGCTCCCCCTGACTGGATTGTGGTAAACTTTTAATATTCCGTTAACATTTTTATTATAGCTTGTGTTTTTATTTATGAAATAGCCTATCCTGTATTTATGACACTTGTTTGGCAGCAACTTAGCAATATTTTTCTCTGTGTGTGGGCTGTAGTCGTTTTTGTGCCTAAAGACTACGATACCAAGTGGCTAGCTTACACACAGCTGGTGCAACCCAGTGCAGAAATAGTTATTTATAACCTAACCCCGTAGGTTAGGCTATATGAAAGCCTAATAACATTATATTATTCCGAAAAAAAAAGAAAAAAACCCCCAGCATAACATATAGGCAAAGTAACGTCACACAATAAGGCTATTTAAAAACTGTTCATCTTGGCAAAATGGTTGATAACTGTATAGTAGCTGAACAATGTCAACCCACCTGCTGACATACTGCATCCTTGTTCACGTCTGACAGGATTTAGAGTTCCGAATAAGACGTTATTTTTGTTAGTTTGGAAGAAAATTCCTCAGATTTCTCTTTGTTATGTCGCTTTTGGGCACCGCTCAGATATTTTCGTTTCATTTTGTCTCTGACAGCGACAGCGGTGCTGATGCTAATGTATTAATTGGACCAAAAGTCCCCAAGTATCAAACAGTAAAATTTTAATTTAATTTAAAATATTTGTTTTATGTGTATGTTCAAAATACAGAAAAGATAATGACCGGACCTGGGGGGGGGGGGGGGGGGGGGGACAAAGTTTTACAGGCGACCCTCCCCACCCCCCATTCATATAAGGGTATAGTATACTCCGTAAAGTATACGCTGCGGGGGCATCTTTAAGGCCCAGATGCACAAGGTGCATAAGGAAGAAAATAGAGAAAACAGGAGAAGGAAAGAACGCCAATCTACGGGTATGTCCTCTTTTGTTAACATTAAAAAGCTGTTTTGTGTGTAACCTTAGACGTTTCATCTGTAGCAGCTAATGATGCTAGCTAGCTATTAGAGCTGTTGAAATGGATATGAATCGAATTGATTGCCAGTAGCAGCTATTTGGATAACTGCTCCTTCCTACAACGTAAGGCACTGTGCTGAAATTTCACTGACCAATATCTATAAATAACGCTATAAATAATGATTTCTGCACTGGGTTGCACCAGCTGTGTGTAAGCTAGCCACTTGGTATCGTAGGTTGCTTATAACAGGCTAATAAGGCTAATATCTAACCATCCAGATGCACCCAGGAAATATCTGAAGAATATATATATATATATATATATATATATATATATATATATATATATATATGTGTGTGTGTGTGTGTGTGTGTGTGTGTGTGTGTGTGTGTGTGTGCGTGTAAATAAGAGACTGCATTTATACCTGTCATCTAGTCAAAGGACAATGCAAGACAAAGATGTTTATCTTTGATATTTATGTTGTACATTATAGAAAGTGTTTATTTAAATGTTAAACAAGATTTTGAAATAATCCTAAAGCTAATATAAGCGGTTGTTTTAATGTGAAGTTTAAGTATTCACAGTTAAGAATTAAATTACATTAAGAATCTGTAAGAAACCTTTATGTGGAACATTCCAGAGGGGGGAGATGTGATGAATGAAATGTGTTTTGTGACTTTAAGACCTGTGGGGATGCGCAAACGGTTGAAACAGTTGTAACATTTGTAACGGTTGTAACGGTTGTTGATAGTTTTTGACAAAGCAATAAAAGAGCAGTAAAAAGTTAAGCTCACGACAAGCGTCCGAGTTGGTCCTTTTATAACATACAGTAAGACTGAATACCCACAACATTACAGCATACAATAATAATAATTATATATATATATATATATATATATATATATATATATATATATATATATATATATATATATGCCATGTGAAGCATGCTCGCTGGCAGGTTAGCTTCAACAAACCCTGAGTTTCTCTCTGTGTCCTCCCTCTTAACTCAGTCCGTATAAAAGCATTCAGTAGCGGAGGATTACTGTCTAAATCCTGGTTGGATATTAATTAATTACTCAGAACTTTGTAAAGTTACCGCTTTTATGCACATCAGTCTTGTAAAGCGTTTTTTTTTTTCTCGCGTTCAGATATTAAACAGCGTGAGTTTAGCGTCAGCTCAGAATAAAATCGACAGCTCTTAGTTTGTAAGAGCAGCTCATGCACTGAAATCATTATAACATTGTGCTAATGTTTATTAGCAAATAATATGTAACCTCAATTTAAATTTGAAACATCAGGAAGAAGCTTGAGACACGTGGGCTCAATGAATAATATATCTATATATAATTTATAAAATATAAATAATAATATCTCCATCACTCATGATGTGATTGGTCGCACTGATCATTCCTATATTTTAACAGCATTTCAGTGTGACTATATACTACATTTGTTGAAGCAGCAGAAATAAAGTCACTGAATGCTGTTGAGCCGAAATACAAATAGATGTCTAAAAATTTGAAATAGTATTTTAATCTGGACGGCTTTTCAAGTACAAATCACCGAACACGTTATTACTGAATCAGATTGAGAGCTTACGGTCACGTCTCTGTGGTTTTGATCTATGATTTCAAGATAAAAGATGTGCAACATGTGGTGGGGGGAAGGGGGGATGTTTGCGCGCGCGCCAACATTTTACGAATTACTCTTTTGGTGGACTGAAACCCACCAACTCGCAACCTCGGGTTTTCAAGAATGAAGATGTCATTTCAATGTAGACACACGTGGGGTCGCTAGTCTGTCTGGTTCGTTGAGCCATCCACTGTCTGTCAAAAGAGCGATGAAGAAGAAGTCAAGCCAAAAAAAGGGGGTGTTGTAGGGGGCGGGGGGGGGGGGGGGTCCATTTTGTGGGACCTTACTACGCATGACGTCACTGGGAATTCCCTTTGACACATTTAGTATTTCTTTCTTTTTTCAGTCCCTTCTTATGAGGTTAGAAAACAATGGCCAGAAAATTTGAGTTCGTCATTTCTTTCTCTCATTTTATTCTTCACAGCAATGGCAGGCGGTTACTTAAAAAAGCGGTCATAATGCGCAAATCATCAGATGTCAGTGGAGATACAAGATATACAGCAATTATAAATCAATCCATTAATTAAAATTAGTACCGGCACGTTGAAAAAGGACAAATCCAGGTGTGTTAAGAAAAACGCAGAATGCAATTTAGTTGTGTGGGAACGTAATTTTGAGGAGACAGGGTGACTCTGATCAGCTGTTCTGAAACCGAAAACTCAGAGTTTCCCATCTTGAGATTCATCCACTCAGAGTTCAGGGTTAGACTCAGAGTTTGCTAAACCTGCTTTCTGAAACAGGCCCCTGGTGTGTTCTTGGTTGACATACGGCTTGCCTGTGGCCCAGATCTGGGAGCCAAGTGCCATCATTCCATGCGGCATGTGGGCTGGATGAAAGTGCTGAAAGTGTTGGGTGTGAGCCGGATCAGGTCCACAGAAATTTTGCTATCTGGGTATGGTATTAATATTAGCGACTGGGGCACAATTCAAATTCAAATAAGCTTTATTGGCATGACAGAAACCTACAGAAAAAGCACTACAGAAAATTATTGACACTGACAGATTAATATTCATACAATAATATGTAAATATAAACAATAATATTAAATACAATATAATAAAATGCATTTTTATAGAGTTCCACTGGTCCCAGAAGGAGTTAGACTCTCTTCAAGTAATCACAGCTGTTTCTCAGTATGGTTTATCTTTTTGGTTTTGATTGTATTGATATGTCTTGAGAGCTTCACAGTACTGAAGGTGAAGGCTCTGTGTTTGAGGTTAGATCATTTTCTAGCTTCATTTTTCAGGTTTTGACATTCTTTGTCAAACTATTGGTTCTTGTCTGTTTTTCTTTTCCTTGTACGTAGTTTTATTTGCTGTTTTGTTGAAGATGTAATTTATATTTTGGACAGTCTGGGTATTCTGTATACTTTTGTAGTAATAATTGAATCTCCTCACTATTGCTGGCCTCTTGGTACGTCTCAGTGCCGTCTGGGGCCCATCTGTATGTCCTCAGTATTTTGAACAGCTTTTTGTGTGTGCCTCTTAAGTATTTCGAAACATCAGTAGGCATAGATTATTCTTTATAATCAGTTTATGTCAGTGAAAAGGTCACATTGTGTTGATCATAACAAAATTTTACATCCCTTAATAACTCAGCCTGTAGATGGATATATGAAATTGCAGAAGATTTTGCCAGTTGAGACAAATACAAATTCAAACTGGTTGACCACTCATTCTTGTAAATCTGAGTTTAATAAAACAACCTGTTACTAAAAACAGGAAAAGAGAGGGAGAGGAGGAAGATGGAGGAGACTGACAGGGCTGAAGGAGCAGGTCTGATGGAGGTCAGTGATCAAGAAGTACATTACATCCACACAGGTTGGAGTTTTGTATAACATATCTTAAAACGTCTTAATGATCTGTGAGGCGGATTTATGATTAAAAATACTTTAATCATTAAGAATTTTAAAGTCTTTAAAAAAATAAATAAATAAAATGGGGGAATAGACACAAGAACTCCTAAAAATTTGTTACCTAAATTAAAGCATTTAGTCAGTCTGTAATGGCATACAGGCTGTCCATAACATAGTTGACAAATTAACTAGCAAAAATATGTTATCAAAAAAGCTTAACAAATGAATATTTTAATTTAAACTGTTTTAAAACTGATCATTTTATTGAGTAAACAATACATCTGTATGTTTTTGTTTATGTGAAATATGTAATCCTAATTAGATATTCACTCATTCTTGTAATGTAACTAGTGGTGTAATCATCATTTTAGGGATCAAACAGATTTTGCAGCTCCAGGTGGGTTTTATATGGTGAGAAATGGGCTCAAATGGTTCTTTGTACGCTGAAGGTTGCTGTCCCCTGCTCTAGCAGAATCTAGAAAATGATGCAAGACAGGATTGAGCTGAAAGCTTGTTGAAAGCATTTTCCCACACCAATCTGATCATCCACATCCACAGACATCAACACTGCATAAAATACAGAATTATAAACACTAGATCCTGGAAAACATGTAAAATCAGATAATTTTTTTTTTACTTAGTTCATTTAAAGTTAATCTATTAAAAACAACAACAACAAAACAAAGTATGAACCAAACCATGGATTTGGAGAATTATACCCCTAATAAATAGCAGTATTTATGAATCCTAACCATAGCCATTAGAGTGCCATTTTCTCACGACATGGTTTGCCCTTTCTTAGTGTTAAAACATGGTGACTTGACTTGTGACTTAATTGACTTGTCTTGCTTGATGTTTAGCAGTGACTTGACTTCACTTACTTGAGTCTAAAACACAGTGACTTAGGACTTTCGTCAGCCTTTAAAGTTAAGACTTGAGACTAGCTTGTGACTTGCACAACTGTGAGATGTGTAACTGTTATTTGTGAACATGAACTACTTCCTCCCATAGCCACAAACCAGAGGCGTGAGACTCAAATTTCTGAAGCCATCCGGAATAAAGTCTGGAGCTGCTTCATAGACAATGAATGTGAAGCTAATTTTATAGTAATTTTTAAAATACTCAAGTAAGCTTTATTCTATAGGTAACCTTTCATATCTGAAAAGAAAATGTTCCTGTATACTGGGGTTGGGTGAACTGGCATATTGTTTGATTGATTGAGTGATTGATTGATTGATTGATTGATACTTTATGAATCCCCGAAGGGAAATTCCAATTGTCCAAGCTCATCCAATTATCACGAATGAAACAAAAAACAAAAACTAGTCGGTTCAAAGAGTTGAAGAGTCTAATTGCTGTGGGGACAAAAGACCTCCTAAATCTATCTGTTCTGCAGCACAAAGAGAGCAGCCGACTGCAATGCTATTTTTTTATGACAATGTCCACAGTGAAAAATCATGATGGACAATGATATTAATCACTGCATTTTGCTGTCATTTAAGGTTCTCTCCTCTCCTTTGTTTCACCGCAGGCGGGACTGAGCGATCCTTGCTTGAGTGTATGTTCTCTGAGTGGAGCAGAGGATAGACAGTGAACTATAGTCCATCAACCCGGTCTGAGGGGTGTGACTTGGCAGCCATGTAAAGTGCAGTGTAGATTAGGAGCATGTACAGTAAAGTTATAGCAACTTCCCTGTCATAGCGAACATCAAATGTCAACGGTGTGAGAATGTTAGAATGTTTTTTGCAGAATGAGATGTGTGCGTGCCTCACAGCAGTGTTATCAAAATCAAGTAAATCAAGTATTGTGCCCCTTTACTGTAATCTGAATCAATATGTAGAAAACTTGTGATGATGTCTAAATTATGCAAGTATTTTGGCCCTTAAGTGTAATCTGAATCAATATGTCGAAAACTTGTGATGAGTTAAAGTATAAAAGATGATGTGTAAAAGAAATGAGTGTCCTAATTTTCCTCAAGTCCATGTTAGGTAAAGTAAAGAGTTTTAACCCACATTACCAGATAAAAGTTAGATTGAAATGTGTACTATGAAGTGTGCAGAGAAAAGAAGAAATTGCAGGTGGACACAGAGAAATAGTCGTATATTTCAATGGTCAGTGAGTCAAAAGCATATATATGTCTCCAGAGCTAGTATGAAAGATCTGAGTTCACCCCTCCCTGTCTGCCTCCTTTTCCTTGGCTGACAGGTCTGTGCGTGACAACCACTTCTTTTTTTTTCCTGTTTTGATCAGAACTCGCTTGGAAAAAAGCTATTCTGACTTGTATATAAGAGATTCTGATATAAAAAGAAGAAAAAGTTATAAAAAGACAAATACTTTATTTTTGAGTCTAACTTGCTCAGAAAAGTCGATTCAGACAGTTTATTAAGACAGACAGATGTAATAAACATGACACAAGCTTTAAAATACACACACTTCTTTTCTTTTCCTGTTTTGATCACAACTTGCTTGGAAAAAGCTATTCTGACTGTTAAATAAGAGTTTCTGATAAGAAAAAGATGAAAAAGTTATGGAAAAAAATACACACACTTCAAGATTTTATGTGATCCTTACAGACATCCAAATATCATATTAAAAGTTAAATACATAATGGACCAAGGTAAATTCAGAGGTTGAAATTTTGAGGCCTTTATGTCACAACGTCACACAAAGAAGTGTGTATTATGTGAATTTAGTATGTGAAGTATGTGATTAGTATATGAAAATAGTATATTCAGAAGCAGATTCTGAATATACTATTTTCATATAACTTGTGTCTATACATTGGTTTTCTAGGGTATTCTTTCACATACAACCATCAGATATGACCTGTTCTGAATGTACATGTGCATTTTGGAGGCACCCTTATGCCAAAATGTCCTTTTTTGAATCCAGTATATTAGGTCATAAATCATTCATTATCATTTAATTTTCTGCACATCCAAATTTCTCTCTATATATAATGAAAACTGTTATGCATATCAGCACAGATTGCAGTGTTTCCCCTAGGTTGACTGACTTGGCCTGGCTGGGGAGGTCGATTAGCACATTTTTCTGTTCTCTGTTTAGCATCGTCAGGCTAGGCATTGTTGCTCACACCCTTCATTTTCCAGCAGTTGGGGAAACTGACATGACTTTTCTTGGTCTTGACAAGCTGCAGTACTTCACTGTACATTTACTACCAGATTGTGACAGCTTACTGCTAACCTTTTCCTCTGCTCCACTCACATTCACCATCACTTTTCTGATGCTCACTCTATTGCTTATCGCCATGAATGTATAAAGAGAACTGGATACAGCCGTTTTGCCTCCTAAATGCCACACACATTTGAATAGCAATTTCAGCATTTGATTAGTACTAATTCTTTTACAATTTGATTTATATTTGACTCCTGAAATTATGTCCAACAGCTCAAATTCCAACAGCTGCACACAACACTGGTTGATGTTACTGTGGCTAGCTAGCAAACATTAGCTAACTACTAATGTAGAGTGACCTAAGCAGTGAAAATGGAGACTAGTGATGATTATAAATGTGTTTTATAGTACTGAGTGGTAGAAGTAAAGAAATGTCTGACATATTCTTTGTTTGAACTACTGATGGGAAGTAAGACCCCAATAACAGGCTCTTGTCAGATTTTCACACACGCACTGTACCTGCATCATGTGCCACTGCTGAGGCCTGGGGAAGGGGGGAGGGGTTACAGTGAAAATATTATACTAATATTGTAATATATTATAATGTAAATCATATTTTGTCATCATAGATACTACACATATGTCTCAGGGGTAATTCATACCCATTTTAGATGCAAATACACCTATAGGAGCATTTTGAAAGGAAAATCTGTCAAAAAAAATTAGGTTTATATGGGGCAGAACACTGACATTCACATTTTGGCATCGGAAATAAAATTTGCCATTGAAATCAAACCTTGCAATTGAAAAAAGTATATTGTCATTGAAAAAAGCTCCACTGAAAAATAAAACACTTTAAAAAATTTAACATTTTAAAAAATTATATTCTGTCAATCTTATTATCTTATTTTATTTCAGTATTTTTGCATTAAGATTTGTTTTTCAATGTAAATCATTTTTCTTCATGTCTGTCTTTTTTTTTCCAGTAAATATAAGTTTTTTTTAGTATCACCGGTTTTCAGTTTCAACTTTGTCTTTTTCAGTTTCAACTTTTTGAATGTGAAACTAATTTCATAGTAATTTTTAAAATACCCAAGTAAGCTTTTTCATATCTGAAAAACAAGATGTACCTGTACATAACTGGTATATGACAATGTCCACAGTGAAACATTGTATTGGACAATGATATTGAATGGGATATATTACTGTACTATATTACTTGTTGAGTTTCTCTCCTCTCTTCTGTTTCACCACAGGCGGGGCTGAGCGATCCTTGGAGGAGAGACTTCAGTGAAGCATGTGAAGTACTTGATTGATGACAACTACAGTCATTGCATTACTGCAATAAAATCTCTGTAAGTAAAAGGCCAATAAGAGTAATTTAATCCATGCAAAAGATGGCTAGACAATATTGGGGACTTTTAAAACAATATGTTAGAGATTCAATGGTAACTAAGTCACTGAGAGAACGCCACTCTGACAGTTTCAGAACAGGAGCTGGAGTGAAATCCAGGACCGGGCACCCAAACACATACGCTTGTCTCTCTGAGCCTAAGTAACACGCAAAAAAGAACGCAGATCTACCTGTTTCAGAAAAGGAACCTGTGTAAAAAGCAAGACTTGTGACCCAAACACATGCGCTTGTCTCTCTGAGCGTTACTAATTCACAGAGAGGACCCTCTTTTGAGAGTTTAAATACCGGAGCCAGTGTAAAAAATATGAGCAGGCGACCAAACACATACGCTTATCTCTCTGTGCCTAAATAACTGGCCAAGAGAATGCCTTTCTGACACTTTCAGAACAGGAGCCGGTGTAAAATGCAGGTACGGAAAACCAAACACACACACTTGTCTCTCCGATCCTTACTAATTCACATAGAAGACGCATTTTAACACTTTCAGAACATGAGCTGGTGTAAAAATCATGAGCAGGTGACCAAACACATACGCTTGTCTCTCTGAGCCTTACTAATTCAGAGAGAGGACGCTCTTTTGACAGTTTCAATACCGGAGCCAGTGTAAAAAGCAGGAGCAGGCGACATAGCACATATGCTTGTCTCTCTGAGCCTGGCTAACTAACTGGCCAAGAGAATGTCTTTCTGACAGTTTCAGAACAGGAGGCGGTGTAAAATGCAGGTGCGGACAACCAAAAACATACGCTTTTCTCTCTGAGCCTAACTAACTTGCAGAAAAAACGCAGTGTTAACTGTTTCAGAACTGAGCCGGTGTGAACAGCAAGAGTTGTGACCCAATCACATGCGCTTGTCTCTCTGAGCATCACTAATTCACAGAGAGGACGCTCTTTTGAAAGTTTCAATACCGGAGCCAGTGTAACATGCATGAGCAGGTGACCAAACACATACGGTTGTCTCTCTGAGCCTAACTAACTTGCAGAAAGAACGCAGTTCTAAGTGTTTCAGAACATGAGCCGGTGTGAAAAGCAAGAGTTGTGACTCAAACACATACGCTTATCTCTCTAAGCCTTATTAATTCACAGGGAGGACGCTCTTTTGACCGTTTAAATACCGGAGCCAGTGTAAAAAGCATGAGCAGGCGACCAAGCACATACTCTTGTCTTTCTGTGCCTAAATAACTGGCCGAGAGAATTTCAGAACAGGAGCCGGTGTAAAATGCAGGTGCGGACAAACAAACATATACGCTTGTCTCTCTGAACCTAACTAAATTGCAGAAAGAACGCAGTTTCACAACATGAGCCGGTGTGAAAAGCAAGGGTTGTGACCCAAACACATACGCTGTCTCTCTGATCCTTACTAATTCACAGAGAAGACGCGTTCGAACACTTTCAGAACATGAGCTGGTGAAAAAATCATGAGCAGGCGACCAAAAAAATACGCTTATCTCTCTGTGCCTAAATAACTGGCCAAGAGAATGCCTTTCTGATTCTTTCAGAACAGGAGCCGGTGTAAAATGCAGGTGAGGACAACCAAAAACATACGCTTGTCTCTCTGAGCCTAACTAACTTGTAGAAAGAATGCAGTTCTAACTGTTTCAGAACTGAGTGGGTGTGAAAAGCAAGAGTTGTGACTCAAACACATGCGCTTGTCTCTCTGAACCTTATTAATTCACAGGGAGGACACTCTTTTGACAGTTTCAATACCGGAGCCAGTGTAAAAAGCGTGAGCAGGCGACCAAAAAAAATACGCTTGTCCCTCTTAGCCTAACTAACTTGCAGAAAGAACGCAATTCTAACTGTTTCAGAACATGAGACGGTGTGAAAAGCAAGAGTTGTGACCCAAACACATGCGCTTGTCTCTATGATCCTCACTAATTCACAGAGAGGACACTCTTTTGAAAGTATCAATACTGGAGCCAGTGTAAAAAGCATGAGCAGGCGACCAATCACATACGCTTATGTCTCGTTGCCTAAATAACTGGCCGAGAGAATGCCTTTCTGACAGTTTCAGAACAGGAGCTGGAGTGAAATCCAGGACCGGGCACCCAAACACATACGCTTGTCTCTCTGAGCCTAAGTAACACGCAAAAAAGAACGCAGATCTACCTGTTTCAGAAAAGGAACCTGTGTAAAAAGCAAGACTTGTGACCCAAACACATGCGCTTGTCTCTCTGAGCGTTACTAATTCACAGAGAGGACCCTCTTTTGAGAGTTTAAATACCGGAGCCAGTGTAAAAAATATGAGCAGGCGACCAAACACATACGCTTATCTCTCTGTGCCTAAATAACTGGCCAAGAGAATGCCTTTCTGACACTTTCAGAACAGGAGCCGGTGTAAAATGCAGGTACGGAAAACCAAACACACACACTTGTCTCTCCGATCCTTACTAATTCACATAGAAGACGCATTTTAACACTTTCAGAACATGAGCTGGTGTAAAAATCATGAGCAGGTGACCAAACACATACGCTTGTCTCTCTGAGCCTTACTAATTCAGAGAGAGGACGCTCTTTTGACAGTTTCAATACCGGAGCCAGTGTAAAAAGCAGGAGCAGGCGACATAGCACATATGCTTGTCTCTCTGAGCCTGGCTAACTAACTGGCCAAGAGAATGTCTTTCTGACAGTTTCAGAACAGGAGGCGGTGTAAAATGCAGGTGCGGACAACCAAAAACATACGCTTTTCTCTCTGAGCCTAACTAACTTGCAGAAAAAACGCAGTGTTAACTGTTTCAGAACTGAGCCGGTGTGAACAGCAAGAGTTGTGACCCAATCACATGCGCTTGTCTCTCTGAGCATCACTAATTCACAGAGAGGACGCTCTTTTGAAAGTTTCAATACCGGAGCCAGTGTAACATGCATGAGCAGGTGACCAAACACATACGGTTGTCTCTCTGAGCCTAACTAACTTGCAGAAAGAACGCAGTTCTAAGTGTTTCAGAACATGAGCCGGTGTGAAAAGCAAGAGTTGTGACTCAAACACATACGCTTATCTCTCTAAGCCTTATTAATTCACAGGGAGGACGCTCTTTTGACCGTTTAAATACCGGAGCCAGTGTAAAAAGCATGAGCAGGCGACCAAGCACATACTCTTGTCTTTCTGTGCCTAAATAACTGGCCGAGAGAATTTCAGAACAGGAGCCGGTGTAAAATGCAGGTGCGGACAAACAAACATATACGCTTGTCTCTCTGAACCTAACTAAATTGCAGAAAGAACGCAGTTTCACAACATGAGCCGGTGTGAAAAGCAAGGGTTGTGACCCAAACACATACGCTGTCTCTCTGATCCTTACTAATTCACAGAGAAGACGCGTTCGAACACTTTCAGAACATGAGCTGGTGAAAAAATCATGAGCAGGCGACCAAAAAAATACGCTTATCTCTCTGTGCCTAAATAACTGGCCAAGAGAATGCCTTTCTGATTCTTTCAGAACAGGAGCCGGTGTAAAATGCAGGTGAGGACAACCAAAAACATACGCTTGTCTCTCTGAGCCTAACTAACTTGTAGAAAGAATGCAGTTCTAACTGTTTCAGAACTGAGTGGGTGTGAAAAGCAAGAGTTGTGACTCAAACACATGCGCTTGTCTCTCTGAACCTTATTAATTCACAGGGAGGACACTCTTTTGACAGTTTCAATACCGGAGCCAGTGTAAAAAGCGTGAGCAGGCGACCAAAAAAAATACGCTTGTCCCTCTTAGCCTAACTAACTTGCAGAAAGAACGCAATTCTAACTGTTTCAGAACATGAGACGGTGTGAAAAGCAAGAGTTGTGACCCAAACACATGCGCTTGTCTCTATGATCCTCACTAATTCACAGAGAGGACACTCTTTTGAAAGTATCAATACTGGAGCCAGTGTAAAAAGCATGAGCAGGCGACCAATCACATACGCTTATGTCTCGTTGCCTAAATAACTGGCCGAGAGAATGCCTTTCTGATACTTTCAGAACAGGAGCCGGTGTAAAATGCAGGCGCGGACAACCAAAAACATACGCTTGTCTCTCTGACCCTAACTAACTTGCAGAAAGAACGCAGTTCTAACTGTTTCAGAACATGAGCCGGTGTTAAAAGCAGGAGTTATGACCCAAACACATGCGCTTGTATCTCTGAGCCTTACTAATTCACAGAGAGGACGCTCTTTTGACAGTTTCAATACCGGAGCCAGTATGAAAAGCAGGAGCATTCACATTTTGGCATCGGAAATAAAATTTGCCATTGAAATCAAACCTTTCAATTGAAAAAAATGTATTGTCATTGAACAAAAGCTGTTTCAGAACATGAGACGGTGTGAAAAGCAAGAGTTGTGACCCAAACACATGCGCTTGTCTCTATGATCCTCACTAATTCACAAAGAGGACACTCTTTTGAAAGTATCAAAGCCAGTGTAAAAAGCATGAGCAGGCGACCAATCACATACGCTTATGTCTCGTTGCCTAAATAACTGGCCAAGAGAATGCCTTTCTGATACTTTCAGAACAGGAGCCGGTGTAAAATGCAGGCGCGGACAACCAAAAACATACGCTTGTCTCTCTGACCCTAACTAACTTGCAGAAAGAACGCAGTTCTAACTGTTTCAGAACATGAGCCGGTGTGAAAAGCAGGAGTTATGACCCAAACACATGCGCTTATATCTCTGAGCCTTACTAATTCACAGAGAGGACGCTCTTTTGAAAGTTTCAATACTGGAGCCAGTGTAAATGCATGAGCAGGCGACAAACCACAGACGCTTGTCTCTCTGTGCCTAAATAACTGACCAAGAGAATTTCAGAAAAGGAGCCGGTGTAAAATGCAAGTGCGGACAATCAAACATATACGCTTGTCTCTCTGAGCCTAACTAAATTGCAGAAAGAACGCAGTTTCAGAACATGAGCCGGTGTGAAAAGCAAGAGTTGTGACCCAAACACATGCGCTTGTCTCTCTGACCCTTACTAATTGACAGGGAGGACACTCTTTTGACAGTTTCAATACCGGAGCCAGTGTGAAAAGCATGAGCAGGCGACAAAACATAAAAAATAACTGGCAAAGAGAATGCCTTTCTGATACTTTCAGAACAGTAGCCGGTGTAAAATGCAGGTGCGGACAACCAAACACACGCTTGTCTCTCTGAGCCTAACTAACTTGCAGAAAAAACGCAGTTTTAACTGTTTCAGAACTGAGCAGGTTTAAAAACCAAGGGTTGTGACCCAAACACATACGCCTGTCTCTCTGATCCTTACTAATTCACAGAAAAGACGCGTTCTAACACTTTCAGAACATGAGCTGGTGTAAAAATCATGAGCAGGCGACCAAACACATACGCTTATCTCTCTGTGCCTAATTAAATTGCAGAAAGAACGCAGTTCTAACTGTTTCAGAACATGAGCCGGTGTGAAAAGCAAGAGTTATGACCCAAACACATACGCTTGTCTCTCTGAGCCTTACTAATTCACAGAGAGGATGCTCTTTTGAAAGTTTCAATACTGGAGCCAGTGTAAAAGGCATGAGCAGGCGACCAAATACATACACTTGTCTCTCAGAGCCTACTTAATGTTAGAAAAAGACTTTCGATTCTGTGCGTTTCAGACGCTTAACAGGTGAAAATAAGCAAAGACAAGCTTTTCATTACCCGCACTTGTCTTTTTGCCTGTTTTGATCATAATTCGCTTGGAAATGGCTATTCTCAACGTTTTATGTGAGATTCTAATAGAAATTGAAGAAAAACTTATACAAGCACATATATTGAATTTTTGAGTCTAACTCGCACTAAACAGTCGTTTCTGAGTGTTTCAGACGCTAAACAGGTGTAAATAAGCAAAAACAAGCTTTTCATTACACACACTTGTCTTTTTGCCTGTTTTGATCATAACTCGCTTGGAAATGGCTATTCTCAACGTTCTATAATAGAATCTGATATAAAAAGAAGAAAAACTTATAAAAACACATATGCTTCAGTTTTGAGTCTCACTTGCCCTGAACAGTCGTTTCTGAGTGTTTCAGACGCTAAACAGGTGTAAATAAGCAAAAACAAGCTTTTCATTACACACACTTGTCTTTTTGCCTGTTTTGATCATAACTCGCTTGGAAATGGCTATTCTCAACGTTTTATGTGAGATTCTAATAGAAAAAGAAGAAAAACTTATAAAAACACATATATTGCATTTTTGAGTCTAATTTGCCCTGAACAGTCGTTTCTGAGTGTTTCAGACGCTAAACAGGTGTAAATAAGCAAAAACAAGCTTTTCATTACACACACTTGTCTTTTTGCCTGCTTTGATCATAACTCGCTTGGAAATGGCTATTCTCAACGTTCTATAATAGAATCTGATATAAAAAGAAGAAAAACTTATAAAAACACATATGCTTCAGATTTGAGTCTCACTTGCCCTGAACAGTCATTTCTGAGTGTTTCAGACGCTAAACAGTTGAAATTAAGCCAAAACAAGCTTTTCATGACACACACTTGTCTTTTTGCCTGTTTTGATCATAACTCGCTTGGAAATGGCTATTCTCAACGTTCTATAATAGAATCTGATATAAAAAGAAGAAAAACTTATAAAAACACATATGCTTCAGTATTGAGTCTAACTTGCCCTGAACAGTCGTTTCTGGGTGTTTCAGAGGACAAACAAATGAAAATAAGCAAAAACAAGCTTTTAATTACACATACTTGCCTTTTTGCCTGTTTTGATCATAACTCGCTTGGAAGTGGCTATTCTCAACGTTTTATAATAAAATCTGATATAAAAAGAAGAAAAACTTATAAAAACACGTATGTTTCAGTATTGAATCTAACTTACCCTGAACAGTCGTTTCTGTGCGTTTGAGATGCTAAACAGGTGAAAATAAGCAAAAACAAGCTTTTCATTACACACACTTGTCTTTTTGCCTGTTTTGATCATAACTCGCTTGGAAATGGCTATTCTCAACGTTTTATGTGAGATTCTAATAGAAAAAGAAGAAAAACTTATAAAAACACATATATTGCCGTTTTGAGTCTAACTTGCCCTGAACAGTCGTTTCTGGGTGTTTCAGAGGACAAACAAATGAAAATAAGCAAAAACAAGCTTTTAATTACACACATTTGTCTTTTTGCCTGTTTTGATCATAACTCGCTTGGAAATGGCTATTCTCAACGTTTCATAAGAATTTCTGATTTAAAAAAAGAAGAAAACGTTATGAAAAAAATACACATACTTCAAGATTTTATGTGATCCTCCAATGATATCCATTCAAATAGCATATCATTATATACATAATGGATCAATTCAGAGGTTGAAATTTTGGGGCCTTTATGTCACAACGTCACACAAAGAAGTGTATATCTCTGCTTCTGAATATACTATTTTCCTATAACTTCTTTCACATTCACATACTGAATGTATATGTGCATTTTGGGGGCACCCTTATGCCAAAATGACCTTTTTTTGTAATCCATTATCATTTGATTTCCTGCATATTCAAATTATATATAATGAAAAGCATGCATATCAGCACAGATTGCAGTGTTTCCCTAGGTTGACTGACTTGGCCCTGGCTGGGGAGGTCTATTAGCACTCTGTTCTCTGTTTAGCATCTTCAGGCTCAATGCCTAGCAAGAGCAGTTGCTAGACATTACTTTTCTTGGTCTTGACAAGCTGCAGCATTTATTAACTGACACTGTACATTTACTAGCAGATTGTTACAGCTTACTGCTAACCTTTTCTTCTGCTCCGCTTGCATTCACCATCACTTTTCTGATGCTCGCTCTATCGCTTATCGCCATGGATGTATAAAGTCATTTTAGGGATCAAACAGATTTTGCGGCTCCAGGTGGTTTTAAATGGTGAGAAATGGGCTAAAATGGCTGAAGCTTGCTGACCCCTTGTCTAGCAGAACCTAGAAAATGAAGCAAGACAGGATTGAGCTGAGAGCTTGTTGAAAGCATTTTCCCACACCTGCACTGAGCTTGAGTTGAGCTTAATATTACCACACCAATCTGATCATCCACATCCACAGACATTAAGTAAAATACAAAATAGACTACTACACTAGATCCTGGAAAACATGTTAGATCAGATCATTTATTTTTGTTGACATAGTTAATTAATTCAAAGTTAATCTGTTTAAAACAACAACAATAAACAAGGTATGAGCCAAACCATAGATTTGGAGAATTGTTATACCCCTAATAAATAGTAGTATTTATAAGTCCTAACCATAGCGCCATTTTCTCATAACATGGCTTGAGACAACGAGTGTTAGAGTTTAAAGCGCTTCTTTCATGGTGACTTGACTTGACTTAATTGGCTTGTCTTGTTTGATGTTTAGCAGTGAATTGACTTTGCTTACTTGAGTCTTAAACACAGTGACTTAGGATTTGCTTCAGCTTTAAGGTTAAGACTTGAGACTAGCTTGTGACTTGCACATGTGTACCTCTCACATCTGTTATTTGTGAACATGAACTACTTCCTCCCAAAGCCACAAACCAGAGGCATGAGACTCAAATTTTCATAGACAATGAATGTGAAACAAATTTCAGTCATTTTTAAAATACCCAAGTAAGCTTTATTCTTGTCTTGCCTTTCATATCTGAAAAACAAGTTGTACCTGTACATAACTGCTATATGACAATGTCCACAGTGAAACATTATAATGGACAATGATATTGAATGGGATAAATTACTGCATTTTACTGTCATTTTGTTGAGTTTCTCTTCCCTCTTCTTTTTCACCACAGACGGGCTAAGCGATCCTTGGAGGAGAGACTTCAGTGAAGCATGTGAAATACTTGAGTTGATAACAACTACAGTCATTGCATTACTGCAATTAAATCTCTGTGAGTAAAAGGCCAATAAGATTAATTTAATTCATGAAAAAGATGGCCAGACAATATTTGGGGCTTTTGAAAGAATATGGTAAAGATTCATTTGTCTCCACAGCTGCGTTCTCACTGAGAGAAAGCCACTCTGACAGTTTCAGAACAGGAGCTGGAGTAAAGTCCAGGACCGGAAACCCAAACACACACACTTGTCTCTCTGAGCCTAACTAACTTGCAGGAAGAACGCAGTTCTAACTGTTTCAGAACATAAGTCGGTGTGAAAAGCAAGAGTTGTGACTCAGACAAATGCGCTTGTCTCTCTGAGCCTTACTAATTCACAGAGAGGACGCTCTTTTGAATGTTTCAATACCGGAGTCAGTGTAAAATGCAGGTGCGGACAACCAAACACATACCCTTATCTGTATGCCTAAATAACTGGCCAAGAGAATGCCTTTCTGATACTTTCAGAACAGGAGCCGGTGTAAAATACAGGTGCGGAAAACCAAACACATGCGCTTGTCTCTCTGAGCCTTACTAATTCACAGGGAGGATGCACTTTTGGCAGTCTCAATACCAGAGCCAGTGCAAAAAGTATGAACAGGCTACAAAACACATACGCTTATCTCTCTGTGCCTAATTAACTGGCCAAGAGAATGCCTTTCTGATACTTTCAGAACAGCAGCCGGTGTAAAATGCAGGTGCGGACAACGAAAAACATACGCTTGTCTCTCTGAGCCTAACTAACTTGAAGAAAGAACGCAGTTCTAACTGTTTCAGAACTGAGCGGGTGTAAAATGCAAGAGTTGTGACCCAAACACATACGCTCATCTCTGTGAGCCTTACTAATTCACAGAGAGGACGCTCTTTTGACAGTTTCAATACCGGAGCCAGTGTAAAATGCAGGTGCGGACAACCAAAAACATACACTTGTTTCTCTGAACCTAACTAACTTGCAGAAAGAACGCAGTTCTAACTGTTTCAGAACATGAGCCGGTGTGAAAAGCAAGAGTTATGACTCAGACAAATGCGCTTGTCTCTCTGAGCCTTACTAATTCACAGAGAGGACGCTCTTTTGAATGTGTCAATACCGGAGTCAGTGTAAAATGCAGGTGCGGACAACCAAAAACACACACTTGTCTCGCTGAGCCTAACTAACTTGCACAAAGAACGCAGTTCTAACTGTTTCCGAACATGAGCCGGTGTTAAAAGCAAGAGTTGTGACCCAAACACATGCACTTGTCTCTCTGAGCCTTACTAATTCACAGAGAGGACGCGCTTTTGAAAGTTTCAATACCAGAGTCAGTGTAAAAAGCATGAGCAGGCTACCAAACACATACGCTTATCTCTCTGTGCCTAAATAACTGGCCAAGAGAATGCCTTTCTGATACTTTCAGAACAGGAGCCGGTGTAAAATGCAGGTGCGGAATACCAAACATATATGCTTGTCTCTCTGAGCCTAACTAACTTGCAGAAAGAACGTAGTTTCAGAACATGAGCCGGTGTGAAAAGCAAGAGTTGTGACCCAAACACATGTGCTTGTCTCTCTGAGCCTTACTTATTCACAGAGAGGACGCTCTATTGACAGTTTCAATACCGGAGCCAGTGTAAAAAGCATGAGCAGGCGACAAAACACATACGCTTATCTCTCTGTGCCTAAATAACTGGCCAAGAGAATGCCTTTCTGATACTTTCAGAACAGGAGCCGGTGTAAAATGCAGGTGGGGACAACCAAAAACATGCGTCTGTCTCTCTGAGCCTAACTAACTTGCAGAAAGAACGCAGTTCTAACTGTTTCAGAACATGAGCCGGTTTGAAAAGCAAGAGCTGTGACCCAAACACATGCTCTTGTCTCTCTGAGCCTCACTAATTCACAGAGAGGACGATCTTTTGACAGTTTCAATACCGGAGCCAGTGTAAAAAGCATGTGCATGCGACCAAACACATACGCTTATCTCTCTGTGCCTAAGAAACTGGCCAAGAGAATGCCTTTCTGATACTTTGAGAACAGGAGCAGGTGTAAAATGCAGATGCGGAAAACCAAACACACACGCTTGTCTCTCTGAGCCTAACTAATTTGCAGAAAGAACGCAGTTCTAACTGTTTCAGAACTGAGCCGGTGTGAAAAGCAAGGGTTGTGACCCAAACACATACGCTTTTCTTTCTGAGCCTCACTAATTCACAGAGAGGACGTGTTCTAGCACTTTCAGAACATGAGCCGGTGTAAAATGCAGGTGCGGACAACCAAACACATACGCATGTCTCTCTGAGCCTAACTAACTGGCCAAGAGAATGCCTTACTGACAGTTTCAGAACAGGAGCCAGTGTAAAATGCAGGTGCGGACAACCAACACATACGCTTGTCTCTCTGAGCCTAACTAATTCGCAGAGACAACGCAGTTCTTTTTCAGAAAAGGATCCTGTGTAAAAAGCAAGAGTTGTGATCCAAACATATACGCTTGTCTCTCTGAGCCTTACTAATTCACATAGAGGACACGTTCTGACAGTTTCAGAACATGAGCCGTTGTAAAAATCATGAGCAGGTGACCAAACACATACGCTTGTCTCTCAGAGCCTAACTAATGTTAGAGAAAGACATATACTTTATGTCTGACTTAAACTCGCTCAGAACACTTGTTTCTGACAGGTTTAGAGGATGAACAGGTGTAAATGAACAAGAAAAAATATTTTAATTCAACACGATCTCATCCCTAACGCGTCAAATACTGCCGCTTGGTCAGTGGCCCCACACTTCAAAATATGACGCTCTAGGTACCCCTTTCGCATCAGTTCTGCATTCGCAGGGCTGTTCAACAAATTTCAACAGAGTAGTGACCCAGTCGAAATTATGCCGTTTATTCTTTCCCCTTGAAGTTCATAGACCAACGTAATAGTTTGTGGCCACTCTCAAAAGGTGCTAAACTAATGTCATGGCGCATTCTCCCTGTTTATTTTTATTACTTGTTTCTCTCTCTTTCTACCACTTCTGTGCTGTTTGCTCCCATTTTTACATGCATACACTGTCTTTTCAAAATACATTTCCGTGGTCACAGGAAACACCTAAATAAGAGCAATACAAAAAATATATTACAAGCGCACAAGGACGAGGCTGCATCTAACCTATGCGACAATGCAATATCATATATATCATCATATATTTAAAAATAGGGTTTGTCTTTGGCCCACTGAGGCAAAATTACAGCAGATAATGAGTTTATATGTTACTAATCGCGGTGACGGAAGAAGTGGTGCATGCAGGGTAATGTGGTTTGTTCTGGAGGTGGACTTTTGTCATACATCCATGGCTAACTTTGATAAACATGCATACAAATGCATCACGATATCTCTTTCTATCGTGTTCTGAACATAGATCATCTAGATGCATTAGTCTCTGTGATTAGTCTGGTTGTTGTAAATACTTGATATATTCAGTAGTTGTGTTGTTTTATGAACCTATTTTAGGACCCTACTTTACAAAACAGAAGAACTGCCATCCCAAAAACGCTGTTTATGAAACACTCACTAAAATATCTTAAACAAACCAACATCTTAACTTTTTGTTAACATAGACCATTTAGATGCAGAGTGATTATTAGTTCGGGTGTATTAAATGTTGATATATTCAACAGATAGACCTTTTCACGACCCTATCTTACCGCCCTACTCTACAACCAGAAGAACCACAACTGTGGTGCTTATTTGTATCAAGAAGCATGGCGAGGCTCATGGGAATTGTAGTTTTAAAAACATATTAGCGTTTTTAATATAATTGAAGTTGTAAATACTAAACTGAGAGTACACTAGGGAGTTTAAGGGGACGATAAACACATTTGTGTAATCAGATTTTAAATATCTAATTCCTTTATGAGTGTAAATTAATTTTAACCATATTTTACCCATATCTGACAGCGTCCCCAATTGTTGACTATATTCACATGATAGCTGAGGCCCAGAGCTCTCTATAACAGTTGGTCCCATGTCTGTACCCCCTTTTGTTGATGAATTATAAGCCTTCAAATGTGCACTGAGGTCAAGGTTCAAAAGTCAGTTTTTCAAAGCAGGAGCCATGTGGAATCTTCATACTTACAAATGTTATTTTCCAAGTTGAGACCTTTCCAACAATGTATTTGATGAATATCTATGACAAAGTTTTAATTTTCACATTTCAAGGACACAAGCCGCCCAAGGCCTATTTTCAGAGAGCACAGGGTTATTAAACTGGAATTCACAATTAATCATATATGCGCATGTTAATTTTTGCTCTCTTCACCTCCATAAATTTCATACACTTCATTTATTTGTCCATAGCACAGACCATAGACTATTTCCTTTGTACAGTCACTTCAAGTTTTATAGCAATAAGCAATAAGGCATCATATCCTATCTCAAAACTATTAGCCTACTATTCCATACTGTAAATAGATCTAAAGTTTTCGGTTTAATTTTAATATTACTTTGTTTCATTATTATTATTAAGAATGATAATGGGGGAGCTAAGGCGCATTCTTTGTATGTGCGCATTGGCTAAAAAAAAAAAAGGATTCTGATCTGGTCATGCTGATATAGAATCCTAAAACCAAGAATCATGATAGAGCTACACCAAATACATTTTTGGAAAGGTCTCGGGTTGGAAAATAACATATGTAAGTATGAAGATACCACATGGCTCCTGCTTTGAAAAACTGACCTTTGAACCTCCGTGACCTCCGTGCATATTTGAAGGCTTATAATTCATCAACAAAAGGGGGTACAGACATGGCACCAACTGTTATAGAGAACTCTGGGCCTCAGCTATCATGTGAATATAGTCAACAATTGGTGACGCTCTCATAAAAAGGGGTAAAATATGGTTAAAATTAATTTTCACTCATAAAGCAATTAGATATTTAAAATCTGATTACACAAATGTGTTTATCGTCCCCTTAAACTCTCTAGTGTACTCTCAGTTTAGTATTTACAACTTCCTAATATATTAAAAACGCTAATATGTATTTAAAACTACAATTCCCATGAGCCTCGCCATGTTTCTTGATACAAATAAGCACCACAGTTGTAGTTCTTCTGGTTGTAGAGTAGGGCAGTAAGATAGGGTTGTGAGAAGATCTATCTGTTGAATATATCAAACATTTAATACACCCGAACTAATAATCACACTGCATCTAAATGATCTATATCAACTAAAAGTTAAGATGTTGGTTTGTTTAAGATATTTTCGTGAGTGTTTCAAAAACATAAACGTTTTTGGGATGGCAGTTGTTCTATTTTGTAAAGTAGTCGTAAAATAGGTTCATAAAACAACATAACTACTGAATATATCAAATATTTACAACAACTAGACTAATTACACTGAATCTAAATGATGTTGCTTTATTTTAGACGTGTGTGTGTGTGTGTGTGTGTGTGTGTGTCTGTGTGTGTGTGTGTCTGTGTGTGTGTGTGTGTGTTTGTGTGTGCGTGCGTGCGTGCGTGCGTGCGTGTGTGTTTGCGCGCGTGCCGACATTTTTTGACTCTTTTGGCGGACTGAAAACCCACCAACTCGTTTTGCTTGCAACCTCGGGTTTTCAAGAATGAAGATGTCATTTCAATGTAGACACACGTGGGGTCGCTAGTCTGTCTGGTTCGTTGAGCCACCCACTGTCTGTCAAAAGAGCGACGAAGAAGACGAAGTAACGTGATGTGTTTCCTGTCCGAGATGTAAACATTCCCAGTTAACAGCATGCAAAGTGCATTGCGAATGATTATTTAAGCACAACTCTGAGGGGCTGTTTTCCTCCTCCTCTTGTTTTCATTCTAAAGTAAAAAGACAATAAAAAAGGGGGTGTTATGGTGGGGGGGGGGGTCATTTTGTGGGACCTTACTACGCATGACGTCACTGGGAATTCCCATTGACACATTTAGGATTTCTTTCGACACGCCACACGCGCATAATACAAAGACATCATGGTCACCATTTTTAATTACTTCTCATTTGATTTCGAGAAAAAACGATAGAAAGAGAGATCGTGATGCACTTCGTATGTTTATCAAAGTTAGCCATGGATGTATTATAAAAGTCCACCTCCAAAACAAACAACATTACCCGGCATGCACCACTTCTTCCGTCACCGCGATTAGCAACATACAAATAATAGCATATAAACTCATTATCTGCTGTAATTTTGCCTCAGTGTTGTCGGGGCCAAAGACGAACCCTATTTCTAAATATATGATTATTATTACATTGTCACATAGGTTAGATGCAGCCTCGTCCCTGTGCGCTTGTAATATATCTTTAGTATTGCGCTTATTTAGCTGTTTCCTGTGACCACGGAAATGTATTTTGAAAAGACAGTGTATGTATGTAAAAATGGGAGCAAACAGCACAGCAGTGGTAATACAAAGCACGGGGAGAGAAACAAGTGATAAATATAAACAAGGAGAATGCGCTATGACATTAGTTTAGCACCTTTCGAGAATGGCCACAAGCTATTACGTTGGTCTATGAACTTCAAGAGGAAAGAATAAACGGCATAATTTCGACTGAGTCACTACTCCGTTGATATATGTTGAACAGCCCTGCGCGCGCAGAACTGACCCGAAAGGGGTACCCAGAGCGTCATACGTTGAAATGTCGGGCCACTGACCAAGCGGCAGTATTGTTGGTAATACAGGGTCATATCGGCCAAGAAGTTCTATGACGGACAAAAAAGTTTCCGTTGTTGTTTCTCCCAATTTCGAACAACCTGCACGGAAACGGAGTTACTGGATGCCAGTGTCATGGTAACATCAACCATTCTTGTCAATACCTCGGACCAAAATTCCAGTTGTCCAGGCCAAATTATGACACACTGATTTCCTCTCACCAAAAAGCCAAACAGGGCTCACAATAGACACGATCCATTTTTGGGGAGTACCAAAAATGGATCGCCATTTGTGTGGTATCTATGAACCTTTTTGATATTCTGTTGTAATACTCGTTGGAAAAGCACCTGCCTTTTGTATCTCTAGGGTACGGACCTTCAAATCTGCATAGTCCCTGCCTCAAAATAAAAATGTTCACATTTGCATCTGTAATATCTACAGGGAAATTTGCCCTGTCCCTGGGGTAAGATATACCAGTTTTAAGAGCTGATTCCGGGCTAATTTGAGATGCAGAGCTATCTGAGGCTATGTCACTGCTGCTATTCGCTTTTGTTGGCTGGTTGGTTGTAGATAGGGGCGCTCTGGGTTCTCCTTCAACCGACACTGAATCGACTGAATGCTCCCCCTGACTGGATTGTGGTAAACTTTTAATATTCCGTTAACATTTTTATTATAGCTTGTGTTTTTATTTATGAAATAGCCTATCCTGTATTTATGACACTTGTTTGGCAGCAACTTAGCAATATTTTTCTCTGTGTGTGGGCTGTAGTCGTTTTTGTGCCTAAAGACTACGATACCAAGTGGCTAGCTTACACACAGCTGGTGCAACCCAGTGCAGAAATAGTTATTTATAACCTAACCCCGTAGGTTAGGCTATATGAAAGCCTAATAACATTATATTATTCCGGAAAAAAAAAGAAAAAAAAACCCCAGCATAACATATAGGCAAAGTAACGTCACACAATAAGGCTATTTAAAAACTGTTCATCTTGGCAAAATGGTTGATAACTGTATAGTAGCTGAACAATGTCAACTATGCAGGAACCCACCTGCTGACATACTGCATCCTTGTTCACGTCTGACAGGATTTAGAGTTCCGAATAAGACGTTATTTTTGCTAGTTTGGAAGAAAATTCCTCAGATTTCTCTTTGTTATGTCGCTTTTGGGCACCGCTCAGATATTTTCGTTTCATTTTGTCTCTGACAGCGACAGCGGTGCTGATGCTAATGTATTAATTGGACCAAAAGTCCCCAAGTATCAAACAGTAAAATTTTAATTTAATTTAAAATATTTGTTTTATGTGTATGTTCAAAATACAGAAAAGATAATGACCGGACCTGGGGGGGGGGGGGGGGGGGACAAAGTTTTACAGGCGACCCTCCCCACCCCCCATTCATATAAGGGTATAGTATACTCCGTAAAGTATACGCTGCGGGGGCATCTTTAAGGCCCAGATGCACAAGGTGCATAAGGAAGAAAATAGAGAAAACAGGAGAAGGAAAGAACGCCAATCTACGGGTATGTCCTCTTTTGTTAACATTAAAAAGCTGTTTTGTGTGTAACCTTAGACGTTTCATCTGTAGCAGCTAATGATGCTAGCTAGCTATTAGAGCTGTTGAAATGGATATGAATCGAATTGATTGCCAGTAGCAGCTATTTGGATAACTGCTCCTTCCTACAACGTAAGGCACTGTGCTGAAATTTCACTGACCAATATCTATAAATAACGCTATAAATAATGATTTCTGCACTGGGTTGCACCAGCTGTGTGTAAGCTAGCCACTTGGTATCGTAGGTTGCTTATAACAGGCTAATAAGGCTAATATCTAACCATCCAGATGCACCCAGGAAATATCTGAAGAATATATATATATATATATATATATATATATATATATATATATATATATATATATGTGTGTGTGTGTGTGTGTGTGTGTGTGTGTGTGTGTGTGTGTGTGTGTGCGTGTAAATAAGAGACTGCATTTATACCTGTCATCTAGTCAAAGGACAATGCAAGACAAAGATGTTTATCTTTGATATTTATGTTGTACATTATAGAAAGTGTTTATTTAAATGTTAAACAAGATTTTGAAATAATCCTAAAGCTAATATATATATAAGCAAAGCGGTTGTTTTAATGTGAAGTTTAAGTATTCACAGTTAAGAATTAAATTACATTAAGAATCTGTAAGAAACCTTTATGTGGAACATTCCAGAGGGGGGAGATGTGATGAATGAAATGTGTTTTGTGACTTTAAGACCTGTGGGGATGCGCAAACGGTTGAAACAGTTGTAACATTTGTAACGGTTGTAACGGTTGTTGATAGTTTTTGACAAAGCAATAAAAGAGCAGTAAAAAGTTAAGCTCACGACAAGCGTCCGAGTTGGTCCTTTTATAACATACAGTAAGACTGAATACCCACAACATTACAGCATACAATAATAATAATTATATATATATATATATATATATATATATATATATATGCCATGTGAAGCATGCTCGCTGGCAGGTTAGCTTCAACAAACCCTGAGTTTCTCTCTGTGTCCTCCCTCTTAACTCAGTCCGTATAAAAGCATTCAGTAGCGGAGGATTACTATCTAAATCCTGGTTGGATATTAATTAATTACTCAGAACTTTGTAAAGTTACCGCTTTTATGCACATCAGTCTTGTAAAGCGTTTTTTTTTTCTCGCGTTCAGATATTAAACAGCGTGAGTTTAGCGTCAGCTCAGAATAAAATCGACAGCTCTTAGTTTGTAAGAGCAGCTCATGCACTGAAATCATTATAACATTGTGCTAATGTTTATTAGCAAATAATATGTAACCTCAATTTAAATTTGAAACATCAGGAAGAAGCTTGAGACACGTGGGCTCAATGAATAATATATCTATATATAATTTATAAAATATAAATAATAATATCTCCATCACTCATGATGTGATTGGTCGCACTGATCATTCCTATATTTTAACAGCATTTCAGTGTGACTATATACTACATTTGTTGAAGCAGCAGAAATAAAGTCACTGAATGCTGTTGAGCCGAAATACAAATAGATGTCTAAAAATTTGAAATAGTATTTTAATCTGGACGGCTTTTCAAGTACAAATCTGAATCAGATTGAGAGCTTACGGTCACGTCTCTGTGGTTTTGATCTATGATTTCAAGATAAAAGATGTGCAACATGTGGTGGGGGGAAGGGGGGATGTTTGCGCGCGCGCCAACATTTTACGAATTACTCTTTTGGTGGACTGAAACCCACCAACTCGCAACCTCGGGTTTTCAAGAATGAAGATGTCATTTCAATGTAGACACACGTGGGGTCGCTAGTCTGTCTGGTTCGTTGAGCCATCCACTGTCTGTCAAAAGAGCGATGAAGAAGAAGTCAAGCCAAAAAAAGGGGGTGTTGTAGGGGGCGGGGAGGGGGGGGGGGGGGGGGGGGGGTCCATTTTGTGGGACCTTACTACGCATGACGTCACTGGGAATTCCCTTTGACACATTTAGTATTTCTTTCTTTTTTCAGTCCCTTCTTATGAGGTTAGAAAACAATGGCCAGAAAATTTGAGTTCATTTCTTTCTCTCATTTTATTCTTCACAGCAATGGCAGGCGGTTACTTAAAAAAGCGGTCATAATGCGCAAATCATCAGATGTCAGTGGAGATACAAGATATACAGCAATTATAAATCCATCCATTAATTAAAATTAGTACCGGCACGTTGAAAAAGGACAAATCCAGGTGTGTTAAGAAAAACGCAGAATGCAATTTAGTTGTGTGGGAACGTAATTTTGAGGAGACAGGGTGACTCTGATCAGCTGTTCTGAAACCGAAAACTCAGAGTTTCCCATCTTGAGATTCATCCACTCAGAGTTCAGGGTTAGACTCAGAGTTTGCTAAACCTGCTTTCTGAAACAGGCCCCTGGTGTGTTCTTGGTTGACATACGGCTTGCCTGTGGCCCAGATCTGGGAGCCAAGTGCCATCATTCCATGCGGCATGTGGGCTGGATGAAAGTGCTGAAAGTGTTGGGTGTGAGCCGGATCAGGTCCACAGAAATTTTGCTATCTGGGTATGGTATTAATATTAGCGACTGGGGCACAATTCAAATTCAAATAAGCTTTATTGGCATGACAGAAACCTACAGAAAAAGCACTACAGAAAATTATTGACACTGACAGATTAATATTCATACAATAATATGTAAATATAAACAATAATATTAAATACAATATAATAAAATGCATTTTTATAGAGTTCCACTGGTCCCAGAAGGAGTTAGACTCTCTTCAAGTAATCACAGCTGTTTCTCAGTATGGTTTATCTTTTTGGTTTTGATTGTATTGATATGTCTTGAGAGCTTCACAGTACTGAAGGTGAAGGCTCTGTGTTTGAGGTTAGATCATTTTCTAGCTTCATTTTTCAGGTTTTGACATTCTTTGTCAAACTATTGGTTCTTGTCTGTTTTTCTTTTCCTTGTACGTAGTTTTATTTGCTGTTTTGTTGAAGATGTAATTTATATTTTGGACAGTCTGGGTATTCTGTATACTTTTGTAGTAATAATTGAATCTCCTCACTATTGCTGGCCTCTTGGTACGTCTCAGTGCCGTCTGGGGCCCATCTGTATGTCCTCAGTATTTTGAACAGCTTTTTGTGTGTGCCTCTTAAGTATTTCGAAACATCAGTAGGCATAGATTATTCTTTATAATCAGTTTATGTCAGTGAAAAGGTCACATTGTGTTGATCATAACAAAATTTTACATCCCTTAATAACTCAGCCTGTAGATGGATATATGAAATTGCAGAAGATTTTGCCAGTTGAGACAAATACAAATTCAAACTGGTTGACCACTCATTCTTGTAAATCTGAGTTTAATAAAACAACCTGTTACTAAAAACAGGAAAAGAGAGGGAGAGGAGGAAGATGGAGGAGACTGACAGGGCTGAAGGAGCAGGTCTGATGGAGGTCAGTGATCAAGAAGTACATTACATCCACACAGGTTGGAGTTTTGTATAACATATCTTAAAACGTCTTAATGATCTGTGAGGCGGATTTATGATTAAAAATACTTTAATCATTAAGAATTTTAAAGTCTTTAAAAAAATAAATAAATAAAATGGGAGAATAGACACAAGAACTCCTAAAAATTTGTTACCTAAATTAAAGCATTTAGTCAGTCTGTAATGGCATACAGGCTGTCCATAACATAGTTGACAAATTAACTAGCAAAAATATGTTATCAAAAAAGCTTAACAAATGAATATTTTAATTTAAACTGTTTTAAAACTGATCATTTTATTGAGTAAACAATACATCTGTATGTTTTTGTTTATGTGAAATATGTAATCCTAATTAGATATTCACTCATTCTTGTAATGTAACTAGTGGTGTAATCATCATTTTAGGGATCAAACAGATTTTGCAGCTCCAGGTGGGTTTTATATGGTGAGAAATGGGCTCAAATGGCTCTTTGTACGCTGAAGGTTGCTGTCCCCTGCTCTAGCAGAATCTAGAAAATGATGCAAGACAGGATTGAGCTGAAAGCTTGTTGAAAGCATTTTCCCACACCAATCTGATCATCCACATCCACAGACATCAACACTGCATAAAATACAGAATTATAAACACTAGATCCTGGAAAACATGTAAAATCAGATAATTTTTTTTTTACTTAGTTCATTTAAAGTTAATCTATTAAAAACAACAACAACAAAACAAAGTATGAACCAAACCATGGATTTGGAGAATTATACCCCTAATAAATAGCAGTATTTATGAATCCTAACCATAGCCATTAGAGTGCCATTTTCTCACGACATGGTTTGCCCTTTCTTAGTGTTAAAACATGGTGACTTGACTTGTGACTTAATTGACTTGTCTTGCTTGATGTTTAGCAGTGACTTGACTTCACTTACTTGAGTCTAAAACACAGTGACTTAGGACTTTCGTCAGCCTTTAAAGTTAAGACTTGAGACTAGCTTGTGACTTGCACAACTGTGAGATGTGTAACTGTTATTTGTGAACATGAACTACTTCCTCCCATAGCCACAAACCAGAGGCGTGAGACTCAAATTTCTGAAGCCATCCGGAATAAAGTCTGGAGCTGCTTCATAGACAATGAATGTGAAGCTAATTTTATAGTAATTTTTAAAATACTCAAGTAAGCTTTATTCTATAGGTAACCTTTCATATCTGAAAAGAAAATGTTCCTGTATACTGGGGTTGGGTGAACTGGCATATTGTTTGATTGATTGAGTGATTGATTGATTGATTGATTGATACTTTATGAATCCCCGAAGGGAAATTCCAATTGTCCAAGCTCATCCAATTATCACGAATGAAACAAAAAACAAAAACTAGTCGGTTCAAAGAGTTGAAGAGTCTAATTGCTGTGGGGACAAAAGACCTCCTAAATCTATCTGTTCTGCAGCACAAAGAGAGCAGCCGACTGCAATGCTATTTTTTTATGACAATGTCCACAGTGAAAAATCATGATGGACAATGATATTAATCACTGCATTTTGCTGTCATTTAAGGTTCTCTCCTCTCCTTTGTTTCACCGCAGGCGGGACTGAGCGATCCTTGCTTGAGTGTATGTTCTCTGAGTGGAGCAGAGGATAGACAGTGAACTATAGTCCATCAACCCGGTCTGAGGGGTGTGACTTGGCAGCCATGTAAAGTGCAGTGTAGATTAGGAGCATGTACAGTAAAGTTATAGCAACTTCCCTGTCATAGCGAACATCAAATGTCAACGGTGTGAGAATGTTAGAATGTTTTTTGCAGAATGAGATGTGTGCGTGCCTCACAGCAGTGTTATCAAAATCAAGTAAATCAAGTATTGTGCCCCTTTACTGTAATCTGAATCAATATGTAGAAAACTTGTGATGATGTCTAAATTATGCAAGTATTTTGGCCCTTAAGTGTAATCTGAATCAATATGTCGAAAACTTGTGATGAGTTAAAGTATAAAAGATGATGTGTAAAAGAAATGAGTGTCCTAATTTTCCTCAAGTCCATGTTAGGTAAAGTAAAGAGTTTTAACCCACATTACCAGATAAAAGTTAGATTGAAATGTGTACTATGAAGTGTGCAGAGAAAAGAAGAAATTGCAGGTGGACACAGAGAAATAGTCGTATATTTCAATGGTCAGTGAGTCAAAAGCATATATATGTCTCCAGAGCTAGTATGAAAGATCTGAGTTCACCCCTCCCTGTCTGCCTCCTTTTCCTTGGCTGACAGGTCTGTGCGTGACAACCACTTCTTTTTTTTTCCTGTTTTGATCAGAACTCGCTTGGAAAAAAGCTATTCTGACTTGTATATAAGAGATTCTGATATAAAAAGAAGAAAAAGTTATAAAAAGACAAATACTTTATTTTTGAGTCTAACTTGCTCAGAAAAGTCGATTCAGACAGTTTATTAAGACAGACAGATGTAATAAACATGACACAAGCTTTAAAATACACACACTTCTTTTCTTTTCCTGTTTTGATCACAACTTGCTTGGAAAAAGCTATTCTGACTGTTAAATAAGAGTTTCTGATAAGAAAAAGATGAAAAAGTTATGGAAAAAAATACACACACTTCAAGATTTTATGTGATCCTTACAGACATCCAAATATCATATTAAAAGTTAAATACATAATGGACCAAGGTAAATTCAGAGGTTGAAATTTTGAGGCCTTTATGTCACAACGTCACACAAAGAAGTGTGTATTATGTGAATTTAGTATGTGAAGTATGTGATTAGTATATGAAAATAGTATATTCAGAAGCAGATTCTGAATATACTATTTTCATATAACTTGTGTCTATACATTGGTTTTCTAGGGTATTCTTTCACATACAACCATCAGATATGACCTGTTCTGAATGTACATGTGCATTTTGGAGGCACCCTTATGCCAAAATGTCCTTTTTTGAATCCAGTATATTAGGTCATAAATCATTCATTATCATTTAATTTTCTGCACATCCAAATTTCTCTCTATATATAATGAAAACTGTTATGCATATCAGCACAGATTGCAGTGTTTCCCCTAGGTTGACTGACTTGGCCTGGCTGGGGAGGTCGATTAGCACATTTTTCTGTTCTCTGTTTAGCATCGTCAGGTTGCTCACACCCTTCATTTTCCAGCAGTTGGGGAAACTGACATGACTTTTCTTGGTCTTGACAAGCTGCAGTACTTCACTGTACATTTACTACCAGATTGTGACAGCTTACTGCTAACCTTTTCCTCTGCTCCACTCACATTCACCATCACTTTTCTGATGCTCACTCTATTGCTTATCGCCATGAATGTATAAAGAGAACTGGATACAGCCGTTTTGCCTCCTAAATGCCACACACATTTGAATAGCAATTTCAGCATTTGATTAGTACTAATTCTTTTACAATTTGATTTATATTTGACTCCTGAAATTATGTCCAACAGCTCAAATTCCAACAGCTGCACACAACACTGGTTGATGTTACTGTGGCTAGCTAGCAAACATTAGCTAACTACTAATGTAGAGTGACCTAAGCAGTGACAATGGAGACTAGTGATGATTATAAATGTGTTTTATAGTACTGAGTGGTAGAAGTAAAGAAATGTCTGACATATTCTTTGTTTGAACTACTGATGGGAAGTAAGACCCCAATAACAGGCTCTTGTCAGATTTTCACACACGCACTGTACCTGCATCATGTGCCACTGCTGAGGCCTGGGGAAGGGGGGAGGGGTTACAGTGAAAATATTATACTAATATTGTAATATATTATAATGTAAATCATATTTTGTCATCATAGATACTACACATATGTCTCAGGGGTAATTCATACCCATTTTAGATGCAAATACACCTATAGGAGCATTTTGAAAGGAAAATCTGTCAAAAAAAATTAGGTTTATATGGGGCAGAACACTGACATTCACATTTTGGCATCGGAAATAAAATTTGCCATTGAAATCAAACCTTGCAATTGAAAAAAGTGTATTGTCATTGAAAAAAGCTCCACTGAAAAATAAAACACTTTAAAAAATTTAACATTTTAAAAAATTATATTCTGTCAATCTTATTATCTTATTTTATTTCAGTATTTTTGCATTAAGACTTGTTTTTCAATGTAAATCATTTTTCTTCATGTCTGTCTTTTTTTTTCAGTAAATATAAGTTTTTTTTTAATATCACCGGTTTTCAGTTTCAACTTTGTCTTTTTCAGTTTCAACTTTTTGAATGTGAAACTAATTTCATAGTAATTTTTAAAATACCCAAGTAAGCTTTTTCATATCTGAAAAACATACAGTACATAACTGGTATATGACAATGTCCACAGTGAAACATTATATTGGAAAATGATATTGAATAGGATATATTACTGCATTTTGTTGAGTTTCTCTCCTCTCTTCTGTTTCACCACAGGCGGGGCTGAGCGATCCTTGGAGGAGAGACTTCAGTGAAGCATGTGAAGAACTTGATTGATGACAACTACAGTCATTGCATTACTGCAATAAAATCTCTGTGAGTAAAAGGCCAATAAGAGTAATTTAATCCATGCAAAAGATGGCTAACAATATTGGGGACTTTTAAAACAATATGTTAGAGATTCAATGGTAACTAAGTCACTGAGAGAACGCCACTCTGACAGTTTCAGAACAGGAGCTGGAGTAAAGTCCAGGACCGGGAACCCAATCACACACACTTGTGTCTCTGAGCCTAACTAACTTACAGAAAGAACGCAGTTCTAAATGTTTCAGAAAATGAGCTGGTGTGAAAAGCAAGAGTTGTGACCCAAACACTTGCGCTTATCTCTCTGAGCCTCACTAATTCACAGAGAGGACACTCTTTTGAGAGTTTAAGTACCGGAGCCAGTGTAAAAAGTATGAGTAGGCGACCAAACACATACGCTTATGTCTCGTTGCCTAAATAACTGGCCAAGAGAATGCCTTTCTGATACTTTCAGGACAGGAGCCAGTGTAAAATGCAGGTGCGGACAACCAAAAACATACGCTTGTCTCTCTGAGCCTAACTAACTTGCAGAAAGAATGCAGTTCTAACAGTTTCAGAACATGAGCCGGTGTGAAAAGCAAGAGTTATGACCCAAACACATGCACTTGTCTCTCTGAGCCTTACTAAGTCACAGAGAGGACGCTCTTTTGACAGTTTCAATACCAGAGCCAGTGTAAAAAGCATGAGCAGGCGACCAAACACATACGCTTATCTCTCTGTGCATAACTAACTTGTAGAAAGAACACAGTTCTAACTGTTTCAGAACTGAGCGGGTGTAAAAAGCAAGGGTTGTGACCCAAACACATACGCTTGTCTCTCTGATCCTAACTAATTCACAGAGAAGACGCGTTCTAACACTTTCAGAACATGAGCTGGTGTAAAAATCATGAGCAGGCGACCAAAAAAAATACGCTTGTCTCTCTGAGCCTAACTAACTTGCAGAAAGAACGCAGTTCTAACTGTTTCAGAACATGAGGCGGTGTGAAAAGCAAGAGTTGTGACCCAAACATGTGCGCTTGTCTCTCTGAGCCTCACTAATTCACAGAGAGGACACTCTTTTGAAAGTTTCAATACGGGACCCAGTGTAAAAAGCATAAGCAGGCGACCAAACATGTACGCTTATGTCTTGTTGCCTAAATAACTGGCCAAAAGAATGCCTTTCTGATACTTTCAGGACAGGAGCCGGTGTAAAATGCAGGTGTGGACAACCATAAACATACGCTTGTCTCTCTGAGCCTAACTAACTTGCAGAAAGAACGCAGTTCTAACTGTTTTAGAACATGAGCCGGTGTGAAAAGCAAGAGTTGTGACCCAAACACATACGCTTGTCTCTCTGAGCCTTACTAATTCACAGAGAGGACGCTCTTTTGACAGTTTCAAAACCGGAGCCAGTGTAAAAAGCAGGAGCAGGCGACATAGCACATATGCTTGTCTCTCTGAGCCTGGCTAACTAACTGGCCAAGAGAATGTCTTTCTGACAGTTTCAGAACAGGAGGCGGTGTAAAATGCAGGTGCGGACAACCAAAAACATACGCTTTTCTCTCTGAGCCTAACTAACTTGCAGAAAAAACGCAGTTCTAACTGTTTCAGAACTGAGCTGGTGTGAAAAGCAAGAGTTGTGACCCAAACACATGCGCTTGCCTCTCTGAGCCTAACTAATTTGTAGAAAGAACGCAGTTCTAACTGTTTCAGAAATGAGCGGGTGTAAAAAGCAAGGGTTGTGACCCGAACACATACGCCTGTCTCTCTGATCCTTACTAATTCACAGAGAAGACGCGTTCTCGCACTTTCAGAACATGAGCTGGTGTAAAAATCATGAGCAGGCGACCAAAAAAATACGCTTGTCTCTCTGAGCCAGACTAACTTGCAGAAAGAACGCAGTTCTAACTGTTTCAGAACATTAGACGGTGTGAAAAGCAAGAGTTGTGACCCAAACACATGCGCTTATCTCTCTGAGCATCACTAATTCACAGAGAGGATGCTCTTTTGAAAGATTCAATACCGGAGCCAGTGTAAAATGCATGAGCAGGTGACCAAACACATACGCTTGTCTCTCTGAGCCTAACTAACTTGCAGAAAGAACGCAGTTCTAAGTGTTCCAGAACATGAGCCGGTGTGAAATGCATGTGCGGACAAACAAACATATACGCTTGTCTCTCTGAGCCTAACTAAATTGCAGAAAGAACGCAGTTTCACAACATGAGCCCGTGTGAAAAGCAAGAGTTGTGACCCAAACACATGCGCTTGTCTCTCTTAGCCTAACTAATTTGTAGAAAGAACGCAGTTCTAACTGTTTCAGAACTGAGCGGGTGTAAAAAGCAAGGGTTGTGACCCAAACACATACGCTTGTCTCTGTGATCCTCACTAATTCACAGAGAGGACGCTCTTTTGAGAGTTTAAATACCGGAGCCAGTGTAAAAAGTATGAGTAGGCGACCAAACACATACGCTTATGTCTCGTTGCCTAAATAAATGGCCAAGACAATGCCTTTCTGATACTTTCAGGATAGGAGCCGGTGTAAAATGCAGGTGCAGACAACCAAACACACACGCTTGTCTCTCTGAGCCTTACTAATTTGCAGAAAAAACGCAGTTCTAACTGTTTCAGAAATGAGCGGGTGTAAAAAGCAAGGGTTGTGACCCAAACACATACGCCTGTCTCTCTGATCCTTACTAATTCACAGAGAAGACGCTTTCGAACACTTTCAGAACATGAGCTTGTGAAAAAATCATGAGCAGGCGACCAAAAAAATACGCTTGTCTCTCTGAGCCTAACTAACTTGCAGAAAGAACGCAGTTCTAACTGTTTCATAACATGAGCCGGTGTGAAAAGCAAGAGTTGTGACTCACTTACATGCGCTTGTCTCTCTGAGCCTTACTAATTCACAGAGAAGATGCGTTCGAACACTTTCAGAACATGAGCCGGTGAAAAAATCATGAGCAGGCGACCAAAAAAATACACTTGTCTCTCTGAGCCTAACTTACTTGCAGAAAGAACGCAGTTCTAACTGTTTCAGAACATGAGACGATGTGAAAAGCAAGAGCTGTGACCCAAACACATGCGCTTGTCTCTCTGAGCCTCACTAATTCACAGAGAGGACGCTCTTTTGAAAGTTTCAATACCGGAGCCAGTGTAAAAAGCATGAGCAGGCGACCAAATACATACGCTTATCTCTCTGTGCCTAAATAACTGGCCAATAGAATGCCTTTCTGAAACTTTCAGAACAGGAGCCGGTGTAAAATGCAGGTGCAGACAACCAAACATATACGCTTGTCTCTCTGAGCCTCACTAACTCACAGAGAGGACGAGTTCTTACAGTTCCAGAACATGAGCCGGTGTAAAAGGCATGAGCAGGCGACCAAATACATACACTTGTCTCTCAGAGCCTACTTAATGTTAGAAAAAGACTTGCGTTTCTGTGCGTTTCAGATGCCAAACAGGTGAAAAGAAGAAAAAACAAGCTTTTAATTACACACCCTTGTCTTTTTTCCTTTTTTGATTATAACAATTTTGGAAATTGCTATTCTCAATGTTTTATGTGAGATTCTAATAGAAAAAGAAGAAAAACTTATGAAAACACATATATTGAATTTTTGAGTCTAACTTGCCCTGAACAGTCGTTTCTGAGCGTTTCAGAGGCTAAACAGTTGAAAATAAGCCAAAACAAGCTTCTCATGACACACACTTGTCTTTTTGCCTGTTTTGATCATAATTCGCTTGGAAATGGCTATTCTCAACGTTTTATGTGAGATTCTAATAAAAAAAGAAGAAAAACTTATAAAAACACATATATTGAATTTTTGAGTCTAACTTGCCCTGAACAGTCGTTTCTCAGTGTTTCAGACGCTAAACAGGTGAAAATAAGCAAAAACAAGCTTTTCATTACACACACTTGTCTTTTTGCCTGTTTTGATCATAACTCGATTGGAAATGGCTAGTTTCTTAAGAATTTCTGATTTAAAAAAAGAAGAAAACGTTATGAAAAAAATACACATACTTCAAGATTTTATGTGATCCTCCAATGATATCCATCCAAATATCATACCATTATATACACAATGGATCAATTCAGAGGTTGAAATTTTGGGGCTTTTATGTCACAACGTCACACAAAGAAGTGTATATCTCTGCTTCTGAATATACTATTTTCTTATAACTTCTTTCACATACAATCATCAGATATGACTTGTTCTGAATGTATATGTGCATTTTGGGGGCACCCTTATGCCAAAATGACCTCTTTTTGTAATCCATTATCATTTGATTTCCTGCATATTCAAATTATATATAATGAAAAGCATGCATATCAGCACAGATTGCAGTGTTTCCCCTAGGTTGACTGACCTGGCCCTGGCTGGGGAGATCGATTAGCACATTTCTCTGTTCTCTGTTTAGCATCTTTCAGGCTCAATGCCTAGCAAGAGCAGTTGGGGAAACAGACATTACTTTTCTTGGTCTTGACAAGCTGCAGCATTTATTAACTGACACTGTACATTTACTAGCAGATTGTTACAGCTTACTGCTAACCTTTTCTTCTGCTCCGCTTGCATTCACCATCACTTTTCTGATGCTCGCTCTATCGCTTATCACCATGGATGTATAAAGAGAACTGGATACAGGAAGAGTGCCAGGCTTTGAAGCAAATTTGACATAGTGGCCAAAGTGCGTAATCACATGATGCACACTGGCCCAAAAATTCTTTTTCTCAAAGACTTGTGAAAAAGACGTGGTACTTTTTTTTGAGAATCACAACCCCCGCGAGTCACTATCAGGATTTGAGCCATGAGACCCCAGAATGAAGTGGAGCTGCTTCATAGACAATGAATGTGAAACTAATTTCATAGTCAAGTAATTTTTAAAATACCCAAGTAAGCTTTATTCTTGTCTTGCAGATCTTGAGCGATCCTTGGAGGAGAGACTTCAGTGAAGCATGTGAAATACGTGAGTTGATAACAACTACAGTCATTGCATTACTGCAATTAAATCTCTGTGAGTAAAAGGCCAATAAGAGTAATTTAATTCATGCAAAAGATGGGTAGACAATATTTGGGGCTTTTAAAACAATATGGTAGAGATTCATTTGTCTCCATAGCTGCATTCTCACTGAGAGAACGCCACTCTGACGGTTTCAGAACAGGAGCTGGAGTAAAGTCCAGGACCGGGAACCCAAGCACACACACACTTGTGTCTCTGAGCCTAACTAACTTACAGAAAGAACGCAGTTCTAACTGTTTCAGAACATGAGACGGTGTGAAAAGCAAGAGTTGTGACCCAAACACCAAAAACATACGCTTGTCTCTCTGAGCCTAACTAACTTACAGAAAGAACGCAGTTCTAACAGTTTCAGAAATGAGCGGGTGTAAAAAGCAAGGGTTGTGACCCAAACACATACGCCTGTCTCTCTGATCCTTACTAATTCACAGAGAAGACGCGTTCGAACACTTTCAGAACATGAGCTGGTGAAAAAATCATGAGCAGGCGACCAAAAAAATACGCTTGTCTCTCTGAGCCTAACTAACTTGCAGAAAGAACGCAGTTCTAAGTGTTTCAGAACATGAGCCATGTGAAAAGCAAAAGTTGTGACTCAAACACATGCGCTTGTCTCTCTGAGCCTTATTGATTCACAGGGAGGACGCTCTTTTGACAGTTTCAATACTGGAGTCAGTGTAAAAAGTATTAGCAGGCGACCAAAAAATTTGTCAAAAAAATTAGGTTTGTATGGGGCTATCGGAAATAAAATTTGGCATTGAAATCAAACCCTGCAATTAAAAAAAAAAAAAAAGTGTATTATCATTGAAAAACGTTCCACTGAAAAATAAAACGCTCTAAAAATTTTAACTAAAATTACAATCTGTCAATCTTATTAGGGCTAGAGCACTGAACGGTGCGAAGGCCCTGTATTTGTAGTGATTATTATTATTATTATCATTATTATTATTATCATCATCATTATTATTATTATTATTCCGAAACAAACGCATTTTTGACAGCAGTTTTGACGACCTTTCGAAAACTCGTGAAATTTTGCACATTTGTCAGGACTGCTGAAAAATTTGATATTGAAAATGGCTGGACTGCGCCCCCTAGAAAATTAGGAAAATTGAGCACCTCAACCCAGATTGTCATAGAAGTAAGATGCGACACATCCTTCGCCATGACATACGATGCTGTTTTCCAGGGAGAGGGGATGGCTCTACAGCCACTAAACTTGACACACATGTCTAGAGTGATGTTAGCTAAAACTCCTTTGTAGTTCATTTGAATGGGTGTGGCAAAATGGCTCAACAGCGACCCCTTGAAAATTTCAAAGTTGAAGCCCCGCCTACCAGATTAACGTAGAAAAATGAAATTCACAAGGCACATGTATAATGTCAAGATGCACAAAAAAGCCTCTTGGAGCCATATCAAGCTCCTACAGTCCAAGTCCTACAGGAAGTCCGCCATCTCTAAAAAACTGGTCAATTTTCGCCTTTTCTTGGCCATTTCGCATACCTTGTGTTTTAACAAACTCCTCCTACAGGATTCATCGTAAGGACTCCAAAATCAGTGTGTGTCATCTAGACTAGTGTGTGATCAAAAGTTATCAAAAGATTTAGTGTACATTGAAGCGCTTGGCCGTGGTGTGGCCTTTAGTTTTGATGTTTCGTCATTACAGAGGAAATTGCTATAACTTTAGTGTACATGGTGGGATCTGCCTGAAACTTTACAGGTTTGATAACAGTCCAGGCCTGAGCACATCTACATTACAATATTCAATCAGTGATGCAAACTGGCTCCATAGCGCCCCCATAACACAGTACAGGAAAGCAGCCCCAGCAGCAGGCAAATGAGTGGACAAAGGAAGTGATGTTTCTCTCCTTGCTCTGTCTGAAAGTAGCCCGACTGTGAAAACATCTACATGCCTGTGACAAAGGCTCTTCGACTGTGCCCGATGTTCACCGGGGTGCAAACACATGCGCTTGTCTCTCTGAGCCTAACTAATTTGTAGAAAGAACGCATTTCTAACTGTTTCAGAACTGAACGGGTGTAAAAAGCAAGGGTTGTGACCCAAACACATACGCCTGTCTCTCTGATCCTTACTAATTCACAGAGAAGACGCGTTCTCACACTTTCAGAACATGAGCTGGTGTAAAAATCATGAGCAGGCGACCAAAAAAATACGCTTGTCTCTCTGAGCCAGACTAACTTGCAGAAAGAACGCAGTTCTAACTATTTCAGAACATGAGACGGTGTGAAAAGCAAGAGTTGTGACCCAAACACATGCGCTTGTCTCTCTGAGCCTCACTAATTCACAGAGAGGACGCTCTTTTGAAAGTTTCAATACCGGAGCCAGTGAAAAATGCATGAGCAGGTGACCAAACACATACGCTTATCTCTCTGTACCTAAAAAACTGGCCAAGAGAATTTCAGAACATGAGCGGGTGTAAAATGCAGGTGCGGACAAACAAACATATACGCTTGTCTCTCTGAGCCTAACTAAATTGCAGAAAGAACGCAGTTTCACAACATGAGCCGATGTGAAAATCAAGAGTTGTGACCCAAACACATGCACTTGTCTCTCTGAGCCTTACTAATTCACAGAGAAGATGCTCTTTTGACAATTTCAATACCGGAACCAGTGTAAAAAGCAGGAGCAGACGACATAGCACATATGCTTGTCTCTCTGAGCCTGGCTAACTAACTGGCCAAGAGAATTTCTTTGTGACAGTTTCAGAACAGGAGGCGGTGTAAAATGCAGGTGCGGACAACCAAAAACATACGCTTTTCTGTCTGAGCCTAACTAACTTGCAGAAAGAACGCAGTTCTAACTGTTTCAGAACACGAGCCGGTGTGAAAAGCAAGAGTTATGACCCAAACACTTGTCTCTCTGAGCCTTACTAATTCACAGAGAGGACACTCTTTTGAAAGTTTCAATACAGGTGCCAGTGTAAAACACATGAGCAGGCGACAAAACACAGACGCTTATCTCTCTGTGCCTAAGTAATTGACCAAGAAAATGCCTTTCTGATACTTTCAGAACAGTAGCTGGTGTAAAATGCAGGTGCAGACAACCAAACACACACGCTTGTCTCTCTGAGCCTAACTAACTTGCAGAAAAAACGCAGTTCTAACTGTTTCAGAACTGAGCCGGTGTGAAAAGCAAGAGTTGTGACCCAAACACATGCCCTTGTCTCTCTGAGCCTAACTAATTTGTAGAAAGAACGCATTTCTAATTGTTTCAGAACTGAGCGGGTGTAAAAAGCAAGTGTTGTGACCCAAACACATACGCCTGTCTCTCTGATCCTTACTAATTCACAGAGAAGACGCGTTCTCACACTTTCAGAACATGAGCTGGTGTAAAAATCATGAGCAGGCGACCAAAAAAATACGCTTGTCTCTCTGAGCCAGACTAACTTGCAGAAAGAACGCAGTTCTAACTGTTTCAGAACATGAGCCGGTGTGAAAAGCAAGAGTTGTGACCCAAACACATACGCTTGTCTCTCTGAGCCTTACTAATTCACAGAGAGGACGCTCTTTTGACAGTTTCAATACCGGAGCCAGTGTAAAAAGCATGAGCAGGCGACAAAACACATACGCTCATCTCTTTGTGCCTAAGTAACTGACCAAGACAATGCCTTTCTGATACTTTCAGAACAGGAGCTGGTGTAAAATGCAGGTGCGGATAACCAATAACATATGTTTGTCTCTCTGAGCCTAATTAACTCGCAGAAAGAATGCAGTTCTAACTGTTTCAGAACACGAGCCGGTGTGAAAAGCAAGAGTTATGACCCAAACACATACACTTGTCTCTCTGAGCCTAACTAACTTGCAGAAAAAACGCAGTTCTAACTGTTTCAGAACTGAGCCGGTGTGAAAAGCAAGAGTTGTGACCCAAACACATGCGCTTGTCTCTCTGAGCCTAACTAATTTGTAGAAAGAACGCAGTTCTAACTGTTTCAGAACTGAGCCGGTGCAAAAAGCAAGGGTTGTGACCCAAACACATACGCCTGTCTCTCTGATCCTTACTAAATCACAGAGAAGACGCGTTCTCACACTTTCAGAACATGAGCTGGGTTAAAATCATGAGCAGGCGAACCAAAAAATATACTTGTCTCTCTGAGCCAGACTAACTTGCAGAAAGAACGCAGTTCTAACTGTTTCAGAACATGAGGCGGTGTGAAAAGCAAGAGTTGTGACCCAAACATATGCGCTTGTCTCTCTGAGCCTCACTAATTTACAGAGAGGACGCTCTTTTGAAAGTTTCAATACCGGAGCCAGTGTAAAAAGCATGAGCAGGCGATAAAACACATACACTTATCTCTCTGTGCCTAAATAACTGGTCAAGAGAATGCCTTTCTGATACTGTCAGAACAGGAGCCGGTGTAAAATGTAGGTGCAGACAACCAAACACACACGCTTGTCTCTCTGAGCCTAACTAATTTGCAGAAAAAACGCAGTCCTAACTGTTTCAGAAATGAGCGGGTGTAAAAAGCAAGGGTTGTGACCCAAACACATACGCCTGTCTCTCTGATCCTTACTAATTCACAGAGAAGATGCGTTCGAACACTTTCAGAACATGAGCTGGTGAAAAAATCATGAGCAGGCGACCAAAAAAATGCGCCTTTCTCTCTGAGCCTTACTAATTCACAGAGAAGACGCTCTTTTGACAATTTCAATAGCGGAACCAGTGTAAAAAGCAGGAGCAGACGACATAGCACATACGCTTGTCTCTCTGAGCCTTACTAACTAACTGGCCAAGAGAATGTCTTTCTGACAGTTTCAGAACAGGAGGCGGTGTAAAATGCAGGTGTGGACAACCAAACACATACGCTTATCTCTCTGTGCCTAAATAACAAGCCAAGACAATTTCAGAACAGGAGCGGGTGAAAGATGCAGGTGCGGACAACCAAACACACACGCTTATCTCTCTGAGCCTAACTAATTTGCAGAAAAAACGCAGTCCTAACTGTTTCAGAAATGAGCGGGTGTAAAAAGCAAGGGTTGTGACCCAAACACATACGCCTGTCTCTCTGATCCTTACTAATTCACAGAGAAGATGCGTTCGAACACTTTCAGAACATGAGCTGGTGAAAAAATCATGAGCAGGCGACCAAAAAAATGCGCCTGTCTCTCTGAGCCTTACTAATTCACAGAGAAGATGCGTTCGAACACTTTCAGAACATGAGCTGATGAAAAAATCATGAGCAGGCGACCAAAAAAATACGCTTGTCTCTCTGAGCCTAACTAACTTGCAGAAAGAACGCAGTTCTAACTGTTTCAGAACATGAGTCGGTGTGAAAAGCAAGAGTTGTGACCCAAACACATGCGCTTGTCTCTCTGAGCCTAACTAATTTGTAGAAAGAACGCAGTTCTAACTGTTTCAGAACTGAGCGGGTGCAAAAACCAAGGGTTGTGACATAAACACATACGCTTGTCTCTCTGATCCTTACTAATTCACAGAGAAGACGCTCTTTTGACAATTTCAATACCGGAACCAGTGTAAAAAGCAGGAGCAGACGACATAGCACATACGCTTGTCTCTCTGAGCCTGGCTAACTAACTGGCCAAGAGAATGTCTTTCTGACAGTTTCAGAACATGAGGCGGTGTAAAATGCAGGTGTGGACAACCAAACACATACGCTTATCTTTCTGTGCCTAAATAACCAGCCAAGACAATTTCAGAACAGGAGCGGGTGAAAGGTGCAGGTGCGGACAACCAAACACACACGCTTGTCTCTCTGAGCCTAACTAACTTGCAGAAAGAACGTAGTTCTAAGTGTTTCGGAACATGAGCCGGTGTGAAAAGCAAGAGTTGTGACCCAAACATATGCGCTTGTCTCTCTGAGCCTCACTAATTCACAGAGAGGACGCTCTTTTGAAAGTTTCAATACCGGAGCCAGTGTAAAAAGCATGAGCAGGCGATAAAACACATACACTTATCTCTCTGTGCCTAAATAACTGGCCAAGAGAATGCCTTTCTGATACTTTCAGAACAGGAGCCGGTGTAAAATACAGGTGCAGACAACCAAACACACACGCTTTTCTCTCTGAGCCTAACTAATTTGCAGAAAAAACGAAGTCCTAACTGTTTCAGAAATGAGCGGGTGTAAAAAGCAAGGGTTGTGACCCAAACACATGCGCTTGTCTCTCTGAGCCTCACTAATTCACAGAGAGGACGCTCTTTTGAAAGTTTCAATACCGGAGCCAGTGTAAAGAGCATGAGCAGGCGACAAAACACATACGCTTATCTCTCTGTGCCTAAGTAACTGACCAAGACAATGCCTTTCTGATACTTTCAGGACAGGAGCTGGTGTAAAATGCAGGTGCGGATAACCAAAAACATACGCTTGTCTCTCTGAGCCTAACTAACTTGCAGAAAGAACGCAGTTCTAAGTGTTTCAGAACATGAGCCATGTGAAAAGCAAGAGTTGTGACTCAAACACATGGGCTTGTCTGAGCCTCACTAATTCACAGAGAGGACGAGTTCTTACAGTTCCAGAACATGAGCCGGTGTAAAAGGCATGAGCAGGCGACCGACTACATACACTTGTCTCTCAGAGCCTACTTAATGTTAGAAAAAGACTTTCGTTTCTGTGCGTTTCAGATGCCAAATAGGTGAAAATATGAAAAAACAAGCTTTTAATTACACACACTTGTCTTTTTGCCTGTTTTGATCATAACTCGCTTGGAAATGGCTTTTCTCAACGTTTTATGTGAGATTTTAATAGAAAATGAAGAAAAACTTATAAAAACACATATGCTTCAGTATTGAGTCTAACTTGCCCTGAACAGTCATTTCTGAGCGTTTCAGACGCTAAACAATTGAAATTAAGCCAAAACAAGCTTTTCATGACACACACTTGTCTTTTTGCCTGTTTTGATCATAACTCGCTTGGAAATGGCTATTCTGAACGTTTTATGTGAGATTCTAATAGAAAAAGAAGAAAAACTTTTACAAACACATATATTGCATTTTTGAGTCTAACTCGCACTAAACAGTCGTTTCTGAGTGTTTCAGACGCTAAACAGGTGTAAATAAGCCAAAACAAGCTTTTCATTACACACACTTGTCTTTTTGCCTGTTTTGATCATAACTCGCTTGGAAATGGCTATTCTCAACGTTTTATAATAGAATCTGATATAAAAAGAAGAAAAACTTATAAAAACACATATGTTTCAATTTTGAGTCTAACTTGCCCTGAACAGTCGTTTCTGAGTGTTTCAGACGCTAACCAGGTGAAAATAAGCAAGAACAAGCTTTTCATTACACACACTTGTCTTTTTGCCTGTTTTGATCATAACTCGCTTGGAAATGGCTATTCTCAATGTTTTATGTGAGATTCTAATAGAAAAAGAAGAAAAACTTATACAAACACATATATTGCATTTTTGAGTCTAACTCGCACTAAACAGTCGTTTCTGAGTGTTTCAGACGCTAAACAGGTGAAAATAAGCAAGAACAAGCTTTTTATTACACACACTTGTCTTTTTGCCTGTTATGATCATAACTCGCTTGGAAATGGCTATTCTCAACGTTCTATAATAGAATCTGATATAAAAAGAAGAAAAACTTATAAAAACACATATGTTTCAATTTTGAGTCTAACTTGCCCTGAACAGTCGTTTCTGAGCGTTTCAGACGCTAAACAGATGTAAATAAGCCAAAACAAGCTTTTCATGACACACACTTGTCTTTTTGCCTGTTTTGATCATAATTCGCTTGGAAACGGCTATTCTCAATGTTTTATGTGAGATTCTAATAGAAAAAGAAGAAAAACTTATACAAACACATATATTGCTTTTTTGAGTCTAACTCGCACTAAACAGTCGTTTCTGAGTGTTTCAGACGCTAAACAGGTGTAAATAAGCCAAAACAAGCTTTTCATCACACACACTTGTCTTTTTGCCTGTTTTGATCATAACTCGCTTGGAAATGGCTATTCTCAACGTTCTATAATAGAATCTGATATAAAAAGAAGAAAAACTTATAAAAACACATATGTTTCAATTTTGATTCTATCTTGCCCTGAACAGTCGTTTCTGAATGTTTCACAGGACAAACATATGAAAATAAGCAAAAACAAGCTTTTCATTACACACACTTGTCTTTTTGCCTGTTTTGATCATAACTCGCTTGGAAATGGCTAGTTTCATAAGAATTTCTGATTTAAAAAAAGAAGAAAACGTTATGAAAAAAATACACATACTTCAAGATTTTATGTCATCCTCCAATGATATCCATCCAAAGATCATACCATTATATACATAATGGATCAATTCAGAGGTCGAAATTTTGGGGCCTTTATGTCACAACGTCACACAAAGAAGTGTATATCTCTGCTTCTGAATATACTATTTTCCTATAACTTCTTTCACATACAATCATCAGATATGACTTGTTCTGAATGTGTATGTGCATTTTGGGGGCACCCTTATGCCAAAATGACCTCTTTTTGTAATCCATTATCATTTGATTTCCTGCATATTCAAATTATATATAATGAAAAGCATGCATATCAGCACAGATTGCAGTGTTTCCCCTAGGTTGACTGACCTGGCCCTGGCTGGGGAGGTCGATTAGCACATTTCTCTGTTCTCTGTTTAGCATCTTTCAGGCTCAATGCCTAGCAAGAGCAGTTGGGGAAACAGACATTACTTTTCTTGGTCTTGACAAGCTGCAGCATTTATTAACTGACACTGTACATTTACTAGCAGATTGTTACAGCTTACTGCTAACCTTTTCTTCTGCTCCGCTTGCATTCACCATGACTTTTCTGATGCTCGCTCTATCGCTTATCGCCATGGATGTATAAAGAGAAGTGGATACAGGAAGAGTGCCAGGCTTTGAAGCAAATTTGACATAGTGGCCAAAGTGCGTAATCACATGATGCACACTGGCCCAAAAATTCTTTTTCTCAAAGACTTGTGAAAAAGACGTGGTACTTTTTTTTTAGAATCACAACCCCCGCGAGTCACTATCAGGATTTGAGCCATTTGGTCGATCACATTTCAAAAGCCTAGAAGAACCACAACCATTGAATTGTTTCATCACCTTTAAAGTTAGCTAAACCATTCTCATGAGTATATTGGCTCAAAGCATTCAGAACAAAAATGTGCGAAACTATGGACTCTTGTTCCAAGTTCCTGCCATGCCTTTTTGCCTCCCAAATGCAAATTCATCTTTGACTCCTAGAATGAGGTCCAACAGCTCTAATTCAAACAGCTGCACACAACACTGGTTGATATCACTGTGGCTAGCTAGCAAACATTAGCTAACTGCAAGCTAACATAAAGAGTGACCTAAGCAGTAAAAATGGAGACTATATATAAACTATATAAATATAAATTATATTTTGTCATCATAGATACTACACATATGTCTCAGATGCGTCTTAGATGTCTTAGATATGTCTTAGATGCAAATACACCCACTTTGAGTGAAAAATTTGTCAAAAAAATTAGGTTTGTATGGGGCTATCAGAAATAAAATTTGGCATTGAAATCAAACCCTGCAATTAAAAAAAAAAAAGTGTATTATCATTGAAAAACGTTCCACTGAAAAATAAAACGCTCTAAAAATTTTAACTAAAATTACAATCTGTCAATCTTATTAGGGCTCGAGCACTGAACGGTGCGAAGGCCCTGTATTTGTAGTGATTATTATTATTATTATCATTATCATTATCATTATTATCATCATCATTATTATTATTATTATTCCGAAACAAACGCATTTTTGACAGCCGTTTTGACGACCTTTCGAAAACTCGTGAAATTTTGCACATTTGTCAGGACTGCTGAAAAATTTGATATTGAAAATGGCTGGACTGCGCCCCCTAGAAAATTAGGAAAATTGAGCACCTCAACCCAGATTGTCATAGAAGTAAGATGCGACACATCCTTCGCCATGACATACGATGCTGTTTTCCAGGGAGAGGGGGTGGCTCTACAGCCACGAAACTTGACACACATGTCTAGAGTGATGTTAGCTAAAAATCCTTTGTAGTTCATTTGAATGGGTGTGGCAAAATGGCTCAACAGCGATCCCTTGAAAATTTCAAAGTTGAAGCCCCGCCTACCAGATTAACGTAGAAAAATGAAATTCACAAGGCACATGTCAAGATGCACAAAAAAGCCTCTTGGAGCCATATCAAGCTCCTACAGTCCAAGTCCTACAGGAAGTCCGTCATCTTGAAAAAACTGGTCAATTTTCGCCTTTTCTTGGCCATTTCGCATACCTTGTGTTTTAACAAACTCCTCCTACAGGATTCATCATAAGGACTCCAAAATCAGTGTGTGTCATCTAGACTGGTGTATGATCAAAAGTTATCAAAAGATTTAGTGTACATTGAAGCGCTTGGCCGTGGTGTGGCCTTTAGTTTTGATGTTTCGTCATTACAGAGGAAATTGCTATAACTTTAGTGTACATGGTGGGATCTGCCTGAAACTTTACAGGTTTGATAACAGTCCAGGCCTGAGCACATCTACATTACAATATTCAATCAGTGATGCAAACTGGCTCCATAGCGCCCCCATAAGTACAGTACAGGAAAGCAGCCCCAGCAGCAGGCAAATGAGTGGACAAAGGAAGTGATGTTTCTCTCCTTGCTCTGTCTGAAAGTAGCCCGACTGTGAAAACATCTACATGCCTGTGACAAAGGCTCTTCGACTGTGCCCGATGTTCACCGGGGTGCGAGGTCCCGATCATCGCTGCTTGCAGCTTTAATTCTATTTTGGTATTTTTTGCATTAAGATTAGTTTTTCAATGTCAATCATAAGATTTTTTTCTTCATGTCTTTACAATGTAAGTTTTTTTTCAATGCCACCGGTTCTCAGTTTCAACTTTGTCTTTTTCAGTTTCAACTTTTTCTGTTTCAGTTTCAACTTATTGTCACCGTTTTGATGTCAGTACCCAGCATGCCTTACGATGCGACGTGTGTGTTTACATGTGAGGTATTTATTCCGTTTGGTTTCTCAAATGCCGCGATCTCCACAAAGCATTAGCTGAAGTCAGTAGCAGCGTGCTAGGTTCGACCTACTTGCTGGAGTAGTAAACTAGGCGTCATTACATAGGATTACATAGGATTCTACTGGCGTGAGTGACTGTTTTCCAGTTATTAGTTTTACCCCAGTTTGCATCACAAGCAAAAAGTCTTTTATTTTTAGAGTGAACTGCCTCACAAATGTTGTGTAATTGCAATATTACACTTGACTATTGATTTGTCATGTCATGTTATGTTTTGTTTTGTTTATTTTTTCATTTATTTGGGAAGGTGGTCCTCAGAATTTTTTTTAAAAATCAGATGTGAGCCTTAAGCTACTAAAGACCTTTGATTGTTTTATTGAATAATCAATACATTTGTATGTTTTTGTTTATGTGAAATATGTAATCCTATTTAGATATTCACTCATTCGTGTAACGTAAAGTCATTTTAGGGATCAGACTAGGGAGGGATTTTGTGGCTCCAGGTGGGTTTTATATGGGTTTTTATATTCTTGTCTTGCCTTTCATATCTTAAAAACAAGTTGTACCTGTACATAACTGGTATATGACAATGTCCACAGTGAAACATTATAATGGACAATGATATTGAATGGGATAAATTACTGCATTTTACTGTCATTTTGTTGAGTTTCTCTCCTCTCTTCTTTTTCACCACAGACGGGGCTGAGCGATCCTTGGAGGAGAGACTTCAGTGAAGCATGTGAAATACGTGAGTTGATGACAACTACAGTCATTGCATTACTGCAATTAAATCTCTGTGAGTAAAAGGCCAATAAGAGTAATTTAATTCATGCAAAAGATGGGTAGACAATATTTGGGGCTTTTAAAACAATATGGTAGAGATTCATTTGTCTCCATAGCTGCGTTCTCACTGAGAGAACGCCACTCTGCCGGTTTCAGAACAGGAGCTAGAGTAAAGTCCAGGACCGGGAACCCAAGCACACACACTTGTGTCTCTGAGCCTAACTAACTTACAGAAAGAACACAGTTCTAAATGTTTCAGAACATGAGCTGGTGTGAAAAGCAAGAGTTGTGACCCAAACACATGCGCTTGTCTCTCTGAGCCTCACTAATTCACAGAGAGGACGCTCTTTTGAAAGTTTAAATACCGGAGCCAGTGTAAAAAGTATGAGCAGGCGACCAAACACATACACTTATGTCTTGTTGCCTAAATAACTGGCCAAGAGAATGCCTTTCTGATACTTTCAGGACAAGAGCCGGTGTAAAATGCAGGTGCGGACAAACGTAAACATACGCTTCTCTCTCTGAGCCTAACTGACTTGCAGAAAGAACGCAGTTCTAACTGTTTCAGAACATGAGCCGGTGTGAAAAGCAAGAGTTGTGACCCAAACACATACGCTTGTCTCTCTGAGCCTTACTAATTCACAGAGAGGACACTCTTTTGAAAGTTTCAATACAGGTGCCAGTGTAAAACACATGAGCAGGCGACAAAACACAGACGCTTATCTCTCTGTGCCTAAGTAACTGACCAAGACAATGCCTTTCTGATACTTTCAGAACAGTAGCTGGTGTAAAATGCAGGTGCAGACAACCAAACACACACGCTTGTCTCTCTGAGCCTAACTAACTTGCAGAAAAAACGCAGTTCTAACTGTTTCAGAACTGAGCCGGTGTGAAAAGCAAGAGTTGTGACCCAAACACATGCGCTTGTCTCTCTGAGCCTAACTAATTTGTAGAAAGAACGCATTTCTAACTGTTTCAGAACTGAGCGGGTGTAAAAAGCAAGGGTTGTGACCCAAAAACATACGCCTGTCTCTCTGATCCTTACTAATTCACAGAGAAGACGCGTTCGAACACTTTCAGAACATGAGCTGGTGTAAAAATCATGAGCAGGCGACCAAAAAAATACGCTTGTCTCTCTGAGTCAGACTAACTTGCAGAAAGAACGCAGTTCTAACTGTTTCAGAACATGAGACGGTGTGAAAAGCAAGAGTTGTGACCCAAACACATGCGCTTGTCTCTCTGAGCATCACTAATTCACAGAGAGGACACTCTTTTGAAAGTTTCAATACCGGAGCCAGTGTAAAATGCATGAGCAGGTGACCAAACACATACGCTTACCTCTCTGTACCTAAATAACTGGCCAAGAGAATTTCAGAACAGGAGCGGGTGTAAAATGCAGGTGCAAACAAACAAACATATACGCTTGTCTCTCTGAGCCTAACTAAATTGCAGAAAAAACGCAGTTTCACAACATGAGCCGGTGTGAAAATCAAGAGTTGTGACCCAAACACATGCACTTGTCTCTCTGAGCCTTACTAATTCACAGAGAAGACGCTCTTTTGACAATTTCAATACCGGAGCCAGTGTAAAAAGCAGGAGCAGACGACATAGCACATACGCTTGTCTCTCTGAGCCTTACTAACTAACTGGCCAAGAGAATGTCTTTCTGACAGTTCCAGAACAGGAGGCGGTGTAAAATGCAGGTGTGGACAACCAAACACATACGCTTATCTCTCTGTGCCTAAATAACCAGCCAAGACAATTTCAGAACAGGAGCGGGTGAAAGATGCAGGTCCGGACAACCAAACACACACGCTTGTCTCTCTGAGCCTAACTAACTTTCAGAAAGAACGCAGTTCTAAGTGTCTGAGAACTTGAGCCGGTGTGAAAAGCAAGAGTTGTGACTCAAACACATGCGCTTATCTCTCTGAGCCTTATTAATTCACAGGGAGGACGCTCTTTTGACAGTTTCAATATTGGAGCCAGTGTAAAAAGTATGAGCAGGCGACCAAACACATACTCTTGTCTCTCTGTGCCTAAATAACTGGCCAAGAGAATTTCAGAACAGGGGCCGGTGTAAAATGCAGGTGCGGACAAACAAACATATACGCTTGTCTCTCTGAGCCTAACTGAATTGCAGAAAGAAGGCAGTTTCACAACATGAACCGCTGTGAAAAGCAAGAGTCATGACCCAAGCGCATGCGCTTGTCTCTCTGAGCCTCACTAATTCACAGAGAGGACGCTCTTTTGAAAGTTTCAATACCGGAGCCAGTGTAAAAAGCATGAGCAGGCGACAAAACACAAACGCTTATCTCTCTGTGCCTAAGTAACTGAACAAGACAATGCCTTTCTGATACTTTCAGAACAGGAGCTGGTGTAAAATGCAGGTGCAGACAACCAAACACACACGCTTGTCTCTCTGAGCCTCACTAATTCACAGTGAGGACGAGTTCCTACAGTTCCAGAACATGAGCCGGTGTAAAAGGCATGAGCAGGCGACCAAATACATACACTTGTCTCTCAGAGCCTACTTAATGTTAGAAAAAGACTTTCGTTTCTGTGCGTTTCAAATGCCAAACAGGTGAAAATAAGAAAAGACAAGCTTTTAATTACACACCCTTGTCTTTTTGCCTTTTTTGATTGTAACTATTTTGGAAATGGCTATTCTCAACGTTTTATGTGAGATTCTAATAGAAAAAGAAGTAAGACTTATGATAATACATATGCTTCAGTTTTAAGTCTAACTTGCCCTGAACAGTCGTTTCTGAGCGTTTCAGACGCTAAACAGTTGAAAATAAGCCAAAACAAGCTTTTCATGACACACACTTGTCTTTTTGCCTGTTTTGATCATAATTCGCTTGGAAATGGCTATTCTCAACGTTTTATGTGAGATTCTAATAAAAAAAAGGCAGAAAAACTTATACAAACACATATATTGAATTTTTGAGTCTAACTTGCCCTGAACAGTCGTTTCTGAGCGTTTCAGACGCTAAACAGTTGAAAGTAAGCCAAAACAAGCTTTTCATTACACACACTTGTCTTTTTGCCTGTTTTGATCATAATTCGCTTGGAAATTGCTATTCTCAACGTTTTATGTGAGATTCTAATAGGAAAAGCAGAAAAACTTATAAAAACACATATATTGAATTTTTGAGTCTAACTTGCCCTGAACAGTCGTTTCTGAGCGTTTCAGACGCTAAACAGGTCTAAATAAGCCAAAACAAGCTTATCATGACACACACTTGTCTTTTTGCCTGTTTTGATAATAATTGGTTTGGAAATGGCTATTCTCGACGTTTTATGTGAGATTCTAATAGGAAAAGCAGAAGAACTTATACAAACACATATATTGAATTTTTGAGTCTAACTTGCCCTGAACAGTCGTTTCTGAGCGTTTCAGATGCTAAACAGTTGAAAATAAGCCAAAACAAGCTTTTCATGACACACACTTGTCTTTTTGCCTGTTTTGATAATAATTGGTTTGGAAATGGCTATTCTCAACTTTTTATGTGAGATTCTAATAGAAAAAGCAGAAAAACTTATACAAACACATATATTGCATTTTTTAGTCTAATTTGCCCAGAACAGTCGTTTTTGAGCGTTTCAGACGCTAAACAGTTGAAAGTAAGCCAAAACAAGCTTTTCATGACACACACTTGTCTTTTTGCCTGTTTTGATCATAACTCGCTTGGAAATGGCTATTCTCAACGTTTTATGTGAGATTCTAATAAAAAAAGCAGAAAAACTTATAAAAACACATATATTGAATTTTTGAGTCTAACTTGCTATGAACAGTCGTTTCTGAGTGTTTCAGACGCTAAACAGGTGTAAATAAGCAAGAACAAGCTTTTCATTACACACACTTGTCTTTTTGCCTGTTTTGATAATAATTGGTTTGGAAATGGCTATTCTCGACGTTTTATGTGAGATTCTAATAGAAAAAGAAGAAAAACTTATACAAACACATAGGCTTCGGTATTGAGTCTCACTTGCCCTGAACAGTCGTTTCTGAGTGTTTCAGACGCTAAACGGGTTAAAATAAGCCAAAACAAGCTTTTCATGACACACACTTGTCTTTTTGCCTGTTTTGATCATAATTCGCTTGGAAATGGCTAGTTTCATAAGAATTTCTGATTTAAAGAAAGAAGAAAACGTTATTAAAAAAATACACATACTTCAAGATTTTATGTGATCCTCCAATGATATCCATCCAAATATCATACCATTATATACATAATGGATCAATTCAGAGGTTGAAATTTGGGGGCCTTTATGTCACAACGTCACACAAAGAAGTGTATATCTCTGCTTCTGAATATACTATTTTTCTATAACTTCTTTCACATACAGATCATCATCAGATATGACTTGTTCTGAATATATATGTGCATTTTGGGGGCACCCTTATGCCAAAATGACCTCATTTGATTTCCTGCATATTCAAATTATATATAATGAAAAGCATGCATATCAGCACAGCGCACAGATTGCAGTGTTTCCCCTAGGTTGACTGACCTGGCCCTGGCTGGGGAGGTCGATTAGCACATTTCTCTGTTCTCTGTTTAGCATCTTTCAGGCTCAATGCCTAGCAAGAGCAGTTGGGGAAACAGACATTACTTTTCTTGGTCTTGACAAGCTGCAGCATTTATTAACTGACACTGTACATTTACTACCAGATTGTTACAGCTTACTGCTAACCTTTTCTTCTGCTCCGCTTGCATTCACCATGACTTTTCTGATGCTCGCTCTATCGCTTATCGCCATGGATGTATAAAGAGAAGTGGATACAGGAAGAGTGCCAGGCTTTGAAGCAAATTTGACATAGTGGCCAAAGTGCGTAATCACATGATGCACACTGGCCCAAAAATTCTTTTTCTCAAAGACTTGTGAAAAAGACGTGGTACTTTTTTTTTAGAATCACAACCCCCGCGAGTCACTATCAGGATTTGAGCCATTTGGTCGATCACATTTCAAAAGCCTAGAAGAACCACAACCATTGAATTGTTTCATCACCATTAAAGTTAGCTAAACCATTCTCATGAGTATATTGGCTCAAAGCATTCAGAACAAAAATGTGTGAAACTATGGACTCTTGTTCCAAGTTCCTGCCCATGCCTTTTTGCCTCCCAAATGCCACACACATTTGAATAGCAATTTCAGCATTTGGTTAGTATTAATTCTTTTACAATTTGATTCATCTTTGACTCCTGGAATGATGTCCAACAGCTCTAATTCAAACAGCTGCACACAACACTGGTTGATATCACTGTGGCTAGCTAGCAAACATTAGCTAACTGCAAGCTAACATAAAGAGTGACCTAAGCAGTAAAAATGGAGACTATATATAAACTATATGAATATAAATTATATTTTGTCATCATAGATACTACACATATGTCTCAGGGGCAATTTATACTCATTTTAGATGCAAATACACCCACTTTGAGTGAAAAATTGGTCAAAAAAATTAGGTTTGTATGGGGCTATCGGAAATAAAATTTGGCATTGAAATCAAACCCTGCAATTAAAAAAAAAAAGTGTATTATCATTGAAAAAAGTTCCACTGAAAAATAAAACGCTCTAAAAATTTTAATTAAAATTACAATCTGTCAATCTTATTAGGGCTCGAGCACTGAACGGTGCGAAGGCCCTCTTGTATTTGTAGTGATTATTATTATCATCATCATTATTATTATTATTATTATTATTATTCCGAAACAAACGCATTTTTGACAGCCGTTTTGACGACCTTTCAGAAACTCATGAAATTTTGCACATTTATCAGGACTGCTGAAAAATTTGATATTGAAAATGGCTGGACTGCGCCCCCTAGAAAATTAGGAAAATTGAGCACCTCAACCCAGATTGTCATAGAAGTAAGATGCGACACATCCTTCGCCATGACATACGATGCTGTTTTCCAGGGAGAGGGGGTGGCTCTACAGCCACGAAACTTGACACACATGTCTAGAGTGATGTTATCCTTTGTAGTTCATTTGAATGGGTGTGGCAAAATGGCTCAACAGCGATCCCTTGAAAATTTCAAAGTTGAAGCCCCGCCTACCAGATTAACGTAGAAAAATGAAATTCACAAGGCACATGTATAATGTCAAGATGCACAAAAAAGCCTCTTGGAGCCATATCAAGCTCTTACAGTCCTACAGTTAGTCCGCCATCTCTAAAAAACTGGTCAATTTTCGCCTTTTCTTGGCCATTTCGCATACCTTGTGTTTTAACAAACTCCTCCTACAATTCATCGTAGGGACTCCAAAATCAGTATGTGTCATCTAGACTAGTGTATGATCAAAAGTTATCAAAAGATTTAGTGTACATTGAAGCGCTTGGCCGTGGTGTGGCCTTTAGTTTTGATGTTTCGTCATTACAGAGGAAATTGCTATAACTTTAGTGTACATGGTGGGATCTGCCTGAAACTTTACAGGTTTGATAACAGTCCAGGCCTGAGCACATCTACATTACAATATTCAATCAGTGATGCAAACTGGCTCCATAGCGCCCCCATAACACAGTACAGGAAAGCAGCCCCAGCAGCAGGCAAATGAGTGGACAAAGGAAGTGATGTTTCTCTCCTTGCTCTGTCTGAAAGTAGCCCGACTGTGAAAACATCTACATGCCTGTGACAAAGGCTCTTCGACTGTGCCCGATGTTCACCGGGTTGCGAGGTCCCGATCATCGCTGCTTGCAGCTTTTATTCTATTTTGGTATTTTTTGCATTAAGATTAGTTTTTCAATGTCAATCATAAGATTTTTTTCTTCATGTCTTTACAATGTAAGTTTTTTTTCAATGCCACCGGTTCTCAGTTTCAACTTTGTCTTTTTCAGTTTCAACTTTTTCTGTTTCAGTTTCAACTTATTGTCACTGTTTTGATGTCAGTACCCAGCATGCCTTACGATGCGACGTGTGTGTTTACATGTGAGGTATTTATTCCGTTTGGTTTCTCAAATGCCGCGATCTCCACAAAGCATTAGCTGAAGTCAGTAGCAGCGTGCTAGGTTCGACCTACTTGCTGGAGTAGTAAACTAGGCGTCATTACATAGGATTACATAGGATTCTACTGGCGTGAGTGACTGTTTTCCAGTTATTAGTTTTACCCCAGTTTGCATCACAAGCAAAAAGGAAGGTGGTCCTCAGAATTTTTTTAAAAATCAGATGTGAGCCTTAAGCTACTAAAGACCTTTGAATACATTTGTATGTTTTTGTTTATGTGAAATATGTAATCCTAATTAGATATTCACTCATTTGTGTAAAGTAAAGTCATTTTAGGGATCAAACTAGGGAGGGACTTTGCGGCTCCAGGTGGGTTTTATATGGTGAGAAATGGGCTAAAATGGCTGAAGCTTGCTGAACCCTTGTCTAGCAGAACCTAGAAAATGAAGCAAGACAGGATTGAGCTGAGAGCTTGTTGAAAGCATTTTCCCACACCTGCACTGAGCTTGAGTTGAGCTTAATATTACCACACCAATCTGATCATCCACATCCACAGACATTAAGTAAAATACAAAATTAGGAACACTAGATCCTGGAAAACATGTTAGATCAGATCATTTATTTCTGTTGACATAGTTAATTAATTCAAAGTTAATCTATTTAAAACAACAACAAAAAACAAGGTATGAGCCAAACCATGGATTTGGAGAATTGTTATACCCCTAATAAATAGTGGTATTTATGACTCCTAACCATAGCCTATAGAGTGCCATTTTCTCATGACATGGCTTGAGACAACGAGTGTTAGAGTTTAAAGCGCTTCTTTCATGGTGACTTGACTTGACTTAATTGGCCTGTCTTGTTTGATGTTTAGCAGTGAATTGACTTTGCTTACTTGAGTCTTAAACACAGTGACTTAGGATTTGCTTCAGCTTTTAAGGTTAAGACTTGAGACTAGCTTGTGACTTGCACATGTGTACCTCTCACATCTGTTATTTGTGAACATGAACTACTTCCTCCCAAAGCAACAAACCAGAGACATGAGACCCCAGAATGAAGTGGAGCTGCTTCATAGACAATGAATGTGAAACTAATTTCATAGTCATTTTTAAAATACCCAAGTAAGCTTTATTCTTGTCTTGCCTTTCATATCTGAAAAACAAGTTGTACCTGTACATAACTGGTATATGACAATGTCCACAGTGAAACATTATAATGGACAATGAATGAATGGGATAAATTACTGCATTTTACTGTCATTTTGTTGAGTTTCTCTCCTCTCTTCTTTTTCACCACAGACGGGGCTGAGCGATCCTTGGAGGAGAGACTTCAGTGAAGCATGTGAAATACGTGAGTTGATAACAACTACAGTCATTGCATTACTGCAATTAAATCTCTGTGAGTAAAAGGCCAATAAGAGTAATTTAATTCATGCAAAAGATGGGTAGACAATATTTGGGGCTTTTAAAACAATATGGTAGAGATTCATTTGTCTCCATAGCTGCGTTCTCACTGAGAGAACGCCGCTCTGACGGTTTCAGAACAGGAGCTAGAGTAAAGTCCAGGACCGGGAACCCAAGCGCACACCCTTGTGTCTCTGAGCCTAACTAACTTACAGAAAGAACACAGTTCTAACTGTTTCAGAACTGAACGGGTGTGAAAAGCAAGAGTTGTGACCCAAACACATGCGCTTGTCTCTCTGATCCTTACTAATTCACAGAAAAGACGCGTTCTAACACTTTCAGAACATGAGCTGGTGAAAAAATCATGAGCAGGCGACCAAAAAAATACACTTGTCTCTCTGAGCCTAACTAACTTGCAGAAAGAATGCAGTTCTAACTGTTTCAGAACATGAGACGGTGTGAAAAGCAAGAGTTGTGACCCAAACACATGCGCTTGTCTCTCTGAGCCTCACTAATTCACAGAGAGGACGCTCTTTTGAAAGTTTCAACACCGGAGCCAGTGTAAAAAGCATGAGCAGGCGACAAAACACATACACTTATCTCTCTGTGCCTAAATAACTGGCCAAGAGAATGCCTTTCTGATACTTTCAGAACTGGAGCCAGTGTAAAATGCAGGTGCAGACAACCAAACACACACGCTTGTCTCTCTGAGCCTTACTAATTTGCAGAAAAAACGCAGTTCTAACTGTTTCAGAAATGAGCGGGTGTAAAAAGCAAGGGTTGTGACCCAAACACATACGCCTGTCTCTCTGATCCTTACTAATTCACAGAGAAGACGCGTTCGAACACTTTCAGAACATGAGCTGGTGAAAAAATCATGAGCAGGCGACCAGAAAAATACACTTGTCTCTCTGAGCCTAACTAACTTGCAGAAAGAACGCAGTTCTAACTGTTTCAGAACATGAGCCTGTGTGAAAAGCAAGAGTTGTGACTCAAACACATGCGCTTATCTCTCTGAGCCTTATTAATTCACAGGGAGGACGCTCTTTTGACCGTTTAAATACCGGAGCCAGTGTAAAAAGCATGAGCAGGCGACCAAACACATACTCTTGTCTCTCTGTGACTAAATAACTGGCCAAGAGAATTTCAGAACAGGAGCCGGTGTAAAATGCAGGTGCGGAAAAAAACATATACGCTTGTCTCTCTGAGCCTAACTAAATTGCAGAAAGAACGCAGTTTCACAACATTATCCGGTGTGAAAAGCAAGAGTTGTGACCCAAACACATGCGCTTGTCTCTCTTAGCCTAACTAATTTGTAGAAAGAACGCAGTTCTAACTGTTTCAGAACTTAGCGGGTGTAAAAAGCAAGGGTTGTGACCCAAACACATACGCTTGTCTCTCTGTCCCTAAATAACTGGCCAAGAGAATGCCTTTCTGATAGTTTCAGAACAGTAGCTGGTGTAAAATGCAGGTGTAGACAACCAAACACACACGCTTGTCTCTCTGAGCCTAACTAACTTGCAGAAAAAACGCAGTTCTAACTGTTTCAGAACACGAGCCGGTGTGAAAAGCAAGAGTTATGACCCAAACACTTGTCTCTCTGAGCCTTACTAATTCACAGAGAGGACACTCTTTTGAAAGTTTCAATACAGGCGCCAGTGTGAAACACATGAGCAGGCGACAAAACACAGACGCTTATCTCTCTGTGCCTAAGTAACTGACCAAGACAATGCCTTTCTGATACTTTCAGAACAGTAGCTGGTGTAAAATGCAGGTGCAGACAACCAAACACACACGCTTGTCTCTCTGAGCCTAACTAACTTGCAGAAAGAATGCAGTTCTAACTGTTTCAGAACTGAGCCGGTGTGAAAAGCAAGAGTTGTGACCCAAACACATGCGCTTGTCTCTCTGTGACTAAATAACTGGCCAAGAGAATTTCAGAACAGGAGCCGGTGTAAAATGCAGGTGCGGAAAAAAACATATACGCTTGTCTCTCTGAGCCTAACTAAATTGCAGAAAGAACGCAGTTTCACAACATTATCCGGTGTGAAAAGCAAGAGTTGTGACCCAAACACATGCGCTTGTCTCTCTTAGCCTAACTAATTTGTAGAAAGAACGCAGTTCTAACTGTTTCAGAACTTAGCGGGTGTAAAAAGCAAGGGTTGTGACCCAAACACATACGCTTGTCTCTCTGTCCCTAAATAACTGGCCAAGAGAATGCCTTTCTGATAGTTTCAGAACAGTAGCTGGTGTAAAATGCAGGTGTAGACAACCAAACACACACGCTTGTCTCTCTGAGCCTAACTAACTTGCAGAAAAAACGCAGTTCTAACTGTTTCAGAACTGAGCCGGTGTGAAAAGCAAGAGTTGTGACCCAAACACATGCGCTTGTCTCTCTGAGCCTAACTAATTTGTAGAAAGAACGCATTTCTAACTGTTTCAGAACTGAGCGGGTGTAAAAAGCAAGGATTGTGACCCAAACACATACGCCTGTCTCTCTGATCCTTACTAATTCACAGAGAAGACGCGTTCTCACACTTTCAGAACATGAGCTGGTGTAAAAATCATGAGCAGGCGACCAAAAAAATACGCTTGTCTATCTGAGCCAGACTAACTTGCAGAAAGAACGCAGTTCTAACTGTTTCAGAACATGAGCCTGTGTGAAAAGCAAGAGTTGTGACCCAAACACATGCGCTTGTCTCTCTGAGCATCACTAATTCACAGAGAGGACGCTTTTTTGAAAGTTTCAATACCAGAGCCAGTGTAAAATGCATGAGCAGGTGACCAAACACATACAAGCGTATGTGTTTTGGTCACCTGGTCTCTCTGTACCTAAATAACTGGCCAAGAGAATTTCAGAACAGGAGCGGGTGTAAAATGCAGGTGCGGACAAAAAAACATATACGCTTGTCTCTCTGAGCCTAACTAAATTGCAGAAAGAACGCAGTTTCACAACATGAGCCGGTGTGAAAAGCAAGAGTTGTGACCCAAACACATGCGCTTGTCTCTCTGAGCCTTATTGATTCACAGGGAGGACGCTCTTTTGACAGTTTCAATACTGGAGCCAGTGTAAAAAGTATGAGCAGGCGACCAAGCACATACGCTTATCTCTCTGTGCCTAAATAACTGGCCAATAGAATGCCTTTCTGAAACTTTCAGAACAGGAGCCGGTGTAAAATGCAGGTGCAGACAACCAAACATATACGCTTGTCTCTCTGAGCCTCACTAATTCACAGAGAGGACGAGTTCTTACAGTTCCAGAACATGAGCCCACCGGCATGAGCAGGCGACCAAATACATACACTTGTCTCTCAGAGCCTACTTAATGTTAGAAAAAGACTTTCGTTTCTGTGCGTTTCAGATGCCAAACAGGTGAAAATAAGAAAAAACAATCTTTTAATTACACACACCTGTTTTTTTGCCTGTTTTGATCATAACTCGCTTGGAAATGGCTATTCTCAACGTTTTATGTAAGATTCTAATAGAAAAAGAAGAAAGACTTATGATAATACATATGCTTCAGTTTTGAGTCTAACTTGCCCTGAACAGTCGTTTCTGAGCGTTTCAGACGCTAAACAGGTTCAAATAAGCCAAAACAAGGTTATCATGACACACACTTGTCTTTTTGCCTGTTTTGATAATAATTGGTTTGGAAATGGCTATTCTCAACGTTTTATGTGATATTCTAATAGGAAAAGCAGAAAAACTTATACAAACACATATATTGAATTTTTGAGTCTAACTTGCCCTGAACAGTCGTTTCTGAGCGTTTCAGACGCTAAACAGGTCTAAATAAGCCAAAACAAGCTTATCATGACACACACTTGTCTTTTTGCCTGTTTTGATCATAATTCGCTTGGAAATGGCTATTCTCAACGTTTTATGTGATATTCTAATAGGAAAAGCAGAAAAACTTATAAAAACACATATATTGAATTTTTGAGTCTAACTTGCCCTGAACAGTCGTTTCTGAGCGTTTCAGACGCTTAACAGTTGAAAAAAAGCCAAAACAAGCTTTTCATGACACACACTTGTCTTTTTGCCTGTTTTGATCATAACTCGCTTGGAAATGGCTATTCTCAACGTTTTATGTGAGATTCTAATAGAAAAAGCAGAAAAACTTATAAAAACACATATATTGAATTTTTGAGTCTAACTTGCCCTGAACAGTCGTTTCTGAGCGTTTCAGACGCTAAACAGGTCTAAATAAGCCAAAACAAGCTTATCATGACACACACTTGTCTTTTTGCCTGTTTTGATCATAACTCGCTTGGAAATGGCTATTCTCAACGTTTTATGTGAGATTCTAATAGAAAAAGCAGAAAAACTTATAAAAACATATATATTGATTTTTTGAGTCTAACTTGCCCTGAACAGTCGTTTCTGAGCGTTTCAGAAGCTTAACAGTTGAAAAAAAGCCAAAACAAGCTTTTCATGACACACACTTGTCTTTTTGCCTGTTTTGATCATAATTCGCTTGGAAATGGCTATTCTCAACGTTTTATGTGAGATTCTAATAGGAAAAGCAGAAAAACTTATACAAACACATATATTGAATTTTTGAGTCTAACTTGCCCTGAACAGTCGTTTCTGAGCGTTTCAGACGCTAAACAGGTCTAAATAAGCCAAAACAAGCTTTTCATTACACACACTTGTCTTTTTGCCTGTTTTGATCATAATTCGCTTGGAAATGGCTATTCTCAACGTTTTATGTGATATTCTAATAGGAAAAGCAGAAAAACATATACAAACACATATATTGAATTTTTGAGTCTAACTTGCCCTGAACAGTCGTTTCTGAGCGTTTCAGACGCTAAACAGGTCTAAATAAGCCAAAACAAGCTTTTCATGACACACACTTGTCTTTTTGCCTGTTTTGATCATAACTCGCTTGGAAATGGCTATTCTCAACGTTTTATGTGAGATTCTAATAGAAAAAGCAGAAGAACTTATAAAAACATATATATTGATTTTTTGAGTCTAACTTGCCCTGAACAGTCGTTTCTGAGCGTTTCAGAAGCTTAACAGTTGAAAAAAAGCCAAAACAAGCTTTTCATGACACACACTTGTCTTTTTGCCTGTTTTGATCACAATTCGCTTGGAAATGGCTATTCTCAACGTTTTATGTGATATTCTAATAGGAAAAGCAGAAAAACATATACAAACACATATATTGAATTTTTGAGTCTAACTTGCCCTGAACAGTCGTTTCTGAGCGTTTCAGACGCTAAACAGGTCTAAATAAGCCAAAACAAGCTTTTCATGACACACACTTGTCTTTTTGCCTGTTTTGATCATAACTCGCTTGGAAATGGCTATTCTCAACGTTTTATGTGAGATTCTAATAGAAAAAGCAGAAAAACTTATAAAAACATATATATTGATTTTTTGAGTCTAACTTGCCCTGAACAGTCGTTTCTGAGCGTTTCAGAAGCTTAACAGTTGAAAAAAAGCCAAAACAAGCTTATCCTGACACACACTTGTCTTTTTTGACTGTTTTGATCATAACTCGCTTGGAAATGGCTATTCTCAACGTTTTATGTGAGATTCTAATAGAAAAAGCAGAAAAACTTATACAAACACATATGTTGAATTTTTGAGTCTAACTTGCCCTGAACAGTCGATTCTGAGCGTTTCAGACGCTAAACAGGTCTAAATAAGCCAAAACAAGCTTATCCTGACACACACTTGTCTTTTTTGACTGTTTTGATCATAACTCGCTTGGAAATGGCTATTCTCAACGTTTTATGTGATATTCTAATAGGAAAAGCAGAAAAACTTATACAAACACATATATTGAATTTTTGAGTCTAACTTGCCATGAACAGTCGTTTCTGAGCGTTTCAGACGCTAAACAGGTCTAAATAAGCCAAAACAAGCTTATCCTGACACACACTTGTCTTTTTGCCAGTTTTGATCATAATTCGCTTGGAAATGGCTATTCTCAACGTTTTATGTGATATTCTAATAGGAAAAGCAGAAAAACTTATAAAAACACATATATTGAATTTTTGAGTCTAACTTGCCCTGAACAGTCGTTTCTGAGCGTTTCAGACGCTTAACAGTTGAAAAAAAGCCAAAACAAGCTTTTCATGACACACACTTGTCTTTTTGCCTGTTTTGATCATAACTCGCTTGGAAATGGCTATTCTCAACGTTTTATATGAGATTCTAATAGAAAAAGCAGAAAAACTTATAAAAACACATATATTGAATTTTTGAATCTAACTTGCCCTGAACAGTCGTTTCTGAGCGTTTCAGACGCTAAACAGGTCTAAATAAGCCAAAACAAGCTTTTCATTACACACACTTGTCTTTTTGCCTGTTTTGATCATAATTCGCTTGGAAATGGCTATTCTCAACGTTTTATGTGATATTCTAATAGGAAAAGCAGAAAAACATATACAAACACATATATTGAATTTTTGAGTCTAACTTGCCCTGAACAGTCGTTTCTGAGCGTTTCAGACGCTAAACAGGTCTAAATAAGCCAAAACAAGCTTTTCATGACACACACTTGTCTTTTTGCCTGTTTTGATCATAACTCGCTTGGAAATGGCTATTCTCAACGTTTTATGTGAGATTCTAATAGAAAAAGCAGAAAAACTTATAAAAACATATATATTGATTTTTTGAGTCTAACTTGCCCTGAACAGTCGTTTCTGAGCGTTTCAGAAGCTTAACAGTTGAAAAAAAGCCAAAACAAGCTTTTCATGACACACACTTGTCTTTTTGCCTGTTTTGATCATAATTCGCTTGGAAATGGCTATTCTCAACGTTTTATGTGAGATTCTAATAGGAAAAGCAGAAAAACTTATACAAACACATATATTGAATTTTTGAGTCTAACTTGCCCTGAACAGTCGTTTCTGAGCGTTTCAGACGCTAAACAGGTCTAAATAAGCCAAAACAAGCTTTTCATTACACACACTTGTCTTTTTGCCTGTTTTGATCATAATTCGCTTGGAAATGGCTATTCTCAACGTTTTATGTGATATTCTAATAGGAAAAGCAGAAAAACATATACAAACACATATATTGAATTTTTGAGTCTAACTTGCCCTGAACAGTCGTTTCTGAGCGTTTCAGACGCTAAACAGGTCTAAATAAGCCAAAACAAGCTTTTCATGACACACACTTGTCTTTTTGCCTGTTTTGATCATAACTCGCTTGGAAATGGCTATTCTCAACGTTTTATGTGAGATTCTAATAGAAAAAGCAGAAGAACTTATAAAAACATATATATTGATTTTTTGAGTCTAACTTGCCCTGAACAGTCGTTTCTGAGCGTTTCAGAAGCTTAACAGTTGAAAAAAAGCCAAAACAAGCTTTTCATGACACACACTTGTCTTTTTGCCTGTTTTGATCACAATTCGCTTGGAAATGGCTATTCTCAACGTTTTATGTGATATTCTAATAGGAAAAGCAGAAAAACATATACAAACACATATATTGAATTTTTGAGTCTAACTTGCCCTGAACAGTCGTTTCTGAGCGTTTCAGACGCTAAACAGGTCTAAATAAGCCAAAACAAGCTTTTCATGACACACACTTGTCTTTTTGCCTGTTTTGATCATAACTCGCTTGGAAATGGCTATTCTCAACGTTTTATATGAGATTCTAATAGAAAAAGCAGAAAAACTTATAAAAACACATATATTGAATTTTTGAATCTAACTTGCCCTGAACAGTCGTTTCTGAGCGTTTCAGACGCTAAACAGGTCTAAATAAGCCAAAACAAGCTTTTCATTACACACACTTGTCTTTTTGCCTGTTTTGATCATAATTCGCTTGGAAATGGCTATTCTCAACGTTTTATGTGATATTCTAATAGGAAAAGCAGAAAAACATATACAAACACATATATTGAATTTTTGAGTCTAACTTGCCCTGAACAGTCGTTTCTGAGCGTTTCAGACGTTAAACAGGTCTAAATAAGCCAAAACAAGCTTTTCATGACACACACTTGTCTTTTTGCCTGTTTTGATCATAACTCGCTTGGAAATGGCTATTCTCAACGTTTTATGTGAGATTCTAATAGGAAAAGCAGAAAAACTTATACAAACACATATATTGAATTTTTGAGTCTAACTTGCCCTGAACAGTCGTTTCTGAGCGTTTCAGACGCTAAACAGGTCTAAATAAGCCAAAACAAGCTTTTCATTACACACACTTGTCTTTTTGCCTGTTTTGATCATAATTCGCTTGGAAATGACTATTCTCAACGTTTTATGTGATATTCTAATAGGAAAAGCAGAAAAACATATACAAACACATATATTGAATTTTTGAGTCTAACTTGCCCTGAACAGTCGTTTCTGAGCGTTTCAGACGCTAAACAGGTCTAAATAAGCCAAAACAAACTTTTCATGACACACACTTGTCTTTTTGCCTGTTTTGATCATAACTCGCTTGGAAATGGCTATTCTCAACGTTTTATGTGAGATTCTAATAGAAAAAGCAGAAAAACTTATAAAAACATATATATTGATTTTTTGAGTCTAACTTGCCCTGAACAGTCGTTTCTGAGCGTTTCAGAAGCTTAACAGTTGAAAAAAAGCCAAAACAAGCTTTTCATGACACACACTTGTCTTTTTGCCTGTTTTGATCATAATTCGCTTGGAAATGGCTATTCTCAACGTTTTATGTGAGATTCTAATAGGAAAAGCAGAAAAACTTATACAAACACATATATTGAATTTTTGAGTCTAACTTGCCCTGAACAGTCGTTTCTGAGCGTTTCAGACGCTAAACAGGTCTAAATAAGCCAAAACAAGCTTTTCATTACACACACTTGTCTTTTTGCCTGTTTTGATCATAACTCGCTTGGAAATGGCTATTCTCAACGTTTTATGTGAGATTCTAATAGGAAAAGCAGAAAAACTTATACAAACACATATATTGAATTTTTGAGTCTAACTTGCCCTGAACAGTCGTTTCTGAGCGTTTCAGACGCTAAACAGGTCTAAATAAGCCAAAACAAGCTTTTCATTACACACACTTGTCTTTTTGCCTGTTTTGATCATAATTCGCTTGGAAATGGCTATTCTCAACGTTTTATGTGATATTCTAATAGGAAAAGCAGAAAAACATATACAAACACATATATTGAATTTTTGAGTCTAACTTGCCCTGAACAGTCGTTTCTGAGCGTTTCAGACGCTAAACAGGTCTAAATAAGCCAAAACAAGCTTTTCATGACACACACTTGTCTTTTTGCCTGTTTTGATCATAACTCGCTTGGAAATGGCTATTCTCAACGTTTTATGTGAGATTCTAATAGAAAAAGCAGAAGAACTTATAAAAACATATATATTGATTTTTTGAGTCTAACTTGCCCTGAACAGTCGTTTCTGAGCGTTTCAGAAGCTTAACAGTTGAAAAAAAGCCAAAACAAGCTTTTCATGACACACACTTGTCTTTTTGCCTGTTTTGATCACAATTCGCTTGGAAATGGCTATTCTCAACGTTTTATGTGATATTCTAATAGGAAAAGCAGAAAAACATATACAAACACATATATTGAATTTTTGAGTCTAACTTGCCCTGAACAGTCGTTTCTGAGCGTTTCAGACGCTAAACAGGTCTAAATAAGCCAAAACAAGCTTTTCATGACACACACTTGTCTTTTTGCCTGTTTTGATCATAACTCGCTTGGAAATGGCTATTCTCAACGTTTTATATGAGATTCTAATAGAAAAAGCAGAAAAACTTATAAAAACACATATATTGAATTTTTGAATCTAACTTGCCCTGAACAGTCGTTTCTGAGCGTTTCAGACGCTAAACAGGTCTAAATAAGCCAAAACAAGCTTTTCATTACACACACTTGTCTTTTTGCCTGTTTTGATCATAATTCGCTTGGAAATGGCTATTCTCAACGTTTTATGTGATATTCTAATAGGAAAAGCAGAAAAACATATACAAACACATATATTGAATTTTTGAGTCTAACTTGCCCTGAACAGTCGTTTCTGAGCGTTTCAGACGTTAAACAGGTCTAAATAAGCCAAAACAAGCTTTTCATGACACACACTTGTCTTTTTGCCTGTTTTGATCATAACTCGCTTGGAAATGGCTATTCTCAACGTTTTATGTGAGATTCTAATAGGAAAAGCAGAAAAACTTATACAAACACATATATTGAATTTTTGAGTCTAACTTGCCCTGAACAGTCGTTTCTGAGCGTTTCAGACGCTAAACAGGTCTAAATAAGCCAAAACAAGCTTTTCATTACACACACTTGTCTTTTTGCCTGTTTTGATCATAACTCGCTTGGAAATGGCTATTCTCAACGTTTTATGTGAGATTCTAATAGAAAAAGCAGAAAAACTTATAAAAACATATATATTGATTTTTTGAGTCTAACTTGCCCTGAACAGTCGTTTCTGAGCGTTTCAGAAGCTTAACAGTTGAAAAAAAGCCAAAACAAGCTTTTCATGACACACACTTGTCTTTTTGCCTGTTTTGATCATAATTCGCTTGGAAATGGCTATTCTCAACGTTTTATGTGAGATTCTAATAGGAAAAGCAGAAAAACTTATACAAACACATATATTGAATTTTTGAGTCTAACTTGCCCTGAACAGTCGTTTCTGAGCGTTTCAGACGCTAAACAGGTCTAAATAAGCCAAAACAAGCTTTTCATTACACACACTTGTCTTTTTGCCTGTTTTGATCATAACTCGCTTGGAAATGGCTATTCTCAACGTTTTATGTGATATTCTAATAGGAAAAGCAGAAAAACTTATACAAACACATATATTGAATTTTTGAGTCTAACTTGCCCTGAACAGTCGTTTCTGAGCGTTTCAGACGCTAAACAGGTCTAAATAAGCCAAAACAAGCTTTTCATTACACACACTTGTCTTTTTGCCTGTTTTGATCATAATTCGCTTGGAAATGACTATTCTCAACGTTTTATGTGATATTCTAATAGGAAAAGCAGAAAAACATATACAAACACATATATTGAATTTTTGAGTCTAACTTGCCCTGAACAGTCGTTTCTGAGCGTTTCAGACGCTAAACAGGTCTAAATAAGCCAAAACAAACTTTTCATGACACACACTTGTCTTTTTGCCTGTTTTGATCATAACTCGCTTGGAAATGGCTATTCTCAACGTTTTATGTGAGATTCTAATAGAAAAAGCAGAAAAACTTATAAAAACATATATATTGATTTTTTGAGTCTAACTTGCCCTGAACAGTCGTTTCTGAGCGTTTCAGAAGCTTAACAGTTGAAAAAAAGCCAAAACAAGCTTTTCATGACACACACTTGTCTTTTTGCCTGTTTTGATCATAATTCGCTTGGAAATGGCTATTCTCAACGTTTTATGTGAGATTCTAATAGGAAAAGCAGAAAAACTTATACAAACACATATATTGAATTTTTGAATCTAACTTGCCCTGAACAGTCGTTTCTGAGCGTTTCAGACGCTAAACAGGTCTAAATAAGCCAAAACAAGCTTTTCATGACACACACTTGTCTTTTTGCCTGTTTTGATCATAACTCGCTTGGAAATGGCTATTCTCAACGTTTTATGTGAGATTCTAATAGAAAAAGCAGAAAAACTTATATAAACACATATATTGAATTTTTGAGTCTAACTTGCCCTGAACAGTCGTTTCTGAGCGTTTCAGAAGCTTAACAGTTGAAAAAAAGCCAAAACAAGCTTTTCATGACACACACTTGTCTTTTTGCCTGTTTTGATCATAATTCGCTTGGAAATGGCTATTCTCAACGTTTTATGTGAGATTCTAATAGGAAAAGCAGAAAAACTTATACAAACACATATATTGAATTTTTGAGTCTAACTTGCCCTGAACAGTCGTTTCTGAGCGTTTCAGACGCTAAACAGGTCTAAATAAGCCAAAACAAGCTTTTCATTACACACACTTGTCTTTTTGCCTGTTTTGATCATAATTCGCTTGGAAATGACTATTCTCAACGTTTTATGTGATATTCTAATAGGAAAAGCAGAAAAACATATACAAACACATATATTGAATTTTTGAGTCTAACTTGCCCTGAACAGTCGTTTCTGAGCGTTTCAGACGCTAAACAGGTGTAAATAAGCAAAAACAAGCTTTTCATTACACACACTTGTCTTTTTGCCTGTTTTGATCATAACTCGCTTGGAAATGGCTATTCTCAACGTTTTATGTGAGATTCTAATAGGAAAAGCAGAAAAACTTATACAAACACATATATTGAATTTTTGAGTCTAACTTGCCCTGAACAGTCGTTTCTGAGCGTTTCAGACGCTAAACAGGTCTAAATAAGCCAAAACAAGCTTATCATGACACACACTTGTCTTTTTGCCTGTTTTGATAATAATTGGTTTGGAAATGGCTATTCTCAACGTTTTATGTGAGATTCTAATAGGAAAAGCAGAAAAACTTATACAAACACATATATTGAATTTTTGAGTCTAACTTGCCCTGAACAGTCGTTTCTGAGCGTTTCAGACGCTAAACAGGTCTAAATAAGCCAAAACAAGCTTTTCATGACACACACTTGTCTTTTTGCCTGTTTTGATCATAATTGGCTTGGAAATGGCTATTCTCAACGTTTTATGTGAGATTCTAATAGAAAAAGCAGAAAAACTTATAAAAACACATATATTGAATTTTTGAGTCTAACTTGCCCTGAACAGTCGTTTCTGAGCGTTTCAGACGCTAAACAGGTCTAAATAAGCCAAAACAAGCTTTTCATTACACACACTTGTCTTTTTGCCTGTTTTGATCATAACTCGCTTGGAAATGGCTATTCTCAACGTTTTATGTGAGATTCTAATAGAAAAAGCAGAAAAACTTATACAAACACATATATTGAATTTTTGAGTCTAACTTGCCCTGAACAGTCGTTTCTGAGCGTTTCAGACGCTAAACAGGTGTAAATAAGCCAAAACAAGCTTTTCATTACACACACTTGTCTTTTTGCCTGTTTTGATCATAACTCGCTTGGAAATGGCTATTCTCAACGTTTTATGTGAGATTCTAATAGGAAAAGCAGAAAAACTTATACAAACACATATATTGAATTTTTGAGTCTAACTTGCCCTGAACAGTCGATTCTGAGCGTTTCAGACGCTAAACAGGTGTAAATAAGCAAAAACAAGCTTTTCATTACACACACTTGTCTTTTTGCCTGTTTTGATCATAACTCGCTTGGAAATGGCTATTCTCAACGTTTTATGTGAGATTCTAATAGAAAAAGCAGAAAAACTTATAAAAACACATATATTGATTTTTTGAGTCTAACTTGCCCTGAACAGTCGTTTCTGAGCGTTTCAGACGCTTAACAGTTGAAAAAAAGCCAAAACAAGCTTATCATGACACACACTTGTCTTTTTGCCTGTTTTGATAATAATTGGTTTGGAAATGGCTATTCTCAACGTTTTATGTGAGATTCTAATAGGAAAAGCAGAAAAACTTATAAAAACACATATATTGAATTTTTGAGTCTAACTCGCACTGAACAGTCGTTTCTCATTGTTTCAGATGACAAACAGGTGAAAATAAGCAAAAACGAGCTTTTCATTACACACACTTGTCTTTTTGCCTGTTTTGATCATAACTCGCTTGGAAATGGCTAGTTTCATAAGAATTTCTGATTTAAAGAAAGAAGAAAACGTTATTAAAAAAATACACATACTTCAAGATTTTATGTGATCCTTCAATGATATCCATCCAAATATCATACCATTATATACATAATGGATCAATTCAGAGGTTGAAATTTGGGGGCCTTTATGTCACAACGTCACACAAAGAAGTGTATATCTCTGCTTCTGAATATACTATTTTTCTATAACTTCTTTCACATACAGATCATCATCAGATATGACTTGTTCTGAATGTATATGTGCATTTTGGGGGCACCCTTATGCCAAAATGACCTCTTTTTGTAATCCATTATCATTTGATTTCCTGCATATTCAAATTATATGTAATGAAAAGCATGCATATCAGCACAGATTGCAGTGTTTCCCCTAGGTTGACTGACCTGGCCCTGGCTGGGGAGGTCGATTAGCACATTTCTCTGTTCTCTGTTTAGCATCTTCAGGCTCAATGCCTATAGCAAGAGCAGTTGGGGAAACAGACATTACTTTTCTTGGTCTTGACAAGCTGCAGCATTTATTAACTTACACTGTACATTTACTACCAGATTGTTACAGCTTACTGCTAACCTTTTCTGCTGCTCCGCTTGCATTCACCATGACTTTTCTGATGCTCGCTCTATCGCTTATCGCCATGGATGTATAAAGAGAACTGGATACAGGAAGAGTGCCAGGCTTTGAAGCAAATTTGACATAGTGGCCAAAGTGCGTAATCACATGATGCACACTGGCCCAAAAATTCTTTTTCTCAAAGACTTGTGAAAAAGACGTGGTACTTTTTTTTTTAGAATCACAACCCCCGCGAGTCACTATCAGGATTTGAGCCATTTGGTCGATCACATTTCAAAAGCCTAGAAGAACCACAACCATTGAATTGTTTCATCACCATTAAAGTTAGCTAAACCATTCTCATGAGTATATTGGCTCAAAGCATTCAGAACAAAAATGTGTGAAACTATGGACTCTTGTTCCAAGTTCCTGCCCATGCCTTTTTGCCTCCCAAATGCCACACACATTTGAATAGCAATTTCAGCATTTGGTTAGTATTAATTCTTTTACAATTTGATTCATCTTTGACTCCTGGAATGATGTCCAACAGCTCTAATTCAAACAGCTGCACACAACACTGGTTGATATCACTGTGGCTAGCTAGCAAACATTAGCTAACTGCAAGCTAACATAAAGAGTGACCTAAGCAGTAAAAATGGAGACTATATATAAACTATATGAATATAAATTATATTTTGTCATCATAGATACTACACATATGTCTCAGGGGCAATTTATACTCATTTTAGATGCAAATACACCCACTTTGAGTGAAAAATTGGTCAAAAAAATTAGGTTTGTATGGGGCTATCGGAAATAAAATTTGGCATTGAAATCAAACCCTGCAATTAAAAAAAAAAAAGTGTATTATCATTGAAAAAAGTTCCACTGAAAAATAAAACGCTCTAAAAATTTTAATTAAAATTACAATCTGTCAATCTTATTAGGGCTCGAGCACTGAACGGTGCGAAGGCCCTCTTGTATTTGTAGTGATTATTATTATTATTATCATTATCATTATTATTATTATTATTATCATCATTATTATTATTATTATTATTATTCCGAAACAAACGCATTTTTGACAGCCGTTTTGACGACCTTTCAGAAACTCATGAAATTTTGCACATTTATCAGGACTGCTGAAAAATTTGATATTGAAAATGGCTGGACTGCGCCCCCTAGAAAATTAGGAAAATTGAGCACCTCAACCCAGATTGTCATAGAAGTAAGATGCGACACATCCTTCGCCATGACATACGATGCTGTTTTCCAGGGAGAGGGGGTGGCTCTACAGCCACGAAACTTGACACACATGTCTAGAGTGATGTTATCCTTTGTAGTTCATTTGAATGGGTGTGGCAAAATGGCTCAACAGCGACCCCTTGAAAATTTCAAAGTTGAAGCCCCGCCTACCAGATTAACGTAGAAAAATGAAATTCACAAGGCACATGTATAATGTCAAGATGCACAAAAAAGCCTCTTGGAGCCATATCAAGCTCCTACAGTCCAAGTCCTACAGGAAGTCCGCCATCTCTAAAAAACTGGTCAATTTTCGCCTTTTCTTGGCCATTTCGCATACCTTGTGTTTTAACAAACTCCTCCTACAATTCATCGTAGGGACTCCAAAATCAGTATGTGTCATCTAGACTAGTGTATGATCAAAAGTTATCAAAAGATTTAGTGTACATTGAAGCGCTTGGCCGTGGTGTGGCCTTTAGTTTTGATGTTTCGTCATTACAGAGGAAATTGCTATAACTTTAGTGTACATGGTGGGATCTGCCTGAAACTTTACAGGTTTGATAACAGTCCAGGCCTGAGCACATCTACATTACAATATTCAATCAGTGATGCAAACTGGCTCCATAGCGCCCCCATAACACAGTACAGGAAAGCAGCCCCAGCAGCAGGCAAATGAGTGGACAAAGGAAGTGATGTTTCTCTCCTTGCTCTGTCTGAAAGTAGCCCGACTGTGAAAACATCTACATGCCTGTGACAAAGGCTCTTCGACTGTGCCCGATGTTCACCGGGTTGCGAGGTCCCGATCATCGCTGCTTGCAGCTTTTATTCTATTTTGGTATTTTTTGCATTAAGATTAGTTTTTCAATGTCAATCATAAGATTTTTTTCTTCATGTCTTTACAATGTACGTTTTTTTTCAATGCCACCGGTTCTCAGTTTCAACTTTGTCTTTTTCAGTTTCAACTTTTTCTGTTTCAGTTTCAACTTATTGTCACCGTTTTGATGTCAGTACCCAGCATGCCTTACGATGCGACGTGTGTGTTTACATGTGAGGTATTTATTCCGTTTGGTTTCTCAAATGCCGCGATCTCCACAAAGCATTAGCTGAAGTCAGTAGCAGCGTGCTAGGTTCGACCTACTTGCTGGAGTAGTAAACTAGGCGTCATTACATAGGATTACATAGGATTCTACTGGCGTGAGTGACTGTTTTCCAGTTATTAGTTTTACCCCAGTTTGCATCACAAGCAAAAAGGAAGGTGGTCCTCAGAATTTTTTTAAAAATCAGATGTGAGCCTTAAGCTACTAAAGACCTTTGAATACATTTGTATGTTTTTGTTTATGTGAAATATGTAATCCTAATTAGATATTCACTCATTTGTGTAAAGTAAAGTCATTTTAGGGATCAAACTAGGGAGGGATTTTGCGGCTCCAGGTGGGTTTTATATGGTGAGAAATGGGCTAAAATGGCTGAAGCTTGCTGAACCCTTGTCTAGCAGAACCTAGAAAATGAAGCAAGACAGGATTGAGCTGAGAGCTTGTTGAAAGCATTTTCCCACACCTGCACTGAGCTTGAGTTGAGCTTAATATTACCACACCAATCTGATCATCCACATCCACAGACATTAAGTAAAATACAAAATTAGGAACACTAGATCCTGGAAAACATGTTAGATCAGATCATTTATTTCTGTTGACATAGTTAATTAATTCAAAGTTAATCTATTTAAAACAACAACAAAAAACAAGGTATGAGCCAAACCATGGATTTGGAGAATTGTTATACCCCTAATAAATAGTGGTATTTATGACTCCTAACCATAGCCTATAGAGTGCCATTTTCTCATGACATGGCTTGAGACAACGAGTGTTAGAGTTTAAAGCGCTTCTTTCATGGTGACTTGACTTGACTTAATTGGCCTGTCTTGTTTGATGTTTAGCAGTGAATTGACTTTGCTTACTTGAGTCTTAAACACAGTGACTTAGGATTTGCTTCAGCTTTTAAGGTTAAGACTTGAGACTAGCTTGTGACTTGCACATGTGTACCTCTCACATCTGTTATTTGTGAACATGAACTACTTCCTCCCAAAGCAACAAACCAGAGACATGAGACCCTAGAATGAAGTGGAGCTGCTTCATAGACAATGAATGTGAAACTAATTTCATAGTCATTTTTAAAATACCCAAGTAAGCTTTATTCTTGTCTTGCCTTTCATATCTGAAAAACAAGTTGTACCTGTACATAACTGGTATATGACAATGTCCACAGTGAAACATTATAATGGACAATGAATGAATGGGATAAATTACTGCATTTTACTGTCATTTTGTTGAGTTTCTCTCCTCTCTTCTTTTTCACCACAGACGGGGCTGAGCGATCCTTGGAGGAGAGACTTCAGTGAAGCATGTGAAATACGTGAGTTGATAACAACTACAGTCATTGCATTACTGCAATTAAATCTCTGTGAGTAAAAGGCCAATAAGAGTAATTTAATTCATGCAAAAGATGGGTAGACAATATTTGGGGCTTTTAAAACAATATGGTAGAGATTCATTTGTCTCCATAGCTGCGTTCTCACTGAGAGAACGCCGCTCTGACGGTTTCAGAACAGGAGCTAGAGTAAAGTCCAGGACCGGGAACCCAAGCGCACACCCTTGTGTCTCTGAGCCTAACTAACTTACAGAAAGAACACAGTTCTAACTGTTTCAGAACTGAACGGGTGTGAAAAGCAAGAGTTGTGACCCAAACACATGCGCTTGTCTCTCTGATCCTTACTAATTCACAGAAAAGACGCGTTCTAACACTTTCAGAACATGAGCTGGTGAAAAAATCATGAGCAGGCGACCAAAAAAATACACTTGTCTCTCTGAGCCTAACTAACTTGCAGAAAGAATGCAGTTCTAACTGTTTCAGAACATGAGACGGTGTGAAAAGCAAGAGTTGTGACCCAAACACATGCGCTTGTCTCTCTGAGCCTCACTAATTCACAGAGAGGACGCTCTTTTGAAAGTTTCAACACCGGAGCCAGTGTAAAAAGCATGAGCAGGCGACAAAACACATACACTTATCTCTCTGTGCCTAAATAACTGGCCAAGAGAATGCCTTTCTGATACTTTCAGAACTGGAGCCGGTGTAAAATGCAGGTGCAGACAACCAAACACACACGCTTGTCTCTCTGAGCCTTACTAATTTGCAGAAAAAACGCAGTTCTAACTGTTTCAGAACATGAGCCTGTGTGAAAAGCAAGAGTTGTGACTCAAACACATGCGCTTATCTCTCTGAGCCTTATTAATTCACAGGGAGGACGCTCTTTTGACCGTTTAAATACCGGAGCCAGTGTAAAAAGCATGAGCAGGCGACCAAACACATACTCTTGTCTCTCTGTGACTAAATAACTGGCCAAGAGAATTTCAGAACAGGAGCCGGTGTAAAATGCAGGTGCGGAAAAAAACATATACGCTTGTCTCTCTGAGCCTAACTAAATTGCAGAAAGAACGCAGTTTCACAACATTATCCGGTGTGAAAAGCAAGAGTTGTGACCCAAACACATGCGCTTGTCTCTCTTAGCCTAACTAATTTGTAGAAAGAACGCAGTTCTAACTGTTTCAGAACTTAGCGGGTGTAAAAAGCAAGGGTTGTGACCCAAACACATACGCTTGTCTCTCTGTCCCTAAATAACTGGCCAAGAGAATGCCTTTCTGATAGTTTCAGAACAGTAGCTGGTGTAAAATGCAGGTGTAGACAACCAAACACACACGCTTGTCTCTCTGAGCCTAACTAACTTGCAGAAAAAACGCAGTTCTAACTGTTTCAGAACACGAGCCGGTGTGAAAAGCAAGAGTTATGACCCAAACACTTGTCTCTCTGAGCCTTACTAATTCACAGAGAGGACACTCTTTTGAAAGTTTCAATACAGGCGCCAGTGTGAAACACATGAGCAGGCGACAAAACACAGACGCTTATCTCTCTGTGCCTAAGTAACTGACCAAGACAATGCCTTTCTGATACTTTCAGAACAGTAGCTGGTGTAAAATGCAGGTGCAGACAACCAAACACACACGCTTGTCTCTCTGAGCCTAACTAACTTGCAGAAAGAATGCAGTTCTAACTGTTTCAGAACTGAGCCGGTGTGAAAAGCAAGAGTTGTGACCCAAACACATGCGCTTGTCTCTCTGTGACTAAATAACTGGCCAAGAGAATTTCAGAACAGGAGCCGGTGTAAAATGCAGGTGCGGAAAAAAACATATACGCTTGTCTCTCTGAGCCTAACTAAATTGCAGAAAGAACGCAGTTTCACAACATTATCCGGTGTGAAAAGCAAGAGTTGTGACCCAAACACATGCGCTTGTCTCTCTTAGCCTAACTAATTTGTAGAAAGAACGCAGTTCTAACTGTTTCAGAACTTAGCGGGTGTAAAAAGCAAGGGTTGTGACCCAAACACATACGCTTGTCTCTCTGTCCCTAAATAACTGGCCAAGAGAATGCCTTTCTGATAGTTTCAGAACAGTAGCTGGTGTAAAATGCAGGTGTAGACAACCAAACACACACGCTTGTCTCTCTGAGCCTAACTAACTTGCAGAAAAAACGCAGTTCTAACTGTTTCAGAACTGAGCCGGTGTGAAAAGCAAGAGTTGTGACCCAAACACATGCGCTTGTCTCTCTGAGCCTAACTAATTTGTAGAAAGAACGCATTTCTAACTGTTTCAGAACTGAGCCGGTGTAAAAAGCAAGGATTGTGACCCAAACACATACGCCTGTCTCTCTGATCCTTACTAATTCACAGAGAAGACGCGTTCTCACACTTTCAAAACATGAGCTGGTGTAAAAATCATGAGCAGGCGACCAAAAAAATACGCTTGTCTATCTGAGCCAGACTAACTTGCAGAAAGAACGCAGTTCTAACTGTTTCAGAACATGAGCCTGTGTGAAAAGCAAGAGTTGTGACCCAAACACATGCGCTTGTCTCTCTGAGCATCACTAATTCACAGAGAGGACGCTTTTTTGAAAGTTTCAATACCAGAGCCAGTGTAAAATGCATGAGCAGGTGACCAAACACATACAAGCGTATGTGTTTTGGTCACCTGGTCTCTCTGTACCTAAATAACTGGCCAAGAGAATTTCAGAACAGGAGCGGGTGTAAAATGCAGGTGCGGACAAAAAAACATATACGCTTGTCTCTCTGAGCCTAACTAAATTGCAGAAAGAACGCAGTTTCACAACATGAGCCGGTGTGAAAAGCAAGAGTTGTGACCCAAACACATGCGCTTGTCTCTCTGAGCCTTATTGATTCACAGGGAGGACGCTCTTTTGACAGTTTCAATACTGGAGCCAGTGTAAAAAGTATGAGCAGGCGACCAAGCACATACGCTTATCTCTCTGTGCCTAAATAACTGGCCAATAGAATGCCTTTCTGAAACTTTCAGAACAGGAGCCGGTGTAAAATGCAGGTGCAGACAACCAAACATATACGCTTGTCTCTCTGAGCCTCACTAATTCACAGAGAGGACGAGTTCTTACAGTTCCAGAACATGAGCCCACCGGCATGAGCAGGCGACCAAATACATACACTTGTCTCTCAGAGCCTACTTAATGTTAGAAAAAGACTTTCGTTTCTGTGCGTTTCAGATGCCAAACAGGTGAAAATAAGAAAAAACAATCTTTTAATTACACACACCTGTTTTTTTGCCTGTTTTGATCATAACTCGCTTGGAAATGGCTATTCTCAACGTTTTATGTGAGATTCTAATAGAAAAAGAAGAAAGACTTATGATAATACATATGCTTCAGTTTTGAGTCTAACTTGCCCTGAACAGTCGTTTCTGAGCGTTTCAGACGCTAAACAGGTTCAAATAAGCCAAAACAAGCTTATCATGACACACACTTGTCTTTTTGCCTGTTTTGGTTTGGAAATGGCTATTCTCAACATTTTATGTGAGATTCTAATAGGAAAAGCAGAAAAACTTATACAAACACATATATTGCATTTTTGAGTCTAACTTGCCCTGAACAGTCGTTTCTGAGCGTTTCAGACGCTAAACAGGTCTAAATAAGCCAAAACAAGCTTATCATGACACACACTTGTCTTTTTGCCTGTTTTGATAATAATTGGTTTGGAAATGGCTATTCTCAACGTTTTATGTGAGATTCTAATAGGAAAAGCAGAAAAACTTATAAAAACACATATATTGAATTTTTGAGTCTAACTTGCCCTGAACAGTCGTTTCTGAGCGTTTCAGACGCTAAACAGTTGAAAAAAAGCCAAAACAAGCTTTTCATGACACACACTTGTCTTTTTGCCTGTTTTGATCATAATTCGCTTGGAAATGGCTATTCTCAACGTTTTATGTGAGATTCTAATAGAAAAAGCAGAAAAACTTATAAAAACACATATATTGATTTTTTGAGTCTAACTTGCCCTGAACAGTCGTTTCTGAGCGTTTCAGACGCTAAACAGGTCTAAATAAGCCAAAACAAGCTTATCATGACACACACTTGTCTTTTTGCCTGTTTTGATAATAATTGGTTTGGAAATGGCTATTCTCAACGTTTTATGTGAGATTCTAATAGGAAAAGCAGAAAAACTTATACAAACACATATATTGAATTTTTGAGTCTAACTTGCCCTGAACAGTCGTTTCTGAGCGTTTCAGACGCTAAACAGGTCTAAATAAGCCAAAACAAGCTTATCATGACACACACTTGTCTTTTTGCCTGTTTTGATAATAATTGGTTTGGAAATGGCTATTCTCAACGTTTTATGTGAGATTCTAATAGGAAAAGCAGAAAAACTTATACAAACACATATATTGAATTTTTGAGTCTAACTTGCCCTGAACAGTCGTTTCTGAGCGTTTCAGACGCTAAACAGGTCTAAATAAGCCAAAACAAGCTTATCATGACACACACTTGTCTTTTTGCCTGTTTTGATCATAACTCGCTTGGAAATGGCTATTCTCAACGTTTTATGTGAGATTCTAATACAAAATGAAGAAAAACTTATACAAACACATATATTGCATTTTTGAGTCTAACTTGCCCTGAACAGTCGTTTCTGAGCGTTTCAGACGCTAAACAGTTGAAAACAAGCCAAAACAAGCTTTTCATGACACACACTTGTCTTTTTGCCTGTTTTGATCATAATTGGCTTGGAAATGGCTATTCTCAACGTTTTATGTGAGATTCTAATAGAAAAAGAAGAAAAACTTATAAAAACACATATATTGAATTTTTGAGTCTAACTCGCACTGAACAGTCGTTTCTCAGTGTTTCAGACGACAAACAGTTGAAAATAAGCCAAAACAAGCTTTTCATTACACACACTTGTCTTTTTGCCTGTTTTGATCATAACTCGCTTGGAAATGGCTAGTTTCATAAGAATTTCTGATTTAAAGAAAGAAGAAAACGTTATTAAAAAAATACACATACTTCAAGATTTTATGTGATCCTTCAATGATATCCATCCAAATATCATACCATTATATACATAATGGATCAATTCAGAGGTTGAAATTTTGGGGCCTTTATGTCACAACGTCACACAAAGAAGTGTATATCTCTGCTTCTGAATATACTATTTTTCTATAACTTCTTTCACATACAGATCATCATCAGATATGACTTGTTCTGAATGTATATGTGCATTTTGGGGGCACCCTTATGCCAAAATGACCTCTTTTTGTAATCCATTATCATTTGATTTCCTGCATATTCAAATTATATATAATGAAAAGCATGCATATCAGCACAGATTGCAGTGTTTCCCCTAGGTTGACTGACCTGGCCCTGGCTGGGGAGGTCGATTAGCACATTTCTCTGTTCTCTGTTTAGCATCTTCAGGCTCAATGCCTATAGCAAGAGCAGTTGGGGAAACAGACATTACTTTTCTTGGTCTTGACAAGCTGCAGCATTTATTAACTTACACTGTACATTTACTACCAGATTGTTACAGCTTACTGCTAACCTTTTCTTCTGCTCCGCTTGCATTCACCATGACTTTTCTGATGCTCGCTCTATCGCTTATCGCCATGGATGTATAAAGAGAACTGGATACAGGAAGAGTGCCAGGCTTTGAAGCAAATTTGACATAGTGGCCAAAGTGCGTAATCACATGATGCACACTGGCCCAAAAATTCTTTTTCTCAAAGACTTGTGAAAAAGACGTGGTACTTTTTTTTTAGAATCACAACCCCCGCGAGTCACTATCAGGATTTGAGCCATTTGGTCGATCACATTTCAAAAGCCTAGAAGAACCACAACCATTGAATTGTTTCATCACCATTAAAGTTAGCTAAACCATTCTCATGAGTATATTGGCTCAAAGCATTCAGAACAAAAATGTGTGAAACTATGGACTCTTGTTCCAAGTTCCTGCCCATGCCTTTTTGCCTCCCAAATGCCACACACATTTGAATAGCAATTTCAGCATTTGGTTAGTATTAATTCTTTTACAATTTGATTCATCTTTGACTCCTGGAATGATGTCCAACAGCTCTAATTCAAACAGCTGCACACAACACTGGTTGATATCACTGTGGCTAGCTAGCAAACATTAGCTAACTGCAAGCTAACATAAAGAGTGACCTAAGCAGTAAAAATGGAGACTATATATAAACTATATGAATATAAATTATATTTTGTCATCATAGATACTACACATATGTCTCAGGGGCAATTTATACTCATTTTAGATGCAAATACACCCACTTTGAGTGAAAAATTGGTCAAAAAAATTAGGTTTGTATGGGGCTATCGGAAATAAAATTTGGCATTGAAATCAAACCCTGCAATTAAAAAAAAAAAAGTGTATTATCATTGAAAAAAGTTCCACTGAAAAATAAAACGCTCTAAAAATTTTAATTAAAATTACAATCTGTCAATCTTATTAGGGCTCGAGCACTGAACGGTGCGAAGGCCCTCTTGTATTTGTAGTGATTATTATTATTATTATCATTATCATTATTATTATTATTATTATCATCATTATTATTATTATTATTATTATTCCGAAACAAACGCATTTTTGACAGCCGTTTTGACGACCTTTCAGAAACTCATGAAATTTTGCACATTTATCAGGACTGCTGAAAAATTTGATATTGAAAATGGCTGGACTGCGCCCCCTAGAAAATTAGGAAAATTGAGCACCTCAACCCAGATTGTCATAGAAGTAAGATGCGACACATCCTTCGCCATGACATACGATGCTGTTTTCCAGGGAGAGGGGGTGGCTCTACAGCCACGAAACTTGACACACATGTCTAGAGTGATGTTATCCTTTGTAGTTCATTTGAATGGGTGTGGCAAAATGGCTCAACAGCGACCCCTTGAAAATTTCAAAGTTGAAGCCCCGCCTACCAGATTAACGTAGAAAAATGAAATTCACAAGGCACATGTATAATGTCAAGATGCACAAAAAAGCCTCTTGGAGCCATATCAAGCTCCTACAGTCCAAGTCCTACAGGAAGTCCGCCATCTCTAAAAAACTGGTCAATTTTCGCCTTTTCTTGGCCATTTCGCATACCTTGTGTTTTAACAAACTCCTCCTACAATTCATCGTAGGGACTCCAAAATCAGTATGTGTCATCTAGACTAGTGTATGATCAAAAGTTATCAAAAGATTTAGTGTACATTGAAGCGCTTGGCCGTGGTGTGGCCTTTAGTTTTGATGTTTCGTCATTACAGAGGAAATTGCTATAACTTTAGTGTACATGGTGGGATCTGCCTGAAACTTTACAGGTTTGATAACAGTCCAGGCCTGAGCACATCTACATTACAATATTCAATCAGTGATGCAAACTGGCTCCATAGCGCCCCCATAACACAGTACAGGAAAGCAGCCCCAGCAGCAGGCAAATGAGTGGACAAAGGAAGTGATGTTTCTCTCCTTGCTCTGTCTGAAAGTAGCCCGACTGTGAAAACATCTACATGCCTGTGACAAAGGCTCTTCGACTGTGCCCGATGTTCACCGGGTTGCGAGGTCCCGATCATCGCTGCTTGCAGCTTTTATTCTATTTTGGTATTTTTTGCATTAAGATTAGTTTTTCAATGTCAATCATAAGATTTTTTTCTTCATGTCTTTACAATGTAAGTTTTTTTTCAATGCCACCGGTTCTCAGTTTCAACTTTGTCTTTTTCAGTTTCAACTTTTTCTGTTTCAGTTTCAACTTATTGTCACCGTTTTGATGTCAGTACCCAGCATGCCTTACGATGCGACGTGTGTGTTTACATGTGAGGTATTTATTCCGTTTGGTTTCTCAAATGCCGCGATCTCCACAAAGCATTAGCTGAAGTCAGTAGCAGCGTGCTAGGTTCGACCTACTTGCTGGAGTAGTAAACTAGGCGTCATTACATAGGATTACATAGGATTCTACTGGCGTGAGTGACTGTTTTCCAGTTATTAGTTTTACCCCAGTTTGCATCACAAGCAAAAAGGAAGGTGGTCCTCAGAATTTTTTTAAAAATCAGATGTGAGCCTTAAGCTACTAAAGACCTTTGATTGTTTTATTGAATAATCAATACATTTGTATGTTTTTGTTTATGTGAAATATGTAATCCTAATTAGATATTCACTCATTTGTGTAAAGTAAAGTCATTTTAGGGATCAAACTAGGGAGGGATTTTGCGGCTCCAGGTGGGTTTTATATGGTGAGAAATGGGCTAAAATGGCTGAAGCTTGCTGAACCCTTGTCTAGCAGAACCTAGAAAATGAAGCAAGACAGGATTGAGCTGAGAGCTTGTTGAAAGCATTTTCCCACACCTGCACTGAGCTTGAGTTGAGCTTAATATTACCACACCAATCTGATCATCCACATCCACAGACATTAAGTAAAATACAAAATTAGGAACACTAGATCCTGGAAAACATGTTAGATCAGATCATTTATTTCTGTTGACATAGTTAATTAATTCAAAGTTAATCTATTTAAAACAACAACAAAAAACAAGGTATGAGCCAAACCATGGATTTGGAGAATTGTTATACCCCTAATAAATAGTGGTATTTATGACTCCTAACCATTGCCTATAGAGTGCCATTTTCTCATGACATGGCTTGAGACAACGAGTGTTAGAGTTTAAAGCGCTTCTTTCATGGTGACTTGACTTGACTTAATTGGCCTGTCTTGTTTGATGTTTAGCAGTGAATTGACTTTGCTTACTTGAGTCTTAAACACAGTGACTTAGGATTTGCTTCAGCTTTTAAGGTTAAGACTTGAGACTAGCTTGTGACTTGCACATGTGTACCTCTCACATCTGTTATTTGTGAACATGAACTACTTCCTCCCAAAGCAACAAACCAGAGACACGAGACCCCAGAATGAAGTGGAGCTGCTTCATAGACAATGAATGTGAAACTAATTTCATAGTCATTTTTAAAATACCCAAGTAAGCTTTATTCTTGTCTTGCCTTTCATATCTGAAAAACAAGTTGTACCTGTACATAACTGGTATATGACAATGTCCACAGTGAAACATTATAATGGACAATGAATGAATGGGATAAATTACTGCATTTTACTGTCATTTTGTTGAGTTTCTCTCCTCTCTTCTTTTTCACCACAGACGGGGCTGAGCGATCCTTGGAGGAGAGACTTCAGTGAAGCATGTGAAATACGTGAGTTGATAACAACTACAGTCATTGCATTACTGCAATTAAATCTCTGTGAGTAAAAGGCCAATAAGAGTAATTTAATTCATGCAAAAGATGGGTAGACAATATTTGGGGCTTTTAAAACAATATGGTAGAGATTCATTTGTCTCCATAGCTGCGTTCTCACTGAGAGAACGCCGCTCTGACGGTTTCAGAACAGGAGCTAGAGTAAAGTCCAGGACCGGGAACCCAAGCGCACACCCTTGTGTCTCTGAGCCTAACTAACTTACAGAAAGAACACAGTTCTAACTGTTTCAGAACTGAACGGGTGTGAAAAGCAAGAGTTGTGACCCAAACACATGCGCTTGTCTCTCTGATCCTTACTAATTCACAGAAAAGACGCGTTCTAACACTTTCAGAACATGAGCTGGTGAAAAAATCATGAGCAGGCGACCAAAAAAATACACTTGTCTATCTGAGCCAGACTAACTTGCAGAAAGAACGCAGTTCTAACTGTTTCAGAACATGAGACGGTGTGAAAAGCAAGAGTTGTGACCCAAACACATGCGCTTGTCTCTCTGAGCCTCACTAATTCACAGAGAGGACGCTCTTTTGAAAGTTTCAACACCGGAGCCAGTGTAAAAAGCATGAGCAGGCGACAAAACACATACACTTATCTCTCTGTGCCTAAATAACTGGCCAAGAGAATGCCTTTCTGATACTTTCAGAACTGGAGCCGGTGTAAAACGCAGGTGCAGACAACCAAACACACACGCTTGTCTCTCTGAGCCTTACTAATTTGCAGAAAAAACGCAGTTCTAACTGTTTCAGAAATGAGCGGGTGTAAAAAGCAAGGGTTGTGACCCAAACACATACGCCTGTCTCTCTGATCCTTACTAATTCACAGAGAAGACGCGTTTGAACACTTTCAGAACATGAGCTGGTGAAAAAATCATGAGCAGGCGACCAGAAAAATACACTTGTCTCTCTGAGCCTAACTAACTTGCAGAAAGAACGCAGTTCTAACTGTTTCAGAACATGAGCCGGTGTGAAAAGCAAGAGTTGTGTCCCAAACACATACGCTTGTCTCTCTGAGCCTTACTAATTCACAGAGAGGACGCTCTTTTGACAGTTTCAATACCGGAGCCAGTGTAAAAAGCAGGAGCAGGCGACATAGCACATATGCTTGTCTCTCTGAGCCTGGCTAACTAACTGGCCAAGAGAATGTCTTTCTGACAGTTTCAGAACAGGAAGCGGTGTAAAATGCAGGTGTGGACAACCAAAAACATACGCTTTTCTCTCTGAGCCTAACTAACTTGCAGAAAAAACGCAGTCCTAACTGTTTCAGAACTGAGCGGGTGTAAAAAGCAAGGGTTGTGACCCAAACACATACGCTTGTCTCTCTGATCCTTACTAATTCACAGAGAAGACGCGTTCTCAGACTTTCAGAACATGAGCTGGTGTAAAAATCATGAGCAGGCGACCAGAAAAATACGCTTGTCTCTCTGAGCCAGACTAACTTGCAGAAAGAACGCAGTTCTAACTGTTTCAGAACATGAGCCTGTGTGAAAAGCAAGAGTTGTGACTCAAACACATGTGCTTATCTCTCTGAGCCTTATTAATTCACAGGGAGGATGCTCTTTTGACCGTTTAAATACCGGAGCCAGTGTAAAAAGCATGAGCAGGCGACCAAACACATACAAGCGTATGTGTTTTGGTCACCTGGTCCCTCTGTACCTAAATAACTGGCCAAGAGAATTTCAGAACAGGAGCGGGTGTAAAATGCAGGTGCGGAAAAAAACATATACGCTTGTCTCTCTGAGCCTAACTAAATTGCAGAAAGAACGCAGTTTCACAACATTATCCGGTGTGAAAAGCAAGAGTTGTGACCCAAACACATGCGCTTGTCTCTCTTAGCCTAACTAATTTGTAGAAAGAACGCAGTTCTAACTGTTTCAGAACTTAGCGGGTGTAAAAAGCAAGGGTTGTGACCCAAACACATACGCTTGTCTCTCTGTCCCTAAATAACTGGCCAAGAGAATGCCTTTCTGATAGTTTCAGAACAGTAGCTGGTGTAAAATGCAGGTGTAGACAACCAAACACACACGCTTGTCTCTCTGAGCCTAACTAACTTGCAGAAAAAACGCAGTTCTAACTGTTTCAGAACACGAGCCGGTGTGAAAAGCAAGAGTTGTGACCCAAACACTTGTCTCTCTGAGCCTTACTAATTCACAGAGAGGACACTCTTTTGAAAGTTTCAATACAGGCGCCCGTGTGAAACACATGAGCAGGCGACAAAACACAGACGCTTATCTCTCTGTGCCTAAGTAACTGACCAAGACAATGCCTTTCTGATACTTTCAGAACAGTAGCTGGTGTAAAATGCAGGTGCAGACAACCAAACACACACGCTTGTCTCTCTGAGCCTAACTAATTTGTAGAAAGAACGCATTTCTAACTGTTTCAGAACAGAGCGGGTGTAAAAAGCAAGGATTGTGACCCAAACACATACGCCTGTCTCTCTGATCCTTACTAATTCACAGAGAAAATGCGTTCGAACACTTTCAGAACATGAGCTGGTGTAAAAATCATGAGCAGGCGACCAAAAAAATACGCTTGTCTATCTGAGCCAGACTAACTTGCAGAAAGAACGCAGTTCTAACTGTTTCAGAACATGAGCCTGTGTGAAAAGCAAGAGTTGTGACCCAAACACATGCGCTTGTCTCTCTGAGCATCACTAATTCACAGAGAGGACGCTTTTTTGAAAGTTTCAATACCGGAGCCAGTGTAAAATGCATGAGCAGGTGACCAAACACATACAAGCGTATGTGTTTTGGTCACCTGGTCCCTCTGTACCTAAATAACTGGCCAAGAGAATTTCAGAACAGGAGCGGGTGTAAAATGCAGGTGCGGACAAAAAAACATATACGCTTGTCTCTCTGAGCCTAACTAAATTGCAGAAAGAACGCAGTTTCACAACATGAGCCGGTGTGAAAATCAAGAGTTGTGACCCAAACACTCTTTTGAAAGTTTCAATACTGGAGCCAGTGTAAAAAGCATGAGCAGGCGACAAAACACATACGCTTATCTCTCTGTGCCTAAATAACTGGCCAATAGAATGCCTTTCTGAAACTTTCAGAACAGGAGCCGGTGTAAAATGCAGGTGCAGACAACCAAACATATACGCTTGTCTCTCTGAGCCTCACTAATTCACAGAGAGGACGAGTTCTTACAGTTCCAGAACATGAGCCCACCGGCATGAGCAGGCGACCAAATACATACACTTGTCTCTCAGAGCCTACTTAATGTTAGAAAAAGACTTTCGTTTCTGTGCGTTTCAGATGCCAAACAGGTGAAAATAAGAAAAAACAATCTTTTAATTACACACACCTGTTTTTTTGCCTGTTTTGATCATAACTCGCTTGGAAATGGCTATTCTCAACGTTTTATGTGAGATTCTAATAGAAAAAGAGGAAAGACTTATGATAATACATATGCTTCAGTTTTGAGTCTAACTTGCCCTGAACAGTCGTTTCTGAGCGTTTCAGACGCTAAACAGGTTCAAATAAGCCAAAACAAGCTTTTCATGACACACACTTGTCTTTTTGCCTGTTTTGATCATAATTGGCTTGGAAATGGCTATTCTCAACGTTTTATGTGAGATTCTAATAGAAAAAGCAGAAAAACTTATAAAAACACATATATTGATTTTTTGAGTCTAACTTGCCCTGAACAGTCGTTTCTGAGCGTTTCAGACGCTTAACAGTTGAAAAAAAGCCAAAACAAGCTTATCATGACACACACTTGTCTTTTTGCCTGTTTTGATAATAATTGGTTTGGAAATGGCTATTCTCAACGTTTTATGTGAGATTCTAATAGGAAAAGCAGAAAAACTTATAAAAACACATATATTGAATTTTTGAGTCTAACTCGCACTGAACAGTCGTTTCTCATTGTTTCAGATGACAAACAGGTGAAAATAAGCAAAAACGAGCTTTTCATTACACACACTTGTCTTTTTGCCTGTTTTGATCATAACTCGCTTGGAAATGGCTAGTTTCATAAGAATTTCTGATTTAAAGAAAGAAGAAAACGTTATTAAAAAAATACACATACTTCAAGATTTTATGTGATCCTTCAATGATATCCATCCAAATATCATACCATTATATACATAATGGATCAATTCAGAGGTTGAAATTTGGGGGCCTTTATGTCACAACGTCACACAAAGAAGTGTATATCTCTGCTTCTGAATATACTATTTTTCTATAACTTCTTTCACATACAGATCATCATCAGATATGACTTGTTCTGAATGTATATGTGCATTTTGGGGGCACCCTTATGCCAAAATGACCTCTTTTTGTAATCCATTATCATTTGATTTCCTGCATATTCAAATTATATGTAATGAAAAGCATGCATATCAGCACAGATTGCAGTGTTTCCCCTAGGTTGACTGACCTGGCCCTGGCTGGGGAGGTCGATTAGCACATTTCTCTGTTCTCTGTTTAGCATCTTCAGGCTCAATGCCTATAGCAAGAGCAGTTGGGGAAACAGACATTACTTTTCTTGGTCTTGACAAGCTGCAGCATTTATTAACTTACACTGTACATTTACTACCAGATTGTTACAGCTTACTGCTAACCTTTTCTGCTGCTCCGCTTGCATTCACCATGACTTTTCTGATGCTCGCTCTATCGCTTATCGCCATGGATGTATAAAGAGAACTGGATACAGGAAGAGTGCCAGGCTTTGAAGCAAATTTGACATAGTGGCCAAAGTGCGTAATCACATGATGCACACTGGCCCAAAAATTCTTTTTCTCAAAGACTTGTGAAAAAGACGTGGTACTTTTTTTTTTAGAATCACAACCCCCGCGAGTCACTATCAGGATTTGAGCCATTTGGTCGATCACATTTCAAAAGCCTAGAAGAACCACAACCATTGAATTGTTTCATCACCATTAAAGTTAGCTAAACCATTCTCATGAGTATATTGGCTCAAAGCATTCAGAACAAAAATGTGTGAAACTATGGACTCTTGTTCCAAGTTCCTGCCCATGCCTTTTTGCCTCCCAAATGCCACACACATTTGAATAGCAATTTCAGCATTTGGTTAGTATTAATTCTTTTACAATTTGATTCATCTTTGACTCCTGGAATGATGTCCAACAGCTCTAATTCAAACAGCTGCACACAACACTGGTTGATATCACTGTGGCTAGCTAGCAAACATTAGCTAACTGCAAGCTAACATAAAGAGTGACCTAAGCAGTAAAAATGGAGACTATATATAAACTATATGAATATAAATTATATTTTGTCATCATAGATACTACACATATGTCTCAGGGGCAATTTATACTCATTTTAGATGCAAATACACCCACTTTGAGTGAAAAATTGGTCAAAAAAATTAGGTTTGTATGGGGCTATCGGAAATAAAATTTGGCATTGAAATCAAACCCTGCAATTAAAAAAAAAAAAGTGTATTATCATTGAAAAAAGTTCCACTGAAAAATAAAACGCTCTAAAAATTTTAATTAAAATTACAATCTGTCAATCTTATTAGGGCTCGAGCACTGAACGGTGCGAAGGCCCTCTTGTATTTGTAGTGATTATTATTATTATTATCATTATCATTATTATTATTATTATTATCATCATTATTATTATTATTATTATTATTCCGAAACAAACGCATTTTTGACAGCCGTTTTGACGACCTTTCAGAAACTCATGAAATTTTGCACATTTATCAGGACTGCTGAAAAATTTGATATTGAAAATGGCTGGACTGCGCCCCCTAGAAAATTAGGAAAATTGAGCACCTCAACCCAGATTGTCATAGAAGTAAGATGCGACACATCCTTCGCCATGACATACGATGCTGTTTTCCAGGGAGAGGGGGTGGCTCTACAGCCACGAAACTTGACACACATGTCTAGAGTGATGTTATCCTTTGTAGTTCATTTGAATGGGTGTGGCAAAATGGCTCAACAGCGACCCCTTGAAAATTTCAAAGTTGAAGCCCCGCCTACCAGATTAACGTAGAAAAATGAAATTCACAAGGCACATGTATAATGTCAAGATGCACAAAAAAGCCTCTTGGAGCCATATCAAGCTCCTACAGTCCAAGTCCTACAGGAAGTCCGCCATCTCTAAAAAACTGGTCAATTTTCGCCTTTTCTTGGCCATTTCGCATACCTTGTGTTTTAACAAACTCCTCCTACAATTCATCGTAGGGACTCCAAAATCAGTATGTGTCATCTAGACTAGTGTATGATCAAAAGTTATCAAAAGATTTAGTGTACATTGAAGCGCTTGGCCGTGGTGTGGCCTTTAGTTTTGATGTTTCGTCATTACAGAGGAAATTGCTATAACTTTAGTGTACATGGTGGGATCTGCCTGAAACTTTACAGGTTTGATAACAGTCCAGGCCTGAGCACATCTACATTACAATATTCAATCAGTGATGCAAACTGGCTCCATAGCGCCCCCATAACACAGTACAGGAAAGCAGCCCCAGCAGCAGGCAAATGAGTGGACAAAGGAAGTGATGTTTCTCTCCTTGCTCTGTCTGAAAGTAGCCCGACTGTGAAAACATCTACATGCCTGTGACAAAGGCTCTTCGACTGTGCCCGATGTTCACCGGGTTGCGAGGTCCCGATCATCGCTGCTTGCAGCTTTTATTCTATTTTGGTATTTTTTGCATTAAGATTAGTTTTTCAATGTCAATCATAAGATTTTTTTCTTCATGTCTTTACAATGTACGTTTTTTTTCAATGCCACCGGTTCTCAGTTTCAACTTTGTCTTTTTCAGTTTCAACTTTTTCTGTTTCAGTTTCAACTTATTGTCACCGTTTTGATGTCAGTACCCAGCATGCCTTACGATGCGACGTGTGTGTTTACATGTGAGGTATTTATTCCGTTTGGTTTCTCAAATGCCGCGATCTCCACAAAGCATTAGCTGAAGTCAGTAGCAGCGTGCTAGGTTCGACCTACTTGCTGGAGTAGTAAACTAGGCGTCATTACATAGGATTACATAGGATTCTACTGGCGTGAGTGACTGTTTTCCAGTTATTAGTTTTACCCCAGTTTGCATCACAAGCAAAAAGGAAGGTGGTCCTCAGAATTTTTTTAAAAATCAGATGTGAGCCTTAAGCTACTAAAGACCTTTGATTGTTTTATTGAATAATCAATACATTTGTATGTTTTTGTTTATGTGAAATATGTAATCCTAATTAGATATTCACTCATTTGTGTAAAGTAAAGTCATTTTAGGGATCAAACTAGGGAGGGATTTTGCGGCTCCAGGTGGGTTTTATATGGTGAGAAATGGGCTAAAATGGCTGAAGCTTGCTGAACCCTTGTCTAGCAGAACCTAGAAAATGAAGCAAGACAGGATTGAGCTGAGAGCTTGTTGAAAGCATTTTCCCACACCTGCACTGAGCTTGAGTTGAGCTTAATATTACCACACCAATCTGATCATCCACATCCACAGACATTAAGTAAAATACAAAATTAGGAACACTAGATCCTGGAAAACATGTTAGATCAGATCATTTATTTCTGTTGACATAGTTAATTAATTCAAAGTTAATCTATTTAAAACAACAACAAAAAACAAGGTATGAGCCAAACCATGGATTTGGAGAATTGTTATACCCCTAATAAATAGTGGTATTTATGACTCCTAACCATTGCCTATAGAGTGCCATTTTCTCATGACATGGCTTGAGACAACGAGTGTTAGAGTTTAAAGCGCTTCTTTCATGGTGACTTGACTTGACTTAATTGGCCTGTCTTGTTTGATGTTTAGCAGTGAATTGACTTTGCTTACTTGAGTCTTAAACACAGTGACTTAGGATTTGCTTCAGCTTTTAAGGTTAAGACTTGAGACTAGCTTGTGACTTGCACATGTGTACCTCTCACATCTGTTATTTGTGAACATGAACTACTTCCTCCCAAAGCAACAAACCAGAGACACGAGACCCCAGAATGAAGTGGAGCTGCTTCATAGACAATGAATGTGAAACTAATTTCATAGTCATTTTTAAAATACCCAAGTAAGCTTTATTCTTGTCTTGCCTTTCATATCTGAAAAACAAGTTGTACCTGTACATAACTGGTATATGACAATGTCCACAGTGAAACATTATAATGGACAATGAATGAATGGGATAAATTACTGCATTTTACTGTCATTTTGTTGAGTTTCTCTCCTCTCTTCTTTTTCACCACAGACGGGGCTGAGCGATCCTTGGAGGAGAGACTTCAGTGAAGCATGTGAAATACGTGAGTTGATAACAACTACAGTCATTGCATTACTGCAATTAAATCTCTGTGAGTAAAAGGCCAATAAGAGTAATTTAATTCATGCAAAAGATGGGTAGACAATATTTGGGGCTTTTAAAACAATATGGTAGAGATTCATTTGTCTCCATAGCTGCGTTCTCACTGAGAGAACGCCGCTCTGACGGTTTCAGAACAGGAGCTAGAGTAAAGTCCAGGACCGGGAACCCAAGCGCACACCCTTGTGTCTCTGAGCCTAACTAACTTACAGAAAGAACACAGTTCTAACTGTTTCAGAACTGAACGGGTGTGAAAAGCAAGAGTTGTGACCCAAACACATGCGCTTGTCTCTCTGATCCTTACTAATTCACAGAAAAGACGCGTTCTAACACTTTCAGAACATGAGCTGGTGAAAAAATCATGAGCAGGCGACCAAAAAAATACACTTGTCTATCTGAGCCAGACTAACTTGCAGAAAGAACGCAGTTCTAACTGTTTCAGAACATGAGACGGTGTGAAAAGCAAGAGTTGTGACCCAAACACATGCGCTTGTCTCTCTGAGCCTCACTAATTCACAGAGAGGACGCTCTTTTGAAAGTTTCAACACCGGAGCCAGTGTAAAAAGCATGAGCAGGCGACAAAACACATACACTTATCTCTCTGTGCCTAAATAACTGGCCAAGAGAATGCCTTTCTGATACTTTCAGAACTGGAGCCGGTGTAAAATGCAGGTGCAGACAACCAAACACACACGCTTGTCTCTCTGAGCCTTACTAATTTGCAGAAAAAACGCAGTTCTAACTGTTTCAGAAATGAGCGGGTGTAAAAAGCAAGGGTTGTGACCCAAACACATACGCCTGTCTCTCTGATCCTTACTAATTCACAGAGAAGACGCGTTTGAACACTTTCAGAACATGAGCTGGTGAAAAAATCATGAGCAGGCGACCAGAAAAATACACTTGTCTCTCTGAGCCTAACTAACTTGCAGAAAGAACGCAGTTCTAACTGTTTCAGAACATGAGCCGGTGTGAAAAGCAAGAGTTGTGTCCCAAACACATACGCTTGTCTCTCTGAGCCTTACTAATTCACAGAGAGGACGCTCTTTTGACAGTTTCAATACCGGAGCCAGTGTAAAAAGCAGGAGCAGGCGACATAGCACATATGCTTGTCTCTCTGAGCCTGGCTAACTAACTGGCCAAGAGAATGTCTTTCTGACAGTTTCAGAACAGGAAGCGGTGTAAAATGCAGGTGTGGACAACCAAAAACATACGCTTTTCTCTCTGAGCCTAACTAACTTGCAGAAAAAACGCAGTCCTAACTGTTTCAGAACTGAGCGGGTGTAAAAAGCAAGGGTTGTGACCCAAACACATACGCTTGTCTCTCTGATCCTTACTAATTCACAGAGAAGACGCGTTCTCAGACTTTCAGAACATGAGCTGGTGTAAAAATCATGAGCAGGCGACCAGAAAAATACGCTTGTCTCTCTGAGCCAGACTAACTTGCAGAAAGAACGCAGTTCTAACTGTTTCAGAACATGAGCCTGTGTGAAAAGCAAGAGTTGTGACTCAAACACATGTGCTTATCTCTCTGAGCCTTATTAATTCACAGGGAGGATGCTCTTTTGACCGTTTAAATACCGGAGCCAGTGTAAAAAGCATGAGCAGGCGACCAAACACATACAAGCGTATGTGTTTTGGTCACCTGGTCCCTCTGTACCTAAATAACTGGCCAAGAGAATTTCAGAACAGGAGCGGGTGTAAAATGCAGGTGCGGAAAAAAACATATACGCTTGTCTCTCTGAGCCTAACTAAATTGCAGAAAGAACGCAGTTTCACAACATTATCCGGTGTGAAAAGCAAGAGTTGTGACCCAAACACATGCGCTTGTCTCTCTTAGCCTAACTAATTTGTAGAAAGAACGCAGTTCTAACTGTTTCAGAACTTAGCGGGTGTAAAAAGCAAGGGTTGTGACCCAAACACATACGCTTGTCTCTCTGTCCCTAAATAACTGGCCAAGAGAATGCCTTTCTGATAGTTTCAGAACAGTAGCTGGTGTAAAATGCAGGTGTAGACAACCAAACACACACGCTTGTCTCTCTGAGCCTAACTAACTTGCAGAAAAAACGCAGTTCTAACTGTTTCAGAACACGAGCCGGTGTGAAAAGCAAGAGTTGTGACCCAAACACTTGTCTCTCTGAGCCTTACTAATTCACAGAGAGGACACTCTTTTGAAAGTTTCAATACAGGCGCCCGTGTGAAACACATGAGCAGGCGACAAAACACAGACGCTTATCTCTCTGTGCCTAAGTAACTGACCAAGACAATGCCTTTCTGATACTTTCAGAACAGTAGCTGGTGTAAAATGCAGGTGCAGACAACCAAACACACACGCTTGTCTCTCTGAGCCTAACTAATTTGTAGAAAGAACGCATTTCTAACTGTTTCAGAACAGAGCGGGTGTAAAAAGCAAGGATTGTGACCCAAACACATACGCCTGTCTCTCTGATCCTTACTAATTCACAGAGAAAATGCGTTCGAACACTTTCAGAACATGAGCTGGTGTAAAAATCATGAGCAGGCGACCAAAAAAATACGCTTGTCTATCTGAGCCAGACTAACTTGCAGAAAGAACGCAGTTCTAACTGTTTCAGAACATGAGCCTGTGTGAAAAGCAAGAGTTGTGACCCAAACACATGCGCTTGTCTCTCTGAGCATCACTAATTCACAGAGAGGACGCTTTTTTGAAAGTTTCAATACCGGAGCCAGTGTAAAATGCATGAGCAGGTGACCAAACACATACAAGCGTATGTGTTTTGGTCACCTGGTCCCTCTGTACCTAAATAACTGGCCAAGAGAATTTCAGAACAGGAGCGGGTGTAAAATGCAGGTGCGGACAAAAAAACATATACGCTTGTCTCTCTGAGCCTAACTAAATTGCAGAAAGAACGCAGTTTCACAACATGAGCCGGTGTGAAAATCAAGAGTTGTGACCCAAACACTCTTTTGAAAGTTTCAATACTGGAGCCAGTGTAAAAAGCATGAGCAGGCGACAAAACACATACGCTTATCTCTCTGTGCCTAAATAACTGGCCAATAGAATGCCTTTCTGAAACTTTCAGAACAGGAGCCGGTGTAAAATGCAGGTGCAGACAACCAAACATATACGCTTGTCTCTCTGAGCCTCACTAATTCACAGAGAGGACGAGTTCTTACAGTTCCAGAACATGAGCCCACCGGCATGAGCAGGCGACCAAATACATACACTTGTCTCTCAGAGCCTACTTAATGTTAGAAAAAGACTTTCGTTTCTGTGCGTTTCAGATGCCAAACAGGTGAAAATAAGAAAAAACAATCTTTTAATTACACACACCTGTTTTTTTTGCCTGTTTTGATCATAACTCGCTTGGAAATGGCTATTCTCAACGTTTTATGTGAGATTCTAATAGAAAAAGAGGAAAGACTTATGATAATACATATGCTTCAGTTTTGAGTCTAACTTGCCCTGAACAGTCGTTTCTGAGCGTTTCAGACGCTAAACAGGTTCAAATAAGCCAAAACAAGCTTTTCATGACACACACTTGTCTTTTTGCCTGTTTTGATCATAATTGGCTTGGAAATGGCTATTCTCAACGTTTTATGTGAGATTCTAATAGAAAAAGCAGAAAAACTTATAAAAACACATATATTGATTTTTTGAGTCTAACTTGCCCTGAACAGTCGTTTCTGAGCGTTTCAGACGCTAAACAGGTCTAAATAAGCCAAAACAAGCTTATCATGACACACACTTGTCTTTTTGCCTGTTTTGATAATAATTGGTTTGGAAATGGCTATTCTCAACGTTTTATGTGAGATTCTAATAGAAAAAGCAGAAAAACTTATAAAAACACATATATTGATTTTTTGAGTCTAACTTGCCCTGAACAGTCGTTTCTGAGCGTTTCAGACGCTAAACAGGTCTAAATAAGCCAAAACAAGCTTATCATGACACACACTTGTCTTTTTGCCTGTTTTGATAATAATTGGTTTGGAAATGGCTATTCTCAACGTTTTATGTGAGATTCTAATAGGAAAAGCAGAAAAACTTATACAAACACATATATTGAATTTTTGAGTCTAACTTGCCCTGAACAGTCGATTCTGAGCGTTTCAGACGCTAAACAGGTCTAAATAAGCCAAAACAAGCTTATCATGACACACACTTGTCTTTTTGCCTGTTTTGATAATAATTGGTTTGGAAATGGCTATTCTCAACGTTTTATGTGAGATTCTAATAGGAAAAGCAGAAAAACTTATACAAACACATATATTGAATTTTTGAGTCTAACTTGCCCTGAACAGTCGATTCTGAGCGTTTCAGACGCTAAACAGGTCTAAATAAGCCAAAACAAGCTTATCATGACACACACTTGTCTTTTTGCCTGTTTTGATAATAATTGGTTTGGAAATGGCTATTCTCAACGTTTTATGTGAGATTCTAATAGGAAAAGCAGAAAAACTTATAAAAACACATATATTGATTTTTTGAGTCTAACTTGCCCTGAACAGTCGTTTCTGAGCGTTTCAGACGCTAAACAGGTCTAAATAAGCCAAAACAAGCTTATCATGACACACACTTGTCTTTTTGCCTGTTTTGATAATAATTGGTTTGGAAATGGCTATTCTCAACGTTTTATGTGAGATTCTAATAGGAAAAGCAGAAAAACTTATACAAACACATATATTGAATTTTTGAGTCTAACTTGCCCTGAACAGTCGATTCTGAGCGTTTCAGACGCTAAACAGGTCTAAATAAGCCAAAACAAGCTTATCATGACACACACTTGTCTTTTTGCCTGTTTTGATAATAATTGGTTTGGAAATGGCTATTCTCAACGTTTTATGTGAGATTCTAATAGGAAAAGCAGAAAAACTTATACAAACACATATATTGAATTTTTGAGTCTAACTTGCCCTGAACAGTCGATTCTGAGCGTTTCAGACGCTAAACAGGTCTAAATAAGCCAAAACAAGCTTATCATGACACACACTTGTCTTTTTGCCTGTTTTGATAATAATTGGTTTGGAAATGGCTATTCTCAACGTTTTATGTGAGATTCTAATAGGAAAAGCAGAAAAACTTATAAAAACACATATATTGATTTTTTGAGTCTAACTTGCCCTGAACAGTCGTTTCTGAGCGTTTCAGACGCTAAACAGGTCTAAATAAGCCAAAACAAGCTTATCATGACACACACTTGTCTTTTTGCCTGTTTTGATAATAATTGGTTTGGAAATGGCTATTCTCAACGTTTTATGTGAGATTCTAATAGGAAAAGCAGAAAAACTTATAAAAACACATATATTGAATTTTTGAGTCTAACTTGCCCTGAACAGTCGTTTCTGAGCGTTTCAGACGCTAAACAGTTGAAAAAAAGCCAAAACAAGCTTTTCATGACACACACTTGTCTTTTTGCCTGTTTTGATCATAATTCGCTTGGAAATGGCTATTCTCAACGTTTTATGTGAGATTCTAATAGGAAAAGCAGAAAAACTTATAAAAACACATATATTGAATTTTTGAGTCTAACTTGCCCTGAACAGTCTTTTTTGAGCGTTTCAGACGCTAAACAGTTGAAAAAAAGCCAAAACAAGCTTATCATGACACACACTTGTCTTTTTGCCTGTTTTGATCATAATTGGCTTGGAAATGGCTATTCTCAACGTTTTATGTGAGATTCTAATAGAAAAAGAAGAAAAACTTATAAAAACACATATATTGAATTTTTGAGTCTAACTCGCACTGAACAGTCGTTTCTCAGTGTTTCAGACGACAAACAGTTGAAAATAAGCCAAAAAAAGCTTTTCATTACACACACTTGTCTTTTTGCCTGTTTTGATCATAACTCGCTTGGAAATGGCTAGTTTCATAAGAATTTCTGATTTAAAGAAAGAAGAAAACGTTATTAAAAAAATACACATACTTCAAGATTTTATGTGATCCTTCAATGATATCCATCCAAATATCATACCATTATATACATAATGGATCAATTCAGAGGTTGAAATTTGGGGGCCTTTATGTCACAACGTCACACAAAGAAGTGTATATCTCTGCTTCTGAATATACTATTTTTCTATAACTTCTTTCACATACAGATCATCATCAGATATGACTTGTTCTGAATGTATATGTGCATTTTGGGGGCACCCTTATGCCAAAATGACCTCTTTTTGTAATCCATTATCATTTGATTTCCTGCATATTCAAATTATATGTAATGAAAAGCATGCATATCAGCACAGATTGCAGTGTTTCCCCTAGGTTGACTGACCTGGCCCTGGCTGGGGAGGTCGATTAGCACATTTCTCTGTTCTCTGTTTAGCATCTTCAGGCTCAATGCCTATAGCAAGAGCAGTTGGGGAAACAGACATTACTTTTCTTGGTCTTGACAAGCTGCAGCATTTATTAACTTACACTGTACATTTACTACCAGATTGTTACAGCTTACTGCTAACCTTTTCTGCTGCTCCGCTTGCATTCACCATGACTTTTCTGATGCTCGCTCTATCGCTTATCGCCATGGATGTATAAAGAGAACTGGATACAGGAAGAGTGCCAGGCTTTGAAGCAAATTTGACATAGTGGCCAAAGTGCGTAATCACATGATGCACACTGGCCCAAAAATTCTTTTTCTCAAAGACTTGTGAAAAAGACGTGGTACTTTTTTTTTAGAATCACAACCCCCGCGAGTCACTATCAGGATTTGAGCCATTTGGTCGATCGCATTTCAAAAGCCTAGAAGAACCACAACCATTGAATTGTTTCATCACCATTAAAGTTAGCTAAACCATTCTCATGAGTATATTGGCTCAAAGCATTCAGAACAAAAATGTGTGAAACTATGGACTCTTGTTCCAAGTTCCTGCCCATGCCTTTTTGCCTCCCAAATGCCACACACATTTGAATAGCAATTTCAGCATTTGGTTAGTATTAATTCTTTTACAATTTGATTCATCTTTGACTCCTGGAATGATGTCCAACAGCTCTAATTCAAACAGCTGCACACAACACTGGTTGATATCACTGTGGCTAGCTAGCAAACATTAGCTAACTGCAAGCTAACATAAAGAGTGACCTAAGCAGTAAAAATGGAGACTATATATAAACTATATGAATATAAATTATATTTTGTCATCATAGATACTACACATATGTCTCAGGGGCAATTTATACTCATTTTAGATGCAAATACACCCACTTTGAGTGAAAAATTGGTCAAAAAAATTAGGTTTGTATGGGGCTATCGGAAATAAAATTTGGCATTGAAATCAAACCCTGCAATTAAAAAAAAAAAAGTGTATTATCATTGAAAAAAGTTCCACTGAAAAATAAAACGCTCTAAAAATTTTAATTAAAATTACAATCTGTCAATCTTATTAGGGCTCGAGCACTGAACGGTGCGAAGGCCCTCTTGTATTTGTAGTGATTATTATTATTATTATCATTATCATTATTATTATTATTATTATCATCATTATTATTATTATTATTATTATTCCGAAACAAACGCATTTTTGACAGCCGTTTTGACGACCTTTCAGAAACTCATGAAATTTTGCACATTTATCAGGACTGCTGAAAAATTTGATATTGAAAATGGCTGGACTGCGCCCCCTAGAAAATTAGGAAAATTGAGCACCTCAACCCAGATTGTCATAGAAGTAAGATGCGACACATCCTTCGCCATGACATACGATGCTGTTTTCCAGGGAGAGGGGGTGGCTCTACAGCCACGAAACTTGACACACATGTCTAGAGTGATGTTATCCTTTGTAGTTCATTTGAATGGGTGTGGCAAAATGGCTCAACAGCGACCCCTTGAAAATTTCAAAGTTGAAGCCCCGCCTACCAGATTAACGTAGAAAAATGAAATTCACAAGGCACATGTATAATGTCAAGATGCACAAAAAAGCCTCTTGGAGCCATATCAAGCTCCTACAGTCCAAGTCCTACAGGAAGTCCGCCATCTCTAAAAAACTGGTCAATTTTCGCCTTTTCTTGGCCATTTCGCATACCTTGTGTTTTAACAAACTCCTCCTACAATTCATCGTAGGGACTCCAAAATCAGTATGTGTCATCTAGACTAGTGTATGATCAAAAGTTATCAAAAGATTTAGTGTACATTGAAGCGCTTGGCCGTGGTGTGGCCTTTAGTTTTGATGTTTCGTCATTACAGAGGAAATTGCTATAACTTTAGTGTACATGGTGGGATCTGCCTGAAACTTTACAGGTTTGATAACAGTCCAGGCCTGAGCACATCTACATTACAATATTCAATCAGTGATGCAAACTGGCTCCATAGCGCCCCCATAACACAGTACAGGAAAGCAGCCCCAGCAGCAGGCAAATGAGTGGACAAAGGAAGTGATGTTTCTCTCCTTGCTCTGTCTGAAAGTAGCCCGACTGTGAAAACATCTACATGCCTGTGACAAAGGCTCTTCGACTGTGCCCGATGTTCACCGGGTTGCGAGGTCCCGATCATCGCTGCTTGCAGCTTTTATTCTATTTTGGTATTTTTTGCATTAAGATTAGTTTTTCAATGTCAATCATAAGATTTTTTTCTTCATGTCTTTACAATGTACGTTTTTTTTCAATGCCACCGGTTCTCAGTTTCAACTTTGTCTTTTTCAGTTTCAACTTTTTCTGTTTCAGTTTCAACTTATTGTCACCGTTTTGATGTCAGTACCCAGCATGCCTTACGATGCGACGTGTGTGTTTACATGTGAGGTATTTATTCCGTTTGGTTTCTCAAATGCCGCGATCTCCACAAAGCATTAGCTGAAGTCAGTAGCAGCGTGCTAGGTTCGACCTACTTGCTGGAGTAGTAAACTAGGCGTCATTACATAGGATTACATAGGATTCTACTGGCGTGAGTGACTGTTTTCCAGTTATTAGTTTTACCCCAGTTTGCATCACAAGCAAAAAGGAAGGTGGTCCTCAGAATTTTTTTAAAAATCAGATGTGAGCCTTAAGCTACTAAAGACCTTTGAATACATTTGTATGTTTTTGTTTATGTGAAATATGTAATCCTAATTAGATATTCACTCATTTGTGTAAAGTAAAGTCATTTTAGGGATCAAACTAGGGAGGGATTTTGCGGCTCCAGGTGGGTTTTATATGGTGAGAAATGGGCTAAAATGGCTGAAGCTTGCTGAACCCTTGTCTAGCAGAACCTAGAAAATGAAGCAAGACAGGATTGAGCTGAGAGCTTGTTGAAAGCATTTTCCCACACCTGCACTGAGCTTGAGTTGAGCTTAATATTACCACACCAATCTGATCATCCACATCCACAGACATTAAGTAAAATACAAAATTAGGAACACTAGATCCTGGAAAACATGTTAGATCAGATCATTTATTTCTGTTGACATAGTTAATTAATTCAAAGTTAATCTATTTAAAACAACAACAAAAAACAAGGTATGAGCCAAACCATGGATTTGGAGAATTGTTATACCCCTAATAAATAGTGGTATTTATGACTCCTAACCATAGCCTATAGAGTGCCATTTTCTCATGACATGGCTTGAGACAACGAGTGTTAGAGTTTAAAGCGCTTCTTTCAGGGTGACTTGACTTGACTTAATTGGCCTGTCTTGTTTGATGTTTAGCAGTGAATTGACTTTGCTTACTTGAGTCTTAAACACAGTGACTTAGGATTTGCTTCAGCTTTTAAGGTTAAGACTTGAGACTAGCTTGTGACTTGCACATGTGTACCTCTCACATCTGTTATTTGTGAACATGAACTACTTCCTCCCAAAGCAACAAACCAGAGACATGAGACCCTAGAATGAAGTGGAGCTGCTTCATAGACAATGAATGTGAAACTAATTTCATAGTCATTTTTAAAATACCCAAGTAAGCTTTATTCTTGTCTTGCCTTTCATATCTGAAAAACAAGTTGTACCTGTACATAACTGGTATATGACAATGTCCACAGTGAAACATTATAATGGACAATGAATGAATGGGATAAATTACTGCATTTTACTGTCATTTTGTTGAGTTTCTCTCCTCTCTTCTTTTTCACCACAGACGGGGCTGAGCGATCCTTGGAGGAGAGACTTCAGTGAAGCATGTGAAATACGTGAGTTGATAACAACTACAGTCATTGCATTACTGCAATTAAATCTCTGTGAGTAAAAGGCCAATAAGAGTAATTTAATTCATGCAAAAGATGGGTAGACAATATTTGGGGCTTTTAAAACAATATGGTAGAGATTCATTTGTCTCCATAGCTGCGTTCTCACTGAGAGAACGCCGCTCTGACGGTTTCAGAACAGGAGCTAGAGTAAAGTCCAGGACCGGGAACCCAAGCGCACACCCTTGTGTCTCTGAGCCTAACTAACTTACAGAAAGAACACAGTTCTAACTGTTTCAGAACTGAACGGGTGTGAAAAGCAAGAGTTGTGACCCAAACACATGCGCTTGTCTCTCTGATCCTTACTAATTCACAGAAAAGACGCGTTCTAACACTTTCAGAACATGAGCTGGTGAAAAAATCATGAGCAGGCGACCAAAAAAATACACTTGTCTCTCTGAGCCTAACTAACTTGCAGAAAGAATGCAGTTCTAACTGTTTCAGAACATGAGACGGTGTGAAAAGCAAGAGTTGTGACCCAAACACATGCGCTTGTCTCTCTGAGCCTCACTAATTCACAGAGAGGACGCTCTTTTGAAAGTTTCAACACCGGAGCCAGTGTAAAAAGCATGAGCAGGCGACAAAACACATACACTTATCTCTCTGTGCCTAAATAACTGGCCAAGAGAATGCCTTTCTGATACTTTCAGAACTGGAGCCGGTGTAAAATGCAGGTGCAGACAACCAAACACACACGCTTGTCTCTCTGAGCCTTACTAATTTGCAGAAAAAACGCAGTTCTAACTGTTTCAGAACATGAGCCTGTGTGAAAAGCAAGAGTTGTGACTCAAACACATGCGCTTATCTCTCTGAGCCTTATTAATTCACAGGGAGGACGCTCTTTTGACCGTTTAAATACCGGAGCCAGTGTAAAAAGCATGAGCAGGCGACCAAACACATACTCTTGTCTCTCTGTGACTAAATAACTGGCCAAGAGAATTTCAGAACAGGAGCCGGTGTAAAATGCAGGTGCGGAAAAAAACATATACGCTTGTCTCTCTGAGCCTAACTAAATTGCAGAAAGAACGCAGTTTCACAACATTATCCGGTGTGAAAAGCAAGAGTTGTGACCCAAACACATGCGCTTGTCTCTCTTAGCCTAACTAATTTGTAGAAAGAACGCAGTTCTAACTGTTTCAGAACTTAGCGGGTGTAAAAAGCAAGGGTTGTGACCCAAACACATACGCTTGTCTCTCTGTCCCTAAATAACTGGCCAAGAGAATGCCTTTCTGATAGTTTCAGAACAGTAGCTGGTGTAAAATGCAGGTGTAGACAACCAAACACACACGCTTGTCTCTCTGAGCCTAACTAACTTGCAGAAAAAACGCAGTTCTAACTGTTTCAGAACACGAGCCGGTGTGAAAAGCAAGAGTTATGACCCAAACACTTGTCTCTCTGAGCCTTACTAATTCACAGAGAGGACACTCTTTTGAAAGTTTCAATACAGGCGCCAGTGTGAAACACATGAGCAGGCGACAAAACACAGACGCTTATCTCTCTGTGCCTAAGTAACTGACCAAGACAATGCCTTTCTGATACTTTCAGAACAGTAGCTGGTGTAAAATGCAGGTGCAGACAACCAAACACACACGCTTGTCTCTCTGAGCCTAACTAACTTGCAGAAAGAATGCAGTTCTAACTGTTTCAGAACTGAGCCGGTGTGAAAAGCAAGAGTTGTGACCCAAACACATGCGCTTGTCTCTCTGTGACTAAATAACTGGCCAAGAGAATTTCAGAACAGGAGCCGGTGTAAAATGCAGGTGCGGAAAAAAACATATACGCTTGTCTCTCTGAGCCTAACTAAATTGCAGAAAGAACGCAGTTTCACAACATTATCCGGTGTGAAAAGCAAGAGTTGTGACCCAAACACATGCGCTTGTCTCTCTTAGCCTAACTAATTTGTAGAAAGAACGCAGTTCTAACTGTTTCAGAACTTAGCGGGTGTAAAAAGCAAGGGTTGTGACCCAAACACATACGCTTGTCTCTCTGTCCCTAAATAACTGGCCAAGAGAATGCCTTTCTGATAGTTTCAGAACAGTAGCTGGTGTAAAATGCAGGTGTAGACAACCAAACACACACGCTTGTCTCTCTGAGCCTAACTAACTTGCAGAAAAAACGCAGTTCTAACTGTTTCAGAACTGAGCCGGTGTGAAAAGCAAGAGTTGTGACCCAAACACATGCGCTTGTCTCTCTGAGCCTAACTAATTTGTAGAAAGAACGCATTTCTAACTGTTTCAGAACTGAGCCGGTGTAAAAAAGCAAGGATTGTGACCCAAACACATACGCCTGTCTCTCTGATCCTTACTAATTCACACAGAAGACGCGTTCTCACACTTTCAAAACATGAGCTGGTGTAAAAATCATGAGCAGGCGACCAAAAAAATACGCTTGTCTATCTGAGCCAGACTAACTTGCAGAAAGAACGCAGTTCTAACTGTTTCAGAACATGAGCCTGTGTGAAAAGCAAGAGTTGTGACCCAAACACATGCGCTTGTCTCTCTGAGCATCACTAATTCACAGAGAGGACGCTTTTTTGAAAGTTTCAATACCAGAGCCAGTGTAAAATGCATGAGCAGGTGACCAAACACATACAAGCGTATGTGTTTTGGTCACCTGGTCTCTCTGTACCTAAATAACTGGCCAAGAGAATTTCAGAACAGGAGCGGGTGTAAAATGCAGGTGCGGACAAAAAAACATATACGCTTGTCTCTCTGAGCCTAACTAAATTGCAGAAAGAACGCAGTTTCACAACATGAGCCGGTGTGAAAAGCAAGAGTTGTGACCCAAACACATGCGCTTGTCTCTCTGAGCCTTATTGATTCACAGGGAGGACGCTCTTTTGACAGTTTCAATACTGGAGCCAGTGTAAAAAGTATGAGCAGGCGACCAAGCACATACGCTTATCTCTCTGTGCCTAAATAACTGGCCAATAGAATGCCTTTCTGAAACTTTCAGAACAGGAGCCGGTGTAAAATGCAGGTGCAGACAACCAAACATATACGCTTGTCTCTCTGAGCCTCACTAATTCACAGAGAGGACGAGTTCTTACAGTTCCAGAACATGAGCCCACCGGCATGAGCAGGCGACCAAATACATACACTTGTCTCTCAGAGCCTACTTAATGTTAGAAAAAGACTTTCGTTTCTGTGCGTTTCAGATGCCAAACAGGTGAAAATAAGAAAAAACAATCTTTTAATTACACACACCTGTTTTTTTGCCTGTTTTGATCATAACTCGCTTGGAAATGGCTATTCTCAACGTTTTATGTGAGATTCTAATAGAAAAAGAAGAAAGACTTATGATAATACATATGCTTCAGTTTTGAGTCTAACTTGCCCTGAACAGTCGTTTCTGAGCGTTTCAGACGCTAAACAGGTTCAAATAAGCCAAAACAAGCTTATCATGACACACACTTGTCTTTTTGCCTGTTTTGATAATAATTGGTTTGGAAATGGCTATTCTCAACGTTTTATGTGAGATTCTAATAGGAAAAGCAGAAAAACTTATAAAAACACATATATTGAATTTTTGAGTCTAACTTGCCCTGAACAGTCGTTTCTGAGCGTTTCAGACGCTAAACAGTTGAAAAAAAGCCAAAACAAGCTTTTCATGACACACACTTGTCTTTTTGCCTGTTTTGATCATAATTCGCTTGGAAATGGCTATTCTCAACGTTTTATGTGAGATTCTAATAGAAAAAGCAGAAAAACTTATAAAAACACATATATTGATTTTTTGAGTCTAACTTGCCCTGAACAGTCGTTTCTGAGCGTTTCAGACGCTAAACAGGTCTAAATAAGCCAAAACAAGCTTATCATGACACACACTTGTCTTTTTGCCTGTTTTGATAATAATTGGTTTGGAAATGGCTATTCTCAACGTTTTATGTGAGATTCTAATAGGAAAAGCAGAAAAACTTATACAAACACATATATTGAATTTTTGAGTCTAACTTGCCCTGAACAGTCGTTTCTGAGCGTTTCAGACGCTAAACAGGTCTAAATAAGCCAAAACAAGCTTATCATGACACACACTTGTCTTTTTGCCTGTTTTGATAATAATTGGTTTGGAAATGGCTATTCTCAACGTTTTATGTGAGATTCTAATAGGAAAAGCAGAAAAACTTATACAAACACATATATTGAATTTTTGAGTCTAACTTGCCCTGAACAGTCGTTTCTGAGCGTTTCAGACGCTAAACAGGTCTAAATAAGCCAAAACAAGCTTATCATGACACACACTTGTCTTTTTGCCTGTTTTGATCATAACTCGCTTGGAAATGGCTATTCTCAACGTTTTATGTGAGATTCTAATACAAAATGAAGAAAAACTTATACAAACACATATATTGCATTTTTGAGTCTAACTTGCCCTGAACAGTCGTTTCTGAGCGTTTCAGACGCTAAACAGGTCTAAATAAGCCAAAACAAGCTTTTCATGACACACACTTGTCTTTTTGCCTGTTTTGATCATAATTGGCTTGGAAATGGCTATTCTCAACGTTTTATGTGAGATTCTAATAGGAAAAGCAGAAAAACTTATAAAAACACATATATTGAATTTTTGAGTCTAACTTGCCCTGAACAGTCGTTTCTGAGCGTTTCAGACGCTAAACAGGTCTAAATAAGCCAAAACAAGCTTTTCATGACACACACTTGTCTTTTTGCCTGTTTTGATCATAATTGGCTTGGAAATGGCTATTCTCAACGTTTTATGTGAGATTCTAATAGGAAAAGCAGAAAAACTTATAAAAACACATATATTGAATTTTTGAGTCTAACTTGCCCTGAACAGTCGTTTCTGAGCGTTTCAGACGCTAAACAGTTGAAAAAAAGCCAAAACAAGCTTTTCATGACACACACTTGTCTTTTTGCCTGTTTTGATCATAATTCGCTTGGAAATGGCTATTCTCAACGTTTTATGTGAGATTCTAATAGAAAAAGCAGAAAAACTTATAAAAACACATATATTGATTTTTTGAGTCTAACTTGCACTGAACAGTCGTTTCTGAGCGTTTCAGACGCTAAACAGGTCTAAATAAGCCAAAACAAGCTTATCATGACACACACTTGTCTTTTTGCCTGTTTTGATAATAATTGGTTTGGAAATGGCTATTCTCAACGTTTTATGTGAGATTCTAATAGGAAAAGCAGAAAAACTTATAAAAACACATATATTGAATTTTTGAGTCTAACTTGCCCTGAACAGTCGTTTCTGAGCGTTTCAGACGCTAAACAGTTGAAAACAAGCCAAAACAAGCTTTTCATGACACACACTTGTCTTTTTGCCAGTTTTGATCATAATTGGCTTGGAAATGGCTATTCTCAACGTTTTATGTGAGATTCTAATAGAAAAAGAAGAAAAACTTATAAAAACACATATATTGAATTTTTGAGTCTAACTCGCACTGAACAGTCGTTTCTCAGTGTTTCAGACGACAAACAGTTGAAAATAAGCCAAAACAAGCTTTTCATTACACACACTTGTCTTTTTGCCTGTTTTGATCATAACTCGCTTGGAAATGGCTAGTTTCATAAGAATTTCTGATTTAAAGAAAGAAGAAAACGTTATTAAAAAAATACACATACTTCAAGATTTTATGTGATCCTTCAATGATATCCATCCAAATATCATACCATTATATACATAATGGATCAATTCAGAGGTTGAAATTTTGGGGCCTTTATGTCACAACGTCACACAAAGAAGTGTATATCTCTGCTTCTGAATATACTATTTTTCTATAACTTCTTTCACATACAGATCATCATCAGATATGACTTGTTCTGAATGTATATGTGCATTTTGGGGGCACCCTTATGCCAAAATGACCTCTTTTTGTAATCCATTATCATTTGATTTCCTGCATATTCAAATTATATATAATGAAAAGCATGCATATCAGCACAGATTGCAGTGTTTCCCCTAGGTTGACTGACCTGGCCCTGGCTGGGGAGGTCGATTAGCACATTTCTCTGTTCTCTGTTTAGCATCTTCAGGCTCAATGCCTATAGCAAGAGCAGTTGGGGAAACAGACATTACTTTTCTTGGTCTTGACAAGCTGCAGCATTTATTAACTTACACTGTACATTTACTACCAGATTGTTACAGCTTACTGCTAACCTTTTCTGCTGCTCCGCTTGCATTCACCATGACTTTTCTGATGCTCGCTCTATCGCTTATCGCCATGGATGTATAAAGAGAACTGGATACAGGAAGAGTGCCAGGCTTTGAAGCAAATTTGACATAGTGGCCAAAGTGCGTAATCACATGATGCACACTGGCCCAAAAATTCTTTTTCTCAAAGACTTGTGAAAAAGACGTGGTACTTTTTTCTTTAGAATCACAACCCCCGCGAGTCACTATCAGGATTTGAGCCATTTGGTCGATCACATTTCAAAAGCCTAGAAGAACCACAACCATTGAATTGTTTCATCACCATTAAAGTTAGCTAAACCATTCTCATGAGTATATTGGCTCAAAGCATTCAGAACAAAAATGTGTGAAACTATGGACTCTTGTTCCAAGTTCCTGCCCATGCCTTTTTGCCTCCCAAATGCCACACACATTTGAATAGCAATTTCAGCATTTGGTTAGTATTAATTCTTTTACAATTTGATTCATCTTTGACTCCTGGAATGATGTCCAACAGCTCTAATTCAAACAGCTGCACACAACACTGGTTGATATCACTGTGGCTAGCTAGCAAACATTAGCTAACTGCAAGCTAACATAAAGAGTGACCTAAGCAGTAAAAATGGAGACTATATATAAACTATATGAATATAAATTATATTTTGTCATCATAGATACTACACATATGTCTCAGGGGCAATTTATACTCATTTTAGATGCAAATACACCCACTTTGAGTGAAAAATTGGTCAAAAAAATTAGGTTTGTATGGGGCTATCGGAAATAAAATTTGGCATTGAAATCAAACCCTGCAATTAAAAAAAAAAAAGTGTATTATCATTGAAAAAAGTTCCACTGAAAAATAAAACGCTCTAAAAATTTTAATTAAAATTACAATCTGTCAATCTTATTAGGGCTCGAGCACTGAACGGTGCGAAGGCCCTCTTGTATTTGTAGTGATTATTATTATTATTATCATTATCATTATTATTATTATCATCATCATTATTATTATTATTATTATTATTCCGAAACAAACGCATTTTTGACAGCCGTTTTGACGACCTTTCAGAAACTCATGAAATTTTGCACATTTATCAGGACTGCTGAAAAATTTGATATTGAAAATGGCTGGACTGCGCCCCCTAGAAAATTAGGAAAATTGAGCACCTCAACCCAGATTGTCATAGAAGTAAGATGCGACACATCCTTCGCCATGACATACGATGCTGTTTTCCAGGGAGAGGGGGTGGCTCTACAGCCACGAAACTTGACACACATGTCTAGAGTGATGTTATCCTTTGTAGTTCATTTGAATGGGTGTGGCAAAATGGCTCAACAGCGACCCCTTGAAAATTTCAAAGTTGAAGCCCCGCCTACCAGATTAACGTAGAAAAATGAAATTCACAAGGCACATGTATAATGTCAAGATGCACAAAAAAGCCTCTTGGAGCCATATCAAGCTCCTACAGTCCAAGTCCTACAGGAAGTCCGCCATCTCTAAAAAACTGGTCAATTTTCGCCTTTTCTTGGCCATTTCGCATACCTTGTGTTTTAACAAACTCCTCCTACAATTCATCGTAGGGACTCCAAAATCAGTATGTGTCATCTAGACTAGTGTATGATCAAAAGTTATCAAAAGATTTAGTGTACATTGAAGCGCTTGGCCGTGGTGTGGCCTTTAGTTTTGATGTTTCGTCATTACAGAGGAAATTGCTATAACTTTAGTGTACATGGTGGGATCTGCCTGAAACTTTACAGGTTTGATAACAGTCCAGGCCTGAGCACATCTACATTACAATATTCAATCAGTGATGCAAACTGGCTCCATAGCGCCCCCATAACACAGTACAGGAAAGCAGCCCCAGCAGCAGGCAAATGAGTGGACAAAGGAAGTGATGTTTCTCTCCTTGCTCTGTCTGAAAGTAGCCCGACTGTGAAAACATCTACATGCCTGTGACAAAGGCTCTTCGACTGTGCCCGATGTTCACCGGGTTGCGAGGTCCCGATCATCGCTGCTTGCAGCTTTTATTCTATTTTGGTATTTTTTGCATTAAGATTAGTTTTTCAATGTCAATCATAAGATTTTTTTCTTCATGTCTTTACAATGTACGTTTTTTTTCAATGCCACCGGTTCTCAGTTTCAACTTTGTCTTTTTCAGTTTCAACTTTTTCTGTTTCAGTTTCAACTTATTGTCACCGTTTTGATGTCAGTACCCAGCATGCCTTACGATGCGACGTGTGTGTTTACATGTGAGGTATTTATTCCGTTTGGTTTCTCAAATGCCGCGATCTCCACAAAGCATTAGCTGAAGTCAGTAGCAGCGTGCTAGGTTCGACCTACTTGCTGGAGTAGTAAACTAGGCGTCATTACATAGGATTACATAGGATTCTACTGGCGTGAGTGACTGTTTTCCAGTTATTAGTTTTACCCCAGTTTGCATCACAAGCAAAAAGGAAGGTGGTCCTCAGAATTTTTTTAAAAATCAGATGTGAGCCTTAAGCTACTAAAGACCTTTGATTGTTTTATTGAATAATCAATACATTTGTATGTTTTTGTTTATGTGAAATATGTAATCCTAATTAGATATTCACTCATTTGTGTAAAGTAAAGTCATTTTAGGGATCAAACTAGGGAGGGATTTTGCGGCTCCAGGTGGGTTTTATATGGTGAGAAATGGGCTAAAATGGCTGAAGCTTGCTGAACCCTTGTCTAGCAGAACCTAGAAAATGAAGCAAGACAGGATTGAGCTGAGAGCTTGTTGAAAGCATTTTCCCACACCTGCACTGAGCTTGAGTTGAGCTTAATATTACCACACCAATCTGATCATCCACATCCACAGACATTAAGTAAAATACAAAATTAGGAACACTAGATCCTGGAAAACATGTTAGATCAGATCATTTATTTCTGTTGACATAGTTAATTAATTCAAAGTTAATCTATTTAAAACAACAACAAAAAACAAGGTATGAGCCAAACCATGGATTTGGAGAATTGTTATACCCCTAATAAATAGTGGTATTTATGACTCCTAACCATTGCCTATAGAGTGCCATTTTCTCATGACATGGCTTGAGACAACGAGTGTTAGAGTTTAAAGCGCTTCTTTCATGGTGACTTGACTTGACTTAATTGGCCTGTCTTGTTTGATGTTTAGCAGTGAATTGACTTTGCTTACTTGAGTCTTAAACACAGTGACTTAGGATTTGCTTCAGCTTTTAAGGTTAAGACTTGAGACTAGCTTGTGACTTGCACATGTGTACCTCTCACATCTGTTATTTGTGAACATGAACTACTTCCTCCCAAAGCAACAAACCAGAGACATGAGACCCCAGAATGAAGTGGAGCTGCTTCATAGACAATGAATGTGAAACTAATTTCATAGTCATTTTTAAAATACCCAAGTAAGCTTTATTCTTGTCTTGCCTTTCATATCTGAAAAACAAGTTGTACCTGTACATAACTGGTATATGACAATGTCCACAGTGAAACATTATAATGGACAATGAATGAATGGGATAAATTACTGCATTTTACTGTCATTTTGTTGAGTTTCTCTCCTCTCTTCTTTTTCACCACAGACGGGGCTGAGCGATCCTTGGAGGAGAGACTTCAGTGAAGCATGTGAAATACGTGAGTTGATAACAACTACAGTCATTGCATTACTGCAATTAAATCTCTGTGAGTAAAAGGCCAATAAGAGTAATTTAATTCATGCAAAAGATGGGTAGACAATATTTGGGGCTTTTAAAACAATATGGTAGAGATTCATTTGTCTCCATAGCTGCGTTCTCACTGAGAGAACGCCGCTCTGACGGTTTCAGAACAGGAGCTAGAGTAAAGTCCAGGACCGGGAACCCAAGCGCACACCCTTGTGTCTCTGAGCCTAACTAACTTACAGAAAGAACACAGTTCTAACTGTTTCAGAACTGAACGGGTGTGAAAAGCAAGAGTTGTGACCCAAACACATGCGCTTGTCTCTCTGATCCTTACTAATTCACAGAAAAGACGCGTTCTAACACTTTCAGAACATGAGCTGGTGAAAAAATCATGAGCAGGCGACCAAAAAAATACACTTGTCTATCTGAGCCTAACTAACTTGCAGAAAGAATGCAGTTCTAACTGTTTCAGAACATGAGACGGTGTGAAAAGCAAGAGTTGTGACCCAAACACATGCGCTTGTCTCTCTGAGCCTCACTAATTCACAGAGAGGACACTCTTTTGAAAGTTTCAATACAGGCGCCAGTGTGAAACACATGAGCAGGCGACAAAACACAGACGCTTATCTCTCTGTGCCTAAGTAACTGACCAAGACAATGCCTTTCTGATACTTTCAGAACAGTAGCTGGTGTAAAATGCAGGTGCAGACAACCAAACACACACGCTTGTCTCTCTGAGCCTAACTAATTTGTAGAAAGAACGCATTTCTAACTGTTTCAGAACAGAGCGGGTGTAAAAAGCAAGGATTGTGACCCAAACACATACGCCTGTCTCTCTGATCCTTACTAATTCACAGAGAAAATGCGTTCGAACACTTTCAGAACATGAGCTGGTGTAAAAATCATGAGCAGGCGACCAAAAAAATACGCTTGTCTATCTGAGCCAGACTAACTTGCAGAAAGAACGCAGTTCTAACTGTTTCAGAACATGAGCCTGTGTGAAAAGCAAGAGTTGTGACCCAAACACATGCGCTTGTCTCTCTGAGCATCACTAATTCACAGAGAGGACGCTTTTTTGAAAGTTTCAATACCGGAGCCAGTGTAAAATGCATGAGCAGGTGACCAAACACATACAAGCGTATGTGTTTTGGTCACCTGGTCCCTCTGTACCTAAATAACTGGCCAAGAGAATTTCAGAACAGGAGCGGGTGTAAAATGCAGGTGCGGACAAAAAAACATATACGCTTGTCTCTCTGAGCCTAACTAAATTGCAGAAAGAACGCAGTTTCACAACATGAGCCGGTGTGAAAATCAAGAGTTGTGACCCAAACACTCTTTTGAAAGTTTCAATACTGGAGCCAGTGTAAAAAGCATGAGCAGGCGACAAAACACATACGCTTATCTCTCTGTGCCTAAATAACTGGCCAATAGAATGCCTTTCTGAAACTTTCAGAACAGGAGCCGGTGTAAAATGCAGGTGCAGACAACCAAACATATACGCTTGTCTCTCTGAGCCTCACTAATTCACAGAGAGGACGAGTTCTTACAGTTCCAGAACATGAGCCCACCGGCATGAGCAGGCGACCAAATACATACACTTGTCTCTCAGAGCCTACTTAATGTTAGAAAAAGACTTTCGTTTCTGTGCGTTTCAGATGCCAAACAGGTGAAAATAAGAAAAAACAATCTTTTAATTACACACACCTGTTTTTTTGCCTGTTTTGATCATAACTCGCTTGGAAATGGCTATTCTCAACGTTTTATGTGAGATTCTAATAGAAAAAGAAGAAAGACTTATGATAATACATATGCTTCAGTTTTGAGTCTAACTTGCCCTGAACAGTCGTTTCTGAGCGTTTCAGACGCTAAACAGGTTCAAATAAGCCAAAACAAGCTTATCATGACACACACTTGTCTTTTTGCCTGTTTTGGTTTGGAAATGGCTATTCTCAACATTTTATGTGAGATTCTAATAGGAAAAGCAGAAAAACTTATACAAACACATATATTGCATTTTTGAGTCTAACTTGCCCTGAACAGTCGTTTCTGAGCGTTTCAGACGCTAAACAGGTCTAAATAAGCCAAAACAAGCTTATCATGACACACACTTGTCTTTTTGCCTGTTTTGATAATAATTGGTTTGGAAATGGCTATTCTCAACGTTTTATGTGAGATTCTAATAGGAAAAGCAGAAAAACTTATAAAAACACATATATTGAATTTTTGAGTCTAACTTGCCCTGAACAGTCGTTTCTGAGCGTTTCAGACGCTAAACAGTTGAAAAAAAGCCAAAACAAGCTTTTCATGACACACACTTGTCTTTTTGCCTGTTTTGATCATAATTCGCTTGGAAATGGCTATTCTCAACGTTTTATGTGAGATTCTAATAGAAAAAGCAGAAAAACTTATAAAAACACATATATTGATTTTTTGAGTCTAACTTGCCCTGAACAGTCGTTTCTGAGCGTTTCAGACGCTAAACAGGTCTAAATAAGCCAAAACAAGCTTATCATGACACACACTTGTCTTTTTGCCTGTTTTGATAATAATTGGTTTGGAAATGGCTATTCTCAACGTTTTATGTGAGATTCTAATAGGAAAAGCAGAAAAACTTATACAAACACATATATTGATTTTTTGAGTCTAACTTGCCCTGAACAGTCGTTTCTGAGCGTTTCAGACGCTAAACAGGTCTAAATAAGCCAAAACAAGCTTATCATGACACACACTTGTCTTTTTGCCTGTTTTGATAATAATTGGTTTGGAAATGGCTATTCTCAACGTTTTATGTGAGATTCTAATAGGAAAAGCAGAAAAACTTATACAAACACATATATTGAATTTTTGAGTCTAACTTGCCCTGAACAGTCGTTTCTGAGCGTTTCAGACGCTAAACAGGTCTAAATAAGCCAAAACAAGCTTATCATGACACACACTTGTCTTTTTGCCTGTTTTGATCATAACTCGCTTGGAAATGGCTATTCTCAACGTTTTATGTGAGATTCTAATACAAAATGAAGAAAAACTTATACAAACACATATATTGCATTTTTGAGTCTAACTTGCCCTGAACAGTCGTTTCTGAGCGTTTCAGACGCTAAACAGGTCTAAATAAGCCAAAACAAGCTTTTCATGACACACACTTGTCTTTTTGCCTGTTTTGATCATAATTGGCTTGGAAATGGCTATTCTCAACGTTTTATGTGAGATTCTAATAGGAAAAGCAGAAAAACTTATAAAAACACATATATTGAATTTTTGAGTCTAACTTGCCCTGAACAGTCGTTTCTGAGCGTTTCAGACGCTAAACAGGTCTAAATAAGCCAAAACAAGCTTATCATGACACACACTTGTCTTTTTGCCTGTTTTGATAATAATTGGTTTGGAAATGGCTATTCTCAACGTTTTATGTGAGATTCTAATAGGAAAAGCAGAAAAACTTATACAAACACGTATATTGAATTTTTGAGTCTAACTTGCCCTGAACAGTCGTTTCTGAGCGTTTCAGACGCTAAACAGGTCTAAATAAGCCAAAACAAGCTTTTCATGACACACACTTGTCTTTTTGCCTGTTTTGATCATAATTGGCTTGGAAATGGCTATTCTCAACGTTTTATGTGAGATTCTAATAGGAAAAGCAGAAAAACTTATAAAAACACATATATTGAATTTTTGAGTCTAACTTGCCCTGAACAGTCGTTTCTGAGCGTTTCAGACGCTAAACAGTTGAAAAAAAGCCAAAACAAGCTTTTCATGACACACACTTGTCTTTTTGCCTGTTTTGATCATAATTCGCTTGGAAATGGCTATTCTCAACGTTTTATGTGAGATTCTAATAGAAAAAGCAGAAAAACTTATAAAAACACATATATTGATTTTTTGAGTCTAACTTGCACTGAACAGTCGTTTCTGAGCGTTTCAGACGCTAAACAGGTCTAAATAAGCCAAAACAAGCTTATCATGACACACACTTGTCTTTTTGCCTGTTTTGATAATAATTGGTTTGGAAATGGCTATTCTCAACGTTTTATGTGAGATTCTAATAGGAAAAGCAGAAAAACTTATAAAAACACATATATTGAATTTTTGAGTCTAACTTGCCCTGAACAGTCGTTTCTGAGCGTTTCAGACGCTAAACAGTTGAAAACAAGCCAAAACAAGCTTTTCATGACACACACTTGTCTTTTTGCCAGTTTTGATCATAATTGGCTTGGAAATGGCTATTCTCAACGTTTTATGTGAGATTCTAATAGAAAAAGAAGAAAAACTTATAAAAACACATATATTGAATTTTTGAGTCTAACTCGCACTGAACAGTCGTTTCTCAGTGTTTCAGACGACAAACAGTTGAAAATAAGCCAAAACAAGCTTTTCATTACACACACTTGTCTTTTTGCCTGTTTTGATCATAACTCGCTTGGAAATGGCTAGTTTCATAAGAATTTCTGATTTAAAGAAAGAAGAAAACGTTATTAAAAAAATACACATACTTCAAGATTTTATGTGATCCTTCAATGATATCCATCCAAATATCATACCATTATATACATAATGGATCAATTCAGAGGTTGAAATTTTGGGGCCTTTATGTCACAACGTCACACAAAGAAGTGTATATCTCTGCTTCTGAATATACTATTTTTCTATAACTTCTTTCACATACAGATCATCATCAGATATGACTTGTTCTGAATGTATATGTGCATTTTGGGGGCACCCTTATGCCAAAATGACCTCTTTTTGTAATCCATTATCATTTGATTTCCTGCATATTCAAATTATATATAATGAAAAGCATGCATATCAGCACAGATTGCAGTGTTTCCCCTAGGTTGACTGACCTGGCCCTGGCTGGGGAGGTCGATTAGCACATTTCTCTGTTCTCTGTTTAGCATCTTCAGGCTCAATGCCTATAGCAAGAGCAGTTGGGGAAACAGACATTACTTTTCTTGGTCTTGACAAGCTGCAGCATTTATTAACTTACACTGTACATTTACTACCAGATTGTTACAGCTTACTGCTAACCTTTTCTGCTGCTCCGCTTGCATTCACCATGACTTTTCTGATGCTCGCTCTATCGCTTATCGCCATGGATGTATAAAGAGAACTGGATACAGGAAGAGTGCCAGGCTTTGAAGCAAATTTGACATAGTGGCCAAAGTGCGTAATCACATGATGCACACTGGCCCAAAAATTCTTTTTCTCAAAGACTTGTGAAAAAGACGTGGTACTTTTTTCTTTAGAATCACAACCCCCGCGAGTCACTATCAGGATTTGAGCCATTTGGTCGATCACATTTCAAAAGCCTAGAAGAACCACAACCATTGAATTGTTTCATCACCATTAAAGTTAGCTAAACCATTCTCATGAGTATATTGGCTCAAAGCATTCAGAACAAAAATGTGTGAAACTATGGACTCTTGTTCCAAGTTCCTGCCCATGCCTTTTTGCCTCCCAAATGCCACACACATTTGAATAGCAATTTCAGCATTTGGTTAGTATTAATTCTTTTACAATTTGATTCATCTTTGACTCCTGGAATGATGTCCAACAGCTCTAATTCAAACAGCTGCACACAACACTGGTTGATATCACTGTGGCTAGCTAGCAAACATTAGCTAACTGCAAGCTAACATAAAGAGTGACCTAAGCAGTAAAAATGGAGACTATATATAAACTATATGAATATAAATTATATTTTGTCATCATAGATACTACACATATGTCTCAGGGGCAATTTATACTCATTTTAGATGCAAATACACCCACTTTGAGTGAAAAATTGGTCAAAAAAATTAGGTTTGTATGGGGCTATCGGAAATAAAATTTGGCATTGAAATCAAACCCTGCAATTAAAAAAAAAAAAGTGTATTATCATTGAAAAAAGTTCCACTGAAAAATAAAACGCTCTAAAAATTTTAATTAAAATTACAATCTGTCAATCTTATTAGGGCTCGAGCACTGAACGGTGCGAAGGCCCTCTTGTATTTGTAGTGATTATTATTATTATTATCATTATCATTATTATTATTATCATCATCATTATTATTATTATTATTATTATTCCGAAACAAACGCATTTTTGACAGCCGTTTTGACGACCTTTCAGAAACTCATGAAATTTTGCACATTTATCAGGACTGCTGAAAAATTTGATATTGAAAATGGCTGGACTGCGCCCCCTAGAAAATTAGGAAAATTGAGCACCTCAACCCAGATTGTCATAGAAGTAAGATGCGACACATCCTTCGCCATGACATACGATGCTGTTTTCCAGGGAGAGGGGGTGGCTCTACAGCCACGAAACTTGACACACATGTCTAGAGTGATGTTATCCTTTGTAGTTCATTTGAATGGGTGTGGCAAAATGGCTCAACAGCGACCCCTTGAAAATTTCAAAGTTGAAGCCCCGCCTACCAGATTAACGTAGAAAAATGAAATTCACAAGGCACATGTATAATGTCAAGATGCACAAAAAAGCCTCTTGGAGCCATATCAAGCTCCTACAGTCCAAGTCCTACAGGAAGTCCGCCATCTCTAAAAAACTGGTCAATTTTCGCCTTTTCTTGGCCATTTCGCATACCTTGTGTTTTAACAAACTCCTCCTACAATTCATCGTAGGGACTCCAAAATCAGTATGTGTCATCCAGACTAGTGTATGATCAAAAGTTATCAAAAGATTTAGTGTACATTGAAGCGCTTGGCCGTGGTGTGGCCTTTAGTTTTGATGTTTCGTCATTACAGAGGAAATTGCTATAACTTTAGTGTACATGGTGGGATCTGCCTGAAACTTTACAGGTTTGATAACAGTCCAGGCCTGAGCACATCTACATTACAATATTCAATCAGTGATGCAAACTGGCTCCATAGCGCCCCCATAACACAGTACAGGAAAGCAGCCCCAGCAGCAGGCAAATGAGTGGACAAAGGAAGTGATGTTTCTCTCCTTGCTCTGTCTGAAAGTAGCCCGACTGTGAAAACATCTACATGCCTGTGACAAAGGCTCTTCGACTGTGCCCGATGTTCACCGGGTTGCGAGGTCCCGATCATCGCTGCTTGCAGCTTTTATTCTATTTTGGTATTTTTTGCATTAAGATTAGTTTTTCAATGTCAATCATAAGATTTTTTTCTTCATGTCTTTACAATGTACGTTTTTTTTCAATGCCACCGGTTCTCAGTTTCAACTTTGTCTTTTTCAGTTTCAACTTTTTCTGTTTCAGTTTCAACTTATTGTCACCGTTTTGATGTCAGTACCCAGCATGCCTTACGATGCGACGTGTGTGTTTACATGTGAGGTATTTATTCCGTTTGGTTTCTCAAATGCCGCGATCTCCACAAAGCATTAGCTGAAGTCAGTAGCAGCGTGCTAGGTTCGACCTACTTGCTGGAGTAGTAAACTAGGCTTCATTACATAGGATTACATAGGATTCTACTGGCGTGAGTGACTGTTTTCCAGTTATTAGTTTTACCCCAGTTTGCATCACAAGCAAAAAGGAAGGTGGTCCTCAGAATTTTTTTAAAAATCAGATGTGAGCCTTAAGCTACTAAAGACCTTTGATTGTTTTATTGAATAATCAATACATTTGTATGTTTTTGTTTATGTGAAATATGTAATCCTAATTAGATATTCACTCATTTGTGTAAAGTAAAGTCATTTTAGGGATCAAACTAGGGAGGGATTTTGCGGCTCCAGGTGGGTTTTATATGGTGAGAAATGGGCTAAAATGGCTGAAGCTTGCTGAACCCTTGTCTAGCAGAACCTAGAAAATGAAGCAAGACAGGATTGAGCTGAGAGCTTGTTGAAAGCATTTTCCCACACCTGCACTGAGCTTGAGTTGAGCTTAATATTACCACACCAATCTGATCATCCACATCCACAGACATTAAGTAAAATACAAAATTAGGAACACTAGATCCTGGAAAACATGTTAGATCAGATCATTTATTTCTGTTGACATAGTTAATTAATTCAAAGTTAATCTATTTAAAACAACAACAAAAAACAAGGTATGAGCCAAACCATGGATTTGGAGAATTGTTATACCCCTAATAAATAGTGGTATTTATGACTCCTAACCATTGCCTATAGAGTGCCATTTTCTCATGACATGGCTTGAGACAACGAGTGTTAGAGTTTAAAGCGCTTCTTTCATGGTGACTTGACTTGACTTAATTGGCCTGTCTTGTTTGATGTTTAGCAGTGAATTGACTTTGCTTACTTGAGTCTTAAACACAGTGACTTAGGATTTGCTTCAGCTTTTAAGGTTAAGACTTGAGACTAGCTTGTGACTTGCACATGTGTACCTCTCACATCTGTTATTTGTGAACATGAACTACTTCCTCCCAAAGCAACAAACCAGAGACATGAGACCCCAGAATGAAGTGGAGCTGCTTCATAGACAATGAATGTGAAACTAATTTCATAGTCATTTTTAAAATACCCAAGTAAGCTTTATTCTTGTCTTGCCTTTCATATCTGAAAAACAAGTTGTACCTGTACATAACTGGTATATGACAATGTCCACAGTGAAACATTATAATGGACAATGAATGAATGGGATAAATTACTGCATTTTACTGTCATTTTGTTGAGTTTCTCTCCTCTCTTCTTTTTCACCACAGACGGGGCTGAGCGATCCTTGGAGGAGAGACTTCAGTGAAGCATGTGAAATACGTGAGTTGATAACAACTACAGTCATTGCATTACTGCAATTAAATCTCTGTGAGTAAAAGGCCAATAAGAGTAATTTAATTCATGCAAAAGATGGGTAGACAATATTTGGGGCTTTTAAAACAATATGGTAGAGATTCATTTGTCTCCATAGCTGCGTTCTCACTGAGAGAACGCCGCTCTGACGGTTTCAGAACAGGAGCTAGAGTAAAGTCCAGGACCGGGAACCCAAGCGCACACCCTTGTGTCTCTGAGCCTAACTAACTTACAGAAAGAACACAGTTCTAACTGTTTCAGAACTGAACGGGTGTGAAAAGCAAGAGTTGTGACCCAAACACATGCGCTTGTCTCTCTGATCCTTACTAATTCACAGAAAAGACGCGTTCTAACACTTTCAGAACATGAGCTGGTGAAAAAATCATGAGCAGGCGACCAAAAAAATACACTTGTCTATCTGAGCCTAACTAACTTGCAGAAAGAATGCAGTTCTAACTGTTTCAGAACATGAGACGGTGTGAAAAGCAAGAGTTGTGACCCAAACACATGCGCTTGTCTCTCTGAGCCTCACTAATTCACAGAGAGGACACTCTTTTGAAAGTTTCAATACAGGCGCCAGTGTGAAACACATGAGCAGGCGACAAAACACAGACGCTTATCTCTCTGTGCCTAAGTAACTGACCAAGACAATGCCTTTCTGATACTTTCAGAACAGTAGCTGGTGTAAAATGCAGGTGCAGACAACCAAACACACACGCTTGTCTCTCTGAGCCTAACTAATTTGTAGAAAGAACGCATTTCTAACTGTTTCAGAACAGAGCGGGTGTAAAAAGCAAGGATTGTGACCCAAACACATACGCCTGTCTCTCTGATCCTTACTAATTCACAGAGAAAATGCGTTCGAACACTTTCAGAACATGAGCTGGTGTAAAAATCATGAGCAGGCGACCAAAAAAATACGCTTGTCTATCTGAGCCAGACTAACTTGCAGAAAGAACGCAGTTCTAACTGTTTCAGAACATGAGCCTGTGTGAAAAGCAAGAGTTGTGACCCAAACACATGCGCTTGTCTCTCTGAGCATCACTAATTCACAGAGAGGACGCTTTTTTGAAAGTTTCAATACCGGAGCCAGTGTAAAATGCATGAGCAGGTGACCAAACACATACAAGCGTATGTGTTTTGGTCACCTGGTCCCTCTGTACCTAAATAACTGGCCAAGAGAATTTCAGAACAGGAGCGGGTGTAAAATGCAGGTGCGGACAAAAAAACATATACGCTTGTCTCTCTGAGCCTAACTAAATTGCAGAAAGAACGCAGTTTCACAACATGAGCCGGTGTGAAAATCAAGAGTTGTGACCCAAACACTCTTTTGAAAGTTTCAATACTGGAGCCAGTGTAAAAAGCATGAGCAGGCGACAAAACACATACGCTTATCTCTCTGTGCCTAAATAACTGGCCAATAGAATGCCTTTCTGAAACTTTCAGAACAGGAGCCGGTGTAAAATGCAGGTGCAGACAACCAAACATATACGCTTGTCTCTCTGAGCCTCACTAATTCACAGAGAGGACGAGTTCTTACAGTTCCAGAACATGAGCCCACCGGCATGAGCAGGCGACCAAATACATACACTTGTCTCTCAGAGCCTACTTAATGTTAGAAAAAGACTTTCGTTTCTGTGCGTTTCAGATGCCAAACAGGTGAAAATAAGAAAAAACAATCTTTTAATTACACACACCTGTTTTTTTGCCTGTTTTGATCATAACTCGCTTGGAAATGGCTATTCTCAACGTTTTATGTGAGATTCTAATAGAAAAAGAAGAAAGACTTATGATAATACATATGCTTCAGTTTTGAGTCTAACTTGCCCTGAACAGTCGTTTCTGAGCGTTTCAGACGCTAAACAGGTCTAAATAAGCCAAAACAAGCTTATCATGACACACACTTGTCTTTTTGCCTGTTTTGATAATAATTGGTTTGGAAATGGCTATTCTCAACGTTTTATGTGAGATTCTAATAGAAAAAGCAGAAAAACTTATAAAAACACATATATTGATTTTTTGAGTCTAACTTGCCCTGAACAGTCGTTTCTGAGCGTTTCAGACGCTAAACAGGTCTAAATAAGCCAAAACAAGCTTATCATGACACACACTTGTCTTTTTGCCTGTTTTGATAATAATTGGTTTGGAAATGGCTATTCTCAACGTTTTATGTGAGATTCTAATAGGAAAAGCAGAAAAACTTATACAAACACATATATTGAATTTTTGAGTCTAACTTGCCCTGAACAGTCGATTCTGAGCGTTTCAGACGCTAAACAGGTCTAAATAAGCCAAAACAAGCTTATCATGACACACACTTGTCTTTTTGCCTGTTTTGATAATAATTGGTTTGGAAATGGCTATTCTCAACGTTTTATGTGAGATTCTAATAGGAAAAGCAGAAAAACTTATACAAACACATATATTGAATTTTTGAGTCTAACTTGCCCTGAACAGTCGATTCTGAGCGTTTCAGACGCTAAACAGGTCTAAATAAGCCAAAACAAGCTTATCATGACACACACTTGTCTTTTTGCCTGTTTTGATAATAATTGGTTTGGAAATGGCTATTCTCAACGTTTTATGTGAGATTCTAATAGGAAAAGCAGAAAAACTTATAAAAACACATATATTGATTTTTTGAGTCTAACTTGCCCTGAACAGTCGTTTCTGAGCGTTTCAGACGCTAAACAGGTCTAAATAAGCCAAAACAAGCTTATCATGACACACACTTGTCTTTTTGCCTGTTTTGATAATAATTGGTTTGGAAATGGCTATTCTCAACGTTTTATGTGAGATTCTAATAGGAAAAGCAGAAAAACTTATAAAAACACATATATTGAATTTTTGAGTCTAACTTGCCCTGAACAGTCGTTTCTGAGCGTTTCAGACGCTAAACAGGTCTAAATAAGCCAAAACAAGCTTATCATGACACACACTTGTCTTTTTGCCTGTTTTGATAATAATTGGTTTGGAAATGGCTATTCTCAACGTTTTATGTGAGATTCTAATAGGAAAAGCAGAAAAACTTATAAAAACACATATATTGAATTTTTGAGTCTAACTTGCCCTGAACAGTCGTTTCTGAGCGTTTCAGACGCTAAACAGTTGAAAAAAAGCCAAAACAAGCTTTTCATGACACACACTTGTCTTTTTGCCTGTTTTGATCATAATTCGCTTGGAAATGGCTATTCTCAACGTTTTATGTGAGATTCTAATAGGAAAAGCAGAAAAACTTATAAAAACACATATATTGAATTTTTGAGTCTAACTTGCCCTGAACAGTCTTTTTTGAGCGTTTCAGACGCTAAACAGTTGAAAAAAAGCCAAAACAAGCTTATCATGACACACACTTGTCTTTTTGCCTGTTTTGATAATAATTGGTTTGGAAATGGCTATTCTCAACGTTTTATGTGAGATTCTAATAGAAAAAGCAGAAAAACTTATAAAAACACATATATTGATTTTTTGAGTCTAACTTGCCCTGAACAGTCGATTCTGAGCGTTTCAGACGCTAAACAGGTCTAAATAAGCCAAAACAAGCTTATCATGACACACACTTGTCTTTTTGCCTGTTTTGATAATAATTGGTTTGGAAATGGCTATTCTCAACGTTTTATGTGAGATTCTAATAGGAAAAGCAGAAAAACTTATACAAACACATATATTGAATTTTTGAGTCTAACTTGCCCTGAACAGTCGTTTCTGAGCGTTTCAGACGCTAAACAGGTCTAAATAAGCCAAAACAAGCTTATCATGACACACACTTGTCTTTTTGCCTGTTTTGATAATAATTGGTTTGGAAATGGCTATTCTCAACGTTTTATGTGAGATTCTAATAGGAAAAGCAGAAAAACTTATAAAAACACATATATTGATTTTTTGAGTCTAACTTGCCCTGAACAGTCGTTTCTGAGCGTTTCAGACGCTAAACAGGTCTAAATAAGCCAAAACAAGCTTATCATGACACACACTTGTCTTTTTGCCTGTTTTGATAATAATTGGTTTGGAAATGGCTATTCTCAACGTTTTATGTGAGATTCTAATAGGAAAAGCAGAAAAACTTATAAAAACACATATATTGAATTTTTGAGTCTAACTTGCCCTGAACAGTCGTTTCTGAGCGTTTCAGACGCTAAACAGGTCTAAATAAGCCAAAACAAGCTTATCATGACACACACTTGTCTTTTTGCCTGTTTTGATAATAATTGGTTTGGAAATGGCTATTCTCAACGTTTTATGTGAGATTCTAATAGGAAAAGCAGAAAAACTTATAAAAACACATATATTGATTTTTTGAGTCTAACTTGCCCTGAACAGTCGTTTCTGAGCGTTTCAGACGCTAAACAGGTCTAAATAAGCCAAAACAAGCTTATCATGACACACACTTGTCTTTTTGCCTGTTTTGATAATAATTGGTTTGGAAATGGCTATTCTCAACGTTTTATGTGAGATTCTAATAGGAAAAGCAGAAAAACTTATACAAACACATATATTGAATTTTTGAGTCTAACTTGCCCTGAACAGTCGTTTCTGAGCGTTTCAGACGCTAAACAGGTCTAAATAAGCCAAAACAAGCTTATCATGACACACACTTGTCTTTTTGCCTGTTTTGATAATAATTGGTTTGGAAATGGCTATTCTCAACGTTTTATGTGAGATTCTAATAGGAAAAGCAGAAAAACTTATACAAACACATATATTGAATTTTTGAGTCTAACTTGCCCTGAACAGTCGTTTCTGAGCGTTTCAGACGCTAAACAGGTCTAAATAAGCCAAAACAAGCTTTTCATGACACACACTTGTCTTTTTGCCTGCTTTGATCATAATTCGCTTGGAAATGGCTATTCTCAACGTTTTATGTGAGATTCTAATAGAAAAAGCAGAAAAACTTATAAAAACACATATATTGAATTTTTGAGTCTAACTTGCCCTGAACAGTCGTGTCTGAGCGTTTCAGACGCTAAACAGTTGAAAACAAGCCAAAACAAGCTTTTCATGACACACACTTGTCTTTTTGCCTGTTTTGATCATAATTGGCTTGGAAATGGCTATTCTCAACGTTTTATGTGAGATTCTAATAGAAAAAGAAGAAAAACTTATAAAAACACATATATTGAATTTTTGAGTCTAACTCGCACTGAACAGTCGTTTCTCAGTGTTTCAGACGACAAACAGTTGAAAATAAGCCAAAACAAGCTTTTCATTACACACACTTGTCTTTTTGCCTGTTTTGATCATAACTCGCTTGGAAATGGCTAGTTTCATAAGAATTTCTGATTTAAAGAAAGAAGAAAACGTTATTAAAAAAATACACATACTTCAAGATTTTATGTGATCCTTCAATGATATCCATCCAAATATCATACCATTATATACATAATGGATCAATTCAGAGGTTGAAATTTGGGGGCCTTTATGTCACAACGTCACACAAAGAAGTGTATATCTCTGCTTCTGAATATACTATTTTTCTATAACTTCTTTCACATACAGATCATCATCAGATATGACTTGTTCTGAATGTATATGTGCATTTTGGGGGCACCCTTATGCCAAAATGACCTCTTTTTGTAATCCATTATCATTTGATTTCCTGCATATTCAAATTATATATAATGAAAAGCATGCATATCAGCACAGATTGCAGTGTTTCCCCTAGGTTGACTGACCTGGCCCTGGCTGGGGAGGTCGATTAGCACATTTCTCTGTTCTCTGTTTAGCATCTTCAGGCTCAATGCCTATAGCAAGAGCAGTTGGGGAAACAGACATTACTTTTCTTGGTCTTGACAAGCTGCAGCATTTATTAACTTACACTGTACATTTACTACCAGATTGTTACAGCTTACTGCTAACCTTTTCTGCTGCTCCGCTTGCATTCACCATCACTTTTCTGATGCTCGCTCTATCGCTTATCGCCATGGATGTATAAAGAGAACTGGATACAGGAAGAGTGCCAGGCTTTGAAGCAAATTTGACATAGTGGCCAAAGTGCGTAATCACATGATGCACACTGGCCCAAAAATTCTTTTTCTCAAAGACTTGTGAAAAAGACGTGGTACTTTTTTTTTTAGAATCACAACCCCCGCGAGTCACTATCAGGATTTGAGCCATTTGGTCGATCACATTTCAAAAGCCTAGAAGAACCACAACCATTGAATTGTTTCATCACCATTAAAGTTAGCTAAACCATTCTCATGAGTATATTGGCTCAAAGCATTCAGAACAAAAATGTGTGAAACTATGGACTCTTGTTCCAAGTTCCTGCCCATGCCTTTTTGCCTCCCAAATGCCACACACATTTGAATAGCAATTTCAGCATTTGGTTAGTATTAATTCTTTTACAATTTGATTCATCTTTGACTCCTGGAATGATGTCCAACAGCTCTAATTCAAACAGCTGCACACAACACTGGTTGATATCACTGTGGCTAGCTAGCAAACATTAGCTAACTGCAAGCTAACATAAAGAGTGACCTAAGCAGTAAAAATGGAGACTATATATAAACTATATGAATATAAATTATATTTTGTCATCATAGATACTACACATATGTCTCAGGGGCAATTTATACTCATTTTAGATGCAAATACACCCACTTTGAGTGAAAAATTGGTCAAAAAAATTAGGTTTGTATGGGGCTATCGGAAATAAAATTTGGCATTGAAATCAAACCCTGCAATTAAAAAAAAAAAAGTGTATTATCATTGAAAAAAGTTCCACTGAAAAATAAAACGCTCTAAAAATTTTAATTAAAATTACAATCTGTCAATCTTATTAGGGCTCGAGCACTGAACGGTGCGAAGGCCCTCTTGTATTTGTAGTGATTATTATTATTATTATCATTATCATTATTATTATTATCATCATCATTATTATTATTATTATTATTATTCCGAAACAAACGCATTTTTGACAGCCGTTTTGACGACCTTTCAGAAACTCATGAAATTTTGCACATTTATCAGGACTGCTGAAAAATTTGATATTGAAAATGGCTGGACTGCGCCCCCTAGAAAATTAGGAAAATTGAGCACCTCAACCCAGATTGTCATAGAAGTAAGATGCGACACATCCTTCGCCATGACATACGATGCTGTTTTCCAGGGAGAGGGGGTGGCTCTACAGCCACGAAACTTGACACACATGTCTAGAGTGATGTTATCCTTTGTAGTTCATTTGAATGGGTGTGGCAAAATGGCTCAACAGCGACCCCTTGAAAATTTCAAAGTTGAAGCCCCGCCTACCAGATTAACGTAGAAAAATGAAATTCACAAGGCACATGTATAATGTCAAGATGCACAAAAAAGCCTCTTGGAGCCATATCAAGCTCCTACAGTCCAAGTCCTACAGGAAGTCCGCCATCTCTAAAAAACTGGTCAATTTTCGCCTTTTCTTGGCCATTTCGCATACCTTGTGTTTTAACAAACTCCTCCTACAATTCATCGTAGGGACTCCAAAATCAGTATGTGTCATCTAGACTAGTGTATGATCAAAAGTTATCAAAAGATTTAGTGTACATTGAAGCGCTTGGCCGTGGTGTGGCCTTTAGTTTTGATGTTTCGTCATTACAGAGGAAATTGCTATAACTTTAGTGTACATGGTGGGATCTGCCTGAAACTTTACAGGTTTGATAACAGTCCAGGCCTGAGCACATCTACATTACAATATTCAATCAGTGATGCAAACTGGCTCCATAGCGCCCCCATAACACAGTACAGGAAAGCAGCCCCAGCAGCAGGCAAATGAGTGGACAAAGGAAGTGATGTTTCTCTCCTTGCTCTGTCTGAAAGTAGCCCGACTGTGAAAACATCTACATGCCTGTGACAAAGGCTCTTCGACTGTGCCCGATGTTCACCGGGTTGCGAGGTCCCGATCATCGCTGCTTGCAGCTTTTATTCTATTTTGGTATTTTTTGCATTAAGATTAGTTTTTCAATGTCAATCATAAGATTTTTTTCTTCATGTCTTTACAATGTAAGTTTTTTTTCAATGCCACCGGTTCTCAGTTTCAACTTTGTCTTTTTCAGTTTCAACTTTTTCTGTTTCAGTTTCAACTTATTGTCACCGTTTTGATGTCAGTACCCAGCATGCCTTACGATGCGACGTGTGTGTTTACATGTGAGGTATTTATTCCGTTTGGTTTCTCAAATGCCGCGATCTCCACAAAGCATTAGCTGAAGTCAGTAGCAGCGTGCTAGGTTCGACCTACTTGCTGGAGTAGTAAACTAGGCGTCATTACATAGGATTACATAGGATTCTACTGGCGTGAGTGACTGTTTTCCAGTTATTAGTTTTACCCCAGTTTGCATCACAAGCAAAAAGGAAGGTGGTCCTCAGAATTTTTTTAAAAATCAGATGTGAGCCTTAAGCTACTAAAGACCTTTGATTGTTTTATTGAATAATCAATACATTTGTATGTTTTTGTTTATGTGAAATATGTAATCCTAATTAGATATTCACTCATTTGTGTAAAGTAAAGTCATTTTAGGGATCAAACTAGGGAGGGATTTTGCGGCTCCAGGTGGGTTTTATATGGTGAGAAATGGGCTAAAATGGCTGAAGCTTGCTGAACCCTTGTCTAGCAGAACCTAGAAAATGAAGCAAGACAGGATTGAGCTGAGAGCTTGTTGAAAGCATTTTCCCACACCTGCACTGAGCTTGAGTTGAGCTTAATATTACCACACCAATCTGATCATCCACATCCACAGACATTAAGTAAAATACAAAATTAGGAACACTAGATCCTGGAAAACATGTTAGATCAGATCATTTATTTCTGTTGACATAGTTAATTAATTCAAAGTTAATCTATTTAAAACAACAACAAAAAACAAGGTATGAGCCAAACCATGGATTTGGAGAATTGTTATACCCCTAATAAATAGTGGTATTTATGACTCCTAACCATTGCCTATAGAGTGCCATTTTCTCATGACATGGCTTGAGACAACGAGTGTTAGAGTTTAAAGCGCTTCTTTCATGGTGACTTGACTTGACTTAATTGGCCTGTCTTGTTTGATGTTTAGCAGTGAATTGACTTTGCTTACTTGAGTCTTAAACACAGTGACTTAGGATTTGCTTCAGCTTTTAAGGTTAAGACTTGAGACTAGCTTGTGACTTGCACATGTGTACCTCTCACATCTGTTATTTGTGAACATGAACTACTTCCTCCCAAAGCAACAAACCAGAGACATGAGACCCCAGAATGAAGTGGAGCTGCTTCATAGACAATGAATGTGAAACTAATTTCATAGTCATTTTTAAAATACCCAAGTAAGCTTTATTCTTGTCTTGCCTTTCATATCTGAAAAACAAGTTGTACCTGTACATAACTGGTATATGACAATGTCCACAGTGAAACATTATAATGGACAATGAATGAATGGGATAAATTACTGCATTTTACTGTCATTTTGTTGAGTTTCTCTCCTCTCTTCTTTTTCACCACAGACGGGGCTGAGCGATCCTTGGAGGAGAGACTTCAGTGAAGCATGTGAAATACGTGAGTTGATAACAACTACAGTCATTGCATTACTGCAATTAAATCTCTGTGAGTAAAAGGCCAATAAGAGTAATTTAATTCATGCAAAAGATGGGTAGACAATATTTGGGGCTTTTAAAACAATATGGTAGAGATTCATTTGTCTCCATAGCTGCGTTCTCACTGAGAGAACGCCGCTCTGACGGTTTCAGAACAGGAGCTAGAGTAAAGTCCAGGACCGGGAACCCAAGCGCACACCCTTGTGTCTCTGAGCCTAACTAACTTACAGAAAGAACACAGTTCTAACTGTTTCAGAACTGAACGGGTGTGAAAAGCAAGAGTTGTGACCCAAACACATGCGCTTGTCTCTCTGATCCTTACTAATTCACAGAAAAGACGCGTTCTAACACTTTCAGAACATGAGCTGGTGAAAAAATCATGAGCAGGCGACCAAAAAAATACACTTGTCTATCTGAGCCAGACTAACTTGCAGAAAGAACGCAGTTCTAACTGTTTCAGAACATGAGCCTGTGTGAAAAGCAAGAGTTGTGACCCAAACACATGCGCTTGTCTCTCTGAGCCTCACTAATTCACAGAGAGGACGCTCTTTTGAAAGTTTCAACACCGGAGCCAGTGTAAAAAGCATGAGCAGGCGACAAAACACATACACTTATCTCTCTGTGCCTAAATAACTGGCCAAGAGAATGCCTTTCTGATACTTTCAGAACTGGAGCCGGTGTAAAATGCAGGTGCAGACAACCAAACACACACGCTTGTCTCTCTGAGCCTTACTAATTTGCAGAAAAAACGCAGTTCTAACTGTTTCAGAACATGAGCCTGTGTGAAAAGCAAGAGTTGTGACTCAAACACATGCGCTTATCTCTCTGAGCCTTATTAATTCACAGGGAGGACGCTCTTTTGACCGTTTAAATACCGGAGCCAGTGTAAAAAGCATGAGCAGGCGACCAAACACATACTCTTGTCTCTCTGTGACTAAATAACTGGCCAAGAGAATTTCAGAACAGGAGCCGGTGTAAAATGCAGGTGCGGAAAAAAACATATACGCTTGTCTCTCTGAGCCTAACTAAATTGCAGAAAGAACGCAGTTTCACAACATTATCCGGTGTGAAAAGCAAGAGTTGTGACCCAAACACATGCGCTTGTCTCTCTTAGCCTAACTAATTTGTAGAAAGAACGCAGTTCTAACTGTTTCAGAACTTAGCGGGTGTAAAAAGCAAGGGTTGTGACCCAAACACATACGCTTGTCTCTCTGTCCCTAAATAACTGGCCAAGAGAATGCCTTTCTGATAGTTTCAGAACAGTAGCTGGTGTAAAATGCAGGTGTAGACAACCAAACACACACGCTTGTCTCTCTGAGCCTAACTAACTTGCAGAAAAAACGCAGTTCTAACTGTTTCAGAACACGAGCCGGTGTGAAAAGCAAGAGTTATGACCCAAACACTTGTCTCTCTGAGCCTTACTAATTCACAGAGAGGACACTCTTTTGAAAGTTTCAATACAGGCGCCAGTGTGAAACACATGAGCAGGCGACAAAACACAGACGCTTATCTCTCTGTGCCTAAGTAACTGACCAAGACAATGCCTTTCTGATACTTTCAGAACAGTAGCTGGTGTAAAATGCAGGTGCAGACAACCAAACACACACGCTTGTCTCTCTGAGCCTAACTAACTTGCAGAAAGAATGCAGTTCTAACTGTTTCAGAACTGAGCCGGTGTGAAAAGCAAGAGTTGTGACCCAAACACATGCGCTTGTCTCTCTGTGACTAAATAACTGGCCAAGAGAATTTCAGAACAGGAGCCGGTGTAAAATGCAGGTGCGGAAAAAAAACATATACGCTTGTCTCTCTGAGCCTAACTAAATTGCAGAAAGAACGCAGTTTCACAACATTATCCGGTGTGAAAAGCAAGAGTTGTGACCCAAACACATGCGCTTGTCTCTCTTAGCCTAACTAATTTGTAGAAAGAACGCAGTTCTAACTGTTTCAGAACTTAGCGGGTGTAAAAAGCAAGGGTTGTGACCCAAACACATACGCTTGTCTCTCTGTCCCTAAATAACTGGCCAAGAGAATGCCTTTCTGATAGTTTCAGAACAGTAGCTGGTGTAAAATGCAGGTGTAGACAACCAAACACACACGCTTGTCTCTCTGAGCCTAACTAACTTGCAGAAAAAACGCAGTTCTAACTGTTTCAGAACTGAGCCGGTGTGAAAAGCAAGAGTTGTGACCCAAACACATGCGCTTGTCTCTCTGAGCCTAACTAATTTGTAGAAAGAACGCATTTCTAACTGTTTCAGAACTGAGCGGGTGTAAAAAGCAAGGATTGTGACCCAAACACATACGCCTGTCTCTCTGATCCTTACTAATTCACAGAGAAGACGCGTTCTCATACTTTCAGAACATGAGCTGGTGTAAAAATCATGAGCAGGCGACCAAAAAAATACGCTTGTCTATCTGAGCCAGACTAACTTGCAGAAAGAACGCAGTTCTAACTGTTTCAGAACATGAGCCTGTGTGAAAAGCAAGAGTTGTGACCCAAACACATGCGCTTGTCTCTCTGAGCATCACTAATTCACAGAGAGGACGCTTTTTTGAAAGTTTCAATACCAGAGCCAGTGTAAAATGCATGAGCAGGTGACCAAACACATACAAGCGTATGTGTTTTGGTCACCTGGTCTCTCTGTACCTAAATAACTGGCCAAGAGAATTTCAGAACAGGAGCGGGTGTAAAATGCAGGTGCAGACAAAAAAACATATACGCTTGTCTCTCTGAGCCTAACTAAATTGCAGAAAGAACGCAGTTTCACAACATGAGCCGGTGTGAAAAGCAAGAGTTGTGACCCAAACACATGCGCTTGTCTCTCTGAGCCTTATTGATTCACAGGGAGGACGCTCTTTTGACAGTTTCAATACTGGAGCCAGTGTAAAAAGTATGAGCAGGCGACCAAGCACATACGCTTATCTCTCTGTGCCTAAATAACTGGCCAATAGAATGCCTTTCTGAAACTTTCAGAACAGGAGCCGGTGTAAAATGCAGGTGCAGACAACCAAACATATACGCTTGTCTCTCTGAGCCTCACTAATTCACAGAGAGGACGAGTTCTTACAGTTCCAGAACATGAGCCCACCGGCATGAGCAGGCGACCAAATACATACACTTGTCTCTCAGAGCCTACTTAATGTTAGAAAAAGACTTTCGTTTCTGTGCGTTTCAGATGCCAAACAGGTGAAAATAAGAAAAAACAATCTTTTAATTACACACACCTGTTTTTTTGCCTGTTTTGATCATAACTCGCTTGGAAATGGCTATTCTCAACGTTTTATGTGAGATTCTAATAGAAAAAGAAGAAAGACTTATGATAATACATATGCTTCAGTTTTGAGTCTAACTTGCCCTGAACAGTCGTTTCTGAGCGTTTCAGACGCTAAACAGGTTCAAATAAGCCAAAACAAGCTTATCATGACACACACTTGTCTTTTTGCCTGTTTTGGTTTGGAAATGGCTATTCTCAACATTTTATGTGAGATTCTAATAGGAAAAGCAGAAAAACTTATACAAACACATATATTGCATTTTTGAGTCTAACTTGCCCTGAACAGTCGTTTCTGAGCGTTTCAGACGCTAAACAGGTCTAAATAAGCTAAAACAAGCTTATCATGACACACACTTGTCTTTTTGCCTGTTTTGATAATAATTGGTTTGGAAATGGCTATTCTCAACGTTTTATGTGAGATTCTAATAGGAAAAGCAGAAAAACTTATAAAAACACATATATTGAATTTTTGAGTCTAACTTGCCCTGAACAGTCGTTTCTGAGCGTTTCAGACGCTAAACAGTTGAAAAAAAGCCAAAACAAGCTTTTCATGACACACACTTGTCTTTTTGCCTGTTTTGATCATAATTCGCTTGGAAATGGCTATTCTCAACGTTTTATGTGAGATTCTAATAGAAAAAGCAGAAAAACTTATAAAAACACATATATATTGATTTTTTGAGTCTAACTTGCCCTGAACAGTCGTTTCTGAGCGTTTCAGACGCTAAACAGGTCTAAATAAGCCAAAACAAGCTTATCATGACACACACTTGTCTTTTTGCCTGTTTTGATAATAATTGGTTTGGAAATGGCTATTCTCAACGTTTTATGTGAGATTCTAATAGGAAAAGCAGAAAAACTTATACAAACACATATATTGAATTTTTGAGTCTAACTTGCCCTGAACAGTCGTTTCTGAGCGTTTCAGACGCTAAACAGGTCTAAATAAGCCAAAACAAGCTTATCATGACACACACTTGTCTTTTTGCCTGTTTTGATAATAATTGGTTTGGAAATGGCTATTCTCAACGTTTTATGTGAGATTCTAATAGGAAAAGCAGAAAAACTTATACAAACACATATATTGAATTTTTGAGTCTAACTTGCCCTGAACAGTCGTTTCTGAGCGTTTCAGACGCTAAACAGGTCTAAATAAGCCAAAACAAGCTTTTCATGACACACACTTGTCTTTTTGCCTGTTTTGATCATAATTGGCTTGGAAATGGCTATTCTCAACGTTTTATGTGAGATTCTAATAGGAAAAGCAGAAAAACTTATAAAAACACATATATTGAATTTTTGAGTCTAACTTGCCCTGAACAGTCGTTTCTGAGCGTTTCAGACGCTAAACAGTTGAAAAAAAGCCAAAACAAGCTTTTCATGACACACACTTGTCTTTTTGCCTGTTTTGATCATAATTCGCTTGGAAATGGCTATTCTCAACGTTTTATGTGAGATTCTAATAGAAAAAGCAGAAAAACTTATAAAAACACATATATTGATTTTTTGAGTCTAACTTGCACTGAACAGTCGTTTCTGAGCGTTTCAGACGCTAAACAGGTCTAAATAAGCCAAAACAAGCTTATCATGACACACACTTGTCTTTTTGCCTGTTTTGATAATAATTGGTTTGGAAATGGCTATTCTCAACGTTTTATGTGAGATTCTAATAGGAAAAGCAGAAAAACTTATACAAACACATATATTGATTTTTTGAGTCTAACTTGCCCTGAACAGTCGTTTCTGAGCGTTTCAGACGCTAAACAGGTCTAAATAAGCCAAAACAAGCTTTTCATGACACACACTTGTCTTTTTGCCTGTTTTGATAATAATTGGTTTGGAAATGGCTATTCTCAACGTTTTATGTGAGATTCTAATAGGAAAAGCAGAAAAACTTATACAAACACATATATTGAATTTTTGAGTCTAACTTGCCCTGAACAGTCGTTTCTGAGCGTTTCAGACGCTAAACAGGTCTAAATAAGCCAAAACAAGCTTATCATGACACACACTTGTCTTTTTGCCTGTTTTGATAATAATTGGTTTGGAAATGGCTATTCTCAACGTTTTATGTGAGATTCTAATAGAAAAAGAAGAAAAACTTATAAAAACACATATATTGAATTTTTGAGTCTAACTCGCACTGAACAGTCGTTTCTCAGTGTTTCAGACGACAAACAGGTGAAAATAAGCAAAAACGAGCTTTTCATTACACACACTTGTCTTTTTGCCTGTTTTGATCATAACTCGCTTGGAAATGGCTAGTTTCATAAGAATTTCTGATTTAAAGAAAGAAGAAAACGTTATTAAAAAAATACACATACTTCAAGATTTTATGTGATCCTTCAATGATATCCATCCAAATATCATACCATTATATACATAATGGATCAATTCAGAGGTTGAAATTTTGGGGCCTTTATGTCACAACGTCACACAAAGAAGTGTATATCTCTGCTTCTGAATATACTATTTTTCTATAACTTCTTTCACATACAGATCATCATCAGATATGACTTGTTCTGAATGTATATGTGCATTTTGGGGGCACCCTTATGCCAAAATGACCTCTTTTTGTAATCCATTATCATTTGATTTCCTGCATATTCAAATTATATATAATGAAAAGCATGCATATCAGCACAGATTGCAGTGTTTCCCCTAGGTTGACTGACCTGGCCCTGGCTGGGGAGGTCGATTAGCACATTTCTCTGTTCTCTGTTTAGCATCTTCAGGCTCAATGCCTATAGCAAGAGCAGTTGGGGAAACAGACATTACTTTTCTTGGTCTTGACAAGCTGCAGCATTTATTAACTTACACTGTACATTTACTACCAGATTGTTACAGCTTACTGCTAACCTTTTCTTCTGCTCCGCTTGCATTCACCATGACTTTTCTGATGCTCGCTCTATCGCTTATCGCCATGGATGTATAAAGAGAACTGGATACAGGAAGAGTGCCAGGCTTTGAAGCAAATTTGACATAGTGGCCAAAGTGCGTAATCACATGATGCACACTGGCCCAAAAATTCTTTTTCTCAAAGACTTGTGAAAAAGACGTGGTACTTTTTTTTTAGAATCACAACCCCCGCGAGTCACTATCAGGATTTGAGCCATTTGGTCGATCACATTTCAAAAGCCTAGAAGAACCACAACCATTGAATTGTTTCATCACCATTAAAGTTAGCTAAACCATTCTCATGAGTATATTGGCTCAAAGCATTCAGAACAAAAATGTGTGAAACTATGGACTCTTGTTCCAAGTTCCTGCCCATGCCTTTTTGCCTCCCAAATGCCACACACATTTGAATAGCAATTTCAGCATTTGGTTAGTATTAATTCTTTTACAATTTGATTCATCTTTGACTCCTGGAATGATGTCCAACAGCTCTAATTCAAACAGCTGCACACAACACTGGTTGATATCACTGTGGCTAGCTAGCAAACATTAGCTAACTGCAAGCTAACATAAAGAGTGACCTAAGCAGTAAAAATGGAGACTATATATAAACTATATGAATATAAATTATATTTTGTCATCATAGATACTACACATATGTCTCAGGGGCAATTTATACTCATTTTAGATGCAAATACACCCACTTTGAGTGAAAAATTGGTCAAAAAAATTAGGTTTGTATGGGGCTATCGGAAATAAAATTTGGCATTGAAATCAAACCCTGCAATTAAAAAAAAAAAAGTGTATTATCATTGAAAAAAGTTCCACTGAAAAATAAAACGCTCTAAAAATTTTAATTAAAATTACAATCTGTCAATCTTATTAGGGCTCGAGCACTGAACGGTGCGAAGGCCCTCTTGTATTTGTAGTGATTATTATTATTATTATCATTATCATTATTATTATTATCATCATCATTATTATTATTATTATTATTATTCCGAAACAAACGCATTTTTGACAGCCGTTTTGACGACCTTTCAGAAACTCATGAAATTTTGCACATTTATCAGGACTGCTGAAAAATTTGATATTGAAAATGGCTGGACTGCGCCCCCTAGAAAATTAGGAAAATTGAGCACCTCAACCCAGATTGTCATAGAAGTAAGATGCGACACATCCTTCGCCATGACATACGATGCTGTTTTCCAGGGAGAGGGGGTGGCTCTACAGCCACGAAACTTGACACACATGTCTAGAGTGATGTTATCCTTTGTAGTTCATTTGAATGGGTGTGGCAAAATGGCTCAACAGCGACCCCTTGAAAATTTCAAAGTTGAAGCCCCGCCTACCAGATTAACGTAGAAAAATGAAATTCACAAGGCACATGTATAATGTCAAGATGCACAAAAAAGCCTCTTGGAGCCATATCAAGCTCCTACAGTCCAAGTCCTACAGGAAGTCCGCCATCTCTAAAAAACTGGTCAATTTTCGCCTTTTCTTGGCCATTTCGCATACCTTGTGTTTTAACAAACTCCTCCTACAATTCATCGTAGGGACTCCAAAATCAGTATGTGTCATCCAGACTAGTGTATGATCAAAAGTTATCAAAAGATTTAGTGTACATTGAAGCGCTTGGCCGTGGTGTGGCCTTTAGTTTTGATGTTTCGTCATTACAGAGGAAATTGCTATAACTTTAGTGTACATGGTGGGATCTGCCTGAAACTTTACAGGTTTGATAACAGTCCAGGCCTGAGCACATCTACATTACAATATTCAATCAGTGATGCAAACTGGCTCCATAGCGCCCCCATAACACAGTACAGGAAAGCAGCCCCAGCAGCAGGCAAATGAGTGGACAAAGGAAGTGATGTTTCTCTCCTTGCTCTGTCTGAAAGTAGCCCGACTGTGAAAACATCTACATGCCTGTGACAAAGGCTCTTCGACTGTGCCCGATGTTCACCGGGTTGCGAGGTCCCGATCATCGCTGCTTGCAGCTTTTATTCTATTTTGGTATTTTTTGCATTAAGATTAGTTTTTCAATGTCAATCATAAGATTTTTTTCTTCATGTCTTTACAATGTACGTTTTTTTTCAATGCCACCGGTTCTCAGTTTCAACTTTGTCTTTTTCAGTTTCAACTTTTTCTGTTTCAGTTTCAACTTATTGTCACCGTTTTGATGTCAGTACCCAGCATGCCTTACGATGCGACGTGTGTGTTTACATGTGAGGTATTTATTCCGTTTGGTTTCTCAAATGCCGCGATCTCCACAAAGCATTAGCTGAAGTCAGTAGCAGCGTGCTAGGTTCGACCTACTTGCTGGAGTAGTAAACTAGGCGTCAGTACATAGGATTACATAGGATTCTACTGGCGTGAGTGACTGTTTTCCAGTTATTAGTTTTACCCCAGTTTGCATCACAAGCAAAAAGGAAGGTGGTCCTCAGAATTTTTTTAAAAATCAGATGTGAGCCTTAAGCTACTAAAGACCTTTGAATACATTTGTATGTTTTTGTTTATGTGAAATATGTAATCCTAATTAGATATTCACTCATTTGTGTAAAGTAAAGTCATTTTAGGGATCAAACTAGGGAGGGATTTTGCGGCTCCAGGTGGGTTTTATATGGTGAGAAATGGGCTAAAATGGCTGAAGCTTGCTGAACCCTTGTCTAGCAGAACCTAGAAAATGAAGCAAGACAGGATTGAGCTGAGAGCTTGTTGAAAGCATTTTCCCACACCTGCACTGAGCTTGAGTTGAGCTTAATATTACCACACCAATCTGATCATCCACATCCACAGACATTAAGTAAAATACAAAATTAGGAACACTAGATCCTGGAAAACATGTTAGATCAGATCATTTATTTCTGTTGACATAGTTAATTAATTCAAAGTTAATCTATTTAAAACAACAACAAAAAACAAGGTATGAGCCAAACCATGGATTTGGAGAATTGTTATACCCCTAATAAATAGTGGTATTTATGACTCCTAACCATTGCCTATAGAGTGCCATTTTCTCATGACATGGCTTGAGACAACGAGTGTTAGAGTTTAAAGCGCTTCTTTCATGGTGACTTGACTTGACTTAATTGGCCTGTCTTGTTTGATGTTTAGCAGTGAATTGACTTTGCTTACTTGAGTCTTAAACACAGTGACTTAGGATTTGCTTCAGCTTTTAAGGTTAAGACTTGAGACTAGCTTGTGACTTGCACATGTGTACCTCTCACATCTGTTATTTGTGAACATGAACTACTTCCTCCCAAAGCAACAAACCAGAGACATGAGACCCCAGAATGAAGTGGAGCTGCTTCATAGACAATGAATGTGAAACTAATTTCATAGTCATTTTTAAAATACCCAAGTAAGCTTTATTCTTGTCTTGCCTTTCATATCTGAAAAACAAGTTGTACCTGTACATAACTGGTATATGACAATGTCCACAGTGAAACATTATAATGGACAATGAATGAATGGGATAAATTACTGCATTTTACTGTCATTTTGTTGAGTTTCTCTCCTCTCTTCTTTTTCACCACAGACGGGGCTGAGCGATCCTTGGAGGAGAGACTTCAGTGAAGCATGTGAAATACGTGAGTTGATAACAACTACAGTCATTGCATTACTGCAATTAAATCTCTGTGAGTAAAAGGCCAATAAGAGTAATTTAATTCATGCAAAAGATGGGTAGACAATATTTGGGGCTTTTAAAACAATATGGTAGAGATTCATTTGTCTCCATAGCTGCGTTCTCACTGAGAGAACGCCGCTCTGACGGTTTCAGAACAGGAGCTAGAGTAAAGTCCAGGACCGGGAACCCAAGCGCACACCCTTGTGTCTCTGAGCCTAACTAACTTACAGAAAGAACACAGTTCTAACTGTTTCAGAACTGAACGGGTGTGAAAAGCAAGAGTTGTGACCCAAACACATGCGCTTGTCTCTCTGATCCTTACTAATTCACAGAAAAGACGCGTTCTAACACTTTCAGAACATGAGCTGGTGAAAAAATCATGAGCAGGCGACCAAAAAAATACACTTGTCTATCTGAGCCAGACTAACTTGCAGAAAGAACGCAGTTCTAACTGTTTCAGAACATGAGCCTGTGTGAAAAGCAAGAGTTGTGACCCAAACACATGCGCTTGTCTCTCTGAGCCTCACTAATTCACAGAGAGGACGCTCTTTTGAAAGTTTCAACACCGGAGCCAGTGTAAAAAGCATGAGCAGGCGACAAAACACATACACTTATCTCTCTGTGCCTAAATAACTGGCCAAGAGAATGCCTTTCTGATACTTTCAGAACTGGAGCCGGTGTAAAATGCAGGTGCAGACAACCAAACACACACGCTTGTCTCTCTGAGCCTTACTAATTTGCAGAAAAAACGCAGTTCTAACTGTTTCAGAACATGAGCCTGTGTGAAAAGCAAGAGTTGTGACTCAAACACATGCGCTTATCTCTCTGAGCCTTATTAATTCACAGGGAGGACGCTCTTTTGACCGTTTAAATACCGGAGCCAGTGTAAAAAGCATGAGCAGGCGACCAAACACATACTCTTGTCTCTCTGTGACTAAATAACTGGCCAAGAGAATTTCAGAACAGGAGCCGGTGTAAAATGCAGGTGCGGAAAAAAACATATACGCTTGTCTCTCTGAGCCTAACTAAATTGCAGAAAGAACGCAGTTTCACAACATTATCCGGTGTGAAAAGCAAGAGTTGTGACCCAAACACATGCGCTTGTCTCTCTTAGCCTAACTAATTTGTAGAAAGAACGCAGTTCTAACTGTTTCAGAACTTAGCGGGTGTAAAAAGCAAGGGTTGTGACCCAAACACATACGCTTGTCTCTCTGTCCCTAAATAACTGGCCAAGAGAATGCCTTTCTGATAGTTTCAGAACAGTAGCTGGTGTAAAATGCAGGTGTAGACAACCAAACACACACGCTTGTCTCTCTGAGCCTAACTAACTTGCAGAAAAAACGCAGTTCTAACTGTTTCAGAACACGAGCCGGTGTGAAAAGCAAGAGTTATGACCCAAACACTTGTCTCTCTGAGCCTTACTAATTCACAGAGAGGACACTCTTTTGAAAGTTTCAATACAGGCGCCAGTGTGAAACACATGAGCAGGCGACAAAACACAGACGCTTATCTCTCTGTGCCTAAGTAACTGACCAAGACAATGCCTTTCTGATACTTTCAGAACAGTAGCTGGTGTAAAATGCAGGTGCAGACAACCAAACACACACGCTTGTCTCTCTGAGCCTAACTAACTTGCAGAAAGAATGCAGTTCTAACTGTTTCAGAACTGAGCCGGTGTGAAAAGCAAGAGTTGTGACCCAAACACATGCGCTTGTCTCTCTGTGACTAAATAACTGGCCAAGAGAATTTCAGAACAGGAGCCGGTGTAAAATGCAGGTGCGGAAAAAAAACATATACGCTTGTCTCTCTGAGCCTAACTAAATTGCAGAAAGAACGCAGTTTCACAACATTATCCGGTGTGAAAAGCAAGAGTTGTGACCCAAACACATGCGCTTGTCTCTCTTAGCCTAACTAATTTGTAGAAAGAACGCAGTTCTAACTGTTTCAGAACTTAGCGGGTGTAAAAAGCAAGGGTTGTGACCCAAACACATACGCTTGTCTCTCTGTCCCTAAATAACTGGCCAAGAGAATGCCTTTCTGATAGTTTCAGAACAGTAGCTGGTGTAAAATGCAGGTGTAGACAACCAAACACACACGCTTGTCTCTCTGAGCCTAACTAACTTGCAGAAAAAACGCAGTTCTAACTGTTTCAGAACTGAGCCGGTGTGAAAAGCAAGAGTTGTGACCCAAACACATGCGCTTGTCTCTCTGAGCCTAACTAATTTGTAGAAAGAACGCATTTCTAACTGTTTCAGAACTGAGCGGGTGTAAAAAGCAAGGATTGTGACCCAAACACATACGCCTGTCTCTCTGATCCTTACTAATTCACAGAGAAGACGCGTTCTCATACTTTCAGAACATGAGCTGGTGTAAAAATCATGAGCAGGCGACCAAAAAAATACGCTTGTCTATCTGAGCCAGACTAACTTGCAGAAAGAACGCAGTTCTAACTGTTTCAGAACATGAGCCTGTGTGAAAAGCAAGAGTTGTGACCCAAACACATGCGCTTGTCTCTCTGAGCATCACTAATTCACAGAGAGGACGCTTTTTTGAAAGTTTCAATACCAGAGCCAGTGTAAAATGCATGAGCAGGTGACCAAACACATACAAGCGTATGTGTTTTGGTCACCTGGTCTCTCTGTACCTAAATAACTGGCCAAGAGAATTTCAGAACAGGAGCGGGTGTAAAATGCAGGTGCAGACAAAAAAACATATACGCTTGTCTCTCTGAGCCTAACTAAATTGCAGAAAGAACGCAGTTTCACAACATGAGCCGGTGTGAAAAGCAAGAGTTGTGACCCAAACACATGCGCTTGTCTCTCTGAGCCTTATTGATTCACAGGGAGGACGCTCTTTTGACAGTTTCAATACTGGAGCCAGTGTAAAAAGTATGAGCAGGCGACCAAGCACATACGCTTATCTCTCTGTGCCTAAATAACTGGCCAATAGAATGCCTTTCTGAAACTTTCAGAACAGGAGCCGGTGTAAAATGCAGGTGCAGACAACCAAACATATACGCTTGTCTCTCTGAGCCTCACTAATTCACAGAGAGGACGAGTTCTTACAGTTCCAGAACATGAGCCCACCGGCATGAGCAGGCGACCAAATACATACACTTGTCTCTCAGAGCCTACTTAATGTTAGAAAAAGACTTTCGTTTCTGTGCGTTTCAGATGCCAAACAGGTGAAAATAAGAAAAAACAATCTTTTAATTACACACACCTGTTTTTTTGCCTGTTTTGATCATAACTCGCTTGGAAATGGCTATTCTCAACGTTTTATGTGAGATTCTAATAGAAAAAGAAGAAAGACTTATGATAATACATATGCTTCAGTTTTGAGTCTAACTTGCCCTGAACAGTCGTTTCTGAGCGTTTCAGACGCTAAACAGGTTCAAATAAGCCAAAACAAGCTTATCATGACACACACTTGTCTTTTTGCCTGTTTTGGTTTGGAAATGGCTATTCTCAACATTTTATGTGAGATTCTAATAGGAAAAGCAGAAAAACTTATACAAACACATATATTGCATTTTTGAGTCTAACTTGCCCTGAACAGTCGTTTCTGAGCGTTTCAGACGCTAAACAGGTCTAAATAAGCTAAAACAAGCTTATCATGACACACACTTGTCTTTTTGCCTGTTTTGATAATAATTGGTTTGGAAATGGCTATTCTCAACGTTTTATGTGAGATTCTAATAGGAAAAGCAGAAAAACTTATAAAAACACATATATTGAATTTTTGAGTCTAACTTGCCCTGAACAGTCGTTTCTGAGCGTTTCAGACGCTAAACAGTTGAAAAAAAGCCAAAACAAGCTTTTCATGACACACACTTGTCTTTTTGCCTGTTTTGATCATAATTCGCTTGGAAATGGCTATTCTCAACGTTTTATGTGAGATTCTAATAGAAAAAGCAGAAAAACTTATAAAAACACATATATATTGATTTTTTGAGTCTAACTTGCCCTGAACAGTCGTTTCTGAGCGTTTCAGACGCTAAACAGGTCTAAATAAGCCAAAACAAGCTTATCATGACACACACTTGTCTTTTTGCCTGTTTTGATAATAATTGGTTTGGAAATGGCTATTCTCAACGTTTTATGTGAGATTCTAATAGGAAAAGCAGAAAAACTTATACAAACACATATATTGAATTTTTGAGTCTAACTTGCCCTGAACAGTCGTTTCTGAGCGTTTCAGACGCTAAACAGGTCTAAATAAGCCAAAACAAGCTTATCATGACACACACTTGTCTTTTTGCCTGTTTTGATAATAATTGGTTTGGAAATGGCTATTCTCAACGTTTTATGTGAGATTCTAATAGGAAAAGCAGAAAAACTTATACAAACACATATATTGAATTTTTGAGTCTAACTTGCCCTGAACAGTCGTTTCTGAGCGTTTCAGACGCTAAACAGGTCTAAATAAGCCAAAACAAGCTTTTCATGACACACACTTGTCTTTTTGCCTGTTTTGATCATAATTGGCTTGGAAATGGCTATTCTCAACGTTTTATGTGAGATTCTAATAGGAAAAGCAGAAAAACTTATAAAAACACATATATTGAATTTTTGAGTCTAACTTGCCCTGAACAGTCGTTTCTGAGCGTTTCAGACGCTAAACAGTTGAAAAAAAGCCAAAACAAGCTTTTCATGACACACACTTGTCTTTTTGCCTGTTTTGATCATAATTCGCTTGGAAATGGCTATTCTCAACGTTTTATGTGAGATTCTAATAGAAAAAGCAGAAAAACTTATAAAAACACATATATTGATTTTTTGAGTCTAACTTGCACTGAACAGTCGTTTCTGAGCGTTTCAGACGCTAAACAGGTCTAAATAAGCCAAAACAAGCTTATCATGACACACACTTGTCTTTTTGCCTGTTTTGATAATAATTGGTTTGGAAATGGCTATTCTCAACGTTTTATGTGAGATTCTAATAGGAAAAGCAGAAAAACTTATACAAACACATATATTGATTTTTTGAGTCTAACTTGCCCTGAACAGTCGTTTCTGAGCGTTTCAGACGCTAAACAGGTCTAAATAAGCCAAAACAAGCTTTTCATGACACACACTTGTCTTTTTGCCTGTTTTGATAATAATTGGTTTGGAAATGGCTATTCTCAACGTTTTATGTGAGATTCTAATAGGAAAAGCAGAAAAACTTATACAAACACATATATTGAATTTTTGAGTCTAACTTGCCCTGAACAGTCGTTTCTGAGCGTTTCAGACGCTAAACAGGTCTAAATAAGCCAAAACAAGCTTATCATGACACACACTTGTCTTTTTGCCTGTTTTGATAATAATTGGTTTGGAAATGGCTATTCTCAACGTTTTATGTGAGATTCTAATAGAAAAAGAAGAAAAACTTATAAAAACACATATATTGAATTTTTGAGTCTAACTCGCACTGAACAGTCGTTTCTCAGTGTTTCAGACGACAAACAGGTGAAAATAAGCAAAAACGAGCTTTTCATTACACACACTTGTCTTTTTGCCTGTTTTGATCATAACTCGCTTGGAAATGGCTAGTTTCATAAGAATTTCTGATTTAAAGAAAGAAGAAAACGTTATTAAAAAAATACACATACTTCAAGATTTTATGTGATCCTTCAATGATATCCATCCAAATATCATACCATTATATACATAATGGATCAATTCAGAGGTTGAAATTTTGGGGCCTTTATGTCACAACGTCACACAAAGAAGTGTATATCTCTGCTTCTGAATATACTATTTTTCTATAACTTCTTTCACATACAGATCATCATCAGATATGACTTGTTCTGAATGTATATGTGCATTTTGGGGGCACCCTTATGCCAAAATGACCTCTTTTTGTAATCCATTATCATTTGATTTCCTGCATATTCAAATTATATATAATGAAAAGCATGCATATCAGCACAGATTGCAGTGTTTCCCCTAGGTTGACTGACCTGGCCCTGGCTGGGGAGGTCGATTAGCACATTTCTCTGTTCTCTGTTTAGCATCTTCAGGCTCAATGCCTATAGCAAGAGCAGTTGGGGAAACAGACATTACTTTTCTTGGTCTTGACAAGCTGCAGCATTTATTAACTTACACTGTACATTTACTACCAGATTGTTACAGCTTACTGCTAACCTTTTCTTCTGCTCCGCTTGCATTCACCATGACTTTTCTGATGCTCGCTCTATCGCTTATCGCCATGGATGTATAAAGAGAACTGGATACAGGAAGAGTGCCAGGCTTTGAAGCAAATTTGACATAGTGGCCAAAGTGCGTAATCACATGATGCACACTGGCCCAAAAATTCTTTTTCTCAAAGACTTGTGAAAAAGACGTGGTACTTTTTTTTTAGAATCACAACCCCCGCGAGTCACTATCAGGATTTGAGCCATTTGGTCGATCACATTTCAAAAGCCTAGAAGAACCACAACCATTGAATTGTTTCATCACCATTAAAGTTAGCTAAACCATTCTCATGAGTATATTGGCTCAAAGCATTCAGAACAAAAATGTGTGAAACTATGGACTCTTGTTCCAAGTTCCTGCCCATGCCTTTTTGCCTCCCAAATGCCACACACATTTGAATAGCAATTTCAGCATTTGGTTAGTATTAATTCTTTTACAATTTGATTCATCTTTGACTCCTGGAATGATGTCCAACAGCTCTAATTCAAACAGCTGCACACAACACTGGTTGATATCACTGTGGCTAGCTAGCAAACATTAGCTAACTGCAAGCTAACATAAAGAGTGACCTAAGCAGTAAAAATGGAGACTATATATAAACTATATGAATATAAATTATATTTTGTCATCATAGATACTACACATATGTCTCAGGGGCAATTTATACTCATTTTAGATGCAAATACACCCACTTTGAGTGAAAAATTGGTCAAAAAAATTAGGTTTGTATGGGGCTATCGGAAATAAAATTTGGCATTGAAATCAAACCCTGCAATTAAAAAAAAAAAAGTGTATTATCATTGAAAAAAGTTCCACTGAAAAATAAAACGCTCTAAAAATTTTAATTAAAATTACAATCTGTCAATCTTATTAGGGCTCGAGCACTGAACGGTGCGAAGGCCCTCTTGTATTTGTAGTGATTATTATTATTATTATCATTATCATTATTATTATTATCATCATCATTATTATTATTATTATTATTATTCCGAAACAAACGCATTTTTGACAGCCGTTTTGACGACCTTTCAGAAACTCATGAAATTTTGCACATTTATCAGGACTGCTGAAAAATTTGATATTGAAAATGGCTGGACTGCGCCCCCTAGAAAATTAGGAAAATTGAGCACCTCAACCCAGATTGTCATAGAAGTAAGATGCGACACATCCTTCGCCATGACATACGATGCTGTTTTCCAGGGAGAGGGGGTGGCTCTACAGCCACGAAACTTGACACACATGTCTAGAGTGATGTTATCCTTTGTAGTTCATTTGAATGGGTGTGGCAAAATGGCTCAACAGCGACCCCTTGAAAATTTCAAAGTTGAAGCCCCGCCTACCAGATTAACGTAGAAAAATGAAATTCACAAGGCACATGTATAATGTCAAGATGCACAAAAAAGCCTCTTGGAGCCATATCAAGCTCCTACAGTCCAAGTCCTACAGGAAGTCCGCCATCTCTAAAAAACTGGTCAATTTTCGCCTTTTCTTGGCCATTTCGCATACCTTGTGTTTTAACAAACTCCTCCTACAATTCATCGTAGGGACTCCAAAATCAGTATGTGTCATCCAGACTAGTGTATGATCAAAAGTTATCAAAAGATTTAGTGTACATTGAAGCGCTTGGCCGTGGTGTGGCCTTTAGTTTTGATGTTTCGTCATTACAGAGGAAATTGCTATAACTTTAGTGTACATGGTGGGATCTGCCTGAAACTTTACAGGTTTGATAACAGTCCAGGCCTGAGCACATCTACATTACAATATTCAATCAGTGATGCAAACTGGCTCCATAGCGCCCCCATAACACAGTACAGGAAAGCAGCCCCAGCAGCAGGCAAATGAGTGGACAAAGGAAGTGATGTTTCTCTCCTTGCTCTGTCTGAAAGTAGCCCGACTGTGAAAACATCTACATGCCTGTGACAAAGGCTCTTCGACTGTGCCCGATGTTCACCGGGTTGCGAGGTCCCGATCATCGCTGCTTGCAGCTTTTATTCTATTTTGGTATTTTTTGCATTAAGATTAGTTTTTCAATGTCAATCATAAGATTTTTTTCTTCATGTCTTTACAATGTACGTTTTTTTTCAATGCCACCGGTTCTCAGTTTCAACTTTGTCTTTTTCAGTTTCAACTTTTTCTGTTTCAGTTTCAACTTATTGTCACCGTTTTGATGTCAGTACCCAGCATGCCTTACGATGCGACGTGTGTGTTTACATGTGAGGTATTTATTCCGTTTGGTTTCTCAAATGCCGCGATCTCCACAAAGCATTAGCTGAAGTCAGTAGCAGCGTGCTAGGTTCGACCTACTTGCTGGAGTAGTAAACTAGGCGTCAGTACATAGGATTACATAGGATTCTACTGGCGTGAGTGACTGTTTTCCAGTTATTAGTTTTACCCCAGTTTGCATCACAAGCAAAAAGGAAGGTGGTCCTCAGAATTTTTTTAAAAATCAGATGTGAGCCTTAAGCTACTAAAGACCTTTGAATACATTTGTATGTTTTTGTTTATGTGAAATATGTAATCCTAATTAGATATTCACTCATTTGTGTAAAGTAAAGTCATTTTAGGGATCAAACTAGGGAGGGATTTTGCGGCTCCAGGTGGGTTTTATATGGTGAGAAATGGGCTAAAATGGCTGAAGCTTGCTGAACCCTTGTCTAGCAGAACCTAGAAAATGAAGCAAGACAGGATTGAGCTGAGAGCTTGTTGAAAGCATTTTCCCACACCTGCACTGAGCTTGAGTTGAGCTTAATATTACCACACCAATCTGATCATCCACATCCACAGACATTAAGTAAAATACAAAATTAGGAACACTAGATCCTGGAAAACATGTTAGATCAGATCATTTATTTCTGTTGACATAGTTAATTAATTCAAAGTTAATCTATTTAAAACAACAACAAAAAACAAGGTATGAGCCAAACCATGGATTTGGAGAATTGTTATACCCCTAATAAATAGTAGTATTTATGACTCCTAACCATTGCCTATAGAGTGCCATTTTCTCATGACATGGCTTGAGACAACGAGTGTTAGAGTTTAAAGCGCTTCTTTCATGGTGACTTGACTTGACTTAATTGGCCTGTCTTGTTTGATGTTTAGCAGTGAATTGACTTTGCTTACTTGAGTCTTAAACACAGTGACTTAGGATTTGCTTCAGCTTTTAAGGTTAAGACTTGAGACTAGCTTGTGACTTGCACATGTGTACCTCTCACATCTGTTATTTGTGAACATGAACTACTTCCTCCCAAAGCAACAAACCAGAGACATGAGACCCCAGAATGAAGTGGAGCTGCTTCATAGACAATGAATGTGAAACTAATTTCATAGTCATTTTTAAAATACCCAAGTAAGCTTTATTCTTGTCTTGCCTTTCATATCTGAAAAACAAGTTGTACCTGTACATAACTGGTATATGACAATGTCCACAGTGAAACATTATAATGGACAATGAATGAATGGGATAAATTACTGCATTTTACTGTCATTTTGTTGAGTTTCTCTCCTCTCTTCTTTTTCACCACAGACGGGGCTGAGCGATCCTTGGAGGAGAGACTTCAGTGAAGCATGTGAAATACGTGAGTTGATAACAACTACAGTCATTGCATTACTGCAATTAAATCTCTGTGAGTAAAAGGCCAATAAGAGTAATTTAATTCATGCAAAAGATGGGTAGACAATATTTGGGGCTTTTAAAACAATATGGTAGAGATTCATTTGTCTCCATAGCTGCGTTCTCACTGAGAGAACGCCGCTCTGACGGTTTCAGAACAGGAGCTAGAGTAAAGTCCAGGACCGGGAACCCAAGCGCACACCCTTGTGTCTCTGAGCCTAACTAACTTACAGAAAGAACACAGTTCTAACTGTTTCAGAACTGAACGGGTGTGAAAAGCAAGAGTTGTGACCCAAACACATGCGCTTGTCTCTCTGATCCTTACTAATTCACAGAAAAGACGCGTTCTAACACTTTCAGAACATGAGCTGGTGAAAAAATCATGAGCAGGCGACCAAAAAAATACACTTGTCTCTCTGAGCCTAACTAACTTGCAGAAAGAATGCAGTTCTAACTGTTTCAGAACATGAGACGGTGTGAAAAGCAAGAGTTGTGACCCAAACACATGCGCTTGTCTCTCTGAGCCTCACTAATTCACAGAGAGGACGCTCTTTTGAAAGTTTCAACACCGGAGCCAGTGTAAAAAGCATGAGCAGGCGACAAAACACATACACTTATCTCTCTGTGCCTAAATAACTGGCCAAGAGAATGCCTTTCTGATACTTTCAGAACTGGAGCCGGTGTAAAATGCAGGTGCAGACAACCAAACACACACGCTTGTCTCTCTGAGCCTTACTAATTTGCAGAAAAAACGCAGTTCTAACTGTTTCAGAAATGAGCGGGTGTAAAAAGCAAGGGTTGTGACCCAAACACATACGCCTGTCTCTCTGATCCTTACTAATTCACAGAGAAGACGCGTTCGAACACTTTCAGAACATGAGCTGGTGAAAAAATCATGAGCAGGAGACCAGAAAAATACACTTGTCTCTCTGAGCCTAACTAACTTGCAGAAAGAACGCAGTTCTAACTGTTTCAGAACATGAGCCTGTGTGAAAAGCAAGAGTTGTGACTCAAACACATGCGCTTATCTCTCTGAGCCTTATTAATTCACAGGGAGGACGCTCTTTTGACCGTTTAAATACCGGAGCCAGTGTAAAAAGCATGAGCAGGCGACCAAACACATACTCTTGTCTCTCTGTGACTAAATAACTGGCCAAGAGAATTTCAGAACAGGAGCCGGTGTAAAATGCAGGTGCGGAAAAAAACATATACGCTTGTCTCTCTGAGCCTAACTAAATTGCAGAAAGAACGCAGTTTCACAACATTATCCGGTGTGAAAAGCAAGAGTTGTGACCCAAACACATGCGCTTGTCTCTCTTAGCCTAACTAATTTGTAGAAAGAACGCAGTTCTAACTGTTTCAGAACTTAGCGGGTGTAAAAAGCAAGGGTTGTGACCCAAACACATACGCTTGTCTCTCTGTCCCTAAATAACTGGCCAAGAGAATGCCTTTCTGATAGTTTCAGAACAGTAGCTGGTGTAAAATGCAGGTGTAGACAACCAAACACACACGCTTGTCTCTCTGAGCCTAACTAACTTGCAGAAAAAACGCAGTTCTAACTGTTTCAGAACACGAGCCGGTGTGAAAAGCAAGAGTTATGACCCAAACACTTGTCTCTCTGAGCCTTACTAATTCACAGAGAGGACACTCTTTTGAAAGTTTCAATACAGGCGCCAGTGTGAAACACATGAGCAGGCGACAAAACACAGACGCTTATCTCTCTGTGCCTAAGTAACTGACCAAGACAATGCCTTTCTGATACTTTCAGAACAGTAGCTGGTGTAAAATGCAGGTGCAGACAACCAAACACACACGCTTGTCTCTCTGAGCCTAACTAACTTGCAGAAAGAATGCAGTTCTAACTGTTTCAGAACTGAGCCGGTGTGAAAAGCAAGAGTTGTGACCCAAACACATGCGCTTGTCTCTCTGTGACTAAATAACTGGCCAAGAGAATTTCAGAACAGGAGCCGGTGTAAAATGCAGGTGCGGAAAAAAACATATACGCTTGTCTCTCTGAGCCTAACTAAATTGCAGAAAGAACGCAGTTTCACAACATTATCCGGTGTGAAAAGCAAGAGTTGTGACCCAAACACATGCGCTTGTCTCTCTTAGCCTAACTAATTTGTAGAAAGAACGCAGTTCTAACTGTTTCAGAACTTAGCGGGTGTAAAAAGCAAGGGTTGTGACCCAAACACATACGCTTGTCTCTCTGTCCCTAAATAACTGGCCAAGAGAATGCCTTTCTGATAGTTTCAGAACAGTAGCTGGTGTAAAATGCAGGTGTAGACAACCAAACACACACGCTTCTCTCTCTGAGCCTAACTAACTTGCAGAAAAAAACGCAGTTCTAACTGTTTCAGAACTGAGCCGGTGTGAAAAGCAAGAGTTGTGACCCAAACACATGCGCTTGTCTCTCTGAGCCTAACTAATTTGTAGAAAGAACGCATTTCTAACTGTTTCAGAACTGAGCGGGTGTAAAAAGCAAGGATTGTGACCCAAACACATACGCCTGTCTCTCTGATCCTTACTAATTCACAGAGAAGACGCGTTCTCACACTTTCAGAACATGAGCTGGTGTAAAAATCATGAGCAGGCGACCAAAAAAATACGCTTGTCTATCTGAGCCAGACTAACTTGCAGAAAGAATGCAGTTCTAACTGTTTCAGAACATGAGCCTGTGTGAAAAGCAAGAGTTGTGACCCAAACACATGCGCTTGTCTCTCTGAGCATCACTAATTCACAGAGAGGACGCTTTTTTGAAAGTTTCAATACCAGAGCCAGTGTAAAATGCATGAGCAGGTGACCAAACACATACAAGCGTATGTGTTTTGGTCACCTGGTCTCTCTGTACCTAAATAACTGGCCAAGAGAATTTCAGAACAGGAGTGGGTGTAAAATGCAGGTGCGGACAAAAAAACATATACGCTTGTCTCTCTGAGCCTAACTAAATTGCAGAAAGGAACGCAGTTTCACAACATGAGCCGGTGTGAAAAGCAAGAGTTTGTGACCCAAACACATGCGCTTGTCTCTCTGAGCCTTATTGATTCACAGGGAGGACGCTCTTTTGACAGTTTCAATACTGGAGCCAGTGTAAAAAGTATGAGCAGGCGACCAAGCACATACGCTTATCTCTCTGTGCCTAAATAACTGGCCAATAGAATGCCTTTCTGAAACTTTCAGAACAGGAGCCGGTGTAAAATGCAGGTGCAGACAACCAAACATATACGCTTGTCTCTCTGAGCCTCACTAATTCACAGAGAGGACGAGTTCTTACAGTTCCAGAACATGAGCCCACCGCATGAGCAGGCGACCAAATACATACACTTGTCTCTCAGAGCCTACTTAATGTTAGAAAAAGACTTTCGTTTCTGTGCGTTTCAGATGCCAAACAGGTGAAAATAAGAAAAAACAATCTTTTAATTACACACACCTGTTTTTTTGCCTGTTTTGATCATAACTCGCTTGGAAATGGCTATTCTCAACGTTTTATGTGAGATTCTAATAGAAAAAGAAGAAAGACTTATGATAATACATATGCTTCAGTTTTGAGTCTAACTTGCCCTGAACAGTCGTTTCTGAGCGTTTCAGACGCTAAACAGGTTCAAATAAGCCAAAACAAGCTTATCATGACACACACTTGTCTTTTTGCCTGTTTTGGTTTGGAAATGGCTATTCTCAACGTTTTATGTGAGATTCTAATAGGAAAAGCAGAAAAACTTATACAAACACATATATTGAATTTTTGAGTCTAACTTGCCCTGAACAGTCGTTTCTGAGCGTTTCAGACGCTAAACAGGTCTAAAATAAGCCAAAACAAGCTTATCATGACACACACTTGTCTTTTTGCCTGTTTTGATAATAATTGGTTTGGAAATGGCTATTCTCAACGTTTTATGTGAGATTCTAATAGGAAAAGCAGAAAAACTTATACAAACACATATATTGAATTTTTGAGTCTAACTTGCCCTGAACAGTCGTTTCTGAGCGTTTCAGACGCCTAAACAGGTCTAAATAAGCCAAAACAAGCTTTTCATGACACACACTTGTCTTTTTGCCTGTTTTGATCATAACTCGCTTGGAAATGGCTATTCTCAACGTTTTATGTGAGATTCTAATAGAAAAAGCAGAAAAACTTATAAAAACACATATATTGATTTTTTGAGTCTAACTTGCCCTGAACAGTCGTTTCTGAGCGTTTCAGAAGCTTAACAGTCGAAAAAAAGCCAAAACAAGCTTTTCATGACACACACTTGTCTTTTTGCCTGTTTTGATAATAATTGGTTTGGAAATGGCTATTCTCAACGTTTTATGTGAGATTCTAATAGGAAAAGCAGAAAACTTATACAAACACATATATTGAATTTTTGAGTCTAACTTGCCCTGAACAGTCGTTTCTGAGCGTTTCAGACGCTAAACAGGTCTAAATAAGCCAAAACAAGCTTTTCATGACACACACTTGTCTTTTTGCCTGTTTTGATCATAACTCGCTTGGAAATGGCTATTCTCAATGTTTTATGTGAGATTCTAATAGAAAAAGCAGAAAAACTTATAAAAACACATATATTGATTTTTTGAGTGTAACTTGCCCTGAACAGTCGTTTCTGAGCGTTTCAGACGCTAAACAGGTCTAAATAAGCCAAAACAAGCTTATCCTGACACACACTTGTCTTTTTGCCTGTTTTGATAATAATTCGCTTGGAAATGGCTATTCTCAACGTTTTATGTGAGATTCTAATAGGAAAAGCAGAAAAACTTATACAAACACATATATTGAATTTTTGAGTCTAACTTGCCCTGAACAGTCGTTTCTGAGCGTTTTCAGACGCTAAACAGGTCTAAATAAGCCAAAACAAGCTTTTCATTACACACACTTGTCTTTTTGCCTGTTTTGATCATAACTCGCTTGGAAAATGGCTATTCTCAACGTTTTATGTGAGATTCTAATAGAAAAAGCAGAAAAACTTATAAAAACATATATATTGATTTTTTTGAGTCTAACTTGCCCTGAACAGTCGTTTCTGAGCGTTTCAGAAGCTTAACAGTTGAAAAAAGCCAAAACAAGCTTTTCATGACACACACTTGTCTTTTTGCCTGTTTTGATCATAATTCGCTTGGAAATGGCTATTCTCAACGTTTTATGTGATATTCTAATAGGAAAAGCAGAAAAACATATACAAACACATATATTGAATTTTTGAGTCTAACTTGCCCTGAACAGTCGTTTCTGAGCGTTTCAGACGCTAAACAGGTGTAAATAAGCAAAAACAAGCTTTTCATTACACACACTTGTCTTTTTGCCTGTTTTGATCATAACTCGCTTGGAAATGGCTATTCTCAACGTTTTATGTGAGATTCTAATAGGAAAAGCAGAAAAACTTATAAAAACACATATATTGATTTTTTGAGTCTAACTTGCACTGAACAGTCGTTTCTGAGCGTTTCAGACGCTAAACAGGTCTAAATAAGCCAAAACAAGCTTATCATGACACACACTTGTCTTTTTGCCTGTTTTGATAATAATTGGTTTGGAAATGGCTATTCTCAACGTTTTATGTGAGATTCTAATAGGAAAAGCAGAAAAACTTATACAAACACATATATTGATTTTTTGAGTCTAACTTGCCCTGAACAGTCGTTTTGAGCGTTTCAGACGCTAAACAGGTCTAAATAAGCCAAACAAGCTTTTCATGACACACACTTGTCTTTTTGCCTGTTTTGATAATAATTGGTTTGGAAATGGCTATTCTCAACGTTTTATGTGAGATTCTAATAGGAAAAGCAGAAAAAGTTATACAAACACATATATTGAATTTTTGAGTCTAACTTGCCCTGAACAGTCGTTTCTGAGCGTTTCAGACGCTAAACAGTTGAAAACAAGCCAAAACAAGCTTTTCATGACACACACTTGTCTTTTTGCCTGTTTTGATAATAATTGGTTTGGAAATGGCTATTCTCAACGTTTTATGTGAGATTCTAATAGAAAAAGAAGAAAAACTTATAAAAACACATATATTGAATTTTTGAGTCTAACTCGCACTGAACAGTCGTTTCTCAGTGTTTCAGACGACAAACAGGTGAAAATATGTAAAAACGAGCTTTTCATTACACACACTTGTCTTTTTGCCTGTTTTGATCATAACTCGCTTGGAAATGGCTAGTTTCATAAGAATTTCTGATTTAAAGAAAGAAGAAAACGTTATTAAAAAAATACACATACTTCAAGATTTTATGTGATCCTTCAATGATATCCATCCAAATATCATACCATTATATACATAATGGATCAATTCAGAGGTTGAAATTTTGGGGCCTTTATGTCACAACGTCACACAAAGAAGTGTATATCTCTGCTTCTGAATATACTATTTTTCTATAACTTCTTTCACATACAGATCATCATCAGATATGACTTGTTCTGAATGTATATGTGCATTTTGGGGGCACCCTTATGCCAAAATGACCTCTTTTTGTAATCCATTATCATTTGATTTCCTGCATATTCAAATTATATATAATGAAAAGCATGCATATCAGCACAGATTGCAGTGTTTCCCCTAGGTTGACTGACCTGGCCCTGGCTGGGGAGGTCGATTAGCACATTTCTCTGTTCTCTGTTTAGCATCTTCAGGCTCAATGCCTATAGCAAGAGCAGTTGGGGAAACAGACATTACTTTTCTTGGTCTTGACAAGCTGCAGCATTTATTAACTTACACTGTACATTTACTACCAGATTGTTACAGCTTACTGCTAACCTTTTCTTCTGCTCCGCTTGCATTCACCATGACTTTTCTGATGCTCGCTCTATCGCTTATCGCCATGGATGTATAAAGAGAACTGGATACAGGAAGAGTGCCAGGCTTTGAAGCAAATTTGACATAGTGGCCAAAGTGCGTAATCACATGATGCACACTGGCCCAAAAATTCTTTTTCTCAAAGACTTGTGAAAAAGACGTGGTACTTTTTTTTTTAGAATCACAACCCCCGCGAGTCACTATCAGGATTTGAGCCATTTGGTCGATCACATTTCAAAAGCCTAGAAGAACCACAACCATTGAATTGTTTCATCACCATTAAAGTTAGCTAAACCATTCTCATGAGTATATTGGCTCAAAGCATTCAGAACAAAAATGTGTGAAACTATGGACTCTTGTTCCAAGTTCCTGCCCATGCCTTTTTGCCTCCCAAATGCCACACACATTTGAATAGCAATTTCAGCATTTGGTTAGTATTAATTCTTTTACAATTTGATTCATCTTTGACTCCTGGAATGATGTCCAACAGCTCTAATTCAAACAGCTGCACACAACACTGGTTGATATCACTGTGGCTAGCTAGCAAACATTAGCTAACTGCAAGCTAACATAAAGAGTGACCTAAGCAGTAAAAATGGAGACTATATATAAACTATATGAATATAAATTATATTTTGTCATCATAGATACTACACATATGTCTCAGGGGCAATTTATACTCATTTTAGATGCAAATACACCCACTTTGAGTGAAAAATTGGTCAAAAAAATTAGGTTTGTATGGGGCTATCGGAAATAAAATTTGGCATTGAAATCAAACCCTGCAATTAAAAAAAAAAGTGTATTATCATTGAAAAAAGTTCCACTGAAAAATAAAACGCTCTAAAAATTTTAACTAAAATTACAATCTGTCAATCTTATTAGGGCTCTAGCACTGAACGGTGCGAAGGCCCTGTATTTGTAGTGATTATTATTATTATTATCATTATCATTATTATTATTATCATCATCGTTATTATTATTATTATTATTCCGAAACAAACGCATTTTTGACAGGCGTTTTGACGACCTTTCGAAAACTCGTGAAATTTTGCACATTTGTCAGGACTGCTGAAAAATTTGATATTGAAAATGGCTAGACTGCGCCCCCTAGAAAATTAGGAAAATTGAGCACCTCAACCCAGATTGTCATAGAAGTAAGATGCAACACATCCTTCGCCATGACATACGATGCTGTTTTCCAGGGAGAGGGGATGGCTCTACAGCCACGAAACTTGACACACATGTCTAGAGTGATGTTAGCTAAAAATCCGTTGTAGTTCATTTGAATGGGTGTGGCAAAATGGCTCAACAGCGATCCCTTGAAAATTTCAAAGTCCCTGCCTACCAGATTAACGTAGAAAAATGAAATTCACAAGGCACATGTATAATGTCAAGATGCACAAAAAAGCCTCTTGGAGCCATATCAAGCTCCTACAGTCCAAGTCCTACAAGAAGTCCGCCATCTTGAAAAAACTGGTCAATTTTCGCCTTTTCTTGGCCATTTCGCATACCTTGTGTTTTAACAAACTCCTCCTACAGGATTCATCGTAAGGACTCCAAAATCAGTGTGTGTCATCTAGACTAGTGTATGATCAAAAGTTATCAAAAGATTTAGTGTACATTGAAGCGCTTGGCCGTGGTGTGGCCTTTAGTTTTGATGTTTCGTCATTACAGAGGAAATTGCTATAACTTTAGTGTACATGGTGGGATCTGCCTGAAACTTTACAGGTTTGATAACAGTCCAGGCCTGAGCACATCTACATTACAATATTCAATCAGTGATGCAAACTGGCTCCATAGCGCCCCCATAAGTACAGTACAGGAAAGCAGCCCCAGCAGCAGGCAAATGAGTGGACAAAGGAAGTGATGTTTCTCTCCTTGCTCTGTCTGAAAGTAGCCCGACTGTGAAAACATCTACATGCCTGTGACAAAGGCTCTTCGACTGTGCCCGATGTTCACCGGGTTGCGAGGTCCCGATCATCGCTGCTTGCAGCTTTAATTCTATTTTGGTATTTTTTGCATTAAGATTAGTTTTTCAATGTCAATCATAAGATTTTTTTCTTCATGTCTTTACAATGTAAGTTTTTTTTCAATGCCACCGGTTCTCAGTTTCAACTTTGTCTTTTTCAGTTTCAACTTTTTCTGTTTCAGTTTCAACTTATTGTCACCGTTTTGATGTCAGTACCCAGCATGCCTTACGATGCGACGTGTGTGTTTACATGTGAGGTATTTATTCCGTTTGGTTTCTCAAATGCCGCGATCTCCACAAAGCATTAGCTGAAGTCAGTAGCAGCGTGCTAGGTTCGACCTACTTGCTGGAGTAGTAAACTAGGCTTCATTACATAGGATTACATAGGATTCTACTGGCGTGAGTGACTGTTTTCCAGTTATTAGTTTTACCCCAGTTTGCATCACAAGCAAAAAGTCTTTTATTTTTAGAGTGAACTGCCTCACAAATGTTGTGTAATTGCAATATTACACTTGACTATTGATTTGTCATGTTATGTTTTGTTTTGTTTATTTTTTCATTTATTTGGGAAGGTGGTCCTCAGAATTTTTTTAAAAATCAGATGTGAGCCTTAAGCTACTAAAGACCTTTGATTGTTTTATTGAATAATCAATACATTTGTATGTTTTTGTTTATGTGAAATATGTTAGATATTCACTCATTCGTGTAACGTAAAGTCATTTTAGGGATCAGATTAGGGAGGGACTATGCGGCTCCAGGTGGGTTTTATATGGTGAGAAATGGGCTAAAATGGCTGAAGCTTGCTGAACCCTTGTCTAGCAGAACCTAGAAAATGAAGCAAGACAGGATTGAGCTGAGAGCTTGTTGAAAGCATTTTCCCACACCTGCACTGAGCTTGAGTTGAGCTTAATATTACCACACCAATCTGATCATCCACATCCACAGACATTAAGTAAAATACAAAATTAGGAACACTAGATCCTGGAAAACATGTTAGATCAGATCATTTATTTCTGTTGACATAGTTAATTAATTCAAAGTTAATCTATTTAAAACAACAACAAAAAACAAGGTATGAGCCAAACCATGGATTTGGAGAATTGTTATACCCCTAATAAATAGTGGTATTTATGACTCCTAACCATAGCCTATAGAGTGCCATTTTCTCATGACATGGCTTGAGACAACGAGTGTTAGAGTTTAAAGCGCTTCTTTCATGGTGACTTGACTTGACTTAATTGGCCTGTCTTGTTTGATGTTTAGCAGTGAATTGACTTTGCTTACTTGAGTCTTAAACACAGTGACTTAGGATTTGCTTCAGCTTTTAAGGTTAAGACTTGAGACTAGCTTGTGACTTGCACATGTGTACCTCTCACATCTGTTATTTGTGAACATGAACTACTTCCTCCCAAAGCCACAAACCAGAGGCATGAGACCCCAGAATGAAGTGGAGCTGCTTCATAGACAATGAATGTGAAACTAATTTCATAGTCAAGTTGTACCTGTACATAACTGGTATATGACAATGTCCACAGTGAAACATTATAATGGACAATGATATTGAATGGGATAAATTACTGCATTTTACTGTCATTTTGTTGAGTTTCTCTACTCTCTTCTTTTTCACAGACGGGGCTGAGCGATCCTTGGAGGAGAGACTTCAGTGAAGCATGTGAAATACGTGAGTTGATAACAACTACAGTCATTGCATTACTGCAATTAAATCTCTGTGAGTAAAAGGCCAATAAGCAAAAGATGGGTAGACAATATTTGGGGTTTTTAAAACAATATGGTAGAGATTCATTTGTCTCCATAGCTGCGTTCTCACTGAGAGAACGCCACTCTGACGGTTTCACAACAGGAGAGAGAGTAAAGTCCAGGACCGGGAACCCAAGCACACACACTTGTGTCTCTGAGCCTAACTAACTTGCAGAAAGAACGCAGTTCTAACTGTTTCAGAACATGAGCCGGTGTGAAAAGCAAGAGTTGTGACCCAAACACATACGCTTGTCTCTCTGAGCCTTACTAATTCACAGAGAGGACGCTCTTTTGACAGTTTCAATACCGGAGTCAGTGTAAAAAGCAGGAGCAGGCGACATAGCACATATGCTTGTCTCTCTGAGCCTGGCTAACTAACTGGCCAAGAGAATGTCTTTCTGACAGTTTCAGAACAGGAGGCGGTGTAAAATGCAGGTGTGGACAACCAGAAACATATGCTTTTCTCTCTGAGCCTAACTAACTGGCAGAAAAAAACGCAGTTCTAACTGTTTCAGAACTGAGCCGGTGTGAAAAGCAAGAGTTGTGACCCAAACACATGCGCTTGTCTCTCTTAGCCTAACTAATTCGTAGAAAGAACGCAGTTCTAACTGTTTCAGAACTGAGCGGGTGTAAAAAGCAAGGGTTGTGACCCAAACACATACGCTTGTCTCTCTGATCCTTACTAATTCACAGAGAAGACGCGTTCTAACACTTTCAGAACATGAGCTGGTGAAAAAATCATGAGCAGGCGATCAAAAAAATACACTTGTCTCTCTGAGCCTAACTAACTTGCAGAAAAAACGCAGTTCTAACTGTTTCAGAACATGAGACGGTGTGAAAAGCAAGAGTTATGACCCAAACACTTGTCTCTCTGAGCCTTACAAATTCACAGAGAGGACACTCTTTTGAAAGTTTCAATACCGGAACCAGTGTAAAAAGCAGGAGCAGACGACATAGCACATACGCTTGTCTCACTGAGCCTTACTAACTAACTGGCCAAGAGAATGTCTTTCTGACAGTTTCAGAACAGGAGGCGGTGTAAAATGCAGGTGTGGACAACCAAACACATACGCTTATCTCTCTGTGCCTAAATAACCAGCCAAGACAATTTCAGAACAGGAGCGGGTGAAAGATGCAGGTGCGGATAACCAAACACACACGCTTGTCTCTCTGAGCCTAACTTACTTTCAGAAAGAACGCAGTTCTAAGTGTTTCAGAACATGAGCCGGTGTGAAAAGCAAGAGTTGTGACCCAAACACATGTGCTTGTCTCTCTGAGCCTAACTAACTTGCAGGAAAAACGCAGTTCTAACTGTTTCAGAACATGAGACGGTGTGAAAAGCAAGAGTTGTGACCCAAACACATGCGCTTGTCTCTCTTAGCCTAACTAATTCGTAGAAAGAACGCAGTTCTAACTGTTTCAGAACTGAGCGGGTGTAAAAAGCAAGGGTTGTGACCCAAACACATACGCTTGTCTCTCTGATCCTTACTAATTCACAGAGAAGACGCGTTCTAACACTTTCAGAACATGAGCTGGTGAAAAAATCATGAGCAGGCGATCAAAAAAATACACTTGTCTCTCTGAGCCTAACTAACTTGCAGAAAAAACGCAGTTCTAACTGTTTCAGAACATGAGACGGTGTGAAAAGCAAGAGTTATGACCCAAACACTTGTCTCTCTGAGCCTTACAAATTCACAGAGAGGACACTCTTTTGAAAGTTTCAATACCGGAACCAGTGTAAAAAGCAGGAGCAGACGACATAGCACATACGCTTGTCTCACTGAGCCTTACTAACTAACTGGCCAAGAGAATGTCTTTCTGACAGTTTCAGAACAGGAGGCGGTGTAAAATGCAGGTGTGGACAACCAAACACATACGCTTATCTCTCTGTGCCTAAATAACCAGCCAAGACAATTTCAGAACAGGAGCGGGTGAAAGATGCAGGTGCGGATAACCAAACACACACGCTTGTCTCTCTGAGCCTAACTTACTTTCAGAAAGAACGCAGTTCTAAGTGTTTCAGAACATGAGCCGGTGTGAAAAGCAAGAGTTGTGACCCAAACACATGTGCTTGTCTCTCTGAGCCTAACTAACTTGCAGGAAAAACGCAGTTCTAACTGTTTCAGAACATGAGACGGTGTGAAAAGCAAGAGTTGTGACCCAAACACATGCGCTTGTCTCTCTGAGCCTCACTAATTCACAGAGAGGACGCTCTTTTGAAAGTTTCAATACCGGAGCCAGTGTAAAAAGCATGAGCAGGCGACAAAACATATACACTTATCTCTCTGTGCCTAAATAACTGGCCAAGAGAATGCCTTTCTGATACTTTCAGAACTGGAGCCGGTGTAAAATGCAGATGCAGACAACCAAACACACGCTTGTCTCTCTGAGCCTTACTAATTTGCAGAAAAAACGCAGTTCTAACTGTTTCAGAAATGAGCGGGTGTAAAAAGCAGGGGTTGTGACCCAAACACATACGCCTGTCTCTCTGATCCTTACTAATTTACAGAGAAGACGCATTTGAACACTTTCAGAACATGAGCTGGTGAAAAAATCATGAACAGGCGACCAAAAAAATACACTTGTCTCTCTGAGCCTAACTAACTTGCAGAAAGAACGCTGTTCAAAATGTTTCAGAACACGAGCCGGTGTGAAAAGCAAGAGTTGTAACCCAAACACTTGTCTCTCTGAGCCTTACAAATTCACAGAGAGGACACTCTTTTGAAAGTTTCAATACCGGAACCAGTGTAAAAAGCAGTAGCAGACGACATAGCACATACGCTTGTCTCACTGAGCCTTACTAACTAACTGGCCAAGAGAATGTCTTTCTGACAGTTTCAGAACAGGAGGCGGTGTAAAATGCAGGTGTGGACAACCAAACACATACGCTTATCTCTCTGTGCCTAAGTAACCAGCCAAGACAATTTCAGAACAGGAGCGGGTGAAAGATGCAGGTGCGGACAACCAAACACACACGCTTGTCTCTCTGAGCCTAACTAACTTTCAGAAAGAACGCAGTTCTAAGTGTTTCAGAACATGAGCCGGTGTGAAAAGCAAGAGTTGTGACCCAAACACATGTGCTTGTCTCTCTGAGCCTAACTAACTTGCAGAAAAAACGCAGTTCTAACTGTTTCAGAACATGAGCCGGTGTGAAAAGCAAGAGTTGTGACTCAAACACATGCGCTTGTCTCTCTGAGCCTTATTGATTCACAGGGAGGACGCTCTTTTGACAGTTTCAATACTGGAGCCAGTGTAAAAAGTATGTGCAGGCGACCAATCACATACGCTTATCTCTCTGTGCCTAAATAACTGGCCAATAGAATGCCTTTCCGAAACTTTCAGAACATGAGCCGGTGTAAAATGCAGGTGCAGACAACCAAACATATACGCTTGTCTCTCTGAGCCTCACTAATTCACAGAGAGGACGAGTTCTTACAGTTCCAGAACATGAGCCGGTGTAAAAGGCATGAGCAGGCGACCAAATAAATACACTTGTCTCTCTGAGCCTAACTAACTTGCAGAAAGAACGCCAATTATTGCATAATTGGCTTGGAAATGGCTATTCTCAACGTTTTATAATAGAATCTGATATAAAAAAGAAGAACAACTTATACAAACACATATATTGAATTTTTGAGTCTTACTTGCCCTGAACAGTCGTTTCTGAGCGTTTCAGACGCTAAACAGGTGTAAATAAGCCAAAACAAGCTTTTCATTACACACACTTGTCTTTTTGCCTGTTTTGATCATAATTCGCTTGGAAATTGCTATTCTCAACGTTTTATGTGAGATTCTAATAGGAAAAGCAGAAAAACTTATACAAACACATATATTGAATTTTTGAGTCTAACTTGCCCTGAACAGTCGTTTCTGAGTGTTTCAGACGCTAAACAGTTGAAAACAAGCCAAAACAAGCTTTTCATGACACACACTTGTCTTTTTGCCTGTTTTGATCATAATTCGCTTGGAAATTGCTATTCTCAACGTTTTATGTGAGATTCTAATAGGAAAAGCAGAAAAACTTATACAAACACATATATTGAATTTTTGAGTCTAACTTGCCCTGAACAGTCGTTTCTGAGCGTTTCAGACGCTAAATAGTTGAAAATAAGCCAAAACAAGCTTTTCATGACACACACTTTTCTTTTTACCTGTTTTGATCATAACTCGCTTGGAAATGGCTATTCTCAACGTTTTATGTGAGATTCTAATAGAAAAAGAAGAAAAACTTATACAAACACATATATTGAATTTTTGAGTCTAACTTGCCCTGAACAGTCGTTTCTGAGCGTTTCAGACGCTAAACAGGTGTAAATAAGCCAAAACAAGATTTTCATTACACACACTTGTCTTTTTGCCTGTTTTGATCATAATTCGCTTGGAAATGGCTATTCTCAACGTTTTATGTGAGATTCTAATAGGAAAAGCAGAAAAACTTATACAAACACATATATTGCATTTTTGAGTCTAACTTGGCCTGAACAGTCGTTTCTGAGCGTTTCAGACGCTAAACAGGTGTAAATAAGCAAAAACAAGCTTTTCATTACACACACTTGTCTTTTTGCCTGTTTTGATCATAATTCGCTTGGAAATGGCTATTCTCAACGTTTTATGTGAGATTCTAATAGAAAAAGCAGAAAAACTTATACAAACACATATATTGAATTTTTGAGTCTAACTTGCCCTGAACAGTCGTTTCTGAGCGTTTCAGACGCTAAATAGTTGAAAATAAGCCAAAACAAGCTTTTCATGACACACACTTGTCTTTTTACCTGTTTTGATCATAATTCGCTTGGAAATGGCTATTCTCAACGTTTTATGTGAGATTCTAATAGGAAAAGCAGAAAAACTTATACAAACACATATATTGCATTTTTGAGTCTAACTTGGCCTGAACAGTCGTTTCTGAGCGTTTCAGACGCTAAACAGGTGTAAATAAGCCAAAACAAGCTTTTCATTACACACACTTGTCTTTTTGCCTGTTTTGATCATAATTCGCTTGGAAATGGCTATTCTCAACGTTTTATGTGAGATTCTAATAGGAAAAGCAGAAAAACTTATACAAACACATATACTGCATTTTTGAGTCTAACTTGCCCTGAACAGTCGTTTCTGAGCGTTTCAGACGCTAAACAGGTGTAAATAAGCAAAAACAAGCTTTTCATTACACACACTTGTCTTTTTGCCTGTTTTGATCATAATTCGCTTGAAAATTGCTATTCTCAACGTTTTATGTGAGATTCTAATAAAAAAAAAGCAGAAAAACTTATAAAAACACATATATTGAATTTTTGAGTCTAACTTGCCCTGAACAGTCGTTTCTGAGCGTTTCAGACACTAAACAGTTGAAAATAAGCCAAAACAAGCTTTTCATTACACACACTTGTCTTTTTACCTGTTTTGATCATAACTCGCTTGGAAATGGCTATTCTCAACGTTTTATGTGAGATTCTAATAGAAAAAGAAGAACAACCTATACAAACACATATATTGAATTTTTGAGTCTAACTTGCCCTGAACAGTCGTTTCTATGCGTTTCAGACGCTAAACAGAGGAAAATAAGCAAGAACAAGCTTTTCATGACACACACTTGTCTTTTTGCCTGTTTTGATCATAACTCGCTTGGGAATGGCTAGTTTCATAAGAATTTCTGATTTAAAAAAAGAAGAAAAAGTTATGAAAAAAATACACATACTTCAAGATTTCATGTGATCCTCCAATGATATCCATCCAAATATCATACCATTATATACATAATGGATCAATTCAGAGGTTGAAATTTTGGGGCCTTTATGTCACAACGTCACACAAAGAAGTGTATATCTCTGCTTCTGAATATACTATTTTCCTATAACTTCTTTCACATACAATCATCAGATATGACTTGTTCTGAATGTATATGTGCATTTTGGGGGCACCCTTATGCCAAAATCACCTCTTTTTGTAATCCATTATCATTTGATTTCCTGCATATTCAAATTATATATAATGAAAAGCATGCATATCAGCACAGATTGCAGTGTTTCCCCTAGGTTGACTGACCTGGCCCTGGCTGGGGAGGTGGATTAGCACATTTCTCTGTTCTCTGTTTAGCATCTTCAGGCTCAATGCCTAGCAAGAGCAGTTGGGGAAACAGACATTACTTTTCTTGGTCTTGACAAGCTGCAGCATTTATTAACTGACACTGTACATTTACTACCAGATTGTTACAGCTTACTGCTAACCTTTTCTTCTGCTCCGCTTGCATTCACCATCACTTTTCTGATGCTCGCTCTATCGCTTATCGCCATGGATGTATAAAGAGAACTGGATACAGGAAGAGTGCCAGGCTTTGAAACAAATTTGACATAGTGGCCAAAGTGCTTAATCACATGATGCACACTGGCCCAAAAATTCTTTTTCTCAAAGACTTGTGAAAAAGAGGTGGTACTTTTTTTTGAGAATCACAACCCCCGCGAGTCACTAACCCCCGCGAGTCACTATCAGGATTTGAGCCATTTGGTCGATCACATTTCAAAAGCCTAGAAGAACCACAACCATTGAATTGTTTCATCACCTTTAAAGTTAGCTAAACCATTCTCATGAGTATATTGGCTCAAAGCATTCAGAACAAAAATGTGTGAAACTATGGACTCTTGTTCCAAGTTCCTGTCCATGCCTTTTTGCCTCCCAAATGCCACACTCATTTGAATAGCAATTTCAGCATTTGGTTAGTATTAATTCTTTTACAATTTGATTCATCTTTGACTCCTGGAATGATGTCCAACAGCTCTAATTCAAACAGCTGCACACAACACTGGTTGATATCACTGTGGCTAGCTAGCAAACATTAGCTAACTGCAAGCTAACATAAAGAGTGACCTAAGCAGTAAAAATGGAGACTATATATAAACTATATAAATATAAATTATATTTTGTCATCATAGATACTACACATATGTCTCAGGGGCAATTTATACTCATTTTAGATGCAAATACACCCACTTTGAGTGAAAAATTTGTCAAAAAAATTAGGTTTGTATGGGGCTATCGGAAATAAAATTTGGCATTGAAATCAAACCCTGCAATTAAAAAAAAAAGTGTATTATCATTGAAAAAAGTTCCACTGAAAAATAAAACGCTCTAAAAATTTTAACTAAAATTACAATCGGTCAATCTTATTAGGGCTCTAGCACTGAACGGTGCGAAGGCCCTGTATTTGTAGTGATTATTATTATTATTATCATTATCATTATTATTATTATCATCATCGTTATTATTATTATTATTATTCCGAAACAAACGCATTTTTGACAGGCGTTTTGACGACCTTTCGAAAACTCGTGAAATTTTGCACATTTGTCAGGACTGCTGAAAAATTTGATATTGAAAATGGCTAGACTGCGCCCCCTAGAAAATTAGGAAAATTGAGCACCTCAACCCAGATTGTCATAGAAGTAAGATGCAACACATCCTTCGCCATGACATACGATGCTGTTTTCCAGGGAGAGGGGATGGCTCTACAGCCACGAAACTTGACACACATGTCTAGAGTGATGTTAGCTAAAAATCCGTTGTAGTTCATTTGAATGGGTGTGGCAAAATGGCTCAACAGCGATCCCTTGAAAATTTCAAAGTCCCTGCCTACCAGATTAACGTAGAAAAATGAAATTCACAAGGCACATGTATAATGTCAAGATGCACAAAAAAGCCTCTTGGAGCCATATCAAGCTCCTACAGTCCAAGTCCTACAGGAAGTCCGCCATCTCTAAAAAAAACTGGTCAATTTTCGCCTTTTCTTGGCCATTTCGCATACCTTGTGTTTTAACAAACTCCTCCTACAGGATTCATCGTAAGGACTCCAAAATCAGTGTGTGTCATCTAGACTAGTGTATGATCAAAAGTTATCAAAAGATTTAGTGTACATTGAAGCGCTTGGCCGTGGTGTGGCCTTTAGTTTTGATGTTTCGTCATTACAGAGGAAATTGCTATAACTTTAGTGTACATGGTGGGATCTGCCTGAAACTTTACAGGTTTGATAACAGTCCAGGCCTGAGCACATCTACATTACAATATTCAATCAGTGATGCAAACTGGCTCCATAGCGCCCCCATAAGTACAGTACAGGAAAGCAGCCCCAGCAGCAGGCAAATGAGTGGACAAAGGAAGTGATGTTTCTCTCCTTGCTCTGTCTGAAAGTAGCCCGACTGTGAAAACATCTACATGCCTGTGACAAAGGCTCTTCGACTGTGCCCGATGTTCACCGGGTTGCGAGGTCCCGATCATCGCTGCTTGCAGCTTTAATTCTATTTTGGTATTTTTTGCATTAAGATTAGTTTTTCAATGTCAATCATAAGATTTTTTTCTTCATGTCTTTACAATGTAAGTTTTTTTTCAATGCCACCGGTTCTCAGTTTCAACTTTGTCTTTTTCAGTTTCAACTTTTTCTGTTTCAGTTTCAACTTATTGTCACCGTTTTGATGTCAGTACCCAGCATGCCTTACGATGCGACGTGTGTGTTTACATGTGAGGTATTTATTCCGTTTGGTTTCTCAAATGCCGCGATCTCCACAAAGCATTAGCTGAAGTCAGTAGCAGCGTGCTAGGTTCGACCTACTTGCTGGAGTAGTAAACTAGGCTTCATTACATAGGATTACATAGGATTCTACTGGCGTGAGTGACTGTTTTCCAGTTATTAGTTTTACCCCAGTTTGCATCACAAGCAAAAAGTCTTTTATTTTTAGAGTGAACTGCCTCACAAATGTTGTGTAATTGCAATATTACACTTGACTATTGATTTGTCATGTTCTGTTTTGTTTTGTTTATTTTTTCATTTATTTGGGAAGGTGGTCCTCAGAATTTTTTTAAAAATCAGATGTGAGCCTTAAGCTACTAAAGACCTTTGATTGTTTTATTGAATAATCAATACATTTGTATGTTTTTGTTTATGTGAAATATGTAATCCTAATTAGATATTCACTCATTCGTGTAACGTAAAGTCATTTTAGGGATCAGGCTAGGGAGGGACTTTGCGGCTCCAGGTGGGTTTTATATGGTGAGAAATGGGCTAAAATGGCTGAAGCTTGCTGAACCCTTGTCTAGCAGAAGCTAGAAAATGAAGCAAGACAGGATTGAGCTGAGAGCTTGTTGAAAGCATTTTCCCACACCTGCACTGAGCTTGAGTTGAGCTTAATATTACCACACCAATCTGATCATCCACATCCACAGACATTAAGTAAAATACAAAATTAGGAACACTAGATCCTGGAAAACATGTTAGATCAGATCATTTATTTTTGTTGACATAGTTAATTAATTCAAAGTTAATCTATTTAAAACAACAACAAAAAACAAGGTATGAGCCAAACCATGGATTTGGAGAATTGTTATACCCCTAATAAATAGTGGTATTTATGACTCCTAACCATAGCCTATAGAGTGCCATTTTCTCATGACATGGCTTGAGACAACGAGTGTTAGAGTTTAAAGCGCTTCTTTCATGGTGACTTGACTTGACTTAATTGGCCAGTCTTGTTAGATGTTTAGCAGTGAATTGACTTTGCTTACTTGAGTCTTAAACACAGTGACTTAGGATTTGCTTCAGCTTTTAAGGTTAAGACTTGAGACTAGCTTGTGACTTGCACATGTGTACCTCTCACATCTGTTATTTGTGAACATGAACTACTTCCTCCCAAAGCCACAAACCAGAGGCATGAGACCCCAGAATGAAGTGGAGCTGCTTCATAGACAATGAATGTGAAACTAATTTCATAGTCATTTTTAAAATACCCAAGTAAGCTTTATTCTTGTCTTGCCTTTCATATCTGAAAAACAAGTTGTACCTGTACATAACTGGTATATGACAATGTCCACAGTGAAACATTATAATGGACGATGATATTGAATGGGATAAATTACTGCATTTTACTATCATTTTGTTGAGTTTCTCTCCTCTCTTCTTTTTCACCACAGACGGGGCTGAGCGATCCTTGGAAGAGAGACTTCAGTGAAGCATGTGAAATACGTGAGTTGATAACAACTACAGTCATTGCATTACTGCAATTAAATCTCTTTGAGTAAAAGGCCAATAACAGTAATTCAATTCATGCAAAAGATGGGTAGACAATATTTGGGGCTTTTAAAACAATATGGTAGAGATTCATTTGTCTCCATAGCTGCGTTCTCACTGGGAGAACGCCACTCTGACGGTTTCAGAACAGGAGCTTGAGTAAAGTCCCGGACCGGGAACCCAAGCACACACACTTGTGTCTCTGAGCCTAACTAACTAACAGAAAGAACACAGTTCTAAATGTTTCAGAACATGAGCTGGTGTGAAAGCAAGAGTTGTGACCCAAACACATGCGCTTGTCTCTCTGAGCCTCACTAATTCACAGAGAGGACGCTCTTTTGAGAGTTTAAATACCGGAGCCAGAGTAAAAAGCAGGAGCAGGCGACGTAGCACATATGCTTATCTCTCTGAGCCTGGCTGACTAACTGGCCAAGAGAATGTCTTTGTGACAGTTTCAGAACAGGAGGCGGTGTAAAATGCAGGTGCGGACAACCAAAAACATACGCTTGTCTCTCTGAGCCTAACTAACTTGCAGAAAGAACGCAGTTCTAACTGTTTCAGAACACGAGCCGGTGTGAAAAGCAATAGTTATGACCCAAACACTTGTCTCTCTGAGCCTTACTAATTCACAGAGAGGACACTCTTTTGAGAGTTTCAATACAGGTGCCAGTGTAAAACACATGAGCAGGCGAAAAAACACAGACGCTTATCTCTCTTTGCCTAAGTAACTGACCAAGACAATGCCTTTCTGATACTTTCAGAACAGTAGCTGGTGTAAAATGCAGGTGCAGACAACCAAACACACACGCTTGTCTCTCTGAGCCTAACTAACTTGCAGAAAAAACGCAGTTCTAACTGTTTCAGAACTGAGCCAGTGTGAAAAGCAAGAGTTGTGACCCAAACACATGCGCTTGTCACTCTGAGCCTAACTAATTTGTAGAAAGAACACATTTCTAACTGTTTCAGAACTGAGCGGGTGTAAAAAGCAAGGGTTGTGACCCAAACACATACGCCTGTCTCTCTGATCCTTACTAATTCACAGAGAAGACGCGTTCTCACACTTTCAGAACATGAGCTGGTGTAAAAATCATAAGCAGGCGACCAAAAAAATACGCTTGTCTCTCTGAGCCAGACTAACTTGCAGAAAGAACGCAGTTCTAACTGTTTCAGAACATGAGACGGTGTGAAAAGCAAGAGTTGTGACCCAAACACATACGCCTGTCTCTCTGATCCTTACTAATTCACAGAGAAGACGTGTTCTCACACTTTCAGAACATGAGCTGGTGTAAAAATCATGAGAAGGTGACCAAAAAAATACGCTTGTCTCTCTGAGCCAGACTAACTTGCAGAAAGAACGCAGTTCTAACTGTTTCAGAACATGAGCCGGTGTGAAAAGCAAGAGTTGTGACCCAAACACTTGTCTCTCTGAGCCTTACTAATTCACAGAGAGGACACTCTTTTGAAAGTTTCAATACAGGTGCCAGTGTAAAACACATGAGCAGGCGACAAAACACAGACGCTTATCTCTCTGTGTCTAAGTAACTGACCAAGACAATGCCTTTCTGATACTTTCAGAACAGTAGCTGGTGTAAAATGCAGGTGCAGACAACCAAACACACACGCTTGTCTCTCTGAGCCTAACTAACTTGCAGAAAAAAATGCAGTTCTAACTGTTTCAGAACTGAGCCAGTGTGAAAAGCAAGAGTTGTGACCCAAACACATGCGCTTGTCACTCTGAGCCTAACTAATTTGTAGAAAGAACACATTTCTAACTGTTTCAGAACTGAGCGGGTGTAAAAAGCAAGGGTTGTGACCCAAACACATACGCCTGTCTCTCTGATCCTTACTAATTCACAGAGAAGACGCATTCTCACATTTTCAGAACATGAGCTGGTGTAAAAATCATGAGCAGGCGACCAAAAAAATACGCTTGTCTCTCTGAGCCAGACTAACTTGCAGAAAGAACGCAGTTCTAACTGTTTCAGAACATGAGACGGTGTGAAAAGCAAGAGTTGTGACCCAAACACATGCGCTTGTCTCTCTGAGCATCACTAATTCACAGAGAGGACGCTCTTTTGAAAGTTTCAATATCGGAGCCATTGTAAAATGCATGAGCAGGTGACCAAACACATACGCTTATCTCTCTGTACCTAAATAACTGGCCAAGAGAATTTCAGAACAGGAGCGGGTGTAAAATACAGGTGCGGACAAACAAACATATAGGCTTGTCTCTCCGAGCCTAACTAAATTGCAGAAAGAACGCAGTTTCACAACATGAGCCGGTGTGAAAATCAAGAGTTGTGACCCAAACACATGCACTTGTCTCTCTGAGCCTTACTAATTCACAGAGAAAACGCTCTTTTGACAATTTCAATACCGGAACCAGTGTAAAAAGCAGGAGCAGACGACATAGCACATACGCTTGTCTCTCTGAGCCTTACTAAGTAACTGGACAAGAGAATGTCTTTCTGACAGTTTCAGAACAGGAGGCGGTGTAAAATGCAGGTGTGGACAACCAAACACATACGCTTATCTCTCTGTGCCTAAATAACCAGCCAAGACAATTTCAGAAAAGGAGCGGGTGAAAGATGCAGGTGCGGACAACCAAACACACACGCTTGTCTCTCTGAGCCTAACTAACTTTCAGAAAGAACGCAGTTCTAAGTGTTTCAGAACATGAGCCGGTGTGAAAAGCAAGAGTTGTGACTCAAACACATGCGCTTATCTCTCTGAGCCTTATTAATTCACAGGGAGGACGCTCTTTTGACAGTTTAAATACCAGAGCCAGTGTAAAAAGCATGAGCAGGCGACCAAACACATACTCTTGTCTCTCTGTGTCTGAATAACTGGCCAAGAGAATTTCAGAACAGGAGCCGGTGTAAAATGCAGGTGCGGACAAACAAACATATACGCTTGTCTCTCAGAGCCTAACTAAATTGCAGAAAGAACGCAGTTTCACAACATGAACCAGTGTGAAAAGCAAGAGTTGTGACCCAAACACATGCGCTTGTCTCTCTGAGCCTAACTAATTTGTAGAAAGAACGCATTTCTAACTGTTTCAGAACTGAGCGGGTGTAAAAAGCAAGGGTTGTGACCCAAACACATACGCCTGTCTCTCTGATCCTTACTAATTCACAGAGAAGACGCGTTCTCTCACTTTCAGAACATGAGCTGGTGTAAAAATCATGAGCAGGCGACCAAAAAAATACACTTGTCTCTCTGAGCCAGACCAACTTGCAGAAAGAACGCAGTTCTAACTGTTTCAGAACATGAGACGGTGTGAAAAGCAAGAGTTGTGACCCAAACACATGTGCTTGTCTCTCTGAGCCTCACTAATTCACAGAGAGGACGCTCTTTTGAAAGTTTCAATACCGGAGCCAGTGTAAAATGCATGAGCATGTGACCAAACACATACGCTTATCTCTCGGTACCTAAATAACTGACCAAGAGAATTTCAGAACAGAAGCGGGTGTAAAATGCAGGTGCGGATAACCAAAAACATACGCTTGTCTCTGTGAGTCTAACTAACTTGCAGAAAGAACGCAGTTCTAACTGTTTCAGAACATGAGCCGTGTGAAAAGCAAGAGTTGTGACTCAAACACATGCGCATGTTAGAAAAAGACTTTCCTTTCTGTGCGTTTCAAATGCCAAACAGGTGAAAATAAGAAAAGACAAGCTTTTAATTACACACCCTTGTCTTTTTGACTTTTTGGATTGTAACTATTTTGGAAATGGCTATTCTCAACGTTTTATGTGAGATTCTAATAGAAAAAGAAGAAAAATTTATGATAATACATGTGCTTCAGTTTTGGGTCTAACTTGCCCTGAACAGTCGTTTCTGAGCGTTTCAGACGCTAAACAGTTGAAAATAAGCCAAAACAAGCTTTTCATGACACACACTTGTCTTTTTGCCTGTTTTGATCATAATTCGCTTGGAAATGGCTATTCTCAACGTTTTATGTGAGATTCTAATAGAAAAAGAAGAAAAACTTATACAAACACATATATTGAATTTTTGAGTCTAACTTGCCCTGAACAGTCGTTTCTGAGCGTTTCAGACGCTAAACAGGTGTAAATAAGCCAAAACAAGCTTTTCATTACACACACTTGTCTTTTTGCCTGTTTTGATCATAATTCGCTTGGAAATGGCTATTCTCAACGTTTTATGTGAGATTCTAATAGAAAAAGAAGAAAAACTTATACAAACACATATGCTTCAGTTTTGAGTCTAACTTGCCCTGAACAGTCGTTTCTGTGCGTTTCAGATGCCAAACAGGTGAAAATAAGAAAAAACAATCTTTTAATTACACACACCTGTTTTTTTGCCTGTTTTGATCATAACTCGCTTGGAAATGGCTATTCTCAACGTTTTATGTGAGATTCTCATAGAAAAAGAAGAAAAATTTATAAAGACATATATGCTTCAGTTTTGAGTCTAACTTGCCCTGAACAGTCGTTTCTGAGCGTTTCAGACGCTAAACAGTTGAAAATAAGCCAAAACAAGCTTTTCATGACACACACTTGTCTTTTTGCCTGTTTTGATCATAATTCGCTTGGAAATGGCTATTCTCAACGTTTTATGTGAGATTCTAATAGAAAAAGAAGAAAAACTTATACAAACACATATATTGCATTTTTGAGTCTAACTTGCCCTGAACAGTCGTTTCTGAGCGTTTCAGACGCTAAACAGGTCTAAATAAGCCAAAACAAGCTTATCATGACACACACTTGTCTTTTTGCCTGTTTTGATCATAATTCGCTTGGAAATGGCTATTCTCAACGTTTTATGTGAGATTCTAATAGGAAAAGCAGAAAAACTTATACAAACACATATATTGCATTTTTGAGTCTAACTTGCCCTGAACAGTCGTTTCTGAGCGTTTCAGACGCTAAACAGGTCTAAATAAGCCAAAACAAGCTTATCATGACACACACTTGTCTTTTTGCCTGTTTTGATCATAATTCGCTTGGAAATGGCTATTCTCAATGTTTTATGTGAGATTCTAATACAAAATGAAGAAAAACTTTAAAAAAAACACATATGCTTCAGTATTGAGTCTAACTTACCCTGAACAGTCGTTTCTGAGCGTTTCAGACGCTAAACAGTTGAAAAAAAGCCAAAACAAGCTTTTCATGACACACACTTGTCTTTTTGCCTGTTTTGATCATAACTCGCTTGGAAATGGCTATTCTCAATGTTTTATGTGAGATTCTAATAGAAAATGAAGAAAAACTTATACAAACACATATGCTTCAGTATTGAGTCTAACTTGCCCTAAACAGTCGTTTCTGAGCGTTTCAGACGCTAAACAGGTCTAAATAAGCCAAAACAAGCTTATCATGACACACACTTGTCTTTTTGCCTGTTTTGATCATAATTCGCTTGGAAATGGCTATTCTCGACGTTTTATGTGAGATTCTAATAGGAAAAGCAGAAAAACTTATACAAACACATATATTGAATTTTTGAGTCTAACTTGCCCTGAACAGTCGTTTCTGAGCGTTTCAGACGCTAAACAGGTCTAAATAAGCCAAAACAAGCTTTTCATGACACACACTTGTCTTTTTGCCTGTTTTGATCATAACTCGCTTGGAAATGGCTATTCTCAACGTTTTATGTGAGATTCTAATACAAAATGAAGAAAAACTTATACAAACACATATATTGCATTTTTGAGTCTAACTTGCCCTGAACAGTCGTTTCTGAGCGTTTCAGACGCTAAACAGGTCTAAATAAGCCAAAACAAGCTTTTCATGACACACACTTGTCTTTTTGCCTGTTTTGATCATAACTCGCTTGGAAATGGCTATTCTCAACGTTTTATGTGAGATTCTAATAGAAAATGAAGAAAAACTTATACAAACACATATGCTTCAGTATTGAGTCTAACTTGCCCTAAACAGTCGTTTCTGAGCGTTTCAGACGCTAAACAGGTCTAAATAAGCCAAAACAAGCTTATCATGACACACACTTGTCTTTTTGCCTGTTTTGATCATAATTCGCTTGGAAATGGCTATTCTCGGCGTTTTATGTGAGATTCTAATAGGAAAAGCAGAAAAACTTATACAAACACATATATTGAATCTTTGAGTCTAACTTGCCCTGAACAGTCGTTTCTGAGCGTTTCAGACGCTAAACAGTTGAAAATAAGCCAAAACAAGCTTTTCATGACACACACTTGTCTTTTTGCCTGTTTTGATCATAACTCGCTTGGAAATGGCTATTCTCAACGTTTTATGTGAGATTCTAATAGAAAATGAAGAAAAACTTATAAAAACAAATATGCTTCAGTATTGAGTCTAACTTGCCCTGAACAGTCGTTTCTGAGCGTTTCAGACGCTAAACAGGTCTAAATAAGCCAAAACAAGCTTTTCATGACACACACTTGCCTTTTTGCCTGTTTTGATCATAACTCGCTTGGAAATGGCTATTCTCAACGTTTTATGTGAGATTCTAATAGAAAATGAAGAAAAACTTATACAAACACATATGCTTCAGTATTGAGTCTAACTTGCCCTGAACAGTCGTTTCTGAGCGTTTCAGACGCTAAACAGGTGTAAATAAGCCAAAACAAGCTTTTCATGACACACACTTGCCTTTTTGCCTGTTTTGAATATAACTCGCTTGGAAATGGCTATTCTCAATGTTTTATGTGAGATTCTAATAGAAAATGAAGAAAAACTTATACAAACACATATGCTTCAGTATTGAGTCTAACTTGCCCTGAACAGTCGTTTCTGAGCGTTTCAGACGCTAAACAGGTCTAAATAAGCCAAAACAAGCTTATCATGACACACACTTGTCTTTTTGCCTGTTTTGATCATAATTCGCTTGGAAATGGCTATTCTCGACGTTTTATGTGACATTCTAATAGGAAAAGCAGAAAAACTTATACAAACACATATATTGAATTTTTGAGTCTAACTTGCCCTGAACAGTCGTTTCTGAGCGTTTCAGACGCTAAACAGGTCTAAATAAGCCAAAACAAGCTTATCATGACACACACTTGTCTTTTTGCCTGTTTTGATCATAACTCGCTTGGAAATGGCTATTCTCAACGTTTTATGTGAGATTCTAATACAAAATGAAGAAAAACTTATACAAACACATATATTGAATTTTTGAGTCTAACTTGCCCTGAACAGTCGTTTCTGAGCGTTTCAGACGCTAAACAGGTCTAAATAAGCCAAAACAAGCTTTTCATGACACACACTTGTCTTTTTGCCTGTTTTGATCATAACTCGCTTGGAAATGGCTATTCTCAACGTTTTATGTGAGATTCTAATAGAAAATGAAGAAAAACTTATACAAACACATATGCTTCAGTATTGAGTCTAACTTGCCCTGAACAGTCGTTTCTGAGCGTTTCAGACGCTAAACAGGTGTAAATAAGCCAAAACAAGCTTTTCATGACACACACTTGCCTTTTTGCCTGTTTTGAATATAACTCGCTTGGAAATGGCTATTCTCAATGTTTTATGTGAGATTCTAATAGAAAATGAAGAAAAACTTATACAAACACATATGCTTCAGTATTGAGTCTAACTTGCCCTGAACAGTCGTTTCTGAGCGTTTCAGACGCTAAACAGGTCTAAATAAGCCAAAACAAGCTTATCATGACACACACTTGTCTTTTTGCCTGTTTTGATCATAATTCGCTTGGAAATGGCTATTCTCGACGTTTTATGTGACATTCTAATAGGAAAAGCAGAAAAACTTATACAAACACATATATTGAATTTTTGAGTCTAACTTGCCCTGAACAGTCGTTTCTGAGCGTTTCAGACGCTAAACAGGTCTAAATAAGCCAAAACAAGCTTATCATGACACACACTTGTCTTTTTGCCTGTTTTGATCATAACTCGCTTGGAAATGGCTATTCTCAACGTTTTATGTGAGATTCTAATACAAAATGAAGAAAAACTTATACAAACACATATATTGAATTTTTGAGTCTAACTTGCCCTGAACAGTCGTTTCTGAGCGTTTCAGACGCTAAACAGGTCTAAATAAGCCAAAACAAGCTTTTCATGACACACACTTGTCTTTTTGCCTGTTTTGATCATAACTCGCTTGGAAATGGCTATTCTCAACGTTTTATGTGAGATTCTAATAGAAAATGAAGAAAAACTTATACAAACACATATGCTTCAGTATTGAGTCTAACTTGCCCTAAACAGTCGTTTCTGAGCGTTTCAGACGCTAAACAGGTCTAAATAAGCCAAAACAAGCTTATCATGACACACACTTGTCTTTTTGCCTGTTTTGATCATAATTCGCTTGGAAATGGCTATTCTCGACGTTTTATGTGAGATTCTAATAGGAAAAGCAGAAAAACTTATACAAACACATATATTGAATCTTTGAGTCTAACTTGCCCTGAACAGTCGTTTCTGAGCGTTTCAGACGCTAAACAGTTGAAAATAAGCCAAAACAAGCTTTTCATGACACACACTTGTCTTTTTGCCTGTTTTGATCATAACTCGCTTGGAAATGGCTATTCTCAACGTTTTATGTGAGATTCTAATAGAAAATGAAGAAAAACTTATAAAAACAAATATGCTTCAGTATTGAGTCTAACTTGCCCTGAACAGTCGTTTCTGAGCGTTTCAGACGCTAAACAGGTCTAAATAAGCCAAAACAAGCTTTTCATGACACACACTTGCCTTTTTGCCTGTTTTGATCATAACTCGCTTGGAAATGGCTATTCTCAACGTTTTATGTGAGATTCTAATAGAAAATGAAGAAAAACTTATACAAACACATATGCTTCAGTATTGAGTCTAACTTGCCCTGAACAGTCGTTTCTGAGCGTTTCAGACGCTAAACAGGTCTAAATAAGCCAAAACAAGCTTTTCATGACACACACTTGCCTTTTTGCCTGTTTTGAATATAACTCGCTTGGAAATGGCTATTCTCAATGTTTTATGTGAGATTCTAATAGAAAATGAAGAAAAACTTATACAAACACATATGCTTCAGTATTGAGTCTAACTTGCCCTGAACAGTCGTTTCTGAGCGTTTCAGACGCTAAACAGGTCTAAATAAGCCAAAACAAGCTTTTCATGACACACACTTGTCTTTTTGCCTGTTTTGATCATAACTCGCTTGGAAATGGCTATTCTCAACGTTTTATGTGAGATTCTAATACAAAATGAAGAAAAACTTATACAAACACATATATTGAATTTTTGAGTCTAACTTGCCCTGAACAGTCGTTTCTGAGCGTTTCAGACGCTAAACAGGTCTAAATAAGCCAAAACAAGCTTTTCATGACACACACTTGCCTTTTTGCCTGTTTTGATCATAACTCGCTTGGAAATGGCTATTCTCAATGTTTTATGTGAGATTCTAATAGAAAATGAAGAAAAACTTATACAAACACATATGCTTCAGTATTGAGTCTAAATTGCCCTAAACAGTCGTTTCTGAGCGTTTCAGACGCTAAACAGGTCTAAATAAGCCAAAACAAGCTTATCATGACACACACTTGTCTTTTTGCCTGTTTTGATCATAATTCGCTTGGAAATGGCTATTCTCGACGTTTTATGTGACATTCTAATAGGAAAAGCAGAAAAACTTATACAAACACATATATTGAATTTTTGAGTCTAACTTGCCCTGAACAGTCGTTTCTGAGCGTTTCAGACGCTAAACAGGTCTAAATAAGCCAAAACAAGCTTATCATGACACACACTTGTCTTTTTGCCTGTTTTGATCATAACTCGCTTGGAAATGGCTATTCTCAACGTTTTATGTGAGATTCTAATAGGAAAAACAGAAAAACTTATACAAACACATATATTGAATTTTTGAGTCTAACTTGCCCTGAACAGTCGTTTCTGAGCGTTTCAGACGCTAAACAGTTGAAAATAAGCCAAAACAAGCTTTTCATGACACACACTTGTCTTTTTGCCTGTTTTGATCATAACTCGCTTGGAAATGGCTATTCTCAACGTTTTATGGGAGATTCTAGTAGAAAAAGAAGAAAAACTTATACAAACACATATATTGAATTTTTGAGTCTAACTTACCCTGAACAGTCGTTTCTGAGCGTTTCAGACGCTAAACAGGTGTAAATAAGCCAAAACAAGCTTATCATGACACACACTTGTCTTTTTGCCTGTTTTGATCATAATTCGATTGGAAATGGCTATTCTCGACGTTTTATGTGAGATTCTAATAGGAAAAGCAGAAAAACTTATACAAACACATATATTGAATTTTTGAGTCTAACTTGCCCTGAACAGTCGTTTCTGAGCGTTTCAGACGCTAAACAGGTGTAAATAAGCCAAAACAAGCTTATCATGACACACACTTGTCTTTTTGCCTGTTTTGATCATAATTCGCTTGGAAATGGCTATTCTCGACGTTTTATGTGAGATTCTAATAGGAAAAGCAGAAAAACTTATACAAACACATATATTGAATTTTTGAGTCTAACTTGCCCTGAACAGTCGTTTCTGAGCGTTTCAGACGCTAAACAGGTCTAAATAAGCCAAAACAAGCTTATCATGACACACACTTGTCTTTTTGCCTGTTTTGATAATAATTGGTTTGGAAATGGCTATTCTCAACGTTTTATGTGAGATTCTAATAGGAAAAGCAGAAAAACTTATACAAACACATATATTGAATTTTTGAGTCTAACTTGCCCTGAACAGTCGTTTCTGAGCGTTTCAGACGCTAAACAGTTGAAAATAAGCCAAAACAAGCTTTTCATGACACACACTTGTCTTTTTGCCTGTTTTGATCATAACTCGCTTGGAAATGGCTATTCTCAACGTTTTATGTGAGATTCTAATAGAAAATGAAGAAAAACTTATAAAAACAAATATGCTTCAGTATTGAGTCTAACTTGCCCTGAACAGTCGTTTCTGAGCGTTTCAGACGCTAAACAGGTCTAAATAAGCCAAAACAAGCTTTTCATGACACACACTTGCCTTTTTGCCTGTTTTGATCATAACTCGCTTGGAAATGGCTATTCTCAACGTTTTATGTGAGATTCTAATAGAAAATGAAGAAAAACTTATACAAACACATATGCTTCAGTATTGAGTCTAACTTGCCCTGAACAGTCGTTTCTGAGCGTTTCAGACGCTAAACAGGTGTAAATAAGCCAAAACAAGCTTTTCATGACACACACTTGCCTTTTTGCCTGTTTTGAATATAACTCGCTTGGAAATGGCTATTCTCAATGTTTTATGTGAGATTCTAATAGAAAATGAAGAAAAACTTATACAAACACATATGCTTCAGTATTGAGTCTAACTTGCCCTGAACAGTCGTTTCTGAGCGTTTCAGACGCTAAACAGGTCTAAATAAGCCAAAACAAGCTTATCATGACACACACTTGTCTTTTTGCCTGTTTTGATCATAATTCGCTTGGAAATGGCTATTCTCGACGTTTTATGTGACATTCTAATAGGAAAAGCAGAAAAACTTATACAAACACATATATTGAATTTTTGAGTCTAACTTGCCCTGAACAGTCGTTTCTGAGCGTTTCAGACGCTAAACAGGTCTAAATAAGCCAAAACAAGCTTATCATGACACACACTTGTCTTTTTGCCTGTTTTGATCATAACTCGCTTGGAAATGGCTATTCTCAACGTTTTATGTGAGATTCTAATACAAAATGAAGAAAAACTTATACAAACACATATATTGAATTTTTGAGTCTAACTTGCCCTGAACAGTCGTTTCTGAGCGTTTCAGACGCTAAACAGGTCTAAATAAGCCAAAACAAGCTTTTCATGACACACACTTGTCTTTTTGCCTGTTTTGATCATAACTCGCTTGGAAATGGCTATTCTCAACGTTTTATGTGAGATTCTAATAGAAAATGAAGAAAAACTTATACAAACACATATGCTTCAGTATTGAGTCTAACTTGCCCTGAACAGTCGTTTCTGAGCGTTTCAGACGCTAAACAGGTGTAAATAAGCCAAAACAAGCTTTTCATGACACACACTTGCCTTTTTGCCTGTTTTGAATATAACTCGCTTGGAAATGGCTATTCTCAATGTTTTATGTGAGATTCTAATAGAAAATGAAGAAAAACTTATACAAACACATATGCTTCAGTATTGAGTCTAACTTGCCCTGAACAGTCGTTTCTGAGCGTTTCAGACGCTAAACAGGTCTAAATAAGCCAAAACAAGCTTATCATGACACACACTTGTCTTTTTGCCTGTTTTGATCATAATTCGCTTGGAAATGGCTATTCTCGACGTTTTATGTGACATTCTAATAGGAAAAGCAGAAAAACTTATACAAACACATATATTGAATTTTTGAGTCTAACTTGCCCTGAACAGTCGTTTCTGAGCGTTTCAGACGCTAAACAGGTCTAAATAAGCCAAAACAAGCTTATCATGACACACACTTGTCTTTTTGCCTGTTTTGATCATAACTCGCTTGGAAATGGCTATTCTCAACGTTTTATGTGAGATTCTAATAGGAAAAACAGAAAAACTTATACAAACACATATATTGAATTTTTGAGTCTAACTTGCCCTGAACAGTCGTTTCTGAGCGTTTCAGACGCTAAACAGTTGAAAATAAGCCAAAACAAGCTTTTCATGACACACACTTGTCTTTTTGCCTGTTTTGATCATAACTCGCTTGGAAATGGCTATTCTCAACGTTTTATGGGAGATTCTAGTAGAAAAAGAAGAAAAACTTATACAAACACATATATTGAATTTTTGAGTCTAACTTACCCTGAACAGTCGTTTCTGAGCGTTTCAGACGCTAAACAGGTGTAAATAAGCCAAAACAAGCTTATCATGACACACACTTGTCTTTTTGCCTGTTTTGATCATAATTCGATTGGAAATGGCTATTCTCGACGTTTTATGTGAGATTCTAATAGGAAAAGCAGAAAAACTTATACAAACACATATATTGAATTTTTGAGTCTAACTTGCCCTGAACAGTCGTTTCTGAGCGTTTCAGACGCTAAACAGGTGTAAATAAGCCAAAACAAGCTTATCATGACACACACTTGTCTTTTTGCCTGTTTTGATCATAATTCGCTTGGAAATGGCTATTCTCGACGTTTTATGTGAGATTCTAATAGGAAAAGCAGAAAAACTTATACAAACACATATATTGAATTTTTGAGTCTAACTTGCCCTGAACAGTCGTTTCTGAGCGTTTCAGACGCTAAACAGGTCTAAATAAGCCAAAACAAGCTTATCATGACACACACTTGTCTTTTTGCCTGTTTTGATAATAATTGGTTTGGAAATGGCTATTCTCAACGTTTTATGTGAGATTCTAATAGGAAAAGCAGAAAAACTTATACAAACACATATATTGAATTTTTGAGTCTAACTTGCCCTGAACAGTCGTTTCTGAGCGTTTCAGACGCTAAACAGTTGAAAATAAGCCAAAACAAGCTTTTCATGACACACACTTGTCTTTTTGCCTGTTTTGATCATAACTCGCTTGGAAATGGCTATTCTCAACGTTTTATGTGAGATTCTAATAGAAAATGAAGAAAAACTTATAAAAACAAATATGCTTCAGTATTGAGTCTAACTTGCCCTGAACAGTCGTTTCTGAGCGTTTCAGACGCTAAACAGGTCTAAATAAGCCAAAACAAGCTTTTCATGACACACACTTGCCTTTTTGCCTGTTTTGATCATAACTCGCTTGGAAATGGCTATTCTCAACGTTTTATGTGAGATTCTAATAGAAAATGAAGAAAAACTTATACAAACACATATGCTTCAGTATTGAGTCTAACTTGCCCTGAACAGTCGTTTCTGAGCGTTTCAGACGCTAAACAGGTGTAAATAAGCCAAAACAAGCTTTTCATGACACACACTTGCCTTTTTGCCTGTTTTGAATATAACTCGCTTGGAAATGGCTATTCTCAATGTTTTATGTGAGATTCTAATAGAAAATGAAGAAAAACTTATACAAACACATATGCTTCAGTATTGAGTCTAACTTGCCCTGAACAGTCGTTTCTGAGCGTTTCAGACGCTAAACAGGTCTAAATAAGCCAAAACAAGCTTATCATGACACACACTTGTCTTTTTGCCTGTTTTGATCATAATTCGCTTGGAAATGGCTATTCTCGACGTTTTATGTGACATTCTAATAGGAAAAGCAGAAAAACTTATACAAACACATATATTGAATTTTTGAGTCTAACTTGCCCTGAACAGTCGTTTCTGAGCGTTTCAGACGCTAAACAGGTCTAAATAAGCCAAAACAAGCTTATCATGACACACACTTGTCTTTTTGCCTGTTTTGATCATAACTCGCTTGGAAATGGCTATTCTCAACGTTTTATGTGAGATTCTAATACAAAATGAAGAAAAACTTATACAAACACATATATTGAATTTTTGAGTCTAACTTGCCCTGAACAGTCGTTTCTGAGCGTTTCAGACGCTAAACAGGTCTAAATAAGCCAAAACAAGCTTTTCATGACACACACTTGTCTTTTTGCCTGTTTTGATCATAACTCGCTTGGAAATGGCTATTCTCAACGTTTTATGTGAGATTCTAATAGAAAATGAAGAAAAACTTATACAAACACATATGCTTCAGTATTGAGTCTAACTTGCCCTGAACAGTCGTTTCTGAGCGTTTCAGACGCTAAACAGGTGTAAATAAGCCAAAACAAGCTTTTCATGACACACACTTGCCTTTTTGCCTGTTTTGAATATAACTCGCTTGGAAATGGCTATTCTCAATGTTTTATGTGAGATTCTAATAGAAAATGAAGAAAAACTTATACAAACACATATGCTTCAGTATTGAGTCTAACTTGCCCTGAACAGTCGTTTCTGAGCGTTTCAGACGCTAAACAGGTCTAAATAAGCCAAAACAAGCTTATCATGACACACACTTGTCTTTTTGCCTGTTTTGATCATAATTCGCTTGGAAATGGCTATTCTCGACGTTTTATGTGACATTCTAATAGGAAAAGCAGAAAAACTTATACAAACACATATATTGAATTTTTGAGTCTAACTTGCCCTGAACAGTCGTTTCTGAGCGTTTCAGACGCTAAACAGGTCTAAATAAGCCAAAACAAGCTTATCATGACACACACTTGTCTTTTTGCCTGTTTTGATCATAACTCGCTTGGAAATGGCTATTCTCAACGTTTTATGTGAGATTCTAATACAAAATGAAGAAAAACTTATACAAACACATATATTGAATTTTTGAGTCTAACTTGCCCTGAACAGTCGTTTCTGAGCGTTTCAGACGCTAAACAGGTCTAAATAAGCCAAAACAAGCTTTTCATGACACACACTTGTCTTTTTGCCTGTTTTGATCATAACTCGCTTGGAAATGGCTATTCTCAACGTTTTATGTGAGATTCTAATAGAAAATGAAGAAAAACTTATACAAACACATATGCTTCAGTATTGAGTCTAACTTGCCCTAAACAGTCGTTTCTGAGCGTTTCAGACGCTAAACAGGTCTAAATAAGCCAAAACAAGCTTATCATGACACACACTTGTCTTTTTGCCTGTTTTGATCATAATTCGCTTGGAAATGGCTATTCTCGACGTTTTATGTGAGATTCTAATAGGAAAAGCAGAAAAACTTATACAAACACATATATTGAATCTTTGAGTCTAACTTGCCCTGAACAGTCGTTTCTGAGCGTTTCAGACGCTAAACAGTTGAAAATAAGCCAAAACAAGCTTTTCATGACACACACTTGTCTTTTTGCCTGTTTTGATCATAACTCGCTTGGAAATGGCTATTCTCAACGTTTTATGTGAGATTCTAATAGAAAATGAAGAAAAACTTATAAAAACAAATATGCTTCAGTATTGAGTCTAACTTGCCCTGAACAGTCGTTTCTGAGCGTTTCAGACGCTAAACAGGTCTAAATAAGCCAAAACAAGCTTTTCATGACACACACTTGCCTTTTTGCCTGTTTTGATCATAACTCGCTTGGAAATGGCTATTCTCAACGTTTTATGTGAGATTCTAATAGAAAATGAAGAAAAACTTATACAAACACATATGCTTCAGTATTGAGTCTAACTTGCCCTGAACAGTCGTTTCTGAGCGTTTCAGACGCTAAACAGGTCTAAATAAGCCAAAACAAGCTTTTCATGACACACACTTGCCTTTTTGCCTGTTTTGAATATAACTCGCTTGGAAATGGCTATTCTCAATGTTTTATGTGAGATTCTAATAGAAAATGAAGAAAAACTTATACAAACACATATGCTTCAGTATTGAGTCTAACTTGCCCTGAACAGTCGTTTCTGAGCGTTTCAGACGCTAAACAGGTCTAAATAAGCCAAAACAAGCTTTTCATGACACACACTTGTCTTTTTGCCTGTTTTGATCATAACTCGCTTGGAAATGGCTATTCTCAACGTTTTATGTGAGATTCTAATACAAAATGAAGAAAAACTTATACAAACACATATATTGAATTTTTGAGTCTAACTTGCCCTGAACAGTCGTTTCTGAGCGTTTCAGACGCTAAACAGGTCTAAATAAGCCAAAACAAGCTTTTCATGACACACACTTGCCTTTTTGCCTGTTTTGATCATAACTCGCTTGGAAATGGCTATTCTCAATGTTTTATGTGAGATTCTAATAGAAAATGAAGAAAAACTTATACAAACACATATGCTTCAGTATTGAGTCTAAATTGCCCTAAACAGTCGTTTCTGAGCGTTTCAGACGCTAAACAGGTCTAAATAAGCCAAAACAAGCTTATCATGACACACACTTGTCTTTTTGCCTGTTTTGATCATAATTCGCTTGGAAATGGCTATTCTCGACGTTTTATGTGACATTCTAATAGGAAAAGCAGAAAAACTTATACAAACACATATATTGAATTTTTGAGTCTAACTTGCCCTGAACAGTCGTTTCTGAGCGTTTCAGACGCTAAACAGGTCTAAATAAGCCAAAACAAGCTTATCATGACACACACTTGTCTTTTTGCCTGTTTTGATCATAACTCGCTTGGAAATGGCTATTCTCAACGTTTTATGTGAGATTCTAATAGGAAAAACAGAAAAACTTATACAAACACATATATTGAATTTTTGAGTCTAACTTGCCCTGAACAGTCGTTTCTGAGCGTTTCAGACGCTAAACAGTTGAAAATAAGCCAAAACAAGCTTTTCATGACACACACTTGTCTTTTTGCCTGTTTTGATCATAACTCGCTTGGAAATGGCTATTCTCAACGTTTTATGGGAGATTCTAGTAGAAAAAGAAGAAAAACTTATACAAACACATATATTGAATTTTTGAGTCTAACTTACCCTGAACAGTCGTTTCTGAGCGTTTCAGACGCTAAACAGGTGTAAATAAGCCAAAACAAGCTTATCATGACACACACTTGTCTTTTTGCCTGTTTTGATCATAATTCGATTGGAAATGGCTATTCTCGACGTTTTATGTGAGATTCTAATAGGAAAAGCAGAAAAACTTATACAAACACATATATTGAATTTTTGAGTCTAACTTGCCCTGAACAGTCGTTTCTGAGCGTTTCAGACGCTAAACAGGTGTAAATAAGCCAAAACAAGCTTATCATGACACACACTTGTCTTTTTGCCTGTTTTGATCATAATTCGCTTGGAAATGGCTATTCTCGACGTTTTATGTGAGATTCTAATAGGAAAAGCAGAAAAACTTATACAAACACATATATTGAATTTTTGAGTCTAACTTGCCCTGAACAGTCGTTTCTGAGCGTTTCAGACGCTAAACAGGTCTAAATAAGCCAAAACAAGCTTATCATGACACACACTTGTCTTTTTGCCTGTTTTGATAATAATTGGTTTGGAAATGGCTATTCTCAACGTTTTATGTGAGATTCTAATAGGAAAAGCAGAAAAACTTATACAAACACATATATTGAATTTTTGAGTCTAACTTGCCCTGAACAGTCGTTTCTGAGCGTTTCAGACGCTAAACAGTTGAAAATAAGCCAAAACAAGCTTTTCATGACACACACTTGTCTTTTTGCCTGTTTTGATCATAACTCGCTTGGAAATGGCTATTCTCAACGTTTTATGTGAGATTCTAATAGAAAATGAAGAAAAACTTATAAAAACAAATATGCTTCAGTATTGAGTCTAACTTGCCCTGAACAGTCGTTTCTGAGCGTTTCAGACGCTAAACAGGTCTAAATAAGCCAAAACAAGCTTTTCATGACACACACTTGCCTTTTTGCCTGTTTTGATCATAACTCGCTTGGAAATGGCTATTCTCAACGTTTTATGTGAGATTCTAATAGAAAATGAAGAAAAACTTATACAAACACATATGCTTCAGTATTGAGTCTAACTTGCCCTGAACAGTCGTTTCTGAGCGTTTCAGACGCTAAACAGGTCTAAATAAGCCAAAACAAGCTTTTCATGACACACACTTGCCTTTTTGCCTGTTTTGAATATAACTCGCTTGGAAATGGCTATTCTCAATGTTTTATGTGAGATTCTAATAGAAAATGAAGAAAAACTTATACAAACACATATGCTTCAGTATTGAGTCTAACTTGCCCTGAACAGTCGTTTCTGAGCGTTTCAGACGCTAAACAGGTCTAAATAAGCCAAAACAAGCTTTTCATGACACACACTTGTCTTTTTGCCTGTTTTGATCATAACTCGCTTGGAAATGGCTATTCTCAACGTTTTATGTGAGATTCTAATACAAAATGAAGAAAAACTTATACAAACACATATATTGAATTTTTGAGTCTAACTTGCCCTGAACAGTCGTTTCTGAGCGTTTCAGACGCTAAACAGGTCTAAATAAGCCAAAACAAGCTTTTCATGACACACACTTGCCTTTTTGCCTGTTTTGATCATAACTCGCTTGGAAATGGCTATTCTCAATGTTTTATGTGAGATTCTAATAGAAAATGAAGAAAAACTTATACAAACACATATGCTTCAGTATTGAGTCTAAATTGCCCTAAACAGTCGTTTCTGAGCGTTTCAGACGCTAAACAGGTCTAAATAAGCCAAAACAAGCTTATCATGACACACACTTGTCTTTTTGCCTGTTTTGATCATAATTCGCTTGGAAATGGCTATTCTCGACGTTTTATGTGACATTCTAATAGGAAAAGCAGAAAAACTTATACAAACACATATATTGAATTTTTGAGTCTAACTTGCCCTGAACAGTCGTTTCTGAGCGTTTCAGACGCTAAACAGGTCTAAATAAGCCAAAACAAGCTTATCATGACACACACTTGTCTTTTTGCCTGTTTTGATCATAACTCGCTTGGAAATGGCTATTCTCAACGTTTTATGTGAGATTCTAATAGGAAAAACAGAAAAACTTATACAAACACATATATTGAATTTTTGAGTCTAACTTGCCCTGAACAGTCGTTTCTGAGCGTTTCAGACGCTAAACAGTTGAAAATAAGCCAAAACAAGCTTTTCATGACACACACTTGTCTTTTTGCCTGTTTTGATCATAACTCGCTTGGAAATGGCTATTCTCAACGTTTTATGGGAGATTCTAGTAGAAAAAGAAGAAAAACTTATACAAACACATATATTGAATTTTTGAGTCTAACTTACCCTGAACAGTCGTTTCTGAGCGTTTCAGACGCTAAACAGGTGTAAATAAGCCAAAACAAGCTTATCATGACACACACTTGTCTTTTTGCCTGTTTTGATCATAATTCGATTGGAAATGGCTATTCTCGACGTTTTATGTGAGATTCTAATAGGAAAAGCAGAAAAACTTATACAAACACATATATTGAATTTTTGAGTCTAACTTGCCCTGAACAGTCGTTTCTGAGCGTTTCAGACGCTAAACAGGTGTAAATAAGCCAAAACAAGCTTATCATGACACACACTTGTCTTTTTGCCTGTTTTGATCATAATTCGCTTGGAAATGGCTATTCTCGACGTTTTATGTGAGATTCTAATAGGAAAAGCAGAAAAACTTATACAAACACATATATTGAATTTTTGAGTCTAACTTGCCCTGAACAGTCGTTTCTGAGCGTTTCAGACGCTAAACAGGTCTAAATAAGCCAAAACAAGCTTATCATGACACACACTTGTCTTTTTGCCTGTTTTGATAATAATTGGTTTGGAAATGGCTATTCTCAACGTTTTATGTGAGATTCTAATAGGAAAAGCAGAAAAACTTATACAAACACATATATTGAATTTTTGAGTCTAACTTGCCCTGAACAGTCGTTTCTGAGCGTTTCAGACGCTAAACAGTTGAAAATAAGCCAAAACAAGCTTTTCATGACACACACTTGTCTTTTTGCCTGCTTTGATCATAATTCGCTTGGAAATGGCTATTCTCAACGTTTTATGTGAGATTCTAATAGAAAAAGAAGAAAAACTTATAAAAAACACATATATTGAATTTTTGAGTCTAACTCGCACTGAACAGTCGTTTCTCAGTGTTTCAGACGACAAACAGGTGAAAATAAGCAAAAACGAGCTTTTCATTACACACACTTGTCTTTTTGCCTGTTTTGATCATAACTCGCTTGGAAATGGCTAGTTTCATAAGAATTTCTGATTTAAAGAAAGAAGAAAACGTTATTAAAAAAATACACATACTTCAAGATTTTATGTGTTCTTTCAATGATATCCATCCAAATATCATACCATTATATACATAATGGATCAATTCAGAGGTTGAAATTTTGGGGCCTTTATGTCACAACGTCACACAAAGAAGTGTATATCTCTGCTTCTGAATATACTATTTTTCTATAACTTCGTTCACATACAATCATCAGATATGACTTGTTCTGAATGTATATGTGCATTTTGGGGGCACCCTAATGCCAAAATGACCTCTTTTTGTAATCCATTATCATTTGATTTCCTGCATATTCAAATTATATATAATGAAAAGCATGCATATCAGCACAGATTGCAGTGTTTCCCCTAGGTTGACTGACCTGGCCCTGGCTGGGGAGGTGGATTAGCACATTTCTCTGTTCTCTGTTTAGCATCTTCAGGCTCAATGCCTAGCAAGAGCAGTTGGGGAAACAGACATTACTTTTCTTGGTCTTGACAAGCTGCAGCATTTATTAACTGACACTGTACATTTACTACCAGATTGTTACAGCTTACTGCTAACCTTTTCTTCTGCTCCGCTTGAATTCACCATCACTTTTCTGATGCTCGCTCTATCGCTTATCGCCATGGATGTATAAAGAGAAGTGGATACAGGAAGAGTGCCAGGCTTTGAAGCAAATTTGACATAGTGGCCAAAGTGCGTAATCACATGATGCACACTGGCCCAAAAATTCTTTTTCTCAAAGACTTGTGAAAAAGACGTGGTACTTTTTTTTTAGAATCACAACCCCCGCGAGTCACTATCAGGATTTGAGCCATTTGGTCGATCACATTTCAAAAGCCTAGAAGAACCACAACCATTGAATTGTTTCATCACCATTAAAGTTAGCTAAACCATTCTCATGAGTATATTGGCTCAAAGCATTCAGAACAAAAATGTGTGAAACTATGGACTCTTGTTCCAAGTTCCTGCCCATGCCTTTTTGCCTCCCAAATGCCACACACATTTGAATAGCAATTTCAGCATTTGGTTAGTATCAATTCTTTTACAATTTGATTCATCTTTGACTCCTGGAATGATGTCCAACAGCTCTAATTCAAACAGCTGCACACAACACTGGTTGATATCACTGTGGCTAGCTAGCAAACATTAGCTAACTGCAAGCTAACATAAAGAGTGACCTAAGCAGTAAAAATGGAGACTATATATAAACTATATGAATATAAATTATATTTTGTCATCATAGATACTACACATATGTCTCAGGGGCAATTTATACTCATTTTAGATGCAAATACACCCACTTTGAGTGAAAAATTGGTCAAAAAAATTAGGTTTGTATGGGGCTATCGGAAATAAAATTTGGCATTGAAATCAAACCCTGCAATTAAAAAAAAAAAGTGTATTATCATTGAAAAAAGTTCCACTGAAAAATAAAACGTTCTAAAAATTTTAATTAAAATTACAATCTGTCAATCTTATTAGGGCTCGAGCACTGAACGGTGCGAAGGCCCTCTTGTATTTGTAGTGATTATTATTATTATTATCATTATCATTATTATTATTATCATCATCATTATTATTATTATTATTATTATTCCGAAACAAATGCATTTTTGACAGCCGTTTTGACGACCTTTCAGAAACTCATGAAATTTTGCACATTTATCAGGACTGCTGAAAAATTTGATATTGAAAATGGCTGGACTGCGCCCCCTAGAAAATTAGGAAAATTGAGCACCTCAACCCAGATTGTCATAGAAGTAAGATGCGACACATCCTTCGCCATGACATACGATGCTGTTTTCCAGGGAGAGGGGGTGGCTCTACAGCCACGAAACTTGACACACATGTCTAGAGTGATGTTATCCTTTGTAGTTCATTTGAATGGGTGTGGCAAAATGGCTCAACAGCGACCCCTTGAAAATTTCAAAGTTGAAGCCCCGCCTACCAGATTAACGTAGAAAAATGAAATTCACAAGGCACATGTATAATGTCAAGATGCACAAAAAAGCCTCTTGGAGCCATATCAAGCTCCTACAGTCCAAGTCCTACAGGAAGTCCGCCATCTCTAAAAAACTGGTCAATTTTCGCCTTTTCTTGGCCATTTCGCATACCTTGTGTTTTAACAAACTCCTCCTACAATTCATCGTAGGGACTCCAAAATCAGTATGTGTCATCTAGACTAGTGTATGATCAAAACTTATCAAAAGATTTAGTGTACATTGAAGCGCTTGGCCGTGGTGTGGCCTTTAGTTTTGATGTTTTGTCATTACAGAGGAAATTGCTATAACTTTAGTGTACATGGTGGGATCTGCCTGAAACTTTACAGGTTTGATAACAGTCCAGGCCTGAGCACATCTACATTACAATATTCAATCAGTGATGCAAACTGGCTCCATAGCGCCCCCATAAGTACAGTACAGGAAAGCAGCCCCAGCAGCAGGCAAATGAGTGGACAAAGGAAGTGATGTTTCTCTCCTTGCTCTGTCTGAAAGTAGCCCGACTGTGAAAACATCTACATGCCTGTGACAAAGGCTCTTCGACTGTGCCCGATGTTCACCGGGTTGCGAGGTCCCGATCATCGCTGCTTGCAGCTTTTATTCTATTTTGGTATTTTTTGCATTAAGATTAGTTTTTCAATGTCAATCATAAGATTTTTTTCTTCATGTCTTTACAATGTAAGTTTTTTTTCAATGCCACCGGTTCTCAGTTTCAACTTTGTCTTTTTCAGTTTCAACTTTTTCTGTTTCAGTTTCAACTTATTGTCACCGTTTTGATGTCAGTACCCAGCATGCCTTACGATGCGACGTGTGTGTTTACATGTGAGGTATTTATTCCGTTTGGTTTCTCAAATGCCGCGATCTCCACAAAGCATTAGCTGAAGTCAGTAGCAGCGTGCTAGGTTCGACCTACTTGCTGGAGTAGTAAACTAGGCGTCATTACATAGGATTACATAGGATTCTACTGGCGTGAGTGACTGTTTTCCAGTTATTAGTTTTACCCCAGTTTGCATCACAAGCAAAAAGGAAGGTGGTCCTCAGAATTTTTTTAAAAATCAGATGTGAGCCTTAAGCTACTAAAGACCTTTGATTGTTTTATTGAATAATCAATACATTTGTATGTTTTTGTTTATGTGAAATATGTAATCCTAATTAGATATTCACTCATTTGTGTAAAGTAAAGTCATTTTAGGGATCAAACTAGGGAGGGATTTTGCGGCTCCAGGTGGGTTTTATATGGTGAGAAATGGGCTAAAATGGCTGAAGCTTGCTGAACCCTTGTCTAGCAGAACCTAGAAAATGAAGCAAGACAGGATTGAGCTGAGAGCTTGTTGAAAGCATTTTCCCACACCTGCACTGAGCTTGAGTTGAGCTTAATATTACCACACCAATCTGATCATCCACATCCACAGACATTAAGTAAAATACAAAATTAGGAACACTAGATCCTGGAAAACATGTTAGATCAGATCATTTATTTCTGTTGACATAGTTAATTAATTCAAAGTTAATCTATTTAAAACAACAACAAAAAACAAGGTATGAGCCAAACCATGGATTTGGAGAATTGTTATACCCCTAATAAATAGTGGTATTTATGACTCCTAACCATAGCCTATAGAGTGCCATTTTCTCATGACATGGCTTGAGACAACGAGTGTTAGAGTTTAAAGCGCTTCTTTCACGGTGACTTGATTTGACTTAATTGGCCTGTCTTGTTTGATGTTTAGCAGTGAATTGACTTTGCTTACTTGAGTCTTAAACACAGTGACTTAGGATTTGCTTCAGCTTTTAAGGTTAAGACTTGAGACTAGCTTGTGACTTGCACATGTGTACCTCTCACATCTGTTATTTGTGAACATGAACTACTTCCTCCCAAAGCAACAAACCAGAGGCATGAGACCCCAGAATGAAGTGGAGCTGCTTCATAGACAATGAATGTGAAACTAATTTCATAGTCATTTTTAAAATACCCAAGTAAGCTTTATTCTTGTCTTGCCTTTCATATCTGAAAAACAACTTGTACCTGTACATAACTGGTATATGACAATGTCCACAGTGAAACATTATAATGGACAATGAATGAATGGGATAAATTACTGCATTTTACTGTCATTTTGTTGAGTTTCTCTCCTCTCTTCTTTTTCACCACAGACGGGGCTGAGCGATCCTTGGAGGAGAGACTTCAGTGAAGCATGTGAAATACGTGAGTTGATAACAACTACAGTCATTGCATTACTGCAATTAAATCTCTGTGAGTAAAAGGCCAATAAGAGTAATTTAATTCATGCAAAAGATGGGTAGACAATATTTGGGGCTTTTAAAACAATATGGTAGAGATTCATTTGTCTCCATAGCTGCGTTCTCACTGAGAGAACGCCGCTCTGACGGTTTCAGAACAGGAGCTAGAGTAAAGTCCAGGACCGGGAACCCAAGCACACACCCTTGTGTCTCTGAGCCTAACTAACTTACAGAAAGAACACAGTTCTAACTGTTTCAGAACTGAACTGGTGTGAAAAGCAAGAGTTGTGACCCAAACACATGCGCTTGTCTCTCTGATCCTTACTAATTCACAGAAAAGACGCGTTCTAACACTTTCAGAACATGAGCTGGTGAAAAAATCATGAGCAGGCGACCAAAAAAATACACTTGTCTCTCTGAGCCTAACTAACTTGCAGAAAGAATGCAGTTCTAACTGTTTCAGAACATGAGACGGTGTGAAAAGCAAGAGTTGTGACCCAAACACATGCGCTTGTCTCTCTGAGCCTCACTAATTCACAGAGAGGACGCTCTTTTGAAAGTTTCAATACCGGAGCCAGTGTAAAAAGCATGAGCAGGCGACAAAACACATACACTTATCTCTCTGTGCCTAAATAACTGGCCAAGAGAATGCCTTTCTGATACTTTCAGAACTGGAGCCGATGTAAAATGCAGGTGCAGACAACCAAACACACACGCTTGTCTCTCTGAGCCTTACTAATTTGCAGAAAAAACGCAGTTCTAACTGTTTCAGAAATGAGCGGGTGTAAAAAGCAAGGGTTGTGACCCAAACACATACGCCTGTCTCTCTGATCCTTACTAATTCACAGAGAAGACGCGTTCGAACACTTTCAGAACATGAGCTGGTGAAAAAATCATGAGCAGGCGACCAGAAAAATACACTTGTCTCTCTGAGCCTAACTAACTTGCAGAAAGAACGCAGTTCTAACTGTTTCAGAACATGAGCCGGTGTGAAAAGCAAGAGTTGTGTCCCAAACACATACGCTTGTCTCTCTGAGCCTTACTAATTCACAGAGAGGACGCTCTTTTGACAGTTTCAATACCGGAGCCAGTGTAAAAAGCAGGAGCAGGCGACATAGCACATATGCTTGTCTCTCTGAGCCTGGCTAACTAACTGGCCAAGAGAATGTCTTTCTGACAGTTTCAGAACAGGAGGCGGTGTAAAATGCAGGTGTGGACAACCAAAAACATACGCTTTTCTCTCTGAGCCTAACTAATTTGCAGAAAAAACGCAGTCCTAACTGTTTCAGAACTGAGCGGGTGTAAAAAGCAAGGGTTGTGACCCAAACACATACGCTTGTCTCTCTGATCCTTACTAATTCACAGGGAAGACGCGTTCTAACACTTTCAGAACATGAGCTGGTGTAAAAATCATGAGCAGGCGACCAAAAAAATACGCTTGTCTCTCTGAGCCAGACTAATTTGCAGAAAGAACGCAGTTCTAACTGTTTCAGAACATGAGCCTGTGTGAAAAGCAAGAGTTGTGACTCAAACACATGCGCTTATCTCTCTGAGCCTTATTAATTCACAGGGAGGACGCTCTTTTGACCGTTTAAATACCGGAGCCAGTGTAAAAAGCATGAGCAGGCGACCAAACACATACTCTTGTCTCTCTGTGACTAAATAACTGGCCAAGAGAATTTCAGAACAGGAGCCGGTGTAAAATGCAGGTGCGGAAAAAAACATATACGCTTGTCTAAATTGCAGAAAGAACGCAGTTTCACAACATTATCTGGTGTGAAAAGCAAGAGTTGTGACCCAAACACATGCGCTTGTCTCTCTTAGCCTAACTAATTTGTAGAAAGAACGCAGTTCTAACTGTTTCAGAACTTAGCGGGTGTAAAAAGCAAGGGTTGTGACCCAAACACATACGCTTGTCTCTCTGTCCCTAAATAACTGGCCAAGAGAATGCCTTTCTGATAGTTTCAGAACAGTAGCTGGTGTAAAATGCAGGTGTAGACAACCAAACACACACGCTTGTCTCTCTGAGCCTAACTAACTTGCAGAAAAAACGCAGTTCTAACTGTTTCAGAACACGAGCCGGTGTGAAAAGCAAGAGTTATGACCCAAACACTTGTCTCTCTGAGCCTTACTAATTCACAGAGAGGACACTCTTTTGAAAGTTTCAATACAGGCGCCAGTGTGAAACACATGAGCAGGCGACAAAACACAGACGCTTATCTCTCTGTGCCTAAGTAACTGACCAAGACAATGCCTTTCTGATACTTTCAGAACAGTAGCTGGTGTAAAATGCAGGTGCAGACAACCAAACACACACGCTTGTCTCTCTGAGCCTAACTAACTTGCAGAAAGAATGCAGTTCTAACTGTTTCAGAACTGAGCCGGTGTGAAAAGCAAGAGTTGTGACCCAAACACATGCGCTTGTCTCTCTGAGCCTAACTAATTTGTAGAAAGAACGCATTTCTAACTGTTTCAGAACTGAGCGGGTGTAAAAAGCAAGGATTGTGACCCAAACACATACGCCTGTCTCTCTGATCCTTACTAATTCACAGAGAAGATGCGTTCGAACACTTTCAGAACATGAGCTGGTGTAAAAATCATGAGCAGGCGACCAAAAAAATACGCTTGTCTATCTGAGCCAGACTAACTTGCAGAAAGAACGCAGTTCTAACTGTTTCAGAACATGAGCCTGTGTGAAAAGCAAGAGTTGTGACCCAAACACATGCGCTTGTCTCTCTGAGCATCACTAATTCACAGAGAGGACGCTTTTTTGAAAGTTTCAATACCGGAGCCAGTGTAAAATGCATGAGCAGGTGACCAAACACATACAAGCGTATGTGTTTTGGTCACCTGGTCTCTCTGTACCTAAATAACTGGCCAAGAGAATTTCAGAACAGGAGCGGGTGTAAAATGCAGGTGCGGACAAAAAAACATATACGCTTGTCTCTCTGAGCCTAACTAAATTGCAGAAAGAACGCAGTTTCACAACATGAGCCGGTGTGAAAATCAAGAGTTGTGACCCAAACACTCTTTTGAAAGTTTCAATACTGGAGCCAGTGTAAAAAGCATGAGCAGGCGACAAAACACATACGCTTATCTCTCTGTGCCTAAGTAACTGACCAAACAATGCCTTTCTGATACTTTAAGAACAGGAGCTGGTGTAAAATGCAGGTGCGGATAACCAAAAACGTACGCATGTCTCTGTGAGCCTAACTAACTTGCAGAAAGTGTAATGTTTCAGAACATGAGCCGTGTGAAAAGCAAGAGTTGTGACTCAAACACATGCGCTTGTCTCTCTGAGCCTTATTGATTCACAGGGAGGACGCTCTTTTGACAGTTTCAATACTGGAGCCAGTGTAAAAAGTATGAGCAGGCGACCAAGCACATACGCTTATCTCTCTGTGCCTAAATAACTGGCCAATAGAATGCCTTTCTGAAACTTTCAGAACAGGAGCCGGTGTAAAATGCAGGTGCAGACAACCAAACATATACGCTTGTCTCTCTGAGCCTCACTAATTCACAGAGAGGATGAGTTCTTACAGTTCCAGAACATGAGCCCACCGGCATGAGCAGGCGACCAAATACATACACTTGTCTCTCAGAGCCTACTTAATGTTAGAAAAAGACTTTCGTTTCTGTGCGTTTCAGATGCCAAACAGGTGAAAATAAGAAAAAACAATCTTTTAATTACACACACCTGTTTTTTTGCCTGTTTTGATCATAACTCGCTTGGAAATGGCTATTCTCAACGTTTTATGTGAGATTCTAATAGAAAAAGAAGAAAGACTTATGATAATACATATGCTTCAGTTTTGAGTCTAACTTGCCCTGAACAGTCGTTTCTGAGCGTTTCAGACGCTAAACAGGTTCAAATAAGCCAAAACAAGCTTATCATGACACACACTTGTCTTTTTGCCTGTTTTGGTTTGGAAATGGCTATTCTCAACGTTTTATGTGAGATTCTAATAGGAAAAGCAGAAAAACTTATACAAACACATATATTTCATTTTTGAGTCTAACTTGCCCTGAACAGTCGTTTCTGAGCGTTTCAGACGCTAAACAGGTCTAAATAAGCCAAAACAAGCTTTTCATGACACACACTTGTCTTTTTGCCTGTTTTGATCATAACTCGCTTGGAAATGGCTATTCTCAACGTTTTATGTGAGATTCTAATAGAAAAAGCAGAAAAACTTATAAAAACACATATATTGATTTTTTGAGTCTAACTTGCCCTGAACAGTCGTTTCTGAGCGTTTCAGACGCTAAACAGGTCTAAATAAGCCAAAACAAGCTTATCATGACACACACTTGTCTTTTTGCCTGTTTTGATAATAATTGGTTTGGAAATGGCTATTCTCAACGTTTTATGTGAGATTCTAATAGAAAAAGCAGAAAAACTTATACAAACACATATATTGAATTTTTGAGTCTAACTTGCCCTGAACAGTCGTTTCTGAGCGTTTCAGACGCTAAACAGTTGAAAAAAAGCCAAAACAAGCTTTTCATGACACACACTTGTCTTTTTGCCTGTTTTGATCATAATTGGCTTGGAAATGGCTATTCTCAACGTTTTATGTGAGATTCTAATAGAAAAAGAAGAAAAACTTATAAAAACACATATATTGAATTTTTGAGTCTAACTCGCCCTGAACAGTCGTTTCTCAGTGTTTCAGACGACAAACAGTTGAAAATAAGCCAAAACAAGATTTTCATGACACACACTTGTCTTTTTGCCTGTTTTGATCATAATTCGCTTGGAAATGGCTATTCTCAACGTTTTATGTGAGATTCTAATAGAAAAAGCAGAAAAACTTATAAAAACACATATATTGATTTTTTGAGTCTAACTTGCCCTGAACAGTCGTTTCTGAGCGTTTCAGACGCTAAACAGGTCTAAATAAGCCAAAACAAGCTTATCATGATACACACTTGTCTTTTTGCCTGTTTTGATAATAATTGGTTTGGAAATGGCTATTCTCAACGTTTTATGTGAGATTCTAATAGGAAAAGCAGAAAAACTTATACAAACACATATATTGAATTTTTGAGTCTAACTTGCCCTGAACAGTCGTTTCTGAGCGTTTCAGACGCTAAGCAGGTCTAAATAAGCCAAAACAAGCTTATCATGACACACACTTGTCTTTTTGCCTGTTTTGATAATAATTGGTTTGGAAATGGCTATTCTCAACGTTTTATGTGAGATTCTAATAGGAAAAGCAGAAAAACTTATACAAACACATATATTGAATTTTTGAGTCTAACTTGCCCTGAACAGTCGTTTCTGAGCGTTTCAGACGCTAAACAGGTCTAAATAAGCCAAAACAAGCTTTTCATGACACACACTTGTCTTTTTGCCTGTTTTGATCATAACTCGCTTGGAAATGGCTATTCTCAACGTTTTATGTGAGATTCTAATACAAAATGAAGAAAAACTTATACAAACACATATATTGCATTTTTGAGTCTAACTTGCCCTGAACAGTCGTTTCTGAGTGTTTCAGACGCTAAACAGTTGAAAATAAGCCAAAACAAGCTTTTCATGACACACACTTGTCTTTTTGCCTGCTTTGATCATAATTCGCTTGGAAATGGCTATTCTCAGCGTTTTATGTGAGATTCTAATAGAAAAAGAAGAAAAACTTATACAAACACATATATTGAATTTTTGAGTCTAACTCGCACTGAACAGTCGTTTCTCAGTGTTTCAGACGACAAACAGTTGAAAATAAGCAAAAACGAGCTTTTCATTACACACACTTGTCTTTTTGCCTGTTTTGATCATAACTCGCTTGGAAATGGCTAGTTTCATAAGAATTTCTGATTTAAAGAAAGAAGAAAACGTTATTAAAAAAATACACATACTTCAAGATTTTATGTGATCCTTCAATGATATCCATCCAAATATCATACCATTATATACATAATGGATCAATTCAGAGGTTGAAATTTTGGGGCCTTTATGTCACAACGTCACACAAAGAAGTGTATATCTCTGCTTCTGAATATACTATTTTTCTATAACTTCTTTCACATACAGATCATCATCAGATATGACTTGTTCTGAATGTATATGTGCATTTTGGGGGCACCCTTATGCCAAAATGACCTCTTTTTGTAATCCATTATCATTTGATTTCCTGCATATTCAAATTATATATAATGAAAAGCATGCATATCAGCACAGATTGCAGTGTTTCCCCTAGGTTGACTGACCTGGCCCTGGCTGGGGAGGTCGATTAGCACATTTCTCTGTTCTCTGTTTAGCATCTTCAGGCTCAATGCCTATAGCAAGAGCAGTTGGGGAAACAGACATTACTTTTCTTGGTCTTGACAAGCTGCAGCATTTATTAACTTACACTGTACATTTACTACCAGATTGTTACAGCTTACTGCTAACCTTTTCTTCTGCTCCGCTTGCATTCACCATGACTTTTCTGATGCTCGCTCTATCGCTTATCGCCATGGATGTATAAAGAGAACTGGATACAGGAAGAGTGCCAGGCTTTGAAGCAAATTTGACATAGTGGCCAAAGTGCGTAATCACATGATGCACACTGGCCCAAAAATTCTTTTTCTCAAAGACTTGTGAAAAAGACGTGGTACTTTTTTTTTAGAATCACAACCCCCGCGAGTCACTATCAGGATTTGAGCCATTTGGTCGATCACATTTCAAAAGCCTAGAAGAACCACAACCATTGAATTGTTTCATCACCATTAAAGTTAGCTAAACCATTCTCATGAGTATATTGGCTCAAAGCATTCAGAACAAAAATGTGTGAAACTATGGACTCTTGTTCCAAGTTCCTGCCCATGCCTTTTTGCCTCCCAAATGCCACACACATTTGAATAGCAATTTCAGCATTTGGTTAGTATTAATTCTTTTACAATTTGATTCATCTTTGACTCCTGGAATGATGTCCAACAGCTCTAATTCAAACAGCTGCACACAACACTGGTTGATATCACTGTGGCTAGCTAGCAAACATTAGCTAACTGCAAGCTAACATAAAGAGTGACCTAAGCAGTAAAAATGGAGACTATATATAAACTATATGAATATAAATTATATTTTGTCATCATAGATACTACACATATGTCTCAGGGGCAATTTATACTCATTTTAGATGCAAATACACCCACTTTGAGTGAAAAATTGGTCAAAAAAATTAGGTTTGTATGGGGCTATCGGAAATAAAATTTGGCATTGAAATCAAACCCTGCAATTAAAAAAAAAAAAGTGTATTATCATTGAAAAAAGTTCCACTGAAAAATAAAACGCTCTAAAAATTTTAATTAAAATTACAATCTGTCAATCTTATTAGGGCTCGAGCACTGAACGGTGCGAAGGCCCTCTTGTATTTGTAGTGATTATTATTATTATTATCATTATCATTATTATTATTATCATCATCATTATTATTATTATTATTATTATTATTCCGAAACAAACGCATTTTTGACAGCCGTTTTGACGACCTTTCAGAAACTCATGAAATTTTGCACATTTATCAGGACTGCTGAAAAATTTGATATTGAAAATGGCTGGACTGCGCCCCCTAGAAAATTAGGAAAATTGAGCACCTCAACCCAGATTGTCATAGAAGTAAGATGCGACACATCCTTCGCCATGACATACGATGCTGTTTTCCAGGGAGAGGGGGTGGCTCTACAGCCACGAAACTTGACACACATGTCTAGAGTGATGTTATCCTTTGTAGTTCATTTGAATGGGTGTGGCAAAATGGCTCAACAGCGACCCCTTGAAAATTTCAAAGTTGAAGCCCCGCCTACCAGATTAACGTAGAAAAATGAAATTCACAAGGCACATGTATAATGTCAAGATGCACAAAAAAGCCTCTTGGAGCCATATCAAGCTCCTACAGTCCAAGTCCTACAGGAAGTCCGCCATCTCTAAAAAACTGGTCAATTTTCGCCTTTTCTTGGCCATTTCGCATACCTTGTGTTTTAACAAACTCCTCCTACAATTCATCGTAGGGACTCCAAAATCAGTATGTGTCATCCAGACTAGTGTATGATCAAAAGTTATCAAAAGATTTAGTGTACATTGAAGCGCTTGGCCGTGGTGTGGCCTTTAGTTTTGATGTTTCGTCATTACAGAGGAAAATTGCTATAACTTTAGTGTACATGGTGGGATCTGCCTGAAACTTTACAGGTTTGATAACAGTCCAGGCCTGAGCACATCTACATTACAATATTCAATCAGTGATGCAAACTGGCTCCATAGCGCCCCCATAACACAGTACAGGAAAGCAGCCCCAGCAGCAGGCAAATGAGTGGACAAAGGAAGTGATGTTTCTCTCCTTGCTCTGTCTGAAAGTAGCCCGACTGTGAAAACATCTACATGCCTGTGACAAAGGCTCTTCGACTGTGCCCGATGTTCACCGGGTTGCGAGGTCCCGATCATCGCTGCTTGCAGCTTTTATTCTATTTTGGTATTTTTTGCATTAAGATTAGTTTTTCAATGTCAATCATAAGATTTTTTTCTTCATGTCTTTACAATGTAAGTTTTTTTTCAATGCCACCGGTTCTCAGTTTCAACTTTGTCTTTTTCAGTTTCAACTTTTTCTGTTTCAGTTTCAACTTATTGTCACCGTTTTGATGTCAGTACCCAGCATGCCTTACGATGCGACGTGTGTGTTTACATGTGAGGTATTTATTCCGTTTGGTTTCTCAAATGCCGCGATCTCCACAAAGCATTAGCTGAAGTCAGTAGCAGCGTGCTAGGTTCGACCTACTTGCTGGAGTAGTAAACTAGGCGTCATTACATAGGATTACATAGGATTCTACTGGCGTGAGTGACTGTTTTCCAGTTATTAGTTTTACCCCAGTTTGCATCACAAGCAAAAAGGAAGGTGGTCCTCAGAATTTTTTTAAAAATCAGATGTGAGCCTTAAGCTACTAAAGACCTTTGATTGTTTTATTGAATAATCAATACATTTGTATGTTTTTGTTTATGTGAAATATGTAATCCTAATTAGATATTCACTCATTTGTGTAAAGTAAAGTCATTTTAGGGATCAAACTAGGGAGGGATTTTGCGGCTCCAGGTGGGTTTTATATGGTGAGAAATGGGCTAAAATGGCTGAAGCTTGCTGAACCCTTGTCTAGCAGAACCTAGAAAATGAAGCAAGACAGGATTGAGCTGAGAGCTTGTTGAAAGCATTTTCCCACACCTGCACTGAGCTTGAGTTGAGCTTAATATTACCACACCAATCTGATCATCCACATCCACAGACATTAAGTAAAATACAAAATTAGGAACACTAGATCCTGGAAAACATGTTAGATCAGATCATTTATTTCTGTTGACATAGTTAATTAATTCAAAGTTAATCTATTTAAAACAACAACAAAAAACAAGGTATGAGCCAAACCATGGATTTGGAGAATTGTTATACCCCTAATAAATAGTGGTATTTATGACTCCTAACCATAGCCTATAGAGTGCCATTTTCTCATGACATGGCTTGAGACAACGAGTGTTAGAGTTTAAAGCGCTTCTTTCATGGTGACTTGACTTGACTTAATTGGCCTGTCTTGTTTGATGTTTAGCAGTGAATTGACTTTGCTTACTTGAGTCTTAAACACAGTGACTTAGGATTTGCTTCAGCTTTTAAGGTTAAGACTTGAGACTAGCTTGTGACTTGCACATGTGTACCTCTCACATCTGTTATTTGTGAACATGAACTACTTCCTCCCAAAGCAACAAACCAGAGACATGAGACCCCAGAATGAAGTGGAGCTGCTTCATAGACAATGAATGTGAAACTAATTTCATAGTCATTTTTAAAATACCCAAGTAAGCTTTATTCTTGTCTTGCCTTTCATATCTGAAAAACAAGTTGTACCTGTACATAACTGGTATATGACAATGTCCACAGTGAAACATTATAATGGACAATGAATGAATGGGATAAATTACTGCATTTTACTGTCATTTTGTTGAGTTTCTCTCCTCTCTTCTTTTTCACCACAGACGGGGCTGAGCGATCCTTGGAGGAGAGACTTCAGTGAAGCATGTGAAATACGTGAGTTGATAACAACTACAGTCATTGCATTACTGCAATTAAATCTCTGTGAGTAAAAGGCCAATAAGAGTAATTTAATTCATGCAAAAGATGGGTAGACAATATTTGGGGCTTTTAAAACAATATGGTAGAGATTCATTTGTCTCCATAGCTGCGTTCTCACTGAGAGAAAGCCGCTCTGATGGTTTCAGAACAGGAGCTAGAGTAAAGTCCAGGACCGGGAACCCAAGCGCACACGGTGTGAAAAGCAAGAGTTGTGACCCAAACACATGCGCTTGTCTCTCCGAGCCTCACTAATTCACAGAGAGGACGCTCTTTTGAAAGTTTCAACACCGGAGCCAGTGTAAAAAGCATGAGCAGGCGACAAAACACATACACTTATCTCTCTGTGCCTAAATAACTGGCCAAGAGAATGCCTTTCTGATACTTTCAGAACTGGAGCCGGTGTAAAATGCAGGTGCAGACAACCAAACACACACGCTTGTCTCTCTGAGCCTTACTAATTTGCAGAAAAAACGCAGTTCTAACTGTTTCAGAAATGAGCGGGTGTAAAAAGCAAGGGTTGTGACCCAAACACATACGCCTGTCTCTCTGATCCTTACTAATTCACAGAGAAGACGCGTTCGAACACTTTCAGAACATGAGCTGGTGAAAAAATCATGAGCAGGCGACCAGAAAAATACACTTGTCTCTCTGAGCCTAACTAACTTGCAGAAAGAACGCAGTTCTAACTGTTTCAGAACATGAGCCGGTGTGAAAAGCAAGAGTTGTGTCCCAAACACATACGCTTGTCTCTCTGAGCCTTACTAATTCACAGAGAGGACGCTCTTTTGACAGTTTCAATACCGGAGCCAGTGTAAAAAGCAGGAGCAGGCGACATAGCACATATGCTTGTCTCTCTGAGCCTGGCTAACTAACTGGCCAAGAGAATGTCTTTCTGACAGTTTCAGAACAGGAAGCGGTGTAAAATGCAGGTGTGGACAACCAAAAACATACGCTTTTCTCTCTGAGCCTAACTAACTTGCAGAAAAAACGCAGTCCTAACTGTTTCAGAACTGAGCGGGTGTAAAAAGCAAGGGTTGTGACCCAAACACATACGCTTGTCTCTCTGATCCTTACTAATTCACAGAGAAGACGCGTTCTCAGACTTTCAGAACATGAGCTGGTGTAAAAATCATGAGCAGGCGACCAAAAAAATACGCTTGTCTCTCTGAGCCAGACTAACTTGCAGAAAGAACGCAGTTCTAACTGTTTCAGAACATGAGCCTGTGTGAAAAGCAAGAGTTGTGACTCAAACACATGCGCTTATCTCTCTGAGCCTTATTAATTCACAGGGAGGACGCTCTTTTGACCGTTTAAATACCGGAGCCAGTGTAAAAAGCATGAGCAGGCGACCAAACACATACTCTTGTCTCTCTGTGACTAAATAACTGGCCAAGAGAATTTCAGAACAGGAGCCGGTGTAAAATGCAGGTGCGGAAAAAAACATATACGCTTGTCTCTCTGAGCCTAACTAAATTGCAGAAAGAACGCAGTTTCACAACATTATCCGGTGTGAAAAGCAAGAGTTGTGACCCAAACACATGCGCTTGTCTCTCTTAGCCTAACTAATTTGTAGAAAGAACGCAGTTCTAACTGTTTCAGAACTTAGCGGGTGTAAAAAGCAAGGGTTGTGACCCATACACATACGCTTGTCTCTCTGTCCCTAAATAACTGGCCAAGAGAATGCCTTTCTGATAGTTTCAGAACAGTAGCTGGTGTAAAATGCAGGTGTAGACAACCAAACACACACGCTTGTCTCTCTGAGCCTAACTAACTTGCAGAAAAAACGCAGTTCTAACTGTTTCAGAACACGAGCCGGTGTGAAAAGCAAGAGTTATGACCCAAACACTTGTCTCTCTGAGCCTTACTAATTCACAGAGAGGACACTCTTTTGAAAGTTTCAATACAGGCGCCAGTGTGAAACACATGAGCAGGCGACAAAACACAGACGCTTATCTCTCTGTGCCTAAGTAACTGACCAAGACAATGCCTTTCTGATACTTTCAGAACAGTAGCTGGTGTAAAATGCAGGTGCAGACAACCAAACACACACGCTTGTCTCTCTGAGCCTAACTAACTTGCAGAAAGAATGCAGTTGTAACTGTTTCAGAACTGAGCCGGTGTGAAAAGCAAGAGTTGTGACCCAAACACATGCGCTTGTCTCTCTGAGCCTAACTAATTTGTAGAAAGAACGCATTTCTAACTGTTTCAGAACTGAGCGGGTGTAAAAAGCAAGGATTGTGACCCAAACACATACGCCTGTCTCTCTGATCCTTACTAATTCACAGAGAAGATGCGTTCGAACACTTTCAGAACATGAGCTGGTGTAAAAATCATGAGCAGGCGACCAAAAAAATACGCTTGTCTATCTGAGCCAGACTAACTTGCAGAAAGAACGCAGTTCTAACTGTTTCAGAACATGAGCCTGTGTGAAAAGCAAGAGTTGTGACCCAAACACATGCGCTTGTCTCTCTGAGCATCACTAATTCACAGAGAGGACGCTTTTTTGAAAGTTTCAATACCGGAGCCAGTGTAAAATGCATGAGCAGGTGACCAAACACATACAAGCGTATGTGTTTTGGTCACCTGGTCTCTCTGTACCTAAATAACTGGCCAAGAGAATTTCAGAACAGGAGCGGGTGTAAAATGCAGGTGCGGACAAAAAAACATATACGCTTGTCTCTCTGAGCCTAACTAAATTGCAGAAAGAACGCAGTTTCACAACATGAGCCGGTGTGAAAATCAAGAGTTGTGACCCAAACACTCTTTTGAAAGTTTCAATACTGGAGCCAGTGTAAAAAGCATGAGCAGGCGACAAAACACATACGCTTATCTCTCTGTGCCTAAGTAACTGACCAAACAATGCCTTTCTGATACTTTAAGAACAGGAGCTGGTGTAAAATGCAGGTGCGGATAACCAAAAACGTACGCATGTCTCTGTGAGCCTAACTAACTTGCAGAAAGTGTAATGTTTCAGAACATGAGCCGTGTGAAAAGCAAGAGTTGTGACTCAAACACATGCGCTTGTCTCTCTGAGCCTTATTGATTCACAGGGAGGACGCTCTTTTGACAGTTTCAATACTGGAGCCAGTGTAAAAAGTATGAGCAGGCGACCAAGCACATACGCTTATCTCTCTGTGCCTAAATAACTGGCCAATAGAATGCCTTTCTGAAACTTTCAGAACAGGAGCCGGTGTAAAATGCAGGTGCAGACAACCAAACATATACGCTTGTCTCTCTGAGCCTCACTAATTCACAGAGAGGACGAGTTCTTACAGTTCCAGAACATGAGCCCACCGGCATGAGCAGGCGACCAAATACATACACTTGTCTCTCAGAGCCTACTTAATGTTAGAAAAAGACTTTCGTTTCTGTGCGTTTCAGATGCCAAACAGGTGAAAATAAGAAAAAACAATCTTTTAATTACACACACCTGTTTTTTTGCCTGTTTTGATCATAACTCGCTTGGAAATGGCTATTCTCAACGTTTTATGTGAGATTCTAATAGAAAAAGAAGAAAGACTTATGATAATACATATGCTTCAGTTTTGAGTCTAACTTGCCCTGAACAGTCGTTTCTGAGCGTTTCAGACGCTAAACAGGTTCAAATAAGCCAAAACAAGCTTATCATGACACACACTTGTCTTTTTGCCTGTTTTGGTTTGGAAATGGCTATTCTCAACGTTTTATGTGAGATTCTAATAGGAAAAGCAGAAAAACTTATACAAACACATATATTGCATTTTTGAGTCTAACTTGCCCTGAACAGTCGTTTCTGAGCGTTTCAGACGCTAAACAGTTGAAAAAAAGCCAAAACAAGCTTTTCATGACACACACTTGTCTTTTTGCCTGTTTTGATCATAATTCGCTTGGAAATGGCTATTCTCAACGTTTTATGTGAGATTATAATAGAAAAAGCAGAAAAACTTATAAAAACACATATATTGATTTTTTGAGTCTAACTTGCCCTGAACAGTCGTTTCTGAGCGTTTCAGACGCTAAACAGGTCTAAATAAGCCAAAACAAGCTTATCATGACACACACTTGTCTTTTTGCCTGTTTTGATAATAATTGGTTTGGAAATGGCTATTCTCAACGTTTTATGTGAGATTCTAATAGGAAAAGCAGAAAAACTTATAAAAACACATATATTGAATTTTTGAGTCTAACTTGCCCTGAACAGTCGTTTCTGAGCGTTTCAGACGCTAAACAGTTGAAAAAAAGCCAAAACAAGCTTTTCATGACACACACTTGTCTTTTTGCCTGTTTTGATCATAATTGGCTTGGAAATGGCTATTCTCAACGTTTTATGTGAGATTCTAATAGAAAAAGAAGAAAAACTTATAAAAACACATATATTGAATTTTTGAGTCTAACTCGCCCTGAACAGTCGTTTCTCAGTGTTTCAGACGACAAACAGTTGAAAATAAGCCAAAACAAGATTTTCATGACACACACTTGTCTTTTTGCCTGTTTTGATCATAATTCGCTTGGAAATGGCTATTCTCAACGTTTTATGTGAGATTCTAATAGAAAAAGCAGAAAAACTTATAAAAACACATATATTGATTTTTTGAGTCTAACTTGCCCTGAACAGTCGTTTCTGAGCGTTTCAGACGCTAAACAGGTCTAAATAAGCCAAAACAAGCTTATCATGATACACACTTGTCTTTTTGCCTGTTTTGATAATAATTGGTTTGGAAATGGCTATTCTCAACGTTTTATGTGAGATTCTAATAGGAAAAGCAGAAAAACTTATACAAACACATATATTGAATTTTTGAGTCTAACTTGCCCTGAACAGTCGTTTCTGAGCGTTTCAGACGCTAAACAGGTCTAAATAAGCCAAAACAAGCTTATCATGACACACACTTGTCTTTTTGCCTGTTTTGATAATAATTGGTTTGGAAATGGCTATTCTCAACGTTTTATGTGAGATTCTAATAGGAAAAGCAGAAAAACTTATAAAAACACATATATTGAATTTTTGAGTCTAACTTGCCCTGAACAGTCGTTTCTGAGCGTTTCAGACGCTAAACAGTTGAAAAAAAGCCAAAACAAGCTTTTCATGACACACACTTGTCTTTTTGCCTGTTTTGATCATAATTGGCTTGGAAATGGCTATTCTCAACGTTTTATGTGAGATTCTAATAGAAAAAGAAGAAAAACTTATAAAAACACATATATTGAATTTTTGAGTCTAACTCGCCCTGAACAGTCGTTTCTCAGTGTTTCAGACGACAAACAGTTGAAAATAAGCCAAAACAAGATTTTCATGACACACACTTGTCTTTTTGCCTGTTTTGATCATAATTCGCTTGGAAATGGCTATTCTCAACGTTTTATGTGAGATTCTAATAGAAAAAGCAGAAAAACTTATAAAAACACATATATTGATTTTTTGAGTCTAACTTGCCCTGAACAGTCGTTTCTGAGCGTTTCAGACGCTAAACAGGTCTAAATAAGCCAAAACAAGCTTATCATGATACACACTTGTCTTTTTGCCTGTTTTGATAATAATTGGTTTGGAAATGGCTATTCTCAACGTTTTATGTGAGATTCTAATAGGAAAAGCAGAAAAACTTATACAAACACATATATTGAATTTTTGAGTCTAACTTGCCCTGAACAGTCGTTTCTGAGCGTTTCAGACGCTAAGCAGGTCTAAATAAGCCAAAACAAGCTTATCATGACACACACTTGTCTTTTTGCCTGTTTTGATAATAATTGGTTTGGAAATGGCTATTCTCAACGTTTTATGTGAGATTCTAATAGGAAAAGCAGAAAAACTTATACAAACACATATATTGAATTTTTGAGTCTAACTTGCCCTGAACAGTCGTTTCTGAGCGTTTCAGACGCTAAACAGGTCTAAATAAGCCAAAACAAGCTTTTCATGACACACACTTGTCTTTTTGCCTGTTTTGATCATAACTCGCTTGGAAATGGCTATTCTCAACGTTTTATGTGAGATTCTAATACAAAATGAAGAAAAACTTATACAAACACATATATTGCATTTTTGAGTCTAACTTGCCCTGAACAGTCGTTTCTGAGTGTTTCAGACGCTAAACAGTTGAAAATAAGCCAAAACAAGCTTTTCATGACACACACTTGTCTTTTTGCCTGCTTTGATCATAATTCGCTTGGAAATGGCTATTCTCAGCGTTTTATGTGAGATTCTAATAGAAAAAGAAGAAAAACTTATACAAACACATATATTGAATTTTTGAGTCTAACTCGCACTGAACAGTCGTTTCTGAGTGTTTCAGACGCTAAACAGTTGAAAATAAGCCAAAACAAGCTTTTCATGACACACACTTGTCTTTTTGCCTGCTTTGATCATAATTCGCTTGGAAATGGCTATTCTCAACGTTTTATGTGAGATTCTAATAGAAAAAGCAGAAAAACTTATAAAAACACATATATTGAATTTTTGAGTCTAACTTGCCCTGAACAGTCGTTTCTGAGCGTTTCAGACGCTAAACAGTTGAAAACAAGCCAAAACAAGCTTTTCATGACACACACTTGTCTTTTTGCCTGTTTTGATCATAATTGGCTTGGAAATGGCTATTCTCAACGTTTTATGTGAGATTCTAATAGAAAAAGAAGAAAAACTTATAAAAACACATATATTGAATTTTTGAGTCTAACTCGCACTGAACAGTCGTTTCTCAGTGTTTCAGACGACAAACAGGTGAAAATAAGCAAAAACAAGCTTTTCATTACACACACTTGTCTTTTTGCCTGTTTTGATCATAACTCGCTTGGAAATGGCTAGTTTCATAAGAATTTCTGATTTAAAGAAAGAAGAAAACGTTATTAAAAAAATACACATACTTCAAGATTTTATGTGATCCTCCAATGACATCCATCCAAATATCATACCATTATATACATAATGGATCAATTCAGAGGTTGAAATTTTGGGGCCTTTATGTCACAACGTCACACAAAGAATATCTCTGCTTCTGAATATACTATTTTTCTATAACTTCTTTCACATACAATCATCAGATATGACTTGTTCTGAATGTATATGTGCATTTTGGGGGCACCCTTATGCCAAAATGACCTCTTTTTGTAATCCATTATCATTTGATTTCCTGCATATTCAAATTATATATAATGAAAAGCATGCATATCAGCACAGATTGCAGTGTTTCCCCTAGGTTGACTGACCTGGCCCTGGCTGGGGAGGTCGATTAGCACATTTCTCTGTTCTCTGTTTAGCATCTTCAGGCTCAATGCCTATAGCAAGAGCAGTTGGGGAAACAGACATTACTTTTCTTGGTCTTGACAAGCTGCAGCATTTATTAACTTACACTGTACATTTACTACCAGATTGTTACAGCTTACTGCTAACCTTTTCTTCTGCTCCGCTTGCATTCACCATGACTTTTCTGATGCTCGCTCTATCGCTTATCGCCATGGATGTATAAAGAGAACTGGATACAGGAAGAGTGCCAGGCTTTGAAGCAAATTTGACATAGTGGCCAAAGTGCGTAATCACATGATGCACACTGGCCCAAAAATTCTTTTTCTCAAAGACTTGTGAAAAAGACGTGGTACTTTTTTTTTAGAATCACAACCCCCGCGAGTCACTATCAGGATTTGAGCCATTTGGTCGATCACATTTCAAAAGCCTAGAAGAACCACAACCATTGAATTGTTTCATCACCATTAAAGTTAGCTAAACCATTCTCATGAGTATATTGGCTCAAAGCATTCAGAACAAAAATGTGTGAAACTATGGACTCTTGTTCCAAGTTCCTGCCCATGCCTTTTTGCCTCCCAAATGCCACACACATTTGAATAGCAATTTCAGCATTTGGTTAGTATTAATTCTTTTACAATTTGATTCATCTGGAATGATGTCCAACAGCTCTAATTCAAACAGCTGCACACAACACTGGTTGATATCACTGTGGCTAGCTAGCAAACATTAGCTAACTGCAAGCTAACATAAAGAGTGACCTAAGCAGTAAAAATGGAGACTATATATAAACTATATGAATATAAATTATATTTTGTCATCATAGATACTACACATATGTCTCAGGGGCAATTTATACTCATTTTAGATGCAAATACACCCACTTTGAGTGAAAAATTGGTCAAAAAAATTAGGTTTGTATGGGGCTATCGGAAATAAAATTTGGCATTGAAATCAAACCCTGCAATTAAAAAAAAAAAAGTGTATTATCATTGAAAAAAGTTCCACTGAAAAATAAAACGCTCTAAAAATTTTAATTAAAATTACAATCTGTCAATCTTATTAGGGCTCGAGCACTGAACGGTGCGAAGGCCCTCTTGTATTTGTAGTGATTATTATTATTATTATCATTATCATTATTATTATTATCATCATCATTATTATTATTATTATTATTATTATTCCGAAACAAACGCATTTTTGACAGCCGTTTTGACGACCTTTCAGAAACTCATGAAATTTTGCACATTTATCAGGACTGCTGAAAAATTTGATATTGAAAATGGCTGGACTGCGCCCCCTAGAAAATTAGGAAAATTGAGCACCTCAACCCAGATTGTCATAGAAGTAAGATGCGACACATCCTTCGCCATGACATACGATGCTGTTTTCCAGGGAGAGGGGGTGGCTCTACAGCCACGAAACTTGACACACATGTCTAGAGTGATGTTATCCTTTGTAGTTCATTTGAATGGGTGTGGCAAAATGGCTCAACAGCGACCCCTTGAAAATTTCAAAGTTGAAGCCCCGCCTACCAGATTAACGTAGAAAAATGAAATTCACAAGGCACATGTATAATGTCAAGATGCACAAAAAAGCCTCTTGGAGCCATATCAAGCTCCTACAGTCCAAGTCCTACAGGAAGTCCGCCATCTCTAAAAAACTGGTCAATTTTCGCCTTTTCTTGGCCATTTCGCATACCTTGTGTTTTAACAAACTCCTCCTACAATTCATCGTAGGGACTCCAAAATCAGTATGTGTCATCCAGACTAGTGTATGATCAAAAGTTATCAAAAGATTTAGTGTACATTGAAGCGCTTGGCCGTGGTGTGGCCTTTAGTTTTGATGTTTCGTCATTACAGAGGAAAATTGCTATAACTTTAGTGTACATGGTGGGATCTGCCTGAAACTTTACAGGTTTGATAACAGTCCAGGCCTGAGCACATCTACATTACAATATTCAATCAGTGATGCAAACTGGCTCCATAGCGCCCCCATAACACAGTACAGGAAAGCAGCCCCAGCAGCAGGCAAATGAGTGGACAAAGGAAGTGATGTTTCTCTCCTTGCTCTGTCTGAAAGTAGCCCGACTGTGAAAACATCTACATGCCTGTGACAAAGGCTCTTCGACTGTGCCCGATGTTCACCGGGTTGCGAGGTCCCGATCATCGCTGCTTGCAGCTTTTATTCTATTTTGGTATTTTTTGCATTAAGATTAGTTTTTCAATGTCAATCATAAGATTTTTTTCTTCATGTCTTTACAATGTAAGTTTTTTTTCAATGCCACCGGTTCTCAGTTTCAACTTTGTCTTTTTCAGTTTCAACTTTTTCTGTTTCAGTTTCAACTTATTGTCACCGTTTTGATGTCAGTACCCAGCATGCCTTACGATGCGACGTGTGTGTTTACATGTGAGGTATTTATTCCGTTTGGTTTCTCAAATGCCGCGATCTCCACAAAGCATTAGCTGAAGTCAGTAGCAGCGTGCTAGGTTCGACCTACTTGCTGGAGTAGTAAACTAGGCGTCATTACATAGGATTACATAGGATTCTACTGGCGTGAGTGACTGTTTTCCAGTTATTAGTTTTACCCCAGTTTGCATCACAAGCAAAAAGGAAGGTGGTCCTCAGAATTTTTTTAAAAATCAGATGTGAGCCTTAAGCTACTAAAGACCTTTGATTGTTTTATTGAATAATCAATACATTTGTATGTTTTTGTTTATGTGAAATATGTAATCCTAATTAGATATTCACTCATTTGTGTAAAGTAAAGTCATTTTAGGGATCAAACTAGGGAGGGATTTTGCGGCTCCAGGTGGGTTTTATATGGTGAGAAATGGGCTAAAATGGCTGAAGCTTGTCTAGCAGAACCTAGAAAATGAAGCAAGACAGGATTGAGCTGAGAGCTTGTTGAAAGCATTTTCCCACACCTGCACTGAGCTTGAGTTGAGCTTAATATTACCACACCAATCTGATCATCCACATCCACAGACATTAAGTAAAATACAAAATTAGGAACACTAGATCCTGGAAAACATGTTAGATCAGATCATTTATTTCTGTTGACATAGTTAATTAATTCAAAGTTAATCTATTTAAAACAACAACAAAAAACAAGGTATGAGCCAAACCATGGATTTGGAGAATTGTTATACCCCTAATAAATAGTGGTATTTATGACTCCTAACCATAGCCTATAGAGTGCCATTTTCTCATGACATGGCTTGAGACAACGAGTGTTAGAGTTTAAAGCGCTTCTTTCATGGTGACTTGACTTGACTTAATTGGCCTGTCTTGTTTGATGTTTAGCAGTGAATTGACTTTGCTTACTTGAGTCTTAAACACAGTGACTTAGGATTTGCTTCAGCTTTTAAGGTTAAGACTTGAGACTAGCTTGTGACTTGCACATGTGTACCTCTCACATCTGTTATTTGTGAACATGAACTACTTCCTCCCAAAGCAACAAACCAGAGACATGAGACCCCAGAATGAAGTGGAGCTGCTTCATAGACAATGAATGTGAAACTAATTTCATAGTCATTTTTAAAATACCCAAGTAAGCTTTATTCTTGTCTTGCCTTTCATATCTGAAAAACAAGTTGTACCTGTACATAACTGGTATATGACAATGTCCACAGTGAAACATTATAATGGACAATGAATGAATGGGATAAATTACTGCATTTTACTGTCATTTTGTTGAGTTTCTCTCCTCTCTTCTTTTTCACCACAGACGGGGCTGAGCGATCCTTGGAGGAGAGACTTCAGTGAAGCATGTGAAATACGTGAGTTGATAACAACTACAGTCATTGCATTACTGCAATTAAATCTCTGTGAGTAAAAGGCCAATAAGAGTAATTTAATTCATGCAAAAGATGGGTAGACAATATTTGGGGCTTTTAAAACAATATGGTAGAGATTCATTTGTCTCCATAGCTGCGTTCTCACTGAGAGAAAGCCGCTCTGATGGTTTCAGAACAGGAGCTAGAGTAAAGTCCAGGACCGGGAACCCAAGCGCACACGGTGTGAAAAGCAAGAGTTGTGACCCAAACACATGCGCTTGTCTCTCCGAGCCTCACTAATTCACAGAGAGGACGCTCTTTTGAAAGTTTCAACACCGGAGCCAGTGTAAAAAGCATGAGCAGGCGACAAAACACATACACTTATCTCTCTGTGCCTAAATAACTGGCCAAGAGAATGCCTTTCTGATACTTTCAGAACTGGAGCCGGTGTAAAATGCAGGTGCAGACAACCAAACACACACGCTTGTCTCTCTGAGCCTTACTAATTTGCAGAAAAAACGCAGTTCTAACTGTTTCAGAAATGAGCGGGTGTAAAAAGCAAGGGTTGTGACCCAAACACATACGCCTGTCTCTCTGATCCTTACTAATTCACAAAGAAGACGCGTTCGAACACTTTCAGAACATGAGCTGGTGAAAAAATCATGAGCAGGCGACCAGAAAAATACACTTGTCTCTCTGAGCCTAACTAACTTGCAGAAAGAACGCAGTTCTAACTGTTTCAGAACATGAGCCGGTGTGAAAAGCAAGAGTTGTGTCCCAAACACATACGCTTGTCTCTCTGAGCCTTACTAATTCACAGAGAGGACGCTCTTTTGACAGTTTCAATACCGGAGCCAGTGTAAAAAGCAGGAGCAGGCGACATAGCACATATGCTTGTCTCTCTGAGCCTGGCTAACTAACTGGCCAAGAGAATGTCTTTCTGACAGTTTCAGAACAGGAAGCGGTGTAAAATGCAGGTGTGGACAACCAAAAACATACGCTTTTCTCTCTGAGCCTAACTAACTTGCAGAAAAAACGCAGTCCTAACTGTTTCAGAACTGAGCGGGTGTAAAAAGCAAGGGTTGTGACCCAAACACATACGCTTGTCTCTCTGATCCTTACTAATTCACAGAGAAGACGCGTTCTCAGACTTTCAGAACATGAGCTGGTGTAAAAATCATGAGCAGGCGACCAAAAAAATACGCTTGTCTCTCTGAGCCAGACTAACTTGCAGAAAGAACGCAGTTCTAACTGTTTCAGAACATGAGCCTGTGTGAAAAGCAAGAGTTGTGACTCAAACACATGCGCTTATCTCTCTGAGCCTTATTAATTCACAGGGAGGACGCTCTTTTGACCGTTTAAATACCGGAGCCAGTGTAAAAAGCATGAGCAGGCGACCAAACACATACTCTTGTCTCTCTGTGACTAAATAACTGGCCAAGAGAATTTCAGAACAGGAGCCGGTGTAAAATGCAGGTGCGGAAAAAAACATATACGCTTGTCTCTCTGAGCCTAACTAAATTGCAGAAAGAATGCAGTTTCACAACATTATCCGGTGTGAAAAGCAAGAGTTGTGACCCAAACACATGCGCTTGTCTCTCTTAGCCTAACTAATTTGTAGAAAGAACGCAGTTCTAACTGTTTCAGAACTTAGCGGGTGTAAAAAGCAAGGGTTGTGACCCAAACACATACGCTTGTCTCTCTGTCCCTAAATAACTGGCCAAGAGAATGCCTTTCTGATAGTTTCAGAACAGTAGCTGGTGTAAAATGCAGGTGTAGACAACCAAACACACACGCTTGTCTCTCTGAGCCTAACTAACTTGCAGAAAAAACGCAGTTCTAACTGTTTCAGAACACGAGCCGGTGTGAAAAGCAAGAGTTATGACCCAAACACTTGTCTCTCTGAGCCTTACTAATTCACAGAGAGGACACTCTTTTGAAAGTTTCAATACAGGCGCCAGTGTGAAACACATGAGCAGGCGACAAAACACAGACGCTTATCTCTCTGTGCCTAAGTAACTGACCAAGACAATGCCTTTCTGATACTTTCAGAACAGTAGCTGGTGTAAAATGCAGGTGCAGACAACCAAACACACACGCTTGTCTCTCTGAGCCTAACTAACTTGCAGAAAGAATGCAGTTGTAACTGTTTCAGAACTGAGCCGGTGTGAAAAGCAAGAGTTGTGACCCAAACACATGCGCTTGTCTCTCTGAGCCTAACTAATTTGTAGAAAGAACGCATTTCTAACTGTTTCAGAACTGAGCGGGTGTAAAAAGCAAGGATTGTGACCCAAACACATACGCCTGTCTCTCTGATCCTTACTAATTCACAGAGAAGATGCGTTCGAACACTTTCAGAACATGAGCTGGTGTAAAAATCATGAGCAGGCGACCAAAAAAATACGCTTGTCTATCTGAGCCAGACTAACTTGCAGAAAGAACGCAGTTCTAACTGTTTCAGAACATGAGCCTGTGTGAAAAGCAAGAGTTGTGACCCAAACACATGCGCTTGTCTCTCTGAGCATCACTAATTCACAGAGAGGACGCTTTTTTGAAAGTTTCAATACCGGAGCCAGTGTAAAATGCATGAGCAGGTGACCAAACACATACAAGCGTATGTGTTTTGGTCACCTGGTCTCTCTGTACCTAAATAACTGGCCAAGAGAATTTCAGAACAGGAGCGGGTGTAAAATGCAGGTGCGGACAAAAAAACATATACGCTTGTCTCTCTGAGCCTAACTAAATTGCAGAAAGAACGCAGTTTCACAACATGAGCCGGTGTGAAAATCAAGAGTTGTGACCCAAACACTCTTTTGAAAGTTTCAATACTGGAGCCAGTGTAAAAAGCATGAGCAGGCGACAAAACACATACGCTTATCTCTCTGTGCCTAAGTAACTGACCAAACAATGCCTTTCTGATACTTTAAGAACAGGAGCTGGTGTAAAATGCAGGTGCGGATAACCAAAAACGTACGCATGTCTCTGTGAGCCTAACTAACTTGCAGAAAGTGTAATGTTTCAGAACATGAGCCGTGTGAAAAGCAAGAGTTGTGACTCAAACACATGCGCCTCTCTCTCTGAGCCTTATTGATTCACAGGGAGGACTCTCTTTTGACAGTTTCAATACTGGAGCCAGTGTAAAAAGTATGAGCAGGCGACCAAGCACATACGCTTATCTCTCTGTGCCTAAATAACTGGCCAATAGAATGCCTTTCTGAAACTTTCAGAACAGGAGCCGGTGTAAAATGCAGGTGCAGACAACCAAACATATACGCTTGTCTCTCTGAGCCTCACTAATTCACAGAGAGGACGAGTTCTTACAGTTCCAGAACATGAGCCCACCGGCATGAGCAGGCGACCAAATACATACACTTGTCTCTCAGAGCCTACTTAATGTTAGAAAAAGACTTTCGTTTCTGTGCGTTTCAGATGCCAAACAGGTGAAAATAAGAAAAAACAATCTTTTAATTACACACACCTGTTTTTTTGCCTGTTTTGATCATAACTCGCTTGGAAATGGCTATTCTCAACGTTTTATGTGAGATTCTAATAGAAAAAGAAGAAAGACTTATGATAATACATATGCTTCAGTTTTGAGTCTAACTTGCCCTGAACAGTCGTTTCTGAGCGTTTCAGACGCTAAACAGGTCTAAATAAGCCAAAACAAGCTTATCATGACACACACTTGTCTTTTTGCCTGTTTTGATAATAATTGGTTTGGAAATGGCTATTCTCAACGTTTTATGTGAGATTCTAATAGGAAAAGCAGAAAAACTTATACAAACACATATATTGAATTTTTGAGTCTAACTTGCCCTGAACAGTCGTTTCTGAGCGTTTCAGACGCTAAACAGGTGTAAATAAGCAAAAACAAGCTTTTCATTACACACACTTGTCTTTTTGCCTGTTTTGATCATAACTCGCTTGGAAATGGCTATTCTCAACGTTTTATGTGAGATTCTAATAGAAAAAGCAGAAAAACCTATAAAAACACATATATTGATTTTTTGAGTCTAACTTGCCCTGAACAGTCGTTTCTGAGCGTTTCAGACGCTTAACAGTTGAAAAAAAGCCAAAACAAGCTTTTCATGACACACACTTGTCTTTTTGCCTGTTTTGATCATAATTCGCTTGGAAATGGCTATTCTCAACGTTTTATGTGAGATTCTAATAGAAAAAGCAGAAAAACTTATAAAAACACATATATTGATTTTTTGAGTCTAACTTGCCCTGAACAGTCGTTTCTGAGCGTTTCAGACGCTAAACAGGTCTAAATAAGCCAAAACAAGCTTATCATGACACACACTTGTCTTTTTGCCTGTTTTGATAATAATTGGTTTGGAAATGGCTATTCTCAACGTTTTATGTGAGATTCTAATAGGAAAAGCAGAAAAACTTATACAAACACATATATTGAATTTTTGAGTCTAACTTGCCCTGAACAGTCGTTTCTGAGCGTTTCAGACGCTAAACAGGTCTAAATAAGCCAAAACAAGCTTATCATGACACACACTTGTCTTTTTGCCTGTTTTGATAATAATTGGTTTGGAAATGGCTATTCTCAACGTTTTATGTGAGATTCTAATAGGAAAAGCAGAAAAACTTATACAAACACATATATTGAATTTTTGAGTCTAACTTGCCCTGAACAGTCGTTTCTGAGCGTTTCAGACGCTAAACAGGTCTAAATAAGCCAAAACAAGCTTTTCATGACACACACTTGTCTTTTTGCCTGTTTTGATCATAACTCGCTTGGAAATGGCTATTCTCAACGTTTTATGTGAGATTCTAATAGAAAAAGCAGAAAAAGTTATAAAAACACATATATTGAATTTTTGAGTCTAACTTGCCCTGAACAGTCGTTTCTGAGCGTTTCAGACGCTAAACAGGTCTAAATAAGCCAAAACAAGCTTATCATGACACACACTTGTCTTTTTGCCTGTTTTGATAATAATTGGTTTGGAAATGGCTATTCTCAACGTTTTATGTGAGATTCTAATAGGAAAAGCAGAAAAACTTATAAAAACACATATATTGAATTTTTGAGTCTAACTCGCACTGAACAGTCGTTTCTCAGTGTTTCAGACGACAAACAGGTGAAAATAAGCAAAAACGAGCTTTTCATTACACACACTTGTCTTTTTGCCTGTTTTGATCATAACTCGCTTGGAAATGGCTAGTTTCATAAGAATTTCTGATTTAAAGAAAGAAGAAAACGTTATTAAAAAAATACACATACTTCAAGATTTTATGTGATCCTTCAATGATATCCATCCAAATATCATACCATTATATACATAATGGATCAATTCAGAGGTTGAAATTTTGGGGCCTTTATGTCACAACGTCACACAAAGAAGTGTATATCTCTGCTTCTGAATATACTATTTTTCTATAACTTCTTTCACATACAGATCATCATCAGATATGACTTGTTCTGAATGTATATGTGCATTTTGGGGGCACCCTTATGCCAAAATGACCGCTTTTTGTAATCCATTATCATTTGATTTCCTGCATATTCAAATTATATATAATGAAAAGCATGCATATCAGCACAGATTGCAGTGTTTCCCCTAGGTTGACTGACCTGGCCCTGGCTGGGGAGGTCGATTAGCACATTTCTCTGTTCTCTGTTTAGCATCTTCAGGCTCAATGCCTATAGCAAGAGCAGTTGGGGAGACAGACATTACTTTTCTTGGTCTTGACAAGCTGCAGCATTTATTAACTTACACTGTACATTTACTACCAGATTGTTACAGCTTACTGCTAACCTTTTCTTCTGCTCCGCTTGCATTCACCATGACTTTTCTGATGCTCGCTCTATCGCTTATCGCCATGGATGTATAAAGAGAACTGGATACAGGAAGAGTGCCAGGCTTTGAAGCAAATTTGACATAGTGGCCAAAGTGCGTAATCACATGATGCACACTGGCCCAAAAATTCTTTTTCTCAAAGACTTGTGAAAAAGACGTGGTACTTTTTTTTTAGAATCACAACCCCCGCGAGTCACTATCAGGATTTGAGCCATTTGGTCGATCACATTTCAAAAGCCTAGAAGAACCACAACCATTGAATTGTTTCTTCATTGTTTTTTGACAGCCGTTTTGACGACCTTTCAGAAACTCATGAAATTTTGCACATTTATCAGGACTGCTGAAAAATTTGATATTGAAAATGGCTGGACTGCGCCCCCTAGAAAATTAGGAAAATTGAGCACCTCAACCCAGATTGTCATAGAAGTAAGATGCGACACATCCTTCGCCATGACATACGATGCTGTTTTCCAGGGAGAGGGGGTGGCTCTACAGCCACGAAACTTGACACACATGTCTAGAGTGATGTTATCCTTTGTAGTTCATTTGAATGGGTGTGGCAAAATGGCTCAACAGCGACCCCTTGAAAATTTCAAAGTTGAAGCCCCGCCTACCAGATTAACGTAGAAAAATGAAATTCACAAGGCACATGTATAATGTCAAGATGCACAAAAAAGCCTCTTGGAGCCATATCAAGCTCCTACAGTCCAAGTCCTACAGGAAGTCCGCCATCTCTAAAAAACTGGTCAATTTTCGCCTTTTCTTGGCCATTTCGCATACCTTGTGTTTTAACAAACTCCTCCTACAATTCATCGTAGGGACTCCAAAATCAGTATGTGTCATCTAGACTAGTGTATGATCAAAAGTTATCAAAAGATTTAGTGTACATTGAAGCGCTTGGCCGTGGTGTGGCCTTTAGTTTTGATGTTTCGTCATTACAGAGGAAATTGCTATAACTTTAGTGTACATGGTGGGATCTGCCTGAAACTTTACAGGTTTGATAACAGTCCAGGCCTGAGCACATCTACATTACAATATTCAATCAGTGATGCAAACTGGCTCCATAGCGCCCCCATAACACAGTACAGGAAAGCAGCCCCAGCAGCAGGCAAATGAGTGGACAAAGGAAGTGATGTTTCTCTCCTTGCTCTGTCTGAAAGTAGCCCGACTGTGAAAACATCTACATGCCTGTGACAAAGGCTCTTCGACTGTGCCCGATGTTCACCGGGTTGCGAGGTCCCGATCATCGCTGCTTGCAGCTTTTATTCTATTTTGGTATTTTTTGCATTAAGATTAGTTTTTCAATGTCAATCATAAGATTTTTTTCTTCATGTCTTTACAATGTAAGTTTTTTTTCAATGCCACCGGTTCTCAGTTTCAACTTTGTCTTTTTCAGTTTCAACTTTTTCTGTTTCAGTTTCAACTTATTGTCACCGTTTTGATGTCAGTACCCAGCATGCCTTACGATGCGACGTGTGTGTTTACATGTGAGGTATTTATTCCGTTTGGTTTCTCAAATGCCGCGATCTCCACAAAGCATTAGCTGAAGTCAGTAGCAGCGTGCTAGGTTCGACCTACTTGCTGGAGTAGTAAACTAGGCGTCATTACATAGGATTACATAGGATTCTACTGGCGTGAGTGACTGTTTTCCAGTTATTAGTTTTACCCCAGTTTGCATCACAAGCAAAAAGGAAGGTGGTCCTCAGAATTTTTTTAAAAATCAGATGTGAGCCTTAAGCTACTAAAGACCTTTGATTGTTTTATTGAATAATCAATACATTTGTATGTTTTTGTTTATGTGAAATATGTAATCCTAATTAGATATTCACTCATTTGTGTAAAGTAAAGTCATTTTAGGGATCAAACTAGGGAGGGATTTTGCGGCTCCAGGTGGGTTTTATATGGTGAGAAATGGGCTAAAATGGCTGAAGCTTGCTGAACCCTTGTCTAGCAGAACCTAGAAAATGAAGCAAGACAGGATTGAGCTGAGAGCTTGTTGAAAGCATTTTCCCACACCTGCACTGAGCTTGAGTTGAGCTTAATATTACCACACCAATCTGATCATCCACATCCACAGACATTAAGTAAAATACAAAATTAGGAACACTAGATCCTGGAAAACATGTTAGATCAGATCATTTATTTCTGTTGACATAGTTAATTAATTCAAAGTTAATCTATTTAAAACAACAACAAAAAACAAGGTATGAGCCAAACCATGGATTTGGAGAATTGTTATACCCCTAATAAATAGTGGTATTTATGACTCCTAACCATAGCCTATAGAGTGCCATTTTCTCATGACATGGCTTGAGACAACGAGTGTTAGAGTTTAAAGCGCTTCTTTCATGGTGACTTGACTTGACTTAATTGGCCTGTCTTGTTTGATGTTTAGCAGTGAATTGACTTTGCTTACTTGAGTCTTAAACACAGTGACTTAGGATTTGCTTCAGCTTTTAAGGTTAAGACTTGAGACTAGCTTGTGACTTGCACATGTGTACCTCTCACATCTGTTATTTGTGAACATGAACTACTTCCTCCCAAAGCAACAAACCAGAGACATGAGACCCCAGAATGAAGTGGAGCTGCTTCATAGACAATGAATGTGAAACTAATTTCATAGTCATTTTTAAAATACCCAAGTAAGCTTTATTCTTGTCTTGCCTTTCATATCTGAAAAACAAGTTGTACCTGTACATAACTGGTATATGACAATGTCCACAGTGAAACATTATAATGGACAATGAATGAATGGGATAAATTACTGCATTTTACTGTCATTTTGTTGAGTTTCTCTCCTCTCTTCTTTTTCACCACAGACGGGGCTGAGCGATCCTTGAGGAGAGACTTCAGTGAAGCATGTGAAATACGTGAGTTGATAACAACTACAGTCATTGCATTACTGCAATTAAATCTCTGTGAGTAAAAGGCCAATAAGAGTAATTTAATTCATGCAAAAGATGGGTAGACAATATTTGGGGCTTTTAAAACAATATGGTAGAGATTCATTTGTCTCCATAGCTGCGTTCTCACTGAGAGAACGCCGCTCTGACGGTTTCAGAACAGGAGCTAGAGTAAAGTCCAGGACCGGGAACCCAAGCGCACACCCTTGTGTCTCTGAGCCTAACTAACTTACAGAAAGAACACAGTTCTAACTGTTTCAGAACTGAACGGGTGTGAAAAGCAAGAGTTGTGACCCAAACACATGCGCTTGTCTCTCTGATCCTTACTAATTCACAGAAAAGACGCGTTCTAACACTTTCAGAACATGAGCTGGTGAAAAAATCATGAGCAGGCGACCAAAAAAATACACTTGTCTCTCTGAGCCTAACTAACTTGCAGAAAGAATGCAGTTCTAACTGTTTCAGAACATGAGACGGTGTGAAAAGCAAGAGTTGTGACCCAAACACATGCGCTTGTCTCTCTGAGCCTCACTAATTCACAGAGAGGACGCTCTTTTGAAAGTTTCAACACCGGAGCCAGTGTAAAAAGCATGAGCAGGCGACAAAACACATACACTTATCTCTCTGTGCCTAAATAACTGGCCAAGAGAATGCCTTTCTGATACTTTCAGAACTGGAGCCGGTGTAAAATGCAGGTGCAGACAACCAAACACACACGCTTGTCTCTCTGAGCCTTACTAATTTGCAGAAAAAACGCAGTTCTAACTGTTTCAGAAATGAGCGGGTGTAAAAAGCAAGGGTTGTGACCCAAACACATACGCCTGTCTCTCTGATCCTTACTAATTCACAGAGAAGACGCGTTCGAACACTTTCAGAACATGAGCTGGTGAAAAAATCATGAGCAGGCGACCAGAAAAATACACTTGTCTCTCTGAGCCTAACTAACTTGCAGAAAGAACGCAGTTCTAACTGTTTCAGAACATGAGCCGGTGTGAAAAGCAAGAGTTGTGTCCCAAACACATACGCTTGTCTCTCTGAGCCTTACTAATTCACAGAGAGGACGCTCTTTTGACAGTTTCAATACCGGAGCCAGTGTAAAAAGCAGGAGCAGGCGACATAGCACATATGCTTGTCTCTCTGAGCCTGGCTAACTAACTGGCCAAGAGAATGTCTTTCTGACAGTTTCAGAACAGGAAGCGGTGTAAAATGCAGGTGTGGACAACCAAAAACATATGCTTTTCTCTCTGAGCCTAACTAACTTGCAGAAAAAACGCAGTCCTAACTGTTTCAGAACTGAGCGGGTGTAAAAAGCAAGGGTTGTGACCCAAACACATACGCTTGTCTCTCTGATCCTTACTAATTCACAGAGAAGACGCGTTCTCAGACTTTCAGAACATGAGCTGGTGTAAAAATCATGAGCAGGCGACCAAAAAAATACGCTTGTCTCTCTGAGCCAGACTAACTTGCAGAAAGAACGCAGTTCTAACTGTTTCAGAACATAAGCCTGTGTGAAAAGCAAGAGTTGTGACTCAAACACATGCGCTTATCTCTCTGAGCCTTATTAATTCACAGGGAGGACGCTCTTTTGACCGTTTAAATACCGGAGCCAGTGTAAAAAGCATGAGCAGGCGACCAAACACATACTCTTGTCTCTCTGTGACTAAATAACTGGCCAAGAGAATTTCAGAACAGGAGCCGGTGTAAAATGCAGGTGCGGAAAAAAACATATACGCTTGTCTCTCTGAGCCTAACTAAATTGCAGAAAGAACGCAGTTTCACAACATTATCCGGTGTGAAAAGCAAGAGTTGTGACCCAAACACATGCGCTTGTCTCTCTTAGCCTAACTAATTTGTAGAAAGAACGCAGTTCTAACTGTTTCAGAACTTAGCGGGTGTAAAAAGCAAGGGTTGTGACCCAAACACATACGCTTGTCTCTCTGTCCCTAAATAACTGGCCAAGAGAATGCCTTTCTGATAGTTTCAGAACAGTAGCTGGTGTAAAATGCAGGTGTAGACAACCAAACACACACGCTTGTTTCTCTGAGCCTAACTAACTTGCAGAAAAAACGCAGTTCTAACTGTTTCAGAACACGAGCCGGTGTGAAAAGCAAGAGTTGTGACCCAAACACTTGTCTCTCTGAGCCTTACTAATTCACAGAGAGGACACTCTTTTGAAAGTTTCAATACAGGCGCCAGTGTGAAACACATGAGCAGGCGACAAAACACAGACGCTTATCTCTCTGTGCCTAAGTAACTGACCAAGACAATGCCTTTCTGATACTTTCAGAACAGTAGCTGGTGTAAAATGCAGGTGCAGACAACCAAACACACACGCTTGTCTCTCTGAGCCTAACTAACTTGCAGAAAGAATGCAGTTCTAACTGTTTCAGAACTGAGCCGGTGTGAAAAGCAAGAGTTGTGACCCAAACACATGCGCTTGTCTCTCTGAGCCTAACTAATTTGTAGAAAGAACGCATTTCTAACTGTTTCAGAACTGAGCGGGTGTAAAAAGCAAGGATTGTGACCCAAACACATACGCCTGTCTCTCTGATCCTTACTAATTCACAGAGAAGATGCGTTCGAACACTTTCAGAACATGAGCTGGTGTAAAAATCATGAGCAGGCGACCAAAAAAATACGCTTGTCTATCTGAGCCAGACTAACTTGCAGAAAGAACGCAGTTCTAACTGTTTCAGAACATGAGCCTGTGTGAAAAGCAAGAGTTGTGACCCAAACACATGCGCTTGTCTCTCTGAGCATCACTAATTCACAGAGAGGACGCTTTTTTGAAAGTTTCAATACCGGAGCCAGTGTAAAATGCATGAGCAGGTGACCAAACACATACAAGCGTATGTGTTTTGGTCACCTGGTCTCTCTGTACCTAAATAACTGGCCAAGAGAATTTCAGAACAGGAGCGGGTGTAAAATGCAGGTGCGGACAAAAAAACATATACGCTTGTCTCTCTGAGCCTAACTAAATTGCAGAAAGAACGCAGTTTCACAACATGAGCCGGTGTGAAAATCAAGAGTTGTGACCCAAACACTCTTTTGAAAGTTTCAATACTGGAGCCAGTGTAAAAAGCATGAGCAGGCGACAAAACACATACGCTTATCTCTCTGTGCCTAAGTAACTGACCAAACAATGCCTTTCTGATACTTTAAGAACAGGAGCTGGTGTAAAATGCAGGTGCGGATAACCAAAAACGTACGCATGTCTCTGTGAGCCTAACTAACTTGCAGAAAGTGTAATGTTTCAGAACATGAGCCGTGTGAAAAGCAAGAGTTGTGACTCAAACACATGCGCCTCTCTCTCTGAGCCTTATTGATTCACAGGGAGGACTCTCTTTTGACAGTTTCAATACTGGAGCCAGTGTAAAAAGTATGAGCAGGCGACCAAGCACATACGCTTATCTCTCTGTGCCTAAATAACTGGCCAATAGAATGCCTTTCTGAAACTTTCAGAACAGGAGCCGGTGTAAAATGCAGGTGCAGACAACCAAACATATACGCTTGTCTCTCTGAGCCTCACTAATTCACAGAGAGGACGAGTTCTTACAGTTCCAGAACATGAGCCCACCGGCATGAGCAGGCGACCAAATACATACACTTGTCTCTCAGAGCCTACTTAATGTTAGAAAAAGACTTTCGTTTCTGTGCGTTTCAGATGCCAAACAGGTGAAAATAAGAAAAAACAATCTTTTAATTACACACACCTGTTTTTTTGCCTGTTTTGATCATAACTCGCTTGGAAATGGCTATTCTCAACGTTTTATGTGAGATTCTAATAGAAAAAGAAGAAAGACTTATGATAATACATATGCTTCAGTTTTGAGTCTAACTTGCCCTGAACAGTCGTTTCTGAGCGTTTCAGACGCTAAACAGGTCTAAATAAGCCAAAACAAGCTTATCATGACACACACTTGTCTTTTTGCCTGTTTTGATAATAATTGGTTTGGAAATGGCTATTCTCAACGTTTTATGTGAGATTCTAATAGGAAAAGCAGAAAAACTTATACAAACACATATATTGAATTTTTGAGTCTAACTTGCCCTGAACAGTCGTTTCTGAGCGTTTCAGACGCTAAACAGTTGAAAAAAAGCCAAAACAAGCTTATCATGACACACACTTGTCTTTTTGCCTGTTTTGATCATAATTCGCTTGGAAATGGCTATTCTCAACGTTTTATGTGATATTCTAATAGGAAAAGCAGAAAAACTTATACAAACACATATATTGAATTTTTGAGTCTAACTTGCCCTGAACAGTCGTTTCTGAGCGTTTCAGACGCTAAACAGGTCTAAATAAGCCAAAACAAGCTTATCATGACACACACTTGTCTTTTTGCCTGTTTTGATAATAATTGGTTTGGAAATGGCTATTCTCAACGTTTTATGTGAGATTCTAATAGGAAAAGCAGAAAAACTTATACAAACACATATATTGAATTTTTGAGTCTAACTTGCCCTGAACAGTCGTTTCTGAGCGTTTCAGACGCTAAACAGGTCTAAATAAGCCAAAACAAGCTTATCATGACACACACTTGTCTTTTTGCCTGTTTTGATAATAATTGGTTTGGAAATGGCTATTCTCAACGTTTAATGTGAGATTCTAATAGGAAAAGCAGAAAAACTTATACAAACACATATATTGAATTTTTGAGTCTAACTTGCCCTGAACAGTCGTTTCTGAGCGTTTCAGACGCTAAACAGGTCTAAATAAGCCAAAACAAGCTTTTCATGACACACACTTGTCTTTTTGCCTGCTTTGATCATAACTCGCTTGGAAATGGCTATTCTCAACGTTTTATGTGAGATTCTAATAGAAAAAGCAGAAAAACTTATAAAAACACATATATTGAATTTTTGAGTCTAACTTGCCCTGGACAGTATTTCTGAGCGTTTCAGACGCTAAACAGTTGAAAACAAGCCAAAACAAGCTTTTCATGACACACACTTGTCTTTTTGCCTGTTTTGATCATAACTCGCTTGGAAATGGCTATTCTCAACGTTTTATGTGAGATTCTAATAGAAAAAGCAGAAAAAGTAATAAAAACACATATATTGAATTTTTGAGTCTAACTTGCCCTGAACAGTCGTTTCTGAGCGTTTCAGACGCTAAACAGGTCTAAATAAGCCAAAACAAGCTTATCATGACACACACTTGTCTTTTTGCCTGTTTTGATAATAATTGGTTTGGAAATGGCTATTCTCAACGTTTTATGTGAGATTCTAATAGGAAAAGCAGAAAAACTTATACAAACACATATATTGAATTTTTGAGTCTAACTTGCCCTGAACAGTCGTTTCTGAGCGTTTCAGACGCTAAACAGGTCTAAATAAGCCAAAACAAGCTTTTCATTACACACACTTGTCTTTTTGCCTGTTTTGATCATAACTCGCTTGGAAATGGCTATTCTCAACGTTTTATAATAGAATCTGATATAAAAAGAAGAAAAACTTATACAAACACATATATTGCATTTTTGAGTCTAAGTCGCACTAAACAGTCGTTTCTGAGTGTTTCAGACGCTAAACAGGTGTAAATAAGTAAAAACAAGCTTTTCATTACACACACTTGTCTTTTTGCCTGTTTTGATCATAACTCGCTTGGAAATGGCTATTCTCAACGTTTTATAATAGAATCTGATATAAAAAGAAGAAAAACTTATACAAACACATATATTGCATTTTTGAGTCTAAGTCGCACTAAACAGTCGTTTCTGAGTGTTTCAGACGCTAAACAGGTGTAAATAAGTAAAAACAAGCTTTTCATTACACACACTTGTCTTTTTGCCTGTTTTGATCATAACTCGCTTGGAAATGGCTATTCTCAACGTTTTATAATAGAATCTGATATAAAAATAAGAAAAACTTATATAAACACATATATTGCATTTTTGAGTCTAATTCGCACTAAACAGTCGTTTCTGAGTGTTTCAGACGCTAAACAGGTGTAAATAAAGAAAAACAAGCTTTTCATTACACACACTTGTCTTTTTGCCTGTTTTGATCATAACTCGCTTGGAAATGGCTATTCTCAACGTTTTATATGAGATTCTAATAGAAAAAGAAGAAAAACTTATAAAAACACACATGCTTCAGTATTGAGTCTAACTTGCCCTAAAGAATCGTTTCTGTGCGTTTGAGAGGACAAACAGTTGAAAATAAGCAAAATCAAGCTTTTCATTACACACACTTGTCTTTTTGCCTGTTTTGATCATAACTCGCTTGGAAGTGGCTAATCTCAACATTTTATAATAGAATCTGATATAAAAAGAAGACAAACTTATACAAACACATATATTGCATTTTTGAGTCTAACTTACCCTGAACAGTCGTTTTTGAGTGTTTCAGACGCCAAACAGCTGTAAATAAGCAAAAACAAGCTTTTCATTACACACTTGTCTTTTTGCCTGTTTTGATCATAACTCGCTTCGAAATGGGTATTCTCAACGTTTTATGTGAGATTCTAATAGAAAAAGCAGAAAAACTTATACAAACACATATATTGCAGTTTTGAGTCTAACTCGCTCTGAAACAGTCGTTTCTGAATGTTTCAGAGGACAAACATATGAAAATAAGCAAAAACAAGCTTTTCATTACACACACTTGTCTTTTTGCCTGTTTTGATCATAACTCGCTTGGAAATGGCTATTCTCAACGTTTCATAAGAATTTCTGAATTAAAAAAAGAAATAAAACGTTATGAAAAAAATACACATACTTCAAGATTTTATGTGATCCTTCAATGATATCCATTCAAATATCATATCATTATATACATAATGGATCAATTCAGAGGTTGAAATTTTGGGGCCTTTATGTCACAACGTCACACAAAGAAGTGTATATCTCTGCTTCTGAATATACTATTTTCCTATAACTTCTTTCACATACAATCATCAGATATGACTTGTTCTGAATATGCATTTTGGGGGCACCCTTATGCCAAAATGACCTTTTTTTGTAATCCATTATCATTTGATTTCCTGCATATTCAAATTATATATAATGAAAAGCATGCATATCAGCACAGATTGCAGTGTTTCCCCTAGGTTGACTGACTTGGCCCTGGCTGGGGAGGTCTATTAGCACATTTCTCTGTTCTCTGTTTAGCATCTTCAGGCTCAATGCCTAGCAAGAGCAGTTGCTAGACATTACTTTTCTTGGTCTTGACAAACTGCAGCATTTGTTAACTGACACTGTACATTTACTACCAGATTGTTACAGCTTACTGCTAACCTTTTCTTCTGCTCCGCTTGCATTCACCATCACTTTTCTGATGCTCGCTCTATCGCTTATCGCCATGGATGTATAAAGAGAAGTGGATATTCACTCATTCGTGTAATGTAAAGTCATTTTAGGGATCAAACAGATTTTGCGGCTCCAGGTGGTTTTAAATGGTGAGAAATGGGCTAAAATGGCTGAAGCTTGCTGAACCCTTGTCTAGCAGAACCTAGAAAATGAAGCAAGACAGGATTGAGCTGAGAGCTTGTTGAAAGCATTTTCCCACACCTGCACTGAGCTTGAGTTGAGCTTAATATTACCACACCAATCTGATCATCCACATCCACAGACATTAAGTAAAATACAAAATTAGGAACACTAGATCCTGGAAAACATGTTAGATCAGATCATTTATTTCTGTTGACATAGTTAATTAATTCAAAGTTAATCTATTTAAAACAACAACAAAAAACAAGGTATGAGCCAAACCATGGATTTGGAGAATTGTTATACCCCTAATAAATAGTGGTATTTATGACTCCTAACCATAGCCTATAGAGTGCCATTTTCTCATGACATGGCTTGAGACAACGAGTGTTAGAGTTTAAAGCGCTTCTTTCATGGTGACTTGACTTGACTTAATTGGCTTGTCTTGTTTGATGTTTAGCAGTGAATTGACTTTGCTTACTTGAGTCTTAAAGACAGTGACTTAGGATTTGCTTCAGCTTTAAGGTTAAGACTTGAGACTAGCTTGTGACTTGCACATGTGTACCTCTCACATCTGTTATTTGTGAACATGAACTACTTCCTCCCAGAGCCACAAACCAGAGGCATGAGACTCAAATTTTTGATGCCATCCAGAATGAAGTGGAGCAGCTTCATAGACAATGAATGTGAAACAAATTTCAGTCATTTTTAAAATACCCAAGTAAGCTTAATTCTTGTCTTGCCTTTCATATCTGAAAAACAAGTTGTACCTGTACATAACTGGTATATGACAATGTCCACAGTGAAACATTATAATGGACAATGATATTGAATGGGATAAATTACTGCATTTTACTGTCATTTTGTTGAGTTTCTTTTTCACAACAGACGGGCTAAGCGATCCTTGAAGGAGAGACTTCAGTGAAGCATGTGAAATACTTGAGTTGATAACAACTACAGTCATTGCATTACTGCAATTAAATCTCTGTGAGTAAAAGGCCAATAAGATTAATTTAATTCATGAAAAAGATGGGTAGACAATATTTGGGGCTTTTAAAAGAATATGGTAGAGATTCATTTGTCTCCACAGCTGCGTTCTTACTGAGAGAAAGCCACTCTGACAGTTTCAGAACAGGAGCTGGAGTAAAGTCCAGGACCGGAAACCCAAACACACACACTTGTCTCTCTGAACCTAACTAACTTGCAGAAAGAACGCAGTTCTAACTGTTTCAAAACATGAGCCGGCGTGAAAAACAAGAGTTCTTACCCAAACACATGCGCCTGTCTCTCTGAGCCTTACTAATTCACAGGGAGGATGCTCTTTTTTACAGTTTCAATACCGGAGCCAGTGTAAAATGCAGGTGCGGAAAACCAAAAACATACACTTGTCTCGCTGAGCCTAACTAACTTGCAGAAAGAACGCAGTTGTAACTGTTTCAGAACATGAGCCGGTGTTAAAAGCAAGAGTGGTGACCCAAACACATGCGCTTGTCTCTCTGAGCCTTACTAATTCACAGGGAGGCTACACTTTTGGCAGTCTCAATACCAGAGCCAGTGCAAAAAGTATGAGCAGGCGACCAAACACATACGCTTATCTCTCTGTGCCTAAATAACTGGCCAAGAGAATGCCTTTCTCATACTTTCAGAACAGGAGCCGGTGTAGAATGCAGGTGCGGAAAACTAAAAACATACACTTGTCTCTCTGAGCCTAACTAACTTGCTCAAAGAACACAGTTCTAACTGTTTCAGAACATGAGCCGGTGTGAAAAGCAAGAGTTGTCACCCAAACACATGCGCTTGTCTCTCTGAGCCTTGCTAATTCACAGGGAGGATGCTCTTTTTTACAGTTTCAATACCGGAGCCAGTGTAAAATGCAGGTGCGGAAAACCAAAAACATACACTTGTCTCGCTGAGCCTAACTAACTTGCAGAAAGAACGCAGTTGTAACTGTTTCAGAACATGAGCCGGTGTTAAAAGCAAGAGTTGTGACCCAAACACATGCGCTTGTCTCTCTGAGCCTTACTAATTCAAAGAGAGGACGCTCTTTTGAAAGTTTCAATAACGGAGCCAGTGCAAAAAGTATGAGCAGGCGACCAAACACATACGCTTATCTCTCTGTGCCTAAATAACTGGCCAAGAGAATGCCTTTCTGATACTTTCAGAACAGGAGCCGGTGTAAAATGCAGGTGCGGAAAAACAAACATATACGCTTGTCTCTCTGAGCCTAACTAACTTGCAGAAAAAACGCAGTTTCAAAATATGAGCTGGTGTAAAAAGCAAAAGTTGTGACCCAAACACATGCGCTTGTCTCTCTGAGCCTTACTAATTCACAGGGAGGCTACACTTTTGGCAGTCTCAATACCAGAGCCAGTGCAAAAAGTATGAGCAGGCGACCAAACACATACGCTTATCTCTCTGTGCCTAATTAACTGGCCAAGAGAATACCTTTCTGATACTTTCAGAACAGGAGCCGGTTTAAATGCAGGTGCGGAAAAACAAACATATACGCTTGTCTCTCTGAGCCTAACTAACTTGCAGAAAAAACGCAGTTTCAAAATATGAGCTGGTGTAAAAAGCAAAAGTTGTGACCCAAACACATGCGCTTGTCTCTCTGAGCCTTACTAATTCACAGGGAGGATTCACCTTTGGCAGTCTCAGTACCAGAGCCAGTGCAAAAAGTATGGGCAGGCGACAAAACAAATAAGCTTGTCTTTCTGTGCCTAAATAACTGGACAAGAGAATGCTTTTCTTATACTTTCAGGACAGCAGGCGGTGTAAAATGCAGGTGCGGACAACGAAAAACATACACTTGTCTCTCTGAGCCTAACTAACTTGAAGAAAGAATGCAGTTCTAACTGTTTTAGAACTGAGCAGGTGTAAAAAGCAAGAGTTGTGACCCAAACACATGCGCTTATCGCTGTGTACCTAAATAAATGGCCAAGAGAATGCCTTTCTGACACTTTCAGAACAGGGGCCGGTGTAACATGCAGTTGCGGACAACCAAAAACATTCACTCGTCTCTCTGAGCCTAACTAACTTGCAGAAAAGACGCAGTTTCAGAACATGAGCCGGTGTGAAAAGCAAGAATTGTGACCCAAATACATGAGATTGTCTCTTTGAGCCTTACTAATTCACAGAGAGGACGCTCTTTTGACAGTTTCAATACCGGAGCCAGTGTAAAGAGTATGAGCAGGCGACTTTCTCTTACTCTCAGAACAGCAGCCAGTGTAAAATGCAGGTGCGGATAACCAAACACACACGCTTGTCTCTCTGAGCCTAACTAATTTGCAGAAAGGATGCAATTCTAACTGTTTCAGAACTGAGCGGGTGTAAAAAGCAAGGGTTGTGACCCAGACACATACGCTTGTCTCTCTGAGCCTTACTAATTCACAGAGAGGACGCTCTTTTGACAGTTTCAATACCGGAGCCGGTGTAAAAAGCATGAGCATGCGACCAAACACATACGCTTATCTCTCTGTGCCTAAATAACTGGCCAAGAGAATGCCTTTCTCATACTTTCAGAACAGGAGCCGGTGTAGAATGCAGGTGCGGAAAACTAAAAACATACACTTGTCTCTCTGAGCCTAACTAACTTGCTCAAAGAACACAGTTATAACTGTTTCAGAACATGAGCCGGTGTGAAAAGCAAGAGTTGTCACCCAAACACATGCGCTTGTCTCTCTGAGCCTTGCTAATTCACAGGGAGGATGCACTTTTGGCAGTCTCAGTACCAGAGCCAGTGCAAAAAGTATGAGCAGGCGACAAAACACATAAGCTTGTCTCTCTGTGCCTAAATAACTGGACAAGAGAATGCTTTTCTTATACTTTCAGGACAGCACGCGGTGTAAAATTCAGGTGCGGACAACCAAACACACATGCTTGTCTCTCTGAGCCTAACAAATTTGAAGAAAGGACGCTGTTCTAACTGTTTCAGAACTGAGCGGGTGTAAAAAGCACGGGTTGTGACCAAACACATACGCTTGTCTCTCTGAGCCTTACTATTTCACATAGAGGACGCTCTTTTGACAGTTTCAATACCGGAGCGAGTGTAAAATGCAGGTGCGGACAACCAAAAACATACACTTGTCTCTCTGGTCCTAACTAACTTGCAGAAAGAACGCAGTTGTAACTGTTTCAGAACATGAGCCGGTGTTAAAAGCAAGAGTTGTGACCCAAACACATGCGCTTGTCTCTCTGAGCCTTACTAATTCAAAGAGAGGACGCTCTTTTGAAAGTTTCAATAACGGAGCCCGTGTAAAAAGCATGAGCAGGCGACAAAACACATACGCTTATCGCTGTGTACCTAAATAACTGGCCAAGAGAATGCCTTTCTGACACTTTTAGAACAGGAGCCGGTGTAACATGCAGTTGCGGACAACCAAAAGAGTACACTTGTCTCTCTGAGCCTAACTAACTTGCTCAAAGAACACAGTTCTAACTGTTTCAGAACATGAGCCGGTGTGAAAAGCAAGAGTTGTCACCCAAACACATGCGCTTGTCTCTCTGAGCCTTGCTAATTCACAAGGAGGATGCACTTTTGGCAGTCTCAGTACCAGAGCCAGTGCAAAAAGTATGAGCAGGCGACAAAACACATAAGCTTGTCTCTCTGTGCCTAAATAACTGGACAAGAGAATGCTTTTCTTATAATTTCAGGAAAGCAGGCGGTGTAAAATTCAGGTGCGGACAACCAAACACACATGCTTGTCTCTCTGAGCCTAACAAATTTGAAGAAAGGACGCTGTTCTAACTGTTTCAGAACTGAGCGGGTGTAAAAAGCACGGGTTGTGACGAAACACATCTCTTGTCTATCTGAGCCTTACTATTTCACATAGAGGACGCTCTTTTGACAGTTTCAATACCGGAGCCAATGTAAAATGCAGGTGCGGACAACCAAAAACATACACTTGTCTCTCTGGTCCTAACTGACTTGCGGAAAGAACGCAGTTGTAACTGTTTCAGAACATGAGCCGGTGTTAAAAGCAAGAGTTGTGACCCAAACACATGCGCTTGTCTCTCTGAGCCTTACTAATTCAAAGAGAGGACGCTCTTTTGAAAGTTTCAATAACGGAGCCCGTGTAAAAAGCATGAGCAGGCGACAAAACACATACGCTTATCGCTGTGTACCTAAATAACTGGCCAAGAGAATGCCTTTCTGACACTTTCAGAACAGGAGCCGGTGTAACATGCAGTTGCGGACAACCAAAAAAGTACACTTCTCTCTCTGAGCCTAACTAACTTGCGAAAGAACGCAGTTCTAACTGTTTCAGAAAATGAGCCAGTGTGAAAAGCAAGAGTTGTGACCCAAACACATGCGCTTATCGCTGTGTACCTAAATAAATGGCCAAGAGAATGCCTTTCTGACACTTTCAGAACAGGGGCCGGTGTAACATGCAGTTGCGGACAACCAAAAACATTCACTTGTCTCTCTGAGCCTAACTAACTTGCAGAAAGAACGCAGTTTGAGAACATGAGCCGGTGTGAAAAGCAAGAATTGTGACCCAAATACATGAGATTGTCTCTTTGAGCCTTACTAATTCACAGAGAGGACGCTCTTTTGACAGTTTCAATACCGGAGCCAGTGTAAAGAGTATGAGCAGGCGACTTTCTCTTACTCTCAGAACAGCAGCCGGTGTAAAATGCAGGTGCGGATAACCAAACACACACGCTTGTCTCTCTGAGCCTAACTAATTTGCAGAAAGGATGCAATTCTAACTGTTTCAGAACTGAGCGGGTGTAAAAAGAAAGGGTTGTGACCCAGACACATACGCTTGTCACTCTGAGCCTAACTAACTTGTAGAAAGAACGCAGTTCTAACTGTTTCAGAACAGGAGCCGGTGTTAAAAGCAAAAGTTGTGACCCAAACACATGCGCTTGTCTCTCTGAGCCTAAATAACTGGCCAAGAGAATGCCTTTCTGATACTTTCAGAACAGGAGCCGGTGTAAAATGCAGGTGCGGAAAACCAAAAACATACGCTTGTCTCTCTGAGCCTAACTAACTTGCTCAAAGAATGCAGTTCTAACTGTTTCAGAACATGAGCCGGTGTGAAAAGCAAGAGTTGTCACCCAAACACATGCGCTTGTCTCTCTGAGCCTTACTAATTCACAGGGAGGACGCTCTTTTGACAGTTTCAATACCGGAACCAGTATAAAAAGCATGAGCATGCGACCAAACACATACGCTTATTTCTCTGTGCTTAAATAACTTGCAGAAAGAATGCAGTTTTAACTGTTTCAGAACATGAACAAGTGTTAGAAGAGTTCTGACCCAAACACATGCGCTTGTCTCTCTGAGCCTTACTAATTCACAGGAAGGATGCACTTTTGGCAGTCTCAATACCAGAGCCAGTGCAAAAAGTATGAGCAGGCGACAAAACACATATGCTTGTTTCTCTGTGCCTAAATAACTGGACAAGAGAATGCTTTTGTTATACTTTCAGGACAGCAGGCGGTGTAAAATGCAGGTGCGGAGAACCAAACACACACGCTTGTCTCTCTGAGCCTAACTAATTTGCAGAAAGGACGCAGCTCTAACTGTTTCAGAACTGAGCGGGTGTGAAAAGTAAGGGTTGTGACCCAAACACATACGCTTGTCTCTCTGAGCCTTACTAATTCACAGAGAGGACGCTGTTTTGACAGTTTCAATACCAGAGCCAGTGTAAAATGCAGGTGCGGACAACCAAAAACATACACTTGTCTCTCTGGTCCTAACTAATTTGCAGAAAGAACACAGTTCTAACTGTTTCAGAACATGAGCCGTTGTTAAAATCAAGAGTTGTGACCCAAACACACACGCTTGTCTCTCTGAGCCTAACTAACTTGCAGAAAGAACGCAGTTCTAACTGTTTCAGAACATGAGCCGGTGTGAAAAGCAAGAGTTGTTACCCAAAAACATGCGCTTGTCTCTCTGAGCCTCACTAATTCACAGGGAGGATGCTCTTTTTTACAGTTTCAATACCAGAGCCAGTGTAAAATGCAGGTGCGGACAACCAAACACACATGCTTGTCTCTCTGAGCCTAACTAATTTGCAGAAAGGACGCAGTTCTAACTGTTTCAGAACTGAGCGGGTGTAAAAAGCAAGAGTTGTGACCAAAACACATGCGCCTGTCTCTCTGAGCCTTACTAATTCACAGAGAGGACGCTCTTTTGACAGTTTCAGTACCGGAGCGAGTGTAAAATTAATGAGCATGCGACCAAACACATACGCTTATCTCTCTGTGCCTAAATAGCTGGCAAAGAGAATGCCTTTCTGATACTTTCAGAACAGGAGCTGGTGTAGAATGCAGGTGCGGAAAACTAAAAACATACACTTGTCTCTCTGAGCCTAACTAACTTGCAGAAAAAATGCAGTTTTAACTGTTTCAGAACTGAGCAGGTTTAAAAAGTAAGGGTTGTGACCCAAACACATACGCCTGTCTCTCTGATCCTTACTAATTCACAGAAAAGACGCGTTCTAACACTTTCAGAACATGAGCTGGTGTAAAAATCATGAGCAGGCGACCAAACACATACGCTTATCTCTCTGTAATAACTGGCCAAGACAATGTCTTTCTGACACTTTCAGAACAGGAGCTGGTGTAAAATGCAGGTGGGGACAACCAAAAACATACGCTTTTCTCTCTGAGCCTAATTAAATTGCAGAAAGAACGCAGTTCTAACTATTCCAGAACATGAGCCGGTGTGAAAAGCAAGAGTTATGACCCAAACACATACGCTTGTCTCTCTGAGCCTTACTAATTCACAGAGAGGATGCTCTTTTGAAAGTTTCAATACTGGAGCCAGTGTAAAACGCATGAGCAGGCGACCAAATACATACACTTGTCTCTCAGAGCCTACTTAATGTTAGAAAAAGACTTTCGATTCTGTGCGTTTCAGACACTTAACAGGTGAAAATAAGCAAAGACAAGCTTTTCATTACCCACACTTGTCTTTTTGCCTGTTTTGATCATAATTCGCTTGGAAATGACTATTCTCAACGTTTTATGTGAGATTCTAATAGAAAAAGAAGAAAAACTTATACAAACACATATATTGCATTTTTGAGTCTAACTCGCACTGAACAGTCGTTTGTGAGTGTTTCAGACGCTAAACATGTGTAAATAAGCAAAAACAAGCTTTTCATTACACACACTTGTCTTTTTGCCTGTTTTGATCATAACTCGCTTGGAAATGGCTATTCTCAACGTTTTATAATAGAATCTGATATAAAAAGAAGAAAAACTTATAAAAACACATATATTGCCGTTTTGAATCTAACTTGCCCTGAACAGTCGTTTCTATGCGTTTCAGACGCTAAACAGTTGAAAATAAGCAAAAACAAGCTTGTCATGACACACACTTGTCTTTTTGCCTGTTTTGATCATCACTCGCTTGGAAATGGCTATTCTCAACGTTTTATGTGAGATTGTAATAGAAAAAGAAGAAAAACTTATACAAACACATATATTGCATTTCTGAGTCTAACTCGCACATAACAGTCGTTTCTGAGTGTTTCAGACGCTAAACAGGTGTAAATAAGCAAAAACAAGCTTTTCATTACACACACTTGTCTTTTTGCCTGTTTTGATCATAACTCGCTTGGAAATGGCTATTCTCAACGTTTTATAATAGAATCTAATAGAAAAAGAAGAAAAACTTATACAAACACATATATTGCATTTTTGAGTCTAACTCGCACTAAACAGTCGTTTCTGAGTGTTTCAGACGCTAAACAGGTCTAAATAAGCAAAAACAAGCTTTTCATTACACACACTTGTCTTTTTGCCTGTTTTGATCATAACTCGCTTGGAAATGGCTATTCTCAACGTTTTATGTGAGATTGTAATAGAAAAAGAAGAAAAACTTATACAAACACATATATTGCCGCTTTGAGTCTAACTTGCCCTGAACAGTCGTTTCTGGGTGTTTCAGAGGACAAACAAATGAAAATAAGCAAAAACAAGCTTTTAATTACACATACTTGCCTTTTTGCCTGTTTTGATCATAACTCGCTTGGAAGTGGCTATTCTCAACGTTTTATAATAAAATCTGATATAAAAAGAAGAAAAACTTATAAAAACACGTATGTTTCAGTATTGAATCTAACTTACCCTGAACAGTCGTTTCTGTGCGTTTGAGATGCTAAACAGGTGAAAATAAGCAAAAACAAGCTTTTCATCACACATACTTGCCTTTTTGCCTGTTTTGATCATAACTCGCTTGGAAGTGGCTATTCTCAACGTTTTATAATAAAATCTGATATAAAAAGAAGAAAAACTTATAAAAACACGTATGTTTCAGTATTAAATCTAACTTACCCTGAACAGTCGTTTCTGTGCGTTTGAGATGCTAGACAGGTGAAAATAAGCAAAAACAAGCTTTTCATCACACACACTTGTCTTTTTGCCTGTTTTGATCATAACTCGCTTGGAAATGGCTATTCTCAACGTTTTATGTGAGATTATAATAGAAAAAGAAGAAAAACTTATACAAACACATATATTGCAGTTTTGAGTCTAACTCACTCTGAACAGTCGTTTCTGAATGTTTCAGAGGACAAACATATGAAAATAAGCAAAAACAAGCTTTTCATTACACACACTTGTCTTTTTGCCTGTTTTGATCATAACTCGCTTGGAAATGGCTATTCTCAACGTTTCATAAGAATTTCTGATTTAAAAAAAGAAGAAAACGTTATGAAAAAAATACACATACTTCAAAATTTTATTTGATCCTCCAATGATATCCATTCAAATATCATACCATTATATACATAATGGATCAATTCAGAGGTTGAAATTTTGGGGCCTTTATGTCACAACGTCACACAAAGAAGTGTATATCTCTGCTTCTGAATATACTATTTTCCTATAACTTCTTTCACATACAATCATCAGATATGACTTGTTCTGAATGTATATGTGCATTTTGGGGGCACCCTTATGCCAAAATGACCTTTTTTTGTAATCCATTATCATTTGATTTCCTGCATATTCAAATTATATATAATGAAAAGCATGCATATCAGCACAGATTGCAGTGTTTCCCCTAGGTTGACTGACTTGGCCCTGGCTGGGGAGGTCTATTAGCACATTTCTCTGTTCTCTGTTTAGCATCTTCAGGCTCAATGCCTAGCAAGAGCAGTTGCTAGGCATTACTTTTCTTGGTCTTGACAAGCTGCAGCATTTATTAACTTACACTGTACATTTACTACCAGATTGTTACAGCTTACTGCTAACCTTTTCTTCTGCTCCGCTTGCATTCACCATCACTTTTCTGATGCTCGCTCTATCACTTATCGCCATGGATGTATAAAGAGAAGTGGATTCACTCATTTGTGTAATGTAAAGTCATTTTAGGGATCAAACAGATTTTGCAGCTCCAAGTGGTTTTAAATGGTGAGAAATGGGCTAAAATGGCTGAAGCTTGCTGAACCCTTGTCTAGCAGAACCTAGAAAATGAAGCAAGACAGGATTGAGCTGAGAGCTTGTTGAAAGCATTTTCCCACACCTGCACTGAGCTTGAGTTGAGCTTAATATTACCACACCAATCTGATCATCCACATCCACAGACATTAAGTAAAATACAAAATTAGGAACACTAGATCCTGGAAAACATGTTAGATCAGATCATTTATTTTTGTTGACATAGTTAATTAATTCAAAGTTAATCTATTTAAAACAACAACAATAAACAAGGTATGAGCCAAACCATGGATTTGGTGAATTGTTATACCCCTAATAAATAGTGGTATTTATAAATCCTAACCATAGCGCCATTTTCTCATAACATGGCTTGAGACGAGTGTTAGAGTTTAAAGCGCTTCTTTCATGGTGACTTGATTTGACTTAATTGGCTTGTCTTGTTTGATGTTTAGCAGTGAATTGACTTTGCTTACTTGAGTCTTAAACACAGTGACTTAGGATTTGCTTCAGCGTTAAGGTTAAGACTTGAGACTAGCTTGTGACTTGCACATGTGTACTTCTCACATCTGTTATTTGTGAACATGAACTGCTTCCTCCCAAAGCCACAAACCAGAGGCATGAGACTCAAATTTTTGATGCCATCCAGAATGAAGTGGAGTTGCTTCATAGACAATGAATGTGAAACAAATTTCAGTCATTTTTAAAATACCCAAGTAAGCTTTATTCTTGTCTTGCCTTTCATATCTGAAAAACAAGTTGTACCTGTACATAACTGCTATATGACAATGTCCACAGTGAAACATTATAATGGACAATGATATTGAATGGGATAAATTACTGCATTTTACTGTCATTTTGTTGAGTTTCTCTCCTCTCTTCTTTTTCACCACAGACAGGCTAAGCGATCCTTGGAGGAGAGACTTCAGTGAAGCATGTGAAATACTTGAGTTGATAACAACTACAGTCATTGCATTACTGCAATTAAATCTCTGTGAGTAAAAGGCCAATAAGAGTTATTTAATTCATGCAAAAGATGGGTAGACAATATTTGGGGCTTTTAAAAGAATATGGTAGAGATTCATTTGTCTCCACAGCTGCGTTCTCACTGAGAGAAAGCCACTCTGACAGTTTCAGAACAGGAGCTGGAGTAAAGTCCAGGACCGGAAACCCAAACACACACACTTGTCTCTCTGAGCCTAACTAACTTGCAGGAAGAACGCAGTTCTAACTGTTTCAGAACAGAGTGGGTGTAAAAAGCAAGGGTTGTGACCCAAACACATACGCTTGTCTCTCTGAGCCTTACTAATTCACAGAGAGGATGCTCTTTTGACGGTTTCAATACTGGAGCCAGTGTGAAAAGTATGAGCATGGGACAAAACACATACGTTTATTTCTCTGTGCCTACCTAACTTGCAGAAAGAATACAGTTCTAACTGTTTCAGAACATGAACCAGTGTTAAAAGCAAGAGTTCTGACCCAAACACATGCGCCTGTCTCTCTGAGCCTTACTATTTCACAGGGAGGATGCACTTTTTGCAGTCTCAATACCAGAGCCAGTGCAAAAAGTATGAGCAGGCGACAAAACACATACGCTTGTCTCTCTGTGCCTTAATTAACTGGCCAAGAGAATGCCTTTCTTATACTTTCAGAACAGCAGCCGGTGTAAAATGCAGGTGTGGACAACCAAACACACAGGCTTGTCTCTCTGAGCCTAACTAATTTGCAGAAAGGACGCAGTTCTAACTGTTTCAGAACTGAGCGGGTATAAAAAGCAAGGGTTGTGACCCAAACACATACGCTTGTCTCTCTGAGCCTTACTAATTCACAGAGAAGACGCTCTTTTGACAGTTTCAATACCAGAACCAGTGTAAAATGCAGGTGCGGACAACCAAAAACATACACTTGTCCCTCTGGTCCTAACTAACTTGCAGAAAGAACGCAGTTCTAACTGTTTCAGAACATGAACCGGTGTTAAAATCAAAATTTGTGACCCAAACACATGCGCTTGTCTCTCTGAGCCTAAATAACTGGCCAAGAGAATGCCTTTCTGATACTTTCAGAACAGGAGCCGGTGTAAAATGCAGGTGCGGACAACCAAAAACATACGCTTGTCTCTCTAAGCCTAACTAACTTGCAGAAAGAACGCAGTTCTAACTATTTCAGAACATGAGCCGGCGTGAAAAGCAAGAGTTGTTACCCAAAAACATGCGCTTGTCTCTCTGAGCCTCACTAATTCACAGGGAGGATGCTCTTTTTTACAGTTTTAATACCGGAGCCAGTGTAAAATGCAGGTGCGGACAACCAAAAATATACACTTGTCTCGCTGAGCCTAACTAACTTGAAGAAAGAACGCAGTTCTAACTGTTTCAGAACATGAGCCGGTGTTAAAAGCAAGAGTTGTGACCCAAACACATGCGCTTGTCTCTCTGAGCCTTACTAATTCACAGGGAGGATGCACTTTTGACAGTTTCAATACCGGAGCCAGTGTAAAAAGTATGAGCAGGCGACAAAACACATACGCTTGTCTCTCTGAGCCTTACTAATTCACAGAGAAGACGCTCTTTTGAATGTTTGAATACTGGAGCCAGTGTAAAATGCAGGTGCGGACAACCAAAAACATACACTTGTCTCTCTGAGCCTAACTACCTTGCACAAAGAACGCAGTTTCAGAACATGAGCCGGTGTGACAAGCGAGAGTTGTGACCCAAACACATGAGCTTGTCTCTCTGAGCCTTACTAATTCACAGAGAGGACGCTCTTTTGACAGTTTCAATACCGGAGCCAGTGTAAAAAGTATGAGCAGGCGACAAAACACACACCCTTATTTCTCTGTGCTTAAATAACTGGCAAAGAAAATGACTTTCTGATACTTTCAGAACAGGAGCCGGTGTAAAATGCAGGTGCAGACAACCAAAAACATACACTTGTCTCTCTTAGCCTAACTAACTTGCAGAAAGAATGCAGTTCTAACTGTTTCAAAACATGAGCCGGTGTGAAAAACAAGAGTTGTGACCCAAACACATGCGCTTGTTTCTCTCAGCCTTACTAATTCACAGAGAGACACTCTTTTGAAAGTTTCAATACCAGAGCCAGTGTAAAAAGCATGAGCAGGCAACATAACACATACGCTTATCCCTCTGTGCCTAAATAACTGGACAAGAGAATGCCTTTCTGATACTTTCAAAACAGGAGCCGGTGTAAAATGCAGGTGCGGACAACCAAACATATACGCTTGTCTCTCTGAGCCTAACTAACTTGCAGAAAGAACGCAGTTTCAGAACATGAGCTGGTGTGAAAAACAAGAGCTGTGACCCAAACACATGCGCTTGTCTCTCTGAGCCTTACTAATTCAAAGAGAGGATGCTCTTTTGACAGTTTCAATACCGGAGCCAGTGTAAAAAGTATGAGCAGGCGACAAAACACATAAGCTTGTCTCTCTGTGCCTAAATAACTGGACAAGAGAATGCTTTTCTTATACTTTCAGGACAGCACACGGTGTAAAATTCAGGTGCGGACAACCAAACACACACGCTTGTCTCTCTGAGCCTAACAAATTTGCAGAAAGGACGCTGTTCTAACTGTTTCAGAACTGAGCGGGTGTAAAAAGCACGGGTTGTGACCAAACACATACGCTTGTCTCTCTGAGCCTTACTATTTCACAGAGAGGACGCTCTTTTGACAGTTTCAATACCGGAGCCAGTGTAAAATGCAGGTGCGGACAACCAAAAACATACACTTGTCTCTCTGGTCCTAACTAACTTGCAGAAAGAACGCAGTTGTAACTGTTTCAGAACATGAGCCGGTGTTAAAAGCAAGAGTTGTGACCCAAACACATGCGCTTGTCTCTCTGAGCCTTACTAATTCAAAGAGAGGACGCTCTTTTGAAAGTTTCAATAACGGAGCCAGTGTAAAAAGCATGAGCAGGCGACAAAACACATACGCTTTTCTCTCTGTGCCTAAATAACTGGCCAAGAGAAAGCCTTTCTGACACTTTCAGAACAGGAGCCAGTGTAGAATGCAGGTGCGGACAACCAAAAACATACGCTTGTCTCTCTGAGCCTAACTAACTTGCAGAAAGAACGCAGTTCTAACTGTTTCAGAACATGAGCCAGTATGAAGAGAAAGAGTTGTGACCCAAACACATGTGCCTGTCTCTCTGAGCCTTACTAATTCACAGAGAGGACGCTGTTTTTTTTCAGTTTCAATACCGGAGCCAGTGTAAAAGTATGAGCAGGCGACCAAACACATACGCTTATCTCTCTGTGCCTAAATAACGGCCAAGAGAATGCCTTTCTGACACTTTCAGAACAGGAGCCGGTGTAAAATGCAGGTGCGGAAAACCAAACACACACGCTTGTCTCTCTGAGCCTAACTAACTTGCAGAAAGAACACAGTTCTAACTGTCTCAGAACATGAGCCGGTGTGAAAAGCAAGAGTTGTGACCCAAACACATGCGCTTGTCTCTCTGAGCCTTACTAATTCACAGAGAGGATGCTCTTTTGACAGTTTCAATACCGGAGCCAGTGTAAAAAGTATGAGCAGGCGACCAAACACATACGCTTATGTCTCTGTGCCTAAATAACTGGCCAAGAGAATGCCTTTCTGACACTTTCAGAACAGGAGCCGGTGTAAAATGTAGGTGCGGAAAACCAGCGGAAAGCCTAACTAACTTGCAGAAAGAACGCAGTTCTAACTGTGTCAGAACATGAGCCGCCATTTACAGGCGTAAACAAACAAGAATATAATAATAGAATCTGATAGAAAAAGAAGAAAAACTTATAAAAAGACATATACTTCATTTGTGAGTCTAACTCGCGCTGAACAGTCGTTTCTGAGTGTTTTAGAAGACAAACAGGTGAAAATAAGCAAAAACAAACTTTTAATTACACACACTTGTCTTTTTGCCTGTTTTGATCATAACTTGCTTGGAAATGACCATTCTGAACGTCTTATGTGGGATTCTGATAGAAAAGAACAAAAAGTTATAAAAAGACATATACTTCATTTTTGAGTCTAACTCGCTCAGAAAAGTCGATTCAGACAATTTTAGAAGACAAACAGATGTAAATAAGCATGGCATAAGCTTTAAATTAAAGCTGCAAGCAGCGTTGAACGGGCTTTCGCTCACGCCGTCCGAGGGCATCCATCACACTCACTGTCTCTGGAGTGACTCGGCAGCAGTGCATGTACAATAAAGTTATAGCAACTTCCCTGTCATGGCGAAACATCAAATGTCAATGGTGTGAGAATGGAAAACTTTTGCAGAATGAGATGTGTGTGTGCGGAGAAAGGGTTCATCTCAAGCACGGAATGCCTTTCGCCTGTCATAATACAGGAATGAGTGGAATTTCATCAAATCTGAGTGAAAATCATACCAGATTACTGATATTATTAACAGTTTCATCATAGACACAGTAATTGCCTTTTATCTATTCTCAGGCTGTTCCAAGTTATTTAGCCTCAGAGAGCAGTGTTTTGGAAAGCTTCTCAGTCATTTCACTTGTATTGTACAAAAATTAGTGGACTTTTATCAGATTTGAGCTAGAATCATGCCTAAGACCAATTTCATGATACAAAGTAATTCAGTGTTAGCCTTAAAGTTTCATACATTTTATCTTACATTATTGTTGTATTGTAGCATAAGGACAACTATGAATTTAGAAATTCATACATGTTATTCCCATTTTTGAATATGAACAAATCTCTACCAAATCCAAAAAATATTTTGCTAACATTCAAATTTGTGATCTCTAGAACTTTTCCAAAAACAATGAATTACGAAAGATGTTATAGATGACACTGAAAACAGCCAGAGGGATGTTCTGCTTATATGGTAGGTTTGGAATGATGGGCAGTGACAATGACTGATGTTCATCAACCACTGAATCTCTACCATCATGTTTTAAAAGCCCCCAACATTATCTGCCCATCTTTTAGCTTATTGGCTTACTCACAGAGCTTTTATTGCAGTAATGCAACGACTGCAGTTGTCATCAACTCAAGTACTTCACATGGTTCACCATCCTCTGCTCCACTCAGAGGACACACACTCACACATGCAAGGATCACTGCAGTGAAACACAGGAGAGGAGAGAAACTTAGTACAACTTTAAATGACAGCAAAATGCAATAATTTATCCCACTCAAAATATCATTGTCCATCATGATTTTTCAATGTGGACATTGTCATAAAAAAATAGCATTGCAGTTGGCTCCTCTCTGTGTGCTGCAGAAAAGAGAGATTTAGGAGGCCCTTTGTCCCCACAGCAATTAGACTCTTCAACTCCTTGTATTGATTTTTTTGTTTGTTTGTTTCATTTTGTGATAATTGGATGAGCTTGGACAATTGGAATTGCCCTTCGGGAATTAATAAAGTATCAATCGATCAATCAATCAATCAATCAATATGCCAGTTCTGTAGACATCACCCAACCCTAGGTTTCACATTCATTATCTATAAAGCAGCTCCAGACTTTATTCCAGATGGCTTCAGAAATTTGAGTCTCACGTGCCTGGTTTGTGGCTATGGGTTATGTTCACAAATAACAGAAGTGGGAGTTACACATGTCACAGTTAAACAAGTCACAAGCTAGTCTCAAGTCTTAACCTTAAAGGCTGAAGCAAGTCCTAAGTCACTGTGTTTTAGACTCAAGTAAGCAAGCCAAGTCACTGCTAAATGTCAAGCAAGACAAGTCAATTAAGTCACAAGTCACCAAGAAAGACGCGCTTAAAAGGGCAAGCCATGTCATGAGAAAATGGCACTCACATAAATACCACTATTTATTAGGGGTATAATTCTCCAAATCCATGGTTTGGTTCATACTTTGTTTTGATGTTGTTGTTGTTTTTAATAGATTAACTTTAAATTAACTAAGTAAACAAAAATATATTACCTGATCTAGCATGTTTTCCAGGATCTAGTGTTCATAATTTTGTATTTCATTGATGTCTGTGGATGTGGATGATCAGATTGGTGTGGTAATATTAAGCTCAACTCAAGCTCAGAACAGGGGTGGGAAAATGCTTTCAACAAGCTTTCAGTTCAATCTTGTGTTGCATCATTTTCTAGGTTCTGCTAGACCAGGGGACAGCAACCTTCAGCGTACAAAGAGCCATTTGAGCCCATTTCTCACCATATAAAACCCACCTGGAGCCGCAAAATTTGTTTGATCCCTAAAATGATAGTTACATTACATGAATGAGTGAATATCTAATTACATATTTCACATAAACAAAAACATACAAATGTATTGCTTATTCAATAAAACAATCAGTGGTTTAAGTTAAAATGTTCATTTGTTCAGTATTAACAATTTTTTTGATATTTTAAGGGAAAACATATTATTGCTAGTAGTTTGTCAACTATGCCAGCCTGTATGCCATTACAGACTGACTAAATGCTTTAATTTAAGTAACAAATTTTTAGGAGTTCTTGTGTATAATCTCTCATTTTAAGTTTTTTTTTTTTCAAGAAATTAATATTTAATTTAATATTTTGCAGATATGATCAGCACTTTCATTAAGGTCAGGAGTATTTTTAATCATAAATCTACCTTACAGATCATTAAGATGTTTTAAGATATGTTATACAAAATTGCAACTGTGTGGATGTATGGTGTACCTCAAAACAGGGGTTTCCAACTTTTTGTAGCTTTCTTCTTGATCACTGACCGCCATCAGACCTGTCCCTTCAACCCTGTCGGTCTCCTCCAACTTCCTCCTCTTTTCCTGTTTTAAGTAAAAGGTTATTTTTATTAAACTCAGATTTACAAGAATGAGTGATCAACCAGTTTGAATTTGTATTTGTCTCAACTGGCAAAATCTTCTGACTTGACTGGCCTTTGGCAGAGCTGCCACCTTCTCAGAAGAAATTTCTTACATTCATCTACAGGCTGAGTAATTGAGGGATGTAAAATTTCGTTATGATGTGACCTTCTCACTGACATGAAGTGATTATAAAGAATAATCTATGTCTACTGATGTTTCGAAATACTTAAGCGGCACACAACAAAAAGCTGTTCACCATACCCAAGACATTCAGGTAGACCCCAGACAGCACTGAGAAACAGAGAAAGAGAAACCACAAAAAAGAACCAAAAACAAAGAATGTCAAAACCTGAAAAATGAAGCTAGAAAATGATCTAACCTCAAACACAAAGCAAGCCTTCAGACTGTGAAGCACTCAAGACATAAAAATACAATCAAATCCAAAAAGATAAACCACACTGAGAAACAGCTGTGCTTACTTGAAGAGAGTATAAAGTCTAACTCCTTCTGGGACCAGTGGAACTCTGTCTGTCAGTCTGAGCCTGAAGAGCTGGTCATAGGACGGACACATATGGACTCAACATTATCACACCTTATTAGGGCCAAAACCACTGGCTTACAAGCCAAAGAAATACTGGAAAAACTATTAAATATGGAATTGACATGCAAAGACAACCAGAACCCCCTAGATTTCTTCATTACTATGAACCATTTGAAAACAAAATTGAAGACCCTCAAAAACAAAAAAACATGAAGACCGGATGGGATACTAAATGAAATGCTGAAAATACAGCACAGAAAAATTGTTTATATTTACATATTATTGTATGAATATTAATCTGTCAATGTTAATAATATTCTGTAGTGCTTTGGTTTCTGATCTGTCATGCCAATAAAGCTTATTTGAATTTGTGCCCCAGTGCCCCAGATAGCAAAATTTCTGTGGACCTGATAGGCTCACACCCGACCCTTTGGACACTTTCAGCCAGCCCACATGCCGCACGGAATGATGGCATTTGGCTCCTGTTTCCACAAGCAAGCCATATGTCAACCAAGAACACACCAGGGGCCTGTTCAAGACAGCAGGTTCAGCAAACTCTGAGTCTAACCCTGAACTCTGAGTTGATGAATCTCAAGATGGGACAGCTGATTAGAGTCAGTTCAATTAACTCTGAGTATATTCACTTTGAGTTAAGCTCGTGCGTGATGAATAAAACAAGCCATTATCAATGGAGCTCCAATACAACGAGTCACCATGGCAACAGGTAAACAAAGAGCAGAGCCTCCATCTTAATCCAGTGGATGTAGAAATATGAATGCATGTTACAAAATTTTTATCTTAAAAAAAGAGCTTGCGTCAAAGTGGGAAAAGTGTTGATAACACAATAATCCATCATTTAGCAGACTAACGTTTCCTTAATGATAATATAATAAAGTCGATTTTTACTGTGTATCAGGATTCAGCTACATTACATTTTGAATATATTTGTTCAGCTTTAATCTGACGGACAAAACACAGGAAGCAGTAACTGAAGATGAAAAATATAATTATAGATAAAACACAGACATGACTGTAAGCTCTCAATCTGATCCAGTAATAATGTACTTGAAAAGCCATCAAGATTAAAATACTATTTTAAATTTTTAGACATCTATTTGTATTTCGGCTCAACAACATTCAGTGACTTTATTTCTGCTGCTTCAACAAATGTAGTAAATTTAAACATTGTCACACTGAAATGCTGTTAAAACACGTTAAGATTATGCTCACTATTTAAAAATCTCACTTCCAAACAACATTCTGCAGCAATCACACCACAATCCTGCTCACTCAGAAATATTTAACATATAATCTACAATGTTATAGGAATGATGTCCCATCAGTGCGACCAATCACACCATGAGTGATGGAAATAATTACATTATTCATTGATCCCACGTGTCTCAAGCTTCTTCCTGTTATTTGAAATTTAAGTTGAGGTTACTCATTATGTGCTAATGTAATAATGATTTCAGCGCATGAGCTGCTCTTACAAACTAAGAGCTGTCGATTTTATTCTGAGCTGACGCTAAACTCACGCTGTTTAATATCTGAATGCGAGAAAAAATGCTTTACTGACTGACTGATGCGCATAAAAGCGGTAACTCTAGAAAGTTCTGAGTAGCTAAATTAATATCCAACCAGGATTTAGATAGTAAACCTCCGCTAATGAATACGGACTGAATGAATGAGGAAACAATGGGTCTGGCTCTGTTAAGAGGGAGTAGACAGAGAGAAACTCAGGGTTTGTTGAAGAAAACCTGCCAGCTAGCAGGTTAGCTTCACAGTTTAAGTTAACTCTCTTTCTGAAACTGAAAACCCTCACCTCATCTCAGGGTGAACAAACTCAGAGTTTTCACTAAACCTGCTTTCTGAAACTCTCTGAGAGAGAGAGATTTCCTGGGTGCATCTGGACGGTTACAGAGTAGATATTAGCCTGTTATAAGCAAACTACGATACCAAGTGGCTAGCTTACACACAGCTGGTGCAATTCAATGCAGAAATCAGTATTTATAGCGTTGGTCAGTGAAATTTCAGCACAGTGCCTTACGATGAAGGAAGGAGCAGTTATCCAAATAGCTGCTACTGGCTGTCAGTCAGATAAATATTCAGATTAATATTCAACAGCGATAGTAGCTAGCTAGCATCTTTAGCTGCTACAGGCGAAACGTCTATGGTTACATACAAAACGGCTTTTTAATGTTAACGACATACCTGTAGATTGGCGTTCTTTCCTTCTCCTGTTTTCTCCATTTCCTTCCTTGTGCATCTGGGCCTTAAAATATACCCCCGCAGGATATACTTTAAAGAGTATATGTGCGCTGAACTCTTGTATGAAGGAGGAGGGGGGTGGGGCGCCCCCGCCTGTATTTTTTTTTTTTTTCTCCTGTCAGGTCATTATCTTTTCTGTATTTTGAACATACAAATGAAGCAACTGTTACTGTTTGATACTTAGGGACTTTTATAAATAAAGCAAATATTTTAAAATAGAGTAAAACTTTACTGGTCCATAGTTTTCTTTGTTTCAAATATTTCTTTGTTAGCGTCAGCACCGCTGTCGCTATCAAAGACAAAATGAATCGAAGCGGTGCCCAAAAACGGCACAATTAAGATAAATCTGAGGAATTTTCTGCCAAACTAACAAAAATAATGTCTAAATTTGGAACTGTAAATCCTGTCAGACGTAAAGAAGGATGCAGTATGTCAGAAGGTGGGTTCCTGCATAGTTTACAGTGTTACTACTATACAGTTATCGACCATTTTGGCAAGATGATCAGTTATTAAACAGCCTTATTGTGTGACGTTTTGCCTACATGTTATGCTGAGTTTTTTTTTGTTTTTTTCCCGAGTAATAAGGCCCTAAGGGGAATTTGTCTTTAGGTACAAAAACTGCTACAGCCCACACACAGAGAAAAATATAGCTAAATCACTGGCAAACAAGTGTCATAAATACAGGATAGACTATTTCATAAATAAAAGCACAAGCTATAATAAAAATGTTAACGCAATGTTAAAAATGTAGCTTCAGCACCAGGACAGGGAGAGCGCAGGCCCGCAGCGGTACCACCATTCAGTCAGGGGGAGAGCCCCGTGCGACCCGCAACTTCAGCACCAGGAGAGGGAGAGTGCAAGCCCGCAGCGTCATCACCATCCAGTCAGGGAGAGCGATCAGTTGATTCAGTGTCAGTGTCAGCCAGAGCGCCCCTATCTACAACCAACCAGCCAACAAAACCGGACAGCAGCAGTGACATAGCCTCAGATAGCTCTGCATCTCAAATTAGCCCAGAATCAGTTCTTAAAACGTTCAAGCAAATTTCCCTGTAGATATTACAGATGCAAGTGTGAAAAGGTTTATTATGAGGCAGGGACCATGCAGATTTGAAGGTCCGTATCCGTGTTTTTCCAACGAGTATTACAACAGAATATCAAAAAAGGTTCAAAGATACACTGTAAAAAAAAAAAAAAAAAAAAAAGATGTAAAATAACAGAATTTTACTGTTTATTTCACAGATTTTTTTCTGTATATTTGAAAATAACAGGTAATTTACAAAAAAGACTATGATTTTACATGTCAAAATGTAAAATAACAGAAAATCGATGTAACTGTGAAATTACGAGATATTTCTGTTCGTTTACAATCAAACCCCATTAAAATTACATATATTTATTGTTAAAATACGTTCTCAAATGTACCGTAATTTTACAAATATTCTCCTGTTATCTAAGTGAATAAACTGTAAAATTCAACTTTAAAAGGCAAATAATCATTTAACATTACTGAGAAATTAATAGTAAATTAAATTAAATTAAATAATTTCTTTGTTAATTGACTGTTTTCATTAGTGACATGGGGTACTGCACGAGTCACTACGCTCCAGCGTAGTTTTTTTTGTCATGTTTCTTACACTTCTTATCTTGCCCCTCTTGCCCCTAAAATGTCCACATTTTATATCTTTTATACTTTATACTTATAGTTTCAAGCCCAATTTTGGACAAATATTGAGTTTAACATTAGTGTGTATTGCTGGAATGTTCAGAGCTAGGGTGCGTGATGTCATTGCTAGAGTGGAGGAGGCTGTTTAAATTTTTCTGAAAAATTTCTGGAACTTACTCCCACTTACTCCCTCCTACTGCATCTCTGGAGCTCAGCCACAGTGATCTTTGGGTTTTTCTTTTTTCTTTATTTTAGTATCAGAAGTACTTTCGTAGCTCAGACACAAACAGAATTTGAACTGTCAGCACTTTTGTGAAGAGTTTACCAGCCAACTGTCTCATAGACTCCCATATTAATTAAGGAGGAGATTTCAGGAGGAGAGCTGAACCGACTTCCTTTTTTCTTTCGCTCTCCTGTCCACATTTTTGGGTCTAGGGACTTTATGGGTAATTAAATTGTTTTAAAATGGGAAATGTTCGTAATTAAATGTTAAAAACAACATAAAATAATTAAATTTTCATTTGATATTATCTAAAAATAACAATGAATTATTGTAATTATAAACCAAATATCTTGTTTTTCAACAGTCTTTCCATAAAATAATGTCATTAAAACCAACGAATAACAGTACATTTCTGTGAAATTAAGCATTATCTTTAAGTAATATAACATTTATTTACTGTATTTCTACATAATTTAATTGTTTTAAAATGTGAAAAGGTTTCTAATTAAATGTTAAAATACGTAAAATAAGACAAAATCTTGTTAATATTACGACTAAAAACTGTATTTTAATGAAGGAAAATAACTAATTATACGAGAAGGTACTTTTCTGTCAATTTACTACCGTATTATTGGCGCCCCAGCTGCCGGAAAATGATCGTTTTTTTACTTTTTTTTTTTTTTTTTTTACTGTGCAGATGTGATGAAAGTACTTGCGAAAATATATCTGTTATCTAAAAAGTCAAATGAGCGAGGGACTCAAACATAGCATGGGACATTTTGAATCTGTCCTTCAAACTGTGGTAAAAGGGTAAAATTCTGGAAACGATCAACACTGTTTCACAAAGTCTACAAAAACAAAACACTGATATCTTGCAGGCAAGTAAATATCTCGCCAGTGCATCCGAGACCCTTGTGTCACTCCGAGGGGAGTTTCACAGCCTTAAAGAAACTGCCCAAAATCTTCTTCAGTCATGGGGTATTCCGCCTTCAATTCCACAAAAGCGCGCAAGGCGCACCAAAAGACATTTTGATGATAACTCATCAAAAGGATGTGAGGATGAAAGGCTATCAAATGCAGAGGAGCACTTCAAAGTGTCAGTATTTTACGGAGCTCTAGACACTGCCATTGCGCAAGTAACACACAGGTTTCAGGGCATGCAAGAAGTGGCACGGAGGTTTGGGTTTTTACGTCCACAAAAACTGTTAAAATCCGACGATGAACTGTATTGATCAGCAAGTGCTTTAGCAGAACAATACAAAGATTACTTGTCTGCGGGCTCAATTCAAGATTTGGCACACACTCTATTCATAAAGCACCACTCCAAATTGCCAAGTGTGTAGCCACAGCTATTAAATTGTTTCTCACTCTACCTGTCACTGTGGCAAGCGCCGAAAGATTCTTCTCAAAACTTAAATTAATTCAAACTTAAGCACCGTGGCACTGGAGAGACTGTCGGGGCTGTCCATACTAAGTATTTAAAATAAACGCGTGCGCAGTCTGGATTTGAAGAGAGTGGTATGTGAATTTGCCAAAAGATCAAAACACATACAGCCAACACGTTCTCATCCCCAACGCGTCAAATACTGCCGCTTGGTCAGTGGCCCGACACTTTCCCGTCAGTTCTGCACGCGCAGAACTCAACAGATATCAACGGAGTAGTGATCCAGTCGAAATTATGCCGTTTATTCTTTCCTCTTGGAGTTCATAGATCAACGTTATAGCTGTGGCCACTCTCGAAAGGTGCTAAACTAATGTCATAGCGCATTCTCCCTGTTTATATTTAGCACTTGTTTCTCTTCCCGTGCTTTGTATTACCGCTTCGTGCTGTTTGCTCCCATTTTTTACATACATACATACAATCTTTTCAAAATACATTTCCGTGGTCACGGGAAACAGCTAAATAAGAGCAATACAAAAAATATATTACAAGCGCATGATGTTCTTGTATTATGCGCATGTCGAAAGAAATCCTAAATGTGTCAATGGGAATTCCCAGTGACGTCATGCGTAGTAAGGTCCCACAAAATGAACCCCCAGCACCCCGCAAAACCCCCTTTTTATTGTCTTTTTACTTTCAAATGAAAACAAGATTATTTTTATTTTCTTTGTTTATTTCGCGAACAAAGCCCTCGGAGTTGTGCTTAAATAATAATTCGCAATGCACTTTGCATGCTGTTAACTGGGAATGTTTACATCTCGGACAGGAAACACATCACGTTACTTTGTCTTCTTCGTCGCTCTTTTGACAGACATTAGATGGCTTAACGAACCAGACAGACTAGCGACCCCACGTGTGTCTACATTGAAATGACATCGTCATTCTTGAAAACCCGAGGTTGCAAGCAAGACGAGTTGGCGGGGTTTCAGTCCGCCATTCAAAAAATGTTGGCGCGCGCGCAAACATACACACACACATACACGCACAAACGCGCATATACATGTTTTGATCTTTTGGCGTACCGATGAGCAAATTCCCACCTGCAAACCTGTAAGACAACATGAAGGCCTGTTGATTCTTAACATGTACACACAGTTTATATATATATGGGGCTATATAAGATGTTGCCGTATAATATTGATTATTATTTAAGTTAGCTATGTTCCAGCTAACTACAACTACAAACTAATCAGTAATGAATTCAATGACTGGATAAATTATAGCTCAAATGCATTTTAGGCACATCATGGAAGGTGTCATCTGTTGAGTCTAATCACTCTATACATGATTCGTTAGAGAAGTCATTTTAATTCATGAAAATAAAAATATATATTCTTGTTCCACAACCACTGTGGTGTCTGATGTTTGTTGTCCATATTTTTACTGTAGAATGAACAGGTGGTGACGAGGGAGCACTGGTGGGGTGGAATGTGGTTTTGGGGAGGCAGCATCAAATCCTTATCTTCCCTGGGGCACAAAAAATGGCTAGGGCCAGCCCTTAAGTCATTTCACTGTTAATGTACAAAAATTAGTGGGGTTTCATCAGATTTGAGCCAGAATGATGCAAAAAGCAGTAATTCCAAGACCAATTCCAACATGCCTGATTGTGTCATTCCTAGCTGATTCACACTCATTCGGACACAGAAAAGGCTCTTTTGCAGAATTTATGTGCACAGTGCCTTTCATTTGTTACAATACACAAATGAGTGGATTTTTTTATCACATCTGAGTGAAAATCATCCAAAATCACTGATTCATCGTACACACACCTTTTCTCTAGTCTTAGGCCATTTACCAGATTTACAAGAACTCAAGGATTAATGAGTGATCAACCAGTTTAAATTTGTGTTTATTTGAACTGGCAAAATCTTCTCACCTGACTGGCCTTTAGCAGAGCTGCCACCTTTTTAGAGGAATTTCATATATCTATCTACAGGTGAGGAATTGAGGGATATAAAATTGGGTTATTATCAAAACAATGTTACCTTTTCACTGACATTAACTGATTATAAACAATAATCTATGCTTACTGACATGATTATGTCAAAATACTCAAGAGGCATATAAAAGCAAATTATTGAACATAAGAGCTGTCAATAATTATTTCCATCTCTTGTGCTCACACTTTGGCTGACTGGCTCGTCAGTTAGTTAGTACAGTAATCACATCTGTCTGGGTCAAATCAATCACTATGAGTGATATTATAACCAATGTTTCTCTTTTTCTTTATATTTCATGCAGATTGACAGTTGTATATTTATTACATTAAAAAAAGTAATGAAATGGCCAGCTTTTCTATTTACTGTAGGTACAATGTGTATGGAAAGTATTCAGACCCCTTTAAATTTTTCACTCTTTGTTTCATTGCAGCTATTTGCTAAAATCAAAAAAGTTCATTGTTTTCTCAATAATGTACACACACCGCCCCATCTTAAAAAAAACAGAAATGTAGAAATTTTTGCAAATCTAAATAAAAATACTACATGATTATAAGTATTCAGGCCCTTTGCTGTGATACTCATATTTAACTCATATGCTGTCCATTTCTTCTGATACTCAAAGAAAAGAAAAAAGAAAAAACCCAAAGATCACTGTGGCTGAGCTCCAGAGATGTAGTAGGAGGGAGTAAGTGGGAGTAAGTTCTAGAAAGTCAGCAATCACTGTTCACCAATCAAGGCTTTTATGGCAGAGTGGCCCAACGGAAGCCTCTCTTCAGTGCAAGAAAGCCTGTGTTTTCCAAAAAACACATGATGAATAAGATTTTCTGGTCTGATGAGACCAAGATTAAACTTTTTGGCCTCAATTCAAGCGGTGTGTGTGGAGGAAACCAGGCCATGCTCATCACCTGTCCAATACCATCCCTACAGTGAAGCATGGTGATGGCAGCATCATGCTGTGGGGGTGTTTTTCAGCTGCAGGGACAGGACGACTGGTTGCAATGGAAGGAAGAATGAATGCAGCCAAGTACAGAGAAATCCTGGAAGAAAATCTTTTCCAGAGTGCTCAGGACTTGGCTGATGATTCACTTTCCAACAAGACAATGACCCTAAGCACACAGCAAAAACAACAAAGGAGTGGCTTCAGAACAACTCTGTGGACGTTCTTGATGGCCCAGCCAGAGCCCTGACCTCAACCCAAATGAACATCTCTGGAGAGACCTCAAAATGGTTGCGTTCACCAGCCAACCTGACAGAACTGGAGAGGATCTGCAAGGAAGAATGGCAGAGGATCCCTAAATCCAGGTGTGAAAAACTTGTTGTGTCATTCCCAAGAAGACTCATGGCTGTTAAAGCTCAAAAGGGTGCTTCTACTAAATACTGAGCAAAGGGTCTGAATACTTATGAATATGTAATATTTCAGATATTCTTTTTTAATAAATTTGTTAAAATTTCTGCATTTCTGTTTTTTTCTGTCAAGATGGGGTAGTGTGTGTAAATTATTGAGGAAAAAATGAACTTTTTTGATTTTAGCAAATAGCTGCAATGAAGCAAAGAGTGAAAAATTTAAAGGGGTCTGAATACTTTCCGTATCCAGACTTTCAAAATACAGTAAATCTGTTTCAAATGCTTGTTTCACTGCTTCATCTAAACCAGAATCATCTAAAATCACAGATTGTATGAGCAGTTTCATCATACACAAAAAGTAGTTCTCTCTCTCTGGCTGTTTGCCTTTGGCAGCATCCCACCAGAAAAAGCACTTCCACTGTCATGGTGGGAAATTTGTGGTTTCGCAGGTTTGAAACACTGATTCTATGAGCAGGTTTGTTATACACAGAAGAGCACTTTTTCGTCTCTCTTCTGCTCGTTTCCTTAAAAAATGCTGTTTTGGCAGCATCCAAGTGGAAAAAGCATTTTCACTGTCATCATGGAGGAAAAAGCATTTCCACTGTGGAGGAAAAAGCATTTCCACTGTCATCATGGAGAGTTATTGGTTTCTCCTCAGATCTAAATCAGAATCAAACACACACAATCCAAACACATTGATCCTATGAGCAGTTTCATCATACACAGAAAAGTACCTTCCTCTCTTTCTTATGCCCATTGCCCACTATTCCTCTTTAGAAAAATCTGTTTTAGCAGCATCCTATCAGAAAAAGTGCTTCCACAGTCATGATGAAGTATCAAGATTACTGGACAGGACCTCACTTCTTATTGCATGTAGGCAATGCTACATTGCTACATACGACATAAGTGAAATACTAATGCAGCCCTACATTTACCAGAGGGTAATATATATGGATATACATTTTCATGAATTTGGACATTGCACTTAGGAGGTAAGTATCACTTCTTGTGTTCACTATGTGGCACTAGACAACACCCACTAATTTTATATAATTTTGCTGTATAATCATTTGTAGACCATACCATATAAATTTAATGTAAATCAGATTATGTTTGTCACATAACACTGATTTCCTATTGTCAGTGGGTTACACCATGACTAAATATTGATATATAGATGTATTCAGGCCTGGACTTTTAATCAAACATGAGAAATTTGGGGCAGATTGGACAATATGTAGTGGGGTTACAACAACCTCCTGTTTAATGCCCCATAACATGTTTCACCTATGCAGTATTGCCTCCATGCAACAGGAAGTGAGGTCTAAATGACACATAGTTCATCAAATCAATACACAACTTCTAAAGTCATCTCCAGTGCCAGGTACTGCACACAGGAAATAATATTTTAGTGTCCAGTAATTCTGACAATTCAGAGCTGTCTCATCAGATCTGAATGGTATATATCAATAACATGGGTGTGAGGGCCTGTTCATTGCTGATTGAGATTTTTCTCTTCTCAAAACATGACTTAACATATTAGAATACCCCTCCCCCCAAGTAGTGGCCCTAACATGTAACATATTTTTTGTGATTTGGGAGAACACCATTGTGCATTCCACACATATATTCTGCTCTATCTCATTAAGCTGTCTTCAACACAAAATACTCAAAAATAATTTGTGAGAGGCCTTTATTAGTTGTAACAATGTATACCAGAAATAATACAATATAAGAGAGGAACATACACTGTCACTTCCTCCTTTTCACTGCAATTAACTGGACTGCACCATAACTGGTGAGGCAATGTGAGTCAGACAGCTCTGGGAGAATTCAGCCTTACACCAAAGATCCCAATACTAAGGGAATCCCCTACTTGTGAGGGGTCTACTGATCAGCTCAGTTAGTTGATTTAGGAAACAATGCAACTTTTAGTGAGGTATTTACATATCAGAGATAATCAGTACAACATTATGCAAACTACCCTGACAAATGCCCTCAAATGTCACCATGATGGGATTATTGATGATTATAAATAATAATGCTGTTAAGGTTGCTGTAACACATGCTTTAATATGTGCACAGCCCCATTCTTAGTTTGGAGATGCTCATATTGTTACTCCTGTTGTATGATGGCTACTGTTTTTTTTCCAAACAATTTTTAGCAGTTTTACAGCAGTTGTATACCCCTGCATGATGCATTACATCTCCAATACCTTTATTGTAGTGTATAATTGCGGATACCAGAAAGTCGTGAAGCATACCATGGATACTACATTAACAATACCACATTTCAATGCACATTTTTCAGATGCAAAATTACCATTGTGCCAGTCTACATCTGTCATTGATGATGCAAAATGATAAAGATTAGTGAGTGTCCAAAATCTCAATTCACTATTGAGTATTTCTTTATATAAGAAGTATGAGGGAGAGAGTATGAGAACACAGCAGTAACTGATCAAATGTGTGGTCTGTGTCTCTGTCGGACATGGGTCTGTGTCTGTGCCTTCAACTACTAAAGCTATGCAAATTGTCTCTCCTGTGTATGCAGGCAGCCTTGTAATATACCCATACAGCTACTTTATATTTTTCATTAAGGAGTGGCTTTGTGGCTTTCTCTGACTTGGTGTGACGTTGTGTGGGCCGCATGAGAGCAAATTTCATATGCTGGGTGTGAGATGGAGTTGAAAGCACTTAGAAAAAAGCTAGTAATGGGATCATTTTGTCAAACCACCATTTCCAAAATTTTACAGATCACGTTTAGAAAAACTTTCCTGAAACTTGAGTATATGTGTGCAAGTATACATATCTATGTTACCTTGCTGAGCTTGTAGTCAGCTCCCAGGTTTTGCCTGCTGGTTCTGGCACACAGCAGTGTTACATTGCCATGGTATTTTGTTGCAGGGACATAGCCATCAGTGGCCTTCAGCTTGTAGTAAAAGGTGGTGGCTGCAAAGTCAGCAAATCTTAGCTGATGTTCTTGTGACTAGAAGTAATTAGGTCCGCCGCCACATTGACACGGGCCTCCAGGTCTCACAGTGGGAGAAGAGTCTCCAGAAGCTGGAGAGGCAAAAGAGGAAGAGAACTGGATGGGGACCACTGCAGGGACTGGAGGAGCAGCTGGGGGAGAGGGGATAAACTAATATGAGCTTGGTTGGACAGTGTTCAACTGATAAGGAAACACAGTTTGATACCATCTACATTCATTGCAGAGGGTACATCTAAATTCCTTTATTTGATTTTTCCTGTCTCCCTGTGTGACCTGCAAATTGATTAGATTCACCATCATGAAGGAAGATTTGACTGTTGTTTTGTGCAAAGCAAGTTTGTGGCTTAGTCGTCAGAACATCACTCAAAGTTCTCTAAAAATTAGCAGATGATTCTGAATGACATAAATGAAGGAAGGGATAATGGTGCACATTAAATTATAGCCTCAGGGATCACCAGAAAGATCAATTAAACCATCTGTGACTCAACCTCAGCATAAATGGTAATATTCACAACTTTTCAGGACCAACAACGAGCAAACAATATCCCTCTTAACTGTGACATGGTGAGATTCTGGATTCTGGTTAAAAGTAGCAATGACAAAAAAAATTTGTGTGTGCACCTGCAGGATTTAAAGAGCTACAAAGATCTGTATTTAAGACCATAAATCAAATTTCTCAATGGCTATTCAATTTTAACATGTATGTTATAATAAGTTTTTATATAGAGTTGAGAGCAACCATAATACCATAATACCAAATAATACCATTTGATCCCCCTGGATTGTTATTGGCCAGGTGTCGCAGCTTGTTGATGGTAAGCTGCCGGATCTCCCTCACGGCCATGACGATGTCATGGTCATGACCCAAGCCTCCACACCCATCCAGGAGTCCAGGGCTAGGTCATAGGCATCAGCATTCAGGCTGTTCGCATCCCATACACCTGAGGGTTAAGGGAACTGTGACAGTTCTGTGAGAATGGCCTAAGCAAATTCAAGTCAAGAATGTGTCTCTCTTTGGTATGAGAAGCTGTGATAAAATTAATTAATGATATAGAACCAATAATGTCAAATCAGTGTTCGGACTAGTTTGCAATTTATAAAAAAAATCCACAATGTTTTTTCTTCATTTACAATAAAGGTAATAACAGGCAGCTGGTTTATTTGGGTCTGTGTATTACTTTCCTAAAAGGTTTGTTGAGAACAACGTAATTAGGTACTAAGCATAGAAAATAGAGTGTGTTCAATTGCTACACTTCCAATTGATTCATACAGATCATTTGCTAATGTAACCAGCATTGTCTTTTAGTCAGTGAACAACAAGCAAGTTTCAGTAGAAAATTGCTTAAAGGCAAGCATATGCTTGCTTGCATATGCTTTAACACTCTATTTTCTATGCTCTAATTCAACATATGAGTGACACAACATGAGGAATGAATGAATATTTAAAACTCCTCAATAAACTGAACATGAAGAGTTCTTAGGAAACTAAAATTGTGTCATGTGGTTTGTTTTAGATACAATTAATCGGTTTACTATGGAACCCAGAAAGATAATACGTAATTAAAGCTGAAAGCAGCGATGATCGGGACCTCGCACCCCGGCACACATCGGGTTGCGGCACGGTCGAAGAGCCTTTGTCACAGACATGTAGATGTTTTCACAGCCAGGCTATTTTCAGACAGAACAAGGAGAGAAACATCACTTCCTTTGTCCACTCGTTTGCTTGCTGCTGGGGCTGCTTTCCTGAAATGTATTATGGGGGGCGCTATGGAGCCAGTTTTCATCACTGATTGAATATTGTAATGTAGATGTGCTCCGGCCTGAGCTGTAATCAAACCTGTAAAGTTTCAGGCAGATCCCACCATGTACACTAAAATTATAACAATTTCCTCTGTGATGGCAAAACATCAAGACTCAACGCCACGCCACAGCCAAACGCTTCAATGTAAACTAAATATTTTGATAACTTTTGATCATACACTAGTCTAGATGAAACACACTGATTTTGAAGTTCGTTAAAATACAAGGTTTGCGAAATGGCCAAAAAAAGGCAAAAATTATCCTGTTTTTCCAAGATGGCGGACTTCCTGTAGGACTTACAAAATGGCTCCAAGAGGCTTTTTTGTGCGTCTTGTGTATCCAATCACTGTGCTACCCACAGGGTGTTAAAATCTAAAACATGATATTTCCTGTTGCCAGTAGGTGGTGCTATGACTCAGATCCAGTATTGTCACATGGATGTATTCAGGGTGGGACTCTTATCAAGCACAAAAGGTTGGGGTCTCTTGGGATCATGTATGCCGGAGTTATGGCTGTTTCAATTCTCATGGGGAAGGTTCTAAATTTGCCACCTAGCCACGCCCCCTTGGAATGTTGCACACTCACTGTTCTGATAAGTTTTCATCTCTTATGTCTGTAGTTGATACTTGACTGAAGTCAAAGTTCCTGAAGTCAAATCTCTAGGAGCAGTTCGTTAAAGTATGCAGGCTGGAAATGGCAAAATACCATCATTAGTTTTCAAGCATGTTTAGGCCCTCAAAAATGTGTTTGTTTCGGAAGAATAATAATAATAGAGAAGAAGAAGAATCGATACAAATACAAGAGGGTTTCGCACCGTTTGGTGCTCAGGCCCTAATTAGAGGATACAAAGATTTTTACCCTGATACCTGCTGGGTTCAACAGTAAACCATTTGATTGTATCTATAACAAAGTCAAGCACATATTGAGAGTTCAACATTTTGAAGTGGACATGACATCCACCATCTACAGGTTTTTTTGTGAGCAAGCCAGATTTTACACACATACACTTGCACAACAATACAATATACAACCCTTGTATGCTTTGCATTTTCTATTTTAGACTTCAAAATATATTTTTCAGGCATTACTTTCCACTAGGGATGCACGATATTATTGGTGCGATATCGGAATCGGCTGATATAAGCTCTAAAATGAAATATCGGCATCGGCATTATCTGCCAATTATGAGCAGCCAATATGTTTCCATCTCCTCCCGCGCCTGACTGCGTTTTCCTCAACAGACTGTTTCTCTGTGTCGGTCCCGGTGCTTCCTCCGCAGGCTCCACTTCACTCAGCTGCCCATCAGACCTGCTGCTTCTTCCCACTTTAACAAACCTCAGTGCTCCACATGGAGAATCATGGCTAGCGTTAGCTGAGAGGTTAGCAGAAGCTAGCTGTGCTTCTTTCCAGTCATGCTGCTGCTAACGCTCTGCTAGCCTCTCAGCTAACATTAGCCCTGACACTGTGGATCCAACTGGAGCACCGAGCCCTGGTTTGTTATTCAGGTTAAAGTGGGAAGAAGCAGCGGGTCTGACAGGCAGCTGAGTGAAATGGAACCGCGGAGGAAGCATTGGAGTCGTTAGGGTGAAACAGTCCTCAAAGGAGCTGCTATGTATGTGTCACGCTTCTGAGGTGTGGAGGAACAGGTGGACCCAGATGCAAAGCTATGTTAAGGCAGTATTCGATGCGGTGAATTACAAATGAAACACAGGTGAGGGGAACAAGACACAGGTGAGACACATGAACTAATGAAACACAGGAAGTAAAGTGACCAGACACAAGGTAGCAGGGAATTCCAAAAATAAAACAAGAACTGCAGGAAATCAAGTACACAAACAGAGGAACACAGGGGAAACAAAAAACCAAAACCAAGCACACATAAGACAGGGTAGGTAAAACACAGGAGACAAGAGGGCAGGAACAGGAACTGGAGGCCGGGCAGGAGGCCAGTGGAAGGTGGAACCCAACTGGAGGCCGACGACAAAGGCAGAACCCAACTGGAGGCCAGCGACGGAGGTGGAAATCCTCCGGAGGCCGGGCAGGAAGCCGGCGGCGGAGGCAGAACCCCTCTAGAGGCCGGCAACGAAGGCAAAGGCGAAGGTGGAACCCAACTGGAGGCCGACGACAAAGGCAGAACCCAACTGGAGGCCGGCAACGGAGGTGGAAATCCTCGGGAGGCCAGGCAGGAGGCCAGGCAGGAGGCCGGCGGCGGAGGCGGAACCCAACTGGAGGCCAGCAACAGAGGCTAAGGTGAGGGCAGGACCCTTCAGGAGGCTGGGCTGCAAGCCAACATGGAAGGTAATGGCTGGGTCCCTCGGAGGGTAGAGCCACAGAGAATGCTGCTACCAATTCTTGGGGCGAGACCACTGGGGATGATGCTTCAGGCAGTACCACTGGGGTTGAGGTTGCTGCAGGCTCGGGAGAAGGTGCTGTAAGCTCTTGGGGTGGAGCTGCTGCCACAGGCTGGAGAGAAGATGCTGCAGGAGCCGGAGGTGGAACCACTGGAGAAGGCACTGCAGGAGCCGGGGACTGGCACAGCTCCAGAGGTGGAGCCACTGGAGAAGGCGCTGCTCCGGAGGTGAAGCCTCGGGAGAAGGCGCTGCAGGAGACAGGGACTGGCGCTGCAGGAGACAGGGACTGGCGCAGCTCCGGAGATGGAGCCTCGGGAGAAGGCGCTGCAGGAGCTGGGGCCTGGCGCAGCGCAGGGACAGGGAGTTGCTGCATGCCAGCGGGGTCTAGGGGTTGCTGCACGCCAGCGGGGTCTGGGGGTTGCTGCACATCAGCAGGAATGGGAGGTTGCTGCAAGAAGGCGTTGGGGAGTGGAGACTCTGTGAGGCTGGCAGAGCGGTACCATCATCTGCGTCGATGACACAGCGTCTGGTTGGTGTTTACACTTGTACATAGCTGTTTGTGTTTTGCTTGGTAGATTAGATGTAGACTAGTGGTTTATTGACTGTAGCATTCATTAACTTTGTTGATTAACTTTGTTTTTGCTAAGTTTAATAAACACTGTTTTATCTTTAAAGAGAAGTCCTCCTGTACATTATATTGTTAAAAGGTGGCTGATTGAAGGAGTCAGAGCTTGACTTCACCCTTCTTTGTTTATCTGTGAATATTGATATCCTTCAGATATTGATATTCCAGGTGAACTAAATAATTAAATAATTAAATAATTAAATAATTAATTGATTATCCTTAATAATTACTAATTATTGCCCTTAATCAACTGTGCTTTTCACTCCCCTGAGGTGCTTTAACCGTTGATGCCAGAATGGACATTGACAATCTTTTCTTTTCATAATTCATAATTATCTATGATGGCAGTTACACTGTTTTATCTATGATAATTATGAATTACTGCTAATAACCAAACGTACTCCTACCCGTTCCCAACACTTGCATGCATAATAGTCTCCTTAGCCAGCTGGAAAAAAATATGTGCATATATTGGTATCGGCAGTCGGCTACAATGAGTTGGAAATATCGGCATATCGGATATCTGCAAAAAAAACAATATGGTGCATCACTTCTTTCCACTCATCTCTTTATATTGTGAAAATCAACTTGCAGACTTTTGAGACTTGTGTCGCTTAGGTCATCTATCAAACAATAAACAGCATCTTGGCTTTTCCTTAAAGATGCAGGGGCCAGTCCATTATCAAAATTGACAGATGACATGGTTTTGCATCTAGATACAGATACAACCCAGTTTTTGATTCTATTGGACTTCAAAACAGTACTTTACTAATTACCTCTAAAAACTTAATGACCTTTAGTATGGCCCAGCATACTCCAATTTGTTGTTTTCATCTTGGGTAGGAGAGAACAAGAGAAGATTGGAGACTTCCTCCTTGGTCAGACAGGAGAATGAGGAGAGTGTGGCCCTGTTAGCTGGAAGCTGCAGACTGAGTTGGTCAGGCTCAGAGAACTGGGTGCTGATGGCAACAACCAGTAAGGAATGAGGTGCAGAGTGAAGTGCTGAAGAGGATGTAGACTAAGGAGTGAGTTAAAAGCATTGAGCATTTTCCAAGCATCTGTGGTGCTACAAATCTGTTCTGATAGTAAGTAGTAAGTGATAATAATAATAATAATAATCTATATTATTATTATTAACTCTTATTACATTATTTTTATTATTGTTGTTGTTGTTGTATTATGAAAGCTATTACACTGGCTAATATTGGTAGAATGATGATTAGTATTATTATTAAATAGATTATTATTGGATGATGATGATGATTATGATGAATTACACAGAACCCGCTCACTCAAGAATCCATTTATTTAACTGTTTCCCTTTTTTATGTAAATAAAATGTTATATATATGTTATATTTATATATATAACATACACATATATGTATGTATGTGTGTATGTATGTATGTGTGTGTGTGTGTGTGTGTGTGTGTGTGTGTGTGTGTGTGTGTGTATATATATATATATATACACACACATACATACATACATACATACATACACACACACACACACACACACACACACACACACATATATATATATATATATATATATAAATATATACACCTGGTGGCTGAGGACGATTGGGGTACTGGACTGATTTACTGATTTGGGACAGCTTGGTGTCCGAGAGCCTAATCACCACCTAACCCCCCTTCAAATAAAAAAATAAAAATATATTAAAAAAAAAAAAAAAAAAATATATATATATAATATATATATATT